>JARBWI010000003.1:7182500-8630421 GCA_037576405.1 Campoplex capitator
GTTTTCAATATTGCAACAATTCGGAGTTCAGTCAAATTTCGAAATCCCATTAACCTCGTCGTCAATAACGCGGTTGCAGTTTGAGATTTGTAAATCAAGCTCAAAGTTTGTTTGGGTTCGTGGAAAAACTGAATCTAAACGACCGGGAGGCTGAAATCGTGAATCAAATATGATTTTCTTGATAAATCATATTCCAAAAAACAAATCATAAATTTCCATAATCGTGTGAAAAATAAAAATTTTTCCCAGCAATGAATTAGAAAAAAAAGGATGTTTGCAGGGCTATTCGGGCCCTAAAAAAGCCAATGCCAAGATTTTCCATATTTTTAAACATCCAAATATCCAATCATGAAAAGGGATCGACGGTTAATAAACCATAATTGAAAGAAGCGCGACAAAATTCATTTTTTTCTTCATATTCACACATTTATGTGATAAGAAGCTCGAGCGATAATCTGATACGATAAGAAAATAAAAATACTGTACGCACATCCCTTTTACAATAAGAAAAAACAAATAAAAAATACACGAAGAGCTAAAAGATAAATAGTTCTGAGCAAATAATACTCACAAAAGTTTCTATTTCGGCCACTTTCGATTGTGCTATCAAAATGATTAAATAAAGAAGAAAAAAAAAAACATTCAACTGCATTCTTAATATCGTCTATAACGGCGATAAAGTCAAAATAACTGTCCATTTACGTGTGAAAGATGAAAATTAATGGTAAACGAATGATAATAAAAAAATCAGCATATCTCTTTATTCGCCCGAGAGAGGAAAAATTTATCGTAAAAATGTGAGAGAATAATCGTCGAATCGACTATTCCGAATCGCACTACTGGATCTTATTGCGAAATATTTACATTCCTAATCTCCCTGATTTATACGAGCTTGGTATAATTATTTTATTGACAGCATGCGTGACACGGCTACTTTTGAGATGCATTAAGATTGTCGTTTGTTTACCTTGCGAAATTAAGGACTTCTCTCGATATTTTTTTTGTTTGTTTTTTTATTTTTTTTTTTTTATTTCCCCATTCAGCTGCATTTGCATATTTCGAAAGTGATAATTGAGATGTTTCAACGAGCTAAGAGAAAAGGCTAAAAATAAATGAATGGCCATTAACGCAACGATTAATTCCGACGAATCGAACATCAATATTAATTCTGACAAATTTATTTTAAATTACTTGTCAGATGAATAATGACGACGTTGATTTCGTTCTTTTCTTTTTTTCGACATCACTTCAGGGATTTAAGGTCGTACGCAAACGTTTCAAATAATTTTCTACCCATCCATTTCATACAGTCATTTTTTCATGACAAACAAACAATTGAGCATAAAAACAACGAAAAAAAAAAAAGTTGACCCTGCAACGCAACTTCGTCCCGAAAAAAGATTCTTCCCTGATCAACAAGTTGAAAACATTAATTAGCAGGACGTTAAAAAAATTTACCGCTCGTATGAAAAATTTATTGTGCCAAATTTTGATAAATTTTCATCAAAATTTTATTAGCACTTTAAAACCTGTCGTATCGTAAATGTCTATGATCTTTTGTTTCTTTTCCTTTTCATCACATCGACGCTTTGCGATAAAAACGCAGGTTAACACTTTCATAATACATTTCCATAAAGGATTCTACGAACACAATATACAATTAATCAATCACGTGACGTTTATGCGAATCAGTAAAATATCTGTTTCCTGAATAAAAAGAAAAAGACGAAACGAATGAAGTTTCATATTCTCAATTAAATTCAAATTTAAATTCAAACGAGAACAGTTAAAATGTTTATGTCGAAATAAAATTTTGTTTCATATCGCTTAAATGATTTCACTTATTTTCTTTATTTTTTGAGGCAGAAATAAAAGATTAAAATTAGATGTAATCGTACAAATAGCGATAAAATAAAAATATACGTGAGAATACGCGCGGCATTTAAATGCTTTTTATTTCTATTCATACCCATCCCGTCTATAGCTCGCCTCGTTGATTGAGATGTATTATTTTCATTACGGTGTACGAAACTTTAGCGAATGTTTTGTGTATTTTTGTATGTATACGGTGTGTCGATGAGACCGGGTATGCGTAACGCGCAAGTTGTGGAACGTTGACTACCGGTATTCGATTCTTTTTAGTCCTCTCGATACCGTAAGAAATGACGTCGTATTTCCGTAGCTACAAGTATACATGCCGCCTGCCATAACACTGAGCTATATCTATTTTATGGCCACCCTATTTTTTAAATTTTTTTAATTTTTATTACCAAAAAAACGCCCATGCGAAAAAGTATGCCAAATATTATGCTTTTATTACTTTTATAAATTCGAATTAAAGAAATAATTATCGAAATGAATAAAAATTTACGATTTTTTTTGTACATTTTGGTGGTTTTTTTTTTTTCATTCATTTCATTGCTTGTTTATATTTTCTGATGCTAAAAAAAATGGAATCTTACCCTCGCTTTTTCTAGAAGTATACTTAGGTGGTACATCAAGATCGTAATTTTCCTTTTCATTCAAATTTTGTGAATTAATCTGATCGGTTGACCAAGCTCGATGAAGTTTCGATTTATCGATGGCGTTGTCAATTTTTTTGTTGAGTTCTTTACCGATCATTTGAGTTCCGGTGTCACTGAGTTCTTCGACAAAACGCCATTTTGCACGAGGACGATGTTGCTGTTCCTCGACGACGATTGACTCGTCATCGGCAATCGAATCAACCGATTTATTCGCTACTCGAACGATCTCACGATCGTTACGATCGACGAAAGTTCCCGTTTCACTGGGCGAATCTGCCCCGAACGCGGACTCTTGTTCGTCTTCGATTTTATCATTTTCATAAGATCGGTTACCGAGCATCTTATCTTCGGGAACACCGCTGTTCACACGACTATCGTCATCAACGTCGATCGCTCTTTCTTGAAATTCTTCTTGGAGCATATACTCTCTCTGCTCGTTGGGATTACGATACACTCGACAAAAAGGACCGACCATACCGATCACACCTCGAGGGATCGATACCCCTGGGGTGGACCACGGACTTTCCATTTTTTCATTCCCCGATACGATCTCTTCTCGTTTACCATCGATTCTCTCAATCGGCGAGTCTTCCATTTCACGATTTACCGTTGTTTCTTTTCTCTCACCGATTTCCTCCGAATCGCAGTTAGCCTGAACGGGCGTTGCTGATTCCAACCACTTGTGTAATTCTCGTTGTTTCTTTAACACCTCAACGCGTTGTTCTTCCAGGTTTTCCTCCTCCTTGACGATCGGTAATTTCGATACTTCAGCTCCAGGGAATACGAGCTTCGGAGGTTTTTTCACGACGCTGTAGAGCGCGTATTCGTCGTTCTCGGATTCTTCTTCGACGAAAAATTCCGGTGAATCAATTTTTTGTCGAGTATTTGCCGGACGAACGGAAATTCCTTCGGAACTTTCTTGATAAATCGGCAAAGGATCGTTATCGTAACTCGGCTCACGATGTTTCACTGAACTTATTTGATACCCGAACGATTTTTCGTTAGCGCGCAACCGCGATACGGGATTTCCTCCGATCGTTGTGCATACGGAATTGTCGCGATCGTCAAGAAAACTGTAAATCGGTTGACGCGTCGCGTTACGTATCCATCTCGGCCTCGTACAGCTCTTCTCTTCTTCTTCTAATATCTTATCTTCATCATTTTTCGATACATCGCTCGAGGATGAGATCGATCGAGAACCGCTGTAACACGCGTTACGAACGACAAAGTTACCGATTATTTTAGATTTCAGTGTTTTTCCCCTTGACGATCTGTTCGACACGCCCGCACTCACCGGAATGCCCGTCAATTCTGCCACCATTTCGTTCACGAGGGATGAACTCTTTTTATTTCAAATTATTATTATAGATTAACACCGGAAGTCACGTGTGTGTGTGTGTCTCTAGCGCCGAGATCGAATCGGTACGTGGGGACGCGTCTCTTAACGGTATCCGCAGCTGGAATGTCGTTGATTATATATTCACGGTGTATGTTTTTTTAATTGAGGGTTCTATAACCTCGAATTCTTAAATGGATCTTGTAAATCAGCTTAGAAATAATATACGTGATCGATGAGTAATTGTTTTAGAAAAAAAATATTTTTTGTTACCGATTTTTAGTTTGAAATATCATTTTCGATACCCTCTTTCATTTTTCACGAAGTTTCCCGACTTCTGTTAGCCTCTCTCGTTCGCAAATTTATAGCGCTCTTAAATCAGCACGGTTTTAACGATCTTTCGTCGATTTTTATTCACGAATATAGCAAGAGCTCGCGAGTCTCTTGTTCTTGTGGCGTTTACTCCGCGACTACCCGTTTCTCTTTGCTGTTAAAAAAAAATGTCCAACTCGTACATGCCAGACATTTATTTTTTTTTTCCTTTTTTTTTCGCCAATTCACAATGCAGACGACGTTTTACGATCACATTGGAGGTGGTTTCCTGGTTAACGAGAGATTGGCCGGCTACGAGGTCGATCGAATGGATCTAGCCCTCATTCGTGACCAGACTCACTAAAATATTCCGCGTTCATTTTTTTTCTTTTTTATTTCTCTTTTTTTGTTCTCTCCGTTAGATATTTGTACACGATGGCTATGGTCGCACGAAACTTTTCACTTCACCCGCATACGCGCACGTGACTCGTGTATATTTAAAGTCACGCTCAAACAATGCGTTTCGTTTAAATTATTAGCTGATGACCAGTCGGCAGTGTTTTTATAACGAGTCATTCCGAAATCATAACAAATTCGATAATAACCGGCGAGAGCAAATAAAAATTCGTAGAAACAAAAAATCTATACAATAATTCAATAATTATTGGATGAAATTATAGAAATCTAAATTATTTTTTTTTCAACGTTTAAAAGTCTGCGAAGAAAAAAAAAAAAAAAATTCCGCGATTTTTTTCAAATTGGCGATAATTTTTGAATTTTAAAGATATTCAACGAGGATTATGAGTAACGAGCTAATAATTGATTGAAAATCAAGAGTGTCGCATGAACGCTGGAAGACTCATTCGTCAAATTCCATACGTGTCAGCGCGGCGTCTTCGCGAGCACTTTTTTTTTTCTCCCATGTCATTGTACGTGCCGTATATGAAAAGCAGATGCTGGACGAGAGGCGAACCAGTGAAAGAAAGCTGCGTTGATACGCGAGTTGTATCGCATCTTTCGCATCGAAAAAGTCCCTTTTCTACGAGGCTTTTCACCTGTGCTGCATACAAACATTGATGCAAACCTCGTAGAAACGTAATTACGTGTGCCTCAGCTATTTTCCATAGCGTCGTCTCGACGGCGAAGCCTCTTTCGAGCCTATTTATACATGAATCTACCTACAGGGTGTCCGATTCCTAGTTTCACCGGCGGACTACTACAGACACAATGGGTCGTGTCAAAAAATGTTTTAGACAAAAGTTATCCGGTTCGAAGAGAAAAGAAACGAGAGAGTCTGACATTGACCTTGATTCCAAAATCCAAGGTCACACGAAGGTCAACTTGAATTTTTCGTCCGGGAACCCCTATTTTTTCTTCCGTAATCTTCTTTCTGGTTCTGAGAGCTTTCCGAAACACTACCATTAAACATGTTTTCAACCATTTTTAACCAATCGATATAGGATTTTCGGATAAATACACGACGACTGTTTATCTCCGTAACTAGAAGTTATTAAAACTTTACGAATGAACTCATATCTTTCCTCCAACTTGAGAAAAACTTTTCGAACTTCTGGCACATCCTGTATAATTATAATAATATACATCCGAATACATCAGAGTATGGTTGCAATATACTGAGA
Source organism: Campoplex capitator (assembly GCA_037576405.1). Lineage (NCBI taxonomy): Eukaryota > Metazoa > Arthropoda > Insecta > Hymenoptera > Ichneumonidae > Campoplex > Campoplex capitator. The sequence continues at coordinate 7,188,314 of JARBWI010000003.1, forward strand.
CGATGATGGACCCCGACAATTGAGGATAATACTACTTTGCTCAGTATACCGGAGGAATATCCCTAGAGGGCACCATTAACACGGCGCGAGGCGTATCGAACTCGCTTGCCAGTCATCTTAGAAAGTTTTTTTTTCTTTCTTTCAAATGCATCTAAGAGAAGGGGTAAAGGAAAAAAAACGATGCAAAAATAGGGATATATATAGCTCTGGATATACAGCACAAATGCGTTAAGCATATGCGACGATTAGATAGGGTCCCGTTGCATCGAAACTTTTATAGAGCCGGTTCAAAACCTATATAGTTGGAAAAAGAGAGAAAGAAAGAGAGGGAGAGAGAGAGAGAGTCGTTTTCAAATCTTTCACGGCAATTCAATTTACGATTTTACAAATTTTTATTGCAGCTCTGAGCCCTCCGGCCAATTTCGCGTTGATGGAATACCTCGCGAGACTTAAAATCCTGCGCCATTCACAGCCTTCAAGGTCAACCCTCTTAAGCACTGACAGATTGGATGACTTTTTTGTCGAGGGGGGTCACCGTCTACCACGCGGTGAATAACGCTTCGGTCGAACAGATGGTTGCAAAGTAACGAAACAACTGCGAACCCGGAAATCACAAGGATCCAATATGAAGAGATAAAACGTTGTAGCAGCGGTTGCGAATGAAGGGACACTAAAGAAGGTTGAAGCAACGCCGAAGAATAACGAAACCCACTGATTATTTATTTATGTACCTGAAACGACAGTTGTGAGTCATAACTCACGGTGGGCGATCTCTAACGCAATACTCCGAGAAAACATCTTACACGCCTGCAGTCAAATAATACATATTTATTATTATTTTCTTTCTTTTAACAGGAGAGAAGAATGTAAACAGAGGTAAATTACTGACTTTTTGCAGGCTTTGTTTTCCTCATAACATGTGTCAGATAAATGTTGTGTGTGTGTGTGTGTGTGTGTGTGTGTGTGTGTGTGTAGTAAGCTTTTAACAAACGAAGTATCTGCGGTAGTGTTAACTTCTTCAGTGCCTACTCATTAAGTCGTTGCCCGAAGAAGCACTGTCATTCATTGCAACACGTACTTTCTCCCACTATATACCCAAGCTGAGAAGTAAAATCGAAATATTTTCGTGCCGTTATCAGACATACTGATATACAAAATGTAAAATTTAACGACTCGGCAAGCCTGCTGTGGTTAAGCTGCCTGCGACTGGGCCCTGATCACATTGACAGAAAATTCGAGGCTGAAGCAGGTTGGGGATCAAGTCCTGGGCAGAACGGTACGCGAGCTACTGGACTCACGCCTTCCCCCACTCTCTCATGTACTGAGAAAGGAATATTGTTTATCGAACAAAATCCATTTAGTCGGATGAAAATATACTTACTTTTTTGAACACTCGAATTCACCATGTTCTCGCCCAACTAAATGGCATTTTGTTGGATGAATACTCTTTTTTTGTCAATTTGCTAATCTCTTCAACCCCACTCCTTGTGCCCCTGCTACACAGCATTCCAGCCACTCGGCTTCGAGCGCTCCCCACTCTCGTGCCAGTTCTTTTCCCACTCTTTCAGACGAACCAATCCACCGCTACTTTCCCCCATTCATCCTGTCCAATGAAGCTGCTGAAATCGCTTAATGAAGGTATTCAGTACGACTGAAACAGCTTCACTCGTTCAATTACGAAAAGTATAAAACTGTGAAGAATATTGAGAGAATAAAAGAGAGTTTCTACTGTATACGTGATGAAACCAGAGACTGCGATAAATAAAATTGCAAGATTCTCAACGTCTGTTTATAATGGGCCGTGTAACTGCAACGCTTTCTTTCCTCGTACCTACAGCAATGTGTACTTAGTACTTGACACGAGTTCTCGCAAACGTCATTCTTCCGAGTAGGAGGAACAAATGCCGGAGAACAAGCCAACCTCCGAGAAGCATAAAAACGTTTGTTGGCATTTGTTTTTTTCATTTTATTTATCTTCTTTTCACCAGCTTTACTAGCACAGTAACTCGATCTACTGGCGTGACGAAATGTTCTTAGATATGCAGAAGTGTGTCTGGACATATGGTTTTCTTCTTAAGTACACAGACTGTATAACGATTAACCAACTTCTTGTACGAGTCATTCTTTTAGGATGAGAAGAATAAATTACCATTTTTTATAGCAATTAAATTTTAAAAAATAAGTAATTACAGCGAATTCACAAGTGAGGATGATTGTTAATGATTTTCGATCAATGGTATGGGAAATTGATCGAAAGTCGTTTAGAATCCCATTTCTTCGATCTAATAGCATTCATAGCCGCCTTAATATGTTACTCTTAGAAATAATGGCTTTTTCTCAATATAATTAATAATAACTAGCGAATGGTCATTATGAGGAATTTCACAAAATGATAAACCGTGCAATTCAAGATCTTATTTCCTACACGGCTATTATGTTCAGGAAAAAAATGATCCTGCAGCGTTTTCGCTGCAGGATACTCAACAGCTGGTGGCCATTAGTGTACGTATCACGTGACGAAACATTTTTAACGTTCTTTCAAGAAATCCTCCAGCTCCTTTTGTTTCTTCCTCTCATATCATCTTCCCCCCGAATGTTGTTGACCAAAAAATTTATCGAGAAACTAAAATTTTATATGAATCGCAATTGTTTCGTAAAGGGGTCTCACAGTTAATGAGAATTTAGCTCGAAACGTTTTTTATTGGGTATGAAATGTAGAATCGTTGAGAAGTTGGTCGTGTGCACCGGAATGCAATAACGATTCGCACCGTGCGCTCGACTGGGAAAGTCCCAGATAAACTTTTATTGCTATACCAGTTTCTGTATTTATTTTACCGACGTATCTAATCGTAAACATAGAAAAAATATCATTGAAAATCATTAAAATTTGACTAATCAAAATTTTAATTAGTTTTTATTTCACTTAACACGATAACGGTGAAGAAATACGAAATTTTAGCGCTTCGAAACTAATCGCAAAGACTCGATGAACTTTTTAGAAAAAAAAAGTACAAATTTTTGATAAAACAACATCAGTTTCCAAGTGTCAAATTAATTTTGATAATCCCATATCCAAAATGCAGTAAAAATAACCATTTTTGCTGAATTTAATATAAAAAAATATGGCCGTGAATCAAAGGCTCCCTATCGACGCCACAGAAAGCTCCAGTTAACTGACAATTCATTTCTGTCATCGCCTCATTTTCCAGTCGTTAACGAACGGAGAAAAGAAGAGGCGTTAGGTTTAGCGAGAATAAAAGAAAAAGTGTAACGAACCGAGAAAGTCTTGCCTCGTCCTCGTTTGTTACGTAAATAGTTTTTCAGGTGATGTGTCTAATTAGCATACTAAGTACCAACGAGTCCCGGTTTCCGGGCATTAGACCGACGAGAGAGGATAAAAAAAAAAAAAAAAATGAATAATATTTTTTAATAAGAAGAAGAAGAAGCAAAACAAGAGCGCGCTCTCGCGATGACGACGCTTTGGTAACCAGAGGCTTTTTGTAATTATATTATTTTTTATTGCTACGAGGGAAAACGCCGGTCTCGGGAGGGAGAAGCCGAGTGAGAAAGAATTTCACCGCTAAATACCGAACAAACGTCATCTGGCGTTGTATCTGAGCTATTAAAGAAAAAAAACGGATAATCGACCAATCGAAAATGCACATCTTTCAACAAGTGTTTCTCCATATTTCTCATTTCACTCAATTAGCGTCTCATTTCTTTTTGCCCTTTTTTTTTTCAAGCAAAATCGTGTCGTCTCGCTGCGTTCCTGGTCTCGTTACGCTTCATCGGTTTTTCGATGAAGATATACTATAGCGAGATGTCCGCCATTTCTGCACGCACGAGCGACTAGATCCTTCGAAATCAAGAGTTCAAACGTATATATTTTTCTTTTTTTTTTTTTTTTTTTGTTATTTTCTCTTCTCCGGATCGAGTGAAAAGAAAAACAGCGAACGGTCCGAAACATCGTTGTACGTGAACAAAACTACCGGCTACTTTTCGTTTTCTGTCTCATAATTTTCAAAAATATTGGTCCTCAAAAGAATAAATATATTTTTTATTCGTTACTTCAATGGACTTAACGAAAATATAAAAGTACAAAAATTTGAAGATTAAATTGAAGAAATGATTCCGAAAATCGGGTACCTATATTTCGACTTTTTTCGGTTCTTTCGATCTATCAATCTTCATACTTCCATTTTCAATAGTGTGTCGAAAAAAAATGGGGTAAAAGTAATTGATGAAGGAATAACTTCGATCGATGAGATCGTAAAATATTTCTCAGTAATTTCGAATGCATAATTAAGCATGTGCAATTTCATTAATTGAATAACTAACGAAAAAACGTTTTTGAAACACATTTTGTTATACTCGAAACTATAAAACGCAAGCGAAATAAAAGAATAATTCACAATTCCACATTTATCCGCCAATGGGTACCGGCCAATTTACTTTTATTGCTCGCGGTGAAAGTTAGTTCAAATGGAAAAAAGCAATTGTGCACGATCGATATTTAATTTTTTTTAATTATCGTTCGCTTGATAATTTCGAAGAATTTGCATCGTAATCGTGAGTTTCTAAAAACGAGCATTTTTACTTCAAGCCCAAATAATAAAGTTCATTTTATAAAAATAAATTTTCTGTGCATAAGATTGATCAAAAAATGTATTGAATTCGGTTTATTGTTTATTCTACTTACTTGGATTGGGAGTATTGGTCTCCTCGATCGGCTGAAGAGATCCGCCAGCACGCGGCATTCTCGAGACCGATAAATTTCCTTTTTTTTCTTGAAAGATTGTTAAATTTTTTTGGCAATTCTTAAGATTTCAAATGATATTCTAATTTTTTTTTTTTTCAAACGATTACAAAAATTGGCACTCCCGAACGAAATTGTTCCGATTTATCGAATACGCGAAGAAAACACACACGTGTGACCACTCGTTGAAATCTCCGAGTCTCTTGAATATTAGTTTTTCTATATTTACCGGGTATTTATATTTCTCAGACCTTTATTGTTCGGTCGATTGAAACACAAGAAAACAATTGAATTATAGATTGGCAACATTTTTTATCGAATAAAAACAAATCTTATCTTGCCTTTCTTCAAAGAATAATAAATCTTCGATTAAAAATGGCGTCTTTCATCACCTTTTGGGATGGCAAATTTTTTTTCTTCTCGCCAAAATACACACTCGCACATTCTCAAACAAAAACCGAAGAAACGAATGAAGAGAGAGAGAAATAATGAAAGAAAGTAAAAGAAAAAAATCTCAAGGGAAAAACACGGTCAAATTCAATTGTTTTTCGATAAATTATTTTTCGTTCAATCCCTATATTATCGAAACGCGCACTCGAAGCTCGAATTTCCAAAACTACGCGAATAAACACTTTCACCCACGTTCGCTTCCCTTCATCCGTTAAATTATGCGCGCTTTTCCTCAACTCCGCAAGTGGAATACACGAAGAACGTTGCTTCGCGAAGTAAGGACCATTTTTTTTTTGTTTCTATTTTTCTAATTTGTTTATTCTACAATCAATATGTTTTGCAATAAAAATTGAAGAAATCAGAGAAAAAAAGGTAACGAATTCGCCAGTTATTTCTTCACTGTTCAAGTACGCACACAGACACACACACGCACACACAAACACACACGCGCGTGTATTGTCTAAACATATATATCAAACGGAGCGCCAAACCGTGTGCGTTTAAGCCGCGAGATCGAGTTAAACAAACCTACAAACTGCGGTATAGGGATATATTATACTCGGGCCTCCGAGCCTAGACCTGAGTGAGCTCAAGCGCGAGAGAATTGCGCCGGAGATTGCCCCGTCCAGAGGAGTCTCATACTATCTTTCTCTTTCTCTCTCGATGCTTAAACTTCTTAAGGATGCTTTACGCATACATTCAAAGCCAAAAATTTCATACCATCGGAGTTGAAGAATATTTCCAGCACTTATACCAACAAATCTTTCCATATCGAGTCATTTTTAAAACTTTAATAATATATTCATTTTTGTATTTGCTGTAGGACAGAAATGCATTTGAAAAACTGATGTTACGACGTTTTTTTTTACATAATTTTATGATGCTGCGCAATCAACATTTTTTTCGGGAATTGATAATTATTTTATTTTGATTTCATCATAACGAAATATCAATGTTCCCGACGCATCAAAGATCGCTCAATTATTTCAGGTTCGTTGCAGAATGCAAATTGAAACTATAATCGAGAAATAATTTTCGTCCCGAATGTATATATGCGTGGAAGATGCTTAAGCGCCATTTTCCATCCTTCTCTTGGAGCAAAACCTCTCCTGGAATCCCCCGGAAAGGAGCAGACCGGTGCAGTTTCCCCTTTTCCTTGCTTTTGCCGCCCACGGAATTTATACACACAAATATATTGAGTTGTGGATGTATGGTAGAGAGAGAGAGCTTGAGCGTGGATTCGGAAAAATGGTAGGAAGAGAAGAAATCGTTTATTTGCACCGGGAGGGAATTGGTGGTGGGAAAATTGGCGGGAGAGGGAAGATTAGAAGAGACATATCAGACTCCACATATTCTCTCCTCATTCTTCTGCGATACTCGCTACTTTCAAGAAAGATTAAGTGGCCTAAGAGAGAAGCAGAGGGTCCCAGGCATACCGGAGACTTTTATTTACTGCTTCTGCATAATGGCGTTGATGATGATGAAGATGATTGTGGTCGTACTTGTACAAATTGAGACCAACGTTAACTCATCTGCTTTTACAGAATTTATATTATATCACGTTGTAAGTTCCAGATGTGCAGTTTTCGTTATTCCATTACATTTGTTTTTTTTAAATCGTCGTGCAGATGGTACGTCGCTGCAGGAGCTTGAAAAACTTTGAACAAATTTTTGTTGAAAAAAAACTTTTTTGGGCGGAATAACGCTGCTCGAAAATCATTCGATGAATCGCTTTGAAATTTCGACTGTAGCATCACGATCACATTATCTGAAGAAGTATCGGCCGTTTTTCGATCGAATGCAAATTATTGTGCAGAAAAAATGAAGATTTTTTTAAAACTTGTGCCATTTTCGCAAAAATTGATTTGAAATAAAAACTCTCCTATGTACTTCTCTAGTCAGAAATATATGGATTGAGAAAAAATTAATTTTCTTCGTTCTGGCTCTTATACTTTCGGAGTTACACGTCTGCCCGTCGAGGCATCGAAAAAAAAGGCATTTTTGAAGACTGGGCTCTGTCGCCGCCATTTTGTATCAAAAATGCAATAAATTTTTTTTTTTTTTTATGTACATTAATCTGTGTTTAATGAATCTTGAAAAAAGAAAGCCGATCCCGTTTTCAATTATGTGAAAAAAAAATTCATCAAAATTAGGTCTTTTTTGCTGACTCTGGAGTGGTGTTACCGCTTAAGAATTACCGTTTTTTTTTTTTTTTTTTCGTTCAACACTGGGCAAATCTACTCGATCACATCGGTCAGGGAAACCCCCATTCTAGTTCGCCGTTCTGAATCACGATCCATCGGGTAGAATTCATTGGCCGAAAAATGAATGATTGAAAAAAAATCCGTCAGGTGGCGCGACGTGTCAAAAAAAACCGCGATTCGGAATAACGAAACTTGCAATTGACCGCGCGAAAAACAGATTTTCTTTAGAGCAAAAAACAAAGCGAACAAAAGAGTTGTGAGTATCGTGGTTAGTCCATCGTCTTTTTTTTTGGTGCATGCAGAAGCCTTTAGAAGCTCGTGAAAAAAAAATCTTAGAGCAATTTAAATCAGAATGGAAATCGGTAATGAAAATGTTGACCCGAATTGCGCCCAATCTGTTCTGCTCGAGCACGATTATTCTTCTGCCATGTTTTGTCACAATCACGATAATCGCATCGAAAATACGCATAAAGTGAATAACAAAATGGAAAATGATAAAAAGTTTCACACGGCTTTTAAAACCGTTGACAAATGGGCTGATAACGTAATATTACGATTGCCCACTGGTGTTGACAGAAAAAAAATCGTCGATCGTGAAATTACGATTCATAAAGTGAAATATCCTTTTTTGCCTGAACAGCAGATACGCGGAAAAGTTTACAAAAAATTTGGCATTCCAACGGTTATGGGAAGTTTGCTCAGGTACGAAGAAGAGATAAAAACCATTTTTTCTTGAAAAAGACCGACTTTTTTCAAATTTTCTACGATATTGTCAGAACACGGTGAACAAAAAAAAAAATTTCGCATCATTTTCGCCATTGGTCGATTCCTCTAAAGCCTCATTCTCGTGGAACAATCACTTTTGCCTCCATTTTTATTCTCGCAACATTCAAAGGTAGTGAAAAAATTTTATAACTCCATAGTCTCCATACTTGATAGCCAAAGAAATAAAATCTACTTTTTTTTTACGACCAATTAAAAAAGATGCCTAACCCAAAATTGGCAGCAATAAACGCATTGACTATCTCTACCATCTTTTTTATTCTCTCTCTCTCTCTCTCTCGACTTGAATATCGAGATTTATCATCCGAAGACGACAGCAATTCAATAAATTGCTATGAAAGTGATTGTAAAGTTTTATATCTTGTCACAGATACGAAGAATGTAAAAAAATTCTGAATATTTTTATTCAGAATTTTTTAACATTCTTTTTTCATCAATTCAATCAAACAAAAATGTTTGATTGATTTTTTTAATATCTCAATTTTTTTACAATAATAGCACCAAAAATTGTAACGATACGCTTCAACACAAAAAATGAAAATTTCTCTTTTTTAAATTTTTATCTATTAATTTTTCAGTCGAAGAAGAGACCAGAAAAAAATGGTTGATACAAAAAAATGGCATTCGATGCAAGAACTTTCAGAAAACGAAGACAAAATTGATGAAAAAACTCAAAATTCGATCTTGGATATCTTCAAGAATGGTTCACAGCTCAAACCGGAACTTTCAGCTACAGAGCCACTTGATCAAGTATCCATACATTCTCAGCCAACACAAATTATGCCTTTTGTTTTTGAGGCAACAAATTTACTGGAAAAACCAAACTTGTACGATGAGCCGAAAATTTTGAAAGAATCAATGAATCTAGATTGCGATATAGAGGATTTACCAACGCAAAAATACGAACGTGGTTCGAGGAATTATCCAGAACCTGATGTCAATGGAAATTTGCCATCAAAATATTTCCTGCAGACGGAAAGAATACCAGGGGAAAAAAGAAAAATTAATGCAAGCCCAGCAACAAAAACGCACGAAGATGAAAGGAACTGCAAAAAACTGAAAATCAATGAAGATTTGCCGAAAACTCAAATTCAACTGTCAGAAAAAACGCGAGGAAAAAAAAGAAAAATTTCAGGAAGCCCAACTGCGGCTATGATTGAAGAGAAGGAAAATTCAAAAAAAACCAAAATATCTGTATCGAGCGGTTTGGAAAATTCTCAAGACGATGATTTTGTAACGCTCGATCATTCTTACAGCAGCAGTGGACCGAATGAAAATTCTCAGAGATTAACACCATTTTCTGTAATCGCAAAGTCTGGACAGTTGTTCTATGAAAACTCTGGGATCGGAAAGTCTGCTAAAAGAGATGATATTGAAGATAAAGAAAACAAAGAGAATCGCCTTTGCGAAGAAGAAGAAGAAGGGATTATTCTTCTCGACGAATTTTCAGCGCTTGGAAAAAATATTGTACTTTCTCCCATCGTTTTTTCACCAGTACCAAAACTAGCCAATGATTGTTCGGAAATTTCGCCAGAAAAATCAATGTTGAAACATCTTTCAAAATCTTCATATCCCCATGGAAATTATTCCAAATGGGACACCACTTCGAAATGGAGGGATCCAACAAATTTCAAAGACTCAGACATGCTCGAAACTCCCAACGACTCTGAAGTCATAGTTCGCCCGGCAAGTTCTGATTTTGGTTGGCATATATCGTCTCATTCGTTCGATGACGATCTCTCAAATCAATGCTGCGAGTATGATCAAGATATCACAGAAACTTCAAAACCACCCGATTCCGCCATCTATTTTCACAATCTGGAATTGATTTCCAAAAATGTTCTCAAAATCGATTCAAACCCTGAAGAATTTGAGATGAGGGAAAAAATTGAAGAATTATTGCAGAGTTTACAAAATGAGTCGTTTTGAATCTATTCTCATCGAAACGAAAATTCACGCTTGTTTTATTCGCTCTTGACATCTAATTATCTACATTTTCTATTCAAGTTAAACTTAATTTTTTTTTTTTTTTTCAAGTTTCCTTTTATCCTCGTAATTTTTAGTAACTTTTGGGCACAGCTCAATATCAACACGAGTTTTTTTTTTCCTGTTTTCCTTTTTATTTATCAAGAATGTAAAACGTTGAGTAATCAACGTTAACGTAATTAAAGTTGTATAATTATGATAATTGGATTGATTTATCGTCATTTTTTTTTCGACCCAAAACCTGAAAATCCCATAACAGCAGCCATCTCGTCGGAAGCTCCAGCCTCTTCCTCGTTCGCTTCCTCGATTTTTCTCTTTCGATCTTTCCTTCTCTCTTTTCTGTATTCTCTGATTTTTTCTTCCTACAAATAAAGTTTCATTAAATCGTCATTCAAATCGAATGTCAAATTGCAATCAAATGTTGATAAATGCGCGTTTCTGTCGTACCTCTTCCTTGAGCTCTTTCACTCTCTGCTCTAAATCGTAATCTTTCTTCTTTTCTTCCATCCTCTTTTTGTTGACGGCAAATCTTGCTTTAACCTGGTCCAGTGTTGATCTTTCAATTTTCATGGACATTCCCAAGTTTCTTTGATCTGTAAAATTTGATTGAAATCTTGTTATTTATAAGTTTATTCAATTCACATTGAATATAAATTTTTTTAGAAGACAATGATCAATGACAATCACTCAAGCTTCGCAAATCATTAAAGTGCAGATGATTTTCATTTTTTAATACAACATAAGCTTTTTCTTTTTATTTCTATTATTACACTACGTTAACACATGACAAAATTTATTCGAAAACATAGTTACGTTTTGTTCCGTTGATGTGGTCCAAAAAATTGATGGAATCCTTGACGACGCAGTCGCACACATTACAATAATATCTGTAATGAAAAATTCAGTAAAACTCTTTTATTTTAATGAACAAGTTGAAAAATACTCTGAAATATAAAAATAACATATTCGTTGATAGTTCAGCAAAAATACTATATGAAAGTTTAATAGAAGCAAAAAAATTGAGTTCACGATCCTATGGTCAAGAGAATGATATGTTTAGCAATTTTTGTTTAAAAAAGTATTTGGAAATTGAATAGTAAACAATTTTGAATATTTCAGACAGGGAAAAAAACCTATTTTTCTGATTTCTCACCCTCCCGTCTGTGAAGACGGTGTGTTTTTGTTGATAACGACGCTCTTGCCCAATTTGGATTCAAGATCGACCTTGTAGTCGCGTTGTTTGAGTAATTCGCGTTTGACAGCAGGTTGTTTCGGAATCCCGAGATCCTCCTCAGCGATTTCATCCTGGAGTCTTTGGAGTGCTATTCTCTCGTATTCCTCTCGGTTCCATTTCCTCCGGTGATCGTCTGGTCGTTGCTTTTAATGAAAACAGAATGATTTTGAGGTTAAGAACTTCGAAAAAATAATAAACAGAACCGAAAAGAGAGGGAAGTCACACGAAAATAGAAGTAAAACAAAAGTAATAATTAAACACTTGATCAATCAGAAAGTCACGAAAAATCAGTCTAAAACATGGAAAGAAATACTCAGAGCTCGAAGTGACAGATGAAAAAGAAAAACAAAGAACGTTCAAAAACGCGACAAGGTATGCAGTTATTTACCGAAGACATTTCAAGCTGTTTGTTTTTTCCTATTCAACAAAAACTACAGAAATTGTCACACAAATTGCACATTAACGAAGTGTTTTGTCGAAGAAGATCATTTGACAGACGCCATTGCTGTTTACTCGCTTCCCACTCTTTCCCATGATTATTATTATTTTTTTATTTACGACGGAATTTGCGGAACGCCCTCGGCCTTCGCTATCGGAATTACGAGGAGCTGCAACACGCAACAGCGCAACACTACTGGCACTACTGCTAGCTGCTAGTACCTTGTACACACACACGCGTTATGAGTGCCATTAAAAACGATAAAACGCAGTGACACACACACACAGGGAAAATAGCTCATTCGTATGGAAAATTATCGCAATTTGTCAGTCTAATAAATAAAAACATTGTCTTTTTTCTATGCTCATAAATTTTATCATCATTTCTTGGTGCATCGAATTCTGTGAAAAAAAAAACAAAAAATAACCAAAAAATTCACACGTCCTCGGACGAATTATTTTCTTTTTTTATTAACTACCGTCAATTTCGTTCGTGCCGTAACATATGATTTCAACGTTCGTCAAGGTGTTTCTTCCGCCCGGAAGTTTACATCCATGTCGGTACCTTCGCTGAATCAAAAAAGTCGAGATCGACCAATTTTTGTGTCGTAGAAAAAATATTTTAAAATGGTGAGTTTCTGCGAATACATGTTTTTCTCGGTTTTCGTTTTATTTTCTGTCATACCTTAACCTCAATTCGTACACCTGCAATTAAATAATCTAATTAAACAACCACGTTTTCGTTCCCTTCATTACTCTTTCATCATTATCACTGAAGTTTTTGGCATTCAAATTAAGTTACATGTTTAAATGTTTCGCGTTTTTCAACGTTGTATCAGTAATAGAAAAATTTCCTTAAATTACTTATTTCAGGGTGCGAACATTTCTCAACTGGAGAGAAACATCGGAGCTGATCAATTTCCACCTAATGAGCACTACTTTGGTTTAGTTAATGTAAGTTTTTGCCAGAAAAGCTTATTTAAATGTTGTTAAAACTAATTAAATAGCAGCACTCTTAAATTAAGTGTGTCTGTATTACAAAATATGAAAAAATTCTTGATCTTTGAGTTTGAAAAAAAATCGTTCAGGGGTTTAATCATTTAGGTTTTATGCGATTTTCAGAAAATCCTAAACATTATTAACACTTTGAGAATAATGAATTAGTAATCGTTAATGCAAATGTAAATTTCGTTATCAAATAATTGTTGAACTAAACAGGTAAATGTTTTTGTGATTCAGTTTGGAAATACATGCTACAGCAACTCCGTACTACAGGCGTTGTATTTCTGTCGGCCGTTCAGAGAAAAAGTACTAGAGTACAAAGCAAGAAACAAAAGAACCAAGGAGACTCTACTCACGTGCCTCGCAGATTTGTTTTACAGTATAGCGACACAAAAAAAAAAAGTTGGTTCCATCGCGCCAAAAAAATTTATTGCGCGATTGAGAAAGGAAAAAGGTAGAAAAGACAAATGTCACTTGAATTTTTACACACGGTATATCGATTTTTACAATGATTAACATTGTACTTTTTTTTTCAGAGGAATTCGACAATTATATGCAACAAGATGCTCACGAGTTCCTAAATTTTCTTATTAATCACATTAATGAAATAATATTGGGTGAGTTGAAATTCATTTTATGTTATTACAATTTCCCATAACAAATTTTCTCATTAATTGACATATCCTTAATTATCAATGACATGACTTTGATCTATAATTGTTATTATTAACTAAATTGGTACAAAAATCATTACTTGAAACGAATTTTAGAATTAATATAGACAAATCTTAATGATTTTTCGTTACATTTAATTAGCGGAAAGAAATCAAAGTAAACCAGGAGGTGGAAAAGGTGGAGGAGGCGATGCTGGTTCACCACCTGAGCCCACATGGGTTCACGAGATATTTCAAGGTATACTGACCTCGGAAACTCGATGCCTTAACTGTGAGACTGTGTCCAGCAAGGACGAGGATTTTTTTGACCTCCAGGTCGATGTTGATCAAAACACCTCGATTACCTATTGCCTCAAATGTTTTTCCAATACAGAGACTCTCTGTAGCGACAACAAATTTAAATGCGATCACTGCAGCAGCTATCAAGAGGCGCAGGTATATAAAAAATACATAATAGAAATAAAAATGAAGAAAAATTAATTGAAGATCTTCCAAATTTAACAAAGAACTCATAATTTCTCAATCAATGAATGGTTTTTTTTTCCCTTTTAGAAACGAATGAGGCTAAAAAAGTTGCCGATGATTCTCGCCTTGCATTTAAAAAGATTCAAGTACGTCGAACAGTGCAACAGGCATATAAAAGTATCACACAGAGTGGTTTTTCCTCTAGAGCTCAGGCTCTTTAACACGGTAAACTTGATCAGATTAATCTATTAACAAGAATATAACTAATTTTTATATAATTTCTTGTTCCGCATTCATTTTAATTCCCATTACATACTTCGAACGGATTTGTTTCATACAGAGCGATGATGCCGTTAATCCAGATCGCCTTTATGATCTCGTCGCGGTCGTAATACATTGCGGAAGTGGGCCTAATCGCGGTCATTACATTTCGATCGTCAAAAGTCACGGATTTTGGCTTCTCTTCGACGACGACGCAGTCGACGTAAGATACGCTATTCAAAACAGAATTTATATTTCTTATTTTTTACATTTTTGACACCCAACAATGATTTTTCAGAAAAAAAAATATGTCTCGTTCAGATTTGTTCCATTTTAAGTAGGAACTTTCAACGCACATTTTACAATGAACGTTTATGATTCAGTAAAGATTTTTTTTTTCTTCATTTTTGTATTGGGATGTATTTTTTTTTTTTTTTTTGGATTACAGAAAATCGATGCATCGAACATCGCAGATTTCTACGGACTAACGTCGGACATTCACAAAACCTCCGAAACTGGATACATTCTGTTTTATCAATCGAGAGATTGCAGTTAGGGTTCCATCTCATTATTATTATTATTATTATTATTATTATTATTATTATTTATTAAGCCTCAAAAGAGAATAAGGAAACGATACGTGAATGGATTTATACTTTAGCGAGAGATGAAAAAATGAGAGATAGAAGGAAAGAGAAAGAGAGAATAGCGGTGATATGAATTTTTCTTTTTTTTTCTTGTGAATGATCATGTTATGCCAGTGAATTATGGGAGCACAACATTTGTCAATAATTCACCGTCCTGCATATTTTTTCTTCTTTTTGTAATACATTCCCGACCAAAAGTGCGATTCGATTGAAAATCTGGCAACTTCACGGTAAAAAAAAAATCTAAAAAGGTTTTACATGATTAATCCTACAAAATGTTGATTTTTTTTTGTTTGTAAATTTTTCCAAATTTTATTCAATTTTTTAAAAATAATTTTTCGTTGCCATTTATTCGATTTCGGCGACAATGGTTGAAGATTTTGAACAATTTTAATAATGTTAATGGAATTGTAATGTTTCTGTGAATGTTTTTTTCTTATTTATTTTGATTTTGGAAAAATTTTTCGTCGAATCGAATTGTTCAGAAAAGTCAATTATTGTCGGAGTTTCCTGTAAAAATGTCCGTTTCGCTGAGCGAACCTATCAAAATGTAAATCAGCGAATTCGCATTGCTCCTATTTAATTGTAATTAAAGCCCCAGAACACTAGTCCATTTTTTCAAACAGTTACAACAGCAGCGTTTTTATTTTCAATTTTATTATTATTATTCCGTGTGTACGATATGTCCTCTGTGTTGTTTCAGCGATGTGAAAAGAGTAAAACCGCCGATAAATGTTGGAGACACTATCAGATTCTATGCGAATTGTAAAAAAAGAATATACGACTGAATAATAATAAAATAAAATATTGTTACAAAGCAAGAACCAACGAGTTTCAAAACATTTCTTTCTTTAACTAATTCCCAGATTTTCTGTTTTTTCCGGAACTAAAGAAAAACCAAAATTTTCTCTGTTATTTTTCGGCACTTTGAAATAATCAAATTACGAAAATACCAATTTTTAACACGCTTCAAAGCAGAATGCAAAATTTGGATTTCAATTCTTTCTGAATATTTCTAAAAACGAGCTATAATTCAAAGAAGCATCGTAAACATTCATTTGTAAGTGATCAGCTCTTGAAATCCTTGCGCTTTGAGACATATAAAAAAACAGAAATGAAAATCGGAAGCCAATTCAGATTGGATTGCAGTGCCAAGTTCGAATGTAGGGTTCATTGGTTTCGTTTTTTCTCCAAAGAATAAAGAGACGACACACAGATTATAGAATATGATGTTTATTGACTTCATTTAAGCGATGAATTCGTAGGGGATTGGAGCAAGAAGAGTAGGTGCTTCGCGTCCTGAGACAATGTGCGCCTCGCTCGGTTGAGCTGGTTGTCTTTTCAGTTGGACTTGCACGTTCTTCTCCTTGGCCTCTTTTCGCAGCCTCTCATTCTCCTTGACTCGTTTGATGAAGTCCTCGCGACATTTCGAGTGCGTCAGATGTTCAATTCGGATGTTGATCCGCTTGGCGATTATTCTCCCTCTGACTCGTTTGTTGACAATAACACCGAGAGCATGTGGAGTGACATTGAAAACACGTCCAGTTTTGCCATGGTAGACTTTGTAGGGCATTCCCTTTTGAACTGCTCCATTACCCTTGATGTCGACAATGTCACCGACTTTGTAGACTTTCATATAAGTCGACAGAGGAATGGTTCCATGTTTTCGGAATTTGCGTGAGAACAAATCCCTAGTTCCTCTACGATAACCCTTCGAATTGGTCATTTCGGTGACTCAGTCTGGAATTCAAAAAAAAAATCGAATCTGTAATTTTACAATTTGCTGCTTTTTTCAAACAAATATTATTGGGGCGTATTGGGAGGGGGGGGGGGGGAGGAAAGATTCTTTTAAAACAGAGAATTCCATTTGCAACATTTTGTAAATAAAACTTCTATTTCTAGATTCTTTAGTGGAAAAAAAAATTTTTAACCAAGGAATAATTGGTCGAATAATTAAAATTGTTGCGTGGTTACATTTTTCGTACTATAGAGAGCCGCGTTTATAATTGAAAGTGAGGTTATGAGTTATCCGAAACATCGAAAACGGATCATCGCACGATTGAATTCGTTTCGTAAACGAAGATATACCAGTAAGGAAAGATGATTTTTTCGCACGCACGAAACTTGGGTAAATTTGTACGATTGATAAAAGCAAGGATTATTTTGAAATTATGTAGCGAAAAATGCACGTGGCGAAAGGCTTCAATGTACGTGACAATATTTTTCGCGATTACGAAAACTGACGAGAGAAAATTTAGTACCGGAATAAAGATTGAAGAACGTATTTTTTAAAGATTTTCAAGTTGATTTTGTTTACAATTAGCAAGATTACGTCAAAATGATTTAATTTTGGTAAAAAATATGTGAATACCTTGCGTCGAATGTCGCCGTGAAAGAAAGAAGCTAGCTGCAGCTCCGGTTTATTCTCTCATCCGTTACGATCGACTTCGCGCGACTATCGACTCATCACTTTTCAGTTCTACCACAAACGATATTCCCATGAAAAACATCACGATCAAAAATAACTAGCAGGAGTCTCTTGAACGATGCGGCGGGGAATTTGAATTTTTGTTCGAAACATCGCAACATTTTCGTAATTTTCGGGAAAAGTGGCATGATTTTTATCTTCAATGATTATCAAGTTCTTCAATATTTTAATTTTACACGTACAAAACAAAAGCCTTGGTGATCAAAAATTTGATTACAAGATTCTAATTACAATCTAGTTTTTTGCACTTTTTTAGATTTATTTAAAAATGCAACGAATATCACCGAAACTGCTTACAGTCGAAAACTAAGTGGGTCACATAGATAATTGTTTGTTGTAATTATAGAAAATTGTTACCCGTTAGAAAAACCCCTCTCAGCCCCTCTTTTCACCTCTAAATTTTCTGACGATCTTGCATGCTCAAAGATTGTTAGGTTGGAGATAATAATAATTCTTGCCATAGTCCGAAATTGCGTCAGTCACGTAATTAGTCATTAAATAAGTTGAAAAATAGTCGAAGTTTTCATAACACAAGAACTTGATGGATATAGTCTCAAGATAAGCCAGTTAATGGTATAGTGATAAATTTCGTGGATTTCTACTGTATATCGAGAAATCGTACGCTTTGATCAGCTGTTTGAAGAAAATGCGCATGCGCAAATACTGCAACAATTAGTGTGAAGTCAGCTGTTGAATGTTTTCTGCGCGATTCTATAGATATAATAAGGTTGAAGCGACGACGACGACTAAAGATAGAATTTTCCAAAAATGTTGATAAACGCGCGAGTGTAAGTTAGTGAAATTGTGGAAAATACATTTCGACCGAGATTCAACGAGGAAACACCGTGCCAGCGAAATCGTAAAATATACGTGTTTATAACGCCACTCTTTGGGAACAGAAAAATTTGCGCGTAGGTTATAACGGGTGAACGCAATTATTAATCGATGATTCATTTTAATCTACTATTTAATTAATAAATATTTAACGACCAATAATAACAATAATAAGAAGATAAAATAAATCCATGAACTAAAAAAAATAGACATGCATCAGAAAAACGCAAATTCGTGTCGGTACGTAATTTCAGCGTGGATCGAAAATTATTTGGTAACCTACTTTCGTATCAGCCGAATGAAAATTTGCGATTGATAGAGCAATTATTACGGGAACCTGTGACGTAAATTAGAACAATATTATACAAAAAAAAGTAATCAAGAAAATTTTAAAAAAGGCATCCAGTGAAACACAAATCAACTAGCGAATCAAAACTCTAAAATCTAAATAAATTCGAAATAACTCATTTTAGTAAATAGAAATTTGTTTTTCTTCGACTTTCGGGCTCAAAGATAAGGAACTAGTAAAAAAAGGAAACAATGGGTCAAACTTTGAGTGAACCAGTTACCGCAAAAACGTCGGCTTGTTGTCGAGACTCGAACTATCGGGTCGGGAGTTCGTGCATGCAAGGATGGCGAATTAAAATGGAAGATTGTCACGTGCACATTTTATCATTGCCTGACGATCCGGGTAGCGCATTTTTCGCCGTTTACGATGGCCACGGAGGTGAGAAATTTGCTCATAATTTATAAGGCAAGACTTCGAAAAAATTTCATCTCTCACAAAAAGGAGCATAATTTTCGAAAAATATAATTTTTAATTAGGCGCAGCCATGTCCCAACATGCCGGAAAACATCTTCACGAGTTCATTACAAAAACAAATGAATACAAGGAGGGTAAAATAGTCGAGGCGATGCAGCAGGGATTTTTGGAAATGGACCGCGCGATGCAAGCGGATGCCACTCTCATGGCTGAACCCGCAGGCACCACCGTCATTGCGATTCTTGTCAAAGACAACGTTCTCTACTGCGTAGGAAATTTTATTTTTTTCTCAATATAATTCATACCTCCCTGAATTCTGGTTATTTTCTAACTTTTCACACATATTTTTTTTGTTCTCTTAATACTAATCATTTAAACAGTGTTATCGTGATTATCTTACACAACAAATTTTTTTATAAGTTCACAATATGTCTCAAATCATACAAAGAACCCCATGGGAAGATCTGCTTCCGCTTGTATTTATTTTTCATGCATTCCATCAGAAGGTGTTCGAGTCAAAATTCAAAAGAAATTTTGATTATGAAAAAAATTGAAGTTAATCGGTTCACCATAGTTGTATTGACGAGTTTGTTTCCCGCTCAATTCATGACAGTTCCAATAATGTGGGCAATATTTTCATGATGATACGCTCTACTTACAGTTTCTGGGTTCGTAAAAGAAGATAAAAATGTCAAAACTGAAAGGGATAATGGTTGCAATTCAATAGTTTTTTTCAAGTAACTACGCCTGTAAAACTGCTTGATCGTTGATGAGAAATATCTCAAGTTCATGACAATGGGTTTTTGCAAAAGTTGATGTGCAATCACATGTAGCACGTTGCCGAGTTGCTTTCAAAGAAAGAGAATAAATTTTGGCTCCAATAGTGTCATCATGATTGTTGGTAAAATAAAAAATATACGATCCATTTGATAAATTTCAGGCAAATGCGGGTGACAGTCGAGCAGTGGCGTGTGTGAATCGCGAAGTAGTGCCATTGAGTCGTGACCACAAGCCAATATTGGATGACGAGCGTCGTCGAATCGAGGCTGCAGGCGGCTGGGTTCAGTTCAATCGTGTCAACGGACATTTGGCTTTGTCCCGTGCACTCGGTGACTTCAGATTCAAGAGGAATAAGTCCAAATCGTTGGAGGAACAAATTGTGACCGGTAAAGAAAAAATCACTAATAATTGATCGATATCTACAAGAGCGAGTGCTGCAAAAAAAAAAAAACAACGACGTTGGATATCCATTTTTTCGACACTATTTTTCAGCTATTATTAAATTGGGTTTAGTTCGAAAAAGAGGTCGCTCTCGTCGGCGTTACGAACTATTCTAGTTCATTAAATCGGTATCTTCCAGGAGCAATTTTCTAATGTCCGGAATGAAATTAGAGATCCTAAAAACGAATGTATGTGTTGCGTTAAAAAAAGAGCAGTGAACAGCGTAGTCTTACGTAATTTTATACAAAAAAATCATACAGTTTGCCCTGAAATGACTATCGATTCTTCAGCACTTTTCTTTCTACCAAAATGTTCACGGATTCGCGTCTGAAACACAAAAATCAACCAGATCCTGTTTATTTCGTAGCCTTTCCGGAAGTACAAAAGTTCCCTATAACCGAGGACTGGGAATTCGTGATCTTGGCATGCGACGGTATCTGGGACGTCTTGAGCAGCGACGAGGTGGTAAGATTCGTGAGGGAACATTTGGCAAACGCGATTAAGAGAGGCCCGGACAACGAGGTGACGTATACCGATCCGGAGGAAATTTGTGAAGAATTGATCGATCGATGTCTCGCACCGGATGTTTTGATGGGCACTGGTTGCGACAATATGACGGTCGTTCTCGTGTGTTTTTTGCACGGTAAACCTTACACCGAATTAATAACGCGTTGTCAAATACCAATGCCACCGGCGGAATCATTTTTAACGCGTGATGATGAAGCTAAAACTCCCGATATTGCGGAAAATTCTTATCTCAATGCACAACCGTTCGATGACTCGGAAAACGACGAGGACGAAAACGAAGGGGAAGATAACGAAGAGGAAGAAAACGAAAATAATGAGAAATGGTGATATGTTTGCCCGGTAATAAGCGCTAATTATTATCCGGTAATCGTAGTAATCATTAATTATTTGTCGTTATTGTATTATTATTATTATTATTCTTATTACTTCTATTATTATGATTATTATTTATTCGTTACATATTGCTTCATTGATTCGATTCGTATGTCTGGAAATTTATAAATATTTGTATTAAAAAAAACCATGGAAAATATCGTTCGATCTTCTTTTTTCTGAATGGATGGGAATGTTGTTGTTGTTTTTTTTTTTAATCTTATCAATTTAACTCCTTCTCCGTTTAGAAGCTTTTATTTACAGTACCGATCAACATGGATGAGAACATTTTCTCGATATATATTCAGCAACAATCCTCAAATTCTTGTCCCTCCCCCCTTCTTATATCTTTGTTTTTTTCCCACAATTTCACTCATTTATAGTCCGTATCGGTCCTGTATCGAAGACACCGCCGCGTTGGCTAACGAACTCAACCTTCCGGCCACTTTCGTCACACCCTGGCGTACGCTTTCCTTCACGTCCTCAAGGTCCACCGTGTTACCGCCTCTCGAACTGATGCTGCTCATCGACATCGATGACGTTGGCCCCGAATGCGTCGGACTGCCGTTACCGAAGTAATCCGACGACGATATACTCGAGGAACCCTCGAAACGCCTCAAATTGTTTTTTCGCTCCCACTGCAAATTTATCAGGTTTATTAATTTGGATGAGACTCTTTTCATTTGAGAGAATATCCTAGAATCAGCCTTTTCTAATTTCGTCCACCTTTTTTTGAAGTCTCGGTTCGGGTACCTCCGGTTATTGCGAAAAATTAATATTCAACATTTACTTTCTAACTGTTTTTCTGATAGCAAACAAACGGGAAAGTATGAATTTTTGCAATGGCCGTAGCTACCCGTTCTGAGGGACCAATTTCCTTTTACACGAAAATATGAAATTATGAAAATATCCGCTATGGAAATTCGATCGATCAATTGATGGTCTCCCAAATAATAGTCATATTTGTAGTAAATTTATATTTGTTTCATCAATTAAAAAAAATTATTTCTGGTCATTAAAAAAAGGAAACTTGCTTAAATTTCTTGAATCAAGGAGATTATTTATTTTCTATCAACTTACCGAATCATCGTTCGCATTGTCGCGAAAATATTGGTCGGAGCTGATGGCTTTGGCACCACCGAATTTTTTCTGAGCTTCACCCTCTGCGAGATTAGATTTTTTATCGTTTTTGTTGTCGTAACTAGAGTTTCGAGGAGCGGAACGTTTAGGCACGTCGGGTTCGATGATTACGACGAGGTCTTCATTTCGCGTTATATTCACCGACGGTTTTATATTTCCATGAAGCATCGAAAGAGCGGTACAAAATTCGTCAAAATCAGCGAAACGATTCGCGCTTCCGGTTCGATCAATTTCGACGTCATCTCTAGCACTCAATTTTGGCTCGCTCGCGGTTATTTTTCGACCCGAGGATTCCTGCGTTATTGGACGCATATCGCCGAACGCCGAATGACTCGCTGCTCCTCTGGAATTGAATCCCATACCCAAACGTTCCGCCTGACCAGCTTTCGACGCATCCATTTTTCGCATTCTTTCCTCCACTTTTTTCGCCTGCTCCGTCAAATTTTGCTCGTAACGATATGCCAATCGGTTATTTATCTCCTCTTGTTGCGCTTCGTCCGCTTTCTCTCCTCCTCTTTCACCTGTACTCCCACTGGGCCCTCGTATCTCTTCCCTCGACTCAGCAACCGCTTTCTCCAACTCGTCAAAATTCGTTTTCACTCTCTGTGCTCCGAAACCACCGGTTTTTTTGCCAAGCTTTGGAAACAAAAGAATAACAAATATTTATATTCAAACATTTAGTCATCACACTAAAAAAAAAAAAAACAATAATAACGAAACGCATTTAAAATAAAAGAAAAAAAAAAAGATTGTGATAATCCTGATGTTCAGAATTTCCAAAAACTTGATAATAGCAATAGAAATTCATGAGCTTTGAAATCAGCTTCCAAATTCAAGACGAGCTTCCGCTTTATCTTGATAATTGAATCGAACGTTTTTTCAAAACGCAGATTTTTGTTCGACAACTTACTCCTGGTCGTTTAGCTTGAACTTTGCGACCACCGATGGTCGATTTTCTTTCGGTTTGTGCTACGGATACATTGTCCGAAAGTTTAACCGAAGGTCCCATAGAATTTGACAAATTTTCAGGATTTGTTGCAGCAGTTGTGATTTTTGGAGTAATGTCAATTTTGGAAGATGAATTTTCAACAGAATCTGGTTTAATTGGAGTCGTTTGCTGGCTGTCGGATGATAACAAATTCTCGAAATTTTCATGTTCCTTGAAAAAATCAGCCTCGGTAGGATCTTCTACTTCAGTTTCCGTTGTCTCTTCTATATGTAACTGTGCAAATAATGAATGATATAATTATTAACTCGATCGATTACTCGCTGATTAGTTGAAAAAATGGTGTAATAAACAATTTCGTATTAATCACACAAATTATTAATTGTGTTTAAATAAACCATCATGATTTTGAGCAAAATTTTTGAATCACTAATCATTAATTTTGTTAATAGTTGAAAAAATAAAAAACGATTGTTATACTCATAGCAAGAATTATTATTTGTTCATTGTTCAATAAAGCTTTTAATTGAAAATATTAAGAAATGATAAATATTGGAGAAAGGAAAAATTGACCTCGCCGGACACACTTCTTGCTCACCGGTAATTTGTTTAAATTGCCTGGAAGTATAGCCTACAATCATTAAATATGTGTCATAGACTTTCCTACAAAAATATCAATTTCACCCAAAATAGCCATAGAAAAAAAAAAAGAATTGATTGACCCTCTTTGGTCACTCGAGATCTAAACGATGCCAACGTTTTTTTTTTAGTACGATACTAAAAACTCTTCAGAAAGGTCTTGAATTTGCATTTTTTTTTCCAAAGAATTAAAAAAAAAACAAAATTGTTTCAATCGGAACTACGAGGAGTCTGATGACCCAAAAGGTTTTTAGTGAAATATTTCAAGTTTACCAAACTGATCTTTTCAAATATGAAGCAAGATCAACTTGGAAATTTTATGACGAGTGACCATGGAGGGCTAAAAAAGAAAACGAAAATGCTCACTTTAGTTCCATAAACTTTCATTGCTTGGGCGGATTTCTGAGATAATTTTTCTCTGTACATCATGGCTGTTCTCGACTTGTACTTCTGTTGGGCATCGTTGCTTGTGCAATTGTGTTGAGCAAAAAAAGCTCGCTGTAGTAACAAAAATCCAAGTTATACAGTGAAGAAAAGTTATACGAATAACAAAGTTTTTATTATTTTTTATTAAAAATTAAAAAATCTGATAGTCAAAAACATAACTAAGAAGAGAGATTACAAAGTTCAGTCGTAGCAAAAAATTAATTGCTCCAAAATTGTTGATTTTCTATGAGTTTTGAAGAACGAGAGAACTTTCTTTCATTAATCGATTGCAACTTGTGAAAATGTTACATGACTAACGGCGCGTCATGTGACTTGACACAAGTGTGCTGTACTAGCATCATATTTTCAATATTTTTCCAATGCTTTTTGTTTTTCTAAATTTCCAATAAATCTTTCCCTAAATCTATGTATGAATGTTTTATTTGCTGTCTACAAAAGTATTATTTCTGTGCAAGTAATTCAGAGGAAACAAATTTCTTCGTTAAGCGCGAAGGATCATTTACAGAAGTTGTATTCCCTCTAATAAAACTAAAAAACCAATAGTTTAGTGACAGTAATTTCTGTAAAGATCCAGACATGGGTAATCCTTTAATAATAAAGAAAACGGAGCAATCGATAACCCAAAAATGGGAAAAAAAATACTAACAGCTGCAGCGTTTCCTCCGAGCTGCATGTTGCGCAATTGCAGCCATGTCCAATTGGTATCAAGTTGGGAAGATCTGACAAAAGTCAGATGTACCCCGAGACTTCTGTGAACGGCGGAGCAGTCGATGCAAAGAAAAACTCCATAAGTGACGCTGCACCAAGCTGGATTTTTGGCATTGCAATCGAAGCAGGTCTGGAACAATTTATGGCATAGAATTTTTTAGAATTTTCCTTTTCTCTTAACAAGCGGATATTTTTCTTAGAAAAATCTTTGATTCACCATAATCTTTTTTTTCCATATGAAAAAAAGAGTACATATTTATTAAGAATTTCGAAATGTTCAAAAAAAAAAGTGGCAGATATGGAAAACGTCGTTCACATTTGCCACAAAATCGGAATTCACAGCTAAGCGAGTCGGATTCTTTGATCTCGTTCAAACAGCAACAATGATATTTTAGGTGACATTTTTCTCATAACGACAAATTATTAATGGAATTTGGAAGAGAAAAAAATGCGAGGCGTGTCACTCAGTCAGATGGAATCGTCCGAGCGTGCGATCGCGTGGACACACAAACACATTGACCCAATTATTAGCTCATAAAACCCAAAAAATAATGCAACGTTAATGTTGCCAGGAGACAGTGATGAAAAAGGTTATCGGCGGGGACACGAAAATGATAATCGAAATACCTTATTTGCTGGTACGGAACGTAATCTTTTAAAAACTTCCTCAATGTCGTTCTTACTCGGTCCTGAATCTGCCATTTTTGACGTGTTGTCAACTCCGACGCAAGGAATTATGGGAACCGTCGATGTGGTTTCACCTTTCTCCACGCCTCGTGACGCTGGAATCGCTATTCGAATGAATTTTATGCTAAAGCCCGGGAAATCAATATGTACAATTTCAATTCAAAATTTTTATAGATTTTCGAAAAAAAAATACCATTTTTTCGTTACAAATTTTATTTATTTATAAACATTATGTATTCGAGAATAAATTAAGGGTTTTTCGCTTGCGCATTCTTCATTTTTTTCGCTTTTCCATGATGTTCTCCAGTTTCTGCTGTTTGGCGCTTGGCGAATCACTTACGCTTGTCTCTTCTTCATCCACCTCGAGACTGTTCAATCTGCCAAAACACTTTGCGTGTGTGTATTTTTCAATTTCATTACGATTATTTTATTGTTTTTTAAATTATTTCGTGTCGTTAGACTCGATATTTAAGAAAGAATTTATGATTTTAAATAACTTCGAAAATGTGTGCTAACATTTTCTGAAGCTTTTTCATTCTTTCATTTTGTTTTTTTTTTAGATCTATACCTACTCGTCTTGCTCCAGGCTATGAAGCATTTGGAAGCCAGCGTCCAAGCTGGGCGGAAATCCCATATCCGGATCGAGCAATTGAAGAGTCGGAACTTCTCTGTAAAGATTGCCAAATTCGTCGAGTTCCTCGAATTGCAATTTATTCGCAGCCTCCTCGAGCTCCATTCTAAAATATTATTGTTTGTGTGTAAATATATATGATGAAATAATGATTATTCGGGTGAATATAACCGTTTCCTCCGTTGATACCGAGCAAAAATGGACCCTTTTTCTACAAACTATTTTTCACACAATAATAAAACAGCAGGAAATATACAAAATAGAGAATAATAATACTTGCTTTGTTGTGCATGTACTGAGTTCCAGTTGTTGTTCCTCAGCCATAATTTCGGCCTCGCGTTTCATTTTCTTCTCGAATCGGAGAATAAAGCCCTGATAATAATCGTGAAGAGCCACGACGCCACCGACTCCGGCTTCGAGAAGTACTTTTTCCATTGCGTCCTGCAAAGCAAAAAAGTTTCAAATAATAGTACAAACCCACAAATCTAAATGGCGATTCATATTTTTAGCAGTACAAAATATACTGTGGGTCATTTGTGTCTCACATCGTTTTTGACCGATTACCATCATAATGAGAAATATATTGAAATAAAAATGAACGTTCAGACACATGATGCAGACAGAGGTTGAAAAAATTATATTTCCCAAACCAGAAGTCGGAATAACACTTTAAAAAAAGAACCTTCAAGGTACAAAATACGAGCATACATAAAAAAATGACCCATGTTGAGCCAATGTTACCAGAAACATTATTTTTTATTAAGAAAAATCAACGAAACGAAATTTGAAAAAAAAAATAATAATAAAATTCACATTTCAAAAAGAATTTGCAAATATTGAATAAGAGAATGTTCATTAATGCAAAATAGGATAAAATGGTTAAAGCACAAATAAACGGCAATACCATGAAAAAACAATGGAGACTATTAAAAAAAATAATAAAATGAAGTTGTCTTTTTGAAGTAGTGTTAAACTAAAAATAGTGATGAAGTCAGAAACTAAAGTTAGCATGAAAGTCATTGAAACTGTGCAATCAAACTTTTTATACCAGAGATACTGGTTTTGTTCGAGCAACAAGATCGACAGGTTTCCAAAAGTTCAATAGGCCTGGATACACGTGATTCATGTTAGGGCAGCAAGGGTTAAGTGAATAATTGAAAAGAACAAAACATATGCTTATAGAAATATTTGAACATGTTTGTTTAAAAAATTTGTTCAGCTTTTAATACGATTTACCGGAAAACCGTGATCGTTCTGCTCCACCGTTACTTTGAGTAACAATGAAATTCTCCTGAGAAAAAGATCACCGATGTCCGTGAGAGTTTCTATCGCTGTATCCGAAGACGTTTCGAATCCAATGTGAGCCAATAAAACGACAACTGCATGTTTTAACAGTTTACGCGCTGTCGCTGGTTTCAGATGATGCAACGTTGAAATTTTTTTCACCTCATGTCTGTCGAAATAACAATAGCTAATATTTATTGGAGAATATTCAATGATATCATTGAACGGAAATAATAATTTCTTTTCCTTATGTTTATAACAAACTTGATTGTTGGTAGAACAGTCTATATTCAATTCGTGATAAAAGACAATGTTCTATAAGTTCAAACATAGTAGATATTGGATATTATTTTCCTCAAATTAAAACATTTGATTGACTGGATTACCCATCTCCGGTAGGACATCTGAAAAGAAATGGATTCTCTGGACGTTTTTCATCGGGAAGACCTTGTGATTCCATAGTAGAAATGCTTCCTAAGATGGTTCCTTCATCCTGCACAAAGAAACATAATTGTTTCCATAAGAAGCGAAGTTGGAACAATCGACATTTGCAGAAAACGATTAATTTTGTGAACAGTAGGAAAAATAATTTTACCATTGCTCTTAGCTGCTGATGAAGATGAATTGTGTTCAGGACATGAGCATTTTCCATGGGTAGTCTATAACGATGAATCAGGCATTGATTATTCTATTTTTAATGCTCCAAATTACTTAACGTTCAAAGTAATGAATTTTTTTTCCAGTTTATTTATTCATTTACAAATTACCGAAATTTTTTGGAAAATAATGTGAGAATTCATCAAGAATGTAAATGGTTCATTCACTTTAGACCCAAATCTGCTTCAATCATTGATTAGAAGAAAACACAAGTATTCAACAATTAATCAAAAAGAAAGCATCGTATTAAAAAATCTATAATTATTTGGTGCAAAAAAATGTATTGACAAAAATTTATTGACTGGTTTATTCACACAATTTTTCAATCTAATATATCCTACAGATAATTTCAATTAGAAATTGAAACAGCTGCTGAACTATGAGTACCGAAAAATAAGTGCTTCTAACAAATTCAAAAGTTGATGTTTATTTTGGTCAATAACAGTTATAAAGATATCAAATCTGTATGGAAAGTTCCATTCAAAAAGTTAAATCATTATTTCAATTCTTGACTTCTGGTACCAAAGTACAGTTTAGCATCATTGTTCTCAAGTAATTTATTACTTTTCAGACACTCGAAACACTCAGCAGAAGTATATTACTGGAATCAAGAAAATTCTGATCGATCTGAAAATTTAATAAAACTTAATCTACAAACTCACTGTATGAATTCTGGTTGTGTATCAATTTGATAATCACAATCGGTACTATTGGAATCATCCATAACTTGTCGCCAAACATTTTCAATAATATCCGGCGTTATTACTTCTTGTTTATGAGCTTCTCTAGCAGGCAATTCTCCCCACAGGCTTCCAGTATTCAAACCTTTGCTAGATTTCATTTTTTATCACAGTTTTAAACTAAAATCTCATTTGCAATAAGATTGATGTTTATTTAAAATAAAAACATCACTTTCTATATTTAAACATCTGTCAAAATACGAAAATCATCAAGGTGGTGGTCGAACACATTACTAGTATCGTTTGCTCCAATAATATAATGGCTTCGAAGTGACAGTTACAATATTTACACAGGGATCACGATAGCGAACATTTATCACAGATATACTTGTATAATTCGGTATGAGAAATCAGTTTTCGCGCCACTTGCAGAGCGCAAATATCTGAAGGACGCGATATCTTACGTTAATTGACTTTTTAAAGTAGTTTTTGTTTTCAAATAACCTCAATATGTCGCAAATAATTGCACCGTTCGAGATGGGCAATTTTTTAATTAATTTGACGGGAGTTTAGCAGATGAACAATTTGACGTTTAAGACATTTTATTATTGTCGAGAAAGATACAAGTTTGGAGGTTAGAATGATTCACGATCTATTGTGCCACCATATTTGTTTTCCAAGTTCGAAATTTTAACGTCACATGGCGCTCCAGTCAGAACTCGTGCGCCTGCGTCCTATTTGAAATATTATTTTCTGAATTATTTTTTCAATCAGACTTCGATAAGATTGCTTGAAAATCTTGAAACACTATTCATAGTATTTCTTCTGTATCTCTAAAAAAATTGATAGATTTTTTAAATGAGAAAGTAGTTTTCAAAGTACTGCAAAATGGAGAGCACCGCAGCTTCCATCTTAACGAGAGCTGTGAGCATGGATAAGAACGAACAATATACCATGGCTCTTGTTCTCTATCAAGAAGGACTTCAAATCCTGGTCGATTCGATGAAGGGTTCGTAGGATAATTAGGACGCTGATTTTCATGTCTTTCTTGTTCTATAAATCGCTATAACAAAAAATATTTCAGATATCAAAGATCCTATAAAGAAAAAACATTTGCACGTGAGAGCCTCGCAATACATAGAAAGAGCGGAAAAAGTTAAAGCTCTTATAGACGAAAGAAAAGCAGCGGGAAAGTACAGAGAGCAGACAAGAATTGAAGCTGGAAGTATCGGACATGGATATGCAACACTTTTTGGAAGATTTTTAGAAGCTTCGGTCACACAAATTCACATTGAAGATCCTTATATAAGATCGTTTCATCAGGTATCTATAATTGCGTTTAATAATTATAAATCCTTTTATTCTAAATTATGAAAAAATAATAAGAAATTCGAATGTATAGAATTTAAAAGAGTTGAATAACGTCAAAAATTTCTGAAAAACAAATTTATCTTTTGCTGTTTTTCAAACTTTAGAAACATTTTTTTCAATGGATCCTTAAGAAAAGAATTCTGAAAAACGAAAATATTTAAGAGTGTTAGACATTGTAATAATTTTAATAAGAGAAATCTTAACGAAGAAAAAATTCTTCGATGTTATCAGTGCCAAAATTTAGTTCGTTTGTGCGAGCTCGCGGTGCAGAAATGTCACTCCTTATCAAAAGTAACATTAGTTACGACTCTCGATCCGGATGATCGGAAGAATCAGGTTGGACGATTGGAAGAATTGAAGCAGAGCTTGGCGAATCGTCTCGTAAATCTTGAAATTTCGTATTCTGAAACTCTTCACGATCGTCAAATATCGTAAGTCTAAAAAATTTTATGTCAAATAATTTCAAATGAATTTTCAGAAATTATAACTCTATCAGTTTCTAGAAAAATACAGAAAACAGTGGAAAGTTTATGAACATTTGAGATCGTGTTACAAAATCCTTAAAAAAATTCCCAACGTTTTGGAACTTTTTGAAATAAACGAAATATCAATGAAACTGTTCTGATATATTCAGAACTGAATTTTGTAAGTTGTAAGAATTTTCAAAGATTTTTTCCAGAACGAGACAAACTTATTTGAAAATTGGCAAAACTTTCAGATTTGTTTTTCACAAATTTGGAAATAAACGGATTACACAGCTGTATTTCAGTTTGTTCGAAAACTTTCCACGATCTCAAGTATTTTTTCCAAATATATTGAAAAAAAAAAATAAAAGGATTTTTCGGAACATAAAATGGTTGATAAAAATACATGTTTACTTTTGGAAAGTATAGGCAAAAAAAGTTCGTCGAAATAAATAAAAAAATTGGGTCAAATAAAAAGCATAAAATAAGCTTCAATAAAATTAATTAAACTGAATTATTTCTCTAATTATGGAATATTAAAACTGTGAAATCATTTTTTTTCAAGACTCAGCAACGGTTGGGTCATTAAGATTGGACGAGGTTTGGATTACTTTAAAGCACCGGATGGTAAATTTGTCCTTGGAGTGTGTGATCTCGAGCTGAGGCCTTGTCACGAGACAACAATTGACATATTTCACACGAGCCAATTGCAACAAAGCGTCAAATAAATCTGTAGGACTAACGATAAGAAAATATTTACATTTGTTTTATTACTTTGACTAGTTTAAGGATCGTAAAGAAAAATAAATAATCATATATTTAGGGATTTTTATTAGTTGTAAAAATAATGACTGAACTGGTTTTTACCAAGGGCCAGTTATATGGCACAACGATGAGTTTATCGAAAGCCTGGAAATACAGTATTTTAATAAAAAAAAATCAGGTATATATATCTTTAAAAAATATATAAATTTAAATATAATTAACAATGACTATACAAGTTAAATTTTATGTAATAAGTATTACGATAATTATTACAGAGCTTCAATAATATCGTATTTTTCGTACGACAATTAAAATCAAACTGTATTATTGACTTCGATTGATAGTAATAATCTGAAGTAAGTAATTAATCTCTAATGCTATAATCACAAGCTTTGGCGACATCGATTTGTCTCGCGGCGTGTTTACAAGCCCGCCTCAACGATTTCGTGTACCGGAAGATGCCAGAATTTCGAGAATTGTTTTCATTTACGGATATGGAATCGTACGAGAAATTTGGAAGGCAATCAGCGCCGCCTAAGGCGACGACCTGTCGTGCAATTTCTGGATGGACACAGAGTCGTGTGAGTGCTTGAGAGGCGGTGAGTTCCAGGCGTTGATAAGCGTCTTCGAGGCCGGGTGTGACCATCCTGAGGAAAGAAACGAGAGCTACGGAAGCTCTTGCCGCAGCTAAGTGAGTTCTAGCTTCGGGGATTTTGGCCAATTTTCCAATCAACGAGGCCACTTGTTCCATCAGCCAAACGTTTCCACCGGAAGATTTTTTCACACATTTCAATAACTTTCGGACTGCTTCTTCCGCGATAATCGGTCCTATGAATTTCCTCGAATCCGCCAAATTGTTCAACGCCGCAGCCGCGAGTAACAGCGTTTGACCGCAATTCGTACTTTCTGCTAAACGAGTTAGAAACACGACAAGGTCACGCGCAAAAACCTCGAGATGAGCTAGTCCAAGAGCATTCGTCCACGGCGCTGTTATTTGTACGACCAACGCCGCAGCTTCCATCTTTTCCGTTTCCGGCGTCGTTTCTCCTGCCAATAAATCCAACAGAATCTCGGGTCCGCCCTCTCGAACGAATTGCTCAATCGCCAAAGGGCAACAACAAACACTGGCGAGAGCCCGCAACGACGACGCTCTCAAATCACTCGACAATCTTCCCGATGAGACGAGTGATGTCAAAAGTGCTCTTATCCCAGAACATCGCGCTATCGCGCTTCCTGCTCGGTTCCCAGCGAGTCCTAGCGCCGTTAACGCTGCCAGCGCACCACGCGCTGCACTCCCACCTTCCTGAGGAGCTTCCTCAAGCCCTCGGACGACTCTCTGTAAAAATTGTTCATTTATATTCAACTGATGCGAAAAACTTCTGTTTTGCTATATTTTGAAACTTTTTCTATGTTTTTTTTTTTTTATTTTCATGATCAATTATATGGCGATCGCTTGATATTCGGGTTTTTTTCATTCATTCTCGATGCGATATGTAAGAAACTTCCCAACGAGTGCCTTTGAAGCTCCGTATAAACGTAAACGATTGCGGAATTCTTAATTTTTTTTTAACTTCAAAAGAGTTCTTCGAAAAATCTAATAATAGAAAATATTCTAAAACAATTGACTCGTATATGGAAAAATGGTCTGATTATTTATCAGTGAACATCTCGATTAAACAAAATTTTGATAAAATTCATCTTTTTTCATATTTTTCAAAATTAATTTACTCTTTCAGCAACAAATAGATGTTTGTTGATCAGAAAAATATTAAAAATCGTTAAAATTCGTACTTTTTCATGAAAAAATGCATTTCTTGCTATTCCACATGATTAATTGTAATAGCAATCTTCACTTTAATAATTCCAATCGTCTTTACAGAATTGAAAAGATATTTTTCGTTTCATTGTTTTCGTACAAAAAAGATTTAATAATTTTTGTATCAAACGATCGATTTAATCCGCTGAAAATGTTCTGTAGTTACTAAAATTTGACTGCAAATCTGTAATGAACGAGCTCAAAATAATGAATTGAAACGTTCAAGTAAATTATAAGTAAAGAAAAAGTATGATTTAAAGGCTAAACTCGTCAGCGTTACGAATTTTCGTTTTGCCATTAACGTCTTAGCTCTCCATTCGTAAATTTGAATCGAAATCGTCATAATTTCGGTGTACCGAATAATTCGTAGTAAAAAAAAAAAAAAAAAAAAAAAATGCTTTTTCACACAGAATAAGAACTGAAATATGAAGAAACTCGGTAAAGTCTCGGGACAAGTATCTTCGCAGCTCTGTCGTCATTTACCTCAATATAAAAATCGAGGCGAGCGTCCAACGCGCTGTCAACAAAGCTTCTCAAGCTTTCCAACTGCGAAAGTAGACTGCGCAAGTTGCCCTGTTGGATTCGTCGGGGTGGAGGCGCGCCGAGTTCGGAAAGGATCGAGAAGGCTTCGTCCTCGACCGAGCGAAGTAATTCTCGATCGGAACGTCCATTTTCCAAAGTAGATAATTTTCTGCATAAAAAAAAAAAAGGAATATTTTTTAATAACGATAAAGTAATCGTGATAAAGATATGAATGAAATTCGATTAACGATCAAACGACTTACTCTACAATTTGATCCAAGTGTCTCGTAAATCCATCAGCTCGAACGAGCAATTCCGTTGCAGCTGCAGTCGCCGATGATGTCAAGAGTCTCAAATCTCTCGTTTGACTTTGCTCGCTCATCGTTTCACGACATTCTCTCCTCGGTAAATTTTTACTTTGCAACGTTATCCCGCACTCGTCCTCCGTTTCCATAACCAAATTGCTCAGCCAAGCTCTCAGCGCTGTTCGATCACGATCAATCCCATCCGACAAAACGTACGATCTTTCCCATGAAATAATTCGCGAAGACGAGCCCTCACGTGCGAAAATCGAGGTACTAGCGATCGGGGATACATTCGCTATTGCGTTCACGTCCTCGTCCTCCGGTGGCTCACTAGCGTACAAAAAATCACCGAGGCATTCGTCCTCCAATGTCGTCGGATTCTCCACGACTTGTGAACTTTCCTGATCCTCTTCGTATCTGTAAAAACAATATTATTTTTATTCTCTCCCTTTAGAAATCAACTTTTTTTTTTTTTTCTCATCAAATTATTATTTGTGCGAGAGAATCTGAATTAATGGATCGTTAGAAAATGTTTTCTTACTGCCATAAAGTATATTTCAATTTGATTTTACATTTAGGAACATTTTGAGCACTTCTTCGGTGTTAAAACCAAAGGAAATTTCAATTCATGTATCTCTCTTCAACGAATCTTATTTCAAACCGATTTCAGTCTCGATAAATGTCAATTTTGCCAAACGAAATAAAATTCAAATTCAAATCTGTAATAATTAAGATTCAAGAATAATGTTCACGATCACTGTTACAAAAATCACTATCAAACGTCACACTCGGCAATTTTTTTATCCCATTAGATAAAAATAAATAGACAAAAGTGATTCGGTATCGCGAGAAAAAAAAAAACTCGTTTACACAAGAGAATTCACGATGGTATTTCATTCATGATTCCAGGAACTCGACGTATTTCTTAATCCATTAAAAATGAATCACGTTCAATGACGAATCGATTCATCAGTATCGAAAATAAAAAGGAAAAAAATCACATATAACATGTCGAAATGTACCTCGTGCGTGCCATCGCTCGCATGAGCAAGACTCTCGACTATTTTCAACCTGTTAGCATAAATCCAATCTTACTACTGGCTGATAACGTCGTAAGGCTCTTGGAACGATGCACTGCATACACTCTCCCAACGTTTTCTGTCGTTTCTCCTCCCACCAAATCGCTTCAGACGGCTCTCATATTGTGGGGGACAGATTGACGATAGCAAAGGTGTACACGCGCGTATACGACGAAAATAAGAGGCAAAATAACATTTTCGAAAGGTTCTAACTGCCTGTGAGACATTTTATGTTTAATGTGGCATTTCTCATCGTTAAACAGATGTCAAACGAGATAATTATTTTTAACGTCGTTACAAACATCGCGAACTACATTAGGTCACTTTTTTTATTTTTCGTATACCATTCGGTGAGACTCATCAAAAAATCTTTGTAAATCATTATTGTAAAATATGGGGAATTACGTGTGAAGCGATCAGATTCTCATTCTGACAGCTGTCAATGAAACTGATTCTTTTTTACGTCTTTCCAACGAGTGAAAAATGACTTTTGTTTGACATTTTTCATTTTTAAATAATTTCTTATTGTTTCTAGTGACAACAAAATGTTTTGACGAGAATTCGAGTCTGCGAAAAATTGATATTTTACAAAAAATAAAACAAACTATAATGAACGATCCTGAGAGCGTCTCAACGGTCGTTGAATGGGGTGAAAAATGTTTGAGATCATCGACGATCTTGGAGACGCTTTCCTATACCATTGGCGTCGAATTCCTCGTACATAGACTCTCTTCTCATCGTGTTAAACATCGAGTATGCGTTACGAAAGGTGACTAATCGATCGACTCTCCGGATGAGACTTTTAACAATCCCATTGTGACTAATCTCGTAATTTTCTATTTTTTTTTTTTTTCATCTTTTTTATTCTCGCGCTACCGTCCCCGATCACTTGTGAACATCGGAACAAAAAGACGAGAAATAATAAACGCATTCATATCTGGTGGCTTCGATCATAATCATTCATATGCGACCCTGAATTTTTTTTTCTCGTTAAGCTGGACACCGCGATTCTTAAATTATCACAGCAAAGCGAGAATTTTTTTTCGCATTATTTTATTTTCAATCGAAGCCAATCAACAGTATTTTTTTTTTTTTTTTTATTACGATTTTTGGACAGTCAAAAATATTTATGACGTTAGTTTAGAGTTAAAAAAAAATTGAATTTGAAGATTAAATAAATAGATCGTGAGAGAAACGCATCGAAAGTAAGCAAGTGCTCGGCTCATTCGTTGCATTCCTATCGCTTATATCACGCATATATACGAAGCCGTCGAGAGCTCTTGAGTCACTATGCCCTAAACGATGCATTCAATGAGTGCTTTCGCCCGGATCTTATCGCTGCCAGACCCACGAAAAAAAAAACTCATTACTCTATTCGAGTGTTCAAATTGAAATATTTTCGTTCTTCGTCGTATTATGTATGGAAATTGTTGCTCAGTTTCGAGCGAACGATCTATGGCAATAAGATTTATTTACATACGACTTTGAAACGACAGCGTTGAAGATTTTTTCTTTTCGTCTAAATGCAAACGTGCCTTTTTTCTATTAGTATCAACTGATTGAATCATAACGAAATCTATTTAAAACTCTATTTGGAAGTGAAAAAAAAAAAAATCAAATCTTATGAGATATTTTTATAGCTGAACCCTCCTGAATCACTTAATCTCAATGTTTTTCGATGAGAATAACATTTAAAAAATATAGAAAAAAAAATGATTCAGCCACGATCGCACCAGGCTTAAAATTGGTCAAAAAAATAACGACTTTTCGTGGAAAACATTTGAAGAAAATCGAAGGAGATAATCACTGTAGAAAAAACGATTTTATGCCTAAAATCGAAAAAAAAAACAAGTCGCAATCAGAAAACGATGACACTGTTCGACAACTGGTTTGCTGAGATTTAGATCGTTTCAAAACACTACAATCAAACGTTTTTTCATCGAATACTTGACTAATTATGAGGCTCGAAAGTAACGACAGAAAGACGACTCACCTATTTTCCTCTACCGTTTTGTTCTCCTCTGAAATCGGCCATACAATCTCTTTCGGCTGCATGCGTCGATTTGCCCTTAAAAGTTTCGGGTGTCTTTCCGATTTGGGGGTCGAAGTGTGAGCCGGATTTGGCGGTATTTCATTATCTTTCCACAGCGAGCTCAAACGACTGTGAATCCTTTGAGCGAGCTGTGGTCTCCCTCGAGTTACCACTCGGCGTCGTCGCCTTTGTCGTTTAGGCGTGCCATCCTCCTCATACACATCCGGACTGTTGGATCTTTCAGAATCCGAAAAACCGGAATCTAAGCTACGATTGCACGGGCTCGCGGTACTCGGGCATTTTCGTTCGATCGCATTAACAACCAATTCGCTTTTCCCATCAGCTGCGTCTCTCGATTTTTCTCTGTAAACATAAAAAGAATACGAAAAGATTTATATATTTTCTACGATTCTCATGTGATTTCTTATCATTGTGCTTCAAATCGCACTTATTCGTTCATCAATTCTGCACAATTAACTATTTTTTTTAATATTTGGTTTCCAAGGGCCAACGAACATCTGAAAGAGCCAGAATCAGAATAATTATTGCAATTTTTTTTTTTTTTTGTCCTTAACAATTTTCTTTCGATCGTAACAATTTTTTGTGAATTTAAGAAATTAATTCCGTCTATGAACGAAAAAAAAGAATTCGAGAACATTTTCAGAAAAGTTATTTTGAGGTAAGCGCCTTAAATCCTTTGAGGTCGAACGTTTTTTCGATTTTTTCTACTTGAAAATCTCTGCACGTACGAATTTTCGGGATCGCTGATTACGAATAATAAAAAATTCGCAAATCTGCGCAGAAGATTTCAGTCGATGCTGTAATTGATTTGAATCGAGTACGAAAACGTTTGTATTTTTATTTTCAAAAAAATAAACATGAGCAATGTAAAAGAAACATTTGAATTGAATCAACAATTAGTTTTTTGAGGTGAAAAAAAAAGAAAATGTCGAATTGATAAAAGTTACGAGGAATTATTTACCCCGTTTCATTGGCCACCTCTTCGCGCATCCTTTTACGTTCGAAAGAGTCATTCGGTTGATTATCACGTTCGAGAACGACCTCGTTGACTCGTATAGCGGTTACGTTTCCGTCGGATGCATCACTGTCCCGGAGACTCGTCTCGCTATCATCGTGGCGCATCCCAAAATTTGAATAAGCATTTGGCAAACTAGCGACCGACGAAGACGCCGAAATGGCACCGATCAGTGGCGAACTTTCGATCGCGTCTTGGGCAGCCATTTGGCCCCAAAAAACTTTGCTCTGCATTCGCTTGAATCCGCTCATTTTTAAGAATTTTTTTTTTTTTTTTTTTTTCTTCAAATTTTAATTTATATTTATCAATATTGAAAAATGTCAATATTTCAAATTTCACTTTATAAAATAATAATGAATTTGGTTTATTTGTTTATTTTTATAAAAAGAATTCTTCGCAGCGTTTCATTGAATAATTATCATTTTAACGATTTTTGTTTAAAACTCAAAACCATTTAGCTTTTCGTTTAAATTCATCGTTCTCACTTTCTGTTGCACCAAACGAGTCGTTAAATTTATACGAAATATTATTCGAAGCAAATGTTTTTTTTTTTTTTTTTTTTTTTTTTAAGGTAAAACCGGAAGAAGATTCGGCGGGGGTCGAGGGTGGTCGTGTGTCTTCGAGGAAACGTTCTACGAGGAGTTTACGATTCAGCGAAGCATGTCGATCTGATGGGGTCGCGTGGCGTTGGACGCCGTATGGTGTCGATCCTCCCCGCGTTCGCGATCCGCCAAACCCCCATGCGAGACCGTCTAGATAATTATCCTTGGGTCAGTTAAAAAAAAAACCGGTGATGACACTACCGAATAAGTTTTGGGCGCGACACTAGCGCTGCAATTGCGTGCGGTTAATTATTGTACGACACTCAAGTTCCGAAATCTATTTCATTTCATAATTCAACAAGAAATCTTAATTCCAGTATCGAAATAAGAACTCGATTGAGTTGAAAGAATGAAAGAAAAAAGTCTTTTAAAATTGCTTAAAACTCGTTAAAAATCAACAACACAAATATAAACGAGTGTCGACTCGCCGCGGAGTCTCGAACTCAACTGTGCCGGTGATGATTGGCGCTCGTGTCTGCTCCCTCCCCCCTCCCCTTTGTCACACTCATCAGAATTCAGTACAGCTCTTAATTTTTCGATAACACAACACGAAGCACTGGATTAAAAGTAAACGATTGTCAATAACTTGAAAAACCGTTGGAATTTATTATTATAAAGTTGAATCAACTTGAAACTTTTGTATCGATTTTTCGGTGATATTTATATGTGATAACTCGTGTACGGCCGATACGTCGTCCCGCGATGTTTACTGCTCAATGCAGCGATCGCGAACTCGTTCTCGTGTGTACTATTTGGCCCGGAGGACAAAAAAACGTGTCGACTCCACGAAAGGAACTTTCTGACGCTTCCCTCCTTCCCGAATAAAAGCCAAGTCGCGACTAGTCTGAAAATTATATCTCCCTTTCCCGCTCTCTCTCTCTCTCTCTCATGTTTTTCTATCCCTTGTATGAGTGCTCCGCCTGTTCGGGGGATCTCTTTGCCTTGTACGAACACCCATATAGGTGGGGAGGCTCGTGTTACCAAGGATTTTCCCCCTTAAAAACGACCCCCGTATATTTAAAGGGGTGTGATGATATTTATTCGTCGGTGGTTTAGTCGCTTTGCCAACTCATTTTTTTTTTCCACAAGAATTAATATTAAGAAAACGACAAAATTTTCGAAAACATCAATAACATTGATTTATTATTTCAACAAAATGCCCCTTAAAATCGATCCACGTTAGTCCGCGTTTCTCTAATTCTAAAATCCTCCGATATGTAGAAATAAATTTAATACTCTTAATGAAAACGAAATTTATCGTAATAACAACGTTGCGCAACGATTGATATGCTCGTAAAACAAAGGTAAGCAATACACACGGCCAAAGCCGTCCCTTTAAAATTGACCCGCATTGCCCTACCGGTCCTCGAAATTCCGAAACACATATGTGCATCATCGTAACTGTACGAGTATAACGACATAATGGATACGTACGTTACGCGTGCTACGAATGCCCATACGATGAGTCGGCATGTGCCGGGGAGTGTAACCGACAAACCGTAACCGGGAGAGGGGAATATGAGGGGTGGGGTGAATTTTTATTTTCATTTTTTTCGTCCGAGGGGGCCCCTGAAGTTAGGACATTGCTGAAACACTTATTTCGGTACCTTAGAGTCAGAAAGGCGTATTTTTCATATTTGGTTATGTTACGTAAGGCTGTTGAGGGATCAGCGTCCCCCTAAGACTAGCTAGCAATGTGGCGCGATAAGGGGTGCCGCGTACGGCAGGAAGTAGCATCAAGAAATCACGCCAGTGGGCTTTTGTAAGGGGAGAACCAGGTGCTGACTCCCCTTCACTCGCTTTTTCCCCTTCCCGTTTTCGTTCCACCCCTCTTATAGGGATCTTGCTTGCTTTTCTAGCTCCCCCCGCCTTCCGATGCATTCTGGGGCACGCGCCAGCTTATGGGAGCATCTGCGTATGGAATACGCATAAGCACGAAGTTTCAGCAGAGCGCCCCGCCGCCTGACACATCGCGCATCTATGCTTCTACTTTCAACTTTTCTCCGCTTATGCACGTGCTCTCTGCTCGGAGATATGGGAAACACATGTGAGAAAAGTCTTTCGCGCACCCGGATCCGACCTCGAGAATGTGTCGACTTCTTAAAAGGCTCGATGACTATTTGCAGCAAATCAAAGCGACACAAAGAGAGCCCGCAAATCTTGGCAAAATCGCAATAGGAATATTTCATCTCGAATATACATATATACGAGATTTATGAAACACACGTGTCGACTCGCGCGATATCGACAAGAAAAATTTTATCGCCGCATTCCGCAACGCAAAATCATCCAGGAAACCTCTAGAGAAATATCGTAGAGATGATTCAACGAGGCTATCGTTTGCTCGACGTAATTTCGAGCGGTTTACCGTTGCTCTGTTACATTATTTTATAAATATAACCTGTATGCAATCACGCGTTATGACTAACCCGTAAATACTCTTTTCCCCACTGAATTTCTATGCGCGAGCCTGTTTTTATTGTCTATGGGCAAAACTATACGTGCACTCGTCATTATTCGGAACATACCTATACGAAACCTCTGTATTTTAAACTGTAAAGGACTCTTCGAGCATACAGCACACGTCCCCTATTGTCAGTGGTTAAATGGAAAACGCGGGACAGCTGTACGCAAACCGTTACGGACAAACGAACTCGCGCGTCGTCGTTCCTCCTAGGTGCTATTTATCGATGAATCTCTTTTGTGGCTCTCATTCTTGAGAGACAATGTCCTATTACCAAAGCTACGAAACTCGTTACATTTTCTCTATAATTTTGTACGCGATTATTGACGAATAAAAGAAAATCGGAGAAACATTGCTGCAGGAAATTTTTGGTATTTAATCAAGACAAAACAACTCACAAGAACGGAATGAACGATTCGGGCGAGCGAGACTCTTTATATACTTCGGTACTTCGCGATCGTCTTCTGGTAGGGAGCCCTCGAACGTACCCATTGGTTAACACTACCACGACCGTTTACATTTTGTGATTGAATCCCCGTATAATCCTACTCACCTCGTTTTTAACAGAGAATCTATTCAATCAAAAATTTCCAATTGATGAATTAAAATTTTGTTTATGAAATTTTTAATGGCGATGAAAATATGAAAATTCATAATAAACCTGAAAATAATGACGATCCATTATCATGATTGTTATTAAAAATATTGTAAGATTGATTCGTACCTTGATATTGAACAAAAATGTAGTCATCCAAAATAAAATGTGGACTTTTATTTACCCTCATCATTTGTACATCGCGCTTCAAAGTGCAGGTGTATGTTCTCTTATTTACACTTTGATAAACTTTAATCGCCCTTTGAGTTTCGATGAGCTCTCAGGCTCACTATCAACCCTCCTGAAGATAACAGTCCCGGATTACGTTATCAATAAAAAAAATTCCTCAAGATATCATACATGCAGTTTTACCAACTGAGTAACCTTGTGGAAAATTCAAAATTTGTTATCATTTGTAAATGATGTAGAATGTTCGATGACATCGGTAAAGTAGTAATCGCGATAGTTTGAAAAATGTTCTTTTGTTGATACAACAGATCGTCACGTGTCGATGAAAAAACAATGAGAAAGAGAGAAAATTAATGAACCCTCAATTCAGTACTAA
Organism: Campoplex capitator; assembly: GCA_037576405.1. Lineage (NCBI taxonomy): Eukaryota > Metazoa > Arthropoda > Insecta > Hymenoptera > Ichneumonidae > Campoplex > Campoplex capitator. Next base: position 7,230,855 of record JARBWI010000003.1, read on the forward strand.
AAATTGTAATTTCTTTTTTTTACAATGACTTTTTAAAACTGCTGGGGGATTGCAAAAAAGAGAAAAAGATAAATGTCCATAAAAGGACTTGTGTTCGAGAGAAAAAGTGAGCGTCGTTAATCGCTGCCCACGTGATATTTTGTGCGCAACTCCATTTGCGTCGTTCTGGAGAAAAAAGAAGAAAAAAGGAGACACACCGCAGCGCCTTAAGTTTCATATTCTGCCGTTTATCCTCGTTCGTTTCATCGTGCGGAGATTTACTAACGAATTTCAGTTTTTCATCACGAGTATTAGAATATTATAAACGGCCTTCAAAATGGTAATTAGTGAAAATATAATTTATCGTAGAACAATCTGTTGCTAATGTAATAACGTTCATTGCTTCTATAATTGCTATCGTAGATATGGCACGATTCGTCGCCTCGTAAAAACATTTTGTGTGTGTGCGGTATCTCAACCGGCAATGGGATCTCCATGGAAAAAATAAGAAAATGTGACAAATGGCGCACGTGTATTCTCATTGCCGAGAAACAAAAACCACACCTCGAAATTAATTTTTTTCATTTTCGACGCGTTAGAGTAATCGAGCCTTCACACTCACATGATTTGGATTTGCATTTCCATATATGTCCTATCATTTTTAAACATTCCTGAACAATTCTACACATTTCAATAATTTTCGGAGCAACTCTGTGTATTCATTCCAAAAAATTCTACAAAATATGATTTTCACGAAAATCTCGTTCGGTCAATGTTTCTAACCTTCATTCCTAGTCATTTTTTATTTCAATCTTATACAATGAAACAATAATGATGACGATAAATTTGAAAATTTTGCAAAGCCTACCTTTCAGGTAAAAATTATGAATGCTGTTTCTTATGCAAAAAAAGGATTCAGACATTTTGAACATTCCTTAATACCTTGGATGATAAATTGGTATTTTTGTACTGCAAAAATTCTTCAGTATTTTCAAAATATGTAATGTTTTCTTGAAGATGTTTGTTTGATCAGGATCAAGAAAAAAATGACTGATATATTTTTCCTCTAGCGTTACAATTTGGGTTTCCCTGAAGATCGATTGTCTTAACCTCGGCACATTTTTATTTAACGCCTTCCTCAGTGTGTCAAAATGGTTTTTTTTTTTTTCAATACTTAGCTTTTTCAACAATGTTCGGGATTCAAGTTTTTTGTCTTTGTGTACGATTCATTGAATAATATTCTGTTTTACAGATGTCCTTAAACCCGGTTAGAATATTGAAGAACGAAGCAGAGGAAGAGAAGGCCGAGGTAGCTCGTTTGAGTTTGTTTGTCGGGGCGATTGCGATCGGAGATTTGGTCAAGTCCACCCTGGGACCCAAAGGCATGGACAAAATACTGGTAGCCCATGGTCGCACTGCCGGAACGGTGCAAGTCACCAACGATGGGGCCACTATTCTCAAAAGCGTCGGAGTCGATAATCCTGCTGCTAAGATTCTCGTCGATATGTCCAGAGTACAGGATGATGAAGTTGGTGACGGTACCACGTCTGTTACGGTTCTTGGTGAGTTTCATGCGCAGAGGAAAATAGCGACGCATGTGAATATGAATATGAAAATGAATGAATCTTTTGAAAAATACCATGGCATAAAAAAATAATGAATGATAAAAGAAAAATTGAGCCTGGAAAGTAATTATTTAATTCGAATGAAAATTCAAACAAAATATCGAAAAAAATATATCCTAATTCAATTTTAATTCATTGTAAATTTGAATGTCGAATTATAATCGAATGAATGAGAATAACAGAGATATTTGATTATAAAAGATAGGAAATCGGATAATTATTAAATAGTAAGGAAAAACTAGAAAGAAAAATTCGTAAAATAAGAAGAATAATTAATCAGCTCAAATTTTCATTTCCAGCTTCGGAGTTGCTGAGAGAAGCAGAAAAATTGATCGACCAAAAGATTCACCCGCAGACGATAATAGCTGGTTGGCGTAAAGCGTTGGTAGTAGCGCGTGAAGCTTTGATGGCAGCGGCGCGTGATCATTCTGCAGATGCGGAGCGTTTTCGCGAGGATTTATTGAACATAACTCGAACGACTTTGAGTTCGAAAATTTTGTCTCAGCACAAAGAGCACTTCAGCAAGCTCGCGGTTGACGCAGTCTTACGACTCAAGGGTTCCGGAAATTTATCAGCCATTCAAATAATTAAGAAACGGGGTGGTACTCTGGCCGATTCTTTCCTTGATGCTGGATTCTTACTCGACAAAAAGCCCGGTGTTCATCAACCTCAAAAAATCAGCGACGCCAAAATTCTCATCGCTAACACACCCATGGACACGGACAAAATTAAAGTTTTTGGTTCCCGTGTACGCGTCGATTCTATGGCTAAGATCGCTGAACTCGAGACTGCCGAAAAAGAAAAAATGAAGGTATAAATACTCGCATTATTTTCTAATTCCTGTTAAAATTTCATTTTTATTTAATTCGTTGTAAGTTCTTGAATTTTTTTTCATTCGCTCGATTAAATATGAAAATGATGATATAACTATTTTTCTTCGCTGTGCCAGGACAAAGTTGACAAGATCATCAAGCACGGTTGCAACGTTTTCATCAACCGACAATTGATTTATAATTATCCGGAACAATTGTTCGCTGATGCTGGAATAATGGCGATCGAACATGCCGATTTCGACGGTATCGAGCGATTGGCCCTCGTCACTGGTGGTGAAATCGTCAGTACTTTCGATCATCCCGAAATGGTTAAACTCGGCAAGTGCGATTTGATCGAACAGGTATAAACTACGAATTATTTATTCGGAAATATTTCAAAACGTCGTAATCATTTCAGTTTTCATTAAACGCAATTTTAAGACTTTTGTAAACAAAACTTTTTAACTATAATGAAAAAGTAACGAATCAAAAAAGGAAAATGAATGAATGAAAATATAAAATAAGAGATTTTTGTAAAATATTGTTAATTAAATTTGTGAATAATTATTGTACAAATTTCTATAAATTTGTTTATTTTAAGGTCATGATCGGAGAAGACACTTTGCTCCGTTTTTCGGGTGTCGCTCTCGGTGAAGCGTGCACGGTCGTGATACGAGGTGCGACGCAACAGATTCTCGACGAGGCGGAACGTTCGCTTCACGATGCCCTCTGCGTCCTGACTGCAACCGTACGAGAATCACGCATAGTTTACGGTGGTGGTTGCAGCGAAATGATGATGGCCTGTGCCGTGAATAAAGCCGCCGCTGTTTTGCCTGGCAAAGAATCCGTTGCTATGCAAAGCTTTGCCCGAGCTCTTGAACAATTGCCAACCGTTATCGCTGACAACGCCGGCTACGATTCTGCCGATCTCATCAGCAAATTGAGAATCGGCCATAATGCTGGAGATTCTACACTTGGGCTCGGTAAATTTTATTCTTTTCACCCATTTTTTAAGTATTTTTTATTTAAAAAAGTTTTGATCTAGGTTCAGAATATTTTTCCATGATCGAAATGCAAACTACGAAAATACTCGTATAAAATTTTCAAGTCTCATAGGAATATGAAATTGAGTGGCGAAATGAAGCCGAATTGAAATCAACATCAAACAAAAGTTCATATTTGTCGAATCTCTTCCAATTATTAAAAATCTTCTTTCTTCTTGAAATCTAAAGGGATAATCGGCATTTTTTGGCACAAATCTTAGATTTTCCCCGGTTAAACACAGGATACTTACTAAATACCTTTTTTTCTAAATTCATATAAAAAAAAATTGATCGGAAACACGTTTATTTAAATGCATTTAATTAGTAATACGTTTTCTCGTACCAAATCGAATTCTTATTTTTCCGTAGCAAGGACTTGTTCTAATTTGGATGAGAAAAATTAATGAAAAATACTTCAAAGTTCTGAAAAAGGATTTGACAAATGTATGACGCTCATGATATAGTTGATCTATTTCTAATTATTTTCGCTACTTATTATTCGTTTCAGACATGAACAACGGACAGCTCAAAAGCATGGAAGAATTGGGAATAACGGAATCGTGGGCGGTGAAGAGGCAAGTGCTTTTGAGCGCGGCTGAAGCAGCCGAAATGATTCTTCGTGTGGACGATATTTTGCGCGCAGCTCCAAGAAAACGAGCGCCGGATCACGGGCGTTGTTAATCGTCGAGAATCACGAAGAATGCATACTTTTCAGCGATATTTTACGTTTCTGAAAACTCCGCTCGTTTGTGCGATTTCAACGTATTTTTATGTTCGCGTCTTTTTCCACGTACGCGTTGGACTATTCGTAAATTTCGTATAAAAAAAAAAAAAAAAAGAAACAAAAATACGTTTATAAAACGCACTTTCTTCTGCTTCGATCGTTCATTTTCATTATTTGCACCGTTTTTTCAAGCTTATGATAGAAGGGAGAAAAACAAATACAATTGTGCTGTCTTTTTCCTTTTTTTTTTATAACAATACCGTAGGTTTTTACATTAATAAATGCCTCAAACATTTTCATAGCTCGCACAAATTTTATCCTTTATTTTCTTCTGATCCTATTCTCAAGGTATTTAAGTGGATTCTCGAACTGACTAGTCTCCGAATTATGATCGAAATCGAAGACAGAATAAAATCGGTACAACAATCCCCTGTGAAGTTCATCTATAATTTATTTTGCAACGATGGTGCATAGAGATTTTTTATCCTTTTTTTGGCAATTATTCATTCAGGTCATTTCCAGCTGTCCGATAATGAGAATGACGTGTTGGCTTTTACGCCTTTTGTTTATTTTTCCTCTCAATATAAGAGAGCAGTATTTGAATAATTTCATAAGAAAAAATTCGTAAAAAGAAATAAATTTTGAATACTGGTCGTAATCGAAAGAAAAAAATTATTACAATTCTGTCGTAAAAAACACAGGTGACTTCAATTTTTCAGCACGCTGAATAAAAAATTCTAATATTTTCCTGATACTTGCAGTTTTTGAAAAAGAAAAAAAAAAATTATAAATTACGTAGCCGACACGATCAATACGCGAATCGAAGTTTCGTGTCGTATCCAAGTTTGTCGAGATTAGGAGTGCAAGCGAAGTTGATCATTGGCGGTGGACCACACATGAGAACGATGGTTTCGGGAGATGGTGGAAAAGTATGTTCAGCAATCATTTCCCCATTCACGTGTCCCGTGCTGTACTTCCACGTATCGCTGCTCGAATCCAGCGTGTACCAAAATTTGAACTGCTCCGGATGTTTAGCCGCTAATTCTTCCAATTCGTCTCTCAATAAAATATCCTTTTCCGTTTGATTCGCGAAGAGGAGAGCCATTTTTGTGTGATCGTTCGGGTCTTTGGTGATGGTACGAATGAGCTGCAGCATTGGTGTTATTCCCGTACCACCAGCTATCATAATCGCCTATTTTTGGTGTCAACAAAAAGACGAAATTAAATGTACATATATATATGTAAAGGCTTAGATTTGAGTGCCAACGAGGCCACGAGGGCCGAATTTACAAAACTAGAATTCAACAGGTCAGTGAACTGTATACGTGACGTCTCAACTAAAAGGTATAATTGTTGTTTCAAATTTTCAGTTAAAACGGCGTTGAGGATGAATCACACCTGTTTCTCAGCCAAGAATTTGGATGAAAATCACGAAACTGCAAAATTGGAAATAAGTCCAAAACCGGAATAATTATTGAGCGTTACAAACATCGATTTTAGATAATAATTCTAAAAAGTCATTATATTGTTATTTTTCAACACGTGTTCGGACAACTTTCTTCCTCATTACGTAAAACAATTTTTAGATGAAGGTGAAACGAAAAACGAATTTTAAATATTATTTGAACAAAGTTTTACAATCGTATTAAAAACACTATTAAGGCATTCAACAAACGGATTTTCAATACCACCTGCGGACAAATGACCTTAATTAAATTGACTGAATTTTTGAAGATTTTTTGCAAACCATTAACGTTGTTGGAACCATAAGTTTTTATTGAAAATTATTTAAATATCAACATTAGCAGTTCGTTTCAGCGATTCGGAGACGAAGAGATTTCGAAATTGTCAACTCTCGACTGATCCACAGAAAAAGAAAATTAGGATGATGCGCCTGGAGTTTGTAATGGGAAAGAGTTAATATGAGGATGGAATGGATGTGAGGTTTTTATATGAGCATGAGAAGTACAGGGCTGTTACATTTTTTCCAGTAACGTTTACCTTGTTCACGACGTGTTCTATAGGTGGATCTTTGCGGAGCAGCTTTATCGAAAATTTGCCAGCACCTTTGTACACCAAACGACCGCTCGGTCCACGGAATTCAATTTCATCACCAATTTTCAGACTCTCCAGATGCTGCGACATTTTACCACCCTCAGGGAATTTTGGGTGTACATTTTTGAAATAAACCTATAATATTTAAACATAATTAAAAATATTTACTACGTACACGTTATTAGAAATGGATTGTTTTTTTTTTTTTTTTCACGTAATACTGAATTTCGAAAACAGCTCACATGGGTTTTTTCGAGTTTGCTATCACCTTTTTCAATATTAACAAAATATGACAAAACTATTTGAAGAATTGTAAAAAAATTCTAAAATTTGGTTTCCAAACATTTTACCGTTTTCGAATGCTAGAATTATTTTTGAAAAATTATGAAAATGTAAAATTTTAAAACAGATTTCCAATAATCTCACTTTGACGACTAAATCAACGAAGCCATGCTCCTCTTCACTGGAGACGGGTGTGTAAGCACGAATAACAACTTCGCCGTTCAAGTTTGCAGTGAGAAGAACATGCTGACCAGTTTGTAGACCTAAGACATGATCAGGGCTAGGCAAGCCAAACCTGAACCTCCTTGTGTCATGACTTATTACTTCTTTCTCAATCAGAGGCAATTTGTATTTGGTCGTTGGGTTTTCTAGCAAAACTGGCGACTTCTTTTTCTTGTCTTTTCCTTTCCATGCCACGTAGAACCCAACCGCTACTACAACGACCGCTCCAAGACCTACAGCCGCCAGGAGCGGTAGAATCTAGAAACAATAAACATAATGGAAGAAAAGTTTAATTGAGAAAACTCGAAGAATGGACATAAAAAGTCAGATAAATTTTAGAATTGGTTGAAAAAATTTTTCTGTTTAATAAAAAAAGCGGTCAAGTCTAAGGAAACATTTCACTATTTGCAGAATAAACGAATAGTTTCAGTCAAGAAAATGATTTGTAATTGAGTAAGTAAATATTGTACAAAAAAAAAAAATTCTTATATTTTAAAGAATGCGCACAAAGGACTTTAGTAAGCTTTTTTCCAACATTCAAAGTTGCATTCAACTCATACGCTGGCCTGTAGATATTAGGATCAATAGGAACCCATTTTTTCAGAGTCTTATTCTTTCATGTTCTTTACTTTTCTTTAAATTTTTCTATAGACATTTTTAAGTCTGGCTTGAATTGTCTAATTTCCACTTGAAACAAGTGATTTTCGAATCCCAAGATATTTCCAAATGACTTCAAGTCATTTGAGTTAAACTAAAAGAATTGTAAAATTCATGGTACGATTTGCACCGATATGCGGTTGAAGAGTTGACTACCAAGAGACTTGAATAAATTGAAAAGAGGTATTGTGAGAAATACACTTTTGCATAATGGAAAAAATATTCCAATCACTGGGGGATTTTGGCGATCGTGACATATTATAGGAACTAATTCAATTAGAAAAAGATAATATATAAGATTAGCGCTGAAAATATGCCAAGTAAGCAATGGTATATGTTTGATTGATTTAAAACACCTGCTAAATGAATTTCTGCATTATTAATCAACTTGAAATCCAACCCACACGCATGAAGCGAGTGTTGGATTATATTTTGCCTACTTTAAAAAATCAAATTTCATCAGGCTCAATATTTACGAATATGGAAATAATGAATTTCCATTTGATTGAAAAAATTGTTTCAAACACAAAAAAGTGTGCAGTTTTTTCATCGTCAAAAAGATAATTGCGAGGTTATTTTATATCGTGATAGGCCGGGACAAGAGAACGTTGGTAACGGTAATAAATCGATTGAACTTTTGCACAGAACATAACCAACACGCATGCACTTACACACCCACACAATCATATAAGTAAAACCGTCATATGAGGTAAATTAAACAATAATTACTCGTTCTCGGGTGTTGAACATTTTCCGTGAAAAATTCGATCGCGAGAATATAAAAAAAAAAAACGAAACTCGCGCGATCGGCACGTGTATGGGGCGAAAGGTTTCCCGCGTGTGCGCGTCGCGATTATTCTTTGGCGTAGATTGAAACGCTGCGCTAAAACAGCCGCTTACGCGGCTCCTTGTACATATCTTGGTTCACGATATAAACAGTTACGAAACCTTCGACTACATAGCTACTTTCGAGAAAGGAATTTTAAAAAGCCGACTCCTCACCGAGCTTTTTATTGAACAAAAAATTTTAACCATAAAACCGGAAAAACAATATTTTTCGTAATAGTTCAATTAGGAAATCATTATTATTCCAAACATGTTATTTGACATACATATTTTGAGTAAAAGCACTGTTTTCTGTTTTGATTTGACTCGGGAGTTAACGTATGCAAATAAAAAAAAATAATTCTAAGGTTAGAATCATGCCAGAATCCGAAATTCATCGATCTAATTGAGGCTCGATTTTTCCATCTTAAAATTATCCGGTAAAATGAATCTGATATAATTAAAGATCTGCCAGCCAAAGCCACAACCGTCGCAAGTGTACGCCTGAAGGTAGAATATAACCGGCCTTGAATGAAAATGTACATGGAATGACTGATCCAAAAAGAAATATATATAATTTGTCATTTTCAGGACACAGCGGCTGAAATTTGTTTGTGTGATGTTTTTTTTAAATATCTTTTATAATAAACGATAAAAAGTTCGATCGATGTTTCCGGTAGTTTTTTTTTCTTTCATAATCTCGATTTTAGGAATTCGATTGAATAAATTGAGGTTCTGACGAGAGTTTAAAGTTTGTGATTACTTCCTGGAATTCGATTTCAATCAAATTATTTTTTAATTATTCGTTAACACATTGAGAGTTGACATCAACGCGCGCATATGCCTTCAAAATAGAGGATTTTAACGGCGATGAGTCTGTTCCTTCTATTGCCCCAGAGAATAACGTCGTAATTATTAATAGCTTTGTCTACGGTCGTCTAGTTTCCGTAGGCCGCGTGTACAAGAGGACAAGAGTCATGCATGTTGTATAAGTATAAATACAGTCAATTCTCGCTGATTTGACTCACGACACAGGACACAAATATTTTTTGTTAATGGCCCAGTCATATGAGAGTGTTATAAATTTGTAATATTTTAATGGTTATACTCTATTCTTACCGCTATCAATATTTCGGAAAACCAATGAAATGTTTTGATATAATCATGACTAGATAATAAAACAATTAGTTCGCATCACGAGGTCAGGTTTCAAGGTCATGCTACCTAATTAGAGCATCATTTAAAGAAAAAGTTTGTACAAAAAATTTACACGAATGGAAAAAAAATACATACTCCAGAGTTGTCGGCAGTCAATTTTTCGAGCGTTTCGGTTTCGGAGACGCCGATTCCGGATAATAAAATCGCAATTGAAGCGACCATTTTGTTTAGATATCGAAAAACCGCACGAAAACGAGAAAAATAAAAATAAATGAAAATAACCAGTCGAGCGCGATCCGCGTGACAAGAACAAAATTATTTGTACTCTTCGAAAATCATATATGGTGCCTTCTATTTTATGTTACTCGACTTTGCGATAAGCGCGACAATAATCATGTTCAAAAAATCCGTTTCTAAGTAGTGTGTTGTTTACTACTGTCGGAATCTCTGCTCTTTTCCGTAACGAGAGATTTGTGTCCAGAGATTCTTCCAGCTGATTAAACTCTGTACTGGCGGGTTCAATGTCAAAACACATAAAAACTGCCGACGGTTGCCACGTGACCTCCAGAGATGCTACGTTACGTTTTTTTTTTTGACGACGCACCGCAACCTCATTCTCCAAATAATTTCCATATTCAGATTAAAAAATGGAATATTAATTATTATTACATTGTGTAATGAAGTCGATGACTTTACAGAATTTATCAAGGTCATGAATTTATCACCAATGCGCAATTGGGTCGATGATTTAACACAAATTTTTCAGTCTTTTTTATTTCTTTTAACAAAAGTAGCACAATTCTGCAACCACCTGTAGGTAGCTTACAGATAACGCGATCACATTCACGAGAATTCATTGTTATATCATACAATGCAATTGATTAATTAATTATCGATGCCGAGTAATTTTAATTTAAGTGAGATTCAAAGTAATTAGTCGTCGGGGCGGCTCTGCAATTCATATGGTATGAATTAGCGTAAATTAGTTTGGCTATAATTTAAATGTAAGTTTTACCGACTGAGTTATAGGAAGCTCACGCTCAGACATTTAATACCAAATTTCACCGCATTGCGCTGCTCTGAAGCTTCGAAACGATTTTTTTGTCTAGATTTCCTGATGTTTTTTTCGATTCGAGTTTTAGGTTATGGAGCGGATTAGATTCCGAATTTTCGCATCGTGTTGGAGCACATAAATAATTGGTTTTTGAAACCCTAACGCCTCCATGGCTGTTCTTCATCGTGCCCTTTTCACGTGGTTTAATATATTGATATTTTTGATATTACTCGTGCTCAGACTCGATCAGAGAATACAATGGAATTGGTTCATCGTTTTTATACCTATGTGGCTTTACGACAATATTCTTCTCATATATATTGTTTTCAACATTATTTCACATTGTAAAAATGGACACGACTGCGTCAGCAGCTTGAGACGAAAAGTAAATATACAAAACTTGTTTTGGTTTTCTGATTATCAATTGAAAATACGGAATATTCGAACAATATTTTCAATTGTTTTTGAACTCCAAGTGTATATGAATCTGTTGATTTTATCTATCTGATAATTTCATCGAGATTGAAGTAAAATTAAAAAATGACATTGCAAATTATAGGCTAAAAATGTGTTCAGTTAATACTTGACTTCAATGTATCGAACCAATCGAAAATCGTGTAAAAAAACTTATTTATTTACATGTTAATTTATAAGTGACTATTTGAAAAATAATTTAGTTCATGTATTCAGAAAGAATCTGTTTACTAGATGAAGAGTAAAGATTTTTTTAAATATGCAGGAATTTTCCAATTTGAAAAAAAGAAAAGAAAAATAAATTTCCAAAGTATCTTTTCAAATTTTTTTTTTTTCAGGGATGGTACATGGCAGCAGTGTTGTTGAAATTAAGCACTCAAATTCTCATATGTCTAAGGCTGGAAGCTCCGTATTGGAATTTACCAGCAAAAACAGTTTTGGCTCCACTATGGATTCTTTTGCCAGCATTGGGAATCGATGTGTTTATTCATCTTATTCATCATTCAAGATACTGACAATGGCTCGTGTGAAGAAATTCCAAAATATTTCAGTCCACGGTAAGGCTGAAGGAGAAATAAGAAAAATGATAAATAACAAATGATTCACAATAAATAGTAATTGTCTAAACAAATTTTTCTGCTTGTTGATTGCTGAAATTTCATCATAGTTCAACTTCTTCAAACTCATTTTGTAAATGGTAGGAAAAAAATTCTTGCGTAAGATCCATGAGTAGTATTGCAAAAGGATACAAAAGCATGAAGCAGATGTGAAGAAGTATTGTCATTTGTTTTGAACACCTGTGTTCTCTTTTTCAAAACAATGCATAATAATTTGAAAAACAGGAACAGATGGCTGGAGAAATTTATTTGTTTTCTGTTAATTAGTGACCTTCTCGAAATTTCATTTGAATTACGAATTCTTGCTAAAATTTTGAGTAATTATTTCCCAATTGGACCTTCTTCAAATTATTATTATTATTATCATTTGACGATAATTAATATCTTCATAATGAATTGTGGTATTTGTCAATCAACATTTTTGCTAATTGTGACTATTCTGTTTCATTTACGTTATTCTGTATTCGAGACAGACGATAATGAATTCGAAAAGGGTGAGAAAGATGAAATCGATTTAATGAATGTATGATTTGTTGTTTTTTTTTTATCTTTGTGTAATTCTTTCATCGTCTACGTGAGAAACGTGACCACGAGCGATCGGTGGCGCATAGTCAACGTCGACTCGTCCTCGTCACAAGACGATGTCTTTCGGGGGTCTTGGGACTAACTAAAAATAACGCTCGTTCGAACCAAGGATGATTCTCGTATACGTAAATAGACGTTTGAGTCTTCGGTAACACAGACAAGCTTGTTGTCGTAAAGCTACGTCGTTAAGTTCGATTGATTTGTTAGTCGCGGATACCGCAAAAATTAATTGATCGTAATTTTTCATTCAAATCCGGTTGCAAGTTTTTTCATTCATTTGTTTTTCACGCTAACGTAAGTGGAATCAATTTTGTGTGTAAAAAGATTTCAAATTTTTTATTTTTCCAGTTCATATCGCAATGACGTAATTAGCAATTGGCTAAAAATGGGCAACCGTTTCTTTCATAATTTCTTCATTTTTCGTATCTTTTCTACGCTGAATCAATTTCCGAATCATCTTCAAATACTTTCTCCTTCATTTTATTACTGTATTTGACATTGTTATTCACTTTCGTCTCATTTCTCAGTTGTATTACTGATCGTTTGATTACATTATTATTTTCACTTTTTCAATTATCGAATTTTTTTTTCGACAGATGTTTTACACAAAATTTTGAAATATTCACAGATGATGAACGGTTTAGCACTAATTTTCGGAGTTTTAACGATCATCGGAAAATACGGAACGATCAGTGGTACTGTTACAGTGACAGAAGTGGCAGCCGGACATTTGGCGGAATTACCATGTCTCAGCAGCGACGATCATCACCGTTTCATGTTTTGGCAATTGACCGACGATCGCAACATCATTGGACCCGGAAATCCTATGAACGAGGAAAAATACAACTACGAAGTGTTGACCGGAAAACTTATGATAAGAGTGAGTTTGGAAACGAGAATGAAAATTAAAAAATTACAGAAAAATCTAAGAACCAACATCCGTAAAATCGTTCAGATAAGCGCGAGAATGAACAATTATATTGAGGAGCAACGTCCCTGTAACGGGTCGAAAAATTCTATATTTTTATTTTTACGTTTTCTTTCAGTGGAATAACTCTTGGGATAACTGTTTTTGACCTCATTCCAGGGAATACTCAGAGATTAATGAAGCAATTCAAATTTTTTCCGATTAATGATTTTTTTTTTGATCGTCACGTGGACGTCTATAACGTTGTACATTTTTTATATTTTTCAATGGAGATTCATGGTGGAATTGTCGAATATGAATTCGATAAAGTATGCTTTACTTGATCTTCGAATAATTATTCAAATCCGGGTAAAAATTTTTTCAAAAAATTACAATCTTTCAGCCCGTCGCAGTGTCTTTCCTCCCTGATAAATGGAAATATCAGAAATATATTCAATATACATATTTTTTAAATACAGAGTCTATTTAATCCGTGTAATCAATATCAAATTGCAGGGTGTTTCGACCGCCGAATCAGGATTCTACAAATGCGTTTCGAGGGGGATATCCGACAACTCGGCAATAAATATACACGTGGTCGAGTTAATCGTGAAAAAAGATTGGGAAGATGCCTGGGAAAATGATTTTGAGGTAAAATAAAACACATTATTCGTTAATTGATTTAGAAACTAATAAACATTAGTGATCATGTGAAATGTTCGAAAAATAACCATCGACTTCGGTAACTTCTACAAAAAAAATCAGTTTGCGTGAACATTTAAAAAATAAAAAAAAAATAAAAATCGAGAATTATGACGAGTGAAATGGGCTGATTTTTACCTGTTTCTTGCAGACTAATTTACTGCGCGGAATGGCTGCTGTGATGGTGATCGTGGTCGGAATCGCCGTCGTTTTGTTGATTTTGACAATGAAGAGGAGACATCAGAGATTTTTTGGTAAACAAACGATTGCATCGTTCAATTTCCAATCGCGCCATAGAGAAAGTTGATTTTACCATGAATTTTAATAAAAAAATTCAACTAGCTTACTAAAACAAGTATTAGAGACTACTTTCCGTTCTTCGTAAAAAAATGTATTAAAAAAAAAATGTTTTAATTTCGCGAATTTCGAATGTCTTTCAGACTTGGAGGAATCCAGAGAAAACTCGCCAGCAAGATACAAGGAAAATCCTCAGAATGCTCCATCGGCGATCACACCAAATCCCGAGTCCGCTGGAATCGATAACATCGGATTGGATGTTGACTTCCCCAAAGTATTTCAGCAAATGCGAAAAGAGCAGGGACTTCCTTGACAATAAAACCAAAAATGATCAGTGAAAATTCTTCCGACGTAGTTCCGAATCGAGAGAACAAAGTCTACGTTGTTTTTTTATGCTGAAGATGGTCGTGTCATTGTAAATATTACTGTCGACGGTTTTTTTTTTTTCATTACTCGTTTAAATAAAGAGTCGTCAATTATGAAAAGTATTTTGAGTAGCAACAAATATCAACTATGATTGAAATGAAAAATTACATTTCGGATCGAATTTCAAAAGCATCATTTTATGGTTAAAAGCATTTCAAAACGTGTCGAAGGGACGCCAGGCAACTTCGAACAGAAAAAGTGCTGCAGCTATTTTTATGAAGTGGCGAAAGCGTCAAACATACTTTTGTTTTTTCTTTTTTGATTCTTTTTTCGAGCTCTTTATTTCGATGTATTATCATGTAAAAAAATTACAAAGAACCACTTTTGATTCGACTCAAAGCTGGTTGAGAGATCGAATTTTTCTAAATTCGCTCAAAAGTTGATGGCAGCATATTGATAAACTGATATTATGATCAATAAAAAAAATGGACAAGGAAAAATTACAAAATTAACAAAATGAATCGAAATTACTGAGAAAAAGTCGTTTGTTATCTAAAAAATCAATCTGCTCAATCTACAAAAAAATCTTGATTACCTCATTTTACAAGATCTCAGGATGATGTACCAGGAACATTAGAATTAGAAGTATCCATAAGACTCTCATCGATCGTGTCGTCCTCATCTTCATCCTCCTCGTCCTCGGGTTCGACTTCAGTCTCAAGAAGTCTTATTTTGCGACTAGATTCGCTGAGAATTGCAGCTACCTTTCGAGCACCACTAACGGCTAAACGCCTTGCGGATATTCCCTGAAAAGGTCGAGGCCACGATGTCCCGACGATTTCTCCTAAACTCACTGCATCAGCGTCTTCGACCTCAAAAATTGTTTCACTAATCGGCATTTGCACGAGGTATGATGCGTAATTAGTTCGATTTAGTAACAACAAACTGAGAAATCCTTGCGAATAAAATTGTAAATCCGAAATCGTTAAGTCGTTCGCAACTTTAGTAAAGGATGCTGAAAAACAAAAGAGTTGAAAGAGAACATAATTTCTTGATAACCCCAGTACGATCAAATTATATTATTTTCGTTTTATTATCTTTTCGAATTATTACTTCAAACTATTTTAGTATACTATACTTACTATACTACTTCAAGTTATTTTTTTCTCAAATTGATTAAGAAATTGGTTACAAGTTTTGCCTTATCTCATTCTGAATTAATTTTTTTGTTGTAATTTTCAAAAACTCGAAAGATAAAAAAAAAAGTCGTAAAAAATTGAAAAAACTTACCATTTCTCGAGTCGATAGTAACGAGAGTTCGTTTAAAGTTCAACATCCGAGTCTCAACGCAAGACGTTTCAATTTTGAAAAGCCTCAGAGCTTTACGTTCAGGATCGCTGGCAGCAATTAACAAATGTTCATCGGAAGCTACGATCTGGGTATCCTGAGCTGATTTCGAGGAGGGAAGCGCGATCGACGTGACGGAAAAATGGCTGACGAGGCTTTGATAAGCTTCGGAAAATACTTCGTTAATGGCGTTGACGAGTTTTTCGTGCGATTGAAGAAGCGACGAGTCGAGATCTTGTTTGACGATCAAAGGATGATCGTGAAGACATTTGTTCTCGGTTAATATGGCCGCCCATTCGCTTCCTTCGGCTGTTAAACATGTTTGAAGTGGTTCCCGTCTCAAATATTGACCTAATTTTTCAAGATTTACCCCTTTACGTCCACTCGCAGTGTTATCCGTTTTGTCAAAGCCACGAAGAAATTCGGCTATAAATGTCAACTCCTGTTGACTCACACGACTGGCCTCGGAGGGAACTCTCTCGTCTGTTAATCTCGCGATGACGACATACAACCACCTTAAAATTCAATGACAACCAAACGAATTGAAAAATTTATTGCGTATTACAAAAAAAAAAAAAATAAATTCTTACTCGTCAGGCTGTATAGAGAATTATTTTGAAAATTAAAAAAAGACGATTAAAAGATATTGAAAATTTTTCGAGGTATCGCGCTATTTGTGGCCTAAAAAGTCGATTATGAAAGAACATATTTATTTTCGTAATCTTGTCACAGGGTGGAATTTGCAAAAGAAATTTCTGATGTGTTATAGGAGACTCGAAGAATACTAAGAGACGAAAGATGAAAAAATCGATTTTTTTAAGTCCCGAACGTATGTAGGCCTTTAGTAGGAATAATAACAATAATATAATTTAAAAAATAACAATAAAGATACATGAAATATATTAAACGCACCGGAAAAATGCTTTGTAATCCCTCATACTGTGATCAATGACTTGTTGAATTTCCGAGGATTTAGCAAGAAAAGCTTCGGCAGCGTGTAAGCCTTTGGTAACGGGTGTTTCGTCCTTGAGACCGAGACTTTCGTAAGGGCCACCGAGCCGAGCCATGCCTCGCATTTCTCCCAACTGATACACAAGAGCCATTCCAACGCTGCTCAAATGCTTCAGTACGAGTTTCTAAAAAAACGACAAATTTTTCAATCATTTTTCACACTATAAAAAAATGATTAAAAATTGAAAGGAATAAATCTCACGCGATTTTCGAATTTCTCAAGTAATCAATAAATATGAAAGCTGAAATACTTTATGCACGAGTTCTTACCAATAAATGGATAGGGATTCTTCGATATTGTTTTGAGTGACGATAAAAATAAAAACAGCTCTTGAAGGAGATATAAAAATGAACAATCAAACGAAGT
The DNA here is from genome assembly GCA_037576405.1 of Campoplex capitator. NCBI lineage: Eukaryota > Metazoa > Arthropoda > Insecta > Hymenoptera > Ichneumonidae > Campoplex > Campoplex capitator. The sequence continues at coordinate 7,247,964 of JARBWI010000003.1, forward strand.
TAATTTTATTTGAATATTGAATAAATAAGTAAATAACCTGAATATTGCTATAGCACATTTCGATACTGTGTCCGAGTTTTTTGAGTCCCTTTTCAGTGAGGTCACGCAGTAGAAAATTCTCCAACTCTTGAGTAGGAATGCCAATCATTAGTAATTCGAGAAAATCAGCGGCCATTGCACAAGGTGGGTTACTTTCGGCGTAACGGGCAAGTTTCTCATCCATTTCGAGAAGTATCGTCTCCCAAGCTTCCGATATGGCCATCAATGTGTGAGACAAATAATCCATGAGACACTCGATGTTCGCTTGGACTTGGGCAATTTTTAGGAACGCTCCACTTCTCTCGAGCAAAGGACATGAAAGCCGATAAACTTTTATGCAATTTTGATCTCGACAACTCGCCCATATTGGACCACCCGAACCACCGCTTATTTCCGAAACTGGACCGTTTCCTGCTCTTATTGTTCCGCAATAAAACATCCCGAAAACGTACATCGATATTCCTGAATCTTCCAATCCCACCTGTAAGATACAAAATTAATTAATTAATCTATCTATTGATTATTTATTGATTTGATGAACCATTCGTTAAAAAATTTAAGCAATAAGATTGAAATCATTGAAGAAAAAAGCTGAAAAAATTAAAATCGGGAAATCGATTGACATGCAATCAGAAATGACTCGATGAATGGCGATAGAAAATTGAAAGAGACTGAAAAAAAAATAAAAATTGGCATGACTTGAAAAGTGACGACAATTTGCTTTACGCTCATTAAAATATTTTTGAACATTATATTATAAACATACAAACAACATGTCCAGAGTCTGAAAGAGATAATCTTTGCGATCTGGTTCTTGGCCAAAGCCTCGATTGAGACTGGGCAAAGAAGGAAGATATTCTCCGGTAGGTGAAGTCATTCCTTTGACAGGATGACTAGAATTTTCATTGTCTGGATTTCCTATAGGTAGCCAAGACATGCAAGTGACCTTTTCACTGGACTCGTGTGCTTTCTTGTGGATTATATTTTTATTTTCTATGTCAACAAGACAAAGATTCCTAGAGTTTGTATAAGAGACAGCCAGAAGTTTTCCATCTGGCCGCCAGGCCAAATTAGCCACTGCGTCGTCCGCTTCATCCTGAGGGCTCAAGAGCCACACTCGTTGCCAGGTTAACCGATGGAGAGCTACTTCACCTGAAAAATTGTATTTCTCAAATATTTTGTACAGAAATGATAGAAGACAACAGACACTACGAAGAATAAATTCAGCGGACATTAAAATCCGAACAAACCTGAAAGTCTTCAAAAGGAAACCTGAATTAAGATGCTATAAAAGTATAATCATAGCAATTTTTGTACTTGGCTCGAATGAGTTTTTTTTTTTTTTTTAATTTTCGAAACTTTTTATTATATAATGCAGCCTTGGAGAAAAGTATTTGAATGTTATTAGTTCATTTTATCTGAGCCGGGAAGACCAATTTTAATAAGCACACATTCTGATCAGAGTTTGCAATCGGGTTCCCTTCTTGATAAACAAATCTTAAAAATTGTAATTGAAATTCAAGGAAAAACCAATCGTAAGGAACGACCCAGAATACAAAATTCTAACCACAAAATTAAAACAACTTGACCAAGTCGCATTTAAATAAATTTGAATTGAATTGACATGATTTTTCTTGAAATTTCTTTCATACGACAAGAAAAAATCTGTGAAAATTATTACGATACTTTTTTCGAATCAAAATACTTATTTTTCGCATGTATATACAAACAGTTAGGTGTCGTACCTTTTTTGTTTGCAACTGCGAGAAGGTCCATCTTCGGTGACCATCGCATAATCGTGACTTCCGCAGGGAGTTGACGCTCCTCGAGTTGTCTCATGGCTCCTGACATCCTAGCAAACTAATATTATCACATAACCTTTGGATACTGATTGAAATTAATCACAAATAGGAAAAAAGGTATTGCCGGTGAACGATTTACAGAGGTTATGTTGTCCGGTGGCGACACATTGTAAACAAACGTCAATTTTCCCCCGCCCTGCTGCCGTAAAAATTCATCAAGTCGACAATCGACGCGACCTGTCGACGATGTACGAAACTAGTTTCCCCATAACCGGATATCTTGGCGCTCGACCCTGAGGACTTCCGGCAGCCATATTGAATCGGTGTTACTCCGGAATTTTGTGTAAAAATAAATACTCTCCCTCTCTCTTGACCGAAGTCGACGAGAAACGTTTATCAATATACACACACGCCTGATGATTGATTCTTTAAGAATTTCAAAAATAATGTTCATTCGTTTTCAATGTTTCATTAATGACGAGTTCAAGATCTCTTTCAGACACGCCAAAACTTTCGAGTATATATAAACGTTATTTTACACTTGCTTTTTTTTTCCGTTGTCAGCGGAAACCAAATTTGACCTCGAAAATAAACTTGAAATCATATCTCACAGCGAAATCGAAATTCCATGCAATAATGAAAGTGAGTCAAGTAATACGACGTGGAGTAAACAACATCGAACAAATATATCCAGAGATTCATAAATCAAAAACTTTTGAAGAAATGAAAAATAATAGAAAATATTGAAAAAACACCTTTTATATTTATATCTTTCAACCTTTTTCATCATTAAGTATATAAGAAAAGAACAACATGAACAGATATTAGTAAAACTGAAAAAAATGTGAATGATTAAACAAATTGAAGGTATCGTTTCCATTCGTAGGCAATTTAACGTTTTAGGTTTATTTTAAAAGGCGAACAGACGGGAAGGGGAAGGGGCTCAGCTGAGATAGTAAAATATGCATCGCTGATATCGAGGCCACGACGGCGTCGTGTCTCGAACTGAGAAGTTTGATGGCACGGCCATTAGACGAGGAGCAGGGAGGGGAGCGTCATATGTGTCTTACGTAGTTTTCGTCGGCGTTCGGCGTCAACGATACGCGAACGACGATGCTTTGGGACGTCAGAAAGAGAGAGAAATAGAGTTACAGAGGGAGCTTTTATATTTGAGGCTAGAGTAAGACGAATTGGAGGGAAAGGACGGACGAATGAAACCCGCTAGTTTCACGATGTAGTGGTCGTTCTCTCTTTCTCTTCTTCGTATGTATATATACACACGAGAGACACCAGTTATTCGAGAAAACCACGTGACTCGGTGGCAGAATCTGCGGCGTCTGTTGGAAAATCTAAATCCGTCCGAGCCGAGAGGAAGAGATTTTGCTGCTCCGTTGTCGCCTGTTTCTTTTGCTCTCTGTCTCTCTTCTACACTTTTTTTTTCATGACTCTCTCGTGAACCTCGCGGGTTCTCGCGATAGTCAATAATCGGACCCAGTTTACACCGGATCGGTGTCGCGAAGAGCCCTTCTTAACATTATAGTTATTATTTTATTTCATTTCTTTTTTTTACTCGTTCTTTTTATTTTATCGTTCTCTTCAGCTTGAGCTATAGTTAAGCGAAGAAAAATAACATCGCGTTTCAATTAATAATTTATATCCAGTTGGCCAGTGTCGATTTTTGTTTTTTTTCTTCTCTTCGTTACCGACCGAGCAATATTTGAAAATATCGCAAAATAGACAATCGTCCAGGCCACCCGGTTTTTCAAAAGTTTCGGGTGGTTCTAACGATCTACAATAAAAAAAAATGATTCGTGTCGATGAAACGGATCCGGTTGGCGGTAAGAATTTTTTCAGTTAACCGGATATTATGTCTATATTTATTTTTGACGTGAAGAAAAAAAAAAAAAAAATTAATTAATATGAACGCCAGTGAAAAACGATAGGGGAATTCTTTCTGCTGTATCTGAGTTTTAGGCGTGCTGACGAAATGAAAAAGAATTTTCGATTGAGAAATACAAAAACAATAAATACGACGATTTTCGAGCGATAATCAAAGCACGTGGATAACGAATGTAATATCAATCTTTTTTTATCAGCGTTTTCATTAAATCGCATTTTTAAACGTAATTTGACTTTTTTTTTTTTTTTCATTTAAGGCATAATGAAAAATCATTTTTGTACATTTTTATCGTGTTAATAAAATAACAGTCGAATTGTATTGTAAATAAGTTTTGGATGATTTTGCGAAGCGTGAAATACTTATTGAGACGCAAAATAAATTACAAGAAGTTTGCCAAAAAACAGTGGCTAACTTTGACGAGAATGAATTAAATATGATCGCATGATATTCGATGCAATATTCCTTGCTTCGACGGATTCTACCAGAAAGGAATTTCGATCTGTCATTGTCGGTATAGGATTATCGATAAAGCGTGTGTAACAGGTGCACGTATCCACGAAATAAGACGGGAGAAAAGGAGAATAAAAATACAAGCCCCCCAGCGTCGAAGCCATGCGCCACCGAAATATCTTGTATATAGCCTTGGCTTCCGATGTTTTGTACCGTTTATATACATACATATATATATATGCATATATATAAATAATACGCATAAACATGGGGAATCCAACTTAAATTTAATCCTCCGTATTTCGCCATTTTTTTTATTTCGAAATATGTATATGCAGAATATTTTCTCGTTTCTTCAGCTTTGTAATTCAGCTCGACGAAAATAAACGTAAAACAAAGAATTATAATCGCACTCTTATTTTTACTTGATATTCTTCGATTAAAATGACAATGTCCTCTTTTGATTATTATTTCCATATCTGACCACGTGCTTCACGATACCGTCGAACGTACGAATCGTAATATGGTTTTTGTTTTGTTTATGAATTGCAACACGTTTCTCAGTCAGAAATTCCATTTGATAACAATTCGAAATTAAACAAATGGAAAAAATACACTTATCTTTTAAACTTTACAGCTATCGAATTTTTATAATAATGCTTTTTTTTTTCTTCAATTTATCGACACAATATTAAATGAAAAATATTTGCATACATCAGATTATTTCTCTTTTGTTGGATAAAACAAGTTTAGTGATTTTTGCAAATGGATGTAAATTTTTTCGAGATTTTTCTTTTTTTTCAATTTTCCTGAAAACTTTTTGAAAGTTAAACAACAAAATATCGTAGATTTCGCACATGCTTTTGTACGAAGATTTTACATAAATTCAGAAAATTTTTAATGCCTCGTACAAACAATTTTTTAAAATAATAATGCCTTCAGAAAAAAATTCTCTAGAGGAATATTAAGGAGTAAACATTTTGGAGATATTCAAATGTATTTTTGAAAATCTTTTTTTTTCTGGATCGACGTATATCGATGCCAGATCAACAACGAAATAACTTCGATGACCTGCGAAATTTTGTTTAGCAAATTAATTATATAGACCATTAGCTATAAGACTGAATTCATTGAATTCAATTTTTTCAAACACAAAAATTTCTTTCACAATGAATGTATTGTCAATGAAAATATTTTTTAGAGATCGAGCCTAGTTTTCCCTACAGAGATGTGACGATTCGACGTGGGGTGGATTTTAAGGATAACTATGAGATTCAATCAGAGATTGGCCGGTGAGTAACATTTTCAATAATTGATATATCGTGAGCCGCGTTAGCGGCTCAATTATTTATACGTTATTTACGAAACTAATGATAATTTTACTTTAATACACAGCCAACATCACACTTAACACTTTGAATCAATAAATTATTCAAATACACAAATTAATGATGAGTTTCAAAAGATCATCGAAAATTCTCAGTATAATTAATGAAAATAAATTAAATATGGTACTAATTATAATGAAGTAATACATGGACATTGACCTTTGAATTATTTCGAACAGAATAAATTGATTTTCAAAATAATTAATTAAATCCAAAGTTAATTAAAGTAACAACATTTTTGGAATCTTTCAGAACTATTTGCGCGCGATGAGACTAATCTGACCTTGATCGTTCGAGAGTTGCTGTCATTGAAGATCTATCGATCAAGGTCGCGTAGGCGTAGCTCGATTAATTTTAATTGGGATCGGTCACCGATTTTGGCATTCGATCAGCGAATAGAGAGACAAAGATTCCTGTCGTTTCGAATCTTTCCTCTCTCTCTCTCTCTATCTCAACTCATTCTTTCATTGTGATCGCGAGTTCTGAGATGCGGACGAGGACGAGAAAGAGAGAGGGAGCCAACAAAAATTCGTAGCATACCTTAACCCTGTTTTAGAATTTGCACGCACTTGCATACACATACACATAAGCACTAATGTGTGTTATTTCGACAGTTTTTTTGATCCTCATGGTCCAAGTTCATCGATGATCACACAAAAATCTTAAGGGTGCCTCTTTTAGGATTTGTATAACGAGGTCATGGACCTCTGAAGTCGAACGTCTTTCTAGAAGATACGTTCCGTCTAATCCAATGAAACATTATTAAAAAAGTTATTCGATCTCTATTTTGTCTGAAAAAAATCGACAAAAAAACGACTCAATATGTTTAGTTCATTTTATTAATTTACTTATTTTCTTTGGTATTTTTATTTTTCATAGATATTAATAATTATTTTGAATCATCAAAAATGATTAAAATCGATTCGAAGTCAGGGAATGATTCAGAAACTGTGTGGAATTTATAAACGGGATTGATACGTGCAAAAATGCATTTCCACGAATGCGAGTGCTCGAAAGGATTCATAGTTTCGAGAATGGAATTTAATATTTCTCTTTCCCCTGTGAGCATAACTCTCGCTTGTAGCGTCCTTGAAAATTATGAAATTATTGGCACGCTTCGTAGTATTTTAACCCGGGAGCTTGGACACACGTGGCTGAGCTAATCTAGAGGCGCTTATCCAGTCGTAACACTGAGGAATTTTGATCACTCTTTTATGAAAATAATTTCATGTGTTTCGATTATAATCTCGTTGCATATTCCGCACAATTCGTAGTTATGCGCTTGTTTCCCAATTTCCTAGCCAAATTCCAGGATTTAGTCATTTCCGGATTGAATGTCTAAAATACTCGGATTTTGAGCTTCTTCCGAGAAATCTTCGGATCATCAGTTTAAATGTCTGTTGAATCCCTTTATTATTCCATTTTGCTGAATAATTTTTTTTTCATATAGAATGATAAAATATATAAAATCAAAAGTCTGACAAAGAAAATCTAACGCTAAAACATTTGAGGTTTGATCTTAGAGCAGCCATGACAGCTGTGCTTGCGGAGCTATGCCTGTTCATCGGACGAATCTAAAAACTAATTTTCAATGAATTTGTCGCTAAAACAGTTCATTTCCTAATCGTATATTATTCAATATTTATAAACGAAGTTTTTCTGTTCTCTTGATGAAATATTTTGAATTCACTCTCACGATTGGCAAAACAAGCGTTGCATTACCACTCCCGCTTCATTTCTTTTTGTTTTCTCTGGCTTGTGAGATTGAGACATTCGGTATTGTGGTTTGGGCGAATCCTCATGATCTCGTGGGTGCGAGCGTGTGTTTGGGTAATCAAGGTCTTGTGCGATCTATAAATAATGCGTTCGTCTACTCGTAGAAATGATGCTTGTCGGGCGTCTCGTAAAAAAAAAGCCCCGTTGGCGTTCCAATCGTACCAATGTTTTATTTCTTTGCCTTGCTTCAAAGGAAAGCATAAAAGTCTAACAAAAAAGCAGAGGAGACAAATTTCCCTGACATTGGTTGTCTCGTCCGGGGCTCGAGTTACATCGCCTTTTTTGTTGTCTCTTTTTTCTTTTTTCTATTCGCCTTTATGCGCAGATCGAACAGACCCTCTTTCCTGGCTTCTTTCCTCTTAACATATACTTTCCTCGTTGTCATTCGGAAAAACTCGCTCCACTAATTTACTCGCGATGCACTAGACGCGATTTTTGGCTCGATCACAAAATTTTCGTGTTACTTCATCTTAAACACCCCCACACTCGTTCCGAATACTATTAGCGATCTTCTGCGTTCGAACAAAGAGACGAAATATACAGATTGACGACAAGAGACGAGGGGAGGGGGGGGGGAGAGATTTTTTGTCAAAGTCACACGAAATTAGCAACAATTTAAATGAATTGAAAAGTTGAAAAAAATAAATAAAAAGAAAAATATGAAAAAAGACAGAATCATGGTTTCATATTTACGAAACTTCTTCGTTTGCTCGTAAATACGTATGAGTAAGCACGGGGCCGAATCTTATGAAAATTCAGCAACGGAGAGTATGCCGGAAATATAATTCCTTCTACACCGCACTTCGTTTCGAGCTATCGTATTTACGGAATTATATTTGACCCGAAGAACAAAAAAAGATGCATCAGAATTTCACTTATTAGAACCGCAAATATAACATTTTTTTATTCGTCCTAAAAAAAAAACAATTTGAAAAATAGCAACAATATTGTTTGAAGATAAAATACTATTTTAAAATGTTAAAAAATAACACATCACATTGAATAGTAAAAATTGTTCTGAATATAATTGATGATAATGTGAGTAATTCCAAAAGGTTGGAAAATAAAATAGTCATTATACTTTGGTATCGGTTGTGAAGTTTTAATAATTGCGCATTTGCAATAAAATAGAAATATATTTGGCGTGTTCAAGAGGTAAATTCGGGACGGTTTACCATTGCAAAGAGAAGACAAGCGGTTTGATGTTGGCAGCAAAAGTGGTAACGACAACGAGAAAAGAGGACAGACGATCGGTGGAACGTGAGGTCGAGATCATGAGGCGACTACAGCATCCCAGATTGATACAGCTTTACGACGCTATAGACACTGGAAAACAAATTTACGTTATACTCGAGTTGTAAGATATTTTTTTTTTTTTTTTCAAACCATAATAAACATCGAACTTCAGTCTAATGAATTAATTAATGCAAGTGTCGTTTCAATGATCGAACGAATATTCGCCTTTGCAGAATCCAAGGGGGTGAGCTGTTCGAACGTGTGATCGATGAGGATTTCGTTCTTACGGAGCGCAGTTGCGCCGTATTCATGAGACAAATTTGCGAGGGAATTGAGTTCGTTCATGCACAACATATTTTACACTTGGACATGAAGGTGAGCGCATCCGAAAAGTTATAGATGACGGAGAAATTTAACTATATATGTTTTTAATATCGGTTAATGATCCAGATCAACAATTATTTGGTTCAGAATAATTTCGGTATAGGAATAAACACAGATCTAATTTAAGAGGTGACAATGATTTTTGCCGTGGGAGCAATTAGCTCGAAAAAAATTCGGATTACGGAAATGTCGAAATAATTCGATGCAAATGATTCGATGCAAAAATAAGTGAATTGATAAATGGTAACTCAGCACAAAAAAACGGCAGTTGATAAAATTAACCGTGAAAAAAAATTCGGTTCAAAAATTCTTCGTGGCAGACACGATTTTTTACAGCAAATTATTCGGGGCCGTAAAATTTGGCATAGAACAATATCGAAATATGATAATGATTCAGCGTAGAAATAATTTGAGCTGAAAATTAAATAAAATGACAGTATACTGCACAAAAAGGACTCGAAGTAAACTTGGCACGTAGATAATTTGGTGTAGAAAATACTCGTAACGAAATATGATTTAGCACTGTACAATTTGGCATAGAAAACAATCAATATAGCAACAATTTGGCGTTTAAATACAACGATAAAGAAACAATAGAAATTATATAAAATTCATCGGTTGAGAGATCCTCTGGTGGGAAAAAGAACACAATTCGGAACCGTGAAATTCGGCCTAGAAGTAATTCGGTATGAGTTTGAGTCAGTGCATAAATGTTGAGTTAAAAACTTTATAAATTACAGCCGGAGAATATCCTGTGTCTGACAAAAGAAGGCAACCGAATAAAGATAATAGATTTTGGATTAGCGAGACAGTACGATCCACGTAAGAAGATGCAAGTTTTATTCGGCACGCCGGAGTTCGTCGCGCCGGAAGTAGTGAACTTCGATCAAATTGGTTTTGGCACCGACATGTGGAGCATCGGCGTCATCTGTTACGTGCTGTTAGTCCTATTTCATATAAGTACATTATTATATATGAATATGACACACATACATTTTAACTTGACGCATAAATTTGAAATTTTAACGTTCCTATATCTTTACATTTATGAATGAAAAACGATGAGCGAGTCTGAATCATGATGTCAGGCAATTAACAAGGGATCGGAAAACCTTGTTTTTTTTTTCTTGGCTCAAACTCATCGCGATAATGAATTTATGTAAAGATTCCCGGTCATTGAATTGTACGTTCTTAATTCGTCTTTCATTTACTACACAAAATAGATTGTCCGGTCTTTCACCGTTTATGGGCGACACAGATGTCGAGACGATGGCCAATGTGACCATTGCCAAATATGATTTTGACCACGATGCCTTTGCTGATATATCCGAGGACGCCAAGGACTTTATACGCTGCCTTCTTGTCAAAGACAAAGAGTAAGTTATGTGTTTATTTATTGTCGATGTAAACATTATTTAGAAACAGGAATTCTAATAGGTTTGTAATTCGTTGATAAAATGTCTAACTGATCGTAGAGAATTATTTTTTTTTTTACGAGATGAAATGTCTACGATTTGAAAACCCGAACTGAAGGGAACAAATAGCAACCGTCAGCAACTCAGCTTTTGTGTCTTTCGTATTAATGTAGAAATCACAGACCTTGAAAACAGTTTTCCGCACATATAATAACGAGACTCATCACTGCACGCTGCACTCAGATCGACAGCCGAATATGTGAAAAAAGTCATCATCGTCCCGTCATTAAATGCCAGTAAATGTTACGTCGCACGTTACGAGCAAGAAAAATTCCACGAACACCCCCAAAGAATCAATAGAAAATGATTTTGAAAGAGCTCCAAAGAACTGTTTTTTTGGCAGGCGTTGAAAAGTTGAGTAAAACAAACGAGCGCCGATAAGAAAAAAAAACCATTATTCGGTTTCCAGCATGTATTCGCCTCCACTATGTACATCAAAAAATATTTAACGCAGCCGAAAGACACACAAGATAAATAATCCATGTGCCGTATTTTTTTTCGATGTCAAAAATTCGGCGATCCAAAAAATATCGTCAAAAATCTATTAGACGTGAAAATGAAGATTCACGGCTGAAAGAAACGGCTAAGAAACTATGTAAAGTAGGATGTAAATGAATGAAAATCAAACCTGGAGAGAACCTTAAGCTGGGTGAATCTGACTATTTGCAGAAAGCGTTCTACGGCCACGATGTGCCGTCAACACCGATGGCTGGTGCCGAAGACAACTGTCCCGAAGAAGTCAAAAGTGGCAAAATCGAAACAGAACGTGGCAACCAAATCAAAAGTCCAGGAAATCGATTCAAAACCGAAGGAAATGGCGCCGAAGAGATTGGAAGATACGAGCACATTGAAGGCGACCAGTTGGAAGGAGGAACTTGATGTGGCAAAGGACAATTTGCGATTGTTCGTTGAACGTTGGCGGGAACATCCCAATTCACCGTACTCTTTCGACGCTGACGCGATTGTACGAGATCATCCACTGATAGGACCGGAAGATAGGCAAAATTTAACAGGCCGTATGGACAACAGTAATCTAGAATTGATATCTCTGCGTGGGCAGAGCCCATCCCCTTGCGGCAGCGTATGTAGCACATCCTCTGGATTGTCAAGCTCTCAAAATCTCGAAGAAACTAATAGTATGCTTGCCGTACCCAACAGTGTGGTTTGGGGTCTAGAACGCCGAGCATCCGAAGGGAATTTCGCGATTACCGGTCACCGTAGAGATCAGGCTGCACAGATAGTCCTGGCTGAAGAAATCATAAAGCTGTCGGAACATCTTCGTAATTTGGCTATGATTAAGCCAACTGAACAGATTCAAGTAGCGGATCCGAATCCGAGAGATACGATGATGAAGGATAGCCGTAACACGCAGAAGGAAAATATAGAAAAGAAACCAATATCGTCCAAGGCGAATGGGATAACTTCTGAGGATTCGGCAAAGCCAAAAATCCCTGTGGTCTCTATCCCATCTGTTAATAACGGCCAGAAGAGCAATGAGATTTCAGAAAAGTTATCCAACATCACGAGGCAGCGAAAGATGAACGGCACAACGTTCAACGGAAGCCGTAGCTACGAAAAGACAAATAATAGCATTACTAGCTTTAGCCTGAAAAAGACTTTCAACAAAAATCGAAAAAGTGAGGAGAATGATACTCCTGAAACAAGCTCTAATTACGGAAACAGTGAAGATATAATCAAAAATGGAGTTAAAGTTTCCAAAGAGAATCGTCCTAGGGTTACTTGGAAGATCGATAACGAGGAAGATCGTCCACAGGTGAATTCAGATAGACTTAACGTGGAAGCCTCGAACGATGAAAACAATTCGAACAATCGTGAAATGGATCTAACTCCACCTTGGCGACGCCCTCGTACTATACGTCGTTTCGGCGAAACTTGTCGTGACGTACCGAGAATATCGAATTTACGTGACATTCACAAAAATCTTAATCTCGACGAACCCACCAGCACGAAAGATCTTCTTTTGCATCTTCTCGGTGAATGGGATGACGCCTCTCGACCCGGTGGCATCGGGCGAAAATCAATTAGCGTTGATTGGTGCGGCGAAGACTCCGTAGCAAGAAGATCAATGAATTCTTTAGCAGAATACTTCCAATCGGAACAACAGAAAACACCATCGTCTCCCGTTACGACCAGCCCTGCATCCACGTCTTCTATACACCGTTGAAAAGGGACTTAACCGTATGAACATTTACGAGCTCCACAATATTCACGTTTTGTTTGGTTCATTTTCTTTGATATCTGCCGTAGCGCATTATTTCGATCTGAACCGATTTTTTTATTGCACTTTGTTTCGCATTCAGTTGTACATATAACGCAATAAAATCATGTTGAGATACGTTATGCAAACCACGAGATATTGAACACGAAGAACATTTTGATAAAAATATATGTATAAAGAAACGGCAATATATTTTTATTATTAGAGTTGGCGGGTACGTTCTCCCGTCCCGTATATGCTGTTGAAACGATTGGAGATAGAGTAATAAACCAAAGAAACTATTCCGCAGCGCATAAAATTTACTACAAAACGTTCTTGAAGACACTTCTTTGTATTCAGATTTTTTCTAGCTTTTCTCCAGTTTTTCTCTAACTTTTAGAGCAGATCGAAAAAAATCCTTTTGACCGATCGCTTAGCCGACGACCTTCAGAAATCTGGCATTTATTTCAATAAGATCTTCGGAGTAGATGAAAAAAAAGGTGACCAACAAAAGGATTTTTGTAGAAAATTTTAGGTGGCAAAAGATTGATCCCATATACGTTTAAGTTCTATTTCCAACCGTTTTGGAAGTATGCGCTGTAAAAGATACGTATTCTCCAACTAAAATAATATATAACCCATCAGGTTAGAACCTACATACAAGGAATTGACTGATTTTTCAACTTGGAATTCGGTTCTTATTGGATATTTGTATCGGTTTCTGGGACATCTAGTGTGTACTTCGGCATAGGATTTTTCCGTTTTTTTCTTTTTTTACTTTTCAAAGTGCCCACATGCAGAAACGGGTTGAATATACAAAAATCTGGAGACAGTTTACCAACGAAATGTTATTTTTTTTTTCGTTTCTTGTACTTACGAAAATGCAACGAGAACGAGGCGTGAACTGGAGAACATCCGTGTTCGATCGCGCCCACTGAAAGTGAAAAGAAAAACCGCGAAAGCTGAGGGCACGTGGTGGTGAGGGTAGTGTGCGCAGCATTTATGCTTTGGCCATCCAACCGCATGGATACTGAACGTGAATGGACGCCAAAGGAACTCGTATTATATGAAAACTGTGTTGGCTGTTGCTCAACTATTTGTTTTTAGAAGTTGATACATCATATGGTTTCATAACAATATATTTAGAAAGTAAAAGAGATTTTTTTCTGTTTCTCATAATGTTACTGATTTCTATTATTTATGTTCCAAAATTGAATGAAAATTTTCTGAGGTTAACGATTTCATAATTGTTGCTTTATCTCAGCAAGGAAATTGCTATTTAAAACCAAATGAGAAAATATTAATGACAAAAATATAATAGGAAGTGGAGAGTTTATGCGCAAGTTGGGTTTCAAAAGACATAAAGTAGTGTAGTAGCAATTTTATAATATCATTATCTTCTCAATTTGTTTTCATTTATTTGGGGTCCTACTTCCATTCAGAGCGACGAAAAAATATTTTTTTGAATATGTATTCAATTTTTTGTGAGGAAGCTCTTTACACAGTAATGAAGTCTCCGTTTTATGATTTTTCTCCAAACGTAATTGTGTATCTATTGAATAAGATGAATAAGAAAGAACATTTTTTTGAACAAACGTCCGCCTTCTTCATGTAAATCTGTGTCATTCTGCGAAAAAAGTGTTTAAAAAATTGATAATTACCGAAATTATTTTTTTATGTCAAGGCACCCTATCGGTTGAGTGAGTGCGAGAGAGATACCTAAAAAGTAGATACGCATTCTTCTTGGACATGATTGGTATTTCGTGAAAAAGAAAGATTTCATCTATCCTTTATTAACAGGAGAATAACGTTCAGGTTCTGTTTGTTTTTAAATATCAAGGATTGTAACAGGATTTTCACCAGCCGAATGGCTAATAAACCAACTTGAAAAACAAAACGTATGGTCGGAATTATGGTAATCGAGATTAGCGTTTTGCGAAAACTGTTTTACAACGATAATTACAGCTTGCGGAATTTTTTCTGTTCGTGAAATCCTTTCAATTAAAAAAAAGTTGTAAATATTTTTCTTTTAACGGCTCTAAGTTGATGTAAGTCTTCACACATTAGTACATTAAGTGACTGGAAAAATGGAAAGGCTTTGATGTATATGTATAATTTTATATAACTTTGCAGAAAAAGACCAGGGGCAGGTCAACTGTTGGAGCATCGATGGCTCGCCGCGGCACTCGAGAATCCTATATCAAAAGTCCGACTGAAACGTTACGTCATCAAGAAACGTTGGGTTAAAGCGGTTAACGCAATTTTGGCTCTAAATCGAATGGGAGCTCATATAAACGTCGATCTTTTATAAGTTAATAAATAAATCGTACGTAAAAATAGAAAAGACGTTTCTATATCCAATTTCCTTACTACAAGTGGGCTTTCATTTCTGGAGTAATCAAGAATCATGAGAAATATTTATAAAAAGTCCATTCAACTAAGAAAATAATGCGACTTGATTGTCACTTCTTATTGTTCGTACGACTGCCCTGCCAAAAGATTGAATTAAAAATACGACCAATTAATGAGGTATAACGATACTAATCCTGAGCTGTTCGTTACTTTTATTCATTAATTATACATTTGTATACATATATTTATGTATTGTGCACATGAATACATTATTTATCTATTATACAGATCTTCAATATAAAAATTTCATGATAACGATTTTACAGCAGAGTATAATTTTTCCTGCCGAGGATTCATTCAAACAAGGGTTCAAATATATATAGACATATAGAAAGATCGAGTAGATTGATGACTTAGAGTATTCTCTTAAAGACAATTTTTTTTCTTAGGAAATTTGTGCGTACCGTGGATTACGGAATTAACTTCTTTAATACAGAACGAACGAAATTTACCAGAAAAATAACTTTTCAGGTTTCAATCCTAAGGGTTTAAGGTACCTCGGTATAGTTTGGCCGAGTCGAATGGTATTCCATTTTTAAAATTTGTTATCATATTCATTGAAAATAAAATTGATCAAATCGCGTTATACCGTTATGAATAGTCTAAATGACTATTCCAATTTAATGAAAGCTTTGCCTGACTCATGACGAAACAGGTCCTTGAATCTGTGACACGGTCTTAATTACACTGAAGCGTGGTAGCGGCTTGATGTCAAGTATTGAAAAAGAAAGCTTGCACGAGCCCTGCTGCACTCTTATATACGTGAACATGACGATTTTCGGATTTTTCATGTTTTTCAAACTGCCCTCACGGCAGAAAAAAAAATTCGTTAAGCGAAAATTCAAGTGTTGTAACCTGTTGAATAATTTTGTTTCATCGATCCAACTTTGAACAGCTATAATAGTTGAACGGTTATTTTGAGCGTATTGCTTGTAAAGACTTTTTTTGTAATGAATTCGATTCTTTGAGGCTACTATTAATTGCTGACAACAATGAATTATCTCGTAGTTTATATCTATTTTTGGTAATAATTAAATAAAAATAAATAATTTTGCTCGCAAACAATATATTTTGTGAGCTTATATGATCTAAAGAATCCATTTATGCCTCATGTATACAATTTTTTGAGGCTTCGTAATAAAAAAAATTCGTAAACCGTCATTTGACTCAACTGGACCATTCCAACCTCCTTAACTATATCACGTTTTCTTTACTTTTCTATGGATTGAGATGTATTGTTCACAAATACATGGGAACAAAGCTAATCCCTGAACGTGATTGCTGGCGCGTATAAGGTAGGCTTTGGAGAGAGAATTCATTGTCCGATGTTGTCGACATTGCCATGAATTTAAAAAACAAATTAATAAAACATTATACATAGTATATACAAAAAATAGATAAGAATATCTTATAATTATTATCTGATAACCTGAATGAATTGTTGCTATACAATGAATTATCATCTGGAGCACACTTTAAACAATTTAAGAATGCTTGTGGACACATTTTTTTTGATACATCGACCTCGAAAAAGCACGTTCGTCTGATACGCGATAAATGTGGAGAGTAATGCTTCGTGGATTTTCAGAAGTGGTTCTGACCCCTTTATGTACTTTCTCGTTCCTTTATAAACTCGTGGCGAAGAAGGTTTATTTCATACAAAGTGCAAGCAAAATTATATGACTTTTCTGCGGAATATAACAACGTCCTATGTTCTGAAAACCTATCTACACTTTTGTGGCATACAGAAGGATTCACAAAATTTTTTCCCGAAACAACCAGAAAAAGGTTTGGAAGAATAGTTTATGAATTGCTTACATTAGAAGTAAGTAGTGTTGTCATAGTGATGGAACAAGTTACACCTTATGAGTTTATGACACGGGAATCAA
Source organism: Campoplex capitator (assembly GCA_037576405.1). Lineage (NCBI taxonomy): Eukaryota > Metazoa > Arthropoda > Insecta > Hymenoptera > Ichneumonidae > Campoplex > Campoplex capitator. The sequence continues at coordinate 7,264,933 of JARBWI010000003.1, forward strand.
GGAGAATCTGAAGTCGTGGAGTCAGCACAAGTTCCGTGTAAGAAAGATTGGTAATCCACCGGTAAGAACCCGATAATTTAAAACGGTTTCTTGTGTTTCGGGGCGTTTTTCTAATCTTCGGCGTGTTGTGTTCATTTATGAGTTGCGTTGATACATTTTTAAGAAAAAGGAATAAATCCAGACAAAAACGAGTGAACCGCTTTAATTAGGAATATTGAACTCTTATAATCGTATTTCCAGTTGAAAATCATTCTCGGTTACTATGAAAGATCTTGTACTGTTGTCACGCTAATAATAATGATGTTTTTGAAGGAAGTCAAGCCAATGAAATGATTTGAAGCAAGTTTCCAGATGAACTATAGATCTGAAGATTAAACATTTTTTAACACTGAATTTTGAACACGTAATTTTTGTATGATGATCGTCATGGTGATACTTTTCCAATTGATTTTTTTAAACTATCGAGTTAGATTCCAAGCAGTTGCTTACGAACCTCGGACTTGAAGAGCTTAAAACTCCCTGACAAATGTAGGGCCGAAAATAAAGACAGTACCTAATAGCTTAGGTAAAATCAAAAAATACGGAACTTGTCTCTCGAGCAATTCCTTTGACGTATAGATTGACCCTTGACGTATGATGTATAGTCCGTGGTTTAACTTAACAAGAAGTTCGCATAATCTGAATGAAGAAGGAGATGATATGAAGTCATATAGTGAGAAAATTCGAATGTAAAACAACAATTCACATTAGTTTCTCTTGTATAGGAAATGGATCTCAAACTTCATTTAATACTTGCTGTACTTACGGCATTGATGGCAGTTACATCGACGATACCTCGTGCACGACTACAATTGAAAGCTGAACTTGATGGAAAACGTAATTGTTGAAACAATGTGCATCCTTGTAGGAAAAAGGATTTTATACAAAAATAACAATTGATGTGAAAAAAAAATGTAAATTTTTTCAGAAAAACCTGGGAATAGCGTTAGACTGATCAAGCCGAACGATAGTATTTTCAAACAGTGGCCTAGTTTTTATGTTGACCCAAAGAATAATAAAACTCCGAACACACGAGCGCTCACGCGGATAAGCAAAACACTGAGAGGCAGGATAATTCCGCATAATAGCAGATGGCGCAAAAAAAAGCTAAAATCCCTGAATATATTACTTGGTAAGAAGTCATTGACCAAGAGTTCGACACTGTCCTCCACGACCATACGGCCAACGGAAATACTGAAAAATTTGTCAGTGACCGTTCCGTCTAATCGGCAAAAAACTAAAAGTTCGAGATTACCGAAAAGGGGATCCTCATATTCGTCTTTGCCTTCTTTGCATGCGCTCTTGAATACAACAGTACCAACGGAAAATTCGTTGTCAGTGTCTTCTACGTCTTCGTCAACACATGTGTCCGGAATTTCGAATTCAGAGATAGGGAACACATCGAATTGGGGGTTGTCTCAATGGGGCAACGACGCAATGGCTGTGTTATCGACGGAATCACCAAGTTCTGTTTCAAACGAATCAACTCAGCTGGAGGCCTCAACGTCGAAATCGCCAATCGCTACGAGCTCGATATCTTTGATAACAGGTTCGCCGGTGCCCTCGACGTCAGTAACGCTGCCAACTACTGATTCGACATCAGCTGAGACAACTCCGTCCGTGACTCCTGTTGCAGAAACAGAAGCCGTTTCAACGTCGCTGAGAACCGATTCGTCAGTGACCACTACGTCAGCATTGCCTACAACCACAGTATCGACATCAACGACAATAATCCCATCGGTGCCCTCCACATCCCAATCGCCAGCTACTGCGAGTTCGACATCAGTAGAACCAAATTCGTCGGTGTCCTCGACGACGAAGACAATAACACTTACAAGTTCGACATCACCGACAACAACTACGCCGGTGATTTCTTCTCCGGAAACAACAACAGTTGCAGGTTCAGCGTCACCGGAAACCAGTTCATCGGTGTCCTCTACGACGGCATCTCCCACGACGACAACTTCGACGTCAACGAAATTGAGTCCGTCGGTGTCCTCATCTTTCCGATCGACAACTACCGCAAGTTCGACATCAGTAGAACCAAGTTCGTTGATGTCCTCGACGACGGAAACAATACCACCCACAAGTTCGACATCAGCGACAACAACTACGCGAGAAACCAGTTTGTCAGTGTCCTCTACGTCAGCATCTCCTACAACAACAAATCCGACATCAACGAGGATAAATCCGTCGGTGACCTCTACTTCCCAATCGCCCGCTACTGCAAGTTCGACATCATTTAGACCAAGTTCGTCGGAATCCCTAAATACGACAAGCATGACATCACCGGGTTCAGGTTCACCAGTGTCTTCGACAACGGAAACAATGACTACCAATTTGGAATTAGCGACACTAAGTCCGTTTGTCAGTCCTTCGGAAACAACGACAGTCTCAAATTCGACATCACTGGTCACCAATATGTCGTCGACCTCCAAGTCAGCATCTCCTAAAACCACAACTTTGACGTCAACGAAAATAAGTACGTCGGTGTCCTCCACTTCCCAATCGCCAACTACTGCAAGTACGACATCAGTAGAACCAAGTTCGTCGGTGTCCTCGACGACGGAAACAATAACACCTACAAGTTCGACATCAGCGACAACAACTACGCCGGAAACCAGTTCGTCAGTGTCCTCTACGTCAGCATCTCCCACAACAACAAATCGGATATCAACGAGAATAAGTCCGTCGGTGCCCTCCACTTCCCAATCGCCAACTACTGCAAGTTCGACATCAGTAGAACCAAGTTCGTCGGTGTCCTCGACGACGGAAACGATAACACCTACAAATTCGACATCAGCGACAACAACTACGCCGGAAACCAGTTCGTCAGTGTCCTCTACGTCAGCATCTCCCACAACAACAAATCGGATATCAACGAGAATAAGTCCGTCGGTGCCCTCCACTTCCCAATCGCCAACTACTGCAAGTTCGACATCAGTAGAACCAAGTTCGTCGGTGTCCTCGACGACGGAAACAATAACACCTACAAGTTCGACATCAGCGACAACAACTACGCCGGAAACCAGTTTGTCAGTGTCCTCTACGTCAGCATCTCCTACAACAACAAATCCGACATCAACGAGGATAAATCCGTCGGTACCCTCTACTTCTCAATCGCCCGCTACTGCAAGTTCGACATCATTTGGACCAAGTTCGTCGGAATCCCTAAATACGACAAGCATGACATCACCGGGTTCAGGTTCACCAGTGTCTTCGACAACGGAAACAATGACTACCAATTTGGAATTAGCGACACTAAGTCCGTTTGTCAGTCCTTCGGAAACAACGACAGTCTCAAATTCGACATCACTGGTGACCAATATGTCGTCGACCTCCAAGTCAGCATCTCCTACAACCACAACTTTGACGTCAACGAAAATAAGTACGTCGGTGTCCTCCACTTCCCAATCGCCAACTACTGCAAGTACGACATCAGTAGAACCAAGTTCGTCGGTGTCCTCGACGACGGAAACAATAACACCTACAAGTTCGACATCAGCGACAACAACTACGCCAGAAACCAGTTCGTCAGTGTCCTCTACGTCAGCATCTCCCACAACAACAAATCCGATATCAACGAGAATAAGTCCGTCGGTGCCCTCCACTTCCCAATCGCCAGCTACTGCCAGTTCGAAATCAGTAGAACCAAGTTCGTCAGTGTCCTCGACGACGGAAACGATAACACCTACAAGTTCGACATCAGCGACAACAACTACGCCGGAAACCAGTTTGTCAGTGTCCTCTACGTCAGCATCTCCTACAACAACAAATCCGACATCAACGAGGATAAATCCGTCGGTACCCTCTACTTCTCAATCGCCCGCTACTGCAAGTTCGACATCATTTGGACCAAGTTCGTCGGAATCCCTAAATACGACAAGCATGACATCACCGGGTTCAGGTTCACCAGTGTCTTCGACAACGGAAACAATGACTACCAATTTGGAATTAGCGACACTAAGTCCGTTTGTCAGTCCTTCGGAAACAACGACAGTCTCAAATTCGACATCACTGGTGACCAATATGTCGTCGACCTCCAAGTCAGCATCTCCTACAACCACAACTTTGACGTCAACGAAAATAAGTACGTCGGTGTCCTCCACTTCCCAATCGCCAACTACTGCAAGTACGACATCAGTAGAACCAAGTTCGTCGGTGTCCTCGACGACGGAAACAATAACACCTACAAGTTCGACATCAGCGACAACAACTACGCCGGAAACCAGTTCGTCAGTGTCCTCTACGTCAGCATCTCCCACAACAACAAATCCGATATCAACGAGAATAAGTCCGTCGGTGCCCTCCACTTCCCAATCGCCAGCTACTGCCAGTTCGAAATCAGTAGAACCAAGTTCGTCGGTGTCCTCGACGACGGAAACAATAACACCTACAAGTTCGACATCAGCGACAACAACTACGCCGGAAACGAGTTTGTCAGTGTCCTCTACGTCAGCATCTCCTACAACAACAAATCCGACATCAACGGGGCTAAATCCGTCGGTACCCTCTACTTCTCAATCGCCCGCTACTGCAAGTTCGACATCATTTGGACCAAGTTCGTCAGAATCCCTAAATACAACAAGCATGACATCACCGGGACCAGGTTCACCAGTGTCCGCGACAACGAAAACAATAGCTGCCAATTTGGAATTAGCGACACTAAGTCCGTTTGTCACTCCTTCGGACACAACAACAGTCTCAAATTCGACGTCCTTGGTGACCAATATGTCGTCGACCTCCAAGTCAGCATCTCCTACAACCACAACTTTGACGTCAACGAAAATAAGTACGTCGGTGTCCTCCACTTCCCAATCTCCAACTACTGCAAGTTCGACATCAGTAGAACCAAGTTCGTCGGTGTCCTCGACGACGGAAACAATAACACCTACAAGTTCGACATCAGCGATAACAACTACGCCGGAAACCAGTTTGTCAGTGTCCTCTACGTCAGCATCTCCTACAACAACAAATCCCACATCAACGAGGATGAATCCGTCGGTGCCCTCTACTTCCCAATCGCCCGCTACTGCAAGTTCGACATCATTTGGACCAAGTTCGTCAGAATCCCTGAATACAACAAGCATGACATCACCGGGATCAGGTTCACCGGTGTCTTCGACAACGGAAGCAATGACCACCAATTTGGAATTAGCGACACTGAGTCCGTTTAGCACTCCTTCGGACACAACGACAGTCTCAAATTCGACTTCACTGGTGACCAATATGTCGTCGACCTCCAAGTCAGCATCTCCTACGACCACAACTTCGACGTCAACGAAAATAAGTACGTCGGTGTCCTCCACTTCCCAATCGCCATCTACTGCAAGTTCGACATCAGTAGAACCAAGTTCGTCGGTGTCCTCGACGACGGAAACGATAACACCTACAAGTTCGACATCAGCGACAACAACTACGCCGGAAACCAGTTCGTCAGTGTCCTCTACGTCAGCATCTCCCACAACAACAAATCCGATATCAACGAGAATAAGTCCGTCGGTGCCCTCCACTTCCCAATCGCCAGCTTCTGCGAGTTCGACATCACTTGAACCAAGTTCGTCCGAATCCCTAAATACGACAAGCATGACATCACCGGGTTCAGGTTCACCAGTGTCTTCGACAACGGAAACAATGACTACCAATTTGGAATTAGCGACACTAAGTCCGTTTGTCAGTCCTTCGGAAACAACGACAGTCTCAAATTCGACTTCACTGGTGACCAATATGTCGTCGACCTCCAAGTCAGCATCTCCTACAACCACAACTTCGACGTCAACGAAAATAAGTACGTCGGTGTCCTCCACTTCCCAATCGCCAACTACTGCAAGTTCGACATCAGTAGAACCAAGTTCGCCGGTGTCCTCGACGACGGAATCAATAACACCTACAAGTTCGACATCAGCGACAAAAACTACGCCGGAAAACAGTTCGTCAGTGTCCTCTACGTCAGCATCTCCCACAACAACAAATCCGATATCAACGAGAATAAGTCCGTCGGTGCCCTCCACTTCCCAATCGTCAGCTTCTGCGAGTTCGAAATCACTTGAACCAAGTTCATCCGAATCCCTAAATACGACAAGCATGACATCACCGGGTTCAGGTTCACCAGTGTCCGCGACAACGAAAACAATAGCTGCCAATTTGGAATTAGCGACACTAAGTCCGTTTGTCACTCCTTCGGACACAACGACAGTCTCAAATTCGACGTCCTTGGTGACCAATATGTCGTCGACCTCCAAGTCAGCATCTCCTACAACTACAACTTGGACGTCAACGAAAATAAGTACGTCGGTGTCCTTCACTTCCCAATCGCCAACTACTGCAACTTCGACATCAGTAGAACCAAGTTCGTCGGTGTCCTCGACGACGGAAACGATAACACCTACAAGTTCGACATCAGCGACAACAACTACGCCGGAAACCAGTTTGTCAGTGTCCTCTACATCAGCATCTCCTACAACAACAAATCCGACATCAACGAGGATGAATCCGTCGGTGCCCTCTACTTCCCAATCGCCCGCTACTGCAAGTTCGACATCATTTGGACCAAGTTCGTCAGAATCCCTGAATACAACAAGCATGACATCATCGGGATCAGGTTCACCGGTGTCTTCGACAACGAAAGCAATGACCACCAATTTGGAATTAGCGACACTGAGTCCGTTTAGCACTCCTTCGGACACAACGACAGTCTCAAATTCGACTTCACTGGTGACCAATATGTCGTCGACCTCCGATTCAGCATCTACTACAACCACAACTTCGACGTCAACGAAAATAAGTACGTCGGTGTCCTCCACTTCCCAATCGCCAACTACTGCAAGTTCGACATCAGTAGAACCAAGTTCGTCGGTGTCCTCGACGACGGAAACGATAACACCTACAAGTTCGACATTAGCGACAGCAACTACGCCGGAAACCAGTTCGTCAGTGTCCTCTACGTCAGCATCTCCCACAACAACAAATCCGATATCAACGATAATAAGTCCGTCGGTGCCCTCCACTTCCCAATCGCCAGCTACTGCCAGTTCGAAATCAGTAGAACCAAGTTCGTCGGTGTCCTCGACAACGGAAACAATAACACCTACAAGTTCGACATCAGCGACAACAACTACGCCGGAAACCAGTTTGTCAGTGTCCTCTACGTCAGCATCTCCTACAACAACAAATCCGACATCAACGAGGATAAATCCGTCGGTACCCTCTACTTCTCAATCGCCCGCTACTGCAAGTTCGACATCATTTGGACCAAGTTCGTCGGAATCCCTAAATACGACAAGCATGACATCACCAGGTTCAGGTTCACCAGTGTCTTCGACAACGGAAACAATGACTACCAATTTGGAATTAGCGACACTAAGTCCGTTTGTCAGTCCTTCGGAAACAACGACAGTCTCAAATTCGACATCACTGGTGACCAATATGTCGTCGACCTCCAAGTCAGCATCTCCTACAACCACAACTTTGACGTCAACGAAAATAAGTACGTCGGTGTCCTCCACTTCCAAATCGCCAACTACTGCAAGTACGACATCAGTAGAACCAAGTTCGTCGGTGTCCTCGACGACGGAAACAATAACACCTACAAGTTCGACATCAGCGACAACAACTACGCCGGAAACCAGTTCGTCAGTGTCCTCTACGTCAGCATCTCCCACAACAACAAATCCGATATCAACGAGAATAAGTCCGTCGGTGCCCTCCACTTCCCAATCGCCAGCTACTGCCAGTTCGAAATCAGTAGAACCAAGTTCGTCGGTGTCCTCGAAGACGGAAACAATAACACCTACAAGTTCGACATCAGCGACAACAACTACGCCGGAAACCAGTTTGTCAGTGTCCTCTACGTCAGCATCTCCTACAACAACAAATCCGACATCAACGAGGATAAATCCGTCGGTACCCTCTACTTCTCAATCGCCCGCTACTGCAAGTTCGACATCATTTGGACCAAGTTCGTCAGAATCCCTAAATACAACAAGCATGACATCACCGGGACCAGGTTCACCAGTGTCCGCGACAACGAAAACAATAGCTGCCAATTTGGAATTAGCGACACTAAGTCCGTTTGTCACTCCTTCGGACACAACGACAGTCTCAAATTCGACGTCCTTGGTGACCAATATGTCGTCGACCTCCAAGTCAGCATCTCCTACAACCACAACTTTGACGTCAACGAAAATAAGTACGTCGGTGTCCTCCACTTCCCAATCGCCAACTACTGCAAGTACGACATCAGTAGAACCAAGTTCGTCGGTGTCCTCGACGACGGAAACAATAACACCTACAAGTTCGACATCAGCGACAACAACTAAGCCGGAAACCAGTTCGTCAGTGTCCTCTACGTCAGCATCTCCCACAACAACAAATCCGATATCAACGAGAATAAGTCCGTCGGTGCCCTCCACTTCCCAATCGCCAGCTACTGCCAGTTCGAAATCAGTAGAACCAAGTTCGTCGGTGTCCTCGACGACGGAAACAATAACACCTACAAGTTCGACATCAGCGATAACAACTACGCCGGAAACCAGTTTGTCAGTGTCCTCTACGTCAGCATCTCCCACAACAACAAATCGGATATCAACGAGAATAAGTCCGTCGGTGCCCTCCACTTCCCAATCGCCAACTACTGCAAGTTCGACATCAGTAGAACCAAGTTCGTCGGTGTCCTCGACGACGGAAACGATAACACCTACAAGTTCGACATCAGCGACAACAACTACGCCGGAAACCAGTTTGTCAGTGTCCTCTACGTCAGCATCTCCTACAACAACAAATCCGACATCAACGAGGATAAATCCGTCGGTACCCTCTACTTCTCAATCGCCCGCTACTGCAAGTTCGACATCATTTGGACCAAGTTCGTCGGAATCCCTAAATACGACAAGCATGACATCACCGGGTTCAGGTTCACCAGTTTCTTCGACAACGGAAACAATGACTACCAATTTGGAATTAGCGACACTAAGTCCGTTTGTCAGTCCTTCGGAAACAACGACAGTCTCAAATTCGACATCACTGGTGACCAATATGTCGTCGACCTCCAAGTCAGCATCTCCTACAACCACAACTTTGACGTCAACGAAAATAAGTACGTCGGTGTCCTCCACTTCCCAATCGCCAGCTACTGCCAGTTCGAAATCAGTAGAACCAAGTTCGTCGGTGTCCTCGACGACGGAAACGATAACACCTACAAGTTCGACATCAGCGACAACAACTACGCCGGAAACCAGTTTGTCAGTGTCCTCTACGTCAGCATCTCCTACAACAACAAATCCGACATCAACGAGGATAAATCCGTCGGTACCCTCTACTTCTCAATCGCCCGCTACTGCAAGTTCGACATCATTTGGACCAAGTTCGTCAGAATCCCTAAATACAACAAGCATGACATCACCGGGACCAGGTTCACCAGTGTCCGCGACAACGAAAACAATAGCTGCCAATTTGGAATTAGCGACACTAAGTCCGTTTGTCACTCCTTCGGACACAACGACAGTCTCAAATTCGACGTCCTTGGTGACCAATATGTCGTCGACCTCCAAGTCAGCATCTCCTACAACCACAACTTTGACGTCAACGAAAATAAGTACGTCGGTGTCCTCCACTTCCCAATCGCCAACTACTGCAAGTACGACATCAGTAGAACCAAGTTCGTCGGTGTCCTCGACGACGGAAACAATAACACCTACAAGTTCGACATCAGCGACAACAACTACGCCGGAAACCAGTTCGTCAGTGTCCTCTACGTCAGCATCTCCCACAACAACAAATCGGATATCAACGAGAATAAGTCCGTCGGTGCCCTCCACTTCCCAATCGCCAACTACTGCAAGTTCGACATCAGTAGAACCAAGTTCGTCGGTGTCCTCGACGACGGAAACGATAACACCTACAAGTTCGACATCAGCGACAACAACTACGCCGGAAACCAGTTTGTCAGTGTCCTCTACGTCAGCATCTCCTACAACAACAAATCCGACATCAACGAGGATAAATCCGTCGGTACCCTCTACTTCTCAATCGCCCGCTACTGCAAGTTCGACATCATTTGGACCAAGTTCGTCGGAATCCCTAAATACGACAAGCATGACATCACCGGGTTCAGGTTCACCAGTGTCTTCGACAACGGAAACAATGACTACCAATTTGGAATTAGCGACACTAAGTCCGTTTGTCAGTCCTTTGGAAACAACGACAGTCTCAAATTCGACATCACTGGTGACCAATATGTCGTCGACCTCCAAGTCAGCATCTCCTACAACCACAACTTTGACGTCAACGAAAATAAGTACGTCGGTGTCCTCCACTTCCCAATCGCCAACTACTGCAAGTACGACATCAGTAGAACCAAGTTCGTCGGTGTCCTCGACGACGGAAACAATAACACCTACAAGTTCGACATCAGCGACAACAACTACGCCGGAAACCAGTTCGTCAGTGTCCTCTACGTCAGCATCTCCCACAACAACAAATCCGATATCAACGAGAATAAGTCCGTCGGTGCCCTCCACTTCCCAATCGCCAGCTACTGCCAGTTCGAAATCAGTAGAACCAAGTTCGTCGGTGTCCTCGACGACGGAAACAATAACACCTACAAGTTCGACATCAGCGACAACAACTACGCCGGAAACCAGTTTGTCAGTGTCCTCTACGTCAGCATCTCCTACAACAACAAATCCGACATCAACGGGGCTAAATCCGTCGGTACCCTCTACTTCTCAATCGCCCGCTACTGCAAGTTCGACATCATTTGGACCAAGTTCGTCAGAATCCCTAAATACAACAAGCATGACATCACCGGGACCAGGTTCACCAGTGTCCGCGACAACGAAAACAATAGCTGCCAATTTGGAATTAGCGACACTAAGTCCGTTTGTCACTCCTTCGGACACAACAACAGTCTCAAATTCGACGTCCTTGGTGACCAATATGTCGTCGACCTCCAAGTCAGCATCTCCTACAACTACAACTTGGACGTCAACGAAAATAAGTACGTCGGTGTCCTCCACTTCCCAATCGCCAACTACTGCAAGTTCGACATCAGTAGAACCAAGTTCGTCGGTGTCCTCGACGACGGAAACAATAACACCTACAAGTTCGACATCAGCGATAACAACTACGCCGGAAACCAGTTTGTCAGTGTCCTCTACGTCAGCATCTCCTACAACAACAAATCCCACATCAACGAGGATGAATCCGTCGGTGCCCTCTACTTCCCAATCGCCCGCTACTGCAAGTTCGACATCATTTGGACCAAGTTCGTCAGAATCCCTGAATACAACAAGCATGACATCACCGGGATCAGGTTCACCGGTGTCTTCGACAACGGAAGCAATGACCACCAATTTGGAATTAGCGACACTGAGTCCGTTTAGCACTCCTTCGGACACAACGACAGTCTCAAATTCGACTTCACTGGTGACCAATATGTCGTCGACCTCCAAGTCAGCATCTCCTACAACCACAACTTCGACGTCAACGAAAATAAGTACGTCGGTGTCCTCCACTTCCCAATCGCCAACTACTGCAAGTTCGACATCAGTAGAACCAAGTTCGCCGGTGTCCTCGACGACGGAATCAATAACACCTACAAGTTCGACATCAGCGACAAAAACTACGCCGGAAAACAGTTCGTCAGTGTCCTCTACGTCAGCATCTCCCACAACAACAAATCCGATATCAACGAGAATAAGTCCGTCGGTGCCCTCCACTTCCCAATCGTCAGCTTCTGCGAGTTCGAAATCACTTGAACCAAGTTCATCCGAATCCCTAAATACGACAAGCATGACATCACCGGGTTCAGGTTCACCAGTGTCCGCGACAACGAAAACAATAGCTGCCAATTTGGAATTAGCGACACTAAGTCCGTTTGTCACTCCTTCGGACACAACGACAGTCTCAAATTCGACGTCCTTGGTGACCAATATGTCGTCGACCTCCAAGTCAGCATCTCCTACAACCACAACTTGGACGTCAACGAAAATAAGTACGTCGGTGTCCTTCACTTCCCAATCGCCAACTACTGCAACTTCGACATCAGTAGAACCAAGTTCGTCGGTGTCCTCGACGACGGAAACGATAACACCTACAAGTTCGACATCAGCGACAACAACTACGCCGGAAACCAGTTTGTCAGTGTCCTCTACATCAGCATCTCCTACAACAACAAATCCGACATCAACGAGGATGAATCCGTCGGTGCCCTCTACTTCCCAATCGCCCGCTACTGCAAGTTCGACATCATTTGGACCAAGTTCGTCAGAATCCCTGAATACAACAAGCATGACATCATCGGGATCAGGTTCACCGGTGTCTTCGACAACGAAAGCAATGACCACCAATTTGGAATTAGCGACACTGAGTCCGTTTAGCACTCCTTCGGACACAACGACAGTCTCAAATTCGACTTCACTGGTGACCAATATGTCGTCGACCTCCGATTCAGCATCTACTACAACCACAACTTCGACGTCAACGAAAATAAGTACGTCGGTGTCCTCCACTTCCCAATCGCCAACTACTGCAAGTTCGACATCAGTAGAACCAAGTTCGTCGGTGTCCTCGACGACGGAAACGATAACACCTACAAGTTCGACATTAGCGACAGCAACTACGCCGGAAACCAGTTCGTCAGTGTCCTCTACGTCAGCATCTCCCACAACAACAAATCCGATATCAACGATAATAAGTCCGTCGGTGCCCTCCACTTCCCAATCGCCAGCTACTGCCAGTTCGAAATCAGTAGAACCAAGTTCGTCGGTGTCCTCGACAACGGAAACAATAACACCTACAAGTTCGACATCAGCGACAACAACTACGCCGGAAACCAGTTTGTCAGTGTCCTCTACGTCAGCATCTCCTACAACAACAAATCCGACATCAACGAGGATAAATCCGTCGGTACCCTCTACTTCTCAATCGCCCGCTACTGCAAGTTCGACATCATTTGGACCAAGTTCGTCGGAATCCCTAAATACGACAAGCATGACATCACCAGGTTCAGGTTCACCAGTGTCTTCGACAACGGAAACAATGACTACCAATTTGGAATTAGCGACACTAAGTCCGTTTGTCAGTCCTTCGGAAACAACGACAGTCTCAAATTCGACATCACTGGTGACCAATATGTCGTCGACCTCCAAGTCAGCATCTCCTACAACCACAACTTTGACGTCAACGAAAATAAGTACGTCGGTGTCCTCCACTTCCAAATCGCCAACTACTGCAAGTACGACATCAGTAGAACCAAGTTCGTCGGTGTCCTCGACGACGGAAACAATAACACCTACAAGTTCGACATCAGCGACAACAACTACGCCGGAAACCAGTTCGTCAGTGTCCTCTACGTCAGCATCTCCCACAACAACAAATCCGATATCAACGAGAATAAGTCCGTCGGTGCCCTCCACTTCCCAATCGCCAGCTACTGCCAGTTCGAAATCAGTAGAACCAAGTTCGTCGGTGTCCTCGAAGACGGAAACAATAACACCTACAAGTTCGACATCAGCGACAACAACTACGCCGGAAACCAGTTTGTCAGTGTCCTCTACGTCAGCATCTCCTACAACAACAAATCCGACATCAACGAGGATAAATCCGTCGGTACCCTCTACTTCTCAATCGCCCGCTACTGCAAGTTCGACATCATTTGGACCAAGTTCGTCAGAATCCCTAAATACAACAAGCATGACATCACCGGGACCAGGTTCACCAGTGTCCGCGACAACGAAAACAATAGCTGCCAATTTGGAATTAGCGACACTAAGTCCGTTTGTCACTCCTTCGGACACAACGACAGTCTCAAATTCGACGTCCTTGGTGACCAATATGTCGTCGACCTCCAAGTCAGCATCTCCTACAACCACAACTTTGACGTCAACGAAAATAAGTACGTCGGTGTCCTCCACTTCCCAATCGCCAACTACTGCAAGTACGACATCAGTAGAACCAAGTTCGTCGGTGTCCTCGACGACGGAAACAATAACACCTACAAGTTCGACATCAGCGACAACAACTAAGCCGGAAACCAGTTCGTCAGTGTCCTCTACGTCAGCATCTCCCACAACAACAAATCCGATATCAACGAGAATAAGTCCGTCGGTGCCCTCCACTTCCCAATCGCCAGCTACTGCCAGTTCGAAATCAGTAGAACCAAGTTCGTCGGTGTCCTCGACGACGGAAACAATAACACCTACAAGTTCGACATCAGCGATAACAACTACGCCGGAAACCAGTTTGTCAGTGTCCTCTACGTCAGCATCTCCCACAACAACAAATCGGATATCAACGAGAATAAGTCCGTCGGTGCCCTCCACTTCCCAATCGCCAACTACTGCAAGTTCGACATCAGTAGAACCAAGTTCGTCGGTGTCCTCGACGACGGAAACGATAACACCTACAAGTTCGACATCAGCGACAACAACTACGCCGGAAACCAGTTTGTCAGTGTCCTCTACGTCAGCATCTCCTACAACAACAAATCCGACATCAACGAGGATAAATCCGTCGGTACCCTCTACTTCTCAATCGCCCGCTACTGCAAGTTCGACATCATTTGGACCAAGTTCGTCGGAATCCCTAAATACGACAAGCATGACATCACCGGGTTCAGGTTCACCAGTGTCTTCGACAACGGAAACAATGACTACCAATTTGGAATTAGCGACACTAAGTCCGTTTGTCAGTCCTTCGGAAACAACGACAGTCTCAAATTCGACATCACTGGTGACCAATATGTCGTCGACCTCCAAGTCAGCATCTCCTACAACCACAACTTTGACGTCAACGAAAATAAGTACGTCGGTGTCCTCCACTTCCCAATCGCCAGCTACTGCCAGTTCGAAATCAGTAGAACCAAGTTCGTCGGTGTCCTCGACGACGGAAACGATAACACCTACAAGTTCGACATCAGCGACAACAACTACGCCGGAAACCAGTTTGTCAGTGTCCTCTACGTCAGCATCTCCTACAACAACAAATCCGACATCAACGAGGATAAATCCGTCGGTACCCTCTACTTCTCAATCGCCCGCTACTGCAAGTTCGACATCATTTGGACCAAGTTCGTCAGAATCCCTAAATACAACAAGCATGACATCACCGGGACCAGGTTCACCAGTGTCCGCGACAACGAAAACAATAGCTGCCAATTTGGAATTAGCGACACTAAGTCCGTTTGTCACTCCTTCGGACACAACGACAGTCTCAAATTCGACGTCCTTGGTGACCAATATGTCGTCGACCTCCAAGTCAGCATCTCCTACAACCACAACTTTGACGTCAACGAAAATAAGTACGTCGGTGTCCTCCACTTCCCAATCGCCAACTACTGCAAGTACGACATCAGTAGAACCAAGTTCGTCGGTGTCCTCGACGACGGAAACAATAACACCTACAAGTTCGACATCAGCGACAACAACTACGCCGGAAACCAGTTCGTCAGTGTCCTCTACGTCAGCATCTCCCACAACAACAAATCGGATATCAACGAGAATAAGTCCGTCGGTGCCCTCCACTTCCCAATCGCCAACTACTGCAAGTTCGACATCAGTAGAACCAAGTTCGTCGGTGTCCTCGACGACGGAAACGATAACACCTACAAGTTCGACATCAGCGACAACAACTACGCCGGAAACCAGTTTGTCAGTGTCCTCTACGTCAGCATCTCCTACAACAACAAATCCGACATCAACGAGGATAAATCCGTCGGTACCCTCTACTTCTCAATCGCCCGCTACTGCAAGTTCGACATCATTTGGACCAAGTTCGTCGGAATCCCTAAATACGACAAGCATGACATCACCGGGTTCAGGTTCACCAGTGTCTTCGACAACGGAAACAATGACTACCAATTTGGAATTAGCGACACTAAGTCCGTTTGTCAGTCCTTTGGAAACAACGACAGTCTCAAATTCGACATCACTGGTGACCAATATGTCGTCGACCTCCAAGTCAGCATCTCCTACAACCACAACTTTGACGTCAACGAAAATAAGTACGTCGGTGTCCTCCACTTCCCAATCGCCAACTACTGCAAGTACGACATCAGTAGAACCAAGTTCGTCGGTGTCCTCGACGACGGAAACAATAACACCTACAAGTTCGACATCAGCGACAACAACTACGCCGGAAACCAGTTCGTCAGTGTCCTCTACGTCAGCATCTCCCACAACAACAAATCCGATATCAACGAGAATAAGTCCGTCGGTGCCCTCCACTTCCCAATCGCCAGCTACTGCCAGTTCGAAATCAGTAGAACCAAGTTCGTCGGTGTCCTCGACGACGGAAACAATAACACCTACAAGTTCGACATCAGCGACAACAACTACGCCGGAAACCAGTTTGTCAGTGTCCTCTACGTCAGCATCTCCTACAACAACAAATCCGACATCAACGGGGCTAAATCCGTCGGTACCCTCTACTTCTCAATCGCCCGCTACTGCAAGTTCGACATCATTTGGACCAAGTTCGTCAGAATCCCTAAATACAACAAGCATGACATCACCGGGACCAGGTTCACCAGTGTCCGCGACAACGAAAACAATAGCTGCCAATTTGGAATTAGCGACACTAAGTCCGTTTGTCACTCCTTCGGACACAACAACAGTCTCAAATTCGACGTCCTTGGTGACCAATATGTCGTCGACCTCCAAGTCAGCATCTCCTACAACTACAACTTGGACGTCAACGAAAATAAGTACGTCGGTGTCCTCCACTTCCGAATCGCCAACTACTGCAAGTTCGACATCAGTAGAACCAAGTTCGTCGGTGTCCTCGACGACGGAAACAATAACACCTACAAGTTCGGCATCAGCGATAACAACTACGCCGGAAACCAGTTTGTCAGTGTCCTCTACGTCAGCATCTCCTACAACAACAAATCCCACATCAACGAGGATGAATCCGTCGGTGCCCTCTACTTCCCAATCGCCCGCTACTGCAAGTTCGACATCATTTGGACCAAGTTCGTCAGAATCCCTGAATACAACAAGCATGACATCACCGGGATCAGGTTCACCGGTGTCTTCGACAACGGAAGCAATGACCACCAATTTGGAATTAGCGACACTGAGTCCGTTTAGCACTCCTTCGGACACAACGACAGTCTCAAATTCGACTTCACTGGTGACCAATATGTCGTCGACCTCCAAGTCAGCATCTCCTACAACCACAACTTCGACGTCAACGAAAATAAGTACGTCGGTGTCCTCCACTTCCCAATCGCCAACTACTGCAAGTTCGACATCAGTAGAACCAAGTTCGCCGGTGTCCTCGACGACGGAATCAATAACACCTACAAGTTCGACATCAGCGACAAAAACTACGCCGGAAAACAGTTCGTCAGTGTCCTCTACGTCAGCATCTCCCACAACAACAAATCCGATATCAACGAGAATAAGTCCGTCGGTGCCCTCCACTTCCCAATCGTCAGCTTCTGCGAGTTCGAAATCACTTGAACCAAGTTCATCCGAATCCCTAAATACGACAAGCATGACATCACCGGGTTCAGGTTCACCAGTGTCCGCGACAACGAAAACAATAGCTGCCAATTTGGAATTAGCGACACTAAGTCCGTTTGTCACTCCTTCGGACACAACGACAGTCTCAAATTCGACGTCCTTGGTGACCAATATGTCGTCGACCTCCAAGTCAGCATCTCCTACAACCACAACTTGGACGTCAACGAAAATAAGTACGTCGGTGTCCTTCACTTCCCAATCGCCAACTACTGCAACTTCGACATCAGTAGAACCAAGTTCGTCGGTGTCCTCGACGACGGAAACGATAACACCTACAAGTTCGACATCAGCGACAACAACTACGCCGGAAACCAGTTTGTCAGTGTCCTCTACATCAGCATCTCCTACAACAACAAATCCGACATCAACGAGGATGAATCCGTCGGTGCCCTCTACTTCCCAATCGCCCGCTACTGCAAGTTCGACATCATTTGGACCAAGTTCGTCAGAATCCCTGAATACAACAAGCATGACATCATCGGGATCAGGTTCACCGGTGTCTTCGACAACGAAAGCAATGACCACCAATTTGGAATTAGCGACACTGAGTCCGTTTAGCACTCCTTCGGACACAACGACAGTCTCAAATTCGACTTCACTGGTGACCAATATGTCGTCGACCTCCGATTCAGCATCTACTACAACCACAACTTCGACGTCAACGAAAATAAGTACGTCGGTGTCCTCCACTTCCCAATCGCCAACTACTGCAAGTTCAACATCAGTAGAACCAAGTTCGTCGGTGTCCTCGACGACGGAAACGATAACACCTACAAGTTCGACATTAGCGACAGCAACTACGCCGGAAACCAGTTCGTCAGTGTCCTCTACGTCAGCATCTCCCACAACAACAAATCCGATATCAACGATAATAAGTCCGTCGGTGCCCTCCACTTCCCAATCGCCAGCTACTGCCAGTTCGAAATCAGTAGAACCAAGTTCGTCGGTGTCCTCGACAACGGAAACAATAACACCTACAAGTTCGACATCAGCGACAACAACTACGACGGAAACCAGTTTGTCAGTGTCCTCTACGTCAGCATCTCCTACAACAACAAATCCGACATCAACGAGGATAAATCCGTCGGCACCCTCTACTTCTCAATCGCCCGCTACTGCAAGTTCGACATCATTTGGACCAAGTTCGTCAGAATCCCTAAATACAACAAGCATGACATCACCGGGACCAGGTTCACCAGTGTCCGCGACAACGAAAACAATAGCTGCCAATTTGGAATTAGCGACACTAAGTCCGTTTGTCACTCCTTCGGACACAACGACAGTCTCAAATTCGACGTCCTTGGTGACCAATATGTCGTCGACCTCCAAGTCAGCATCTCCTACAACCACAACTTTGACGTCAACGAAAATAAGTACGTCGGTGTCCTCCACTTCCCAATCGCCAACTACTGCAAGTTCGACATCAGTAAAACCAAGTTCGTCGGTGTCCTCGACGACGGAAACAATAACACCTACAAGTTCGACATCAGCGATAACAACTACGCCGGAAACCAGTTTGTCAGTGTCCTCTACGTCAGCATCTCCTACAACAACAAATCCGACATCAACGAGAATGAATCCGTCGGTGCCCTCCACTTCCCAATCGCCAGCTTCTGCGAGTTCGACATCACTTGAACCAAGTTCGTCCGAATCCCTAAATACGACAAGCATGACATCACCGGGTTCAGGTTCACCAGTGTCTTCGACAACGAAAGCAATGACCACCAATTTGGAATTAGCGACACTGAGTCCGTTTAGCACTCCTTCGGACACAACGACAGTCTCAAATTCGACTTCACTGGTGACCAATATGTCGTCGACCTCCAAGTCAGCATCTCCTACAACCACAACTTCGACGTCAACGAAAATAAGTACGTCGGTGTCCTCCACTCCCCAATCGCCAACTACTGCAAGTTCGACATCAGTAGAACCAAGTTCGTCGGTGTCCTCGACGACGGAAACAATAACACCTACAAGTTCGACATCAGCGACAACAACTACGCCGGGGACTTCTCCGGGAACAGCAGTTGCAGGTTTAACGTCACCGGAAACCAGTTCATCGGTGTCCTCTACGACGAAATCTCCCTCAACCACAACTTCGACATCAACGAAAATAAGTACGTCGGTGTCCTCCACTTTCCAATCGCCAACTACTGCAAGTTCGACATCAGTAGAACCAAGTTCGTCGGTGTCCTCGACGACGGAAACGATAACACCTACAAGTTCGACAGCAGCGACAACAATTACGCCGGAAACCAGTTCGTCAGTGTTCTCTACGTCAGCATCTCCCACAACAACAAATCCGATATCAACGAGAATAAGTCCGTCGGTGCCCTCCACTTCCCAATCGCCAGCTTCTGCGAGTTCGACATCACTTGAACCAAGTTCGTCCGAATCCCTAAATACGACAAGCATGACATCACCGGGTTCTGGTTCACCAGTGTCTTCGACAACGGAAACAATGACTACCAATTTGGAATTAGCGACACTAAGTCCGTTTGTCAGTCCTTCGGAAACAACGACAGTCTCAAATTCGACATCACTGGTGACCAATATGTCGTCGACCTCCAAGTCAGCATCTCCTACAACCACAACTTCGACGTCAACGAAAATAAGTACGTCGGTGTCCTCCACTCCCCAATCGCCAACTACTGCAAGTTCGACATCAGTAGAACCAAGTTCGTCGGTGTCCTCGACGACGGAAACAATAACACCTACAAGTTCGACATCAGCGACAACAACTACGCCGGGGACTTCTCCGGGAACAGCAGTTGCAGGTTTAACGTCACCGGAAACCAGTTCATCGGTGTCTTCTACGACGAAATCTCCCTCAACCACAACTTCGACATCAACGAGAATAAGTCCGTCGGTCTCTTCCACTTCCCAATCGCCAGCTACTGCCAGTTCGAAATCAGTAGAACAAAGTTCGTCGGTGTCCTCGACGACGGAAACAATAACACCTACAAGTTCGACATCAGCGATAACAACTACGCCGGAAACCAGTTTGTCAATGTCCTCTACGTCAGCATCTCCCACAACAACAAATCCGACATCAACGAGGATAAGTCCTCCGGTGCCCTCTACTTCCCAATCGCCAGCAACTGCAAGTTCGACATCATTTGGACCAAGTTCGTCAGAATCTCTAAATACAACAAGCATGACATCACCGGGATCAGGTTCACAAGTGTCTTCGACAACGAAAACAATGACTACCGATTTGGAGTTAGCGACACTAAATCCGTTTGTCACTTTTTCGTACACAACAAAAGTCTTAAATTCGACATCACTGGTGACCAATATGTCGTCGACCTCTAAGTCAGCATCTCCTACAACCACAACTTCGACGTCAACGAAAATAAGTACGTCGGGGTCCTCCACTTCCCAATCGCCAACTTCTGCAAGTTCGACATCAGTAGAACCAAGTTCGTCGGTGTCCTCGACGACGGAAACGATAACACCTACAAGTTCGACATCAGCGACAACAACTACGCCGGAAACCAGTTCGTCAGTGTCCTCTACGTCAGCATCTCCCACAACAACAAATCCGATATCAACGAGAATAAGTCCGTCGGTGCCCTCCACTTCCCAATCGCCAGCTTCTGCGAGTTCGACATCACTTGAACCAAGTTCGTCCGAATCCCTAAATACGACAAGCATGACATCACCGGGTTCAGGTTCACCAGTGTCTTCGACAACGGAAACAATGACTACCAATTTGGAATTAGCGACACTAAGTCCGTTTGTCAGTTCTTCGGAAGCAACGACAGTCTCAAATTCGACATCACTGGTGACCAATATGTCGTCGACCTCCAAGTCAGCATCTCCTACAACCACAACTTCGACGTCAACGAAAATAAGTACGTCGGTGTCCTCCACTTCCCAATCGCCAACTACTGCCAGTTCGACATCAGTAGAACCAAGTTCGCCGGTGTCCTCGATAACAACTACGCCGGTAACTTCTTCTCCGGGAACGACAACACTTGCAGGTTCAGCGTCACCGGAAACCATTTTGTCAGTGTTTTCTACGTTTTCATCTCCCACAACCACAATTTCGACATCAACGGAAATGAGTACGTTACCTTCATCGCTAGCAGCAGCAATATAATCGTCGCCAGCGGCAGCGATATAATTGTCGCCGTTTTTGCCGCTGCGATGACTGCTCCACAGCATCGACGACGTTTCCTAGCGTGGTTTGTGACTGATTTTTATTGTCGGTGTCTGAGCTGCTAGTTTTCGTTCTTAAATGAACCCGTCGTCGGAGGTCGTACAATTTTTGGTTCGATCACTATGTCTGAATGTTGATTACAATCGAGTTCCATATCAGAACCACAGTTTCATCGTTCCGATCAGTTCATGAAAGTTGAAGTCCATCCTGGTGTCTGTTAGTTTTCCTGATTATGGGTCGATCGTCAGAATGACTGACCTGTTGGGTAGTCAAAATCTCAGTGTGCGTTCAGCTGACAAAGTGATCATAAATGTCACCTACCATAGCTAGCTGTTTGGAGGCACTAGGCAGCCACCCAGCTAGCAAGTCGTTCCGTCCAAAACGTTCATTTGAATGCGTTCAAAGTCAGCCCGAATTTTTTTTGATAATTCTTTTATTCTGGTCAGAATAACTATCTGGCTGGGGATCTCACGGTTGGATATTTTTCTCGTTCTCTCATTACGGTTTTCAGGTCGATCGGACGAACCTGAAAACATCGATCATTTTCCGTTTCGTCCAACTACGAATATCTTACTATTTTTCGAACAAAAGCGACTAGTGAAGCTGGCCAAGAAATTCGCTGGGATTGCGTCTTATTTTACATATGATAATCCTGCCATGTATTTTAATTTACTGTTCATATTATGTTAATGCGTCATACATTTCTTCAATCGTCTCCCAATAAGCCATGCATGATTATTTATTATAAAGTCATTTTGTTAACTTGATTTGTTAAATTGATTTTCCACAGAGTTAGGTCTGGGAGAAGAAAATAAGAGTATAGCCGTAGAGTTTCAGAGATGATATTGAAACGTTTCCTCCTTTGTTCAACAAAGTTTCCTGACGTGGTTGCCAGCCCGGTAAATCACGAAACAAAGAACAAAGTAAATGACATTTTGAATTACTTCCTGAAAGAGTTGAAAGCGTTTGTGTGCGTTCGGCTTGGGCGGACATGGCGACGGTAAATGCGACCGTCGTAAACGATTACGGTGCCATGTTGAATGGTTCATGCACTCTTAAACCTGCTTTTTTGTCGTGACTAGACTTTCAATGCTAAAGAGAAAATGGTCTCGGATTTAGCCACGGTCGCCACGGTCTTACAAAGGGTGTGTTCGACTTGGGCGCTGATAACGTTGAAAGTGTTACTTTCCGTTCGATTTGGCGTTGTACACACTCACGAGTGTCGAGATGGGTGAATTGACGACCGTGAGGCTTATTACGGTTCTTAGGTTTGTGTGAAAATGACGAAAGTGAGTGCTCGCCCAATTGCGGTCAATCATACGAGTCGAAAATTCGAGATCATCGGCGTGAGTCCACTCGACACGAAATTTCGTGGCGAAAGAGCTATGCTCATGCCCTGCAAAGGAGTCGTATTAGAATAGTATTTTCACCACACCTGCACGGAAAGTTCATTTTTCCGCTTCGCGAAAGTTGAAATTTCCCCTTCTTTTTTCACTCCCGTGTAGCGTATACTATTTTTCACCACACCTGCGCTTCATTTTATTATTGTTGTTATTATTGTTTATTATATAATTAATTCAATAGTCACCCACGTTCCTTTCGTTTCTTTGATCTTGAATAAATGATAAATTTATCAAAACAATGTAATAGTATATGAAGAACCACTATCAAAATTTGCGTTTTCGCGGTTTTTTGCGGAGGAAATCAGCGCTCTCTAGCGACGAATATCGTATTCGTCACACGGATTCGTCACCACACACATAAATTTGCTCCAAAAGTCAAATATTCCGATGTATACATTGGCCGAAACAAATGGAAAGCAAGCCCAGAGCCCAAGTGGGATCGATCGCCTTCATGAAGACTCCACCATCCACCATCAAGCGTTAAAGAATGTATTCTGATCGAAGTACTGTGATTATCGCTAAGCCTGACGCTTGCTGTCATGTTTGAACCCACAACATAATAAAGTTCGCTTTAGTGTTAGCATTTTTAGAACCACCTGTCTCTTTGAAACTCTACCGAATGCGTTTATCGATACAAACCGTAATTTTCATTAAACGATTGACTATTACACACAAGTTTTATGCAAATTTTTGTAGGTTATAAAGTGCAATCACATTGTTCTTTTATCTCAATTATTTGGACAAAGAAAACAAAATCGGATTCGTCGTTCCGTCACTTCAATTCTAATGGATCTACAGTTATCGAATTACATAACGAAAAACGAATTTTAGACTGATTTGCAACCTCGTTCATATATTCTAACGCGATGAACTTTTCATTGTTTACACTTCAGGTAAGATAATGAATAATGTAATGAAACAGAAATAAATCAGTTTCAAAGTTCATACTGTACTGCATGCTAATCAAATGAGTGCTAAATTTCCCAATTTTCATACCCAGATTATTGCACTAATTGATCATAGCGATGATGCATATGTGAGACAACATACCTTATTAACCTAAAAAACATTAGATAATTGATTCGCAAAACCGACGAATTTGTATGGGGTTTTTCCAAAGAATAATCTGTAGTCTATAACCGATTTTAATGTACCACGTCTTATTTTGATCCTGTCGTGATCCTATACACATTCATGATTTAGATCTTTTACTGAGTTCGTTTGTTTGAAAATAATGGCAGTAATTCGTTTATGAAAGAGTTTTTCCACAAAATGAACGATTAGTTGCAATAATAAAAATAGTATCAAGCTTAGAAGAAAACCATGTCATATGTCATATATTGGTGAAATAGTATATTACACACCTAGGGCTGGAAAATAAGTAAAGTCTCAGATCACATGTAATTGTCAGCCTCGGCTTCGCCTCGGCCGACAATTACATGTGATCTGAGGCTTTACTTTTTCCTGGCCAAGGTGTGTATACGATTTTTCTGTCCGACGCAGCCGGAACGTGGCAACTTCGGCCTGCGTAGCGGGCCAAAAGTAGCCACTTTCCGGCTGGAAGGCAGAAAATTACTTCTAAGGACGAATTGAGACATAGTACATTAGAATCGGTTAAAAACTGTGGATTTTCCTTTACCAAATACCAACAGAAATGTACCGTCATGGAAATCTCTATTTATCAGTTGTGAGTTTTTGTGAATCTATACTATCTACTGTTTTACTACAGTAATGGAACATGCTGTGAAACAAATTCACCAAAACTGTAATTAGTGCATTTAACTTGGCCTGAAACAGTTCTGAAAATTTAGTGCTCATTTGACTAGTAGGTAGTACAGTATCTACTCAAAAAGCTTATCTAAATACAACTTTCTGCGATACTATAACTGTCATTGTTGTTATTATTATTCTGTTACTTTATGAATTTTTCTTTGCATTCAAAATGCATTAATTTTTTCACAAAATGTACTTCTATGATGAAGCAAGCGGCAAGTTCTTTATTGAGAATTTTTTAAAATTTTCTTGGAAACAGTTGTTAACTTTCAATAAAAAAACAGAAAGTCGCTTTTTTTTATTTTTTCCATTCTTTCCAAAAAACCTATGCTGTGCAAGTCTCAACAGCATATTTTCTTTCAGGAATAAAATTTTCATACACTTTTTAGAAAAATGAATTTTCTAAGATGAGTTTAAAAAATCAATTGATGAAGGGAATGCACTTTACAAGAAATGACTAAGATAAAGATAAATGAGTGGATTCTGATTTCTTGTTTAATTCTTTTAGATAAAAATGTATGTTGGAAAATTAATTGATCGTTGAAGAGTTTCAAAAAACACAACAGCATAGGATCTGAAAAAAAAAATGGCAAGGGGCCAAAAATATGGGAACGAAAGTATCGACGTCCTAAGGAAAGGTTGTTTAGACCATTATGATTCAGTGGCTTGCAGTCGTATTAGTGTCCTAGTTCTAATTGGTGGAATAACATTAGTCTTTGTTATACTGAAGATCGTCAAATATCATGCTTACAAACATTCCTGGATGCACCATTATCTTATCTACTATTTTTCTGCAATTCAATGTATATTGTGGTAAGTAAAACAGAAAATGGATCACAATTATCGACAATGCAATGAAAATGAAATAAAATACTAAAAAATCATCCACAAAGATTCGATTATTGACTAAAGATTCAGTATTTTTTTTGTAGATTATTTAATTATTTCTCCAAAGTTTCATTTCTTTTTGTGATATTGAATCAATAAATCACGTGGAAACAGTCAAAAGTTTTTCACTATTTATGAATTTCTAACTTAATACTATCTTATTTCAGCATATTTGATTCTATATTTGGGACACGTCATCCACAATTGGATTTCACGACATATTATATAAAGTTGTTGCACTTTATTGTAATTTGTCATTTTTTTTGCTCATCGGCTGCTAAAAATCGTCATCGTGACGATATTGTTCAGCACGTCGTTAATCCAATATTAGGACTTTATACACTCTACCTTACAGCTGTTATACTCATGGGAATGGTTGATATTACCAGCACGTGGACTCAATGCTTTCGTAAATATTTTTAACAATAATTCAACGTCGATTAATCTAAAAAATGGACGTGTAATTAGCAACGTCAATTATTTTTCAGAAATTCTTATTTATGACAACAATCATACGTTCGAGAGAAAATTTGAAGAACTTTTTATCTCATAATTACGAATATTCTTATTACAATGTTTCAAATTATTCTTTCAATTATAAGAACAAGAATAATTCGCAGCAAATATATAAGTTCTCATTAATCAGAGAAATAAGAAATTTTGATCGATTCTTTAACGTATAAGTGAATTAATTCGTCTTTTTTGAGCCTCCACTTTAGTATTAAAAAAATAATAATTCTTTGTCGTTACAGAATATTGTTTAAACTCTTCAAAATTTATTTTGTTTTGTAAATATTATTCCAGGTCCTTACTGGCTAATGCTCTCCGGCGCTGATTTCACGGTGGTACAGCTCTTTGCTGCAGTCGCCCTTTATCTCACTTACGATAGCAAAAGATCGGCCATATCCGCCCTCGTTTTACCGACTATACGTTTCGAAACCCGAGTTATTTGGCTTATCGCTTTCGCCTTTGAAGTTTCGGCTCTTGTCTCGATGTCGTTCGACATTCTGTTGATATTCAGTAAGTCATTTTCGCTATCAATTTTGAACAAGATTATTATAGCAATTCACACCAACTACAATTTTTATAATTTCTACAGTTGGTAAAGAAGAAACGGGTTGTAGTGGTATTTACAATCATGTCCAAGTGTATTATAGTCTACTCATAATGATAATCACCGTACTCAAATATTTTTTGCCAACGTGGACATTACTTGCTGTTTTTCAACCGATTCGCGTCAAATCTCGACCATCCGAAGTCGGGTTGACCTCGCACTACAACCTGGTAAATTTATTATTCATTTTCACTCATAAGTTAAACTTTTAAGTATTCACATTTCACATTTGATTTTTTTTTTAACAAAAATTGCTAATTTCCACATTAAATAACTCGATTTTCACTTAAAAAGAAAAAGCAAAAAAAATTAATCATAAACGAAAGAAAAACAAGACAAAAATCACTTTATGCAAACTAAGAGAAAAATTCATAAGTAATAGAATCAAGCAATTTATTGAAAAGTTCATTTTTATCCGCTAAAATATATGATAACGCAAATGTATATGAATTTGAAAAAAAAATAGTTAACAGTAGAACTCGTAAAAATGACTCAGGTTTTTATAATTAATGACAGTCAAAATAAATATAATTGAGAAAAAAAAAAACGAATTACATCCAAGTAAATAACACTTTCGTTTCCGGTTAAAGGATCGGTCTTGCGAGAATCAATACAGACGAATATTATTTTCCCCGAATCTCGGTACGTCAACATCATCGAATCATCCTACGATACCGTACCCGAACGATTCTCCGTTATACGGTAGTTTCGGTGATTTCTCGTACACCGACAGTTTGTCAGACATTTCGCCAACAACAGCAAATCGTTGGAGTCTCGATGAGGATTCCGACTTGGTCGATAAACGAACGTCCGGTGGTCTCGAACATTCGAAAGATACGAACAACGGCAAATTTACCATTGGCTATAATCGACCATATCACGAGAAAACGGTCAAACCTACTGATAATATAAATGACATTACCAATGCTCAAACAAATTGTGATCTCACGACCATTAACGAAGAAAGCCACAGTATGGCTGAAAGTCCACAAATATAAAAAACAACAATTTCAAAAAAGAAAAATTGAAAAAGAAACGTGCCTTGCTCAATCGATTCTAAGTCAAAACGAACCTAGTCGATCGAACAACGACGAGAATTTTGTATAATTTAACGTATAAAATAATATTATTGGGTGTTCAAACACGTGACTACAACTTTTTCATTCAAATTTCTCTCGATAATAATTCTATTTTTAATAAAAAATGTATATAATTGTTGAAAAGGGAGGTAGTAGCAGAGTGATAACGTGCTCGGCTCTCACGACCAGTGACAAAAAAATGAAGGTCCAACGGTAAGGCTAATACTCAGGATAGTGATGACTAAAAAACAGGATAAGATGTGACTCCTCTGACCGTAATCCGGGAAAGTTGAAATGGACGAGGACGTAGCTTCAGGTATAAGAAAGATGTGCGGATCACAACCATCACAACTATAGCTGTTCCAATGCTGATATTCAACGAGGCGTGACAAGCTCCGGCGAGACAATTGAACGGTAATTTTCACCGTGAAATTCACGATGAACACAAACAAATTGGTAAAATGTATTCATTCGTAAGCCATAAGTTTCTTTCACCATGTGAAATGTATTATTTTAAATACCACGCCATCCTAGCGTAAATACTTGTAGGTTATTTTTACCATGCAACACGTTAAAATTCATCGTTGTTTTAAAAGTGGATTTATATCATTCGCATGGTCAAGAACAGCGGCAACTGCTCGATGCCGAGTTCTTTTGTATAAACTTTATGAGCATTGTATTTTTTTTTCTTTTTTTTTTTATTATTTATATATATATTAAATTATAGCATAGCAGTTTTGTCACCGCCTTTTCGCTATTCTGATTTGTTCATTAAAACGTCACTATCTGTATAGCTCGCGTTTTGTACTTGATTAAAAGTCGCCTATTTTTTCATGAGCAGCAGAGCAGCAACAGCGTTAGTATAGATATACAAAAATCATACCACTGCTGCTGCTGCTGCTGCTGCTGCTCTATTGCCCATGAAATAGTACCTTAATGTTTAAAAAATATAAGTTTCTTATATACTTAAACATGACGACTTCTTTAAAAAATTTCAAACTTCCCACAAAGAAACAGATTAATTCCAAAAAATCACTTATATTTTCCCTTCATCGTTTTGAGAGAATTCAACGGAATTAAAAAGAGAAAATGGTAACAAAAATCTTGTGTCAGATCTCGTGTAATTAAAAGGAATATTTTTCCCGATAATGAGGAATTGAGTAATTTTTTGAGATAAAATGAAGGTTGAGAGGTCAATTTCTTAAATATATTTTTCCTTTCTTGTTTTTACTCAAATTACGAAAAATTAATTTCATAATTTAGTCATTTATTATTTTTCCATTTGATTCAGTTTCTTTTTTTTTTTTTTTCTTTAAATTGAATCTTAGAATTTGAGGTGGAAACTCAGTCTCATCGAATCGTCTTTCATCAATTTTTCATTTCATTAATTTATCATCGTTGCGTTTTATATGGTTTTTCTTCTTGAAAGGAAATTTTCGCTTTCACGCGTCATTATAAATATGCATCGATATATTTGTAAATGAGTGTACGCGATCGCGGATTGAACTTTGCATTTTTTAAATGTTGGTATCGTGTAGCCTACAAAACAATACGTTACTTCGATGATATCTTTGTTTTTTTTTTCTTGTTTTTTTTTTTTTTCTTCAATGCTCGAATACGAAAAATAACAAGAAAACAGTCGAAACATGAAATTGAAAGAGAGATATTCATTAGATGGAAATAATATCGAGATAGAAACGGGTCGATGACAAAATCATACGATCGTCTATTTATCTTATTGTTAAATCAATGAAACATTCCAATGACGCGTCCGCCTCCCTTTGCGAAAAGACTAAACTAACAATAACATGATTTTTCCCTCTAACGTAATATTTTTCACCGCAGAAGACAAAATCTTATTGCTAATACCTTAAAAAAACAAACAAACAGCTATAAATTGCACAAGAAAACTTCATGTCATGAAATGAAATTTAGAAAGATCGGAATTAAATGTCAACAAAAAAACTTTGTTTTACTTTGCCCATTTTTAAACTCAAAAGTCGAATTTTTTTTCTCACAACAAAATTCACGAAACTGGAAAAAGTTATTAGGACGCCTATGGCAGATGTTCTTATCTTATCCGAAAATCTGGAACTCCAAAAACGCGTGAGAAATTTCGTCTCGCGGCATTAGGTCGTCAGTGTCATATATGTTTTTGTGGCCTATTTCCATTGCTTGTATATATTTCGCCGACATCGCGTATGGAGATAAAAAAATTATTAACATTATTAAATTATTAAATAAAATTATTTACATTTAAGCACCGAAAAAAATACTTGGTCCAAACGATTCAAATAATTTTTTTTTTACGATTATTTAATTACGAAAAATCGAGACGTAGGCAGAGAACTATTCGATCGAAAATGCGATCCAGAGGAATATGAATTACTCTAGTAATATTCATGAGGTTTTCTTATCTCCCATAAGAGAATAAACGGTCGTTTTATCACTCCTTACATTTTTCGATGCCTCATCCCTCCCCTTCTCATATTCTCTCTTCTTCTCGTACATCTCGCGTCATATATATTCCCTCCTCCCTGTTAACCTGTCGCAATCGTTTTGATATTTTCCCCTCATTGTCATGTTTCGATCTTAAATACATATATATGAGGCATTCCAGACGTAATCGACGAATACAGAATATTAATTGAATGTTTTAAGGGGTTTCATACTGTAGGGTCGATAATAATGAACTTTCTTCACGGCTTTTCTCGAAAGTTATTCGATTAATTCTTCCAGTATCGGAGAGTATTTATTTTTCTTATATTTCTTTACAAAACAGATTAACGACGATTTTTCATGTCGTTTATGTCATCTATGAAAAATCATCCTCCCAATTGACATCATAAAATCGTACAAGAATAAATGTGATACGTAATTTCAAAGAAACTTCAATTATTTATTGAGAATTATTGATGAAAAAGTGTTGAAAAAAATTTATTAAAAAATATCTTTTTACAATCTATAGAAAAAACGATTTTGAAATTTCAATAACAAATCGATAAATGAGCATAGAAAATTCTTCGAGGTATCTAGTCGGCTGTGATGCAAAAAATAGTTTCTAGAAAAACACGTTTATCTTCATAACTTGGTCACTGCTGGACGTTATTATTAAACGAAATTTTCTACTGTACTCTTAAATACTCGATAAACATTAAGAGATCAGGAAGGAAAATCGATTTTTGGACTATTCTATACGAATATAACCCTTGATGAAACTGAAAATGATTAACGAAAGTATTCATTTACATTTTTCAAACTTATCCGAATTATTAGAACGCAAACTAAACGATGCGGATTTATATGCTTGGACACTCTCACTAAACGTGAAAGCGCCACCCTTGGCGTCTTAGCGAACTAACAAATTTTTGGGTTTCCATTTTTGCTGTCTAAATTTTTTACACTGAATATACGTTTTTTTTTTTTTTTTTTTTTTGGTACACATATATAATATCATTTGTTTTCACGAAAAAATTCTATTCGTTCGAATATTTATTGGAGTCAAAAGAATATTAGGTAATAAAACATATGTATACAATTAGGCGTAGAATCGAAATGGGTTTATAAACTCATTCTCATTGGGTCTAAAAAGGCCTGTATATTTACAAGATAATTCATCTTTCATGCGTCAAATATCGTTCATACGTCAAATACGTACATAGTGATTGCAAAAGGGCGGGACGGAAGAGGGAGAAAGAAGGAGAGAGCAACAACAAGAGCAAGAGAAAGAGAGAGAGAGACAGAGAGAAAGTTGACACCTCCTTCTTTAGCCAACTCGACTCCTCTCATCGGCTCTTTTCCTCCAATAGTACCGCTTTTACATGTTATTCTGTATTACATACTGATAATGTAATGCGGGAGTGAATAAGTACTTACACACATATGCATCTACACTTGTGTGTATACACAAATATATTGGTTCCTTAAGTTGGTCTCCCCTCACCAGCCTTCTTAAAGCGGTTCCCGAACGCTGATAAATAAAATATTAGTCGATAGTTAATTTAAATTCATTATTCGTGTACGATCGAAGGAGGAAAATTGACACAAGTGAACCGCTACTCCGTCCGATCGAGTTCCAATTTTTTAACGGTTTATCATTTATGCAGAATAAGCGCTTTAAAACGCTACGATTTTGTTCAATTTTCGTAATACTGTGTGAATTCATAAACTTTATATATATTTGAATGTTCGTTATTGAAAGATCGATTTACGATCGCCTCGAAGTTGCCCGTAAAATAAGAACTGGATTTTAAAAAATTCGGGCAGCGTCGGGTTAGTGAATATATTCAATATTGAAGATCGCAGTGCTATTTTCGTTCTTGAATCGATTCGTCGTGATCGATCGTGTCACTCGATATTTCGATGAAAATTTGTTTTTTACTGTGAAAATCCTCGTCGAACACTTCAGCCTTTGTCTTTATAAATACCAGTATTTGACACATCAAGAGACGCGGTAACAGCTCGATTTTTATACCGGACTTCGGATAATGAGCGACGAGTTTCGCGCCGAAATAAACAAAAGTGCGCTTATATCCGTCTAAACGATATCGTTCTGAGAATCATGGTCCATCTAAAACGCAAGGTAATTTTATTTTAACATATTCTTTGACTCGCGTTTATGGCTTTCTTTTTTCATTTAAAATCCCATGCAGCTGTTTTTATTGCATCATTTTTCATTCGATGGAACACGCCATCTGTCAGCCGTTGTTTGCACTGGCTCCCGTAACCCTATTTTTATGTCCAAGAGACAATATGTAATACTTGTCCGGAGACTCTACCGAATATCTTGATACTACATTCGCATGAAATTTGTCATTCAACTTTTATTCAATTTCTAAAAATGTTTAAACTCATTCCGATTCACTCGAATCTTATATTATTAAAATCAGATTTCATTGACCCATTTTATAAGAATTTATGTTCAACTTAAATTTTTTTCTATAGCTTGTCGTGTGAATAAACAAAAAATTACCGAATCCTACGCCTATTGCATGCTTAATATCTAATCACTATTCCGATAAAGTAAACCAGTAGTTTTCTAATCATTGATCTTTGATGTCGCTGATAGAAGAATGTGCGTTTCTGAGTTCTTTGAAAAGAGTCAGCCCCTCGGTCAGCCCCAATGTATACTTCACTCTTTTTGAATGAGACCTACGCCTTTGGACTTTTGGTTCCAATTTTTTACGTCGCAGTTAAGACCGTTCTTTTTTTCTCAACGCAATTTAAACTCAGTTCAATTTCTTTTAAACGTAATTTCGATATACGTTCGAAATCGAAATTGAAGCTCTCAGCTTCATCCTAGATCTAACCTATAATTGAATGTATAGGTTTGACAGAATAAACTGAGTTCAAACTTCGATTAATTTTGAAAAAAATGAATGTTATGATTGTTTTCTCCGACACGGTTTTAAACTCTCCATTTTTTAAAAATATTTAATTGGTTTGACGAAGGATTAACTGATGAGTTTGAATTTTGATTGGATAACATTGGAGAAAAACGTAAATAGCTATACTCCCTGAACGTTCTCGTCACGTGACGGCAGTGAAGCCAAGAAGTTATCGAATGACTGCCGAGCGGAGACCGGAAATTTGTTCACCCCTTAGGTAACTTTTGGATAACTTCTTGGAAAATGCTACTTGAGAAAGACGTCTATGCAACGACGAATCGCGAAAACGACGTCCTCAGTGAAGTCCTCGGTACTCTACGACTTTCCTGCTCTATGGATGTATGGATCCACTGCGCGGTGTTGTTTACTGTTGCGGTTTTCTGCTTAAGTTAACCTCCAAAAAAACTGTACACAACCATTCTTTTCTACTATGTTTGTAAAGGGTGTATATTACTTGCTCGGAGATGAAACTCTCGGATCGAAAGGTATTAAATATGAAACGTTAGATCAAAATTAATTTGCCTTTAATTGGAATGCAGCAAATTTACCAGCTCGTAGAAAGATTCTAATATAATTGTTTAAATAATCATAAGAATGTTAATGAGATTACCATTTGAAACGAACTTGTGTGAAAATGACGTAATAATCATATGAACGGTTTGAATGTTTTTTCGTATAGAATTTTTTCTTTGCAAGTGCTCGTTTCGATAGAATGAAAAAAATACTAAAAATCTCTATTTTATCTTATAAAGGGAAAAGTAAAAAAAAATGTTGAAAACATTCAAATATTTCTACACCTTTGAATCTCCAAAAATGCTCTTTCAATGCTAAGTATTTCACTATTGACATCAACACTACTTTGTTAATCTTTTTTTTATGTCACGAGTAGAATATATGCATATTTTAATTAATTAATTTGTCCTGTAGTTATAACAATTTAGTTTACAGTAATTCTATTGTAAATTCAGGTGTAGTAGATAAAGTTTTTACTTTATGCGAAACATGAAGAGATATGTAAATTAATTTACATTGTTGGTTCAAAAGCTTCTTGGTGTTAAAGAAATATTACTCACAAACAAGTTTCCAAGACCAATGGTCATATATATATAACTTATTCATAATTTCTGGATACTATGACCAAACAAGATACTTTTGAGAGAAAAATTTGCAAACTTGTGCTTTTTACCACTATCATATAAAATCAAATGTTCCTCATTATTTCAATTCATGAAATTGAATGTTTGAATTGATGGTGATTATTGATAAAGTAATTATTTCAGTCATTCATTCACAAATTGAATGATAAATAATAGAATTGTATATCACTCATTTCAAGGCATATTCTTGCAGTTTTTTACACAGCCCCGCTCTCTCCTGTGTTCACATTTTCCTTCTTACACATCAATAACTTTTACAATTTTTCTCCATACGTTTCTCGTTTCTTTCTTCTATTTACACCGGTTCTTCACACGCTCTTCTCCTAGACTCGGTTCTTCCATCTCCTGGTAAAATTTATCTGATAGTTGAAAGTCTGCCAGCCAATGCTACAACCGTTAGGTAAAATTTACCTAGAGGTAATCGATTCTCATTACTGTATTAAAAGCTTATGCCTGAGTAGATGGGCAAAAGAAAGATATTTTGAAAAAATAATTTGTCAAGATGGTAGCTGCTCGAACTTCAAGATCAATTTTCAACCTAATTTTTTAAGTTCGCAATCCACTGTCAAAACATTTGTATCATTTTTTTTTAAAGTTCGATTGTAGCTAACTGGACAAAATATTCAAGCGTTCTGTGACCAAATTTAAATATAAATCAAGTTGTGTTTAGAGAAAAACTTCTTGTTAATGAACAATGAAATCATTGAAACAAACAAATTTTCAGTTTTGCCTTCAGTTGAAGATTCTCTCTGCCTAGCTCCAGTGAAACCTCTGTAAATTCTACGATTATACGAATTTTTTAACAATATTTGAACACAATATTCTCAAAACTATAAGCTTCACAAAAAAATGAACTTTCACAAATCCCTTCATTCTACTCTGGTTGTTTCTACCTTATCTCTATCCTTTATATGTAGTTCTATGTGTTTCTACTCAATAAATGAATAATATTAATAATTTGATAATCATTCGAAGTGACTGTTGAATAATCAATTATTTCTTCAGATTCTGTCTCGGGGAGGTTTGATAAGCCAATTACAGCAAACCATCAGATTCAGTTCATCCCTAAAGATTCAAGATGAGGAACAGATACCTTCCGAACGTTCCTTCAAGGTATTATTCCTGCAAAACTTTTCATTATGAATTAATATTCCTCAGCGATTGATAGATAATGAGGAATGATCATTATATTATTAATTATAACAAATAAAATTGAAAAAACAATGATTAACTAATTGAATATTTTTTAAATTTCAGTATGCAGATTTATCAGTTCGATTTGCTCCGCCGCAGCTTCTCCAACCAAAACCCAATGTCAGTGATCTTTCATTCGGCAAATATTTCACAGATCACATGCTCAAAATATTTTATTACGAGGCGTTGGGTGGCTGGCAAGCCCCCGCAATAACACCCTTTGAAAATCTTGTACTCCATCCTGCAGCCAAAGTTCTTCATTACGCAGTTGAGGTAAGTAATTAATTCTTTTCTTCCTCAAAGGAATGAAGGAATAGAAAAAAGAATACAGTTGCGGAACGTCCGTACGAATTAAAATGAATTGAAACTTTAAAAAAATGTAAAATCATTGAACCAGTAGTTTTTTTGGAGTTTCTGATAATGGACTCAACTGCAACTCGGTAAAAATAGAGTGTTGCCTTACAAAAGATTGGCTGTGGGCAACACTTTTGAGAAATTTCACCAAAACTTGGAAACTAGTAGAGCGAGGGAAATGAAAAATATTGAAGCATTGAATGATTCGATTAAGTATAATGAAATTAAATAAATTCAATTGACGTCAATATTTGTTGTAGTAATTCTACAATTCTTCTCTTAAATGTTCAACAAATGAATATGAGAATTTGGAGGATAATATTATATTTGAACCGAATCATATAACATCCATATAAAATTGAATTTACACATGATCATTAGGACCCATTGTTAGAATTGTCAGCTCTCAACATGAATTCAGCGTTCTCGAATAAAATTATCTCAAACGAAAGAGAGAGAGAAAAAAAATTGCCTCAAGCGTGACGCGATCACCTAAAATAATTACAATATTTTGACGGTTGTGTGAACCAACTGTTCAATTATTGGTAATCGTGTGATAACCACGAGGAAAAAAAAAAACGTTGATGTACAAGTATCGGAGGTATAGGTTGTTTCTCAAAAAGGAAACAGAAACTAGATTTTTATAAAAAGTCAACAAGACGTAAAAAAATCTTTGAAAATAAAGCATTGTGAAGTCCGAAATTAAACTCGATCGTGTCAGCGTTAAATCAAGGTTGACGGCCATCGATAGGAATTGTGCAAGGAAAGTAAAATAGACGAAAAAAAAAAACTATATGTTGTACGCCCATGATCGGGCATGACCTTGTGACATTTTTTCCGATAACTTATCAAAGTTCGAGTGCTTATAATGTCAAGATTATATTGCACATACGAAGTGATCCAATTGAAATTATTTCCTTTCATTTTTGTAATTATATTATGCAAAGTCGGTAGAAATAATTGTTTCAAGCACTTTTCACGCCCTACGCAGGCGTGAAAAAAATGTGAATAGAATTCGTGCGACAATTGAAAAAAAAATACATCTACAATCTATTACGATAAATTAGATAATTATTTAATTCAAATTTTGTTACATTAAAATTATTTTAACATGACATAAATAATACAAAAAATGTTCGTCATTATACATCAACACAGAAAATTAATTACATAGCAAAAGTCCACATCGAGCGCACTGAAATTATAAATAACTAGTTGAATTTTTTACCATAAAAAATGATTATTAAATTTACGTATTAGAAAATAATATTTAAAATAATTAATATGATTATAAATATATAAATTAATAGTATGCGATTTTTAGGTAATAGAAACGGTCACAGTTGAGGAATAATCGAGAAAATTCGCTCTCGTTGAATAAGAAAGAAAACTACTTGTTCAAGAGTACTTCGTTCGAATCTTGCAAATAAATTCGATTATCTCGTTGAGAGAAGAAAAATGTTGTTGCAGCTGCTTGAAAATACGTGTAAACCTCGTCATTGCGAGATATCAGTAGTTACAAGTCTTGACCCCCCGATATATTTTTAAAAACTTCGTTTCTGCGTGTTCTCGCTGCATTGTTTAAACGAAATTGAGCACGATTATTTCGACGATTGATCGATATGTGGATTCTTTTTTTTTTTTGTTTTTTCTTAGCTCTTCGAGGGAATGAAAGCGTATCGGGGCGTCGATGGGAAAATAAGGATTTTCAGGCCTGATATGAATATGGAGAGAATGAACAGCTCAGCAATAAGATCCGGATTGCCCACATTCAGTGGTGCCGAACTTATCAAATGTGTTCAAAGAATCATCAGTATAGATCAAGAATGGGTACCGCATTCCGAAGCATCTAGTCTATATATTCGCCCAACCCTCATTGGCATCGATGTACGTAGTATACAATTTCATTCCTCATTTATACCGTTTTTACACTTTATTTTACCACAATTCTTTAATCGTTCGCATTTCATTTTTGTTGCTGTAATTTTTGTCTTTGTTTATTCAGTTCTTTAAGTTTTAATTTTTTACTTCGTCGTTTTTTACGTAATTTTCAATTCTTTTATCGATAAAACATAATAACACTGATTCAATACGAGAATATTTACATTCGATCGTCAGACATGAACCGAGAGTGATGCAAGTTTCGTTGAATTTTTCAAACGTTCTTTATCAATCGAAAGTACATCGGGAAATCTTATGTACTTACACATGGCATAGGGATACCAATATTGAAGTATAGCTCTTTTTTTTTTACAATGTATATAAAATTCAATATTTATAGACAAGTATTAACATGAATTTATAGTTGAACGTGTCTTCATTTTAGCCTACGTTGGGAGTTGCCGCGGCGGATTCTGCCCTTCTTTACGTCATTTTATCACCAGTAGGATCTTACTTCAAAAATTCGAATGCAGAGAAAGGAGTTTCTTTGCTCGCGGATCCTCGTTACACGAGGGCTTGGCCCGGTGGATGCGGCGATGCAAAAATGGGCAGTAATTACGCCCCGACGATACAAGTTCAAAGGGAAGCCACTGAAAAAGGCCTTCAACAAGTTCTATGGCTGTATGGCGATGACAATCAGTTGACCGAAGTTGGCACCATGAATATTTTTATGGTTTACATAAACGACGACGGAGGTTCGTTTAAAAAATATCCAAAGATTTATACAAATATGTTGAAACGATAGAAATATTTGAAAGGTTTGAGGCTTCTAGATGGATGTCGTGTAGTTTTAGCATACTAATATCAGCGTATTGCCGACGTTTCACAAACGTTACAGTTTTCACTATGAGAGCTAGGAGCGCTCCGATACTGAAGCCCCCTGGTCTCAGATAATGTCGGCAATACGCTGATAATTAGAACATTGTATACTAATGTTGGTAACATCATTATTGTGGCTATTTTTTCACAGATCTGTGTAAAAAGCTAAAATATGAGATACCTCAAAATTTATCCCAGCTCCAATTTCTCAAATATGCTACAAATTTTCATACAATTTTTTTTTAAATTATTTTTCACGCAGAAAAAGAATTAGTAACGCCACCCCTTAACGGTCTAATCCTACCTGGAATCACGAGGAATTCTATTCTTGCGTTAGCTCGTGAATGGAATCAATTTCGAGTTACCGAAAGAACAGTAACTATGGGCGAGGTTCGTCAGTTACTTTCTGAAAAGAGGGTAGGTTATAATTATCAACCGAAAAATACTCCCGATATTTCCGAATTTACGTTTATATTTGTTAATAATTTTGATACAATAAATTATTCCTGTTGGTGCGTTAAAAATGAAATACTTATTTCGACGCTTCATTTATATACTCGTATGACAACCGATAATAATAACAAATATTTTTTTCATATTGCCAGAAAAATAGTATCTTACCAAATAAGAATATTAACGTTAATTTCGTCCTAAATAAAAAATTTCTTTTTCCTTAGTTGCTGGAAATGTTTGGTGCTGGAACAGCATGTATTGTCAGTCCAATAGCACACATCGATTACGTTGGTGAAAATCTTCAAGTGCCATCGATGAAACAAGAGGATCCTCTTTGGAGAGCGTTTCTCAAGCATCTCTCAGACATACAATACGGTTATATACGAGATCATCCATGGGCACTGGAAATCGACTAACTGTTACGTCAATAAAGTCACGCAAAAGTGACAATATTGAAAAAAAGTGGGAGCAAATTCATTAACTTATTTTCTCGGGATGTAAGAAAGAAAAAGGAGAGCGTATTATTTTTACTATGGAATCATGGACGAATTGTATGAAGAAAAATATTTCGAAAAGTCTGCACAGAATCGTGCATACAGACTTTCCTTCTTTCTCATAATCGTGAAAAACTAACATGATTAAATTATCAAATTATATTTATCTCAAAAGAGTACCGAAATTAATTAAAATCATCTTTTAACTTGATTAACGACTGTGAAAAACAATTAATTTTTCCCCGGAAATCTACCGTTTTTTTTTGTGTTACAGACACTCGAAAGTGAGAGAAGTTTGATTCGTTGCAGCATGAAAAACTAGTGAAAATAATCTTCAATACATAACGGTAATTTCTCGTTTCTTATTGTTCGATATAAACGCTCTGTTTTGTATTATTCAATAAGACCGTATTTCTAAACGAAAAGAACGAATCAAGTCGCTCGTCCTGTCAAATTTGTGCACATATGTGTGTTTTGCGTTATTTTTCTTTGCGTTTCCGCGATTGCTCTGATAAATTCGTCTCATCGCGCACGACCGAATGTACATATTAGTTTTATTACGAATTGTTACCGTTTTTTTTTTCTTGTAAATAAATAGTTCAATTTTTCAAATCATTCAAGCATTTGTTATTCTATTAATGGCCCTTGGGATTAGCGTTCTCAAAACGATTTTTTTCTTCGAAAGGAAAGAAAATTTGGGCGCAATAAATGAACAGTAAAACGATGAGGATAAATAAAAACAATTTATTATCCTTTTTTCAATTTACCTGATATAGGATTGCGAAAATTCTTGTGGGTCTTATTGATTCGCCAATTTATGCTTTTCCACATCTCTCCACTTTTACACAACAATTACGTACCAAATTTATTTCTATACATGACAAAGGATGGAGAAATCGCGTCCAATCCCATTTCTTCTATAAAATCAACGTTTCAATAAATAAAAAAGTAACTGAAAGAAAGTTCCCATACGGATACACATAAATCTTAATATTAGGACAAAAAAAATTGAGACCAATTTTTGAAAAAAGGCACTCTGTTTTTACCGACTGGGTGGAATAAAGAAAACGTTTGCAATATTGACCGATGATTCGACTGGGTAAGGTTATGACGCTGACGATTTGACACGTTCTAAAATCGACCGCAACGAAAGTCGCGCGATTCTCGAAAGAACGTAAAACGTAAGGCGAGCGACGAACACCAACTCCGTCATCGCGGTGATCATTATATTTTCCTGCTCGTGTATACTCTGCATTCTGCAAGTGTGTCGCGCGAGGCGATCTCGCTCTCTCACGTACACACACGGAAAAAAAATGGACGAAAATGGCATGTGAGGTGTTGTTTTATTGCATCAGTGAAATGTTTGGTTATTACGGCCGCCTAGAATGGGAGGCTGCATAGGGATTACGAGGGCGAGGAACTCCTCGGTCGACGATACTTCGGCTAATTCGACCAGAACTATTTTCGGTTAGTAAGTCGCTTCATTTTTTTTTTTTTTTCGATTTTCTCTCTCCTTTTATCGTTATCTTTTCCCTCTCCTTCGCTCTTGTGCGCTGTCGACCTTCCGCCTCGGCAACCCTCTCTCCGCCTCTATGACGCCTT
Source organism: Campoplex capitator (assembly GCA_037576405.1). Classification (NCBI taxonomy): domain Eukaryota; kingdom Metazoa; phylum Arthropoda; class Insecta; order Hymenoptera; family Ichneumonidae; genus Campoplex; species Campoplex capitator. Next base: position 7,306,320 of record JARBWI010000003.1, read on the forward strand.
AACAACGACAAAAACAGGCCTAATTTTCTATCTAACCTTCATTTCATTTCCAAAACATTTTTTCCAGCAACCTATGCATCCTCTTCGTCCCCACTCTTTTGAACCCGCAAAAAAAATAACCCAAACGGAAGTTTCTCACCTTGTTCATTTGCTTTTTTTTTTGTCCGCGGAAAACTTCGACAATATCATTTCGAATTTTGCACAGCATTCATTTTTTTCAATAATCAAAGGTCAAGGGTGATGCACAGAAATGCTTCGTTATTCGTTTTTTTTTTGCCCCTCCTCCCAACTCTTATCAATAAATATATTTTTTTTACTGTTGCAATGAATTTTTCATAAACGTTGAGTGTGATTATTTTTTTGATAATACGCTTTTGTTAATATTTTTGTGTCGTCTATCAATTATTGCTGCTTCCATATTTTAGATTGAATGTTTTTTTAATTTGATTTATTTCATGAGATCAAGCATTTTTGGTGAACCACATCGATTTTTTGTAAAGTAATTGGTTTTTTTCTCCACAATTTGATTATAAACATGTGCGTCTTCCAATTTTTTTCCAACCTATTTTCAAATGCTAGTTTCTCCAGGTCAAATCATTCAACTTGAATTTATCATGGATAATTTTCAAATTTCAAAATATTTTATACAATGTGTTTTATACAAACTTCAAAAAAATGCTTAACCAATAGTACAAATTTGTACAGTTTTTTAGTATTTCTTTCACATTCTTCTATGGAGTGGATAATCTTGGATTTAGAAATTTATTATAGCCCCGCCTGTGATCTTGTCGAGGTGTCACAAAAAAATTGTTTATTTCTACAATTCTTACAAATATTTTTTTAAATTTTCATACTGAAACGGAAATGGAAACATAAAATACAGCAAATTCAAGAAAAAATCATCCGCTGTGCCATGAAGCGATAAGATGGAAATCGGATGTACCATTGACAGAAGGACAATTGAGAAGTAAAAGAGACGAATTTTGGGATACTGCTCCAGCTTTTGACGGACGTAAAGAAATATGGGATGCCTTGCGAGCTGGAGCAACAGCTGCCGAATCGCAGGATTATCAATTAGCCCAGGCCATTTTGGATGGAGCCAATGTTTCCGTACCCAACGGTTATCTGACCGAATGTTACGACGAACTGGGTACTCGTTATCAAGTTCCCATTTACTGCCTCTCCTATCCGATTAATATTGTCAAGGAGGATAGCGGCCGGGATTCCCCCGCTGATTGTTCCGGTAAACCTTCCAATAATTGTTCTTATCATTTTATTCTTATCCTCATGAACCAAAACAAAATTTCAAGAATTTACTTGTTCTTTTATATTGTCATGGTTTTCGTAGCACTGCAACAAGTCCCTAGAGAATTAATTCTATCAGGCACATCTCTACCAGACCAAACTCAACCAAGATCAAATCTCAACAGACCAATCCACTCTCAGTATTCTGTTAGTTCCGTATCGTTGATTGGTTGGTTGAGTTTGGTCTGGTAGAGATTGCCTCTGGTGGAGAAGAGTTTTGGGAGACTTGAGAAATGATAGAGTTGATTGGTTGGTTGAGATTTGCTTGGTTGGGATTAGTCTGGTAGAGATATGCCTGATAGAGTTAATTTTCGAGGGAGTTGTCGTGGTGCTTTTTTCTTCACTGTTCTGCCTATTGATATCGTCAAAAATTATTTACTGAACGTTTTGAAATTAGAACAACATTAAAAAGCAATGTATCAATGTGTAAATTGGTCGGTATTTTTAAAATTCATCTTTTCAATTAGAACCTGTAGACGGTGGAACAGAATTGACCCTTAAACTGAGACTGTCAACGACCCTGGGTGACGTCAAATTGCCAGTTTACAGTAAAGACACTGTTGGAATTGCTAAAAAGAAATTACAGGTGCGTATAGCTGTACGATTATGAAAAGTTTTATTTTGAATGAATATGAATGAACCAAACATAATGTTACAACATGAGTGTCAAATTAACAAGTATAATATTTATCTGTTTAAAAATCTATAATCGATATATTTCTATATTGATCACCATACCAAATTTTTCCGAACTTGAACAAGCACACTGTTCCAAAATAGAACGGAAGATTCTGCCAATACTTGTGGCGCTTCTAATTATCGTACGACTGATTTTATCTTGCTCATTACGGCTTTGGCTCTAGTTTTTAAAGCGATACCTTTGTTCTAGAATATTTCAGTTTTTGTTTGGAAAATCGGAGCTTCAGAAATGTTGTTTTACACTTTTTTTAACAAATGTTCTGTATTTTATTTCCATTGGAAAGAAAAGAATGAAATTTGGAGGTTTTGAAGTTCAAAACCTACACTTTCAAACGGTATTAATCTACCAAATTTTTCAGCAAATATTTCAAATTCAAAAAATTATTTTCTCTCGATTTTCGTGTTCAAAATTGATTCAAGTCGCAATCAAACTATGAATTTTTTTTGCAGAGCCAAGAGGGACTTGAGCCATCGAAGCAGAGGTGGTTTTTCGGAGGCAAATTACTGGGCGACAAGATGCACATAGAGGAGGCAAAAATTCAGCCTGGTTACGTTATACAAGTCATTGTTAATTCGGAAAAAACGGAAGACAGTCCATCCAAGACTAGCTGAACGCGACACAGCAGCTTTTTATTAATATTATTATTATTACTATTATAAATATTAATATTATCATTATTGAAACGTTTTTTGTGCGGCACGCTTTTATATCAAAACAGCAATCAGCGATGAGCCCTTTCCTGTACGACAATCAAATTTTTTAATTTTAGCACTTCATGCGCAAAAATTCAATCATTCTTTATTTACACATCTCGGAAAAAAAAAATTATCTATAAATCTATTTTTTTTTTTTTCAATCCGATTCTCCCGATAAATTTACGGAAAGTGCAAAATTTACGATCGATTTGTAGTACAGTAATGTGCTTGTCAGAAATATCGAAAAAAAAAGGTAAATATGTACAGTAAGGTCGACTGAAGTTTTACTGCATAGGTGTTTTTTGCATTAATATATAAATCCATTTGTATTCAGTGACATATGTTACTTTATATAACTAAGATTTAGTCAAGCTAGTAACTAAAAATTCGTATTTCGAAGAACAAATCGAATTTTTCGTTCTTTTTTTTTTATAATGGCTTTGAATTATTTCGTCACGTATTTTTGAGTTCAATGATTATATTTCTCGGTCCTTAAATCCGAGTTCATTGAAATTTTGGAAACCGATTGTTCGGCAGGCCTAAAAATAAAAGCCCTGATTTTTTCCTTTCTCTGTAATACTTTTCATTTGAAAAACTCTTTCGATGTTGTCACGTTTTGTATTTTGATAAAAAAAAAAAAAAAACAATCAGAAATATTTCCTCTGTTTTTTTCATCGAGTGAAATTCAAAAACTTTCGCTATTCGGCTATTCGATCCAAAAAAAAAGGAAAAAGATGAAATTTTTTGAAATTATCGCCTGTCTTAGAATCTAATGTGAGGATATAAAAAAAAAAATAATTTTCTGAAGCACGCAAATTTGAAAACAGGCTCAAACCCCGAGAGACCAATTTGAATTTTAATCGAGCTCGGAACTCGCTCGAAATGTTTCATTTTACAATGGAAAAAATGAATTTTAAAATGTATATCTTTTTGTACGTACTCGACCGTCTCGGTGCTCGAATAATTAATGGGTTATTGATTACCGAGGCATGACCATGCGTGCGAAAAAGTATCGCGTAACAATGCGAGAAAAAAAACTGAGCTATGAAAAACTAAAACATAATTTTGCAGAAAATCGTCTATCATAATTACATTTTCAATATTTTTCAAAGTTGTTGTACAATTACGATTAATTTGAGGTATCCGAGCTTTTCAGAAGAAACAAAAAAAAATATCACTTTCGTGTGTAAACTGTCATCTTTGAGCACGAAAATCTGTAAATTAATTGTGTAAGGCGAATTTGTAATGGGAAGTTGGTAAAAATGCATTTACGATAATTGTAACAATTTCGTTTTTCATTAGGAATGGTCGCAAAAATCTTTATTTTTTTATCAGACTGGCTTTATGGGAAACGAGTGGAATTGTAAATTTCACTCGCTTCTCTGTCACTCCTGTTGTTTCGTGCATCGTAAATATTATTATAATTATAAAAATAATTATTTATACCACATTTCGAAAGATTAACAAATTGTGATAACAAATATGCCCGGTTCGTTTATTCGTTCCGATCGAACTGACAAAAGTGAACTTATCCTTTTTACTATTAAAACAAACAAAAGGAAAAAAAATATTCGTGATACAAATTTGAGACTCACGCACATCACTATAATGCTTAAATCCTTTTTTTTTTGTTTGTTTAAATATTATCGTCTTTCCTCTCAATAATTTGTGAAGCACAATAATGATTTTTGCGATATATATATATATATATACATATATATATATATACATAATTTTTTTTTTTTAACAATGTATAAAGTTAACGAGTGCTCAAACGCCTGTAGATTTAGAATGAACAGCGAACGCAATGTGTTTTTTTTTTCTTTTTTAATTATGTTTTTTTTTTCTGTTTTTCTAATGACGTAAGCATCGAAGTACCAACTGCGATTTTTTATCAAAAAGCGTGTGACGAAAAAGAAAGAAGAGCGAAAGAATAGAGAAATGGACAAAAGACGCGAGTTGTGAATTCGATCGAATTGAAATCGCGTTTTTTTTGTAAATAGTCAACGGGAAGGAAAAAAAATCAGTGTAATTTTGAGGAAAAAAAAAACAAGTGCAATTTATCTGATGCGTGGTGAAGCCCCCTGTTTTTATGTAGACATGGCCACGTTGGACCAAAATGTGTACGAAAAACACGTTTTAAAAAAAATAATAATAACGAAAGAATACAAATAAAACAGATTTTAACGAAGAAAAGAAATCGGAGAATGACTGATTGGAAACGACAAATATAGTACGACTGCCAATATTAAGATTGTTTATAAAACTGAAAAAAATTGACTTCCCTCTCCTCGACCCTTGTGGTTAATCGAAAAGTCAGGATTATATACTGTTGAGATAAAAAAAAAAAAAAAAAAAAAAAAAAACAATAAATTTGGATCCAAATTGTTTTAGCTGGCAATTTTTTTATTGTAATAAAAAAATATCTTTGAAAGAGGGTAAAGAAGAACACTAATTAAGCAGAGTTTTTTCTAAAATGAATAGGCGAATAAAAAATAAACAATTACGCATTTTTTTAACAATCCGTTCCAGTTGAACTCGAATAGAAAAAAACATGGAAAAAGTAAAACCAAAAGTAATTTTAGTCGGCATACACGTTTGTTGCGCATCAATTTTCGTAATAATTCGGTTGGTTTTTTCTCTTTTTGGGCAACGAGAAGCACCAAGATTTTGCCATTTTTTTTCTCACCAAAATATCAAAAAGCGAATTTTTTCGAGCTTCTACTTCAAGACTTGGAATTTAATCAATTCTTTTCGAAGAGTGAATTTTTGTAAAGTGTTATTGATTTTTTGTTTTCTCGTTACGTACTCACATAATCAAAACACGATGCATCGTTGAAATAAAAAGAAAAAAAAATACGTTTTTGTCTCATTATTCTGCGTTTTTAACTGTTTCCATTTCGTTCCTACAATTCCTTGATTAATTGTGGAATATCATTCGATCGTGGTTTCCATTTTTATTCACGAATCTAATCGAATAGTATGTTCTGACAGTTTCGGATTTTTATCTTGATTTAAAAAATATTTCAAAGCAATTTTTCTTAAAATTTTCGTTCGTATATTTATATTTTCTAAAGCTCAATGAAAAAATGTACAAATATTTTACAACAGGCCTTAAAACTACGAATGTCATAATTATTTAATGATTTTCTTGACGTGCTTCATCTCGTGACAGAGCCACGTGACGGCACTCAAAAGTATGAGACTTCCGGATTGATGCATCGCTGCTAATGGTACTAAAACGTGATACAACAATGTTGTTACTCCTATAAGTACTTGGAGATAACCAGCGCAGACAACCGCCTTTACTGCAGCAGAACCACGACCGGGAAGATCGAATTTTCGTGATTTTAGGCCCATCAACGTAATAACGGCGAGAGTTGTTATTCCCTAGAAAAAACATTAACTTTCAGTTCCAAAAAATGCTCAGATCGAGTTGATTTCTAATCAGAATTTTTCGATTTCAAAAATGGATGACACATATGTTTTGCAATTTAAAAATGCATTGATTCACTATTTTGAAAGTTCGCAATTGAACAAAATCTAAAAAAACTCAGAAAGTTTTGAAACTTTAGAAACGTTGATTCGCAATAATGATACTAAAATTTTATAAACATATTGTTCAATTATAGTATCTTTTCTTAGAAAATTTCTTGTTTTTTTTTTCAAAATTTTACCATACCCTGCCAAAAAATGCATAAAAACTCACGAACTTTGTACTTATCAGTGAAAAAATATTGAATACCGTATGCACGTAGCTCCTAAGGCTTCAATTGAACAATTTTTCGAATACTGTTGTCGAAAAAGCAGAAAAAGAATTAAATTTAAAAGAAAAAAAAAAAAATGCCTGAAATTTCATAAGTTTTCTAGAAAATTATCAAATTCCAAACGACGAAACAAAAGGCTTGATTATATCTTGAACAATAATTCAATATATGAACAGTTATTATCATTCTCATAATCTATCATAAACAATTGAACAGAAATATCAGTTTTAAGTGGGATGAAAATACTTGAATCGAAAAATTCCTATAGATTCAACAGAAACGCGGCATCAAGTACAAAAAACTCATTTCACAGAAATCACAAAAAATCTTAAGACTAGAATCAAAAATGCAAATAATCTTGTAAAGAAAATAAATGTATGAAATGTTTTGAAATTCATTCTAAAAGTACCAATATTCGATGGTCGAACTGCGCAGTAGTAGGATTTTCGGTGAAATTTCTCAAGATGGGTTTAAGGGCGAACAATTCACCAGGGATCCAGCGATCAGCCATTTTAGGAAAAGTATTGTAGATCAAACCGGCATCGAGTCCAGCGACGAATGCACCAGAAATAGCGGTGGCAAAAACGAGTCCTTTGGTCGTGTAAACAAAGCGTTTGAATTTTCGTAGACCATTGAAAATATTGATGGGGACTTTTCGAGTTCCAAACAAATCGAGGTCTATTTTTTTTGCTGGGAAAAGATGGTCAAAGGCATTGTAGAGAAACCCGGTGTAAATTAGCAAAGCCAGACCGAGATGAGAAGCGAGTCGATATTGCGAAACTCTTGGAACGTCGGACGGACCATCAAAACGATTTTCCAAACCTGATTTTACCATGTACCATCCCATAAGACCTTGAAGCCCTATTAAAAAGCCCAGAGTCAATACTCTAGGCTTTACCGCTGGCATTAACATTCCTTTTGCCCAAAAAAACGTCGCTGGCAATACAAACGTTATTCCTATTAATCTACCCCACATTCTGTGCATATATTCCATCCACCATATCTTCTTGAATTCTTCCAACGTCATCCCCTTATTCATTCTGAAAAAAGTTTACGTTTTTTGAATAACATGATTAACATTTTTTTTCATAGCTAAATTAATAAGCTCATAGACCCATCATGAAAACCCTGTATCAATTCAAGCTCAAACAAAACTTCCTGTAGAAGCCAAAAGTACTAAGATAGGGAACACTCTTAGGAAATTAAAGAAAATCTCAAAACATCTCCAATCAAAAAAAAAAAGGAACTAAACAAAACAGCCACTTATCTAACGCACTGACGTTTTTAATGAATTTATCTTACATTTTGTACTCAGGATATTCTTTGTATCTCTCAAATTCTTCGATCCATTGAGTTTCACCGGAAGGCATTTTTTCACCCAAAAATTTCCAAGTCACCATCGACAATCCCGACTCCGTGAGTCTCGTAATCCCACCTGAGTTCGTGGACAGGTCGAAAAAAGAATAAATCAAGCGTCTAACCAACAAAATTAACATTTATTCAATTTAAAAAAATAAAACAAGTTTGACAAAATTTGTACAATTTGCTCTATTAATACTGATGTAGCATCTTTGTATTTAATTTGACCGGTTATTTCAAGTCAATTGTATACTCTCTTTCATGTATGCATTCTGGAATTTATTTGCCGTAAGTTTTTTCGACTATTACTTTAACGACGTGTCGAACGAAGAAGTAAAAAATTGCGTAGCTCATTGTACCTAATGCTACAGCAACGAATACCATTCCGCTGCAAGTCAACAACCAAGAACCGACAATCTTCTGTGATTTTCGGCTCACCGCAGATGCATGTCTTATGGATTGCTTTCCAGTTTTTTGGAGTAGGCCTTCCACCTAATAGCATACATAAACACTTTCATCACATTCAATTGCAGTTGTTTATTTTTGCAAAATTTTTATCGTTTTTTTTAGGACTCTCTCGTAAATATATCCTATATATACATCATCTATACAATTCATTGTGATCTTTGGAAGATTTGAAATTTTTAATTCAAATATATTATGATTATCACACTGGAAAATGTGAATGAAAAATTTGTCATTTCCAGATTACAGTTGAAATTTTGATGTATATGCAAATTGTATTTTTTAGGTTTACCACTTTTTCAATTATAGATTTCAACTTCTTGAGGAGCATATACATTCAACAGAAGAAAATCAAGTTTCAAATTTTTCACTTTTTTAATGTATCATATTTCAGGCGTGATTGGTGGTAGTTTTGAGTAGAAGTTAGGGAAAATGGTCAGTTTAGTTGATCAGTTGATAAATGGCAATAATAAAAATCAAGTCTTAAAAAGTTTTCATGAATCAATTTTCCTATCATTTTTGCAATGATTATTTTTGTAATGGTTATAATAAATGATGCTTTTATGAATTAGTTTTTATAGCCGATGATAGTCTTCCATTAAACATTCTCCAAATCATGTTATAATTGATTAATAAGTAACCTGAGTGAACTGAGTTTGGCTCCTCTGAAACAGTCTAACACTGAAACTGCTTGGTGGACTCTTTTGAGCGGTGCGATAAAAGCTTTGAGTTCCGAATGCATTTTTCAAGATTGCTTTAGTCGAAGCGAATCTTGTACAGCTCCGAGCGACGCTCAACATGCTGAAAATGAATGAGCGATCAAAGAACTAACTTCGCAGTTTCGATTAATTAACGATTTACCAAATTAAAAATTTTTTTTTTGCCCGTTCACTTGGTGACAATTACACGTTATGTTGCAATAATACTTTAGTTACACGCTTATTTCGCGATATTTACGGGTTTCACAGATTTTTTGTTTCCAAAAGGCAGCTACACAATGTTATTTTAGACTCAATTAGTTTATTGCTTATTCTTCTTTTCTTCAAACTAGAGCAAATAAAAAAGAACTGCGATCCGGCACTCCGGTGCTTTGAGGCCAGCGACGAATGTTTTACGTATAACCTCAATCAATGAGAAATGAGACGAGAGCCCGACGATTTTCACTGCTTACAGTGCCATGTCTGCGGAGCGGCACGACCGCGAACTAAGCAACATCCGACTTCCTCAATAAAATTATATCTGTATATATTGTGTATAAAATTGTATACAGGTCCAAGAATAATAACGGCAGTTACAGATTTCACAGGAGTTTTCAAATGTTTAAGACCGATCTTCGACGTGTGAAAATGGTTAAACAATCATTATTTTTTCTAAAAACGTCACAAAAGGTTATGAAATACTTGGATTGTCTTATTCTAAAATCATAACGTAGAAAATACTAGCGGCACATGAGTTCTGAATACATTGCTGGAGTTATCACTATTCGAACTTCTATGAGAAGTGTTTTTCGTATGCATTGTTATTGTTTTGACAGCTTTATAACCTAAAAATGAGCAATAAAACGAGCGGCGGAGGCAAGTAGTTTCGTCACTGATAAATTTTTAGTTCATGAATGAAAATAATAGAAAATTTAATATTAAGTGGTTTATTGATTTTTCTTATTTTTCAATCGTCAGGAGATATCGATCCTGTGCAAGACGTACTCGCAGGTAGAATTCGTGAGGTAGGAAATCACGCTATTTGGAGTTTGTCAAGCTGCAAACCTGGTTTTGGAGTTGATCAATTGCGTGACAATATTACCGAAACTTATTGGCAATCGGATGGGCAATTGCCTCACCTCGTCAATATACAATTCAGAAAAAAAACTGCTATCCGTGATATTTGTATTTTTACTGATTACAAACTCGACGAAAGTTATACTCCAAGCAGGTAATTTGAGTAAATTTCATTTTCAATTTCTTTAGCACTTATACCATACCAATTAGTGATAAATAATTAACCATTATTGTATATTTTATAAATTACACTGGAAATTATCCGATAACCAAAATCTCAATTATCTTCGATAATTGCTATTTCTTTGAATATTCCGATAATAATTTGATCAAAGTTCTTCATTAAATGAAGTAATTCAATAATATGTATGGACGCCTCTGTTTTAGAATAAGTATCAGAGCCGGAACAAATTTCAATGATCTACAAGAAGTCGAAGTTATGGATCTGAACGAACCCAGTGGATGGGTTGTCATACCTATAAAAGATATGAACGATAGACCCATAAGAACGTTCATGATTCAAATAGCTGTTATAAGCAATCATCAGAACGGTAGAGATACTCATATGAGACAAATTAAAGTTCATAGTCCAGCTCAAGATATTTTGGGACCGCCTGCACCTCACATCCCTGGACAATTTCTCACAAATGAATTTCAAAGATACGCGACTATAAGATAAAATTGTGACTCTCGTATTTCTACTCTAATTTTCTTAGTTCAATACATATTTTTTCATTTTTTTTTCATAAATATGAGAAAATTTTGTTCAATCAAAATTGTAATTGATTGAATAAATATGATAATTTTCCATAACGCCTATCCTCGTTCTCATAGGCATTTTTTTCTATATTTATGTCGTACCTTCAAGTTGATTTCACATTGGAGATTTTGCGACACTCGATTATTGGTATATTTAGAACGAAAATAGATGAATGAAAAAAAAATAATAATAATAATCGAGCTCCAGAGTCAAATGTAAACACTCGTTTGTATATATAGCGTTTCCCTTTCAGTAATTTATCAGTCCCTCATAGTTTCGAATGAGGCACATTTCGAAATACAATGTCAGCGCGTCTCTTATTCATTCTCGCATTCACCCTTTTTTTTCGCACTATCTGTGCAACGCCTGACCAAACTTTGGTTCGAGCACTCGAATCCACAACTCGTTTTTTTGATGAATTAAAACTCGAATACGGTATGAAAAAAAAAATTGGTCGTAAATAATAGTGATTGATTTTACGATAATAGTGATGAAATATATTGAATTACAGAATCTCAATTACCTAGTCGAGAATTATACAAATCCATCGACAATCGAATCAGTGAATATGTGAATAAATTGAAAAAGTCAAGTAATTTGTCAAGGGATAAACGTCAACTTGATACGGACAAAGGTAAGATCGATTATGAAAATTTTCGCTGTTAACAATTTCTTTTTATTAAAAAAATATGTGTATACATATAAAATATATGGCAGAAAAATTTTAAACATAAAATATATATAAATGGCTTTATAAATATACAATTCGATTCGTTAGTTCATTATCTCTTTTAGCTTGATTATTAAAAAAAACGTTGTTACAAGTAAAAAAAAAAAATGTATTTAAAAAGTGTTTTAAGTACGTATAAAAAAAATTGAATGGGCTTCGTTCTTGTAAATAGTGGAAATTATTTACAAATGATCTGTATCGTAATCTGAAAATAATTTTTAAAAAGTCTTAAAAACAGATAAGGGATATAATTTCAAAATTGATAAAATCTATGTCACAATAATGTGAATAAAAAAATATATATATTTCATTCTGTAGAGACCGCAATTTTTCCTTCGACTCCAAAAAGTTCTTTAAAAACGTATTGACAGCCGTGCTCGGCGAGATACTTGAGTAATTGTCCCATATCGTTATGTTTGTCTGTTGTTGGAAATGATATTTCTTGAAATCCACTAAACTTTCGATAGTTATCTAAATTATTATCCAACAAATCTTCGTTCTCGATCAGTTTGACGAGAATTTTGTGCCAGTTCATTGCTTTGATCTGCAACGAAACGATAATTCCGTTAAACGATTAGTCAAAGCGAATAACGGTATATCTACAATAAATATTGTATTGTATGTAATGTTGAATATTAAATTAACTCCAGACTCCTACTACAGTCTTACTCGAAAGATTTTACTCAAACCAGATTCAACGAACAGGTTTTTGAAAGCTAACGAATCCAGCTTTATTTTCCTTTTTCTGATAAATCTATACGATTATGTTTACGCCCGTTACGCAACTTTGAAAATCGTTTTTATTTTTGGGTTCCTGAACAATAATGAAATAACTTTTTGGTGAATAAATTTTCAAAAGGATATCTGATGCAGTTTCTATTTAGTTTTTGAAAAAAGAAAAATTGCAATTATTCCGTTTTATTTGAAAATTTTTTTTTCATCAGCGTCTACGATTAACATTCCAACCGATGATGCGAGTATGTATAAATTCTTCGGTAGAATAGTGGTCGAGTATAACTTGATAAAATTTCAACATTTTTTCCCCAATTATTTATTTATTCATATAATAAGTTTAATTTTTCTTAACCGACTAATATTTATATGCCATGTAAAAACACATGAATCATTTTGTTTACGTACTTTTTGCCACCAATATTCACAGTCGTCTTTGGCGCCTTCGATGCAAATAATTCCCGGTTTTCCAGCGAGGCAAAATCCCGTTAAAGAATTTTCTTTAGCCTCGTCAGCGATATCTTTTCTCTTCAAATTACTATAAATGTGATGACTGTAAACCCAATATCTAGCAAAAATATAAATTTCTCTAGTCGCTTCTTTCTTCTTGGTTAGCCCATTTTTTTTCAATTTTTTTTGTGAATCCCTGACGTATCTTTCCAAATGATCTTGTGTCCAAGTTACCAACGAATAAATACACGGTTCATCGATTTCTTGAAGATCTACAAAAGTCTTCAGATCATCGTTCATTCGTGTCTGTTGGATTCGATCGAGGCATGAACTTCTCACGTATATTTCAGGCCTCTCCTCGGGATACTTGAACGGTAGATTCACCTGGAGTTCGGCAGATCCCTACATTTTTTTCAAACACATAAACATATGAATTTCAACAAGAAATCTTATCAAAACGTTAAATCGTTTGCACCCAAAATTTGTATCATGAACTCATTACAATCGAATGATAAACCGATCAAATTTTCGTAACAAACATACAAATAATAAAGTTGGTACAACTCGTAATTTCTCTATACTTCTCCAGAATATCACTAATCCAGTAAATTGGCTACATTTTTTTAAACAATTGTAACGAATAATTATACTCCGATGGATTCCTCAGTATAAAAATATTCCTCGTATGCGATAATGTTCTACGATGAATTCGCATTTAATGAATATTTATCTATAATATTTAAACATAGGCGGATGATTATTTTTTTCGTCGCGTATCTTTCTTACTCTAGAGTAGTATTCTAGAATTAAAAAGCAGTGCTTTTTAGCACTGCTTTTTAATTTTTATGCATTTTTTTAAATTTTATTTAATTTGATATAATAATAATAAATAATAATATTTATAATATAGTAAAATAATTTATTTACTTATTTATTTATACTAAACAACTATTTTATTAGATGGGTGATATTTTGGAGTGTACATATTTCGGAGCAATTATATTTTGGAGCATGCTTCACGATGAGTAAAGATATTTTGAATTGAAGATGATTCATTAATAATGATGTCGACTAGAATCGATAATGATGTAATAAAAATAATTGGATTTAAAAATTATTATTTTTTACGTTACGTTACGTTAAGAAAACGAGATTATTTTTAATGCATTCAAACGGGTAAATGAGCAACATTTTTAAAAAATCATATTAACGTAGACGTTTTTAATAATCTTATTGCGTAGTTATGGGAACTTAAGAGTCGAAAGAATTATTTCCCAAGGGGTTTCATCAGGGTAAAAAGTCGATGCATGCTCGTAACAATTTTCACAATAACAACGACGAAAAATTTTTTCGAGCGTTTCTTTTTTTTTGCAAATTGTATTTTTCAACCGCGTTGAAATTCATCTAATCGCCTTAATAAAAGTTCCATTCTGTGAAAAATGCATCACGTTATCGTCGTACGTGACCATTCATGATTGGTCAAAGTGACGTAATTTCATTGAATTTTTTTAAGACGACTCTTTTCATCTCGTTTTTACCACTCTTATACAACGTCGGAACGATTCCAATTTTTTTTTATTTTTATTACGTTGCTCCAAAGTAATAGTTCACATTTCACGAAATAAAAAATTGATGTATGAAATTGTTCGCTTTGGAAAAATTTTCAAAAATATTCGTGTTTTTCGGTCTTTTATCTGGTGAACCCCTTAAAAAGTCAATTTCAAATCTAGAGTCTAGAATTACTACTCGAATCGAAGAATGATAAATGAGATTAGTTATATCACATTAGAAAGTAATATTTCAGGATAGTAATTTTTCATTAGAAAGTGATATTTGAGAATAATAACAGCACACCAGAGAGTGAGATATTTTAGAGTAATATTTTCATTCATTTCATTTTCATATTTCATATTTTTTTTTTTTTTAAATATCACCACTTTAACGAAAATGAAATATTTCGGCGTAGTTGAATATCGGAGCAAAATATTTTAGATATAAAATATTTAAATGAGCGAAGTTTATTGGGAATAGAGAAATGAAGAACAGAATTGTATTTTGTCGCGCCAAAAAATAGTTCGTCCGATTATAATTATATAATTATGAATAATTTGGAAATAATACCTCGGGAATCATAATCTCGATAGTATATTCGAGTCTCAATGGAAGATTAACGCGCTTTCCGAAAACAAATTCATTGAGATCCGCCAAATTTCCATGATCAGCGATCGTTAATTCTTTCGGATACACGGATTGCAGTGCCTCCAATTCGCACAACTGAGCCTCCAGTTTTTCTCTTATTTCGTTTAACGTCGACATTTGTGTTTATTACAACAATACGGCTGCTTAACATATGTTCCCGCGAACTGATTGCTTTATACTATTTTCACACGCGCTCACACACGACACAAGTTGTTTGTTTTATCTACGAATATTTTTTATAAACAAGCCGAGAGATAAAAGAAAGAAAAAAAAAAAACATTGCTGTCGTATTCGCTCGATAAATGAAAATGTGAAAGTTCACGAACTCGCCGTTAGCGGCGCTCTTTTATCGTCGTTGGTAAATGAGTTTCCTGGCTTATCATCAACAGGAATTGAAAGAAAAAATCACAGCAGCGAACACATTCCGATTATTTTCTCAACTTTTATTTAAATAATTTCAGACATAAGAATTTTGAATGGATTCGAGAGGACACCCGGCCTCGATTTTCCAGATGTAATTGACCTTACGTTTTTTATTTATCGAAACGAGAGGGGTCCGCGCTGGTACGCGGCTGCGCTCAATTCTTCAGGGATTTCCCTGTATCTTTACGAGGTAAATATGAGCTCAGAATTAAAAATTCGTGGCGGGAAATTTCATTGTATTTTGTCTATTTTTCAGCCTACTCGGACGTTCACTCGCATAGGGTTTTCCAAAGTGAAACATGGCACGCGTATCATATCTCACAGTTCAGAAATAGCAACGATTTTTCTAGTTGAAAGATCGACCGGCGACACTCACGTTTTTCGAATGAGGCAAGGGCCCGCAAAAAAATTTGTTCAAAGGGTTCAAACGGTCGATACGCCGGATAAAACGGATTCTACTATTTGGCAAGGAATGAAAAAAATATATTTGGCTATTTCTTCGCCGAAAAGAATGATCGTTTTCGTTTGGTTGGGCGAACATTTTGATGAAATACAAACGTTGCCTATTGGAGCGACAAAAATCGTCGCTTTTCAAACAACTGGCGTCATGCATCTTCTCGCCGTCGATCAATCGCGTACCGCTGTTTTTAAATTTCTTTTGCACACCCGTGAATTCGTTATTTCACAAAGATTTTCAGGCGCCAATGACGCCACACGGTTCAAGGTTCAAGAGGGTCATCAGGGTGAATATTTTTTTGCTCTAGCTGGCAATCGTTCAACGGTTATTTACAAACAGTCGAAACATCGCTTCGTGCCCTTTCAAGAAATTTCAGGCGCTCATAAAATCACCGCGTTTTACGATGATGCTGCAATTTTGTTGTTTCTTATTCGAAACAACAGCATGAGCGTTCTCCAATACGACGGCTGGAAATTCGCCGAGTTGAAAGTTCGAACTCCTCGAACTTTCGATATTCGATCGGTCACTTTGGGCAATGGACATTTTTTAGCTATCAAACTTCCATACTCGGGAGATTACGAGGAAAAGGAGGAAAAAATCGTTAAAAATATGACAAAAAATTCGAACAAAACATTAATTGGGAGCTCGTGGAATTTACGAAAAATTATTTGGGCACGAAAAGAGACTGAAACGAGCTTGAGAGAAAAAACGAAACTTTGGTGCAAAGATTCGTTGAATAATATGCCTCCGGTAAACGTTGATCTGCCTGAACTTAAACGCCCGTTACGCATCGAACGGGGAACGATTCAAATACTTCAGTCTCGTAAAGTAAGACTCACATTTATTACGAATGATTGAAAAAAAAAAAATATGAATGGATTTATTTGCTTATTACTTCCCGACTGAAAGAGTGAGTTTCAGTTTGGTATTCAAAATTTCCATCAATCTTCCTTGTATATGATTCTTTTTTTTTACATTTTTTCTCGTGTTAAAGAAAATATTCTGTTTTTAAAGTACCAAAGAAGTCGCTAAAAATTTATATTATCTTTCTACGAATGAAAATTTTGATACGAAAGAAAAAAAAACGATTGAAATTTGCAGATAAACGGTGAAACTGTTGAAAAATTAGTAAAAGCCACGAAACGCATGAGAAAACTTTCTTCGGAAGTGTCGAAACAGGATAAATCATCTAAAAATTACATCTCACGAGTGAATCCGATTTTCAAAAATATCAGTGCCTCCAACGTACGTATAAATTGCACGGGCGTGTGTCGTGCGAAAAATACAATAACTACGGAGAAAGAAATGTATCTGGAAAAACTTCGATGGCTCGAAAATGACAATCAAAATTTGAGATTCGAGAACGTGAGAATTTCGTTCTCAAAAAACTTGCCATGCCCTGTTCCAGCTCCCAAAATTGAAGATGTGACGGTCGATGGTCACATCAATGGAATTTCTTTTCCCAATTTCGTCGAAGACGTTCTCAAGGTTACGGGCGATCAAATATTCACTGGTACCACAAAAATTCATTTCTTTGTTGGAAAAAAAAAAAATTCTTCTATGAAAAATCATTATTTTAATTGATTTTCAAAATCTTAATGATTCAATATTCATAATTATGATTATTATTAAAAATAAAAATGTTAACTTTTGATCGACTAAGAAAAGTAGACAGAAATTCTGAGATAATTTAAAGTCGATGAATTGTGCTTCATTTTTTCAAGATGCGATTAGCGTTTTTAATTTTTTTTTTTTTTTTATAGGCTCTCCAACATTTTCCGATCTTCGGGTAGCAAACGCAAAAATTCAATTAGATATTGCGTCGAATTTTACGCGCCAGGAGATCGAAGCGTTGAGCATCGAAACGGACGAGCTAACGATCGCTTCCGGTGATTTTTTGTTGCCCTTGAACAGTGATTCCGGCACGGTAATGACAGGATCATTGACTATTTCGGACGCGCGAATCAAGGGGGTGGTGGATTCACGCGGAAAAATAAATGGCACCGTCGGTAGCGAACTTCAGCGAATAATTAATGTACCGGAACCCTTGGAAATTTCGGGTAATATTACCCTCCAAAATGTCATGATTCTTGAAGATTTTCGGGTCGATGATATAAAAAGAAAAAAAGGAAAATCGTATAAAGATATCATTTCAAAAGCAGTCCCATTAAATTCTGATCATGTGGGCGTCCGATTTGAATTACGTAATGACAAAGTGGTAAGTTACACTCGATTCGCATCGAATAATTGAGATTCTTGACTTATGATTATAGCTGTTGTTGTTGTTATTATTATTGTATCATTCGATGACTTTTTATATATCGTTAATTAATGATTAATTGAAGAGTTTCATCGAGGTGAAAAGTCGATGTGTACTCGCGATGGTTTTCGTGATAAAAAAGACGAAAAATGGATGAAAAGAAATTTTTCTGTGATCCTAGGGCTTCCTCGTGCTAGATTGAACCACGTGTCGAAAAATTTTGTTTTCGAAAATTTGAGGTAAAGTTGGTCGACTGATTCGTATCCTTAATCCAAAGACATGAGAAATAATCAATAATTTATTTACGCGATAAACACGCTCAGAGATAATGAACAATGCTCATTAAAAAAAAAGTTGTAACCCATTCGAGCACTGGGATAAAAAGAATTGTGGTTAAAAACATACATTTTGAGGAATGTTCAAAATTTTTGTTGTTCGAAAAAAGTACACGGATCGTAATCGCAATACGACGCCGTCGAGATATTCTAGTTGATGAAACAGGTTTCAATAGAATTTCGGAAACCAATCGACTGATTTGCTCATACGGTTCTTCAACCATGGGAATTGATCATTTTTTATTGTCCTTTCACCATGATAAGTGACGAACCATCCATCGTGAATCATAGGATTTTTTATTTATTTTTGACAGAAAAAAAAAACAGAATATTTGGCTTAAGATAATCTTTTTTTATTTGAAAGTTTTTCATATTAATGAAAAACTTTCAAATTTGTTCAAATTCAGAAATAACAGATTCATTCTTGGATGAAAATTGGCGATTCAGGTTACAATTCAACAAAATAGCAGTTTACTTTCTCTTGCTTACAGTTATAAGAATTTTTACACAATAATAAAAAGTGACACGGTTTCGACTTATAAAGGTCGATGTTCTAAAATAATTTTAGACGTGCTGACGCCAAGCGTTGCGGGTCACCTCGAAAACCGTACAGTCAGCACATTTACGTACGCACAAATCGCGGAGTACGCTCGATAATTTTGAATTGATCGATCGAAATAATACATTTGAATTTGGTAGATTAATTATCATTTTCGTTGAAGATTGAACAGATAAATATATAAACTCCTGCGAAGAATAATTCATTCTAAATTACAAAAAAAAAAACATCATATTCGCTCGAAAAATTAATTTGTTCAAAAAGCCTGTGAATGACTTGAAACTTTGGAACAAAATCAGATTCTGCTTGACAATTCAGTTTATTTCGATTATCTTGAAGTTAACGATGCTATTGATAAAGTTGCCAGATATAATGAAAGAAATTGGAAATTGTCTGAATATGAAAGCGAAATAATAAATGTGGCTATACAACATATAGCTTTCCTGAAAAGGAGCCGAAACTAGAGTCATAAATAGCATCATATAGCCAGGCTCAGAGGTAGAGCTCGTACTGATGTCGAAGGAAAATCCTTTTCCTCCATAAAACGTTAATATTTGTTTTTCGGTTGTGATTGTCTCTCGGTCCGGGGGACTCGGAATGAAAGAATCACTAGCAAAAAATGAAAATCAATTGACAAGCCATTTTTTCAGTCATGGAACAATATTACGGTACCGAATTTCCCCTACAAATGGGTACCGAAAAATCGTCCCGGTCATTACGTCATTACGGGTCACAAAATAGCAAGGAAACCGGAAATAATTTTGGGAAGTTTGGCGCACGAGAATCTACCAACCCCAAGGTACAAAATGATAATAAAAAAACAGACAGAAACAACTTGCCTGTGAATAAAATTTCAAATATTTGAAATTTTAAATCACAATGCTCGGTGAGTCAATGTTCGAAGAAATAAAGTTACAAATTTCAGATTATCGTTGCGTGTATGCGGCATTGCCGCAATAAGCGAGAGTATTTGGGAATCGAATTTAGTAATCGATAAAGGAACTGCGAAGTCCGTTGAAGCCGTCAATCTTTTCAATGGATCTGAACTGAATGAAATATATTTGGACTCTGTTCCCACGATCGAAGAAGTTCCTTGGGCACTGAAAAATTTGACTGGTCAAATAAAAGTGAAAGAGGCTGAAATAGATGAAATTTATGGTGTGGAGTTTCAGGGTATATTCAATTTTTCATCGATATTGAATATCAAAAGTCATCGTTTAATGAATTTGATTATTGATAGAGTCAAAAAAAAGTTTTAATCCTTGATGAATTTTCTATTTACTTGTGTTTTTCACAGAACTGAAAAATACTTTGTCCAAATGGATCGAGCCCAATCGTTTAAAAGGCCCCATTCGATTTACCAATTTCAAAGCTCACCAACTGATGACTTCAGGCAAATTCAATGTACCTCTGCCTCTCGAAATACAAAATCTACAGAGCAAAGCAAATTTGAACGTCAGCACATTGAATGACATTGAGATCGATGAATTTTTAAGAAATTCTGTCAAATTGGACGATAATCTCTCATTAACGAACGTCACGTTTGGTGAGGATCCTTTATTTTTATTTTATCGAGTTACATATCTCATTCGATCAAAAAATAAAGTTGGTTTGTTGATAGTTCTTCCAAATAAATGATGGAATATAGCTGCTTCCAATTTTTTTTTAAACGTTGCAATTCTAATCTCCAATTTGCAACTCTCAACGCGACCTTAATTTCTACATCAAATCTATTTTGTTTCGATCTTTTGAATTCATAAAACGTATGCACAGCAGCATTTTCTCGTTATTCTTCAGCCATTTATGCAACTTTTAACATCCATTTTGAGATTCGAAAATTCGACAATTTTTTACTTCACAGCTGGAGGTCTCGAGGCTAGAGAAATATATGCTACGAAAACATCGTTCAGTCTTCAAGAAAATATGACAAGAGGATATTTGGGTTCGAAAGAAATTTTGGGCACTTTCGAGGCCGAGGAGATTGAAGTACCAAATTTATTGAATATCGCACCGTCCGATAATCCTATTAACATTATTGCCAATGGTGAATTTGAATAAACAATTTTAATCGAAAAATTGAACAAAATTAAATGTGAAAGCAGTTTTTCAACCATTCGTTAAAATTTCTAATGATGAAAGATTGATTTGTTGATCTAATCGTTCTTAATGCTTTTGAAATAATCAGGAAACGTCCAATTTGTAAAGGAGCCCGAAATTACAAATATTAATAACAAAAATTTGGATGAATTGTTCAACGAAATTTTGTTGACTGACAGACCGATCGAAATTTCCGCAGAATTTGTAGAATTCAAAAATGTTACGTTCGAAAATGATTTGATAATATTGGTGAGCATGTAAATTGAAAAAAAAAAAAATCAAAAAGATTCAATTTCAGTTTAAAAAAAAAAAAATCAATTAAAACAGGAACAATGTTAATTAATTTTTTTCTTAAATTATCGCAGCAATCGTTCGACACTCCGAATCTTGGTCCATGGTTTGATCTTGAGACTCGTTTGCTCAGCAAAACAAAACCGCAAATAATAAACGTCGAAGCATCATTCGCGTCAATCGTAGCTCCAAAAATCATAGCATCATCAAAATCGCATTTGCGATCGAACGTTTCATGGCTTCATGATTTGGAGTACAATTCTCTCAAAATCAATGAGCCTCAAGTGAGCGCGAACAAGTGGAATTTCGACGAATTGATAATAACTGGTATCGTCGATCAATTAAAAAAAAAAAAATACAAAAATATACTCGTTAACAAAACGTGTGAATATTTTTGTTGAACATCAAACTAATTATTGATTCCGTTTCTTTCAGGCAATTATGACTTTCAGGATCAAATAAATGGCCTCGATTTCTCAACTGACATCGTGAGAAAAGACGTAAAAGAAAATATCGTGAGAGGAAAAAAAATAATTCGAGATTTGAGAGCCCAAAGTGTGAATGGTCTGAAATTTGGTAAATTTGCACGTAAAACGTTGAGAAAAAATAACGGGGATCAAAGGATCGTAGTGAAAGGATGGAAAACGTTCAAAACTGTAGAAATGAGAAATCTAAGGTCAATAAATCTCTCAATTAATAAAACATTGATACAGAAGGAAATGACGGAAAGCAACATACAAATTCGTCAATTATTAATTTTTATATTTCAAATTTTTTTTTGCCAAATGAATCAAATTTTGATTTTTCAAATATGTCAAGAAAATATATTTCACAGAAAATTCATAAACTTAAACATTTTCGTTTTCTCCCAATCACAGCGTGGAGGGAACGGTGAAGGGTAAAAAAGTTGAAAATTCGTTACGAAAGACTTCAAACCAGATTCTTCAAGGGACAAAAATATTGAAGGGCTTTGTAAGGGCATCGAGCATTGTGACGGAAGGTTTGGTGAATGGTATTCGACTGAATTCTTTTGTCGAACAGCAACTAAAGAAAAAATCACCTTTACAAGTTATAAAAACACCGATCAATTTGAAAAACGAATTAACAATATTCGGTAACGTTACAATTAATGGATTGTACAATGGTGTCGAGTTGAAAAATTTGAAGAACGTCACTGCCAGTCTTGAATCATCAATAAACGAAATGATTTCGAAATTAATCGACTTTGCTGAAGGAATTGAAACCGCGATCGACAGTAAGTTTTTTTTATAACATGAAAATAGCGGAGTATTTTTCAAACTTTTATTAATGAAAAAATTCCGTAATAATGATGTGATTGCCAACTTTAACTGACTGGAACAATTTCCAAAAAAAACATAAAATTTAAAAAATCAAAGCAAAGCAATCACCAACAGCAACCGAAAGATGTAAAAAAAAAGGAACTTTGAATGCAAAAAAATCTAGAAAATAATGAGTGAAACCGTGAAATGACGTTTAGTCATTTTTTGGGAACACATAATTCTAGAAAACTCATTTTTCAAAAAAAAAAAAAAAAATCATTTGGCTCGAGTGATTTTATTGCTTCATCTACAAGAAATTTGCATGATTCAGTTTAATAGAGTAAATAATTTTCTATTCGACAAAAAAAAATGATGGTTGCACTTATTTTTCGTCCAACGACACGAATTGAGATCACTGAACAATTTTTTTTTTTCTTATTCATTCCACAAAAGTAATAATAAAGATGTTTTTTGTTGAAAAAAAATAAAATTATTGATCTTTATTAGATCGTGCATTCTACTGGGACAACTTGGAGCTCGTCGAAGCAAATTCGAAACCATTGGATTTCGATTTAACGAATATAGAACAAATTTATTTCGTTGATTTGGGTAACTGCGGAATCGTCGATTATTCTCTGTATTGCGAAAAAGCTTCGATTTTCCAGCCGGTGTTAGTTATTCCGAGCAACAGTCGAGTTCTCGCCGCAAAGGTTATCGACTTTTCGGGTATTCCCCTGGTCGTATTTGTGACGTCAGATCCTGGGGGAGGCATATTCATATTCCGTTACGATCCTATTGGAAAAAATTTCTACGAGTTCGCTGGTAAGTTTTCAATTTTTTTTCACTCTCATTTCATTCGTCAGTATTTTCTTTTTTCAAATTTCGCGATTGATATTTTTTTTCATTTATTTTCAACTGCGATCAACGGATTTTTCTTGTATTCATTATTCTGACGAGTCAATTATATAAAAACTGTATTGCGTTTCTTTTTGCAAATTGAAAGAAATTTTTGTAATTTCTTTATTTTTTTTTTGTCGCTCTTCCTTTCAGGTTTGCTTGTGCCAGGAATCATTGAAGGATCTTTTACTACAACGATCAATCCCCTCTGGATCGTTCTTCGTCTGCGAGATCATTTGATGATTCTTCGCTACGAAATCCGTTCGAATTTCGAAGAATGGATAATTCCGGGTGGAGGATCATTTTTAATGAGTTCGACGCCCAGCGACGAACTGCTAATTTTTCGAAACAACGGTGTTTGGAAATTGGGAGGAATCGGTGGTCCACGAAAAATTCTCGATGCGAAGCTCGACGGCCAAATCGATACATTCACTTTTGGCAACGACTATTACGTTCAATTGACTGATAAAAATATTACGAATCTTTTGAAAACTCGATTCGTTGGTAATTAGTCGGAAATTAAAAAAAAAGCTTCTGGAAAAATTGTTTTTTTTAGAAAAATGGTTGTCGATGTGAAAATTAATTGTTCGTCTTACCATTTAAGTACAGAAATCGATTTGCACGATAAAAATCGAAATATTAACAACTCGTATTTATTCTTAATCATATTTATCACCATGAAAAAAAAAAAAAATTCTTCATAAAACTGAAAATCTACTAAATTGTAATATTTAAAACAGTGTAAATAAAACTACTCATTTCTTATTGTTTCAATAAACCGTTGATTCTCCTTACGACGCGTACGTTTGCAAAATTTCGAGAAATTTGTGGCCAACTTTTCAATAAAAGAACAATTTTATTTGTTATCTATATTGCAATGTTCGAAACAATAATTTTATTGCTGAAAAAATCTGAAATAATACCCCAAAGTTGAAAATTGTTTTCCATTCAATTAGAATTTATTGACAGTCGAATGAACTGATTAAGTTTTTGTACAATTTGGTATTTCACTGTTTTTTTTTTACTCTTTTAGACATTTTTAGAATTACGTAATCGGGATGGTATCAAAACTTTTCAAGAAAATTCATTCGAGAAAAAAAAACGCGAAATATCGTATGTTTCTGCATTTATAGAATAAATTTTTGAAAAATGTTGAATCTTCAAATCCATTTTATTCGAAATTTCGAAAAATTCATATTTTTAGAACAAAAACATCTTTAAACGTACTGAGATCAGCGACCGTGAGAACCTAGCTGCTTCTCGTCAAATGTTGTCACTTTTAATACGTTTCAGAACATCTAAAAAAATAAAACATTTTTCGTTTTATAAACGTTTGTGATTTTTTATTAGATGATAAAATAGATTTTTTTTTCGTTTACAAATGTATTATACAATTTTTTTTTAGTGCTCTATACCGTAGCATTGAGATTTCGGAAATAAGGCTCTCCTCCGATGACAACCGAAGTCGTTACCTGAAGCGAGATAAAATAATTCTTTTCTCGATAAAAAAAGAAACCAATTTTTTTTTTCAGTTTTATTTTTTGTACTGAGCTTTAAAAAAATACTCGTTTATCACAAAATGGAAATGATTTATTCAAAGAGAACAGTAACCTTGGCAGCATCTTTGATTATAGTGACGTCTTCCGACAAAATTTGTGGATTATTCCCTATTTCGTCAGGTTCAATTTTCTTAGCTTTAGCTTCCGGAATGACTAAATTATTTTTCTGTCAAAAATAAAAGATTAGTAAAAGTAATTAGTAAATCCAAGACATTTTCATTGTTGTAACGTTACAGGAGCAGCAACAGCAGCGTGAAAAAAATAAATAACTCGTTATCGTAGTCTCTAGAGAAAGACAAATTAATAAATCAATTGAATGAATCAATCACTGTCAATCAAAATAATTTTGATGAAAGAAAATTAAGTAAATTCGAAGTGCTATTGAATTACTCGATTTTATTTCTCGTATCTATTACCGGTGGCCGATGATTATTATCCCTTTTGACTTCTTTTTTTGGATACTTGTCTTCATTTTTTTTTCTCTCTTCAATCGCGTTATTGAAGGCACTTTGTTCAGCGGTTGTAAGAATAATGAGTCTCGGGTCCATGGCAATCCATTCGCAATGAATAATTTGCTCGAGTTTCCATCGTTTCGATATATCCGGTTCCAAAAGATTGGTAACTAATTTTTTAACACTCTCGCTAAGGCTGTTGGCAACTTTGCCTCGAAATTTCCAGCGTCGATTCATTTGCAATTCGCACAAACGTTGGATGTTAGGATCATCGAAAGGCATTCTTCTGTTCAATATTATATAAAGTATAACTCCTAGCGACCAAATATCCGCAATTTTTGGATTGTACGGAGATCCGCGTAGTACTTCCGGTGCGGCGTAAGACAAAGATCCGCAATAAGTATCGCTCAGCACTCTTTTGCCTCGTGCATCGATCACGTAACGAGCAAAACCGAAATCCGCTAATTTCACATTGTAATTCGAAGTTATCAAGACGTTTTCACACTTTATGTCCCGATGGGCAATGTCCATTTCATGCAAATATTGAAGCGCTAAAATTCAGATTCAAAACATACAAAAATATTGTTTCAATCTCACGTTTCTCGAGGCTTGACGAAAAATATTTAAAAAATTTCATAGCGATTCTGATAACGAATATTTCAACGTATAGAGCATCGATTGCGATGAATAAATGTTGGATGCACCTAGCGCAAGTTGTCGAAACCACACTCGTGCTTGGCTCTCAGCGATCGAACCATTTTTCAGTATGAATTCCAGAAGATCACCGTTTTCGGCGAAACGCATAAAGATGAAATACTTGGTGCGTCTTTGAAAAATACTATGGACGTGAATGATGTGCGGATGATTCAACTTGACGAGAATATCCAGTTCCCTTGGCAAAAACTTTTCAACAAAGTCGTCGGTCGCGCTCGAAGTATCGACTACTTTACAAGCGAGAGTGTTGTGCCTTTCTGGTTCATGCTCAGGCTTGTATTCCGCGAGATATACCTTGAAGTAAATGAAAATATTTCATACACTTTGTTAACGATAAAATATCAGTAGGAATAACAATGAAAAATATTCAAATAAAGGAAACAATTTTATTTTATTTTTATTGTTCCTCTGCTTATAGCCTTTCGAGCTTCTACGAGCCCATCCTCTCACTCTATCCTAATGCACTGCTGTATCGGATTTGCACAAGGGCTAAGGTCGAGAAACAAATAAAACAACGTTGCTTTTATGTTCGTGAAAAAATTTCATGACTCAACCTTGGCATAAGAGCCTTCTCCAAGTTTTTTCAAAAGTTTGTATCCCCGGGCCTGTAACGTGGCATCCTCGGATGGTGTATGGTCGAGATGGATTTGCGACATGGAAATTTGAAAGCCGTTGCATGCATCCTATTTCCGCCATTTACCATAATTTGTTATCGAAATTTATCATCATTTTTCTCAACAACTTCTTCAGTCGATGAATCTTTTTAATTGATGTTTTCATGATTAATGAGGAAACCTGAATGATTTTAATCGATTAAACGTCAATTAAAGCTATTTGGAATTCGATATTTGACCAATTTTTTTATTGATATAAATTTATTGATATAAAAAAAAAAAAATGTAACACCACGATTGACATTCTGATCTGAAAAAATTTGTGACAAATTATTAATCCAAAATTTCGAATTGATCAAACATTTTACCGCCAATTACCAAATTGATCAAACAATTCCAATAGAAACTCAACTTTTCGTATGTTTTCATCCAGAATTATATTTTTCATCAAGTTTAAAAAGATCGATACTTTGCGAACCCGAGAGAGAGAGGGAGAGAGAGAGAGAGAGAAAAAGAGAAATTTATATGAATTTGAGTGCTGGTAAACAAGGGTGCGAAATTAGGTCAGATACTGAGACGATAATGTCGCAGGTTCGACTTCCTCCGATTCGACCCTTGTTTGCTTCATAAACTTTGAAAATTGATGTTGAAAACTATCGAATAATGATAGTAAGTCTGATTAATGGTTGTATATTCAATAAATATGAATGGGTAACCTTGAAAATCGTTTGGGTCTTCAGAAGATTATGATGGAAAACGATCTCAACGAGTTTTCATGATTGAATACACTTTTTCAAGATTTTTCTTACATTTTTAATAATATCAATTGAACTGAAAATTTGGAAACACGATTTTTGACTACTTAACCATTTTTGCACTGGCGGTTATGAGAAATATCGATTGTAAAGTATCGGATTGAAACGTCAGCTCGAGAAAACAATGAACGATCGATATTGTATCTGAACATTCGATGGATACAGATATATACAGAAAAAGAAGGAGAAAAGAATTGGTCAAGAAAATCCAGACTACTCGTAAAACTTTCAACGTGCCCCATTCCCAGATTAGCAGCAAAGTTCGATTGTGTCTGCAATGCAAATCCGATCCCTCTGGTTCATAGAAGAAATATTAAAAAAAAAAGTCATTTTCGTATACGACACAAAAATAAAGAGCCATTGAAATAAAAAATTGTTAAAATGAAGATATTTATGATGATAAATGGGTTACATCCCTCGAAACGTTTGAAATAATCAATTTTTCATTGCTCATACTTATGCAAGCCTTCAGGAATACAGAGAATACAAATTCGTTCAAAAATTTCACTCCTACCAACGGGTTTTGTCGCAACTCATTTTTCCATCATTGTCTGCGCGATAGCTCGATGTCTTTTCGATATTTTCGTTGAGAACAAATTTCATAAACATTTGAAAAGTAAACATTTCTGTAAAAATATTATGTGAAATGACTCAGATTTTTGAATCGTTGAACGGAAATGCGAACGTGCATTTTTCCAAAATAACAAAAAAATCGTTCGAAACTCTCACAATTATTTGGAAAAAAAAACAAATAAATAAAACTATTCAAGAAAGTGATGAAACGTTGTAAAAAGAAAAGTGTTTATACATCTTGAAGATTTCGAACACTGAAAGGATAAGCTGGGAAAAGCCAGTCGCGTCTTTATCTCAATCGGATGAGAATCCCAAGAGATAATAGGCATTCATGCGCCGGTTCGATCGATTTTCTGCACACTTTTTATACGCGTAGAGCTGATAGGGAAATTGATGAAACTGAACACATATCGCGCGTCCTCCGTACAACCAACACACGCGTTTTTCTCTCTTGAAAGAGAGACAGAGATTAAGTGATAATTAGAACGATATAAGACCGCTTGAAACCGTGATTGACGAATGTTTTAAACTATTCGAGAAGAGTTTTAGTTCTTCAACTTAATTAAGAACTATTGTGACCGAGTTTCGTTCGGAAGTAAATATTAAGCGATTTAAAATAACGAAGAACACATCAGAGGAGTTTGAATGATTTGAAGGCATCGAATGAAAAAATATATCGAGAAAAACATGTCATTAATTGAGTAAAATTGATTTTCGTCGAAACATCGGAATGTTTGAAAAATTGTCAACATGCTTACGCTAGAATCCTCGGATGATTTTATTCTCGAAGAGGTAAATCATGAACTTTAAAATATTTATAATCGATTAACAAAATTTCAATTAAATTTATATAACAAACAAACATTGTTTTTCCAGATTGACAGAATAGTACGAGAACGTTGGAGAATTATAGAACGAACAACAAGATATGGCTGGTTAATTTCGTGTTATCAAGGTTCATCGATTTCGCGCGAAGAAGCGATGCTTCTCTCATCCCTCGCTATCAAAGTACATTCAATTAATTAGTACAATTGTAGATATAATTGCTTTTAGACAATCGTTGGCGAATTAAATCAGCGCTAATCGTTTTAATGCTACTTTAGATCGGACACGAAAATTGCAAAAAAGCTTCCGATCAAATCAGGAAAGCTTGTCACAACGTACATCCGCACTATGTACCAAAAATAGCGATCGCAATTTTGGACGAAATGTACACCGTTGTAATCATTCGGTGAGTAAAAACTCAAAATTTTCGCAAAAAAAATTTAAAAAAAAAACAAAAATCAGTTTTCAATCAACTGATTAAAGTTTATGATGAAAAATAATAAGGATTATTGAATTTGAACAATAATAAACAGTTTTTGTTTCGGTCTGAGGATTTTTATTCGTTTTTTTTTTCTTAGGAAACGTGGTAGAGAATCAAAATGGCAGAACATCCTGTTGAGGGATTCGCCACCAACAGTATTTACAATATCTAACGCTATATTTTGAAAAAGAAAAGAAAATTTCGATACGCGAAGAATGATGAATGAAACTACAATTACTACAAAAGTATAAACAATAAATGAACATTTTTTTTTTTTCTACGGGCGTACTAATCGATAACTGTCGTTACCTCTAATCGTTATTCCTTCCACTATCATTTTCTTCCTCCTTTACGCGCCCAATAAATTTGTAGACACGAATGTTCAAAACAAAATCAAATTCGTGACTGCGATCTTTAGCTACATTTTTTTCTGCTCTTGATTTTTGGCTTTAATGGATTTTACCAAATCAGACATTAATAGCTTTTCGACGATGGTTTTCGGAAAAGTTCTCAGTTTTTTTAATATAATAAAAAATTAGGCACTATTTTTTCTTTAATTCGGTTGATGAAGATTGATAATAAAAATTGTATTATCAATGCGTCATTTTAGTGTATAAACAAATATGTCATACGATATATTCAGTTGAATATCGTATATCATAATGTATTCAAATTTAACATTATTTTATGAATATATTGTATAATAATATATTTATTATAAATAAATATCGCATAAATTCTTCCATTCCTCAGAGAGTATAACTTCACGTTAATTATTATCTCGCACATTCTTATTATTTATCTCCAAGTAACGTTGTTTATATATTCAAAAATTTCAATCAAAAGATCGAATAAATTGTATACGATTAATGGTAAACTGTTTTTTTTTTCTCGTCATTCGCACTCGCTTTTGTCTCCTCTTTTCTTAATAATTATTCTTAGGGCCTTTGATTGTTAGAATTTACACACATCTGGTCCCCCGCACTTTAAGGAGATCGAGTCAGCGAATAATAGACATGAGCTCTCGGTCCTTGTCCATTTTGATTATACTCATTGGAATTTTTTCATCAAATGTGGGAAACAAGATATTCCAATATTCCATTCAGTTATTTTGATTTGAGAGTTTTGCTGACTCGATCTCTTATTAAATCGTAGCTTTAAATACAAAATCCTTAAATTATTAGTCTCCGTTCTCTTTCATTACATTCTTCGTACGCAATAAATCGTCACTTTTCTTTCTTTCATCGTCTTTTTTTGTTCGTCTTCTTATTCCTAAGTTATGAATAACTGGAATTTTTATTTGTAATTCTCGTATTGTCTCGTATCTTTTTTTTCCATTTTTGAAAATGCCGAAATTCTTCGTTCGATATTTTTCTGAATTATAATTGTTATTTTTTTCTGTTTTCTAATAATTTTTGTTGTAGAGAAGTCGCAAATTTTCTCTAAGGAATTTCGGGTTAATATTTTAAAAAAAATTTTTTTGTTGATGAATTTCTTTGGCTATTTTGCCAATTAATGAGAATTCATATGCAGCCAATCACACGTTTCTGCTCTCCAACTTCGAGATCTGTAAATAAATTGAGGAAAAAAATGGACGATTTTAATGAGTGTTAATTTGAGAGATTGAAATATTTCTTGACGTGAGTTAATTAATGATCTTATGAGGCGAGATAGCGAACGAGAGAATAAGCGAATAGCGATTAGAACGAGAGCCAGAATTTCAGAATTAATTGTTCAATGAGAAACAAAAAGAAAAAATGTACCCAATTCTTCCTCGGCTGTTTTCATGATTCAAGAGTTCTTACATTTTTTTAAAGAAGCATTTCGTACGAACAAAAGAAAATTTCTCTCGGTACAAACGCCCCAAATCTGGTTGTCTTATCATTCCTTTTGTTAATTTTCTTTTTGTCTTCAGCATTAGTAGAGTGTTAGACTTACGAGTTAGTTTGAGAAGATTTGTTGCTCGAATGAACCTGTGATTGTGGTTAGATTGTGGGTGAATTGAGATTAGGGCTGCCAGGAGTCGAAGATGGCGTCGATGGTGTACCTGGTGGAGTGCTTTCCAAGGGGCACACGAGGTTTCCGTAGTCCGCCTCGCTTTTGCTCTTTTTTCGCTTCAGTGTGAATTGCGATTTCTTTGGTACCTTCAAGAAATAAAAAATTTGCTTTGCTCATTCGAAAAGGTACGCTTAACAGAAATGGAATGTATTTGTCTCACAACTTTGTTTTTCAAATCGGTTCCACCGATTAAAAAACAATTACTCATCCGAATTGCACCATTTTTATTTCTATATTTTTCAGTCCTTTGTCTCTGATTAGAGGTTTATATTTATTTTAACTGTTGATCGTCCCAAAAAGTCAAAAGAAGCATTCAGGGTGTTATTAACGTTTTTTCGTCAAATTCCTGTCATTTTTACATTTTTTTCGATCGAATGATTTAAAATTCGTTTTGCTGAAAACAAAATCGTTAGACATACCCCACGCCATTTTTGCTGTCTCATAGAAAAAAGGATAAAATGAATTTAAAAGAATTTGTTCGTATGATTGGGGCATTTAAATATCATTTCCAAAAAGCTGAGCGTCATAACTACAAAAAACTTTTGAAAATGGTTCCTTAAAATGCCCGAATTTTTTTTCATCGCCATGGACATTTTATCCAATTAATATCGTCAAGTAGTTGTTTGCATTTGTAATAAAAATAGGGAGAAAAAATATAATACATTTAAAAAAACACGGAATACTTCTGACCTTCAATCTAGCGGTGAGAGTAAGAGGCACAAAGCCAAGTGTGCTCTCCATTTCGCGTTTGTGTTGAACGACCTCACGTCCGAGGATTTGATTAAAATGTGTTGTCAAATGTCTACGAAGTAATGTTTTCGACGGAGGAATGCTGAGTAAAGTTGCGAGTAATTCAGAAGTGAAACGACCTTCATGAATGATAAGGCCCCCATGGACGCCGGAACCTCGCATGTTTGGGGCATATTCGGCAAGGTCAACAACGCGAAGCCATTCCATGACACGATGATTTGTCCAGAGCGCAACGTTACTACCATCCGCTCCGTTTCCACCGGCTGCTCTTCTCTCCAAATTGTCAAATTCGAAATTCAATTCTCGCAGCACCTGAATACCCCGTCGTAAACTCGCCGCGTGCAATTGGGCCGTTACACCCAAATTCAACAAATCCTCGGTCGTCAAACGATGCAAAACTCTACCGTCGACCTTGGCATTGTGAAAAGCTTCTTTGTGCTGCGGAAGGCCGACATCGTCCAACCAACGCAACACAGCCACATTGTCCATCTAAAGTATTCATTTTTTTCTGATTAGAAGTTCAATTTGATTGTCATATGAAAATTAAAGTAAACTTTTTCTATTGATAAAAATGTTGACCTGAATTTCAGCACTTTTTTTATTCAAATAGTCAAATCTTTTTTACCTACTATCCAATAAAAAATGATGAAAACCTAATATTTGCTAATATTTCACAATGAGATTTTCTGTTCGAAAAAATCTAGGAATGATTCTTCATTCCTGAAAGGAATCTCGTAAAACTCTTAGAATTTACAGAATCAACCTTCGAACAATCTCAAATTTTTCTATGAATATTTGTATATTTTTTTTTACGATATTGTGCAATAATCCAAACTTTCTCGGAGTCTGCAAAATTATCTCGCATCTTTTTGAATGTTCCTTCGCATTTTGTCTTTTTTTTTTGGCAATTTCTCTTTCCATTAAAAGTCCACAGAATTTTTTGCTCAGTACGTTAATTTTGACATATTTTCTATCGCACTCACTCAGATTCAATTAATATTTGAGATATTAACGAAAAGATTAGTGGAAATTTTTCATCATCAATAAATATTTGATCGTCTAATATTCTAATTAATTTCGTAATGGAATGATATTCGGAGAATTTGCGAATTGTTTTGATAATATGCACGGAAAAATTTGCACCACGAAACCTGATGATATAATGACATGAAAAAATCGAATACAAATAAAAATATCGTTCAATGTGGGGACATTTGATTGATGGAATGGAGTAAAAAAAATAACCTTCTCGGAGCCAAGAAATCCAACACCGTTGCACCTCTCGGATTCGACAGCGTACAGTAATTTTTTTCTATGCATACTGTTTTTGATATCGAGCTCTTTTTCTATTTGATTCTGAGTAGCATCGAGTAGTTTGGCGCCAGTTGCTCCCCATCTTCTTAATTCCGGGGCGTAGGATTCGAGACCGATTCGAGAAAGCCAATCCTCGATTTCTTCCATGGAGAGTTCGGCCAATGGTCTTGGTGGAGTCTCTTCTTCAGCCCGGGAGGGCGCTTCACCAATAACAATTTTTTCTTCTTCGGCTGTGAAATAAAAAATTAACTTAAAACACGAGTTGTATAATTGTTTAAAAAATTATGTGATTAATAGAATAATTTTCAAGTTATTCCTTTGATTTTTGGGATTTGGTTAATGCGTCGAGTAGCAATTACAATTTCTTCATTCCTCCGTTTTTTTTTTTTCGCATTTTGTTAATGTGTCAATTAGCAATTTTGATTTGGTTCAATGAAAAAAAAAAAACGATTTTTTTTTCAACACGATAAAGGAAAGTCGATCATTCTATTGGCTTTCATTTAGCAAATGGCGTCGTTCTGGGGCAGGAGACAAGTCAAACATGCCTGAGAAAGGGGCAAATGAGAACAACATGCTCTTGCAAAAAGTGCAGAGACGGGAGTGCTGAATTAAAACCTAAAATCGGGGCTGATAAACATCGCGCGGAAGATCCTCTGACGGCCAATGGTACGGTAGTCTGGGCCGCGGATATTTGTTGCGGGACCTTACCGAACGCCACTCCTTTTTTCGTGCTCGTCGGTGGCCTTGGAAGACTGCTATACTGGCCAGCGTGTCGACTGAATCTCTCTCCCTGCATCCAAATTCACAGCAATCGTTCAAAAATGGAAAAAAAAAGATTGAAAAATTTATCGATTGTTTGGGCACTTCTTTGAATTTTATTTTCGTATAATTATTATTAAATAACGAATAAAAATGGGAGCTCAGAACGTAACGATTTTTGTATCGAAATTTAACAAACAAAAACGTCAATTAATATCCGAGTCGTCAAAATTTCAAAAATAACGTAAAAAATTGTTCAAGCGTGACCGAAAAATAATAATTAGGGTGTGGATACTCACATTGGAAACAGGGCTATTGCTGGTACGTAAAGTTACGTTTTCGTGTTCCAAACTAGCCTGACGTAACTTCATCTCGGATAGGGAGCTCAGTAATTCGAGTTTTTGAGTCTCCAGGGCGCTGCGTGACAATATTTCCTTGATTGAACGAAAACACAAATGAGTTTATACAAAAGTTGTTACAGTCAAATTTCATGTAAGAAAAAAAAAACATTTTAAATTCTATGGGTACGCACGTACTCACGAACAGACAGAAATTACGTTTATTGTCAGGAGACGTAAAAAAAATGGAAAAAAAATTAACGAGGAAAATTAAAATTTTGAAAAAAATTAGTCTGATACTCATTCATCGATCATGCGACAGCATATTTATGAAGAGAATTTGAATTGTTCCAAATTCTCACCTTCTGAAGTATGTCTTCCATCTGGCGGAGGGAGTCCTTTTTCTCCTGAAGGATAGTCTCGAGTTCAAGGATTTTGGTCGATTGAGCATCGACTTGCTCCGAAAGAACCGAAACTTCCATGTGCAATGCGCCACGCTCATTTTCCAATTTCCGTAATCGTTCCTGGAAACCAATGAAAGTAACGAAAACATTAATAATCACTTCACTAATCTTGGAAACGTGAAAAAGGTGAACGTGCTGTGAACAGATCGATTAAACATCATTCACACTGAAAGCGAAATTTTGTTAAAATACTAAAATATTTTGTTGCACGTATTCTACAATTTTTCGTTTTTTTTTTTTTTTGTTTAGATAACAAAATTTCGAATATTACAACAATGTTTCTTGCTACTTGAACGAAACTTTGTTGACACGATAAAATATATTTAGGTTTCAACGAAATTTCGTTTTCAGTGGCAGCAGAAAAAAAAAAAATTTATCATTGTGCATTACTTTTTGTTGAAAGTTCGGTTTATTTATTCCAGACAAACGAATACATAGTGAATTAATTTAATAGTAGAACACTAATAGTAGAAACACGTGAACGTAACTGACAACAATTAACACAAAAATAGAGGTAAAAAATATTCATATGTTTATTTTTTTCCTCCTAACGATCGTGTCAAGTAATAAGTATAGAAATAACAAAAAAAAAAAATAATTTCGAACAATAGGAATTCAACAAATAAACAGACGATTTTGTAAACCAATGAAATAATTTTGTTGGTTTTCGGGAATTCTTTTTTCTTATTTATTTATTCGGATGGCATTGTTTGATAAACTGTACGTTTCAATGCCTCGAAAAAAACACTCAAAAAATTCGTGAAGTTTGATCAATTAGTCAAAAGATTTCAGAAAAACTAAACTAAGCGGACATTGAAGAAAAAAATCATCATTAGTATTGGAAAAAAAAAACAAACACGTTTCAAGCAACAACGAAAAATTGTCTGATTATCCGTCGATGGAATAATTATTGAAAAATCAATGTTTAAAATTTTTCGAAGATGCTTTAATTTTTGGAGATTACGGTGCAATTCTTAAGTTTCGCAGACCGAATAAAATTTTCGGTTTAGAAACGTGTCATTTATATCTATATAGTGATAAATAATTTGGTTGAAACGAAGAGCAAACGTCGAGGAGATACGCATGAAATAAAAAATACCTCGGTGTTATTATTGCAGCTGTTGATACAGAGATTGCTGGCATATTGGGGAGCACTCGTATTGGCATATTGAAATTGTTGAAGCGAGCAATAGTGAGGTGGGATATTTCTCTCTCTGTCGCAATAAACAAGGTCACTTTGAGACCTTGCGCGTTGATCTCGCTCGTTTCGATTGCGCAATCGACGCCTTCGTCTGTCCAAAGAACCGCCGTAACGTCCGGTCGGATTTCCGGTCGGAAGGGAAGCGATGCTCGAAGCTCGTGACCCCAAACGCGAAGGTGCGTTGACCTTGGTCATTGCCGGAGGGATTTGTTGTGCTCGTGACTGATGAGACGATTGAGCGTGGCTGCAGTTATCGAACGGGGACATTTCCTTCGTGAAACTGTGAATCGATCGTTCGTCCACGCCTCGTTTAAACTCTCAAATTAATTTTACACCATTTCGGAAAGAACAAAAATCTTACCAAAAATGGATTAATCGACTACCTAATTGGCTAAACCGGTCACGGTACAGTGACTTTTAATTTTGTCAAACTTCGAGGGCACACTACGCCTAAATTCATTTCATAATTCAAAGATTTTTCAACCCAATTAATCTTTAGCTAAATAATTCTAAATATTAATTGGATTTTGAAAACTTCTGAATAACGAATTGAATTTTTTCGACAAACCCAGTCAGTCAGCTTTTCACTCCGAGGACTTTGAAAAAAAAAAAAAAATTACTACAAATTACAAATTGTATCTCAAAAAATACCAAAGTCGTGAACGTACTTTTATTTTACACGCGTTTCTCCAATTTTCTATACGAATAAAGATTTTAAACTTTGATTTTCGAAAAAAATTGGTGGAATTGGAGAGTTTTGACGTTTATTTTTTCAACTAAAGAACTTAAATCGTTGTTCCGGAACAGAAAAACGTATTAATCGATGTTTTACCGACACTCGATTCGGCATAAGAGCTTTTGATCTCGTGCCATCTCGATTTTCACGAAAATGGGAATTTCGAAGAGATTTATGAAAGCGGAAGTACCCGATTGAGTTGCCGGAACAGAAGCTCGACTGCAACGGTGGAAGAGTCGCTAAATGGGCGACGTTCGCAACGGCGCTACAAATGTTAGGTACGCTTCCGCGAAGAGCGATCGATCGTGCGTATCCGAGAAGGCAATTCTACCGGAAATGAAGAGAAAATCTCATTGAATCCAGTTCGTTGATCATCTCCGTTGGTTGGCTCGATCAATTTTGCGTCCTTTCTTTTTTTTTGTTCTTTTTTTCTTTTATACCTGACAAAGACAACCCTGAGATCGTGAAATTCCGTGCGCGTCACTAGGAGGCGCCGGAAGTTCGATCGCCACGCCTCGTGGATAATCTTCCGCGTACTCTTCGCCTTGTTCCGACGTCGAAGAAGTTCCGGACGAGTCGTAAGCCTCGGAAGGCGTCCATCTACAGTCCCAACGCTTTATCGTCGACGCCGCGTCCGACGAATCCGATTGGGAATCTGTTAACGTTGTTTTAAAAAAAATATACTATTCTGTCATTTTTCCCATATATTTTCACGCGTTTAAACTTCTGAAAACTTTTCCTACGACTAAAAAACGCAAAAAGATTTTATGGAAAATGGAGTGCTTTGCAATTTTTTTTTTTTTTTTTTTTTCAAGTCTATAATTAAATTTGAAAAAAAGAAGAAAAAAAAACAATTTTTTGCGAGAAAAAAATTGGAAAACATTCAGAACTGGAGCGAAAACGATGACCCGATGCGCTGAGCTTGATGAAAATGGTAATTGTGCGATGAAATATTCAAACTGTGACGTCACAGTCACGTTTTTGTTTTCGCAAATTCAATGACGTTGTTGAATTTTTCACTCCGAATGGGTTATAATCTCAAGAACGCGGATGGGCCTGTACCGATATATTTCATGGGTACGTGGAATACGCAGAAACCTTTCGGTGGACTTTTGTCCTCTTCTTCCATAATTGGGTCCAGATCCTGACGCTCTGCCCCACAACCGTTTGACCACGTGTTCTCCATCCTTCGACGATTGACCGCTTCGAGCAGTTTTTTTTTCCGTATTATTGAATCCCGGAAAAATGATGATTTTCAGGATTAACGATCAATCCTCTCGATCATTTTATAGCACAAGTCCAATTCCTCGATGAATTACTTTGATTTGGACAGTTTCAAAATCACTCGAATTTCGTTTTCACCTCTAATTCGAATGATTAAAATGTTTGACGATATTTTCTTTTTCTCTTGATCGATGTTTTTTACGACGTTGTCGCTTCCGAAAAGTTTGGCATAGAAAATCGTTCGAACCGTTAAAAAATTCAGCACAAATGTACAATAAATTGAAAAATTTTGAAAAAATTGTTTAATTTTTCGTAGATTCGTTGAAAACGGCATCAACGAAAACGACGAAACAAATTTTTATCACGTGCGAAAATTTCTCACATGATAGTTTATTTTTAACGTTGCCTCGAACTCGACTCTGCTCGAGTTTTATTCGTTTTTTTTTTTATTTCACGTGCGCACTTGTTTCAAGATCTATTGAATATCAGAGGGAGCGTCGATTTTAATTGAGAAAATCAATCTCAATTATTCCATCCGAATGTCAATGAACCACTCTTGAAATTCACGATGCGTAAAGACGAAGAAGAAAAAAAAACGCGTCGCCACAAATTTTCTTTGTGACGATATTTCACTCTACGATTTTCACAGTTCAAAGAGATTTTCGTTCGAAAACGCGGAAATTAATAAACGCCCGATGAATAAAAAATCACAGATATTGGATTCTTAATTATACTCGATGAAAATTCGCACATCGAATGAAACAGCGGAAACTCCAAGAAGGAGACGTCGCTTCGGACGTCGGTGAACTTTGAAGACGAACTCAAAGACGTCGAAAACGTCGTCGCATCGCCGTCGAGGGCGTGCCTTCGTCGTCTCAGACGTCTAAATTTAACGTCACGAAATCCTCGAGACGTTGTTTTATAAATAGAATTACGATTCAAGATCCTCTAATGTCTTGATTAAATTACCATGTATACCTGAGGCACAAATGACCCCTTTTTATGATTAATTTTAAAAAGTAATTTTTAAAAAGTAATTTTGATAATCTATCGATACATTTGCTTTTTTTTTTTTTTCAAAATATTGAGCAGTCGTGGATGGACATTGTTTATGTGAATTATAATCATAATTCACATAATTTTTTAATTTTTTTTTTAATAAATATTTGAATATTCATATTTATAAAGTTCCTGTAAAATTAATCATTTTTTTTTCCCATTGTAACTCAGTGATCGTGAGTTTTGAGTTGGTAGTAATCGTGGATGAATATTGTTTATGTGAATTATGATTATAATTCACATAAACAATATTCATCTACGATTACTCAATACTTTGAAAAAAAAAAAAAAAAAAAAAAAAAAAAATATATATTGATAGATTATCAAAATTACTAACATAAATAACGAAAGCACAAGTTACAATTGGTCTTTGTAACAACAATGATTATTGCTACGAACTCAAAACTCACGATCGCTGAGTTGAGAAAAAAAATGATTAATTTTACAGGAACTTTATAAATATAAATATTCAAATATTTATTACAAAAAAAAAAAAAATTAAAGATTCGCTATAGCGATTGGAGACCTGTGAAAATTTTTGAATATTCGATAATTATTATTGTTTTCGTAGTTAAGATATCGATCGCTGAAATATTAACTGTAGCAACGATACAATTACAATAACAGCGATAACGATAATAGCAAAGATGACGAAAATGTTCTTTCAAAATAATAATAATAATAATAATAATAATAATAATGATGAACTCACCGGCTGCATCCACTGGAGTAAGATTTCGACGGTATTAACATCCGGTGGAGGGGGCGGCGTAGGCGCATTTTGTATAGCAGTGACTAAATTTCTGGCAGCATCTCTGACGGAGTCTTTCCATTCGGAGCTCCCCTCCGCCCCTTCGGCACAAGCACCTGCGGCAAAATTTTTTTTTTCTTCATTATTGGAGACTTGCTTTGTTTGTTTGTTTTTTTTTTTTTTTTTTTTTTTTTGGACGGGCTTTCGGGGCATTTTACTGAAATATTTTTCATATTTACCGGAAATAATGCCGTCCATCTGTAACAATGCAGCCTCCAGCATTTTGCTTGCTTCCGACGAGTTCTTCTTGAAGAGTGTCGTCGATTCGTTGGTCTCGGTGCCGTTTCCCTCCTCACCCTTGCCCATGATCCAATCCTACGATCGAGAATATCAAAGTTTCAACAAGATTCAACAAGATCGAGATTCGTGTAAATTTTGTATTCGTTTTTTTTCATATTTTTCCATTTTTCGAACATTTTTTTAATTCAGTTTTGAGACTTCACGAACGTTCATTTATTTGTGTATTCATTTTTCGAATAATAGTCAGTGCACACGTCTCGATCAATAAAAAAATTTTGCTTCATTCGCGTTTAAACGCCCCGTACAGTGACAGGATGCAACAAAAAATGTGGATCGTAATGCTTATATACGTAACACACTGACATAATTCACGAAGAATATGTCGAACGAGCTAAAACTGCAAATTGTCACTATTTTTACGAACGCGCGTGGGCCGTTTTGTCACTAATTGTTTCGGCTCCCTCTCGTTCTATTTTTATTACGGATATTATGAGCGATAATTGTTATTTTTTTATTACGATCAAAGAAATTTATTTATAAAAGAAAAAAATCTGTAGAGCACCTTGTCGTTTTTTAAATATTCTAATAAACACTCATTCATTTTTATTTTTGTGTAAAATCGAATTCGTTCGAACATTGCATCGATGCGATGGCATCGATTGTTTGTTGATTAACGTATTCAATGCAACTGTATATTCATCTGTTTTTGTCACGTTTATAAATAATTTTTATATTTTTACGTAAATATTAAAAGAAGCGATGGAAAATTAATGTATGAAAAATGTAACGAGAAATCGTTTTGACAAATTCAAATGAAAAAGTAAATTATTTATCAAGTATTTTTACTGTCAAAGAATCCTCACCGAAAACTTCCATTTTCGAATAATTCGAATTCAGTGTCAATTCGACGAATTACGGGAGACGTGAATCACGTTATACTTTTTTATTTCTATTTTCTTGTTTTTGTTTTCTTTCTTTCGTATGCACCGCGATTATATTATGCACCGATGAATCGATCAACAGGTACTCGAGAGAGCAACGCCCAACTGTACAACAACATTGCGCGGCTCGCGCGCCTCTCATCCTACTGTCTTTGTCTTCGCTCAATTTCAATCCGCCCTTGCGCGTTTCCCCATCCCCTCCTTTTGCCCTCTCTATTAACCATTATAGCCGGCTGTAAGAGAGTCACGTCGTCGTTGCGTTGACGTTTCTCTTTTTCACTGAAACCCCTTTCCTCTCTTCGCGCCTGTAACGATTGGTGCACGGGACAGGTAAATTAATTATTTCGTGATCGCATCATCGATCCTTCTTTACGACTGGTTTTCATTTCTAACGCGCTATTTCATCGTTGTGATCGAATATTCGACGAGAAACAATCAAATTTGGGACAGAAAAAGCGACAATTATTATGGTATCCATCACTCCAGCGCCCTCGGGCGCGAAGGCACTGGGAGACTTCCGCGAAATTCGATCATATTGAAATCTGTTGAACAAAGGAAACAACATTTCATTCGATTTCAGGAATCCATATTTCGATTTATTGGTGAATTATTCAGTTGCACACATCAACACCGTTTTTTAAATTCCTTATTACGATCTTAATCAAATGTCAATCAGTCCCGAAAATTTGCGAGACGATCTTCGATTTTTCGCTCAAAGTCATCTGTTCAGCTTCGAACTACACTTTATCGATGGTCGCTGAAAAAGAATTCTACGTTATCGACCGTCGGCATTTAAAAAAAAATCATCTCAACGGGGACAAATAATTGATGGTGGCGCTTTGATCAATGAAAACAAGTTTTTTTCGCTGCCCATTGATCCCCTCCTCTCTTCACTGATTATTTAGGTCACCTTGGAACAGTTCCAATTCTAAACGTATTGAGCAATGCGTGTTTTCACGAGATCACGAAATACACACTTGTTGATCACGCACGTTGCTACGCAACACGCGTGCCACGCGCTTCAATGATTTCGAACGTCAGTATAAAGAAGAAAATTCGTTAAATCAACTATAATAAAAACGAACGTTCATGAAAAATTAATTAATTCCGTTTCGCAAAGATCACTCTATTGTAAACCAATATCAATCATCATCATCAAAATCAAATAACGAATATTCGTGAGGCGCAATTTATTGAATGAGAAATACCTGAAATTTTTCTGCAATCACTCCTTCATGCGAGATCACTATCGCGAACCACGCTGATTACAATGAAAAAAAGAGGAACCAAACTTTTAGTCACTTTTTATTTTCCAGTTGTAATAAACTGTTCACAAGACTGCAACAGTTTTTTAAATAATTTCTGTTTAATTTGACAAGGATTCCAAAATAAAAGGTTAATCGATTGAATGGGACGTCGCACACTGGAATGGCACAATAATAAATCGCGGTTTAGAGGTTATGTCCGCTCAATAATATTTCGAATAGTTTCATCCATTTTTGATAGATTTTCAGATATTATTTTCATATGACAATTTTCATCGCATAATCGGACAAAATTTATATAACTATTGAAGTAACTTTGAAACACAAAATGAAACAACTAGCAAAATCACAATAAGTTTTTTTGGTCGAAGTTTGAAAAGTTTTCAAACCAAAATTTCGTAATTCGATATTCAGAGATAATTTACGAATCAATCGAATATGCAATAATTTAGGTTATGTGAAAAAAAAAAATAAGTTTTACAAAGTTCGCGATCTATTTTTAATATTATCAAAACTCCATTCAGAGCGATTGAAATACAAATTTTGCATTTTATATACGAGCGTAGAAAAAAAAATTACGTCGGTTTCGAATTTCAACCAGACAATTTTTTCGCCGTCTTTTGAATGAATTTCGCCAACGTCATTATTTCGTATTGTTCCATTGTCGGCCGAATTGAATACGTATATAATCGTCTGAATTCACGCACTTGAAACCTGACGCAAAAAACCAAAAAGTCGAAGTTCTTCGATTATTTGCACAGCCGGGATTGAAAAATATAAAGACCAAAAAATTAAATAAACTGACAACTGTTGAAGTGACGCGAGAAAAAAGCAGCGAAAACACGAAATACCGAACAATCCGAGTGTACGAGCGCACACGCACACACACATTTAAAAAAATTACGTTTGCCGTTCAATCTTTCGTATTTATATTCATATATATTGGGGCGTCGTGAAAACAAGGCACATATTCATAGAACGACTGAGTCCGTCTTGAATACTCAAGTTAGTCTCAATTTCAAGTTTTAATTGTTGAAATAATATAATATTTCTTGGTATAGTTGCTTACTACTGCTCGTTGGAAGAATAATATAAAAATGTTTGTTGATCGATAGCTTTTTGAATTATTATATTATCGACTTTCCTATCTGTCACGTTTCCATGTGCCAACCATTCTCGTGTGTCTCTTCGTTCGCTCTCACGTGTCAACTTCTCCACCTCCTACTCCGGCACTCGAAATTGTTCTCTCTCGCTCGTTTAGCGTTCTCTCTTTGTTCATTACTAACGATGTTTATTCTGTACCAGCGGTACTGAGGTGGGATAGAGGAGAAGTTGACATGAGGGAACGGATTTGATCTTGTCGGATTGTCTCGAGGAGAATCAACAACGCCAACTTAAAAAACTGAAAATTGAGGTTATGTTGATCACGTTATCCTTTATCCTTTCGCATCTTTGCGAAAAAGGAA
Organism: Campoplex capitator; assembly: GCA_037576405.1. Lineage (NCBI taxonomy): Eukaryota > Metazoa > Arthropoda > Insecta > Hymenoptera > Ichneumonidae > Campoplex > Campoplex capitator. Next base: position 7,350,515 of record JARBWI010000003.1, read on the forward strand.
ATTGTCACTTCGTAATGAAGAAAAATCTTTGTATTTCACCGTAGGAACGAATTATTTATTCAGAAAATATTAATAATGGATTTGGTAATCGAACAATTGTAATAATTGCATTGTAAGAACAAAAAAAATGTTGAGTTGGTAGAACTAGGTGGGATATTTGGTCGAAAGCGGAACGGAGAAGTGTGTATAGCTCGCACTTCCGTTACATTTTAATTTGTCTATGGCCGTGTGAGTGTTCGTGTGTATTTGTTGTGCATGTGTATGTTTGTGTGTATGCGTGTGCGTTTCATTCGACGTCGTCGTCGTCGCCGTGGTTTCTTTGCAGTTTTGACGTACAGGGAATAAAATAAGAAAAAAAGGGAAAAGAGGAAAGAAATAGGAAAAATTGGACGACGACGACGAGAAAGAAGACGACGAAAAAAAAAAGTGAAACAAAAACGTACCAGAGAGAAAAAAGAGAACTATGATCGTTTACGAGAGTGAATAGAGAGTGATATTGCGCGAGTGTTGTGATCCTCGGAGGGCCACTTTGGAATGTGAGTAAGTACGTGACATACGTCGCTTCTTTTTTTGTTTTCGTTCTCTATTTTTTTTTTTAATTGCTTTTGTAAAAATGTGCAAAATTTTTGCTTATTTTGTTGCGCGTGCCTAAGAAAGGCGAATCTTCTTTCCTCGTTTTCTTTCGATACTGTCTTACTATATTTTTATCGTATATTTTTCACGGTGAGAAGCAGGGAAGGGGGGAAAAGCCGCGAAAAACTCTACGTCACGAGTGTGACGGATTCGGTTAAAACTGGGACAAAGTGCAGTGCACTCTGGCATTGCGCTCTACCACCAGGTGTTTCTATGCCGTAATCCTCACAGGATTGGGTAATACACGAACCTCTTGGACGTGTGTGTACGTATATTCCTTCTCTCTCGCCCCCGTTTTTGTCTTTCTCTTTTTCCTCCAATTTTTTTCACGTTCTCTTTTTTATTTTTGCACCTCTCCACACGACCAACGGGTTGCCACGATTTGCCCGCCCAGCATCCCGTCTTTTTCTCGTAATGAACGACGTACTGTGACGTTTTTTTTTTCCTTTTTTTCTCTTTTTATATCATTTTGAGCAACATCGGTAAGCCTGTCAACATAGAAATTCGCAACGTTGCAACGTCCATTACATTATATCTCTACATGTATACAGCTTATGTGCACACATAACCACGACATTTCTTATTACATTCAGAAACTTATGAAAGTGTCAAGAAATTCGTATTTCAACCCAAAATTCTTGTCAACTCTTAAATCTTTCAAGTTCCTTTGATATTTCCAAATCACGTTCCACTCTTGGCTTTCTTATTCCACAAATCCACGATATATCAAACTTTTTAGGTCAACGAATTTCCGAATCTACAATAAGAATTTTGTAATCAAAGTTATTTGTGCAATCGTTACAAATTGTTCAATCAACGATATTTCCATTCACTAATAATTAAAAGAAGAAAATGAACGAAATTTCGTACCAACTATATAGCAGATTCATTTTAATGTTAAAAATGATCTTATGGTTGTGATCATATTCCATTATTATTATATAATTTTTAGCTAAACTATACATTGGAATTTTACTAAAGTTGTGAAGATAAAAGTTTCAATTTGAATAATAATCACATATAAATTTCCATCATACTTAAATCATTGAATAGGGAATCATATATAAGAGATAATGGTAATATAACAATACTATTAGCATTCGTCTGTAACATTATAATCAAACCTTCAGCACCTTATCGCTTATTTTAAAACACCTCATTCTCCAACTTGATTTATTCAATTTTAATTTATTACTAGTGATTTGAGATATCAATGTTGTCGAATGATTGTACATCATTGAATACTGAATGTCCAATTGTTTTACACAACATTCAGAAAACTGCGTAATCGACGATGCAGATTAACACTAGTGAGCAACCAAAAGGTTGCTATGGCATTTTTCTGGGATTCTTCAGAAAACACAATTTGTATTTTCCCCTTTGAAACTGGGTCATATTTTTTTGTTGGAGTTATAACGATTATTCTCAATTTGCAAAACATTATGAGGTTGAAAAATGATGCGCGATGAACTTAAATTAAACTAGCGCCAGAAATAATTTCAGAAAACAGTAATTTCAAAATCTCACAAATGTTGAGATCAAAGCATTGAAAAAAAACGTGGAATACACAAAACAATAAATTTGGTTGGAAATTTTTTCAATAAATTAAGAAAAAAAATGCTCATAAGGTTATTTGTGTTCTATTTTTCGAACAATCATTGTAACCCCTCGGTTCGTTAGGAAAAATGTGGAGAAGCAAAATTAAAAGTGATGCAAGAACATAAAAGTTGATAAATCGCAAATCAGGTGTAGATGAGGAATCCAGGATAGTCCCGCCGTTTTTCGGTATCATGTCAGATGGTGTTGACGGCGGTGGCGGGGAAAACGAGGTTGACTCTCATTCCTCGACTCGCGCAGCGCCGGGAGATTCTTCCAACAACAGAGAGGACGAATCCCTTGATCCGGACAACGAATCCGCCCTCAACACTAATTACGACAGCGGCGACGGCGCTGTTCCGGTCTTCAGGTGTTTATTCTCAATTGTCAAAATCATTTTCAATTCATTGAACTTTGTTATGTCCGCTTAAACTTTCAATGTTCTTACAGGAGACTATTGTTTGATTGATTAAAATTTTGAATAAATGTTGCAGATGCGATCGTTGCGACAATTACGAGACCATAAACAAGACAGCATTCTGTGCGCATCAAGATCAATGTCTCGCCAGCGGAGAGCCTGGCGAAAGCAACGAAGGCACTGAAGGAACAGAGAACGATGGCGACGCCGAGGAAGGACAACACTCCAGTCACAGATCACACAGAAAGATGTTTGAGTGCGACGTTTGTAACATGAAATTCTCCAACGGGGCTAACATGCGAAGGCACAAAGTATATTTCGTTCATTTACAAATGGAATTGAATTAATTTATAACTGATAATTATTCGGTCAAATCCATGTATTTTGTAATGAATGAATTAGTAAATTAATCAATCAATATAAATGCACTTAATGCAATGAATAAATTGGAATCGTACTAAATAATTTCATTAAAATTGACCATGTTAGAAAGTTCAAAAAATATTAATCAAGCGTTCGCTGTATTACAGATGCGACATACGGGAGTAAAACCATACGAATGCCGAGTATGCCAAAAAAGATTTTTCCGGAAGGATCATTTGGCGGAACATTTCACAACGCATTCGAAAACATTGCCTTATCATTGTCCAATATGTAACCGAGGTTTTCAAAGGCAAATTGCAATGAGAGCCCACTTTCAGAACGAACACGTTGGTCAGCATGACATGGTTAAGTCATGCCCGTTGTGCAATTATCGTGCACCAACTATGAAGTGTCTGAGGTTACATTTTTTCAACAGGTTCGTTTACATTATCACAAATTAATATAAACATTACTCCTTAAAGAAAATAAGAATTTTTCAAGTCCACTGTAGGATTCTGATTTCTCTTTTTCATTTTTATCATTTTTATTGTATCTTCGTATACTTTTTTTGAATTTTCATAATCCTGTCCCACGAATTTACCCACGTCAGTGGATTCGATTTTTCTCCGAGGCTCCTCTATTTCTTGGATTTAAACCTTTTTCGATCCATTCTCGCCTTTCATGAAATATAAGAAAAACGAATTACTTCGATAAAAATATTTTTTAAATCCAATTCAAATGTAAACTAAGTTTGAATGATAAATAATTGTTTGCTGCTTATTTTTACCAGACACGGTATCGATTTGGATAATCCAGGACCAAACAGTTCGACGTCAATAATGAATAGTTGTTCGCCCGGGGAGGCGATGCCGTCGGCCCCGTTATCAGACAGCGGTGACAGTACGGGAAACAGATCGGCCGATAACGCAACCCCACCGATGCACTTTCTCACGCCTCATGTCGAAATTTCGATCCCATATCCTGAACAAGCGGCTGGCCATCGGGATCAGAGTCCTGCACCGTTGAACGGTGACAGTCCCAATAGTCCTCAAAGCGCCGACAGCAACAGTAATGCGCCGAGCAGCAGTCACCATCAGTTGTCAATCAATAGTACCGCAATTCATCGGTAAGTGAATTTAAGGATTACGAAACATTGCAATTTATTGGAAATACGTTTTCATGCAAATGGGGAATCTTCAAGGTGGTCCAGTAATATAAATTAAAGTCAAAACTTTGGGATGTAACTCTAAGAAAGTTTATCTTACCAAAAATTGGATATCATCGGAATGAATCGTTTGAAATCAAGTGATCATAGAGCCACGAGTATTTACTCAAGTCTTGAAGATTTGCAACGAATTATAGGAGAAATCTCTTCAAATAAAAATAAACAAGAAAAATTTGTTAATACAGAAACGTGGGTGGAAACGAGGAGGCGATAACGCCCTCGATATCGCTGATCCCGATAAAACAAGAGCCGAATAGCAACGGAATGGAGGAGAGTGGAGCAACGTCGAGCAATTTGTCACCCGTTCCATCTCTGATAAAAGTTTCACCTTTAAAGTCGTTACTGCGGGACGACTTGCGTCGTAAATTGACCACGAGTAACAACAATAGTCACAGCATCGTGAACAATATTGGTAACAGTATGAATAATCTTACGAACGGAGGTACCCTGCATTCAAGGGGCGAACCACCGACGTCAACGAGGCCGGATCCTCGAACCAGTGGATTACAGTGTACGCACTGTAGAATTACTTTTCCCGATCAAACGCTTTATTTCTTGCACAAAGGCTGTCACAGTGACAGCAATCCTTGGAAATGCAATATTTGTGGTGAACAATGTTGCAACCTTTATCAATTCAATTCGCATTTACTCAGCAAAAGTCATCAGTAATGATATATCTAAAATTTCGAAGAAATAATGGGTTCATTCATTTTTTTAACAGTCACGAAAGCGTTAAAAAATTGAAGTTTGTTCCATATGTTTGACGAATTATAAAAAATATCGAAAGTGTCCGTTTACCCTTCTTTTTTTTTAGACAAAAAGCAACGAAAATTACGCGATTACAAGTATATCGGCAATTTCTGATTTCCCGATAAATCATTGATCTAACAACTCGGCTATAATTTTGACAAATTTAATGAGCATTTACTCGCTAAAGTCATCAAAAACGTAAATCCTGAGTTCACGAGAAAAATTTGATTCGTCCATTTGAATAAAATAATTTAAAAATTCAATTTTTGCGCCCGGTTAGCGAAATTTATTTCGTGTCATGAACCAGTAAACACTGAAAAAAAATGTGGTAATAAAACGTGTTGTCTGGGCATGAAAAAAAAAATGAGGGCATTTTGAGGGATTTTTATTTCATTCATTAAAATTGTTTATGGCCGATATTTATTTGAGCTTCTTTTATCGTGTCTTGAAACATTGAACATTAAAAAAAAAAAAAAAATGATTAGCTTATATCAATAATTTTTTTGCTGCTGGACATTTCATTTTCATAATTACTAATGACTTTTGAAAACTATAAATATTCATTGGAATGCACATTGTCCAATAAGTTCGTGGCAAAAATCACAAGAGAAATGATGAATAATTGATTTAAATGAAAAATGAATTAGAGTGCCTACTATCGGGAAAAAAGTAAAAATCTCTTTGGGACAAATCGTGCCTTTATGAATGAAGGAAAAAATAACGAATGACGAAAATTGTAAAGAAAGAACAGAGTAGCAAAAACGGAACAGGAAGTATTTCGTTAATTCAGTTTTTTGTTTCGTCGCAATTCTGAAAAATCATGAAAATGAAAATTAGAAAAAAGGAATTAACGAAGAAAAACTCCACGAAAGAAATTAAGTAAAAAGTAATACACATTTACATAAAGATATATATGTATATATATCTATATATTTTGCCAACACTCACTCGTCCATCGTGCTGTCACCACACGAACGATCCGTCCAGTAGGGCTTCACTGAATTATTCCAAGCTCTATTAACGTTTAGTCTTTAAACCAGTCGATCGACGAGAAAAAAATGATTAAAACAAAAGAAATTAATATAAACAATGAGAAGAGGTAAAAAAAATGATGAAAAAGACTATTGTTAAACAATTATGAAAAAAAAAGACAAAAACGAAAGGAAAGAGATGGGCTTAAAGAATATTTAGAAGGAAAGAGTATAAAAAATTTTGCAAAAAAAAAAAAAGCAACCATGAAAAGCGTACGTGAAAATAAAAAATAACGTCCCAAACCAGGTAGCTATGAGACACTGCGAATGATTTTTTTTTGTTTTCGAGAACAACAAAACAGTTGAGTTTGTTCATAGTGAAATAAGGTGTGACTGAGGAAGACAGGGACGAGGATAAATTGTTCAAAGATTGAACGAAAAAAAAAAAAAAAACAAAAATACACGAAGAAATTCGTTTTTGAACGATGACGTGAAGATTTTTTTGAAATACATACAAAGTATGTTTATTATGGTGAGTCGGAATGTTGCAATGGTAATCGTAATGAATTGGCAACGTTCAATAAAATATTAATATTATTGATAAATAATTGGTAAAAAAATATGAATGAATATTAAAATTAAGTAATACCCAAATTAATCATACTTTTATTCTTTTAAAAATGAAACAATTGATAAAGTTTATAAAAAATAATGCATTAAATAATCGTCCCTGTCGCCTGGCCGGAAGTGCTTGAAGCTGTTACCGTCGTGTACCTTTTGCGATCACATAACGTACCATGTAGGCTCGATATAATCGAATCATCCTTAAAATGAGATCCCTTGTCCCTTAAGCAAAAAGAAAGGAAGAAGAACTGGGCCATTCGTGCAGGGATTTATGTGAAGAAAGAAAATAAAGAGTAAAACAAGGATGGAGAACGGGAAGAAAGACCAAAACTAGAAATGGTACGTTGGATCGCGTCGAGCAGAGTCGAAAATTTCTGCATTTCGCCTCTGCAATTAATATTTTATATATAAATATTTGTACAAAAGAGTATTAGGGGAAGAGCAAGAGGAAGAGAGAGAGAGAAAGCGAGATAGAGAGAAAAAGAGAGAGAGACGAATGAGATCACATTAAACAGAATATATATGTGTGTGTATATATGCTAAATATATATTTTACACAAAAAAGAAATATATATATATATATAAATATGGCACTTACACAATTCACTTATACATTATTGCAAATTAATCTATTTCTCTATCTCTCTCTTCGGATATACATATTATATATACATAAATATATATATACATTTGATCGCTTCACGAAGAAAGGACACTTAACACTTACACACACATACACACATAAAAAAAAATGCTGTAAATGGTTGTAGTTATTTAATAACTATTCTGTATATGGAGGTTATATTTAATATTATTACAATTTATTTATTAATTCGTAAGTAATTTATTGCTTTGCATTCCAAGAAAGAGATAAAATAATAATAATAATAATAATATAATAATAATAATAATAATAATGAAATAATGGAAAATCGTAATAGCTGATTGGCCCGAAATGGTCTTTGAATTCACACAAACAGATCGTAACTCCGATCGGGAGCTTTAAACAATTTATTTTTGTTGATTTTTTTCCGTTTTTATTTTTTTCACATAAATTTTGTTGACAATGTCTAAGATTAATCGCGAATGAAAAGGTAAAAAAAAATATAAATCCACCGTTTTGTGATCGAAGTTGAGATTCGTACAAAACGGCGGCTTCGGTGACGAAGAATAACGTTTTATTCGAATAACACCTTTGTATTAAAACTCGAGCGAGAATTGCCTGAAATTAGAAACAACAACTCATGATGTTTATTGATGAAGGTTTTGAAAATTATTTTTTCCTTTTATTTTTCGCTTCGAGCAGTGAACCTGCAAAGGAACGTCACTCTGATTAGCTCGTGAATAGCGCATAATTTATATGCATAATTACGTACAGTACGTATAAATTTTTATTCAATTGTTGCAAAATATTGAAAAAAGATTTAAAAAAAAAAAAAAAAAAAAAAAACGAAATAAATTTCACAGATAAAGTTTGAAAAAAGTTTGACATTGAGGGAAACGATAAACTTTTAGACACCTTTTACATAACGAGAGCACGTGTTCATCATATTTTTGTTATTGAATGTGAAAAAAAAATCGATACATATATATAAATATATATACACACACACACATGAACATATTTACAGTTTTGGTCAAAAGTATCAGGCGCTCTTCTAAAACCTCAATATTATGAAGTTTCATCCAGACAGAATTTAGTTCAAAAATTGTACTTAATAACAATTTCCAAACTGTGCATCCTTCCAAAATTCATCACTTCAAAAAGTTTAAACATTCTTTAACGATACGGTCTCTGTCAAATAAGTGGACAATCTTTTTTTCTTCATTCGACTATTCTAGAAGTTGATACCAAACGTCAGAGACGATTCTAAAATTCGGCAACAATGAAAACTATAAAGGTGTCCAATACTTTTGATCAATGCTGTATTTATTACGAAGAAATAGAAAAGAAAAGAAACCAGTTTTTAGAGACTCCATGAGTTTGTCAAGTGCCTGATTGGGAAGAAAATTTATACACGTCGAATAAAACGAAAATGAATGAAAACAAATAATGACAAAACCCTTTCACAGAAGAAATTTTGACGCTGGACCAAGTTTAAGCTGTAAAAAATTGTCAATTCGTGGTAAAGTATATGAAAAAAATTAACGCAGAATCCTAAATTAAAAAAGAACCTTGAAATTGTATTTGCGATGTCATATATTTGTAAAATTTTCAATTGAGCAAGAATAAAAGATAGAAAATTGAGAGTGAGAGTGAAAGATCGAAACAATGGACCAGATGCAAGCTCGAATTGAGGCAAAACTTTGGGGCTAGGGTAGATGCGCTTTATACTGTGATCACGTTTACAAAGAAGAAATAATAAAAAATAAAAAAATAGTTATAACTTTAGAGGATATAGCGAAGAATGCGAAGCTTTTGTCGCCCGAGAATACGAAAATATGATGAATACAAAAAAAAAATATAAAGAAAACCAAAAAAAAAAATTTGAAAAACCTCCGAGAAGTCGTATATGAAGAAAAAAGACGTAATAAATAAATAAAAACAAGCCTTAGGTGCACGCCCCGCCCACTTATTTATACAATATAAGAGTAAAACTATATATTTAAATGTATAAGAACGAAAAAAAAAAATTATTGTTGATGTTACTATGGTGTAATGGGTACAAGATAAATACAGACAAATTATGTATATAACACATTATTCTCCATGAAATTTCTACAACTTCTCCCAGCAACCTCTGAAAAGTTGAATCGTGCTATATCGGTTCTAAAGTGGATCAAGAATGCCCCATTTTTGGTTAAGTTTGACAGTAATGGCAGTTCTGATAAAACTCGAACAGAACGTATTTGAATTTTTTTGAAAAATATTTTGTTCATATTTACGAAGGGATTTCTACGAAAATGATAAAAATCAACACCTTTTGCCAATTGACCGATTTAAATTAAAAAAAAGGCTTCACCTACCCAGAATAACAATAAACTTTTTTATTGCAGTCGATCGAAGAGTGTGGAAAACTGCTGCATTCGAAATTTACGACTTTAATTATGCGAGGCATGCATTTTTCCTTACGATTCACTTGCAAGTTTGTATGCACAGATTTTTGAGGTCACGAAATAATAAAAATAAAGAAAAATGGATTATTCTGATTGAAAGACTAAAAAATATAATGAATTCTGTGCAAAAAAAAAATTCTAATTTGGATGAGTAACTAATCGAAAAAAGGCAGTAACGTTTGTTTCGTTACAAATTTTCGAATAGGCAAAAATTTTAATTACCAAATATAGAAATGCAACATTGTGGAAACATTAAATTGTAATATTGTGTGATTAAAAAACGATCAACTTTTTAGAAGTTTGTCATGTAAATTTCTTTTCACCACGAACTTCGATAATAAATACATTAAAAGGAATATCTATAGATCTGTCCGATGGACGAATGCCAGACAATGCAGGGACTCGCGAGCAAACCGGATGTCGAGTGGTAATGAACAATGGGAGGGAGTATAAATTCAGACTTCCGGACGTCGTTTGAAAAGCATTAGATACACTGTGATTGATATCATTGCGTCATAAAAGCGAGTCTCGTAGCTTCTGGCGAAACTGTGTATTTTCTGAATCCACAACCGGAAGTCCATGCCGTTGGTGCTCGATATGAAAATAATTAGGGAAAAAAAGTAAAAAGAATTGATAGAAATTCAACTAGTAGCCACTTTCAGTCTCCTTCTTTATTTCACAAAACGTTATATCGATGCAGAAAATTTATATTACAAATTGCATTAAATCTAAAAAAATAAATATAAACGTGTATATTCTTTTTATTTTCAATTTCATTTTTTGAGCCAGTTTTGGTGTCGCGCGTAATTCGAGATTTCTTCGAGTTACGGGACTCCGATTCGAAACTTTTCTTTCATTACATAAATATTTATCGATAAACATTTATATTTATTTATAAGCGTTCAAAATTTTCATCCAATGTTCCAATAGCTTAAAGGTACAAAATATTCGCAAAAATATAGAATTGCGCGTCGAAGAAAAAAATTTGCTCCCAACTATTTTTTAGGTTGTGCTTCAAATTTTTTTGGGGCTCGCACCATACTTTGAACTTTCGTCAACAATTGTACACCTCTTTTAACCCTAAGATTAATATTAGTCATGAATGGCCTGCCGTAAGTTTTTTAAAAAGCTGATACAAAATAAAACGAAATAAATGACTTAATACGTTTCCCTTATAAAAAAAAAAGAGAAGAAATAATTAATAATATCATTCGCGCCGGAAGCTCGAAAACGATACCGTTAGGGCTTGGCTATTTACATGAAAGAATAAGAAAATAACGAATCTCTAGCAACGAAATGGAGAAAATGTTTTTAGAGTACAGGGAGAGAAAGAGATCGCGATTAATTTAAAAAAGAAACGAGTGAGCGAGAAAATGAAGGAAAAAAAAAAGAAAAAAAAACAGCCGGGCTATTAACAAAAAATAGTAAAAAATTTGTTGACTGAAGAAAATATTATAAAAAAAAAAAAAAATGATATTACATCAATGCTTTTTTGTAAAGCCTGGCGGCATATTTTCATGTAATTTGTGATTCGTTTTTGTCACTGGTGTTCTTGTGGCTGAGAATGCTCTCGATGTTGCGATGGATCCGTGCGATTTGTGATCGTTTGCTGCCCGGTGTTTCTCTCTCCTCGATGTACAGGTTGCCACTGGTTCCCGACCACCCGGCTGCGACGACCGGGGTCTCGCGTTTCCGGTCTGTGGACAAAGAAGAGGAGCGAACGAGCCCGTGAACTTTATTGCCTCGTACGCGAATCACACTATTGTCCCAAGTACTCTAAAGGCCGAGGGAAAGAGAAAAGGGAAAGGGGCTGGAGGGAGAGAGGGCTTGAAGAGGCATGGAATAAAGTCATCGTCGTCTATTAAATTGCTTATCTCTTCCACTACGTTATTTCATCTCTTCTCAATTCTCCCCCTCTCTCTCTCTCTCTTATCTCGTCTCAAACACATGGTACCGACTATATAACGCGCTTGATATATATTTCCGGTCGCAAAAAATAACCAATTGGTATTTCAACACTGTATTTCTTAATGCATCTGTTTGGGACGAGCTGCTCTCGAGGGGAATGTGCGAATAGCCTTGAAAGATTTTTCTTTCAATTGTTACCAACGAGCAATTCTCTTGGGAACAATGCTATATCGATAAATACATTTATTTTTTGCCAATTTATAAAAATAAATGTACAAATTCGATCTTTCTACCATTGGCAAGAAAAATTTTACTACTACAGATGAAATTAAAAAAAAAAAAAAAAAAAAAAAAAAAAAATCGAGTCGAAATTTTACAATAATTTGTACGAATGAGCAAAAAATAGTTGATACTCATTTTCTAGATGTTTAACCAGTTAACTGGTAAGGACGCATATGTGCGTCGAAAATTTCAGTGCCAAAACTGGTAAGGACGCATATATGCGTTTTTTTTTTCAAATTTAGATGAATTTCGATGAAACTTGGTATCCGAAGGTTTTTTGGGCCGCTGAATCCGAATCTGAAGTCTAATTTAAAAAATTCGGAATGGTGGATCCAATAAGGCGGACTGAAATGTGAATGATTATTCAATTTCGATGATACAACAAAATACCTCCGCTATTAGCTGGTGACTGTAATCATTAGCAGAAACTGCCGAACCATCAGAATCATTATGAACGTCTTCCATAAACCATTCATTGTTGTCGTTATTCGATAAATCGTGGAAAGATTCCGAAGAATAAGAAATTACGTCCGGTTGATATAGTTCTTGGGTTTTTTTCGCTAACATTGCACTTGTATGGCAAAAATCTGTATCATCAGAATCTGTAATTTCAGGGGAAAGAGATCTTAAACTCTTACGTGCTTGCGAACGCAAATGAGGCATTTTGAATTAAAAAAAATGAGCAATTAGAAAAAAATACAAATATAGAACTGGCAATCCTGTGATGAAATATTTTGTACAGATTACTGTCTAATATCAAGAACAGTTATGATGATTTTCGTAGCGTACTCGATCGTACCAGTTTTGGCACGGGAATGGATTCACTCGCTTACCAGTTAACTGGTTAATTCGAGAAAAAAAAAATGTATGCAGCTCACAGAATATTGATATTTTGACATTGATGAAAATACTGGATTAGAAGAAAATAGAAACATTGGAATGCAGTGTGGCAACAATATGCGTTAAAGGGTCAAGTTTCCGGGACAGTTGCAAATATGCGACGACGATAATAACGCATTGAAATATGCTACAGGTGGAAAACGAAACACGTATAAAGCGATGCGCGTTACATGTTTATTCTTAGTTATAACACTTTCGTCTCTCGTTGAAGCTCTCGATAGCCTTTCTATTTTTCTCACGTAGTGGGAGGTCGAGATACAATAATGAAACGTCCTCTATGTAGACTCGAAATTTTTGTCACCGAGCAAGTGGATTGCAGAAGACACACGAGGCGTTAGGAGAGAAACGTTGAATGAAAGCGGTGCGTTTGGGACTGAAAGAGCGGGGGGCGAGAGGCACGTCGAACGATGCTTGTACACGGACACTTTTTTTTTCCTCCATCTCTCTCTTCCTCATTTAGACTATGACCCTGCTCCGGGGCCCCTTAGGCTCATCATATTCGTATTCCTTGCACGAAACCCGTGTAACCGTTTCTCTCTTCGAGAACCCCTCATTCAACGCTCTGGTCTATCATATCGATCGAATCTGTAATCGTATCATGCTTTTCGCCTCTTGCGCATTTGACTCGCGGTTCTCTACGTTCCTTTATTCGTCGCACTCGTAATTCTTCAAGCTTTCTGCATTGTAACTGGCAAATCAAGAAAAATTGACGCTTCGACCGGTCTTCGAGGACGAGAATATCTTCAGATGTGTTCTTAGAAATTTTTTTTGTTTTTAAAAAAGTTCAAAACATATTTTTGAGAAACAACGAGAAATCTTCATTCATCGAACGCTCAAGTAGTGTCGCTGTCGAATTATTTTTATGAAACCTCATTTGAATCATTTTTTGTAAACAATTAAACGGTCAAATCGTCCGTTAAGAAAGCATAACTGATAACAAAATGCTACAAATTCGTTCTTTTTTTTTTTTTGTTTTTTAAATTAAACGAATTTGCTGATTCAGGCATTAGAACGACTTCTGCTGGTTCATTTCTATGATTTCTTTTTTCCCATAAAACTACGTGAAGATTTTTATTAAACCTTCGTAAGCGACGTTGATTTTTCTGACGACGGTGAGCACGTAATTCTTCAAAGCCCACCCAAGTAAAAAGTAGTTCTTACCTAAGAGTTTCTCGAGGTATTGGCACCTGGTCTCGGGGTCACCGGGGTTCATTGGTGCCCCGGCGGTCAACTCAGCGAGCTCAGCTTTCACCATGAGGTTCAGTCTTGCCGAGATTTCTTCGAGACCAGCTGAAAAAAAAAGAGGAACGTTTTAGAACTTGCTTTAGATACAAAATTGCATTTCGTGGTTCACAGTACCATTCACCAATTTTTTGTCTTTACTACTGTTTAGTGAAACTGTCCGGAAGGAACAAACCGTTGAAAATGATTCTTCGAATAATTTTATGACGTACGATTATTTAGTTGATTTCTAAGTCTATGTTAAAGCATCTTCCGGACCCTACGATAGAAACAAAGTAATATGTCGTATGTGCAGCATTTGTAGGAAGCCATTTATCACATATGTACTATGCAGGAAGCGTAAAGCTTGTGATTATATTCATTGGCGAAACATCAAGTGTGCGAATTGTCCGCTCAGCTTCTAGGAAGTTATTATGAAACGTACAGTGTATGGGATATCGTTGCTTATACAAATTACTTCGAATGCATGACGAGAGAATAAATGGATGGGGATGAAACCAATCGTACAAAGCATTGTCTATACCGGTAAGGAAACGATGAAAGTGAAATTCATAACGAAGACTTCGATCGCAGATGTCTCGTAGGGACCGTAATGTTTGTCAATCCGGATTTTTTTCGCGAAAAGTATGATTTTTTTTTTTTTTTTCTCGAAAGAAAAGTAACGGGATATCGGGATCCCTAGAAAAGGGGGAACTTCAGAACCGAATCTCGTTACGTTTGACACCGATGCATTTCTCATTTATTCACGGAAAGCCACCAACAGTTGTACGAGAATCTACGTGCAATAATTCACGCGAGCGTTAGTATGCGCCTTGATTAACATGTATAAGCACGTAGTAAAATAATGATTTCCCACGGACTTTTAAGCAAGTATGCGAGATGTACGCGTCACGATAAAAACGCGTTCGTGAGATGGCCAAACGAAGCCTGAAGGGGAGTGTTCCGGTATGAAAGAGTTCCTCGTATAGCTCGGTATGCAAATGCGCTTATAGTAAAATATCGTACGAGCATACCTGCATAAACAAAATGTCCCGTAAGAAAAAAAAGGCGCATTAAGCTAATAGCTTTTCCTCGATAAGCTTTGCCCTGATCGAATATGAATTAAGAATCGGAACACGAAATGCAGGATCTTAAGCTTTCTCAGGATACAATTGCATCAATTTTTAAGATTTTCTTTACATTGCGAAATTATAACGCGGCCTTTCAAATTGTGATACATTTTTTTTATCATTCTCGCAGCGTATCTCTTACAATTTTTCTCGTTCTAGCAGCGTTTCAAAATGCTTCTTCAGCTGCTGTTTTTTAGTCTATTTAAAGTTACACTCATTTTGAAAATTTTCGAACGAACTCCTGAGAATCGTGCTCTCTAAAAAAAAAAAAGTTCCTTTCAGATTGTTAGCTACAGATAATTCAAATGATTGCAACCGCGTTCTCTAGCGAACACTGAGATTTTGGACTTGCTCCGTCAATTGAAGAAAACTCAAATCAGTAAGTTGGAAATTTCTTCAAAATCGGTACACGTTTTCGTAGATTGAGAATAATTTTTGGAAAGCAGTAAAAAAAAATTTGTAAAAAAGTACAATTTCCCCGGAGAAACCCGTAATATATCGTCTTAGAGAAATTTTATAGTTCTCAATGAATCGTAGTTCGTACGCAACGGCAATAATTCAGTGTTAAAGCGTTACAAGGATGGTTGAAGGCATTCATCGACTTATATTCACATCGCGATTGTACGGCCCACGTTTCCATGGGTCGGCAAACGGCGTTAGCGCCTCTACCGCGAACGTTTCTGGGAATAAAACGGACGAGCGGCATTTTATATCGGCCCTTTGTGCCGCAAAATGAATTCCGACGACTCCGGATGAAGTTTTGTTGCGCGGGCTTAAGCAGTACGCCCGGATTCGTGGAACTGCGAAAGTTTATGCGAAGACTATTGATTCGTATGAAATGAAAGTGGCTGTTTGTTGCAGTTTTCATGACTCGAAACATCATTGTATCCGCATTTGAATAAAGTCTTATTCTTCAACGAGCGATTAGGCATCGGAGAGTCCTAAAGTATTTAATAAAGCTTCGATCGATGTCAGACTCTTCTCGGTTGAAGAGAGGCTCTGGAGCGGTTGAGAACGAGACGTGAGACGTTACATCCGGACCGGGTAGATCGAGTCAAGATGAGGAGAGATAGAGGCCGTGATCGGTTCTCTAATGAAGAAAATCCCGTCTTGCATTTTAAGGCTCTGATGGCCGCATCTCGCGTTTTCTATCACCTCCGCTTATGCGATCGCTCGAGGCCGTTTTATCGCTGAATAATTATTGACCGTAGTAGGATCCCTTGTCTCGTCAACTATCGCAGTCCCATGTTAATAGCCTGCAAGTTCTAGGGACTGGAACTCTTCTAATTCTTCGGAATAAGTCACAAGTCTTTTCGGAGTCTCCCGACACTTCCTTACCGCTCGGAACTGTTTCGTAATTTCTATGAATTTCTGCCATGTGTACTTTTATACCGTTCGACACGATTGATCTAATCAGCATTTTACTCGAGTCATCTTTAATCTTCATCTTTCGAAGGACCCTGTGGAATGCTGTTTAGTTTTTAGGCTGATAGATCGAGAGACAGCTTACCTGGTTCAAAATTTCTCTTCATCCGTCTCCACTGTCTGACGTAGACTAGGGCCGAGCATCCGGCGACGAGAAAAAAGACTATACAAGCGCATACGGCGAGTACCAATGCACCGGTTTGCCAGTCCCAAGGGATTCCGGCCTCTCCGCTCGTTCTTCTTGCTCGGGAGTCCTTCGTCGAGTCCTGAAACATTTAAAGTGAAAATCCGAATTGTCCGCGTTAGAAAATCGAGCGATTATCCGAAGGTTCCGCAGGCCCCGGAAGCTTCAATTACTGACCTTGAAATCGTCGGCAA
This sequence comes from Campoplex capitator, assembly GCA_037576405.1. Lineage (NCBI taxonomy): Eukaryota > Metazoa > Arthropoda > Insecta > Hymenoptera > Ichneumonidae > Campoplex > Campoplex capitator. Next base: position 7,367,396 of record JARBWI010000003.1, read on the forward strand.
ATGGAAATTCGACTTCCTGATCGAGCTCCCGAGCGAGATCGACGAGCTCTCTTTCCTGAACATCCGATGGCTTCCGTCGTTGTTCCTCCGGTTCTGGGAAACGCCATAGTGTGCTCGGTGTCACTGGGTCCTGTTGAGCGGCCTCGGATTTTCTTCGGGTTGAAAGAAAAGGCCAGTCGAGCTCGAGGGCCGAAAGAGGACCGCATATAGCGTCTTTGTGAATTGCGCAAGGGCTCAACGTGAACTCCGGGGCACATTGTGTACAGGGACTGCAGGAAGCTTTTTCAACCGACCAAAATTCATGGCCGGGCTTGCAAACTGGAAATATTTCCGTCGAGCAGACTGATCGTGAGATCGCACCGAGCAACACCAGCCACACCAGCAACAGGCCCGAATAATTTGAATCAGACGGCATCACCTTTGTAAGCAACAAATCGTTTGAAGAAAAAAAAAAACGAAATCATTAGTGATGGAATCTCGGTATTCAAGTTCAACTGCGTGTTTCATTTTTTTTCTCAATCATTATGTCCGTTTATAGATTCATATTGGATTTGGAAGTTCTGTATTAACTGAAACCTCATCAATTCATACAGAAGTGCTGGGCTAACTTATTTTACGTTCTTTCTATGAGGATGGGCTTCGCTGGCACGTTATTTTCAACAGTACGGAGTTCGCGTAATAATTATCCCTAAATGTGATGCAATGCAGCCTAAAAAAATTCTGAAGATGACATTGAATTGACAGCTTCTCGTTTATAAACGAGTTTACAGTTTACGGCGTCTCGACCAATTGGACTCGTTCTACTGTCCAATAACTAAATTTCCAATAATCATAAATATTTATTGGATAATAACAGAATTCATCGGACAAACAAGTATTCTTGGTTGACTTCCAATGATGCGATCTCCAATAGCATACCAATCACTGTCGAATTCGTCGACGAACTAAACGCTCCCAAATTCGTGTGATCAATTCGGCTAATGTGGATCGTTCGTGTACAGATCAATTTGAATTTCTACTAGTTTTCTTAAACTTATTACGCATGTGAGATAAATTTTCGGTTAATTTTCGAAAACTTGGGAAATTATTTAGTAAGGGTCTCTTCCAGGAATCTAAAAACGTATAAACTACCGGAAAAAAGGTTCCATGTAAAGTTTAGTTTGGTGAATAACCGATGACCAAGTATCCGAAACAAATTCACGTGAAACTGTGCAATTTTTCATTTCTGAAATCTCAAACAAGGAACACTGAATCTTATTGAAAATTTAGCGCGTTATTGGATTACCAGAATATAAATAATGATTCTATTCACTACTTTAATTTCTTGTCAAACACACTTTCATTATTTTCGATATTTCGATGTAAACTTTACACGAGCTCCTAACAAAAATCATCAAAGTTGCAGAAATTATCAGAATTGTGTGTCGTTCGCTTCATTTTCATTAAATGCAAAAAGTTACTACTTCTCATTTAAAGAAAAACCCTCAACAATTCCTGTCTACAATTCCCGAAAAAAAATGAAATTGTCGTAGTGACCAAGAACATGAATTGAAAATCAAGAAATTATTCCACAGTAAGCTGTGTACGTTCTGAGCGATCTTTGCTGAAGGGTTTCGCTGAAACCAGCTGAAACTCAGTAAAAATGTAGCCGCCTGTATCGGCCGGGTTTTCGACAGTTTCTCTTGGCCCTCGTGCCAGTCGGATACATCAGTGCATCAGGAAAGAGTGGCCGTGGTCAATACTCTGGTCGTTTTTCACATAAACCTCAGGAACAGTAAAATGAGGGAAAAAGTGAAAGCGTATATGAGCAGGAAAAATTTTCAAAAAAAAAAATTTTCAAAAAAAAATGGAATTATCAAGTGTCAAAGTTGCAGGAAAGCAGAAGAGATAAAAATGACTTTGAATCATCCCCGAATTCGACGAGTACGATAATTCGAGTCTTCGTTCGTAAGATCTACAAATTGATCATTAAATTTAGCGTATGATTGCAGGAAGGAAGAACATTAAGGTGCGGAACGGAAGTTCGCCGCCCACCTACCGCGCCGGTTGGGAGCTGTTAATCGGTGTAACAACGTTGGTTATATCTGTACATGCAGCGTAACGGTGTTGGAGAAAGACTCATACACGTGTAAATAACAGGTAAACGATAAAAATGGATACACCAGTAAAAGAATGAGCTTTGTTAAGAACTGTAGAGAGAGGTTTTTATACCAGCCGCGATGACGTAGTCGAATCGCGATTCAGCCACGGATGTTACAATACAACGCGCACGAACCGGAAGTAGTCTTCTCACGGAATGCTTCGAGAGCACTTTCCTTTCGCACCTACAATAATATATATATATAACCCTTCATCAACATCGTTGCTATTATCACCAAAAACTTAACGTTCTCAATTATTCGTTCAATATTCTTTACGAACCCCCCTTGTGTGTACGTTGTTCCCAATAACGCTTTGAGGATTTAAAATTTCGACGAAATCTTCCAGACGCTCACACTCCTTCTCGAGCAGCAGCCTCTCAAAATAAATCGAAGAAATAACAAATACTCGCCGTCTATTTATCTAAAGTGCTTCCGGTCTTATTCTCTACACACCTCGAAGTAATTTACACTCAATTTTCATGCTCCCAACACTTCGATAAATATTCCTGAATATTTATTGCAAATTTTTGTTTTTTTTTTTTTTTTTTTCTATTTTTCTTGAAATCATTTCAAACATTCGACCGCGAAGATTACTCGCGATATTAAAATTCATCATTTTATGCTCGTAACGCACTGTCGAAACTCGATAACGATGAAAAAAAAAAAAAGTAAGATAAAAAACAAAAGAAATTCGACTGGATTTCTTTTGTGTTTCTCATAATTTGTCATTCGCTTTATTTAATATGACTCACTACGTGTATGATTATTCGTTTAAATACAGAGCTGCCCTCCTTTAATTAATGAGGGTACCCATTCGTTGGGTCTCGTAAGCACGACAATTAGGTGTTATACATCATTGTGTCACACGAACCCCCTTATATGTCGCATTTTTCTTTTCCGTTTACGACTCTAAATAACGTTTCACAGCTCCTCGTACCCATCAAAGTAGCCAAGTCCAATTAAAACGTTATTTTTTTCTTTTCTCGAATTAATGAGTCAAGTGGCTCTTCTCGTATAATTGTCGCGGTGGTTTCGAGAGTTCCATCAACGCTGATACTAATTTTCTATGCTTCCTTCGACGTAGAAAAATTTATTTATTTTTTCTTTCACGTCGTTTTTTTTTTCGTAATGATTTTTTTAAACTACATCGAACCGATCAGTGCGTGACCTTGAAACGAATTGAGATTCATGTAAAAGTCTACCAAGCGAATTAATTCGTACGCAATTCCAAAGATTTCTCTGTAGGCCTCTTTTACCTCATATTTTTCATCTCGATGTTTAGTTGAATATCTTTGCAACATTGTAAGTGCATTAACGTGTGGTACATGCTGCGTGACCATAAGACTTGTCTGTGGCTCACTGTTATGGACTTGGGCAAATCTCATTAGCGTCGAAACGCGTCTTTTTTTTTCCCCGAGTTTCAGGTATTTGAACAACGCGTGCGATTTAATTCATTCTCGTCACGATATATCTAATCTAATAAGAATCTGAAATAATTCATGATACCCTCTGTGCCACACAGCAACATTCTAGAAAAATACCGTTAAGTGTGTGACAGATTTTCGAATTTATTTGGCAATATTTCAAAAAATTTGGAAAATTCCTATTTTTTTTTAACGCCTTTTCGTTACCTTTGTACGACATATTGTAAATGTTTGTTCAATTGCTTGAAGTACTTTGCAGTAAAGAAATGGAATTAGCGCGGGTTCGAAATCGGTAAAAATCTCGGCGAAAAATATACAGACTGTTACCATTCAAGATTTTGCATGAGAAATTATTACGGAATTTTACGAAGAAATGGGTGAGAGATCAGCGAAAAGGACGACGGCGTTCTAAGAAGTTTGAATACGGTAAAATTCGTTATTCGAACTTGAAAAAAAAAAAAAGACAAAAAAAGCATGAAAAGTATTTCAATAACGAAACTCACGATGCCTTTGGTGATAGGGAGTCTGCCATGACGTAACCGTATCTCGTATCCAAGCTCACTAGATGGGGTTGACTTATTATATCCGGCAGTAGCACTCTTCGTCAACTTAGATTAGAGTGATCTCGATCTTATGGATTCTTTATCCTCGCATTATCCACCACAAAAGATGAAGCACGGAAATAAAACATTCGGCGCTATTTACACATTAATCGATTTTACAAGGTCATTTTTATGTTCAACTCAGGTCAGTGTAGTAAATAATCGATTATTTATCTTCCTTTGTACAAATACGCACATCGTTTTAAATGGATCATCGAACGATTTATTGGTAAATTTTTTATTTTCGTACAATTCATAGCCACACCATTATATACTTCGAGCACCGGTAATCAAAGATTATTGATATTAAACGTTTGATACACGAAAAAAAGGTTTCGTATTGAAATTGTTTGTATAATAATTGATATACTAAAGAATACGAAGGGAGAAACGATCGCACGAAAGATGCGTTCCGTAAGTGAGGCGAGTCTCGACTGGAGAAGTTAAAAGTTGTAGGATCGTAGGCAGCGCCAGCGGGGGGAAGGCGGCTTAGGAGAGAAACAGCCGGACCGCTAGTTCGTTCAGTTCGTTGACGGCATACCATACGCTCGGAGCGACTAGTTCGACGGGTTCTACTAATTTCCGCCCACGAATAAACCGCGAGTGGGGGAAAATTGAGAGAAAGAGTAGCGTGATTCCTGTGCAGGCCCCAATTGGGACTCTGTTGGAGCAAGAGAAAAACGAGATAGAAACCACACTTAGGATACGAAATGATATATAGGGTCAACGAAGAGTGCAAGGGACGAGGGACGGAGTTTGAGAGAGGAAAAAAACAACAGACGCAGAGGCAAAATTGCATTGTAGCGAAAAAGCATAGAAATCCGACGAAGCCATCCGACTTTTATTTATCAAACGAGTCTGCTCCTAAAAATATTGTAGAATTATAAATTGAATTCGAAAATTTATATGAGCAACAGCATGAAAGGAAGCTGTTCGAGAACGTTTTTCTATCAAAAAAAATGTCTCAATTCAGCAAACATATTCGGGACACTGTTGCTACACACGCGTTCGCTTGTTAAATTTTCATGAAACTCAACAAAATTCTCACTTTTTCCAAAGATGGAATAAAATACGAGTCGCAAGCTACGTACGAGAGTAGTTTCCACACTTTTTATGAGCGGGAAGAGTGCGAAAAAATGTCTTCCAAACGATTCCAAGTCGTGCTGGAGACTAGCGTAGTACAGCAGTATTGTCAAAAAGAAAAGCCGAAATTCGATCGTTGCGTTTCGCAGATATTCTGGACGGAGGGGAGGGGGGGGGGGGCGTTGAGACATTTACGTGAAAACAATAATTGGTCTATATACAACGTTGCACTTGGAAAATAAATTTGTTGATTTATCAAAGTTTTTGTTGGATCAACAAATCATGGCGAAAAAATAAAATTCGTTACAAAAATTTGGTTGATTTACAAAATTTTCATAAAATATTGTCTTTCATAATCTGATACACTAGAAGCATTTATATTATTATAGAACGTGATCGGTTCAGACGTAAAGTAGTATTCTTCACGCGATCGCTGAAACGAGCAAAGAGAAGGTCATTCACTTTGAGATTTGCGATTTGTTATGAGCCATGTATCGTTGCTCGTCGATGTATCGGGAATGCAAGATTATTATAAACGGCGCGTCGAGTACACGTAAATCACAGTGTCGCGATGCACTAACTCTTTTCGTATTCGATATGGTTTCCCCCGCTCGTCGCGATTGTCCGATCTTCAACTGTAATCCTGATATTATTTTAAAGAATTTTGCGATTTTATATGGTTTTCGATGAAATATCACGAGCGGTATATACACATAATCCTCGAAGATTGTTATCATCCAGAAAAAACAGCCTTGAAACAATTTCATTTTTAAAATATTCGATGTATCAATTATTATCACTATATGGCTGGGTTGAAGGCACAAAGTATGGGAAAAAAGTCACTTATGTAAAAAATCCTTTATTAACGTTGCAAAGAGCCTAGACCTCAAGTCACAACGCATTTCTAATGTAAACAATGATTTAAGAAACTACGCATTAATGCCTCCGTAAATAACCTCGAAAATTAGTCAGCCAATATTTCTTATCAAGCTCCAATTACTTGATTTACTTTTCAATCATTAACGCGTTCTACTTAAAAGTTTGAAAAATTTACGGCGAGAAACGATAGCAGACGTGAGAGAATTATACAAACATAACAAGGATAAATCATGAAATCGAGAAGTATACAATAAACGACGAAAACGAAAACGGTATCGAATCGACGTGACCCAGTCAAGGTTTCATCAACATTTAGGATAAAGTAATAATAAAAATTATAAGAATTCAGTTGCATCGCTCTCATCTCGATAATGTTATATAGAACAACTTGACATTGCGATAGTAAAATTACTCGCTCATCACGTACAAGAAACATGATGAGATTGGAAAACATATATAAACTATCGAGATTTTTAACTGCATTCTCATTACTGAATTTAAACGTTTAGTGCGCGTTTGTGGAATTATGGTTTCCTCTGTAATGACGCAAGAGTCATACGTCCCGAACGACCGTGATCGCCGTGGTGGTGGCGCCTTCGTTGTAGTCGGAGCGCTCCGAACCTTGAACAGGGGCAATTTTACTATTCCGATTGACATAGTAGACGTGGTTAATCTAAAAAAAAGTTTTTCCAAGACCACCTCTTCGGACTGTGTCAGTGAAATGAGCGGAAAAGTGAACAAAAATGTGCATTTAGGTAAGTAAAATAACACTAATCAATGTTATCACCAAATTTATGTTTCATGAATTTTCGAACTTCCAATTTCATAAATTTTATAGGTTAATCTGAAGAAAACACGTAAATATTCCAAGATTTTTTTCACTATTCATCTTTTCGAATATATTTTTGATGTAGGTGTACAGTACGAAACAATAAATTTAGTGAATCAGCATTTTTCTACATTAAAAACTCGTTAAACATAACCTCACCTTATTTCGTCGACGTATCCTTGAATTCGATATGATTAATTGATTGTCAATAAATAACTGCTTTGTTTTTATTCAGATGTTCCATACATTCGTTTCTTTTTGCAGAAAAATTGCAAAAGCTAGTAAACTCATTCTCTATGGTTTTTGTAAGATGTACAATTTTTTCAGGCAACCTTCATTCAGGGAGTGAAACATCGACCAGAAAAGCATTTATGCTCGTAGGTTTAATATTCCTGACTTCATTAACTGCGCTCCTGTGGGTTTATACTCATTTCCCGGAATTGGCAGAGTAATTATTTATAAAATGATATTTATATTGATTGCGTTAATTTAGTTTCAATCGATTTGAACATTCTAACAAAACTCACTTGAATTAATTTCAGAGAAGAAAATTCTAGATTAAATTGAAAAACAAAATTTTGATTCTGATGAATATTTCAGGCATGAAAAGGAACACATGAAGTTACCCTTTCATATAGAAGATGCCAAAAATTTAGGTAAATTATTGGAACGGTACAAGGATCGTTACTACACAGAAGTGCTCGCTGGACTCTTCGTTACATATGTATTGTATCCTTTTTTCATAATTAATGAACATTATTCTGCCATATGTACTGCAAAGTTTCAAAGTCTGCTAAATGAATTAAAAAATACTTTATATCTAGAATCCCGAGGCTGTACCTTTTAGTGTTAAATGTTCACATTCAGCCTAAAACTTTGATACAGAAACAATTTAACCTCTATGCGATTGAGATGATGCTGGTCGGCATCATCTCAAGGTCGAGCCATATTACTAGTCCATATGTCGGCCGCTTGGAGGTTAATAGTATAGTCATCAATGCAGAGAAAACCTATGAATTTTATATGTTGAAAATAACAGTATATACTCGGCATAACAAATCGAAGGAATGATTATCAAAATCCATCATGATTGGACAACAATTGAAGCAAGTTGTGAAAAAATGTTGGCATGAGGCCTGTCACATCCTTATATACTCGAATATTATGAAATTTCTCTGACTTTATCAATATATAAACTCTCGCTCAGTTGAAAGGCAACACCAATAACAAGAAATTTCCTTACATGCAATGAAAACAGTTTACAAACATTCGCGATACCAGGATCGATATTTTTATCGATTTTGTCAGGATTTTTGTTCCCATTTCCCCTAGCGCTGTTCCTCGTGTGCAGTTGTAGTGCCATCGGTGCGAGTTTGTGTTATCTCGTTTCATCGTTGCTAGGAAGAAAATTATTATTTAAATACTTTCCCGATAAAGCAAACGAGTGGACACTCAAAGTGATTAAACACAAAGACCATTTATTAAATTATATGTTGTTCTTGAGGATGACGCCGCTATTGCCGAACTGGTTCATCAATTTAGCGAGTCCGGTTATCGGTGTTCCTTTAATGCCTTTTATTATTGGCACCTTTTTTGGTGTTGCTCCGCCCTCCTTCGTCGCTATACAAGCTGGACAGACTTTAAACAAATTAACCTCTTCCAGTGATGCTTTCTCCTGGAACAGTATTATTATTCTTTGTATATTTGCCCTTGTCTCTCTTCTGCCTGTAATCTTAAAACGAAAGTATAGCAAAAAATTCGATTGAGCAAAAAAGTTTTTTCCTTTAGCCAAAGAATTTTTTTTCTCAAAATTTAATCTTTTTAATGCTTTAGACACAATTCCTTTTATTCAAATAATAAAAGAATTATTTATTCAACAATAAACTTCTCGATCTCTGACTATTTCCGGCCTAAATCTCTCGATCTAAATCAAAATGTCCGATCGGAAATCGTCCAGAACGACGAATCAATCTAGTTCAATTTTTCAAGCTTTCTCTCTTACGTTACAAAAGATCCGTAATAGGTTATTGAAGTTTTGAATTTATTATTTCACCGTTAATTACGCTTTTCACAAACTTCACCAAGATTTCGCGACTCTTGGATAGACCGTGCAAAAATTCAAATTTATTCTCTGAATAATTGATATTCAATGAATATCACAACTCTCAGTTTTTTTTTTTTTTTTTAATCTCTACGTCGTGGTACAAACTCACTGTAATCCTACACATAATTTTTCTATAAGATTGTATTTATTATTAGAAAAATATGTAAATACAAAAAATGCGGGTGTTGCGTAATTTTTTGTTGATTGTAAAATATTGTTGAAAAAACGAATGCCGAAACTGTTTTATCCTCGAGAATAAATCATTTTCATTACATTTAACTGTATTTTTTTTTTTTTTTAAATTGCTACAAGTTTATTCCATTTTCGACGGCGTTGAAGTGAAATATGTTTCGAAATATATTTTCAAGATTATTTATATGTACAATTCCTTAAGGTTCGATAGAAAAAAAATGTATTGATAGAAGATCCTAAAAACTAGTCAGAGAATGAACGAGCAGAACGTCGTCGAATGTGCCAAAATGAAAATAATTTTAGACATACATTGTAGTTGTATTGAAAGATATCACAATTTCCATAGAAAAATATAAACGCATGTATTTCCAAAAAATACTTTATAAAAGTAGTACAAAACGAGTGCACAATTTCTAGCAGAAAGATATGAGGTAATTAATGCTTATATCAGTCGAATTCACTGTTGGAATGCTCAGGGGTCTCCAGTACCACCAATTATACCACACTGAAATATGAAAAAAATAAGTAACGTTATAGTAGTAACTAGAATTATATGAAATTGAAAAAAAAAAACATCGGAGGAGAAATTCCTATGATGAATTTTCAAAGTGACAATCTGTAAAAGAAAATGATGAATTACTATTTTTCATTTTCCAACGCATGTAGGATTCCAATTTACTATGTACGCTGCGATTTAAACTTTTCACTCGTACGTGTATCCAAAGAACTACCATAAAAAGAAAGGTATTGATATGTGTTACAGTTGATACCGTTCGAGTCGAATGAAAAAAAATATTTTTTTGTGAGTCAATATCTTCGAAATGGGTTGATGAAAAATTGCCTTCGAACCAAAATTTCATATCACAATTATGCAGCATACACGAGCGTTTTTATTCAAAAATCCTGATATTCATTGAGCATTATGTACAAAAAGATCACATGAAATCAGAATAACAGAGTTAACGAGACTACGAAAAAGTGCGTGTAACGATCATTATGGAAATTTCCCCTTAAATACATTGAATTCTTATAAATTTCATCCCGACAATTAAATGAATTTTTACGGGTGCAAAAACTCACGTGTTTTTCCAGAGGACAATAATATTGTAAACGATTTACAACTGTGTGAACACTCAGAACTGGGAACCATATTAATAAGTCTTGAACCGCTGGAACATTTGAGGACAACATTGCTGCATTCCGGGTTTGGCTGAAACAAAAAAAATAAAATTTCCCCGCATCAATGAAGGAACACACAAAAGCATTCATTTGAGAGATTGAGAAAAATTGAATATTTAGTATTTTTTTTTCAGCGCAAACTTACTAAAGAATAAATTTGCGATATTGGCTCATCGATAAATACAAATTTTTCTGTACTTTGGCTCCAAATGTTAGGCACAGTGTTTGGTCGTGGAAATAACTTTCTTATCAATCTTCCTGGCTCCATTCTCAGTATTCTCCATGTTATATGAGTGTCCAGTTGAACCGTCGGATACTTGTCGAATCGTTTTTCAAATACGTCCTTAATTTTTCTAGTAGAAAGAATGAAAAAACAGTTGAAAATTTTCACTTTAGGCACAAATTTCAAAGAAACTAAAAAATTACCATATTGAATAAGTTTTTTTTGTAATTAATAAGTTTCCAAGTAAAATGTCTTTTTAAAGACAGTTTATGTAAGGTATGATTATTAAAATTGATCATGATTGTTTATCGTCAAGCACAAATGACATTGAAAAATGCAATTTTTTTCAATAAAAAAGTTTTTCTGTTATTTTTTGTACATTCTTACCTGTAAGATGCATTGTTGGAAAAAACTCTGCTCGCATCATTGTCGAAAATATGCATGTTTTTTTCATACATTTCGAATAAATCTCCTATTTTCACTGGGATCTGGTTATCTTGTCTAGTGTAGGGAATTCCAATATTAAATTCGGAACTTATATTGCGGCCTGTAAGATCTGGTATTGAGCGAACTGAACTGCAAGGCCAACAATCCATGTCAGAAACTCGAAAATATGGATTTTCTACAAGGCACCACTCGTCGTAAAATTCTATAAAAATAAAAGTTTTTTTCAACTTTAATTATAACTACTTTCCCTACTTTTTTCAAATTGATTGTATAATTATTATAATCAATTAATCAATATTCTTCAATCAAATGTATATAACTATTTAGGTGAACAGAATTAACTTTAGTGAGTAGGAAAAATTGGAGCAACTTTTAGCTTAATTTTCAGATGAATATTACTTCAATAAAATTTTATTTATGATTCCACGTTGATTCAATTTTTACTAGATATTGAATTTAGTTGAAAGCAGTTTTCCATAAATCATTTATTACCGTTACGAATTTTTCTAGGCATAAAAAAATTGAAGCTACTTTACAAAATTGTATCTGCAACAACTGAAACAGTAATTAAGTTTTTATAGATATGTTCGAGATAAAATTGCATGCTCACCGGTTAATGATGGAAATCGTTTGATGATGGGAATCGCAATTGACCTCAGGAGCTTCAAACCCGGATAAATGAAGTTTTGAATATTTCTCAGTACAATTTTGTGCGTTGATTGATGATTGTACAGAAGAATAATACAAAACATAAGGATAAATATAACAGTAAATAAATTTCGGCAGAAGCGAAAAATCTTTCGAAAAAGGGACACTTTTTTTGAAAACTTCACGTCCAACGTGCGAAAACATTGTTCAAAAATTTCATTAGTTTCCACAGCCGATATTCCATTTGCTGTAGCGTATTCTTTGATCTCGTTCACGTATTGTCGATAATCATCCAAGGTAGCCATACCGATGATAACTTTTGAATTTTGCTCGTTTAAATATTCTTTTTCAATATTTTCAACGGATTTCTAAATAACATCTTGGTTTTCTTGAGTATAAAACGAAACAAATAATGCCTTTCGCGGTTCGTTTTGTAAAATGTTTTTTACGTAAAAACTTTCGAGACTGGAAAACAGCTGATCGGATTAGAACGTGATCACAGCCGCCGTCGATGGTTGTAATGGAGTGGCGCCTTTGTTACATTCCGTTGCACCAGAATGATGGCAGCGTCACTTTGGAGAATTCCTGTATTTTCTGCTGATGATAAGCCGCTAATGCCGGTGTAATTTTACAACTAATTTATTCAAGTTCAAAATAAGAACCCGAATGAGAACGCAGGAAATTGTAATTTGTGCGATTTTTTTTTCTTCTGCTTGTAGAAGACAAAAGGTCCCAAAACTTGTTTAATTTTTGCTCCAACAACGAAAAAGTACAGAAATTGTTTATTTATTTTTTTAAACGAAAGTATGCAATGCATACTGTAAGTCATTGAGTATTTTCAGTGTCAGAGCGTTTTAAACATTTCAGAATTTTATGTAAAAAAAATCAATATTTATAAATTTTAACTTTGTTCTGTCTTTTTGAAAAATTTAACAAAACAGTCTCGAAGGTTAGAAACCCGAATGTTTTATCATTACGCATATAACTTTCCAAAAAAATTGGAATGCGTTTTTGAAAAAGTGAAAAGTATTTACTCACGCTGGAGGGATAAATGGAAATCGATGATCAACTGGAATCGGAATTCTGAAATCGGTGAAGAAAAAATAAAACATTAAGAATAAAAATAATAAAAAAAAAAAAACGATCTGCATACTGCAGAAATCTAAATATATTTTCTGCGATTAATTAGACTTCTATAAAAGTAAGGGGCCTAAATTGTTCTAAATCCATCCTGCGCTCATCATATATTGCTCTTGCTTCACGACTCATAACGATCGTTAAATATTGTCTAAACGTGTGTGGCACTAAGCAAAGACATTCTTATCGATTATCAGAGAATTTTCGATTTGTTTTAACCGATTAAAGTCTACTAGCTAATCCGTCGATAGGACAATTCTTTTTGTATATTTTTTTTTCTCTTATGATCGCATTTCTTCAATTATCGAAAAGGGATCGCAGCGATCCCGTTCTGCCGTTTAATTGTTAACATCCTATACACGAGCTATTTGCGTTTAAAACGCAAACATCCAAAAAATCGAATCACGCTATATAGGATGTCACGATCGCAAGAGCACTTTTTTTTTTCATTATTGAATCGGAACGTCTCGAATGCTCTGAAATGTGTATGTATAGAGTATCTAGTGATATAATATTCTTATCGTCATTTTTCAAAACGAATATCTAAAGCAGGCAGCGTTCTACACCGCAGAGATTCTTTCCCCTTTTTTTTCTCAACAATCCGCTCAGGCCTTAACCCAAAGAGCGAACGATTTTCCTCTCCGTGGAACTCTCATGATTACAGTTTTAAAAATATATATGGAGCATGAAATTCGCAATGTACAATTAATTTGTTCGGTTTTCTATGAGCTCTGTATCCTCCTCGGCTCCACAATTCCAACTAAATAATCTATGACTGTACATTAGTTATACAAGTTAGGGGATTCTCGTTGACGCTTTTTTCTCCCACGCGAGCAACGAAACTCTTTGGCCTCGTTGTATGAAATTACGAAAACAAGTTTCGGTCGAGCAGTGAGATCGCAAAATTTCAAAGAGGCAAGTTTTTAGCCGCTTCGTACTCCGATGTCGAAACGTTCTCAAGTTAATGACAGCAAATATTCGTATATTCTCAGGTGTGCATAGTTTTTGCCTGCTCAATTTGCTGTTTTATCTTTCATCGGCTGTCACAATGTGCATTTGATATCTCATGAACGGTGCATCGGAGATCAAAGTAACTTACAACTTTTCAGTTCCTAATTTTATGATCTTTGTGCTCCGCATATTTAAGGCTTTACAATAAGAGCCATAAATTTGGTAATTTCACACAAAAACCGACCAACCCATGCAATTTTTTGTCGTAGGAACTCTGTTGTGAGTAACGGGGTTACAGTGTGATTGATCAGAATAAGCTGATCAAAATTTAACCCTCAACGGCAACATTTTCGTGAGTAAGTGATCCCGGGGCTTTTGTTTTTTTAGTATTTTCAAACCCTCAAAGTATATGGATCTGACAAAAGGATCTCAATATTAAAACTTGAAAAAAATTGTTGCTATTTTCGAAGTGTCTTAAATAAGATTGAACATCGTGTTTGTCGATGAAAAGTATCACCACACGACAAAAGTTTTTGAAAACAAAAACATTCAAAAAATGATTTTTTACGAAAAACAGTCTACTTTCGTTAATGATTAATATTTCAAGCTAAAATTTGAACCGCGTAATGAAATATATTCCATAAAGATGAAAATCCATTCTATAAAAAAGGCTCCAAAAATTGTGGTGTTTCTAGAACACATCAACTGCCGCTGAGTCTTAGAAACTTAGGCCAAGACTTTCGCTGGGGTGAGCAATACTCTGAGTAGCCATTGAGGGTTAAGTACATTATGAACATAGGATTGTTACTGTTTCCTGTTTTCGTAAATGCTCCCAGCATTATTCTCTTATTCGTGAGTATATTTATTTTTTTCTTTCAAGCTCGGAGGTGCACTCTCGATGAAAAAAATGTTCGACAGTCTTCTGAAGGGTGTAGATAGTGATGATTTTTTTTCGAAAAATTTTTAAAGACGTTTCCGATGATGAAATGCCTGAGTGTGAGTGTGTGAGCGAGACGTTCGTTCGATGCCTTCGTTCCCGTGCGCAAGTCTTTCCATTTTTTTGTATATTTTTTTTTTGCTTTTTTTTTCTTTTCTTTTTTTTTTGTAGTTTTTTACACCCAAGGTAAACAAGCGTATGGGACACAGCTATTTGAGTCGTAGACGAAAGGCAACGAATGTCTGCCTTTTCGTCAGTGTTGATGACTCTGGAAAGGGTCCAAAGGCATTGTTCTATGACCTTGAGGATTCAACTGTTGTTGCTGCTGTTGCTGCTGATGATGTTGTTGCGGCTGTTGTTGTTGCTTTTGTTCCGCTGTCCCGCTACCCGTACTCGGCTGCGGCAACGCTTTGTGTTGCGACAATTTACGTTGTTTTATACCGGTTGACAAATACGAGAATACACATGTGACAGCGTACCAAATCTCGCGAGCCTGTAAAATCGTCAAAATTTTTGTAGTATTTACACTTCTATTTACTTACTCATCGAAGAGTGATAATCATTTGAAAAATTAATCTCTATCTTTTCTACTTATGCTTACCATGGGCGACTTATATTTACGTTGAATTACTTGTCTAGTTTTTGGATCTGAAAAAAGAAAATCAAAGATTAACACGGTACAATGGAAAGGCTAGCGAAAATATTCGTTTTGAATTTCATTGTTTATCATTATTATCGACGATATAATTAGAAAAGATTAGTCATGATTTTTAAACAAAACACACTTTTTGTTATTCGAATAGATAAAATGAAAATAAAAGAAAAAGAAAACGGACACACGAGAAAAAAAAAAGACAAGCAGAAAAAAAGTGTGTTAATAATCGCGAATATATACTCACTGAATTCTTCCAAAACGAAGATCCCACCATTCTGAGTAAAGCACTTGCTGATATGATCTAGTCTTACAAAGAACTGCAAATAACCCAATTGTGTCCCATTAGTTGTGAAAAACAAAGATATGAGTCGAGTGCTTATAAGTGTATTCATGCCCTAAATATTTTTCCGGGAGTATGACGGATGTTGAATATCAACGATAAGTATTGCAAGGATTCAATTCGATGTTTGAAGCTCAGATACATTGTTGATGTTATTGAACAAATTTAAAATTCAGAATCATCAAGGTAGATTAAGGACAAAATTCGGAGATGAAAAGTCCTTGGCTATTGTTCGATCCAACGAAACGCTGACGAATTACAAATCTTCAAAGTAGAACCAATCGAGAATTTGCGTTGAATCAGTGGGCAGAGCGACTGCACGCTTCTGACTGGTCCAACCTCGGGAGCCGATGAATGATTGACACTCCCCGTCGTAGCGAAAAACGGCCAGGAACTTTTTGTCTTGGTATTTCGACCCGAATCTAATTCCATACTTTTGTACTTTGATTCCACGTTTCTCAGTGTATACTTTGAGATTCGCAGTAGCGAATCGATACAGCGTATTCTTTTGAAGCGGAGAAATATCTACAGCTTCAGGAGCCTTTTATATACGTGCAAGTGGTGCCAACTAATTGCCATGACTAAACGATCGAACAATTATTCATAAATCATGAATACTGTAAAACGAAAAAATAATTTTTATACTCTTTCGGTGTTAGCGCAAGTGAACACCGAACTGATGAAACAATGAGTTACGAATTTGAACTAAAAAAAAAAAGTAACTGAAACAATTTCTTATTTTCAATAAGAAAAAATGCCTTGAAAAATTTTCATCGGTTCGACGTAAGCGAACAATAAATACAAACGAATCAGAAACAGCAATTTGTTTAGTCGAAATCGTTGCACGAAGATCTCGAATCACACTTAAGATAGAAATATGCAACCAGGAATCAAGCGGGTAAGGTTTGCGAAATATTGATTATATGCATTTAAATATGTATATATGTATATATGAAAATGGTGATTTATATATACATATGTATACACGAACAGCGAAAATGGCATTCAACGAAGCCGTGCAAGCGTTTATTTAAGCAGCGGCAGGCAACTCTGGAGATGGCCTAAACGCATCTTACATCGTTGATTGCTTCAGCGTTCATACTTTATGCTAAATGTGCATTGATATATCTATGTATAACTCAGCAGTGGACAAGGTTTTTCCGCTACTAATTAATGGATGCGGCATATTATGTATAGATATATATTTATATAAATATATGTATATATTTGCAATTTATTTGAATTATAATTGTAGAGTAATAATAATTCGGATAATGTGAAATAAATATGCTTAATTTATGTGTGGAAGGGTGCTAATTATCCTGCGTGGGTTGTGTACGTGCGATTGTTTAATTTTGTGTTTTTTTTTTTTTTTCCCAATTTATTAATTTTTTATCCACTATTCCATAATTGATGTTTAATTGTGATGTGTTCCATTCCCGAGGAATATTGTTTGTTGGGTCGAATTGTAAAATGAACTAATCGTGTGGCGACTCGTTGTGCAATGATTGATTAACCGTTATTATTTCTCCTCTATTTTCAAGTGCAACCAGACGAAACTAACGTTTTCAGTGTATCGTGTTAAAGTGCATTTCTAAATAAATAAATAAAAATCGAATCACTACCATTTTTCCTTCAAACCAGCAAGAAAAAAACTTCAAAGTCGAAAAAAAAAAAAAAAAATGTTCTATCAATTTCCGGTTGACGACTTGAGTGCAATAATATATTTTATTTTTCATTCTCTCAAATCAGAGTCGAGAATCCGTTTTTCTGAGAAACTATAATACAATTTTTCTCAAAATTCGAGTCTCCAAGAGTTCGTTAAGAATTCATTGATCAATAAGTCAAACTTCATTTTGTTGCACCGAGCAACTCCTTTATAATTCAGCAGACATCGTCTCGCTTGCAAGAACGGCAATAACACGTTAGCCATCCGACGGCGGAGCCATGAAATACGCAACAGAAGACTTTTTTCACCAGCGTTTTTTCGTACGGTATTTCGAAATCGCGTCATAAACATTTTTCAATATTTTTTCGAATCTTCAAGTACGTCAACTCGGCCTAATTACGTATTTCCTCTAAAAAGCTGGTACGTGATTCGTCTATGGGACATTTCATGAAACATCTATCACAACTAACACCGATCAGTGGTAGGTAAAACAGTGAGGTAAGACAGAGCAAATCTATTCAGTTCATATGCAATTCCTATTATAAAATAGGTGTGTCATAATAATGAGAAAAAAAAACAATAATAACTATCAGAAATGTATTTTTTTTTCTGGAAAAAAAAAAGAAAAAAAGATTTAAAACAAATGATAAGAAAAACAAAAAAAAAAAACAATGTTATTGGCCAACACGTCTATCGAAATAAAGTATAAATTAAATAAGCATTTCCGTAAAACGGCCAACACCGAATAAAAATAATAATAATAAAAATGATAATAAGAATAATAATAGTCAATACGGAAATTTTTAACAAACAATTAATTCGTTGAGTAATACCTCGAAATCCTGTTTGTCCAGCCAGGGCAATGTCGACGAGGACAGGACAAGTAACAGAAAACAGAAAGAGAGAGAAATTAAAGATTTCGTTTCAATCATAGTCAATATATATATCTATATATATACATATACAAATATATATATATATTCATAATGAAATAAATGTATAAATATATATTCATATAATTATATAAATATATATATAAATATGTATATTGATGAATCCAGTAATTGTCACTTATTGTTGTTGATGGCCGCAATAATCAACGGCTGTTTGGGTCGAGTTGATTATTTGGGTTTAATTTGCCTACGCATATTTTGTTCCATTGTTCAAGGACCATCTCAAAAGTTCCCCGAAGCAAAGAAAAATCTATTTTTCGTTACTACTGACTAAATAAACTCACTGATAAGGTATTATTTATTATTATTATTATTTTTTTTTCATTAGATTTCGTAATGTTACTTTCTTTACCTTTTCATAAATTTATCATAAGTTAAGTAAACGAAAAACCCATAGTACAAGAAATTTTGAAATAAATCGAACGTCAAATAGACTCCTCTTAGCACATTACCATGGCAGATAGGAGAAAAAAGAGAGAAAAAGAGATACACGATAGTTAGAGAAAGTCAGAACTTTAGAGAAAAAAAGAGAGATGTAATTTCAATGTTTACATATATATGTATTTTAAAAAAAATATATGTATATGTATATAGATATAGGCATCCAACATTCAGTAAAAATAATGAAACTACAGATGTGTCGTATATTTTTGTCATAATATATGTATATCGTTGAATAAAGTGTAAAATAAAACAAATTGAATATAAGAGCGTGTTTCGATAAATATTAATCGAATGAATTTTGTTTTTCAGTGTTATTGTATTTCCAATATATATATATTTTTTTTTTGTTCGACCAATTAAAGTAATGAGACAATCGTAAAAAGTACAGATAAAAAGAGAGATTGCAGCTGCACATCGAGCTCCATGCAAGAAAACATTGAATAACGCTTTAAACCGAACGTATTTGGGACGAAAATTAATACCGAGTAGCCAGAAAGAAAAAATAAACATAGGAGAAGAAAATAAAGTTTTTTTCCGGGGAATATTTGTCACGATAGCAATCGCGCGAAACATTTAAAAAGAAAAAATCACGATAATCGAAAATGGACGAGACAAGTTTCGTGTGCGATCGATCAAGCAAGCCCTCGCTTTTTTTAAATGCCTAATTATTGTTTCTCCAACAAGCTTATTCTTTCATCGTCTCGAGATATTTATCATATCCGTATTTTTTTTTTTTACGATTCTCGGAATTTTATCTAAAATTATGAATGATGCATAGAGCTTCAAAGAGGAAACAAAAATCCAGAAAAATGGGCAAATAAAATCGTCGAGCGGATACAACGGATTTGAATATCTAATAACTTGACACACATCAAAACCGAATATAATCGTATTCCTGCTCTTACATTCATCCTCACTTGCAGGAAAATCACACATATCTTTGGCTCAATAATTTTCTTTAATTTAAATTCTAGTACTTCGCTGTTAGTGAAAACATCGAAAAAATTGCATCCATCTTCGAGACGATCTGAACATTGAAGTGCAATAATGATGACGAAAATATGTTTGAAATTTTTCAGCAAATAATCAAATGAATTCTCATTCGTCTTACGAAATTATTGCGTCGATTTTCGGAAGAATTTTTCGATTTTAGTCGAAATACCTCTTTACGAGTTGTTTTTCTGATGGCAATGGTCGCGAATTTGTTCGTTCAATGCTTCAGAAATGTCATATTTATAACATCGAATCTTTTTACTTTGAGACATGCTCAAAAATCGTGATTTTTCCAAATTTCAAAAATCAATTTTTTTATGAGAATATCGAAAGAAAGAAATTTAAAAAAGTATATATGCATGTAGAAAAATCATCGAACGAATATAGCACAATGAAATTAGAAAAATTGTTTGATTTTCGTCAAATAATATTCTGTTTGAACAAAATATTGATAAGTCTTAAGAAAAATGATTATTGCACATGAATGTTTGCGATTTTCTAAGATGGCTGATTTATTTTCACATTTTTATCCAATTGCAAAGTTCTAAAATTCCCATTCAATAAAATATTGGCAGTAAAACATGTGTCATCCGTCCCACATTACGAGATTTTTATTTCTGTTTCTCTGTTTAAAGCTTAAATACCAATTTTTGAAAAACTAATGTTGACATAGTGCGCAAATAAATATTGCCACGGAAGGGATATTCTCGGGATGGAACAATTCGAAAAAAAATTTGGCGACAATAATGGCACCCTTGTGGAGGGGGCACAGCCAATCCGAAAAAAATCATTACTTTTTTCGGTGTGTGCTTTTTTTTAACGATACACAACAGAGCGTCGAGAAGAGAGTATAATAAGTATACATACAAAGTAAGCAGATCGTGTTGGCTAGCGATGGGAGATAATATTGAGTGGTCCTTGCATCAATGCAATCAACGAAACATACATATATATAATATATGTATGTATATAGTATATATATATATAAAAGAAAAATAAGGAAGATGAAAAAATGATAAAGAAACCAGGAGAGAACCACAGAAATAATGAACATACATATATATTTTGGACTATTATATATATGTATATATTGTTGAAAAAAAAAAAGTTTGACGAAATCTCGTTTGGGGTCTAACGATTTTTCAAAGTTTTGACTAAATCAACGAATCGATTTTCTCTCTCTCCTTTACTCTCTGACATTGTACGAAAATAATTTAAACGTCGTTTCATCGAGATATATGATTTTGTTTATTCAACGCGGATCAATTGGATTTTTTCTCTTTATCTTTGTTTTTTCTTTTCTTTCATTATCGATGTAATGTTGTACTCGATGAACTTGGGATTGTAAACGGTAAAAAAAAAAAATGTAATTTTCAATTTGAATTATGTGATTTTTGCCTGGAAATTGACGTGTCAGTCGTTGCGGAAACGAGCTACAAAAATTAAAGTTTGTGTTGAAAAAAATTTGATGTAAATAATAATTATAACTGCACGGGATCCACAAAAGTTAACTTTTGGTAACGCAGGCTCACGAACGAATTTGCACAATTTTGAAATACGGAAAATAATGGAATGAATTCGCCGAATGAGATTTTTTCATAAATGATTTGTTTCTTCATATTTTGCTAAAGGGAAAAATAGAGTTTTTTTTTTTTAACGAAGTCGACGTACCTTGCTATTGGCGAACAGGAGGCCAACACCTTCGATGCAAACCTGGAGAAGTCCACCTTCACCTGTTCGCATATCCTGGACCGGAAACTCGTCACCGAGCTCGACACCCAGATTCGCGTGACCCCGCGCTGCTGCCTTTTCTATCGCGTCTCTTATGCAATAGTAAAGATCTTTGCACTGAAAAACGAAGTGTGAAAAAAATTTGAATCATTTAAGAAGCAGTTTACTAGTGAACATCCGAGCTTCTTTCGAGGGGCGAAAAAAACAATACGATTCTTATGTATCGGGCACGGTATCGTTTGATTTTTGCTAAAAAGTGAGAAAAAAAAACTTCGAAGTTCGATCTCGAATGATTATGTATAAAAGCCCCATATTTATACATTTTTTCGCTTCACTGAAAAAAATGTCGAATTCTGAATAAGTTCTGACTAAACGAATGTGAAGATAAATTTCCATTTGCCAAGACATAAGTAAACGAATGGCGAGGGTGCAAGTTTTCATCAAAAATTCTCATTCTCTTAAATTCCACTCAAACGAACTGTCGTGTTCAGTCTCAGACGTCAATGGAATTAAAATGCAAACAATAAAACTCACTTTTTTTGTATAATAATTGTGAAACTCGAGTTGTTCACCATTTCGCCTAGATAAGCAGAGAACTTTGTTCTTCGGGCTGCAGGTCATGTTGACCAGGCGTTCGTACCACCAACGCTCGACGATAACGCCGTTTACGGATCGTAGGACGAGACCATCGTGACGTACTTCCATAAATCGTAAATCGCCATCGGCATCGGTTCCGGAGTGTACGGTGAACGATTGGCGATGCATTTGACGCGAGGTCAGCGGTTTAAGGTCGATGTCGTTACCATGCTGCTGATTCAAATGAAGATTTGAAATATGAGGAAAAAATCAATGAAAAATTATTCAAATATAACGTATGTTTTTCTTATCGATTCTCATTATTAATTGGACTAAAATGTACAAATGTAAAAAACTCACGAGATTGTCAATCTGATCGAGCAGCTGATTCAATTCTTGGCTGTATATTAACCCGATGTGACTTTTCCCGAGAAGCCTTCGTACTTTCCGCTTAAGCTCGTTCTTTTCAACGTTCAGCATCACCAAAATGGCGGTAAGATTGTGAAGAAGAGTACACAATAACCTGTCCTCGTCGTGTTCCAATCGCCGCCTTTCGCTGTCGCTCAAACTCTTATACCTGCCGAAAAAAGGTCAAAGGTCGATGGTAATAGTTAAACCTTTCTTTGCGCTCGAGGATATACTTTTTTGAGATTATCATACTCCTAACTTCAAAATGTTGTACACCGCTAAGAAAATTTACACCGAGCACCGTAAAAATTTTAGACCAATGGAAAAAATTCGAAAACGACAAATTTTTATTGTACCAAACATCTATTTCACATTTTCTCGAATTTTTAAAAATTGTTTTCTGGTAATTGTATCAATGAATCTGCATCAAATGTGATTTTACCATACACTGTTCTCTTTGTTTATCTTTAGATGAAGAGACTATTTCAATTAAATTTCAGCATTACATACGAAGATTTTATACTCTAAATGCTTGAAATTTTGAACTTGTAAAGTTTGATGATTTCTCGCGCTACTAACCGTTCCATCATTTCTCCAGGACCTTGATCCATCCCAATCATGTCACGCTCCTGAGAAACCGCGTCGAGAAATGCATCTTCCCAAAATTGCATCTGGTCCCAAAGTCCGATACGTTCTTTGCCCAAAAGACCTTTAAGAATTAACGATGCATTAAGATCTCAGGTAATGCCTTTTGTTTCGTTTTGTTTTTTTATCTGCCTGACGTTTAAATAAAACTCAACGAGATATAATCGCAACCTTCGCATAAAATGGTAATGTAGAACGATGATTGAAAGAAAAGCATAAATTCAACAATTAGCGATGAACGTGCAATTATTATTCTTCAATGATGGAAATTACAAGTTATAGTCTATACTATAAGTATAAGAACAAAAGTGTTGAATAAGCGATTTTCTGTTTACCTTCAAACAAATATGTTCTTGCTGCGTCCGGGCTAGGTGTGGTAGTCGAAGGCACCAAACCACGACCATGATATCCAAAACCAGTAGTTAAAGATGATTTACTCGACCACACACTCCCAGTTCGTTGTTTGTCGCGTGAAAGCTGAGAATTTTCGAAAGGTTGATTACGTATATGAATTGTCTCATTGTATAAAATAAAAATTAAAAATATGCGATCCAACGATACTATTGAAAAAAAAACTTTCGAAAAGGTTTCATAAAGCTTTTTTAAGATTAAATTCGAAAAATATATATTTGAGTATCTAAAGTTCAATTTAGAATTTTACGTTCAGAAATAAAAATGAACTGACATTGCTCTGATCGACTTCACTATCGGAAACTGCACTGCGAATTGAAGCTTGATGAGCATGACGAAAAACTCCTTGGCCCATTGCGCTGCTTGTTTCCGAAGACAAAGTTTCATTGCTCGCTGCTCCTACACCTTTTTGACCCTGGGAGCAAAAATAATTAGGGGTAATTACAAAGTATATTTAGGGGTCTATGATTAATCAAGGATCATCTTTACCAAGCTCTTTTATTGGGAGATTTCTTTTTAATGGGCCCGCTTTAAGATTTATTGAATGAATTGAAAGAAAAGAAAAAAAAAACCATTGAAATAGTATTTCTGGAAAAATCGACGAATTATTAGACCGACGCTTAGTTTCATGAATAATATTCATTGAAATGTACAAAAAAGCGGTGTCATTTTCCGGTTATTTTCCATTTTTCACTCAGTAGAAATAGTCACCATTACAAATGAAAAAAATTTCGATAATTCGAAAGTTGCACAGAGGTCCGGCCTCGGTGAGATCCTTCATCTGAAGGTATATTTGATTAAAGAAATCGTTCATAACTCTATTAATCTTACATCAGAATCGAAGGAGGTGAGCTTGCTCAAAAGTTTGCCTTTCTTCGTGAACATATCGAAGAACATTTCTGTAGTTGATTGTCCTGAGTCGGTGCCCGAATGTTGTTGCGAGCGTGGCGCTTCGAGCCGAATTTTCGGTGAATCTACAAACGATAAATTGATCAACGTATTTTTTTTTAACTTTACTGCAATGAAAAGTGAATCAGTGGAACTGAATATTTACCGTGCGAATATGAAGATGATTTGTGGCTGCTATCAGAAAATTCCGGATGTCCTGGAGATTGAGGCGATTTTGAATTGTCTCTACTCTCGGTTGGACTTTCCTGAATTAAAACCAATTATGAAGATCGAATAACCATCGGATCACAATGGTGGATAAAATCGGCATAAAAAAAAAGATAAATTGAATTACCTGATAAAGACAGGGACTTTCAAAGGTGCCCTCAGCAAGATTTTTGCTCCAATAATGCGTATGAGCGATCTCCATAAGTTGAAAAACCGAGGCCATTCCTCCTAATCCGTCGCTTCTGTACGAATTCGCTAAGCCATTGGCTACCGCTTGAAGGCACTTTAGCATTTCTTTGTACATTGGTCGGGTGATGCACTAAAGCGTATTACAAAAACAAATTCGTTTATATTCAGCACATTCCTACGCGAATATGAACGATTTTTGCAGTTTCAAATCTGGTCAGATTATTGTCCAAAGTCGATGAAGCACGCTAATGATCTTACCACATCATCGATATGATCATCCGGACTGATTTTCCTGTTGAGGCCCTTGTTCAATTTGGTCACAACGAAATCCCTATAACTTTCATCCTTCATGAGATCCTTCATACGATTTATTTTGAACCACCCGATGCCTTCACCCGCTAAAGCTTGATTGACGACCTTCGAATAACAATTATAAAATGAAACAATTGGTAATGTAAATGTTTTGATTATTTTGAAGTTTGCTTTACGACTTACATCTGTGAGAAAAGCTTGATTGTCACTGTTGGTATTGGATCTCTCCGCATTTTGCATCCGTTGCAATTCCTCCTGATTGCTTTTGCTTGGCGAATGTTTTATCAACGAGGTTTTGTCCATCAACCCTGTTTTGCCTGGACCCCGAAATTTAACGATTAAATTTCGTGAGTATACTGAGTTCGTCAATTGCACAGGAAGAATTATATTTGAACAAAATTACCATAGAGATCTAGAACCGTAGTGAAAATGCAAAATTCGTCAATGATCATGAGCTTCTTTACAATAATGATTCATTTTACATTTATTTCGTTCATTTTTCGATTATCAGTTTTATAATACGATAATTTTTATCACAAATTTCAAACTAAATTGTCTTATAATTCTTTTTGTGCATTCCACGGAAGTGAAAAAATTTGAAAATTTACAGCTGAGGAGCAAGTCTGCAAAGTTATCTATGGAAATTTCCAAAATTAAAAAAATCGCATGTTTTCGAAGAGAAAAGTTTCAACTACTTTCCGCCTCAACGCACCGTTGAAAGAATTTTTTAAACACTGACATCTCATTAAAAAATTGATGTCGCACAAACGGGATGTCGACGCGAAAAACGAATAAATGCCTTTCTTTCGAAAACTGCGTAATCTCTTTAACAAAGATATTCCAAGCATAACTTTTGAGACGCCTGGTTTACAAACTCGAGTTTTATTATCTGCTTTGGACTGTTTTCCTACCTCTACGGAAAGGTCCGAAAGGCTGGCTCTTTTCTTTTGTTTTTTGCGACTGGGAGTGTGGACTAGCGTTCCGATTAGAACTATTTTTATTTCCTGCGGACGAGATTATACAGGGTCGATGATATTTGATAGTCGACAAGAGCTTATTTCAGCAAGCAAGTTCAGTTTTAATTTTAATTTTAGTAAACAAGAGAAATAGCGATAAAAAAAAAACAATAAAACTGTCAACGCATGCGCATTTTACGTGCATGATTGCAGTATTGAGAAAAAATTATCGAATGTTCATTTGTCATATTTCTTGATATTTTTTTCATTCCGAACATAAATATCTACAAAATCAAATTCATACTAATTACTCAAATTAGATGATCGTTAATTCGGGAGTGTGGTATTGGGTAAAAAAAATTCGCAATCACGGTTGGCATAACGAGGAAAAATAACTACAGGACAGAGCTACTAACGAAATCAAGCGCGATTAAAATCAATGTCGAATAGTTTTCGATCGTCTTACCAAAGAGATCGCTGAACATGCTGCTTGTTTGAGCGGCAATACCGTTTAGATCGCTGCTGACATTACTGAAAAAATCGCGACCCATATCTCGACGTCCGCTCCGAGGATCCGAAGCAACCAATTGATTACTGTTCGAATCTTTACGAGGCATCATCCCTGGCGAGCCTGGTGTGTGAGGCGGGGATTGTTGCGATTTCCCCAGTCCCTGTAAATTCCAAAGCGAAGTAGTTAAGGACTTTGAACCGAGAAAAGTTCTATTGCGCGTTTTTCATATTTTATTTTTTATTTGTTGTCATCGCAATGACTAAGATTGAACGTGACCGATTGTTGACATTTCGAAAATAACTATTTTTTAACATCGCATATGCCAAAAAAAAATACTGTAACTTTATTCGAGGTCAGTTGAAAGGAGTTTTAATTTGAGCTCAGAGAAGATGAAACTGTTTTCAATGTTAATAATAACCTTGAGTAAGCCTTTTTTTGCAGCGACCTCTTTCGCGCTTTTCGTTAAATCGCCGAAAGTGCTTTTGCCCACGTAAGTCAAATCGTCGAAGGTATTTTTGCTGACGCCAGCAGCAGTTTTGCTAGCTTCAAGAGCGGATTTGGAGGCCTCTTGAACGGATTTTGTAGCACCATCGACAGCTTTTTTTGTTTGTTGTGTGAACTGGGAAACAAATATAAGAATCATGTAATTATTACACGAACGGCAGAAGAACAAAAGAAGAGAAAGAAGAAGTAGAAGAAGAGAAGAAAATTAGAAGCCTGTCACTATAGCCCAGCCAAACCGCCATAAAAAAGGTCAAGCGTGCATTTTAGGTAGGCAGCGATTTCCTTTTTCCTTTATTGTATTGAGGAGGGGGGGGGGGGGGGTCAACCATGAGAATAAGGGTGCATTCAGTTATTCTAGTATGTCTCGACAACTATGGGTCTCACAAAGAATTGTCCAAGGACTTTATTGTAGAAAATCGTTTTTTCTACAAAAAAGTCTTCAGCCGATTCTCAATTAGAGTCACGATTGTCGAGAGGAATCAAAAAAACTCAGTACTTTTAGAAATAATTTTTCTACGTGACGTTAATATTCTTAAATTTGTTTATATAATAAAGTAGAAAATCGAGGAACGACAACCATAAGATGTGAGAATTTTTGTAATTTAAATTATACGAAAAAATGATTCACATCTCTTACATCAAGCGTTCTTCAACTAAAAAAATCAAGTCAAATTATTAAGTTAAGTAAACGACAACACCCCTCCCTCCCCCAACGCAATTGAAAAAGAAAATCGCTGCCTACCCAAAATGCACGATTGTACCCCCAGTTCATTGGACTACTAATTAGTAATTGAAAAATTCGAGAGTAGAAAAAATCCTATCTATCTTTCACCTAAAATAAAAATATCCAAGAGCCTATTTTGTCAAATACTACCATAGCAATACGTTATAATTAAATTAGATTGTCATATATACGCACTGCCTGTCAATTTTATTTTTCGAGGATGGCCCGAGTCGATTTGAATGAAGGAGAAAATAAGCTCAAATTAAAATGAGGAAAGAACAAGACACCTTCAAATTTGCGTATATGTATATAAAACACATACATAAATTGATAACAAATTTTCAATGAAAAGAAAAAAAGTCACTCTTTACACAAAAATGATGTTGGTTCCGAAGAATTTTATAAATTTTTATGAATTTCATATTGTATGGAAATAATTTACCTGTTCTAACGGTGCGAAAAGACTGTCTTCCCCAGCTTCGTTGATTTTTTCTTTCGCTTGATGTTTCAGCTGAAAAACGGAAAAAAATCGTCAAGCAAATTTCCAAAATAAGGATAAAATTGGAAATCGATCAGTTTTTTGTTACCTTATCCATATGCGCAAGGAGTCCATCCTGGCTACTTTGCCTGGTAGTTTCTCGTACGAGATCTTTCGCCTGGCTAGCAATTTGTTCGAACAATGAGCCCTGAGATCCTTGCCTGAGTACGCCATTTCCAGTTGCATTGCCACCGCTGTTTTGATGCTGCAGAGGAGAACCGCCGGAGGGACTGCGTTGTCGTTGGGCGTTGTTGGAAGGAGTTCCGGCTCGCGATGACGCGCTACTGTCACTTCCGGCGCTTGATTGTCTTGGTAAAAGTGGCCCAACGGCTGAGCCAAAGCTCGAAGTACGTGCAAGAACGTTACCCACGCTCGGCTGACGTTGAAGACCCGTTGTACCGATCAGTGGAACCTTTAGAATCCATAAAAACCTCCAATAATTTCTGTCACAAATATTTATTCATGCTTACCATAAAAATTTCCCACAAAAAATATTGATCCGTGATACCCTTTTTCCCGAATTCTCTAACTACACCCTCGACAGGGAATACTTTTTTTCTCTATAATACTTCGTTCCCAGTACTACCAACTTTACCATTCATTCGAGGAATTCTTTTTTTTTTTTTTCAACTGCCATAAAATTTCCCGTAAAATTCTTCAACCTTTTCAATTGAAATTTTTTGAGGATCACACATGTATTCGTGCAAGTGATTTCATCTCATTAAATTTCTGGTGTTCAACGGTTCACGAAAAAAAATTTATCGAAGCATCAAAATTATTCTTATCCGTCGTATGAAATGATTTTGCGGATTTTTTACAACACTTTTAAACTTTTACAAAACATTTTCTCTGTTCTCAAATTTCTCGCAACCGTTTTCGGTTGCGAGAAATTTGAGAACAATTTGAGGTATTTTGAGGTATTATTTCGTTTATAATATTTCAAAATTTTTCGTTCAATGCTTGCAAATTTGGACCAATCAAAAAGTAAGAAAATCTTATGGCTAAGTTCATATATATGAATTAAGAAAAATCAGTAAAATCATTTCACCCGGAGAAAAAAGCATTGATAATTTTTTGGAACTATAATTATTGAAATGCAGCGTTTGTACAGTTTGCAAAGTTAGCCGAACCTCTTCGGATATTTGTCCAATTTCCAAATTTCGAAATTTTCATTAGATGATATCAATGTCTGAGACACTTAATGCCAAATTGATCGGAAGTCACCGATATTATCTCATACGAAATTTTTGTTGCGTAGTGTGAAATTTGAAAAAATTGACAACTCTTGTACGGTCAATTTTACGGCCGACTCGTTACTGTCTTTTTCTACTTTTTCCTCACCATTGCGTCTACGTTTACGTTACTTTAATTTACGGGAAAGGTTCATCCGACGTTACTTCCTACAGTTCAATTTCAATTTATACTTTATCAAAAAAAAAATGGTACACAATTAAAGTCGTAAAAAAAAAAATTCTTAAATGTATATAAAGGAATTCTTAAGGCAATCTATCAGTCGTACGATCGTTAAAAATTCTGCTGCACGTTTTATTCGATGAGGCTTGATGTTTCAAAAAAAGAAAGAAAAAAATGAGTCACACGTTGTTCTCCTTTCGTCAGAGAAGAAGGTGTAGCTTTTATTTTTCTCGAAATATCAAGGATGCCTGAGTAAAACGTGTATCTGCTTTCCAGATATCTCTTTCGAGCTCACCCAACTAATGGATCACCTTAATCTCACTCGCATTAATAACATTTTCTATGCGACACCGAAATCCCATTATCACACAACACGCAATTCAGAAACGATTTTGCTTCATACAAATAAAATCTGGAAATATAAAAATCTGTTCGTGGCTGTTGATATTATTTCGTGTTTGTTCCTACGTGTCGAAAGGCGAAGCGAATAATGAAAAAGTGCGAATTGAAATGCATTTTTCGTTCAGATGCAAAATTTTGTGCAGATATGAAAAGAAAAAAATATTGAAGAAAAGAAAACGAAGTTCACGGGGAGGTTTTAATGAGCGTGAATAAATATCGTGACGGGAAATGAACGAACGTGTGCACAATTCTTTCGTTTTTTATGACAATCGTAACAATTTAAAAATAATGAGTAAATCTGATTACGATGCAAAAATGAAGGTGATGGTGCAATAATATACGTAATCTTCGTTCTTTTTCTCATTCAGGCCACGAATTATGTGATTGTGAAAACGCATCGTTGCGCCTCTCTGTTTTTTGTTTTATTTTATTTTTTATTTTCCTCTGAATTTCAAGGTTAAGACAAATATATCGAGAGTGTAATCAGCAAAAAGGTGCTAAAGAGTGAGGCTAACTCATGCAATTGTCAAAAATTGTCATTCAATTCACCATCCAATTATTTTATCGGTGCTTTTTTTCTAAATAAATTAAACAGGAATTTAACAGAAACAATTCATTTCCAATATCATTCGGATGACAGAAAAATTCGATCGACCCAATTTACTAGCTTTGCGTATACGATTGAAAAATATGAGAGGAACAGAAATAAAATTGATAACCGATCCGAAATGTATAACTAAAGAAAGACTCAAATCAATTGAAAAAAAAAGTCTCAATTTAACAAATTAAAAAATATGGCTGAGTAAAGTTCATGGGAGAATCGCAGTACGGAAAAATACAGTATAAAAATTACACCAACAAAATTCATAGTAGAGGCAAATAAAATTACAACGAAATTCCACTCCTCGATAATTTGAGAGAGAACTTTCATGACGAACTTCAAAAATAGCGATCCTTTTTTTATATCGTATTACTATTTTGGCTTTAAAATATTGCGTTATGTCAACAAAATTACAAATTTTCCATACAAAGAATCAGTCCATTGCCTCAGATTATCAGTTTATCAGTGATTTTTGATACGCCATGACTTTCGGTCTATGAAGAACGATGAGAATGATGAATTAAAAAAAAAAATACTTCATGTAATTGAAGCATCCGATTATCGAATGCAGTTAGCTGCAAACACATTAAAAATGACATATTTGAAAAAGAAAAAAAAAATGTGATAAGAAAATGTCTTTTTTACTATTTTCATGAAAATTCCCCCTTCATAATGTTCTTGATCAATGATAACTCAAATGTTAGCATTCACAAATGTCAATGAAGGATGCAAGAGAACGAATAAAACAAGAAATAACAAGAGATCGGAAAACGTGAGAGATAAAGAGAAAAAGTGGCCAAGAGAAAGAGATTGAGAGTGAAAGAAAGAAAGAAAGAGAGTGAGAGTGAGAGACGGATGCAGGCACGGAAGGGTCGACTCACTGGAGTGACAGATCTACTAAGGCGTGAGGTCCTGTGAGGGGTGGTAGGGCGTTCAGTGTCGACGATCGCAGCAGAACTCGCGAAACTCGTTGTCGCGCCAATTCCAATATGTCCTACCGTACTTTGAGCGCTCAGTACAGTACGTGGAGTTGTCGTTGTCGATGCAGAGTCCGATTCAAAACTACCTCCCTCCTCTTTATCCTAAGATTTTACGATTAATCCCTCGCTCATTATTGTCCTTTTATTAATAATCTTTCTTCATTCCCACTCAACGTTCAGACACATGAACAAATCATTGTTATTCGAATTTCAATATCTCGAGGCTCGATAAGCCGATCGAAAATTAGATCACAAGACTGAAGAATTGGGGGAAAAAAAAAAAAAAAAACAGATTTTTGATCGTGCTCCGACACCCTTTTGTCATCCACCACGTGACTCAAACAAATCTAAGAAGAAAAAAACATTCGAGCGAACTGGAATCCAGGAGCCAGAAACACATCGTATTTACGAATGAAAAACAGTTTTTTTTTGCGCAATTCCTTTCGCCAAAATATCTTCTGTAAGGATTATCTCAAACAAAAAAAAATGAAATTTTGGAGCAAGTTACGAGTGTGAGTAATGAAAATGGTGCGGTAAGCAATAGAAATGAGAAAAGATTCGATATAACTGGATATTTTTCAATATGCCACAATCTCAGGAATGAAACATTAATATATGATTATTAATTAGATTGAAGTATGATTAAGTTTGATAAATAAACTTACGTTATCGCCTTTGGTGGTCGGCAACGATTCTTGCAATTTAGGATTCAATTCGAGCTCGGAATCCCTGTTGAAACTGGGACTGCTCAAATCGCTGTGACTGGATGAAGTGCTCGCTGGACTTTCCGGACGATTCGATGGATCCTCGATCGTCCCCGGATATTGCAAACTGTTTGGTGGATGATAAACATTCTTCGGATCGACTGACAACGACATTGGCTGCGGCAGTGTCGCTTGAGGACAGTTATAGCCTGTGAAAATTATGTACATTTTTATTTACGAATCACTACAAAAAAGAGAACAACCTCATCAACGCCACTATCATATACCCTCAGAGCGATTCAAATTTTTCTGTTGTTAAATTTGACTGTTAAAGCTTAAATGTCATGACACAGAGAATCAATGTATGGGTATTGTTTACTTTGAAAAAATCTTCAATCATACCCATCTTTCAGGTTTGTGTTTCACTTAAAACTCCTTAATTCATATTATAACTGGTGACTAAGTAAGAGTTTTCCAGATATGCGTTCATGATTAAATAAAAATGAAAAGTGAACTAAATAATACTAACTGGGTGAAAGATCGGAGGAGACCATTTCCGAAACAAAGTCACTTAAAGATGAATAAGAAGAGCTAGTGCTATCAGCGCCTTCGGAGTCAGATCCGCTTTCGTCGGTAGGTTGATTTTCCATTTCTTCGGCGGATTTGAGTGCATTAGCGAGGGAGCTGCTCGGGTCCCATACGGAGAAGCAAATGGGCTCGAGAGTGTTGGCGAACCATCGACATTTGTCGCCGATTTGTGCGGGATCAAAAACGCCAGTTTGAACTCGTAAAAAGGCGACGTTGCTCGGGGTCAGAGACCACTCAGCGAGAAATTCGACCGCTTGAGTGCGAGCGAATTCCTCGAGGAAAAGATTCGCGCGTCCTGGCCTCGAATGCAAAAATGAATTTATTTGAAAAGCCACAACTGGCCTCGGATACAATCGCAGCGTTCGCGTATGTTCCGTGAAATTGGCCAACAAGTTTTGCGAGTTGAAGAAACGGACCATCGCGACACGCGTCGCAACGTCCACCGAATCCACGTCGTTCCCATATATAAACGGATTGAACGGTAATGATCCTTGAGCCAATGGCTTTTGTGGCGAATGTGACAAGCTGCTTCGAGACGCACGCCGTGGACTCGATACCGTCGATTGACCCGGTGAACTTATCGGACTGTGTTGATTGTAACTTCCCAAATCCATACTTGGCCTGTGCTTTGTACTCGTCACGCTGAAAATTCAACATTAATACAATTATATTCAACTCATCGATCATAATTCGGCGATTA
Organism: Campoplex capitator; assembly: GCA_037576405.1. Classification (NCBI taxonomy): domain Eukaryota; kingdom Metazoa; phylum Arthropoda; class Insecta; order Hymenoptera; family Ichneumonidae; genus Campoplex; species Campoplex capitator. The sequence continues at coordinate 7,401,235 of JARBWI010000003.1, forward strand.
TGCCAGAAAACGTTGAGCGCACTCGTACCTCAAAGTGGAATGATGAGAAGACGAACTTTCTCGTCGCGTGGGTGATTGAAGCGACGGAGGTTGGGGCGACGTATTTCTTATGGGAGTTTGCCGAGGCTGTGGTGTTCCCGTGCTCGACATCGCCTATTAAATTATTCCAAAATACACACACATAAAATATGAATAAACAACAATATTTGATAAAATGAAGGCAATGAATTTCTACTTGTGCATTCTAAACTTGTGGGATTTTTAGTTATCAAAAGTATAATATTTACACCAGAGCCCGTCTGATCCATCAGCTGCATAGCCTGAAGAACCGAGGCGAAAGCAGCGAAAAGTTAAAAAGTTTTTTTTTTTCTTGTCAATTACAATAATCTCCCGATAATTGGCGTATAAACAATTACTATTGATTTTTTGTGTACAATACTTTCTATAATACAATATTTAAAAAATTTATTCTACATCCTTCAATTGGAAATTATCAGACAGTCTGAAAAACATTTCAAAGAAATATCAAGTTGGAATACCAAGAAAAATTTGTTAATTGGACGAAGAAATTCACCAGAGTTACTTTTAACCGAAAATTCAAAAAACATTACGAAATAAATTTACTGATTTTCATTCTCGAAATTCAGTACAATTTAAAAAATTAAAATGACTTGAGAGTCATTAAATGAAATAAAAAAATACTTTAATGAACAACTTTTAAAAAAAACGTTCCATTTTGACGTGTTACAGATTGTAAAGATTTCGAAAACGCTAAGAAAAAGTTGTACGATCGGTTATTCTACCTGTCTGAGGTGATTTTTGAGTATGGATCCTTCAGGCTCGGGCAATGGGGGCAAATTGTCGTTGAGCCCAGTCGGTGGGGTAATTTTATTGCTATCGAGATCGACGAGCCATATATCGTCGGGCATCCTGAATTTTTTCTTGTACATCAAGAACGAGGCTGGTATTCCAATGACGAATGGTGTGGGTGCGAGTAACAACTGTTCCGCACAGCTCATGCACGTTGGGAGCAGGGGAATTGCAGGGAACATGTATTCGAGAGGATATATCATCGTGACGAAGGCCATCACGGACATTGATAACGCGTTGTAATCTCGGGATTGTAAAACAATCTGAAAAACATTAAAAACAAAAAGTTAAAAAAAAAATTAAATTGTTAAAAAGTGTCTACTCTTTTAAATAACTTTTGTGTCGTTTAATTTATAATTTTTTAATGTTATTTTTGAGGAAAACGGCCTTTTTAGCTGAACAAAATTCTGGAAAATGAATTGAGTGAAAAATTAATAGAATGAGCGAAATGTTAATTTCGAGACATTTTGCAATAGATTTAAAATTTTTAAAAAGAACTTAAAAAACTGAGCCCTTTTCGAAAGTTCACATACGTTTTGGTTCACACAAAGAGGATTCTTTTATTCAAAAAATCGAAAAACGGCAAAATATTTGAGGAAACCAACACATTCATTATATAGGACGAAAAAATCGAGAAAAAAAACGAGATTTTTGTGAAATAGAATTGGAAAAAATTACTTTGTGTTCGAGAAGAATGAGGGTGAGAACTTTGAGACACATATCGACGCCCAAAAGTTCAAGTGGCAAATGAAGTGGAAAATCGACGAGGGTAAATCGCGTGTGATCGGGCAGAGCGAAACACAGCGGTTGCAAATGTGGTGACAAAATATCAACTTCGACCCTGGTTTTTTCGGGAACCGGAACCGGAGCGCTAAGTAATCTCAAAATCCAGGTTTCGATTTCTCTGACGTCGTGAAGTACGATTGATGGGGCTGCGTCAAAAGCTTGACCAGTCAGCACGCTCCAAACTGTGTCTCTGAAATAATTACATATTTTTTTCTCATCGAATACAAATAATTATTATAACAAGCCGTTATTGCTCGTTATATTCAAACATATATTTATCAATTACATGATCACTTTTTGGCAGTAAAAAAATATGTAGTCTCCATTGAAATTATTAAATATCTAACCTGCTTGTCTGTCTGGACGCACCAACTTTTTGAGGGGATGAATTTTCGTTGCAGGCGTCGATGATCCGTTTCAGAGCGAATAGACATTCCCGAAATCTCGTTAAAAATGGATGATGAGAAATAATGCAGAGCGACGTCAACGAGTGGTTACGTATCCTCTGATGTTAATAAAAACAATAAAAAAAGAGATAATTAATCAAGAATAAATTTTGGGAGAATCAATAAAATTCTTAATGTTGTTAAAAATCTATTGAAAATAACGAATCAGATGAAATTCAAGAAATGAAGGACGTTAAAAAATTGAATCGAGAAAAGATGGAGCAAAATAATCAACGAAATGATGAAAATTAAAAAAATTAGCAACCTGTCTTCGTCGGGATGCTCGAGGCGAAGGTGAATGACTTCCACCGCTTTCGCTATCTCCGCTCGGGGCAGTGATTCCTAGTCTAGGGGCGCGTGACGTCACCGGGGTATCCGAGTCCCTTCTACTAGGACAGTCTTTTTCTGAGTCGCTTGGTCCGATCACACTGCTCCTATAATCGCTATAAAATACAGCTCGAGATAAGGTCGTAAAATCGTAACAATCACGACAGTAATTAAGAAATTAGCGTAATCCATTAAATTATTCTTTTTTTTTTCTTCATTCCATTTGATGAACTGACAACTGACATCGATTCTTTTTTTTAAATAATTTTTATTATACTTCAATCGAGTAATTAATTTTTTTTTGCGCAATCAAGTTCCTATGAAATTGACAATTTGTCAGAATTTCAAATTGGAAAAAAGATGAGAAAAATCGATATTTCACCTTGAGAATGCCGAGTCCGAGCTCTTTTCCATGCTCTTTCGCCAACTCTCTTTTCGGAGCTTGGGATCATTTCTCTCCCTTCGGACCCAAACTCCTCCACTTCCGGAATTGCTTGCTCGTTCGATCGGTCGATAAAAATTAACGCAAATTCCGTATCGAGTTTTTCCTGCGAAAAAAAAATAATCAAACAATTGAATTTGAATCAGCGTTGATTTTTTTTTGTCTATTAATAACTTGCTCAACTTAACTCAACTTAATTTTAAAAAAAGGCTGAAATTTTGAAAAATGTACTGTAATGCTCGGTCAATTTCATAACAATTCATTTTTCCGAGCATCAGAACATTTATTTGAAGCAAAATACTATCAGGTTCTCACAACCGTACAAACCTGAATCTTTATCGGTTAGGGTGAAGGTGAAAGAGGTTGCCTCCCTTAAAGCAGTACGTTTTGGACCAACGCTGCTGCAACCCTCGGGCTGGCAGAAGTAAACCATGTCCAAGGGCATAGGAAAATCTTTGTGATCCTCCACAGGATACCTGCGCAATAGTTCTGGAACCTAGGAATCATAAAATTATTATAATCACCTGTAACCATCGTTATAAAATAGCAAAAAAATATTGACGTATAAATGTAAATTTCATAATATTGGATTAAGGGGTTTGGCTTGAGTTGTAAGCGATTCTCGTTACAGTTTGCTCATTTTATTAGCAATATATTGAAGAAGTAATTTTTGTGGGTTCACAAATGGGAAAGTTTCTTAATGACAATAAGATTGGGAATTGTTAATTACGCAAAGACGTATAGAGACAAGATTTTTTCATTCAATAATGTTATTCAAAGATTATTGAAGAACAAAAAAGCGTTAGCTGCGAGAAAAAAAAAAGAAGAAATTCCGGAAAACGGTTTCAAATAAGGCGGAAGTAAAATTATTATTTCAAAAATCAAAGTTTAATGCTCAAAACTTTTGAATGTTCCTATTCATTGAAAAAAAAAAAAAAAAAAACATATTCGATAAAGACTTTTTAATTAAAGATTCATTTACAGCTGAGAAAAAATACATGGAAAAAAGGCTGTTTAATTAAAGATTCATTTACAGCTGAGAAAAAATACATGGAAAAAAGGCTTTTTAATTAAAGATTGATTTACAGCTGAGAAAAAATACATGGAAAAAAGGCTTTTGATTCTACAACGAAGAAGCGTGTAAACCGAAGTCATTATTAATCTGATAATGAAAGAATAATATTATTAGAAGCAGGAAGTGTTTTTTATGAGGCTAATGAAGATGAAGGAAGAAAATGGTTGAAAATTACCTGCACAGGCTGACGAGATCCTGGCGAAGGTCTCGCCCCCACAATGGCTAAATAGTCCATTAAGCGGGGGCACAAAAATTTCTTTTGTATATCCATGATCCTTGAGGATGATGAATTCGTCACCGATGTTTTACGTCCGCTGGCGACATCTGATCCTCCAACAGCACTATTTCTTTTTCATCGTCCTCGAACTCTGACATCCCTTCATCCTCGAGACGCCCACTGTCGAACTTTTCAAGCTGAAAAATTGTTCAACCCACAGATTTAAGGCAACATTCTTGAAAGGTCAAGTAGCGTGGGAGACATTTTTTTTGTTTAAATTGCCTCATTGACGAATTGAGGTGTTAAATTTTTTACGAGCTTCGAAAGAAAATGCAATAGAAACAAATTGACTTAACTAACTCAATTTTTCATGAAATTTCGTTCAATTGAAAATGCATTTTTTAACATAATTCCTCATAATCGATTCGATTTGACCTTCACATCTTTCTGCTCCTAATACTTAGAGAAAAAATTTGTTGAGTCAACAAAACTTTTATTGATTCTACGATCTTTTCGTCCGTATAGCAATAAATATTTATTTGGGGCACCGAATTACGTGTTGAAATCAACAAAATTTTTGTCGAGTTTGACGAATTTCATATCATTCCCCACGATTCGTTGATCCGACAAAAATTTTTTGTTGAATCAACGAATTTCTTCTCTCAGTGTAACGCGCACGTACACTACTTTATACATGATTATTTACTTAAAATTGTTGTTTAAAATGCTGATAAATCTTTGACAATCGATAGCAAGAAAAATATGGATGCTCTTAAGGAGTTTCGATACAGGCGATACAATGTTGCCATGCTAAACCATGTTAAAAACACAAAAAATTGTCAAAAAGTTAAGAATTTTATAAAATTTGATTAACATATTCGTTTAGTGCCAAATTTGACAATACAAATTTTTTCAGATTTTTCTTCTACACAGTTATCGAGTGATTGAAGACTAAACGTTCACGTGTATAAGCATAGCGTTTCCATATATATAGGTATACACTTCGGGCATAAGAAATCTGCTTTAATGCATAATTACTCGATAACTAAGTAGAAGAAAATTTTTAAAAAATTTGTCTTTTCGTACTTGATGTTGAAGAACATTATCACCAAATTTCATTAATTTCTTAACATTTTGCCTTTTGTACCGAAACTCCTTAATGTTTTCGTGTAGTTCAAACAGATCCAAATGTAGCGACAATTTTCAATAAGTGTTTGACCTTGACCTTGAAATTTATTCGTTCACTCGTTTGCAGAAATGACACTCTGTGTTGAGATTGAGAGTAGCACATTTTTCAGAATGTTTTCAAATTTTTACGAGATACACTAACACAAACAGCTTAAAATACTTTTGAATCATTATTTTCTCGCAGTGGTACCCAAATATTTACAATTTTCACTCGGTAATTTTTTTGCTGTAATTCTAGCGTTTTTTTTACCGGTTTAATCAGCGATAATAATTGATCAGAAAGTCAAAAAAACTCATTAAATCCGATATTTTGTATTTTTTAGATGAAAAAATTGAAATGAAAAAATTTAATAAATAATTAAATTTTAAAAAATGTAATTTTGTTCAAATTTCAGTATTTTTTACGTATTCGACCATTCATTTCAACAGATAATTTTTTTTCTGTGTAAAAGAAAAGGTATAAAATGATGAAAAAAAAAAAATCAAAATTCTTTGTTCGAAAATCAAAGTATTAAACCGGAAATCCTGAAGATTCCATTTCATGATCGCCACTAACGATGGTAATGAATGAGCAAAGGGCGAGGAGGCTAAGACCTTTTTGCAGCAAAGCATGAAATCGTATTCTGAAATTTAAGTCGATAATAATAGCTGCGTTAAACAAAGTGGAAGGACGCGCAGCATTCCCCCGACGTCTAGCCAGATAATTATGGCTGCAAACGCGAGAGTCAGTTATTATAAATCTAATTCAAGCGAGAAAACGTGGAAAATGATGAGTTTATTACGCGACAAAAGATATTGCGATGGAAGGTTCACTCGAGGATTAAACGGACGCCATTATTTTCAACGTCAACGAGAGAATATTAATTTAGCGCGATCGTGAATCCGCATTGAGATATTTCGAATCGAGGCATGAAATATACACCGAGAATTTAATTCTTCTCCACTCTCTTTTTCTTATTATTGATTTTATCTCGTTTTATTTGCTTCGACAAAAACTTTGACCTCTCGATAAATAAGGTCGACGTCAAAACGATCATTTATTTTCATTTTTGACGCGATAAAGGTTTGAGATCGACTTCATTAATAACCTCACATTTTTCATCTATTTTGCTGGATTTGCCGAAGGATTGAACGAACCAAATATTTGTTGACGTAAAAAAAAAAAAAAAACCACGCTTCGCGTCATCGGGACCCCCCCCCCCCCCCCCGCTAATATCGTTCTAATTGAAAACCGAAAGGCTCTCCGAAAATGGCGTTTTTTGTCATTATAATCTTTTCAAGAGGACATGTATAATTTGTTTAGAGTAAAGCTCATTTTTTTGACCCGATATCCCGTATATTTTCGTCAGATTCGAAATCAATTTTCGGGGATTTGGACAAACCCCATTTTTATACTTTGTCCTCAAGATATTTAAATCTCAAGGTCGTGACCTTCGAGATCGAAGTAATATAGGCTCCGGGAATTGAATTTTTTCCGCCATTTTAATTTCCTTATTCCGATGCGATAAATATCGTTTTTCTGAGGTCGATCTTGCTCTCAATATAGAGCCTCACTTTTTTCAACTAATTTCTCTAATCCTTTGAAAACCAGTTGGAAAAACGCTCGACGAGCATTTTTATTCGAAACTCGAAATAAATTATATACGGAGACAAAATTGTATGAAAAACAGAAAAATCGTTTATTACGTGCACGAGCTCGCAGTTTCGAAGATGGACTAAACGGCTCGACTTATCGAACCTCCAGGATCGAATGAAGGCCGACTGAGAGCGCATGCCTCACTTTCAAAGCCCTTGACTATATCCTTATAACGTACGTATGTGCTTTTCCCTCGCCCACACGAGCTCCCTTTTTTTACGAATACTACGTTTCCATTTTTCCTACGTTTTACACGCACTTCCATCATTTACTTACTCCATCACTTTTCGTCTTTCGTCATTTCGCGTAAAATTTTTATTTTTATTGTCAAAGTCGTAAAGAACATTTTTTTTCGTGTTTTCTGACAATACCGAATACATTTGTTGATCCTTACCCGGCCAGTTCATTCGTGTTCCGAACTATTTTAATTTCTTTTATCACCGTAAAATTTGGATCGCTTTATCTTAGTCGATTCTGCGTGAATGTTTTTGTGGGATATGAGAGAAACACGATGAAAACATCGAAAACGCGCATAACGTTTTATACTTCGCCGAAGCACAACAATGCCGAGGGCTTACGTGGAATTTTGAGATTTTCTCGGAAATGTTCACTGGGCAAAAAATGGGTTAGACAGAAAAGGCCACGTTGGCGGTGCAAGCGTTTAATTAATTCGCGTTGTTTACTGACTTTCCAGACATTTGCTCATCGGTAAATGTTCTTCACAATTTAAATAAAATGAGAACGCCGCAAATTGATCAACGCGAAACTCGGACGTTTATGATTTTACCTTGACAATATTTCGAATGAGAATCATGCGTGTAGTGGATTTACAAATTACTCAAATAAAAATAAAAATATAGAAAAAGTTAGAATATACACAAATATTATTTAGTCTGACATGATAAAAAAAGATCGTATAAGGTTTAAAAGTGAAGAAACGCGACGTATCGTAAAATATGTAAGAGGATTACGGAGGGGCTTTGCGGAAGTAAATACAGTTCCAGACACTTACCGAGCATTGAAAAAAATAAACCAAGAAGAATTCCATAAGCAACGATCGATTCTCGTACGAACACTTGTGATAATGAAAAAAAAAGTCTGGTATAACTGTCAAAAAGCTGTCACAGACACAATAACGCAAGAGTCATTTCGAGGATGATTTATTTCCTCTTAGACAAAATTTATAGTCACAATGCTTGAATAAAGTGAAATAAAAATTTCGCAAATGCCGATAGTTGCAAAAAAAACGATATGCGGTGGACATCTTCCGGTCAGAGTAGGAACTATGTCAATAGCTCATAAATACATACAAGATACAATACATTTATAAAATTCAAGATAGTAGTTTGTCATAAATAAGGTACACGTCGAATCACAACAATACAATACTTACTTGCGTGCTTTCTGGCACATGCTGCGCTCAGAGACACTTTAAAACGAGAACAAAAAATATTGAAAAAAAGATATTCGATCAGCGTAAAGCTTTAGTCGTTTATTTCTTGATATCCCGTAAACTAGAATACCACTTCCGGCAGAATAAAAACGTTTCCAGAGTCCTCGAGTTTCATTTTTAACGAGCGGAGGTCTAGGATCGTAATAAAACACGAATTAAATATTTATCCTAAGTGCGATAGGAGCGGTGAGGGGGGGGGTCTCGCGTCGATAACGCTTAATTGGATTTCTTTGATTCACGGGGGGTACGTTTACGTGACGTATTTATTTCGTGGAAGTAACCTATGATGCAGCTTTCGTGTTATCGCGAACAAGCGCGCCCCGTAACTGCGCGACGTTGACTTCAAATGGGCAGAGAGGGAGAATGAGGAAGAAGGTGGAAAGGGTCGTGGGAGAGGGAAAGAAGTATAGAACGTTTTAAAAACGTGTACACGCAGGCTTATCAATACGGATGGGCAGCCGGAGGCAAAATTACACTACTCCAACACCATCTGTGTTTGTGTGTATATCGGTGTTCACGCATGCGCGAACATGACCAACTAGCCTAGTTCATTTCTTGCCCGTTAGAGGACGCTCAAACGAGCCCGTATCGGCAGCCCGTATCGCTGACGTTCGTATTATTTTAACTAACGGAGGGGGTTCTCAGTTTAGTGGCCTTGCTCCATTTCGTCCGATCAATAATTGGAAAAGTGCGGGGAAAGCTCTCCCTCCTCTTCGTTGTTCCTTCCAACCACGGACAGTGACATGAGGCCAGGGAATGTCAACGTCGGCTTCGCACACCCTCGGCCAAAACCTCCCTAACTTCCCCACCATTGACCGCGAAACAAATCTCCGCGGTTTGTTTCTCATAAATGAAGCGTTGTTTTGTTCGCGAAATGTTTCTTGGAATCGAATTTCAAGGTTGTCTGGTGACCCGATTGACCGGAAGCTGCTGGTTTCCGGCGGATGGCTTAGACAGTTTGAAAAAAAAAAAGATAAGAAGGAAAACTTTTACGATTACGAAACTTTAATTCTTTTAAGACTTTCGTCTTGAGTTTAACACGATAATATGAACCATAAACTTAACCTCTAGTTCGGTAAAATCAACGTTTTTCTCAAATAACCATGAACAATGATACATGACTTTATATTTGCGCATAAAATCTTTATGCGTTCAATAAAGTTCAGTATTTCATGTTAGGTTTACATTCATTTTTATCACAATTTGACCTAACAAGCCGGTGGGTATTAACTGTACGCGGATACGATTTTTTTTCGCTTTTCTGCATATTTTTCACAATTTTCTGGTCGAAAAATATATTCTAGTGTATCGTCGTCGCATTCCATCGAGGCAATTTTGTTATTACTACGTTATTTCCAATGGTACATGTTTATAACTCGTCAGTACAGTGATTCATTAAATATGAACACTATATTTATTCATATAATATATTAATAATTAAGAGATGAACGCAAATACGCAAGTTCGTCAATTCCATTATAGCAAATCGGCAAAAATATATAACGAGAAGAAAGACAAAGGCAGGGTATCCCAAAATTTACGAACGATATATCGGGATCACAGGTTTCATGTTAATATCTCATAAAATTTTGTGGTTATTTTTGGGACACCCTGTATATGCACATATACGAAAATCGGTATCTTTCTTCTTCTTTTGACACTGGCGCCGCCTTCGAAATTTTTATTGAAACAATATAATCGAGAAAATTTTCGAAATTCGAAAGCCAGTTCTTAGTTTGAATCAGAACACGTGACTGTGCGGTCGAAACATAAAGTTCTCTTTAACCCTACAAATCATAATTTTTTTTTGTTTTCTTTTTAACCCATAACCTGGGTCGTTTCCGATCCCGTCGTACTTTTAACCGTAAAATTCGTTTTATCGTGATAAATAGACTTGTGACCATATGAATCTCTTCGTTTTTAAATAACTAATAATTCAGAAAATCGACAAAAACCTCATTTTTTCGACATTCGTCCGGGGTCGAAATAAACCCGGCTCATGAGTTCTAGGATTAATTGATCGATATATACCTTTAATAGTACGCCAGCAATAATGTGTAATGATTTTTTTCTTTAGTATCGCGACACTCATCCAATGTGAATTTTTCGGCTATCATTTTTCTGACACCCTGTACATGAGTGGTTCTTAAATACATATTAGATGTGAAAATCGGCCCATTTTTTTAAACTGTTATTCTCTGGGTCTCTTGAAAAATAACGAACAGAAGGATTGTGACAACAGCAGCTAGCTCTCGATCCCAATTATAACAGGCGCCGCTGCAGTCTGAACAATAATTTCTCTGTATTTATTAATTGTCCTGTTAACGGTATGCCGGAGAGAAAAACGTCTGAAAACTTTGAGGATCAGAATCACGTGATCCATTCACTGAGTAATTCTTTGTCGTCACTTTCTGGACACCCTGTACATGGGCTACTCTAAAATACAGAATGAATGTGAAAATTGACCTATTTCTTTCACCGTCTCTTTCCGAGTCGATTTCAAATAATTAATAGAAGAATTGTACAAAGATTCGGCTCTGAATTTCATTGCGAAAGGATGCCTACAAAATTTTTAGTTCAACACCAATTCATAACAATTGCGGCTGAGGAAAAAAAATGATAGAACGCATCGGAGAGATACTGTTGAATTTTGGCAATTGCGATAAACAAAATTTGTTTACAAATATTCAGAATATCGAAGCTGGCGCTCAATGGCCCGTTACTTGGACCGCTACAAAATTAGTGCCTTTGAACATTTTTCAATCAGCCTCTTCGAGGATTTTTGAGATCTGAGTTTCAACATTTTTTTCTCCTCCTCTTTCAGTTTGAGACTGCTCGAGTAAGCCGGAAATTGTAACAATTTACAAAACCTTCCAATACTTTGGAACGCCATCAAATACTATGTACAATTTTTGTTCATTTTTTTTTGCGACAGGAACGTTTTTTGTCGACGAATTCATACGTTTATCCTTATTTCTCGTGTACCAAATCGTCCGAGGTTTTACGATATCAGAGCTCGAGTGACGCATCCGAACCACGGTGATGAAGGTCCTCGTCTAACAGGGGTTCTTGTTCCACCACCATGCGAACTGCGAACAAAACTATTTTTCATGCATTCCAACGTATATGAGGATTTTACAGAAGCGTTACCAAAACCTCGTAACAATAATTATCTCGAGAGTAACAAAAAACCAAATACCGAATAATTAAATTCAAACTTTGAATGATCAAAAACGAACAATTTTTTTCTACCGACAAAAATTTTGACCTAGACTGCTACCACGTATTTCGGAGTTCGAAAAGTTCGGAAAAAACCCTCTTTTCCAGGGCAAGCAACACTAATTTCAAACTTTTTTGCTCGTGATTATAACAGTTCCTCAAAATGAAAATGACTGTATTGCAATAACTTAATGAAAAACACATAAATTCAAGAATGGAAAATGGCAAGCCTTAAAACACATGAAATTTCGTAGTGATCACAAATAAACAAACGATTAAAAGTCATGAGAACAAACAGCACAAGGCCCGAACAGCATGCAGATCACAGAAAATTTTGAACCTACCTAAAAACCGAGGTAGACTTTTGTTTTAAGCTTCTTTCGAGTTTGGCGAACATATTTCTTGGCGAACATTGTCTTTGAGCTAACGGGACTCTTGGAAACGAAAAATTGAATAGATTTCTATTGTTGTAAAACTCGTACGAAAAACAAAAAAATTTCATGAGCTTAAGAAATACGCGATTTAGATAAATTGGAAAAGGTTCCTGATAACGAGTAACTTTTTACTCGTTACTATAAAATATTCAAAAAAAAATTCAATCATTGCCAAAAATTTCGCACTACTCATTCGACCGATAGATTTACCAAGTAGTTGAGTATGCCAGCCCGGAAAAGAGAAAACAATAAAATTTATGGTGGATTATTGAAAAATGTAACTTTTAATCCGAAAAAAAAGAGCAAAAGGTACGAAGAAAATGGCAAAAATTGAAAAGGAAAGAAAACGAAGAAAAGAAGCAAAAAAAAAACACTCAGAAGCGGTAAAATTAATGTTTTTTCGGAATTGATCAATGTGTAGTGCATTTGAATGAAAGCAAAAAAAAAAAAAAACTAATAAGTGGAATCGTCCACTGAAAGATTCCGAATAAAAAAATGTCAAGAATCTTAAGTCTTGATTAGAAAAATTCTACAATAAAAAAAAAATAATAATAAAATTATCCTTGGCCGATAAATTGACGACAAAAGGTACAGCTTCCGGTCTCGTTGATTTCGATAATCGTAAAAATATTTGACATTCAATTTAAGCACCAAATATTCATCGACATTGAGACGAATTTTGGACACACAAAAAAGGCACATAATTCAACTGTTTTCTAAACAACAGCAAACAAAAAAATACTAACAAAATCCCAAACAATATCCGGATGATTTTGAGAACTCAAAAACGAAAAAAAAAATGGATCTAAAAACGCTGAATACCTGTGAAGAAAATTTTTCTTCAAACATGCAGGAGAATGCGACTCAGTGGTTGCACTGAACGTCACAAAAATAGAAAGATCTGTGGAGTCGCCATGTTTGTTATAAATGAAGCATCGCCAGCTGGATGTAAGGAAGCGGTAGACGAAAAACCGCAAATTTCAACTTCTTCATTATTGTTTCACGATCGAAATCAGCGAAGCCGAAAAATTCCAAAAGAAAATACCTTCAACACTTTTATTATCAAAATATCGATACACGGATAACATGAATTTCCTTGAGGGGTCGATACAAATGAGCCCCGGCTCGATCTAAATCGTTTTAAAACATTAAACCGATGTCTTGTATTGGAAGGGAAAAAAGAAACAAACAAAAAATAATAATCCCGAGTACTACGAACACGGTAGTAAAAATAAAATCCATTCAGACAGCAAACTTGGAAAAAAAAACCGCATACATACACACACAGATACGCGCGCGCGCCACACAACATGTTAATGAAATTCTGTGGCAACTAAAAAAAATTCTCGTACTTTCTGACACCATGAAAATTTCATTTTTTCACTCTTTCTTGTTTCGTAGCTTTCATTTTTCGAAAAAAATATAACAAAATTATACGTTTCCAATGGTTGCCGGGTACTATTATTTTTAACTGATCTTTTCTTTCTATTCCATTTCAATAGTACGTTTACTTCGTACCTAAAAAAGTTCGCTCATATCAAACAATTTTTAATTTTACGAGATCTCCAATAAATAATAAAAGAATTAAGGGGGGAGAGGTGGGGGGGGTGTGGCGAGAAAGTGGTCGAAGAAAATGACAATGAAAGTGAATCGCATGGGTTTAGGTACTGTATTTACACAATCGTTATGATGATCTATTTCGCGGATTTTTTTGGTGCTTCTCTCGTGTTTTTTTTCTTCTCTAAATCTCTCCTATCTACTTTATTGCGTGTCATTTTTCCCCATTTGTTAATTCGGTTTGACACAGAGATTTTTTGTGACTCCACGTGGCTTGCAACAATGCCATTTTCTTTTTTACCATTCTCACAGTCTCGTGAGGAGCTGGTGACAAAGAAAAAAAGAAGAAGGAAAAAGAGAAATAGAGAGAGAGAGAGAGAAAGAGAGAGTGCAAGAGAGGAAAGGATAGAGAAGAAATTGACTCGGACATGAGACCCGTTATCACAAAAATTATGAGATCTCTCAGTGATGTTGTTTTTTCAACAACCTCGTACGCTGTGACCTATTTGTAGTACCATTTTTCTCGTTATTGCTCGAATGGCCGCGATCTCCGGGCGGCGGTATCCTGAAGAGCATTATCTTCATGTGATCGCAAATCTCGAGACAGACCTGCGTACTGTATCGTAGAAAGTCTAGCGTCACCCAAATCTGAAATGAAAATAATAACAACGAGAAGGAAACATCAGTTTGGGAAGAATATTAAATTGCAATGTTAATTCGTACAATTTTTTTTAGCACATAATTTTTTTTTTTTTTCAGTCAACATGATATAAAGAGACTCGGCTTTTTATTATTTCAAAACCGAGACCTGGATCAAATAAATTTCGGGCAATTGATTACGAATTTACAAATATAAAGTCTCTCCGACAAATATCAAGAGACTCGTTGGAGTCCTGAGACAAGCAGTTTGACAGCTCTGACGTTTACTGGCCCGAGGCTTGCCGCATCTATACTTTCTCCTAATGAAACAATTCGCGATAGTGAGAGTAATTTTTTTTTTTTTTTACGTTTTGGCAATTATAAAGATTCTGTAACAAAGACGACATTTTTATTGAAAAAAAAAAAATGCTCGATCGTTTCTGTCAGTATTTAGATTCCGTACATCGATTCTTTTTAGTTATGCAGTTAAGGAGTTTCGGTACAAAAGGCAAAATGTTAAGAAATTAATGAAATTTGGTGATAATGTTCTTCAACATCAAGTACGAAAACACAAATTTTTTCAAAATTTTCTTCTACTTAGTTATCGAGTAATTATGCATTAAAGCAGATTTCTTATGTCCGAAGTGTATACCTATATATATGAAAACGCTATGCTTATACACGTGAACTTTGGTCTTCGATTACTCGATAACTGTGTAGAAGAAAAATCTGAAAAAATTTGTATTCTCAAATTTGGCACTAAAGAATATGTTCACCAAATTTTATAAAATTCTTAACTTTTTGACAATTTTTTGTGTTTTTAACATGGTTTAGCATGGCAACATTGTATCGCCTGTACCGAAACTCCTTAATGAATTGAATTTTCCTTGAAATTTCTCTTTTCTCGTGCAATCTTGTAGAAAATTCGCAATCAGTATGATGGGAGGGCGCATTTAGCGTTTACTTACGAGGCACAACCATAGTACGTAGTATTCTTTGATGAAGAAATTGAAGTATTGGTTCAAGAATAACATGGCCGGACCGATGAGGGCGCTGTCGAGATATTGCATCTCGTTTTTCGTCATGTGAGCAACCTGAAAACAAAAAAAAAAAACAAAAAACAATAACAGTAAAAGTTAAATGATAAATCTCGGATTACGAAAAAGTAGAAAGAAAAAATGAAAAATTCAGCACAAGAAAGTAAATGAAACATTTGATGATTTTTTTTTGTCGTCGAAATAGTTTGTTATCCAAATGTAAAAATTACTCGTTTCTTGAAAATAAAAATAAATTACAGATTACTTTACTCACAACGAGACGATTCGTAACTTTAGCGGCCACCATCCCGAACGCGAGTATATACAATGCGGGATGATTTTCATAAACGTGCTCGGCGCTCTTTCTATAAATAATGAACGCCGGTACGACGACAAAACTAAATGGTATAATGGGCGAGATTACGGATGTTCCCTGAAAATTAAAGAGAAAAACAATTATGCAGTGATCAATTCTCATTCGATGTGCTTCGATTTTCTTTACGCAAATTATTATTGATAAGTTACAAAAAAACAGTTTTTTTTTTTTGTTTTTGTGTAGAGTGTTGAAACAATTTTCGAAGAAATATAAAAATTGAGAAAAATGGTGTTTTAACGATTCATCAATTTTTTTAAAATCTCTTTTCCTATTATTTAAGCTCGAATATATTTAAAAACTTGACGAAAATTGTTTCAGTTCTCTTTCACCAGAAAATTGATTGGAATCATAATACAAAATATTTGTCTAGTTATTTTTATTTCTTTCCATACGTCTTATTATTATTTCATACATCGAAGCTCGATACGCATTTTCAAAGCTATAGATTCCTCATTTCCAAGATGCAATGCCATTTTGTAAATTATTAAGATAATTTTGCACATGCAACAAAAATATCTCGAATTCAAAGTTCAAATAACAGAGCAATAAAAATAATAATTTTGGCGTTTCAAATGGGGACTTACTACATTGCTACAGTGCGTGCGTGTGTAAAACTACAGAACACCATCAATCGCAAACAAATACGATCCAAACGCAACGCTCATGCACATGAATAATCCGTGCAATTCGACGAACTTTCAGCAGCAGATAAAAAAAAAATTAAAAAACGCACACATTGCCAACCGTCGACCAAGTTTGAGCTAACAACTGAAAGCATGCGTTAACCGTTAAACTGAAACTCCAACGAACAACGAAATGGGTTAATAAGTGATGGAAGCGAGAAAAGTTTCAGTCGATGGGAGGGATATTGAAAGTTTATTAAAAAAAATTAGGAACGAGTTTATGTATTTGTTTTTAGGAGACAAAAATGAGTGAATGAGTGAGTCCGGCAAGGAAAATGGATCGATTTCTTAAGTGTGACGCTCAAAAGCGTTTACGTTAACAAAAGTGAGTCAGCGAGTGAACGAGAACGTAGGTTAACATAAAACAAAAAAAATAACTAATAATGAAGTTTTTTTTTTTTCCTGAATAAATTATTTTTGGGAAATAAATTTACAAAATAGTGCTAGAAGGCAGGAAACCTGGCAATGGAAGAAGTGAGTCTAGCGAAAATTTGTATCCGCCTGAATCGTATGTCCTTGAAGAGAAAAGATCGCAGCATTTTTCAATATTTTTTTATCCCACCAATAATTAAATGTTCTTTCGAGTCTGCCCTAAATTTTTTCGACATGAAAACAGGAGAAAAAGACAGTCATTTTAGTGAGAGGAAGGTTAATTGACCCTCCGCATCAATCCCTATATGGATTTTTCCTCGATCTGTATCCTTAGGTGGAATGAAACTTGTTTCAGTATGGCAAGCGCAATGAAAACGTCTTCAAAATCATATAATAATCGTCTCTAAATGAAATCTCATGGTGTTTCTAATTGTTCTTTAACGCTCCGATGCTTCAGCAAAGTTGGAACAGTGCATCGCCATAGAAATTTTATTTTTTTAATCTACTACTAACAAATTTTCTGTTCCAATTTATTTTTTCGAGTAAATTCTTAAGTGAGCATTTGTTATATTTTTTATTTTTTTTTTCTGATTATTTTTTATTGCTTCGAAAACTGAAATTTTCCCCAAATTTTTTGCTCCTTCTTTATCAGGGTACTTCATTGAACGTATAAGCTGCCGAAAGATTGAAACAGCTTCAATAGTTGTGAAATTCAATTGAAAAACATTAAAAGAATTGAAAATTTATGAAAGAAAAAATATTTTTTGTTCGAGGCTATTTACATATTTACAGTGTGTTCGACAAGGTGCAGCAGCTACAGCGAAAAATTATATTCAGCCGAGCCTCTCATACACAAGAAAATATGAAAAAAATATGATTGTGATTATTGAAAAAATATGAAAAATGTAATTATCATTAACAGGGAATAATTGGAGTAGAAAATGAAATCTATGGAAACGAAAAACAAATGTCTGCTGCATGAAAACGCACAAAAACCTGATGGAAACTAAAATCATATGATTAAAAAAAAAAAGGGAAAAATTAGATCGCTCACACGAATAATAATTTTCCTTAAATTTATAAATTTCTTGACGCTGTACGATTTTTATTTTTGTCAATTTTTATACCGCTTTGTTATCTTTACAGTTAATTTTTTTTTAACATCGGTTTAAATAACAACTGTTCAGCAAGTTGAGGAGTAAAATCTGTGGAGCAGGAGGATGAGGAGACCTGTGAATGGGTGCTTTACATAACGAGCCTACGATCTTTAGAGCTGACTTACGGCCACGGTGGAGCCATTTTTTCCTACACCACCGGCGAGAATGACGGACATACTGCTTTGGGCGAGTAAAGCCGCGATTCCTACGGCTCCCCATAACGGAAACACCTTCACCTCGGTGCCAGTATAAGGCACCTACATGTAAAAGTCCAACATTCCAAACACAGACTCCGTTAGTCACATTAGCAGAAGTCCATTTTTTTTTTTTTTTCACTTATCTTTGTCCCATTAATTCATTTCCTTTAATTTTGTGAAATCCACTTATAATTTCATCCAGCATTGTAGCGACATTCATTTTTTTTTCACTCTCTTTAACTTATTTTTTGCGTATTTTCATTCTTAAGAATTCGAATTTAATAGATATTCTTTATTTTTCGAATTAAAAATATTTGAAAAATATATATTTGGATTTTTCTCGTGCACACGCCATCGTAGCTTCCAAACACCGTGAGAGATCAAACGTTTTATTCTTAGTGACGTAAAAGCGGTGCAGAGTGCAAATTTGCAGAAAATGAAACTTTTTTTTTTTTTCTTTGCTTTTTGAAGCTCGTAGTGACAAATTTAAAAGTTGAGGCAGTTTTTTGTTTTTCAAAATTTCGTATATGAAAAACATTAATGTGAGATTCATCGATGATTACTGTTTGTTGATTTTTTTTACTTAGAGATATTTGCATACGTTAAAAAAAAAAAGAACAATAACATGATTTTATTTACGAACTATTGAATTGTTTTCGTTGAGAAAAACTTTAATTTTCTCGTCATCTTTCGATTTTTCAACCTGAATTTACAGCTTCGACATGCGAGTACGAAACTAGGGTTCATTTGTCCCTGAACAATCTACTTAGGAGTGACACAACGGTTAAAATTGAGAAAATTTTCCCCACACATTTTCAAAGAAGCCTCCAAATTCGTTGAACCATTTTTTTTTCCCAATATTACATAAGGAGTCCCATAAAAAGCGAAGAAATGTCGATGGAGGATGTTTTTTTGGTTAATTCTACAGAAGATGAATGAAAATTGCGTAACAAATCGACGATTATTTAGTCACAAGAAGAAAATGTTTCTCGAAACTTGCTCCGAGCGAAAAATGTCTGAAATTTCAGATCTTCGGTCTACATATGAAGTCTGGATGAATAATCTGGAAGAAGTATACAGAGAAAATTGAAAAAACTCAAGTACCTAATACCCAAAAGCCTCTGGAAAAATAAAGCCACAGTTCGGAGAAGCAGAATCGGTAAAAAAAAATATCCAACATTTTTGTTCAGAATTTTTACGCGCATGGCATTGTCCACATCCTTTTATTCTCGCTCTCACTATTAAATTGCACAGCTTCGTGTAAAGGGAGTTTAAATTAAACCCAATTGAAAAAAAGCTTGTATCTGTGCAGAAAAGAATTGAGTAAAAAAGAAATGTAGAATGTTTGCTTCATCACGTATAAAGAAAAACAAATTCTAGATTTTTTTTTTTTACGGAGGATAAATAATAGAAGAAGAGAAATTTTCATCTTCATACTAAACCAAAGAAAGAAATCTGATACCAACATTTTCTGAATAGCACACGCACGCACGTACCATCAATTCGTTCATTCGTCAGTCAATCAGTCATAAAAAGTTTTTTGCGAGAAAACGTCAAGTGCTTGACAAACGGAGGTAATTTAAAAAAAATAAAGAAAGAAGAGAGAGAGAGATAGAGGAATGCGAAAAAGTCGTACGACTCGAAATAATTTGGAATAGCAAGTACAAAATAAATACGAGAAAGAGAACCGACGTTCGAAGCCAATGGATTTCCATGCACTCGACCTTTTTTTTTAATTCAACCACTTTTTTTCATCCATTTTTTTATCCAAAATTTTTTATTCGACACACCGACATAACGTTTGTTTTTTTTTTTTTTTTTTTTTTTTTCATCTTTTGTCTTTTCAATGTAACTTACTGCAATAGTAGAACCATTCTTTCCGATTCCACCGGAAGCAAATGATTTACAGAATTCAAGGAACACGTGAATGAAGCCTGCATAAAAAATAGCTGCAACGCAGTTAGATACGGTGCCAAGCCCAGGGACCTAAACAGATGCACACAAACCTTGATGGTTAAAAATCTATAAAAAAAAATATATATTTTTTACGCGAAAATATAGAGCAGTTTTTTTTGTTTCATCACGAATTATAAAGAGCGAGCGTTGAACACTGCTTTTTAGCACTGACTAACCTACACCTAAAAGATAATCGAAAGTTAAGAATAGATTTTTCGGAGCCTAGAAGTGGAGGTCGACGAGGCCTAAACAGTCCTAACAACATATCCAACAATCATTCCATCCGCCTAATTTTCATAATATAGAAAACAATAAATAAATACTATCCTATCTCTGTCATTAATTGTTGCTCGTTAATTTTGAGCAGCCAACGAAAGAAAGAACGAACGTTCGTTACATTCCAAACTAAAAAATCCAACGTTTTATATGAATGAACAAGTAAACGAACCATAAAAACTATCAACGATAACAGTACTCATACTGTCCTTCTCCTGAATATTTTTCGCGATTAAACACCACGAACAACAAGAAGAAAAAGAAATTGTTTTCATTTGAATGATGAAAGCCTTCAGCACCTTGTGTCGAGGCGTTTTTTTTTTGTTTTTGTTAGAGAATGGGCTAAGAAGGGAATGAATACGATAAACTCGAAGAGATCGGTGGGCGAAAAAGCAAAGGACGAAGAAAGGAGGCCAGGGACGAATCTAAAGAGGCAAAAAAAAAAAAAAAACAAAAAATAAATGCGTGATGTCAATTTCGTTTCGTTGGTTATTGGTGAACGAGTTTGAGTGAATTAAAAAGAAAAAAAAAAAGACAAAAACCAGTCAGATCTGTTTTTCTTCAAATTTACGTAAAATAAAGGTAAATATATACATATATTTAAATAAATAAACAAATATATATATATATATATATGGGGCATTCCATGCCAAATCAGCCACTTCAGAACCTTACAGTTTTTAAATTAGCTCAAATTTTTTTATAATGTTCTATGTATTGAATGAGCCTTTCTTGATTTTTTTCAAATTTTTCCCTCGATTGCCTAACGAGATATATTTTTTCCAAAAATTCGATGGTTTTTTTTTCAAAAGCTCACAACTCTTCGAAAAATGGACGGAATCGAACTTTTTTTTTTTCAAAATTTTGGTTTTTTATTGTACTTTTTGAGTGTGATAACGAAAAAATTATAGTTGAATTTTTTCTCTATTTTTATTCAGGTTGAAGAACAAAATCGACGATTTCAAGATGATTACATATTTTGATTTTTTTCAAAAAATTTTCAAAAAAACTTGAACAAAATTGAAGATTTTTAAGACCAGTTACATCGTGGGCACGCTATATCTTCGATTCGATTTCGTATTTCAAAATTTTTTTTTTCGTTTTTTCAGTAAATTAAAATCAAATTCAACAGTCACACAATCCACAATGCTGTTTTCCTAACACTAGAAATTTTCTCCCATCATTAGATTGTGAATGGCATTCGTTTTTTTTTTTTTTTTTTTTACTAATTTCTTCTTGGAAATGAAAAATTCCGCCATGAATGAAAAAGTAGATCAGTACTCCATACATATTGTTCGTTTTCAATGAGAAATGAATACATTTTTTTGGCGTTTAAACAATTTGTGCACTCTGAATACTTTTGGAAAAGAATAATCTTTCACAATCAAGGTATTCTCTCCATACTTTTCGTTGTAGTCGTACGTCGATCGACGTACCAAACCACTACGGTCGATCCATTAGTTTTGTCTCAGCAACACGGTCATTTTTGATGATATCAGAGGAACAGTAAAGAAGATTGTTGCACGAGGAGCGTCCAATTGCTGATCACTAAACAAATAATAACACCATCTGTTCTATACGAATGGGCCTGTGGACCCCTAAACCTCCCTAATATAGCGGTTAATTTTTTTCAGTGGAAGACTACGGTGTTGCTGAGACAGAACTAATCAATCGATTTAAACGTACGACTACAATCAAAGGTACTGAGAGAATCCACAGTATGATCCCAATAAAGATGGTACCACCCATTATGGAAGATTATTCTTTTTAAACAGAATTCAGAGTGCACAAATTGTTAACCATTAAACGAATAAATTTATTTCTCATTGAATAGGAACAATATATATAGAGAACTGATTCACTCCTTCATTCATTGCGTAATTTTTCATTACTGAGAAGAAATTAGTAAAAAAAAAAAAAAAAAAAAAAAAAAAACGAATGCGATTCACAATCTAATGATGGGAGAAAATTTCTAGTGTTAGGAAAACAGCATTGTGGATTGTGTGACTGTTGAATTTGATTTTAATTTACTGAAAAAACGAAAAAAAAAATTTTGAAATACGAAATCGAATCGAAGATATAGCGTGCCCACGATGTAACTGGTCTTAAAAATCTTCAATTTTGTCCAAGTTTTTTTGAAAATTTTTTGAAAAAAATCAAAATATGTAATCATCTTGAAATCGTCGATTTTGTTCTTCAACCTGAATAAAAATAGAGAAAAAATTCAACTATAATTTTTTCGTTATCACACTCAAAAAGTACAATAAAAAACCAAAATTTTGAAAAAAAAAAAGTTCGATTCCGTCCATTTTTCGAAGAGTTGTGAGCTTTTGAAAAAAAAATCATCGAATTTTTGGAAAAAATATATCTCGTTAGGCAATCGAGGGAAAAATTTGAAAAAAATCAAGAAAGGCTCATTCAATACATAGAACATTATAAAAAAATTTGAGCCAATTCAAAAACTGTAAGGTTCTGAAGTGGCTGATTTGGCATGGAATGCCCCATATATATATATATATGTATATTAGGGTGGTCCTTATTTGGGGTTGAAATTTTTTTCTTCGATTTCACCCCCGAGTTCGATTCCGAATGAATGAAAAAAACGTCCTGAAAATGCTGAGGTCTGAAGGTAACGGGAAAGAGTGCCGTACATGTTTTTGATTTAAATTATATTCGTGTTTGCTATATTTTCGGTCGCTATTTTTTTCCGCCTGCCGAAAAAGTACATCGAACCCTTTAACTTCAGTCATTAAAATAATAATAATAATAATAATTTAATTACACTTCCGGCCAAAAGTATGTAAACACCAATGCCTATTCAAGCCACACTGAAAGCTCGACCGTTTTGTCAAAAAAACAATTTAGCAAACGGGGTTTTAAAGGGAATTATTTTGTACTATTAAAATAATTATTGCAATTATTTTTTGGATCCAATAGACACTTTGGAACATGATCGTTTATGGGCTGTTGCAAATTGGGCGGATAACTTGTAGGAAATTTTTTCCATTGTTTTTTCCATAGGAAAATTCGAACCGGAAGCACAAGCATTAATTTCGTTTTTTTTTAAATAATGCCTGACAGTGTTTCGATCAGTCAAAAAGTTCGATGTGCCTTCTCGGCAGGTAAAAAAAAATAGTAGCCAAAAATATAGCAAAAACAAATTTAATTTAAATCAAATAGATGTTCGACCTTGTCGACACCCTTTTCCGTTAACGTACAATCCTGAGCTTTTTTCAGGACGTTTCTTTTACTCATTCGGAGTTAAACGCGGGGGTAAACTCGAAAAAAATTTCAACCCCAAATAAGGACCACCCTAATGTATATAGTATATAAGTGAGTTTTTCAGCACCGCTCCTGATCCATGCCATGCCGATCCCATATCTTCAACATATCTCCAAAATCCAATATTTTTTTCTCTCTTTCTCTTTCTCTCTCTTAACTATGCAATCAATATCTTTCTGTTTTAATCTTTTAAAACTAATTAATATCTCTATCTTGATGAGCCTCGGTTTTTTGGAGGAACTTACAGCGACCGTCGAACCGTTCTTGCCCACTCCTCCGGTGAATATCACCGAAAACATCGCATATAAGCTTGTCAACGCGCACACCACCGTCATAACGCCTATCAAATATTTTAATTCAAAACCCTCTATCAACGGTATCTGCAAGAAATTATTCAGTTACACTCCCACGACACTTTTCCTCGAATTTTGAAAAAAAAAAATTAAAAAAAAAAAAAAAAACAGTCAAGAACAATTGTATTTTTGACATTGTTTTAAGAATTTTGAGAAAAAGTTCATTTCATTTTTCAGATTAAATTGAATGTTTGCAGGCAAACAAAATTTTCTTTTTCATATTATTTCGATCATTTTGAGGAGAAGGAAAATGACTCTTCTGTAAAACTTTAGTCCATTTTTCGATCAGGATATAAATAACTTTTGAAAGCTTTTAAAATTTGGAATTTCGTGTTTTTTTTTTTTTTCATTTCGTTTTAAAAATATGGTTGCACAGCTTTGAAGCAAAATCAGAAGTACTTTTCATATGTTCGAGTCCAGAAACATTAAGCCTTTTGGTGTTGGAGCA
Source organism: Campoplex capitator (assembly GCA_037576405.1). Classification (NCBI taxonomy): domain Eukaryota; kingdom Metazoa; phylum Arthropoda; class Insecta; order Hymenoptera; family Ichneumonidae; genus Campoplex; species Campoplex capitator. The sequence goes on from JARBWI010000003.1 coordinate 7,425,661, forward strand.
CGCTGTAAACATTTCAATAAATCAAATTTCTCAAAACTGTATTTACGAAAATGACGTAAACGATAACTCAAAATATGATTGAACGATCTTCTTCCAATTTGGCACAAATTTCGATAATAATATAACTTTGTACTTGGACCTACAAGATTAAAAGCACAATTGAAGTTTATTGAAAAATAACGCAAAAATTGTAGTTCAAAACTCGAATATTTTTAAAAATATTTCAATTTTTCAATTTTCAACTTTTGGCTCATTCATGTCGTTTGAACTCACCACATGGATCAATGAAAAAGAAATGTTTGAGTTTTCTTCATACCAATACAGCACATATCATTCAAAGAAAGAAAAAAAAAACGCTGAAATAGGAAAAACTAACAACAAAAAACACCTCAATTATCCGAAGAAATAAATAAACAATCATTAGTTTAAAAAAGTAATATAACTTCCCATATTTTGACATATCCAAAGGTATTTTTCCCCTCAATATTTAATGTTCACTATTTGCTTTCTCGTTTTTGCTAGGTAATAATAAATTTCCGTTATTTTGTAAAATTGGAGAAAAAGTATGAACAACGCTATTCCGTATTTTTTCGTAATTCAATTAATTTCAATAGTTTGCAACTTCTGTCAATTTATAGTAAAAAAAAAAAAAGAAATAATAATGAAATTTGCGAAAGAACGCGACCGACCTGTTTTGAATAAACTTTTTTTAGACGATTGTGCAGGCAGTGCGAAATGCAGAACTCGCACAGTGCGCAAACGTGCATAGATATGTATGCATGTATCTCACAAGTATGTGCGACAATAATCAAGTTCGATAAGCTCGAAAAATAATTTCTAACGAGACTGATTACAGTTTCTACTGATATCCTAAATTGAGCTATTATAGTTTTTTTTTTTTCACCAGCACTTAAATATCGAATGCTATTTTCGAGGCGAAAAACATTATTCCGTGAAAAACGTTTGGAACATGAATAAATAAAGTATATGCAATTTTATACGTATTTTCAAAGTGTTGTTAGCAGGAATATTCGAAAGTGTGATAAACAAGTTTCAAAAAAATGTAAAAAACGCGTTTGAAAAAAAATTAGATACAACCTCCATCATCCAGACTGTGGGACCGAAGATGGCGGATATCAAGTGAATCGTTATTATTGTGAACTGGGCCTCGGTGACATCGATTTTCCCGAATTTCAAGGATCCTGTATGGAAATTCAAAAATTTGCTTTCAGTTACCGTTACATTCAAATTAAACGTACAAAATTGTCTAAAATAACATCAAAATGAGTTTGGCTACACAAACTATAAATAACGAGAGCAGTAACATACAAGTTTTATGGCAATCTTTAGATCATAGTGCAATAATATTGGGTCGTTTTTCCGATTGTTCAAACGTGTTCAGACTCATTTCAATTTATATGAGTACAGCAAAAGTTGTCACCTCACCTCAATTCGAATCCGGTATAATAAAAATTTAATTGAAAAAGAATTTTTAGGGAAAGGGTTTGTCCCAACATACTACATTATTTTTTGTCACTGGACACAACTAACCAGCGTTGCTCAAAATCGTGATGCTTTTTACAAGAAAAAAATTGACTCGATTGTCAAGAATCATGAAAACAAAGCATTCAATAAATCATTTCCTTTGCAATAAATTTCTTTGGCGTTTAGAATACTTCTTTTAAGCTCAATGTTTGTTATATTTTTCGATTTCAATTTTTCATTGATTTTTTACTTTCATGAATAAATCATTGATGGATCGAATTAGCTAAGTTAATTTTTCAAAACTTTTTCTCAAAAGCTAATTCAACGAAAAACGCGTTGGACATGAATGAGTCTAAGTCAATTGAATTAAGGCGCCGCAAACAGTTCGATAGTTGTACCAATTTCTCAACAAGGAAAAGGCACGTTTGAATGCTAATTCAGAGATGTTAACGTTTTCTCACCTGAGACATAGCTCTGCCAGTGGGCGCAATAGAACAATGTCATTGCGCAAAAACATTGGAAAAACATCCACGTTGGATAGAAGCCCAGTTGAACTGCGATGCAGGCAGAAAGGGCCACGAAAACTGCAAAAATTCATATTTTTTTAATACTTATACAAAGACCGTTTACGGAGAATTCATCATTTCGGAGCTAAGAAGCTTATTTGTGAAAAGATGAAGAGCGAAAAAATCAATAAAAAAAAAGTTACGATTAATTTTTATAATCTTTTCTCGTTTTGAATAATAGCTTTTTTGTTTATTCCATTTTATTGAATTTTCAATGTAAACAATAATATAATGTTTCAACTTATTTTTTCACATTACTCTTTTTTTCGAATAATAATTCAGCGAAAATTGTCGGATCAAATGTTTATCGATCGGTTAAATCACCTCGTACGTTGTTTATTCTTGATTATCGAACGGTACAAAATATATCGGAGGAGGGGGAAGCATAATAGGCTCGTACCGGTGTTTTAATGAATTTACTCGGCAAACGCTTCTTGACGCTTGACCACATGTACTATCGATTGTTTCTCGTTATCGCTTTTGTTTTCAGAATACGATAGCACAAAGAATGTCTCATTTGTCAATAGTGCCAATAAAAATCAAGGCGACGCTATCTTTTGTCCTTGAACAACAATTTCAGGCAAAAAATTTACATTCTCATATCAACTATTCAATCGATTGAAAATTCAATTGATTGATTCATTATAAATAGAAGACTTGTAATTAACTCTTTCTGTAGTACGTATAATTGCAGTATAGAATGACCCAAGCGAAGTTTGGGTCTATAATTGAAAACCTGGTGCTTTAAAAATTCATTATTTTTGCAGTAATAAAATGTTTAAAAGATTATTTATAAATCGCTTCAGAATAGAATTCAATAACAAATAATCAGGTGTATCTTGTTTCGTTGTACGAAATAAATTTGATGATTGTCAGAAACGTTTTTAACTTTTTCTTTTCATTGAGATTCCTCTTTTCGATTTTTTCTGATTATTCAGTGCTTCAAAAGTTTCATGTATGCACTTGCACGAGAACCAAGAGAAACTGTTAAAAACTCTGCTGATAGAGACAGCTTATATGTTCATTAGTTTTTGAGTGATAAACAGTTTCAGAAACTCGAAAAAACTGCTTCCTCCTTCTTAACGATTGATGCGCAAGCTGATGCATGACTGAGCGGTCACCTCACTAAGTTTTGGTCTTGCCCGAATAAGCTTAACTTTGGTGATCACCGGAGCCATGCATCGAGCATGCACCCATTGCTGTTGGTACTTTCAAAGATTGAAAATGGCTGAATTTTCTCGGATATGCGACAGATTCTGAAGTTTTGAAATTCTCATCTAATAAAATTTTCAGATTATTTCGAAAGTAATAAAATAGTTTGTACAGAAGACTCTTTAAAATTGTTGTGATTCGACCCAAGAAAACACAATCTCAATCGAAAATACTACGGCAGAAAATCATTCTATCTTCAGATCAATGTTTATATCATTGTAATCAAAACGATGAAACTGATTTTCAAAAAATTTGTAAAAAATGTAATCGTTCCTCAACGATGACCATAGAATTGAATGAAAAGGCTGATAAATTATTGAAAATCCAAAGATATTGTTTACCTGTCGATATGGAATCGCATCCATGATCAAACAATTCTCCCAACGGCGACGATGTTCCTGTTCTTCTCGCTTGCTTTCCATCTATGGAATCCAAGCTCTGGTAAATGAAGAGACCAAGAGCGCACAAAAAACACGCCCATCTTGGTGCCTAATTCATAAATCAAAACAATGAAAAATACATGTACCTAATTGCGACATTAAAAAACATAAAGTAATTTCAGATGAACTGTGAAAATGTTATGTTTGGGCAAAATCCAAAATATGAAAATACGACCAGACCCTGTGAAATGAAAGAAGAAAATTAATCTGGAAAATTTGAAAATTATGAAAAATCACAATCCTGACCTTCGAGGAAAAATCCAAGGGCATTTAGAAGCTGTGAAATGTCATCATGAGTCAAATAAAATGCTACGGACTTTTTCTTGAAAACAACAAATGAACTATTCGAGTAGCGCTATCAAAATGTTTTTGTTACAACATGTGAATTTGACCTCATGATCGATTATCCTTCATACTTGACATAAAGACGTTGCTTTGTTTCTTATTTTTTTAAATGAATGGATGAAAAATGAATGTAAACAAAACATATTAACTCCAATTTATATGGAAGTAAAAGATTTTGTTGATAGAAAGCAAAAGGAACAAATGAAAAGGATGTGTATTCTGAAAATATTTGTTTTTTTGGTAATTGCTGAACCAGAAATGCAGGAAATTTACAGTGATTTGTATTAATGTAATACAAAAAGCAAAGATGGACAGGGACAGAGGTATGAATACATAAATAATGAAGCAATGAGTAAGTAAATTAACGAGGAAAAAAAGAAAGAGGAGAAATCAGGAAGTGGAATAAAAAGTCATAGGTTATGTTACCTCAGCTTTGGCGTCGGGACTGTACCAAACGAGGATTAACGTCGTGGCGATATTGACGATGAGGCCGAGGATCGTAATGAGATTGGGCGCAAGCCAAAGTGGAACTTTGCTAACAAGCCAGTCCCACCAGGGTTGCAAAAGACTGTCGAGAATGCTCGCGCTCGAACAGCTGTACTTGTGCTCGGACAATCTTTTCAATTGGCCCGGCGACAATATTTTTTCCTTATAAAACAGCATACTTGATGTATTTGTGTTTTTAACTGAATCCCAATGTTTCTGATACTCTCTCCTGATTTTATTTTTTATTTATATTCACGTTTACGATGTGTCACACCACAAACCACGCGACTGTATCAATTCGTCGTTGTCACTGCTCTTATCGTATCACGCAATTTTCGTAAACTAAACATATCACACAAGATACGTGGGATACTTAATTATCTTTTAGTAAAAAAGGAGTCTTGCTCCGTGTTATCGTGCTGGCTGCCGCGCCGCTACTCCGCCACTGCGTTAACGTGCTGCGTGTCCCTCGTTCCCGGCGGTTTGCCAACGTCACGGAAAAAGAGACAGATGGACGCACTGATTGTACTGAACTATCACAGCGCGGCGCTGTGCGAACAACCGCTTTAAAAATTGAATTTCGCGAATACTAATATAAGTCCACGTAGCAAAAAAATGGCCTGTATGATTCACGTCGGTAGACTTTTATTATGTATTAAGTATGTTATTATGTTTTGCCTAAAGGAATTTAAATTTAGAGCTCGTATCTCTTCGCTTGGAGTAGCTTGGTCGACGCATAGACCTTTTACCTTTTCTTTTTTATCGACTATAGTTGTTAATTTTCACAAATAGCGCACAAGGCATTATAAAATTGTAAAAAGTAAATGGTTGTTCGAACACCCAGAATCTATCCTTGATTTATTGATTAGCACATTTTTTAATCGATGACATATTTCCATAATTGAGCAAAGCTGTGCAAATAATAATGATGGGGGGACAAACACATGCAAACACGGTCGTACATACAGGTCTGGAAACGACAGTAGCATTGCATAGGCAGCATGTGGGCCTCTTAATGTCCAAGCTTTTTTTTCTCACCGCTGCCACGGCATGGCGCTGTGATAGGGGGATGTTACAAGCTATATACAGGGCTAATTTAAACCGTAATGTTCTCTCTTCACGTGTTCTCGATATTTATTTCGTCAAAAATTATATGGACGTGAACTTGGCCGTCCGACATGAACTTTTCAAAAGTTTTCTGATTTCATGCAATCGTTTGTAGAGTATTGTGAGAACAAAATAAACGCTTGTGAGATGAGTTTATCGCGAAAAAATCAAAAATAAAAAGTAGCGTGAAGTTAGCCCGCCCATTCTACTTTTTTAAACCAAATGAGTCTAATTGTACGTAAATCAATGCAAAATCGTTTGTAGAACATGAATATTACAATAAAAATGTTTGTAAGACGCATATTTTTATGAAAAAGAAAAAACAAAATTTGCACAAGTTTTTCCGAACCAGTCAAGGAAACTGGTGTGTACCATATACGGGTCGCAACTGATTTTTGAAATGCTAAAAACGATAAAACTGATTCATAAATGCGAAAGTATATGGATGGTCTGTTAAAATGGAAAAATTCTACAGACCAAAAAAAATACAGTATTCATTCCTCATTTCATCAATCAATCCACGGTCAGTAAGAGAAAAAACATTTTATCCTTTAAAGATTAACGGTTGAAATGGAAATCGAATTCTTTCAAAAATAATAGTTCAAATCCTAGAAAGTCCAACAGTTTGATACTGAAAATTGATATGCACAGAAATGAAACCAATAAAAATGATGGAATTATGTACTCACTCGTCGATGTCTTGTTCCCCTCCTCAATAACGAACCTACCTTTGGCAAAACCGAAAAGTCCGCAATTCCGAAATAGTCCGCACAGTTAATATCCACTTCCGTTGCAGGACACTCATTGCAGTTGATTAATTTCCACTCGATTTTTCCCAAATCCTGCATGATTCTGAATTCAGACGAGCAGCAGCAGCAGCAGCGTCGTTTTTCCAACGTTGAAAACGATAGTTCATCATAGTTCAAAATTCAAATGCACTAATTCACACAAGACCAATATTAACTTTTTACACTTCCGAGATAGTAAACGCGTGATTAAGACGTCAAAATTTTTTTTAATTTCCACGTCAACAAACTTTTGCACGGAATAAAAAAATCTATTCAATATTTCTTTGTTCCGCTAACTCAAAAAATGTATTTTTCTTGTGGCAATAAACTTTCTTTTCGCAATTGAATACGGTCGGTGACGAGTGACAGAAAGTGTTATGGCAACTGGTGCCACAGTTTCGTGGAAAATCGTGTGTGCTCACGTGGGTGCACGCGTGCACGGGCGCTTGCGTTCTATTGTACTATAGCAATTGCGATAGTAAAAACTATTCGCAATGCTGTACAATAGCTGCGGTTATACAAGCCTTGCGTGCATTGCGTTGCGTTGCACCGTTTGCAGCATCCGGGTTATATGCATGGACCTTGCCTGCGCGACTTCGATATGCGATACAGAAACTGTATCGCGTTCGGAAACAGCAAACTACAGAGTAGATTTATAGCTTTCGTTCCGTCATTCTTGCCGACAATCCCATGGCTTTACGGCCTGCGTGCATTTGGTGCTTTGCGTTGCGTTGCGCGACTCGCATGTATGGTTGCATCTTAGCTCCGCTTGCGAACACGCGTGCGTGCGAGCATACACACGATTTCCGAAACTGTAACACAGCCGTCACTAGACTGTCTGTCACTCAAAGCCCTTACTCACGATCTCGCATTAATCGTGATTCGCTTAAATATTCAAAATAATTCATCCTATAATTTAGCACGAAAAATAATATCGTGGGCAAGAGGCTTTCCTATCGACTTGTCGAATATCGCTTGCGAGAAGAAAACTCATTGACAAAAGAAAAAAAAACATTGAAAATTCGTTACGATTGACAAACGAGCGAATTGTGTTTAACGACCCTAATATTCTTTTCATAGCGTTTTCGTGCATGGTTCGTTTTCGAGAAATCGCGCATATTTTTAACCTCTTATTTTCGTGCATTTTTTATTTTCAAAAATCGCGCACATTTTCAAGCTCTAATTAACGGAAATTGCGATAAAAAATTATGTAAAAATTATAGATTTGGATAGTTTTAATAATAAAAAAATTTATCACGATTCAGACCGTTTAAAGTATTTTATATTAAGATTTTCGTCATTAACCGACTCATATTCCGCACTCTGTTTTATCAATTTCGTTGCAATCAACGAACGATAATGCGCGGTATTGCACTAGCCGACCGATGCTAATGCAACTCTCTCCGCGCGCGCTACTTGCCGCCCCGCCCCGCGTCCCGCGGGCGACTGAATGAACGCGAGACGCGAGTCCCTCGCTCGCTCCCTCGTTGCCCCGCGCATGATCCAGTTCTCGCGCCTGCCCCTTCCAGTCGCCCCTTCTAGTCGCCCCGGCGTGAGCTCTCCCCACCATCCCCGCTACGGAACGGCTTAGCAGGCCAAGCGGCGCGAGAGCGCGTAAACGTAAACACAGAGTCGAGGCTCCACGAATATAAACAAACCAAATAACAAGCTAGGGACATTCATTCGCCAATATTTAGCGATCACATTTTTGTGCACCGTATGAATATTCGTTCAGTAATATTTTATAACAATTCAACAACGTTTTATTCTCTCGTTTTCCCAACGCATAAAAATGCCGGTAACAAAAAAAAAGACCGTCAATCGAATTTCATTCGGTTTTTTTGAATCTAGGAAGATTCGTGATTCGTTCCCAGAAAAGTCCGCACCGAAACTTTTATTTTTTATTTTTTCGTGACAAACTCATTTCACAAACGTTTATTTTGTTCTCACAATACTCTACAAACGACACACAAACGATTGAAATCAGAAACCTTTCGAAAAATTCATGGCGGGGAGCCAAATTTACACCTCTAAAAATTATTCGTGTAACAATTTAAAAATCTTTAATAAATTGATTGCATTAAAATAACGAAATCCTGTGCGGTACCTCACTACAAAACAGGGTATAAATCGAATCAAGAAAAGCGAGCTCTGTTTTTTAAGTGCCAAAAAATCCAGAACGTTTTAAAAAGTGGCAGGCAAAAAAAAAAACTGTCAAGCGACTGGCTAAAAATTAAAAGTAGTTTCAAAACATCTACAAGAGTTTGTTTTTGGTTTTTCCCGAACACGTTCTCCTGCTTTATCCCGGTCCTATGTCTATCATAAAACTCCACTTGTGCTTTTTTATTTTTATTTCCCTGAATTAACGATTTCAACGAAAAACAATAATGATTTTCATACGAAAAAATTATAATGGAGAGTGCATGTACTGTGCCCAAGAGACATATGGCTGTCTCTTTCGCACACAACATCCCTTTTCCAATGCGCACCATGCGGCCAAACATGGAAGCTACAAACACTGGACGTTAAGCGACCCATCCCCCACCACCGTCGTTTTCAGACCTGTATGTGTATGTACGACCGTGCATGCAAACGATCCTTCGATTCTGCTCCGATTCTTTTTTCAGCCAATTACACAACAAAGCCGGAAGACAAAGAATGATTTTTTATTCGTTAGAACTAATTTCAATTTGGAAATAAGTTTAAAAAGAACAAAATTATTAATAGTAAAAAAAATCAATTCCTCAATTGATTTTTCACCAAAATTTGCCAAACGGTTATATTGATCTGTTTTAGACATTTAAAAATCCAGATTCTGCCGCTCTGTTACCATAACCTCGATTTATTTCATGTAACTATTTTTTATTTTGATTCAGATCATCCACAGGATAAGTGGTATACTCCTCCATGATTATTCATAAAAAAGGTAATGATTTGTCGGCAAGTAACGTACGATTTTAACAGTAAATGTGGCCGGATTCATAGAACTAGAAAGATAATCATAATATATATTTTTGGGTAACAATAAGTGCTTCATTCAACGACATTACATTCAACATGTGTGATGAAAAATACGTAATTGTACTCCGAGTTTACGTTATAACCTCTTTCACGAAATAAAACGACGAGTCTTGACGTTTTACGATCTATAAGTTCGCTACTTTCTTCGGTTTTTCATCGAAAGTTCTGATTATTGTAAATTTTGTTATAAATTCGAAAGCAAACAATTTTCATTTACATATTGTCCTAACTTCACTTTTCTACTTAGTCCGCTTTTCCCCGTTTTCTCATTATTCCGATATTTCGACTGACATTTCGGAATTGCGTATCGCAATAAACAACAACTGTCGATAAACTTTGTTATTCTGTTAGTAAATTATTCGACGATACGAAATTCACTTTAGCGCTTCAGTATACTTAAACAAATTTTGCTTATTGAAATTGAAATTATTTCCCTATTGATCACCTGGAAATAATGAATGTGGATTCTTTTTTATAGCGACGAGTAAGTGAATTCCAAAAAATTATGGACAGTCAAGTATGCGGAGATGGTAGATTGCTCGAACTGATAGACGAAGCTTGGAGAAAGGAAAAATTACCGATTGACGAGATAGTAGTGCCATCTACGGAGCTGCCAGATCCAGAGAGTGACAACGGAGATTCTCACATGACACTGAAAGAATTGGAGCAAAAGTGGAACAATTTGGCTTTGGGAACTTTGAGTGAAAATCATCTTCATTCGCCAACACCATCACACAATTGATTCGAATTACAACAATTTATATTTCTCTGTTCTACGTTCACCATGGAATTTCCTGAATTGGGAACTAATTGTGCGGTAGAGGACTGCAAACAAAATGATTTTCTACCATTTACTTGCACTCATTGTTCCGTTATCTTCTGTAAAAATCATTTCCAAGCATTTGCTCACAATTGTCCCAAATGCGTAGACAAATACGTTGAAAGTACCGAGAGTAATTTGAAGAATTTCAATTGCTCTCAGGAATCCTGCGACGAGAGTTCTCCTGTTGAAATTCCTTGCGTCAAATGTAAAAAACACTTTTGTGTTTCGCACCGTTATCACGGATGTTTGGAAATGAGCCAAGAGGAAAGAATGAGCAAATTGAAAAAGTGGCAAAGGCCCAAGGCAGAATTTGCAATCGCAAAAACTGCTGTCGACGAACAAGTTAAGGAAGCCTTGAAAAAGTCGAAAAACGTAGCAATGGCTAACAAGGTATTGAAAAACAAAAAAAAACTGTAATTATAATTGTTTTAATTTCCTTCTTTAATATGATTCATTTTTTTTTTTTATCACTTTAACATTTTATGAATTGTTTTTCGCACAGGTACAGTTGATGAAATTGAAAGGCAAAGCAACGGGTGCAAAAACTATTCCTACAGCGGACAGAAGATATTTCCATGTTCATCCGCCAAAAAAGAACTGTCCAAAGACTGAACCACGAGCAATATTCGTGAGCGTAGATTGGACGATTGGTAAAGTAACGGACACTTTTTCCAAAGCTTTCAACGTGTTTAACGCGAACAACGTCGGAAATTCGGAGAAACTGCGGTTATTTCATCATGCGACAGGGAACATCGTTGCTGAAAAAATGGACACTCCGTTGTTAGAGCTTCTCAACAATGAATCGTTGATCGATGGTCAGAGCGTCATTTTAGAATATTCCAATGACAATGAAATCGATCCGAGTTCGTACAATTGAAAACATGATAAAACAAACATTGATTTCCTTTGCAATAAATCTCATGGAGTGAAAATCAGTTTTTCTTCAATTTCTAGTCTTCCCTAGATTTTTTTTTCTAAATCTAATCGAATGAAAATCAGCTGAAAAATGAATTAACTAAATAAAAAATAAGACGGAATTTTGTCGTTCGTTTGGGATTAAGTCGAAAGCCAGAGCCATCATTTTATTTCTACACATTCTGAAGAATACATGAAACAGGTATATCTCATTCTAGTGTCTACACGTAATGTTCTCGCAAATTAACGATCGTTATTGGTGTCAATTAATGTGTTTCATTTTTTCATTAATTCTTTAACGCTTTCGATCAATCGTGAAATACTTTGCTTCAATAACGAGCAAAAAAAAAATCCACCGCGATGTTTACGACGATACATCGCTCACGATACGTATCTCTTCTCGTTACAAAATATAAGTACACGCATATTATAAAAGTAAAACATTCATTTGACTGTCTATAAAGATGACAAAACGATTAATCTCGTAATTAAGAATTTTATCCTTCGTTACATGAAAACTAGCGCAGTAGGATAACAATCCTTTTTATTTGTATTTGTATTTTTTCCTCTCGGTAAGGAAGGAACGTAAGACTAATCCATCCTGCGATTTCGATGAAACAACTAAAACGTATTAATCTTTTTTTTTTTTTTTTTTTTCTTTACTTTTACGATAATTCTAACACATTACAGTCTATTTTTTACGTTGATAATCGATTTATCGCGTAACTCTGAAGGAATGGCTGATAAACGCAGACTTATATGGAAGGAAAATATTAATATATGTTTGTGAGTGCTATTAAAAGTAATTGAAAAAAAAAATGGTATCAATTCGTAGATGATTGCACACCTTCGTACGTGATAAGGAAGATTCAACGTAATTTACGTAATCGAATAATTCGCAATTGGCTTGTGAAAATTGACTCCAATCATTTTCAATTTAACCACACAATTTTCCCTTCACAGAACAGAACAGATTTCTTTTTTTTTTTTTTTTTTGTAATAATACAGATTTTGTAGTTTTCGTTTCCGATCGCTTCACACTCTGGGGGAAAAACTCGTTTCCGTCTTTATCCATCTGTTTTTCGTGAAACGCGCACACATATTACATATGCAGAGGAAAAAAAATTCTTTTTAATACGTATAAGTACGACGGTCGCGTAGTCTTATTTTCTTTAAATCACAAGTACAAAAGAATGTTCGAAAACAAAAATAAAATGCATCATAGGAACACGGAGACATTTAGAATATCGATAATAATTGTTCACTGCGACGGGTTACACTGATATTTTGTTTTTCGTTTTTTTTTTTTTTCTTTTTTCTATACGTTCTAAACATCATTTTTCGTTACTTTTTTTTTTTTTTTTCAAACTACTTTTCACTTTTTTCTCAGGTGAATTTGCTTCAATGTCTCCAACCACGAATAATTAGACTGTTGTTTCTCGGAAGATCTTCACCGAGGCGTCAGCGTGTTTAATGTGGATGTAACGCGTTATTGTGGCCGTACCGTTGTTGCAGAATTCCTCGTTCTTTCCCAAACTCGATGGCTCTGAATTCTCTGACTTTGATGATTCTTTCACAATGTGATTCAACTCCAACGGTTCTGTTTCGAAAATTCTCTTTTCAGAATTACGATGCATCACATTTGTTAAAAAAAAAAAAAATATCGTTTATGGTTTATTTTCACCCATTTGCATTCAACAAAAGCTGATCAGACATTTTTTTTTATACGAGTTCATTCGAGACTGTTGCAGTTAAATTATGTAGTTTAAATTATTCTTCAATTGCATGTGAAAATGCACTATTCTCATTGCATTATTGCAGCAGTTTTTTTTTTCTTTGACATCTACCACGGTATGAAAAAAAATTCGAATGAATGAGTTTTAATAAATATTTTAATATATATATACATATAAGAGAGATATATATGTATATATTAAAATAAGAGATCTGACATTAAGTATATAAGTTGTTCGAGTTGTTCTTCATTATTCTTAAATCTGATTAAGTCTTTCATATTAAATAAATAATGAGCCGATCTGTGGATTGAGAAGCATTGTACACCAAAGATATGTCCAGAGAGATTGCTACAATAATGGAATAGTTAGGAAAAATTCGGAACATCAAAACACATAACGAGATCAGCAAACGTTGAACATACATTTGACAAATATAAAATATTAATCAGGCCAAACCCAATGCTCACATTGAGATTTAAAAAGAAAAACAAAAGAAACCATTATTTTCGATTAATTCCAATGAAAAAAATATGAGATAAAAATCGAAAGAGAAAAAACGTACGATAAAAACATCCATCAGACGACAACATCGAAAATCAGTGTACAAACCAAAGATATAAAATTGTTAGTGGTTGAAGGATATTTCGCAGTGCGTTGGCTTAGTGTGCAACAGCTCGATTTTTCGTGACGTCGAAGATAAAAAAAAAAAGAGAATAAATTTTATTCGAGTAAAACGAAGAAGTGCTTTTTCACGCAAAGAAAAAAAAAAAAAAAACAGAAGAAATCATAGAAAAAAGTGCCAATTTTGTGATTGCAAATGAGAGTGTACAAAGTCGTCGAGGATAAAAAATAAATATAGCATTCGTTTGACACAACGTTGTTTTTACAATTATTTCACTACCGTGCAAATTTCACTCACACGCGACAAACGTATAGTATAAAAAAAAAAAAAAAAAAAAAAAAAAAAAAAAAATACAGAAAAAAAAAATGAACAAACATCGAGTAGCAAATGTGCACTAAATTACTTTCAAATAAATCGCCCGATAGATCATGGCTACGGATTAAAATCTAATGACGAGGTAGTTCGTTAGACGAGCAGAGTTGAGCACGATCCGAATAGAGAATAAAAACTGTCGCATTGTCATTTCTTATAACAGAATCGAAGAAAAAATTATTTTCTTATACTTTGACTCAATTATTTACCCTTTATTTTGTCGAAAAACAGTTTGTCTTAATTTTCTCATTCGAATCATTCTCATCGCTGTTGCAAGAGAATTATCCTTTGATCTTTTTTTGTCTTTTTAACGAAAGACGCGTCGATTTTTGACATAAAATATACATATGATTGAATTTTTTACCGAAATGCTCGTCTTCGAATTATACGAACAAGTACAAGCATCTCTACGTTACGTCATTAAAATAACAAATTTACTACATTCGTATTTAGACACGAATATACACGTATATAAATATATATGTGATGTGTATTTATAAATATACAATATATAAATATGTTTGTGTAAATATACTTTATATATAATTTAACATTCAACATGAACTCTAGCTTTGGCAGTTTTATCCGTCGTCGCATTGAATATTACGACCGAAATTGATCTCCGTGATAATTTAAAACAACGAAGATCTTTACGTATTTTCTTTCAATAAATTAATCCTAAATTCAATATAACGTTCGCACAACGACGTGAATTTTTTTGTCTACAATAGTAGAAATACGATGAACTAGAACATTGAGAAAAAAAAAAAACAATTCGATTGACGAGATACTGCGATGGGAGTCAACGACGATTTTTCGTTTACACGACGTTCGTCGTCACTTGCAATAAATAATTATTAACGTAGATGTGTAACTATAAATAAACAAAAAGAAAATCTCTTGGAACTTGTCGATGATTTTTTAAAGCGTTATTATAACCGTTAAGGGCATGCAATATTTTTCGCCGACTAATTTATATTCGAAATCAAGAATTTTTCATGAATTCTATGAAAAATTGAACTTTCGTAAGGCACTGATAAAACAGCCGATCTGTAACTGCTGTTTTGATATTTCATAAGATAAGTACTTGGGAAAGCATTTGTCTTATTGAATTACTTTTATTATTTTGATTTATTCAAACTTTGGTAATATTTAGAAGGATTCAAAAAGTGTATCCGATCGTTTTTTTCCTTCGTACACTGCTGAAATGCAGCTAACAAAAAACACTAATAACACTAAGACATGCCCTTGAGGGTTCTTAAAGTGATGCAGCAAATCGTAAAAAGAATTTCAGCGTTCGAAGGTGCCTGGGCGTTTTGGAATTGGTTCCGAATTACGTATAAACGTCCAACACGAGAACTCTGTCTTTTTTGGCCGATGAAAAGCAATAAATAAATAAACTAATAGGACAAAAAAGACAAGTTGTGTTACGATAACCGCGTTAACGCACCGATGAATTTTTAAGAAATAACGCAACAACATCTGGTGCATTTTCTTCCATTTTTAGTGACGATGTCGCGTTTGTATTTTCTCGTGACCCTGTAAGCTTTGAGCCTGAAACTTTCTTTTCCCGGATTCGTAGTATTATCCTGACTGGGTAGAGTGTCGTTATTCGTAACGTCATTTATCAAAAGAACTTGTTGTTTGCTATCGGAACGAGCGAATTCGATCTCGTCTTGCTTGGCATTAATATCGTGTTTATTTTTGTCCCCCGGAGAGTACGTAGGCGAAACAAAATCGTTCGTGTCTTTGTCACCTTCCAAAAGTCTCGTTTCCTCTCGTAAAATTATTGGCTCAATGGGAATTTTGGAAACATCTAAAGGTGTTTTCCAATCAGAAGATTCAAGTTCTTCGAGAGGTGTAGTAGAGCCGGCTTCGTTCGAGGACCTTCCGAAAGATCCACCTCTCGAGAAACCATCGTCACCAACGTCGAGTCCACTGTCTTGTGCTCTCGAGGAGACGCGAACTTTGTCATCTCTTTTTCCAAGCTCGTTATGAGCGTCGTCCGAAGTATCGAGACTCGAGCCCTCTCCACTGGTGACTTCGTTGACTCTTGAACTCGAGCCATCTCGGCTGAGAGTCATGAGTCGACGATCCTCTTGAAGATGTACCGAACTTTCGTTCGACTCGAAATTACTGGGATTAATAATAGCTATTCTAGGTATAACAATGTCACCGTGATATTTGAATTCAGCTGGATCAGCTTGACTCGAATCCGAGGAGGATTTCTGTTGGGAATGAGCGAAAGAACGATAGCCCTGACGAGCTTTGTCGCGTATCCACGATTCCGTTAAGAGATGAGATCTTTGCCAGGAAACGTCACTGTTACATCTCGTTTTTCTTGCTCCCCATTCACTTTTATCCTCGTCATGATAACTCAAATGACAGTGCAATGATCTCGATTGCGTTTCTTCTGTGTCCGCTGATTCTTCAGCCTCATCCTCGTTTTTCTTTCTTGCAATAAGCTCCAATTTTGACTTCAAAAGTGTCGGCGAAACTGCAGCGTCAATACGTTTTAATTGCCTTGTTCTTGGCCCCGTCGCAATTAACTTTTCACCTGTTTCTGTCACCGTCGTTCTCGTCTCCCCTGTATTCTCTAAACCTACGATATCCTCCTGGATATCTCCGTATCCCGAGGTCATTATTGCATTAGGACTCGGGCTGTCCATGCTATCGGGCGTGTAAGGATCATGCTGAATAGGTGCTGCGTGCAAAAGCTTCGGCGAACGATCGACGGAGCGATAACGTGCGCTCGCGTAACTACGGCAATCAGGCAACATTGGTAACAACTCTGTGTAATTATCCGGCACTCGAAAGCAATATTTTGATGATTCTTGTAAGCTGCAGCAATTTATCATACCTGCATCCGAGGCAAGCATAGCCCTCAAGTAGACTGGCTGGAAACAAAAGGGGAAAAACAAAACGGACGGAGCCTCATGTAAATATTATCGTCGTGCTTTTTTATCATTTCATTGTTTTTTTTTTGCTCCAGCGATTTATGCTCGGATTTGGAGCCAACTGGGTAAGTGTTTGCGTGTGTGTGTGAGTGTGTGTGTGTGTGTATTATTTTTTCAATTCGTGATATTCGTCACATCTAATCATATACCAGGGTTTTCTAAATAATTTATCTCTAATGCGTAAATTAGCACTTTTCGTATCATTGAATTTCGAAAGAAACCATTGAAAATTCCTTTTTTCTTCTCATAATACATTTTTTTTTTTCTTATTCCAGAATATTTGAAGTCATAATTTCATAATAATCTCTGCTAATCGATCAACTAATTCCATGCTCCATAAACGAAACCGTTCACTCCGACTATGTAATCCTGTTGCATCAATTCATTTTTTATTTTTAGTTTATTTTTTAGTTTAGCCTTTAAAAAATGGGCGAAAAAAAAAAAACAGAAAATGTGTAATTTTCATAAAACTCATGGAAACTGTAAATAGTGAATGATTAAAAAGATAGTTTAGTGTTTTATTTTTTTCCTTAATTTCTTCATTCAATTAGTTTCGAAATGTGCTCATTTCCAGTCTAATGATATTCTACGGGGGAATGAAAAAATGGAGAAAATAGCGTTGTACTTTCGTGTTGGGATTCCCTACTCGCGATACTGTCATTCTGAGGTTACTATTGGGCTCATATATGTGGCATATACAGAGGCGATTAATGGGACGTGTGTTCGTGTACACTTTTTTGCACACAGAAACAAAAAGTCGAGTAGAAAAAAAGAAAGTATTTCGAAAGAAAAAGAACGAAGGTGAAAGAAAGAAGAAGGGAGACAATTTTAGAATTGCGCAAAGCCGAATGAATGAATGATCGTTTCGGAGGAGGGGGGGGGGGGGGGGCGGCAACAATGTTTACGTCGAGCAAGCCCCAACGAGAATTCATAAAGAAATAAAGGTGTGTCGATATGATGAAAAATTGTAACAACGTAGATAATCAATTCGGAGTTAAAATGAAGAAAGTATAAAGAAAGAAATCAGGAAAAAAATGAAGTGCGTCGAAATAATTACAAGGAATATGAAGAAGAAAAAATCATAATAATAATAATTTTGAAAAAACGGAGAAAAATCATGAAAATCAAAACAAAAAACAGACAGAGAAGTTCGTAGATATAGGTACCTTTGAGTGCTTAGAGATTCATTCGAAACTCCAGAAAAACAGGCTGCACCATAATCATCAAAAGAATGAATCATCAGAATCAAGAAGTGTGTCAGTATAATGTACCCAGTATTAACAGAAAAAATGAAAAGAAACAAACAGCCACGAGTTACTCGTGAGTGGTTAATTAATTTGTGACTATTCGAGGTCGTACCTTATGATCACCCATGCAAGTTGTTGGACCGATTATCCCGTACTCCACCGCTTCCGAGGATGATACCTGAAAACATTATTGTTCAACTTGAAAAAATGTTCCTAATTTTTTTCATTAAAATGAGCAGATGCAAAATTTCAAAATAGTTCATTTTGTTTTTTTAGAAAAAAAATGAACTATAAAATATTTGAAAAATAAGAAATCAAAAGTCAAGTGAAATTTTGAATGAATAATTGAGTGTGGTAATTATATTTTTTTCCGATTACAATTTTGTAAATAATTTTAATGTTTTCACTCACGTTCTGGACTAGTGTTTTTGCTGTGGGGCTCAGCAGAATTCTGTCGCACCAAGCAGGTACTCTCGTTTGCATGTAACTCACTCCTTGATTAACATCTTCCTCGAAGGGATAACTCGGCACAAAATTGATTGGAAATTCGATTAACCTGCCCTCAAAGTCCTCGAGTTCTCGATCATATTCGCGAAGCTTAAAAAACGAAAATCTCGGATAACGCCATATTGATATGAAATTCAAATATAAATTTCGATCAGGAGTTTTGTTTTATTTTCTTCATTTCATACTCTTCTATGTGTTTATGCAAATATAATTTGTTCAGTTTTGAACAAATAGGAAATTTGAAATTTATATGATTTTGCTTATTTCTCATTAATACTCATGAAAAAAAAACTCACCCATTTACCGCCGTTCTCAGCGAATACCTGACGATGCGCGCAGTGCGAAAATTCTTTCTTGCCTAACGTAAGTATCAGATTTTCGTCTGTATTTCGAAACTGTAATCTAGAAATATTACCCTTACTCGACAGCCTGCTTTCGTGAGTATCTTCTGTAAGTTTCTGCAAAAACACAGTGACGATGCTTACAATATTTTTAATGAGTTGGTAGACATAAAATAAATTAGAAATGAAAGAGAAGTATTCAAAAATATATAAAATTGAAAGGGACTGTTTTATGTTTAAAAAATCTCTATTAAAAAAAAAATTGATGAAGAAATTTTTGTAAACAGGATTATCGAAATTAATCTACCAAGTTACTGACTTATTTGAAACAATTCGAAAATAGCCATTTTCATTGACAGAGTAAAGATTCCTCTTTTTGGAAAATCGAAAAATGAAAAACAGTACCTTTATGACACCGGCTGTGTCTGTACGAAAATTGAAATCTCCAAAGAGAAAATACGGGACGTTTGCATACTGATCATTGTGAAACCTTTCTAAGGTATGCTCCAAAGCTCTTCTACGTGTTTTACCGTACACAGATGGAAACTGTAAAAACGAAAAGAATATATCAAGTTAATATTTGTAAATTAATTACGAAAGTATTATCATAGAGAATTCCAAACGGTTAAATAAAAAAAAGAACAAATTTGCTAATCTTTAAACGAATTATTCGAATACCAGAATTACCAGTTGAATAATACAAATATTTTCGGAATATGTATTTTTCTCTCTAATGATAACTCGAAAAATGTTCAATTGTTCACTCACCGTTTCCATTGCAACGAAGTTACTAGCGTCATGAAACAAGTGTATATTTATGAGATCGAAAACAGTTCCACCGATGCTCCATCGCGTGCGCAAAAAACCCTTTCTCGACCATTTGCACTCCGGAAAAAAATCCTGTGGAAATTTGGACTTTTCCTTGGTCGAAACCTCCTCTATGTTTCCGGAATGTACCTCCTTTCCGGTAACCGGTACGAAAGAACATTCTGCAAGAAAAAAAGTTTCGAGTTAAAACTATAAATTGTGGAAGAAAATAACATTCGTTCAATCTGAAATTTTTGTCCAACTTTTTCGCATTTATCTCAACATCGTCGATAAAGAGAATTTTGTAAGATATTCTGAATATTCGAAATTTAATTTATCTACAATCTTTGTTTTGAACAGTCGACGTACGAACCTTTAAAGTCCCAAAGTAATACGTCCTTCAATGACTCGTGAACGAAATAAAAATTGCCGAGAGCCTAAAAATCAACGGAACAAATAAAATATTTGATGATTAAAAGAGGAATGAATTTATTTGATAAGAAAAACTGTTGACCACAAACCGTAAAGTGTTCTGCAGAGGAAAAATCTTCATCGAGATAAACCCTCACTTTGTCGAAAAGTCTGAGTTCTTCAGAGGACATGAGTAGCCTACAAAACAAAGAGTGTACGATCGGTAATTTTCCATAATTCTTTTGCTCAAAAAAATCAACGATATTTTCATCATCTTTTGTGTAAAAGAATAAAAAACGACATTGATTTTTCATCATGGGGCGTTCTTAAAACGCCCTTCCAGAGACGCATTATAAAATAAGTCGAGGTGACCCTTTTGACGAGACTCAGGCGAGCGTGTGAGCGGGTCATTATCTATTTTTACAACCGCTATCGCTCGGGCGTTAAATCATTCTATTCAACGTTGCTTTTTTTTCTTCTTTTTTCTAGTAAATATCGGCTCTCGAGTAAATCAATGAACGCGATGAACGTTCTTCGCCGAGTAATTTTCGAGAAAATTAACGAATCATCGACAACGTGAATTTTCATCCAATTTGTTTGGGTATAGAGTAAGCTCTATTAGAAGCCTCTGAAAGAAGCATCTCAACTGTGAACACGTGCGGAAGGATTAAATTTCCATTAACAACATCAACTTATTATGAATTTAATGATTCTAAAATTTCATTCAACAAAATGTTTTCTTTTCTGTTTAACAAAATTTATTTTGCAAATTAGTCAGTCGTTTCTTTCTCGCAGAGGCTTTTATGAATAATTTGGAGAGAGAAATTTCGGAAATTTAATGTTTTGAAAATCAGTTACGAACAGTGGACACAGATTTTCAATTCATGTCAACAATGCTGCGGGAAACAATATTTTCCAGCGAATTGCTATTGGAAAATATAATGGAAAAAAAATGTACACATTACGCATAAATATGTAAATTTTGGTTTTTTATCTATTTAATTAGTCAGCTTACCTAACAAAATCCTCTACGTGCCTCATACTTTGCTCGTAATTCTTTCCGCCTACCTCCTGGCAGTGTAAGGCTATAAATTTAGGGTCTAGACGCAATATAGTCTGGAAGAATAAGAAAAGATAACACAAAATTGTATCTCTGTACGGTCCAGGTTTATAAATCTTTGGAACAAAGTATATTCGCTTTATTTAATCATTTTTCAAATTCATTTGTACTTACAGATAAAAATTCTTCGGTCCATACTTTCAGCATGACGCCAGGCTGTGAATATAAAAAAAAATGAAGTGAGACAAGAATAAATGATTTATCGCGTTGATATTAAAAGGTCTTTTCATTTTACGCATATAGTTAACAATGTAAATTCATTTGAAAAGCGTATCTGCCCAACTGATATATTTTTGATAAAACATTATTGATACTGAATGTCATAAAATTTCCAACGTTTTGAATGGTTTCGAAAATGCAAATAACAGTAAACAAACATGTCTGAAGGATGATCAAATGGCAATGCCAACGCATTTTATTCATGTGATTAGAAAACAAACGAATAAGTTTCTTGAAAC
The DNA here is from genome assembly GCA_037576405.1 of Campoplex capitator. Lineage (NCBI taxonomy): Eukaryota > Metazoa > Arthropoda > Insecta > Hymenoptera > Ichneumonidae > Campoplex > Campoplex capitator. Next base: position 7,447,427 of record JARBWI010000003.1, read on the forward strand.
ATCATAGAAATAAGATTTTTTAATTTGTTGAAAAATTTCGAAAAAGAAGGAAATTTCGAAATAAAAATGCCTGAACAGCAAAGAAAATAGACAAAGACGAGTGGGCTAAAAAAAGCTTAGGTATATTGAAAAATAAAGTTAACGAATCAACAAAGAAAGAACAAAAAAGTACATCGACGTGACAGTTGAATGACAGAAGCTGTCAAAAAGAACGATGAGGCTTACATCTTCGAAAATACTGCCAACGTTGGCGGTAATGAGCAGAACCGGAATACCACCCGACATTTTGGCACTTGATTCAATTTCCCTTGGATCAAAACGATTTTTAAGTCGTTCTTATTGACAGCCGAAGTTGACGTCCTTTACGAGTTGATTTTTTTTGACGGGTGATGTTTTACGAGAGATTCGTTGTTCCTTTGGAATCGCATTGAAGTTGTGTTATTCTCGCGACGAGAGTTATTCTCGCGAGTTACGAAAATGTGGAAAACACGAGAGAAAAAAACCAACAAAAATTCACTATAAGCCACTAACCACCACCGTCACTATTACACACCGTTTTTTTCTGCTCTAACACGGTCTTCTATCTCTTTCCCACTATCCCGCTCTCGCTCTCTTTTGCTCTCGGCCGTCACTCGTTGCCCAACCGCAAAAGATGACAAAAAACAAACAATAAATAGGGCAACAATGAAATAACAATTGAAGCGACTTTCGGAGCTCTTATAAGAGTAAACCGCGAACTTTTCAACCCCCGTTGCGTGGAATTGCCACGATCTCGCACCTCAGCACCTCGCTCTCATCTGCTTCTACACCGCCGTACACGCGCATCATTAATAATCGAATAACGCGAGTCGTTGAGCCACGACAGAGCGAGTGTGTCGTCGTGTGATAAAAATATAATATCTTTGCAACATCGTGCTCTGGCGTGTGCGACAACACTACTCACTCTCAACCTACAAATACACGGATATATATTATATACACCCATCTATACGCATACAACGACATACGTATGCATATATATGTCTATCTGTAATATAAATGTATATATATACAAAATATACACACTATTTACGTTTTTTATCCCTCAATATATCGGAGGAAAACCACGCCTACTTTTAGCTCGTACGTCAATAGGCAATGCCGTATCGCAATCTCATATTTAAAGGTACCCGTCGTAGTAAAAGTTGTCAGATTTTTAGTCAAGTATACGACTATTTTTCGTAAAACATTGATTAAAACTTTTATTATGACAGGGACTAAGATTCATTGACAGAATTTGCAGTTATTGTTCAGTCGTATAACATTCTGCTTACTAAGCGACACTTCATACAGTTATGAAACATTTTTTAATCCCCGTTCTATACGTAACTTCATTTGACGAATCATGTAGCCGCGACCAAAACCTCAAAATTGTAACGGATATTTCATAATAACAATATAAATGTTCAATGAGATAATTTCAATTGTTGTGAAGTTTTATCCTTGGATATATTATTATTAAGGATTTTTTTATAGATGCTCTAGACTGTCAAGAATAGATTTGGATGAACTGTCATCAGCTGATCGCCGTGCGGTTTTGAAATTCGCAAGTTTTAGATTTAGGACCGGTTGAAAAGCTTCGATCGAGTCAATCATTAGGTATTAAATTTACTGAAGATGAGGAAACCGGGTACAATGACCCTCGATGACTCAAATTTCAATCTTTTTAGGTTTTCCAGTTTATTGTAGTTTAACGAGCTATTGCGATTTTTTTCTGATTCTATAAAGGTTTGCAATGTGGGTATGGGAGGGAACAATGTTGACAGTCCTGTGTGTACCAACTGATTGACGGAAATCACTGGCGCCAGACAGTTCCGACGAGTTGCGCGAATGAGAGAATGCATCGTGAGATACCAGAATATCAGAAAGTAGAAAATCTACACTGAAAATTGGAACCACGATAAAAAAAACAAGAGAGAAATAGAGAGGGGGAAACAGAGAAATAGAGCGCGTGCGTTCTCACTCAGGCACGTATGCGGTCATAATCGTCCCTGCCGCTCACTTTCCCTCTCTCAGTGAATTTCCATTTTTTATCTCAAACTTTCTCATCGTTTGCGTGCAGCATCGCGATAGGATTTTTTTTCCTCAAATGACATACCCGGAGTCCCGTGAAACTCGATGTGAATGATGCTCTAATAATATATTTATTTCGTAATAAACGCAGATAACGCGATACGAAATGTACTCGAGCGTGTTATTGCTCGGGCTGTTTACGGCTTTCGCCAATTCCGAGATTATTCAAGTGTCTGAGGTTTTCGTCATTCCTGTAGGCCCCGATTTGTTCGATTGGAGTGTTGATTGTAAGCATCAATTTAATTAGAATTATTAATCATAACTGATAATATGAATGATGAATATTTTTTCGAATTCTCTCATTATTACTGTTGTTATCATTTATTAAAATCCTATTCGATTGTTACCTCAAAGCGTTACTTGACTGTGTGCTGATTTATTATTCGTTTTATTCTGAGTGTCAAAGTTTGAAGCAAAATATTGTCATTAACAAACAATAGTAAATTTCGATGCTTTTTTGTTGAATAAAATGTTTCCGACAAAACTGTTAAAATTATTTTGACAATATCCAATTATAGTATAGGTTCCCGTCAAAAAAGCTTACTTTGTAATTTAACAATAGGAAACGCTAATAGAGAGTTTTTGTAACTCCATTCATTTGAGAATTTTCTCATTTTTTCAGCCAAACATGCAGAGTATTCTTATCAAGCTTCGCTTCTCAACGCTCCCGATTTGCCCTCATGGGTCCGTTACACTTACAGCAAAAGACACAGGCAAGGATTCCTGTACGGCGTTGCTCCGAAAGGTCAGCAAGATTTTCAACTGGAAATTGTTGGCCTGAACAAACAGACATACGAGACGGCGTACAAGGTGCTTGACATGAGTGTCAGAGATAGAGAAAATATTACCAAGTATGAGGTCCAGGTGAAAATCGACAATCTTAACGTGGAGGATGCTTTTGATCGACGCAGATTGGAAAGATTGCTCGATGTATTCAGGTAATAGATTTAAAAAAATCCTGATACCATAAAAATTTGGGAAATGGATGAGAATAATTTTTTAACATTTACACGTTGAAGGAATGTTCTCTGGGTCGAGGCAAAAGACATTTACCTTACTTTCTTGGCTTCCGCTGTGGAATTCGGTGCCAGATTACCTCTAGATCCAGAAGAACCTGAAGGGTAAATGTACAATGATAATTAATATTTTTTGGCAAATAATTTATGGTCATTCAAAATTTATAGGACAAAATTTGCATACAATGAGAAAGTGATCGGAGGATAGAATTGTGACGATTTTTCATAAATAATTGATACTTTCCATTCATTAACGAATATCCTTTGTTAATAATTTGCGAGTAATTAGAAAGAGGCCGAAAATTGAATTTGTGATCGGTACTCGCAATCAATGAATAATAATCGATACATTTTAATGAGTTTAATAATTGCTTATATCCAGAGTCGTCATCAGACTCGGCAGCACTGTTCCTTTCTCTAACGACCTGAACGAGTTTCAAGAGGAGATTAAGCCTCTCTGGAGAAGATCTCCGTGTCCACGTGATTTCAAGAAAACTACCCGTGAACGAGTTTTTCGAGAGGCTGGATTTCTCTTGGATTGGTGCCTCTTTCGTTTGGTAAACAAATTCACATTATTAAATGGCTTTATTTTTCTAATCATTCATTTTCACTGCTATTATTTCATCACTATCATTACTGTTGCTATTACTCTTCCACGTTAGTAAATTGCGTTAACGACTGCACACGATCTTGTAATTATAATGAAAAGAAAAATAAATTCGAGTTTTCATTGTATGATTAATGATTGCAGATCGAGGATAATCAAAGTCCTCATCAGGAGAGCGCCAGACGAGGTCCTAGCATGAATGTAATCAGTAGACCGTCTTCCGTGATTTCCGAGCATTCGGAATGGCGATGGGCAAGACCGAACAAAGCGGATATACCAACGAGAAGCTACATGAAAGAAATAGCAACAACGGTTTTTATTCCAGCTGCACTTTTGCTAATGCTCGCAGGTTTACTCAGCACAGGACTTTGTCTTCATCACGAAAAAATGTAAGAATGCTAAATTTTGACGAATTCATTTTATCCGAGGAAATATTCGAATGTTAAACCGAGTCGCGTATTCCGGATCTCAATTACTACCTCTTTGACAATTGCGAAATACACACCTGAACACAATTATAGGAAAGATCCCGAGTCGGAGCAATACTTTTACGAGCTCTTTAATATTTTTCGGGCCGAAACTCGCGAAAGGTAACAAAAGAACAAAAAGATTTTTTTAAAAAGCCTCGATACCACGTGTCGACTGAATTTAGCATCTACGATTTGGAAAAACTAATGCGGAGTGATTTGGCAACTATTTACTGCAATAGAGAAACAATTTTTGAATTTTATTCGACGAACAACAGGAAGCGACGAATTTTTTGTGTGGATAAAACGTTAACGGCTTGAAATTCTGCTGTTGAAGCTCGTATCGTAGAAACACAACGCACTTTTTTTAACGTCCCGAAACTTGGCGCACTTTTTTCACAAATTAAAAAAATAATGAACGAAAAAAAAATAATAATTCGGTGCGTTTCAACGATATAAACATTAAATTCTCCCGAATCGCATCGCCATTCCTGATCCTTTCTTTCCCAATGATCTTGCATGTATTTATTCGCTTATTTATTTGTGAAAAAATTATCTTTCAATTTTATTATTTCAGTTTAACAGTTTCGTTGTTTCTGTATTCATTAGATCGTCCATTTACTTAAGCTGAACGAAGACTTATTTTGCGAGCATGTTGTCTGTGGTATGTACCGTGTTTTTTTTTGTTTTTGCTTCAAATTTAACGCCCAATTTCTTTCTCCCTCCTTCGTCACGATTTCGTTGGATATTTTAATCCATTCTATTACAGTCAAAAGCGGGAACCATCGCCTGTGGAAGGTGTGGGTAACAACGGCGTTCAAATGGTCCAGTATGCGACCTCTGAACGAGGAACGCTGCGATCTCTCTCTGCCAAGCCACCAAGCCCGAGTAATTCTCTGTTAAGAAGTCCCAGGTAAAAACCCAGTTGGCCATTCAAAAAAATTGTGAATCAAATTTCATCCGATTATCTTCGTGTCGAAAATTTTCTCAAACAAATCCTAACAATCATCGATCTTTGCAGAGCCACTGAAGATCGTTGTAACCCTTACATCCGGCCGAATCCACCACCTTACACCGGACCGAGCAACATGTAAGTTTAAAAAAATCATGAAATTCTTAACGACCAAATGCATTAATCGATAATGAAAAAAAAAAACTGTGTGTTTTCTTGATACAGTACGGGTCTCCGTGTGAACTTCTGACTACACGAGGAGCCAGCCAAGACGTGGTTTTGCTGAAGAATCGCCTACTTGGGAAGAGCCGAAATACACGAGCGTGTAGCGCTACTTAAAGCCCGTTGTATTTATCTCGAAGACTGGCTCCGTAAAAACATCTAATTTCATCGTTACGAGCACAACATTTCTCGGTAGAAAAAAAAAACTCGTATACAGCGTAGAATATCTAAAATTCATTTTTCAAAAAATATGAAATATCGTCATTGATTGATGCGCTAATAAAATAAATGCCTATTAAACAAAAATGTGGCTAAACATTATTTCATTAATATTGTTGCTTCATTTGCCAGGATTAATTTTTCTCGATAGCTTCGAAAAAAAAAAGCAATCAACAATATTTTTATGTACCATCGATATTTTTCTTTAACGGTTCATTTAAATAACAATGCTTGAGTACACAAATGAATAAAAAAAAAAAAAACTAATCCATTTTTTCATGCGACTATGAAACTTGATGCGTTAATTGCAAAAAATACTGACTCAAATAGCGAAAATAAAATCGTTCCTGAATTCGTTGGCCATTCCCACGAAATATTCAGAAAAAAAAAATAAACGATATCAATTTTCCTAACGACAACTCATTTTCACTTTCGCCATTAGTATTAATGTTAATTTATGATAATAAAGTACACGAATAAATGTTAATTCGTTCAGTCATATGGCGAGTCTTTAATTCCAGCAATCATGTACAACTTATGTGCCTTCGGTGTTGAAAATAATCAAGGGTATTTATAATATTTTTGTTTTGTTCGTTTTTTTTCTTCTTTTGTTACTTTTCACGTTCTCATAACCACACAACACGCACAGCTTCAATCGGGGAAAACCATCTCCCACAATTTTTCAATTATTTTTATTGTCTCTACATTACAAAAAAAAAAAAAAAAAACCATAGGAAAAATGAAATTGAAGAAAGAAGCAACAACATGCCATATTCCTCGATGTGCATTATATTTCATTTATGATTTTTCTGAAGTCTTCGAGTTTTTTTGTTTACTCTCTTTCTTTTTTCTGAATCATTCTTCGATCCCTCACCGTCAGTTCGACCCAGCGAACCTTATTTATTTATTTTTTTTTTTTCACTTTTTCCTTACGAATGCGCGTATGCGAAAATTCGTGACAACAATATTACTTCGCAATCACGAATTTCATCCAAGCAGTTTATAATGCGAGTTATATTCACGCGAACACATCTCGACTTAATTGTTACGAGTAAATAGACTTCCTGAAAACGCGGCTGGATTGTCTATTCGTATTGTTTAATTTATATTTGAGAAATTATCATTTTTTTTTTCATTTCACTTTTCATTCACCCCATTCAAGATATTGTTGAGTTGATACTGATCCATTTTTTATCAATATTCAAACGCTATTGAGATTTCGAATCATATTTTTTGTTTTTTTTTTTCCGAAAATTATAGAATTTTGTACACAAAAATTCAACGGAGGCATTCCAAAGGCAATGGATGAATTTTCACTGAGTGAAAATTCTATACGAATTACTTCGTTAAGACCGGAAATTTCTTCAAATTTGTTTCCAACCGCGTTACTGCAATATATAATTAATACAAGTTTGCAACGAATATTAATTGCGACGCAAACACGATTCTCTCTAAGCGGTCATCACCATTTGTACCTTTTTGCTTCGATATTTTATTAATTACCGGGTCTCTCTTATTCTTGTCGTCGACATAACGAAACAAGCTGCCAACTACTTTCCAACCGAAAAACAATTTTTTTTTCTGAATGGAGAATTCTTTCCGGGTAATCTAATCGGTTAATCAATTTCATTAATGACCGAATAACAGCATAATTTTGTAGTAGTAAAAGAGAACAAGAATTTGAATAAATATTAATTCTAAAAATCGATTAATCAACATAATTTATAACGCATTATCCCGAATCAGCAATGACGATTGTTAAGTATTAATCGAAATCATAATTAAATTCGTAGTTTTATAATAATGAAGAATCAATGCTTCGAGACGTCCAAAACGTTTGCCTTTTTAGAATTTAATAAAATGTTCGTCTTCGAGCATTTACTCGTGGTGTAAATTTGATTAATTCAGTCACCAATTTCAGTTTATTCGATATTACGAAAATTTGAGTTCAGTTTGAGTAAACAGTCCAAAATTAAGATCGATTTTCGACATGAACAATCCAATTAAAACGGAAAATTTTTGCCAATATTTAACGAGCCACATAAAAAATGATTTTGGATATCTCAAAAGAGAAAATCGTTCGAAACGCTATCTGGTCACATGGAAAAAAGGTTCGATAGACAAAAAAATCTTTAAGAAAAGAAAAATCGTATTCGGAAAAATTGCATTTCGTACAATTTGTTACGATTCGCATAAATGAATGTTTCCTTTACTGTGTGAGAATTTCAGTGAAAAATTAATTCAGCCTCTCCCCCCGTTAAGCGCACTCGAAATGAAATAATCGTAATTTCTCTTTATTTTCTCGTTGATAAAAAGTCGATATCACATCCGGTATGAGAGTGGCTTTATTTGAACGTATATGCAATAAAATGAATAAACAGCGACATATCACAGTACCATACGCAAAGCTTGAATGAATTGCAGGATAGAACAGCATAAAGGCCAAATGGCGACACTACTTCATCATCATCATCACGAACAATCGCTATCATCATAAGTTTGAGAACATATCTTTTTTGCGGTATCATTTCTTAACATTTTCAATACATTTGTTTTCTGTTTTGTTTTTTTTTTCTTAATTTCATAATGACATTTTTCTTTTTTTTTCATACACGTCTTTGTTTCCGATCCCGCGTCAGCTTTGCATGAATTTGAGGTTTCGATATCAGTAACAAATTAAGTTAAGTGATGATTGGACGTTACGTATCCGTGGAGACTAGCGGTTGCAAATTTTGTGATAGCACAGGTCGATAAAATTATTTTCAACGGATATTTTATCAAAATTAATGGAATAATCACGGATGTTTACATTATTTACAAACATACACGTTTTCGCCCACGAAATTTCCCGTGCTGATCGATTCATTTATTCAGTTTTTTTTTATTTAATTATCCACAGAGATATATATATATTTTTTTTCATTTTATAGTTTTTTTTTTTGATTTAGTGTTTTTACCTGTTTCACGAGCGTAAAATGTGTGGTTTCGAAAATAATATATATATTTTTTTTTTTTTAATACGACCCGAGCTGGATACGTAACGTCGATGGCAAATACAGTACAAAAGTAGTATAGGAAACCTTTGAAGATGCTTTTGTAGACAATTCGTCGAATGAAATTTGTTTTGTTTTCGTGTTTTTCCGATAATTTGAAAAATAACTCGAGATCGCCTTAAAAACAAAAGACACTTTTTTTCCTTCTCAATATCATGTCATTGTAGTTGTTCCGGAGTATTTTTCTCCCTCAGAAATAATTTTAAAAAAAGTATTTAACAAGGGAGACTCGACCAGTTGTTGTTCGGTCAGAAATGATTCAAGGCACTTAACAAAGGTAACGAATATTACTTTGTACCGCATTGTCCATTTACCCAAATAAGGGACTTTGGCAACACACTAAACGTTGGCAACAACATATCCTTTCTTCTACATTTTCTCTTTCGCAGCTGGGCAACACAGCCTTCTCTTTCTCTCTTTTTTTATTTTAAGTTTTCTTATTATTTCATTTTTTTTTCTTTTGTTTTTTTTCGTTTTATTTCATTTTTCTTTCTCTGCTTTCACACACTTCAAGCACGTAAACTGACAAACGCATACACTCTCTGTACACACTGGTCTCACAGTATTTCTCAAATTGGTTTTCTTTTTATTTTTTCCTTCGTGTTTTATTATTTTCAACTAATTATAATAGTTATCGTGATATTATAATCGCATAGTCGAATAACTCGGATAGCTTGACAGTAAATATTATTAATAGTTAGTGATAGGTTTCGTTATTTTTTTTTTCGCCATCTCTCTTCTTTTTTTTTCTTTGTTTCATTTTTCTCTTTTTTTTCTCCTCCATTTTAATATATATACATTTACCAAAAAAAAAAAAAAAAAAAAACAAACAAAAAACAAATGGTTTTACACTGAATAACAAATTGTACATACAGTACAAGGCTAACTCTGAGATCTTTGAATCAATCGTTCCTTCAATATTGTTTTCTTCTTTTCATTATCTCCCCCCAAGCACTACCGGCATCCATACCTAGGCATTTGATTCGCGTCTGTGGATTTTATAGATACATATTATTTGTCTTTTTTTTTTTTTTTTATAATTTTCAGTTTTCTCTCGAAGCCTGTTTGTTCGAATTATTTTATTCTTTTTGCATGAGCAACGAATAGAATTTGAGGTGCGTTGATCAATGAATGAAACAGGACGATTCATAAGACGAAAGATCGTTCGAGATTTTAATCGCAAAATGCAAAGTTCTCTCATTATCTTGACGGTGTGGAAAAAAAAAATATATATATATATATTTTTGCGTATGTTTTGTGTATTATTTGGAAAGAAAAATGTACAAAAAGGAAAATAATCATTTCAGAAATCCGATCAGCGCAGAGAGTCGACACGCATAAGTTTATTTACGTTTTGTTTTTTTATCCTCATGAAATTTCGGCAAAGTTAACATGTTCATTGTTGATCGATGTTTCCTGCGAGCTTCGATCACACTTTACGGTCTTAAGAATTTTATTTTGAAAATGTCAACGAGAATTCTCAAACCCACGAGATTTATTTATTTTCTCAAGAATCTCAATTTCTAAGAATTCATCTCGATGAATTCTTATGACATTTACGAAATAAAGACATTTCGATTGCAAAATTCGTTCGTTTCGCCTTGACAAACATCATGCGTATTACGGACTCCATATTTAATTCATCTGATTTTTTCAAATTTTCAAAAGCCTGTCATTCATCGCTGAGGTGTTGAGATTTTTCTCGTTATTTTTGTTCACTGGTTCGGATATTACGGTGTTGAGTGATTTCATGCTTCGTTATACAAATCTGACGTTCTAAAATTGAATGAAGAAGAAATACGACGTCGTATACCGTTGTTTATTTTCGAAAAAAAAAAAAAAAAAAAAAAAAAAAAAAAACATAAAGCACGCGGTCGTAGGAGTTGCGTTGATTCGAAATAAGACAACAAAAATCAAACTGACGCTTCGCTCGATTACGAATATATTTTACATTCAGTCGGATGAAAAAGCTCTGATCGAAGTGAAAAATGGATTCGATCGAATCTATCGAAAGAGAAAGGAAACAAAACACTGAACGAGAGATTGGATCGATCGTTCGTATTTTGAAGAATATTAAGACTTTTGAAAAAGATTCGTATCGCTCGTTGGAGATTTAGGTATCGATTATATTTCTCAAAATTAACGATTACGACGTTTCAATGAATATTGTTATTTTTTTTTTTTTTTTTTTTTTTTTTTCATTTTTTTTTTCTATAACTGATTTCTCTTAATTTTTCAAGTGATGATGATCCCAAGAAGAAAAATAAAAATCTCAATGCTCTCGTGGAAATGAGAATAAAGTGAAAATTACAACGGAAATGGAAAAAAAAGTGTGTCGTTTTGATGATATAAAACACTATAAATAAAGCTTTTGACACTATTTATATAAACTATTTTGAATGAGGGATAGTGGGATCGAGCATTCGATCGAATCGCACCATCATCTCGGTTATGCCTCAAGCGTTTTATTTTTTGTTATATATTTACATATATAACAAAAAACTTACACATATATATGCATATTTATATATATTTATATATGTATTTTTTTTTTTTTTTTTTATCGATTTACATTCACTACGCAACAAGGCTCATATATTTTCATTCTTAACGTTCTCAAGATCTATTCGTTTCCGGCTGCGTTCCCAGCTCTGACCGCAATATTCTGTCTGTCTGTCTCTCTCTCTCTCTCTTTCTCTCTGAACATTCAAACAAAACCATAAACAATAACGAAGAAATCTCATTCTCTCTCGCACACAAGATTCTGACATAATTCGCGCGAGAAAGGAGAGAGAGAAAAGAAAAAAAAAAGTATTAATTATCATTAATACTAAACGGACAATACACCACATTCTCGCACGCAAAATGTTACCCCGGGGTAGTTCGACATATTTTTTTTTCTCTTTTGTCTTTGTTTCAATATATATATACTTTTTTTTATCCATATTTTCTTTTATTACCGGCGTAAAGTTGTCGCAATCGCTCACATAACTGCACATTTTTGTATTTTTTTTTGTTGTGTTTATTTTTTTTTGTTTTTTTTGTTTTTTTTTTTATTTATTTCGTTTTATAATTTTTTGTTCACTAGTTTACTGTTCGAACTGCAAACGTTTTTTTTTTTTTTTAAATATTATTTTATTTTCTCATGTATTCGTCATAGTTGTCGTGTTGAATTTCTCGTTATGAAAAAGATCGGAAAAGAAAGAATGGCGTCGATATAGAATGGTTAGAAAATAACGAGACGAAAGAAAAATGTATAACCGTGAAACAATTAAAAAGATGTATTATTTTTATGAGTGTTTTTTGTTCGTTCGGTTTTGTTATGAAAAGCTTTCACATGTAGCTGCAATTAAAAATTGAAACTTAAGTCATTATTTTCGAGTTCTGACGGATCGTTCAACGGAGATTCGACGAAATTTCAACATTTTTATGCACTTGTTCGGCTCGACCCAGCCGGCAGGTCGAAGAAAAGTGTAAGCAGACTGTTAAAAAAAAAAAGTTTGCATTTCTTCAAAATAAATTTACTACACAATGAAAGTCTCGATATCATCATTTTTAATACATAAATTAATTTATACGAGAAAAAATATTTTTAAGTAATCACCATTTATCACGAATTAGGCCAATACATTTGATGAATTATAATAATGACGATAAGGAGTCGTGAGTAAACGTGAGATTTGAGACCCATTGTTACTTTTTATTTGTCTTATCGTTTAAAATAAATAACAAATTGTGCAATAGTAAACATTCGAATTAACGTCGAAGAAAAAAAAAAAAAAAAATAAAGAAAAGGATAAATGGAAATGGGATCGAAATATTGTGTTTGATTTAATGATGAATTAATGCGCCAAATATGATAGCGCTAATTTACGGATATTTGTCGGAAATACTTTCCGCAAGTAGCCATAAAATGGAGAAAAAAAATCTCACGTGTTCGAACAGCAAGCAGTGTGGAAAACAACTAGCGTTACAACTCGGCCTGATCACATCCGTTATTTATTCTTCCGAGTCGTATTGATCACAAGCATGTATACTTTTTATTTTTTATTCAATTATTTTGCTTCGTTTTTTATGTTTTTTTTTTGTTTCAATTTTTTAATCTTTTCTTCTCTCTTCTTCTCCGATAGTATTTCAGTATTTTCTTTTCATCTTTTTATTAATTATTTATTTAATAGTTAATCAAATAAGCGAGTCCGTTAAATAAAAACTCGGCGCTTTTCTCTGTTACACGCGCGCACTCTTTGCCCTGTCTCGCTCTCTGTTTTTTTTTCTGTTTGTTTTGTTTTTAAATTAAACGTCAAGTCTTTTCTCGACTGTTCGACAAGTCTTAAGCATTCTCCGTTTTACCAGAAACTTCAGGTTTTTTTTTTTTTTTTCACTTTTCTTTCCTCGTTACAGTTCAACCACGCAAATCCACACAATCGAGTCTTGAAACGTTCGTCGTAGATGGAAGCAGTTTCGCCTATTTCACAGTCAATCTCACACTATAATATATATACGTATTTATTTATACATACATATTTGTTTATACACAAAGGTCCGTGTGTGACACTAGTCGAATCCACAAATGTCCCACGATCATTATCTGGAAACAACTATATGGCCTCATTGTTTTTGTTTGGTTGTTTTATTATTATCGTTTTTGTTCTGTTAATAATATTTATTTTGTAGCCTTCGATTAAAATGTTTTTGTGTTCAATTATTTTTTTAATTTTTTTTTTTTATGCTTTTCTCTATTTTTCATTGTTTTCTCTAAACGTGAAGGCAAACGTCGAATCGTCCAGTCTTCGTTGGAGGTTTTCTTTCCCTCTCTGTTCCTGTCTTCGTACGGACCGGAACTTTTCGTACAATCAGCGGTCGATTGCAATGCGAAATCCGGAATCGATTCTTTTTTTTCTTTCATTATTTATATATATATATATATTTTGTTTGTTTGTTTGTTTTTAAGCGTTTATTCGTTCACATCATCAATATCTTTTTTCTAAATCTTGCCCCCGACAAGGTCTGTTCGCCACGATTTTTTAAAAATCTATCTGTATTCCGAGTCCTCCCTGCGTTTTTTTGTTTTTCGTTTTCTTTTTCTGTCTCTTTTTGTTTAACGCCGCAAAAATTTGCAGTAATCACCGAGCCCCAATCAGGAAACTTTGAATTACGGCCGGATTTAACATTTCGTTTGAAAAATTTTATAGAATTGATAAAATTTGTGAAACGAATCACCAGCATGCATTCCCCTAATCGGACTCGCACACGCACATGCACACACCCACGCGCAGGAAGAAACTCTGGGGGTGGGAAAACTTTCTCAATCCTTTTCATACCTCCTAACTCGAAATATTTACACTCAGGTTTTTTCGTTCTTATTATTGTTTGTTTTTGGAACCTTATGGTAGTTCTTCACAACGAGAAATTCGAAAAAACATTTGGTCTTATCTGCTCTCGATTCACGGTCATTCTCGTTTCCGACAGCTCGAAAAAAAAAGTCTTAGCCGAGTCCACGAACTATTATCACGTCATAATTATCAACACACTCGATTCGTTCACAGCGAATAACTCGAATGAAGAAGGACGCTTTTTGTTTTCTATTTACCCGACATCTATCGTTGAACGATTCGAGTTATTGTAGTTTCTTTTTCCTCCTGCTCTTTTATGTACACGTTTCTCGTACCACTTTGTTGAACCTTCGCACGATTCGAGTTATTGGAAAATTAAAGGTTTTATTTTACATGTTTTTGTTTCAATCGTTTTAACCCGTTTTTTAAACGTTCGCTACTACGTCACGATTTTTTTTTTTTCTGTACTTTCTTCACGGTCAAGACCTGTTCTGCTTACCCCGTGCTCAAACTCATATCCAAAATCTCCCTCTCGTCCAGCCACGTAACAACCGCCGTATTTTTCGTGGCTTGACAACACGATTTTCTCCACTTTTTTTCATCCTTCTTCGAATTATTTCTTTCTCTTTACTCGTACGTTTCAATAACGCACGCTATTTCACTGCCCACTGTAGTACTGGATTCGACCGGTTGCCGATGTCGCTGGTATCTCGCGCATCACTGCGTCCCATGCTGCATATTTCAGAAAGGGACACAAAAGAAAAACAGTATCAGTCGTGAATTTTAGTTTTTTGACACGAATTTTTGTATTCAGAAATAATCTCTATTCAGTTTATGACTCAATCCTAAGAGTATCCCTTAAGGAAACAATGATAGTCAATTTTCTGTCACTTTGGACATTTTTACATACAGAAAAATCGTGAAATAAGCTTGAGAAAGCTTTGCGAATTTGGAAAAAGGTTAAAATATCGACGTTTTTCTGCTGAATCACGGAATATGAATTGAGGCGTATTTCGAATTATTAAAAATAAGTTACTTTTCACGAGGCAATAAATTTCAATTTTTTTTTTTTAATTAAAGATCTCTTGCTAACATTTGGAGTAGTTTGTCATTAGTGTCATTTGTTTAGTTGAAAATTTATGGATTTTTCTGTTAAGAGTGTGGATCAATCACCTAACCTCACTCCGAATTTTCGAAATTGAAATTCTTCGACACGGTTTGACCGATTACAAAATGTCTTTGTCAGCGGACGCAAGAGAATGGCAAAAATCCGCCGATAGGGCCTTCTTGTAATCCTCTTGCGTCCGCTGACAGAGGCTTTTTGTAATGAGTCAAGTCGTGTCGAAGAATTTCACATTCGAAATTTGCAACTATCTCTCTCGCACTCACGGTGGCGAAATGCCGACTAACCCATACTCTGAAATTTGCCCATGTTCTTCTAGGCTTCAGCGACGATATGCATTGAAAATGAAAAAGTTAACTTTTTTAAAGTTCTGGACATATGTAACCGCTGAAATAATTAAAAAAAAAAAAAAAATGAATCAAACTCACCCAATCCGACGAAGGTAACGATTTTGTCATGATTGTAATTATGAACGTTAACAGTTTCCTCGGGTGCGACGAATCGAGCAGAGAAATCTTCTTTAGGTTGATGATTATACTTTTCCATAATACTAGACGGTTGTGGTGGTGGTGGCGGTGGTGGTTGTTGAAAAGCAGGCAGTGGTTGAAATCTCGGTGTATAACCGAAATATGGCATCGGTGTAATCATGGTTTGAGGATGAGGCATACTGTGATGATGATGGTGATGATGATGATGATGTTGTTGCATGTGTGGCGGATGGGTAGCAAAGTTGGGCGGAAATTTTTCGTATCTTAGATGTTGTTGTTGCTGATGATGTTTATCGAACATTGGTCTATCAAAGTTTGGCGGTGGTTTATTGAACAATTGTGTTTTTCCTTTGGGAAAAGTGGCGATTTCTTCATTAGGAATTTCCTCGTTATCCTCGGATAGCAAAAGTTGTTCGTTAACTTCGAAACCGAAAGTAAGTTCGCTAGGTGAATCGGTGGTTCTTGTAAGATCGGAGGAATTCTCATCCATGAGAATAACCGGCGGTCTCGACGAAGTATTTCGAATGTTCGAACTTTGTTGCTGAGAATCCGGGGCATTTTTTCGTGAAATGGTTTCCTTCTCCGTTTTAGAGCCGGTTTGTTGTTGTTGTTTGGAGCGTTGTTTCGCTTCGACACTTTGATCGGGACGATCGCGTTTGGAGTTTGCCGTACTCGAGGATTTCACGGTCTCAGATTTCGAGATATTTTGTTGTTGATCTTTGAGAGCTCTCGAGAGTCGCTCAGTTTTCGTGCAACTTTTGGAGGAGTTTTCCGCGTCGCTTGGAGGACTGGTGTGTTGAAGATTCGTTCTCGTATTGCCCGGGACTTTGGTTGTTTTCGTATTTTCAACGAGCTCGTCCTGCGACGATGTGGAAGAATTGTGTGGATTCGAGGATTTCTTCGTATCTTTGTCGTCCTGATGATTCGCGAGTGGTGTTACCGACGTCGACGTGTTCTTTGTTTCATTGACAACGTTGGAATTACCGGTTGACTTTGGTGGCTCGTTTCGTGAAACTGTTTCCTGAAGCGTAGTTTGATTGTGTTGAGTCAGAGTTTGGCTCGTTTGTTGATAATTCCTTCGCGAACGATTATAATTAAGTCTAGTATTCGCGTTAGCGTCTTTGGTCGTGATAGTGTTATCGTGAGGATTATTGACTTCGTTATCGGGCAAACTGTTGGCGCTTACGATTGGTGTGCTATTGAATTTTGGTAATGAGGAATTATTCGTAATGACCTCGCTGTTGTTGTTCGTGGGGGGATTAGTGACCGATGTCGAAACGTTTTTTGTCGTTTGTTCCTGGTTTGACAAGCTCTGATGCATTTTTTCAATGTCCTGAACGTACTTGAAAACTTGTATGTTCTTGTTGATCGCCTCTTCGCGCGCTTCCGCAGCGGCTTTTTTTGTTTCCGTTGAATTTTTTGTTTTAGCGAGAATCGGCGATGGCGGCTTGTCAAAACTTAGGCTCAAACCGTGCACGTGGTTCGTGTGAGCGAACGTATGCTGACGTAATTTACGATCGGATTGTTGCAACTCGTCGAGGCTTGGATAATAATCCTGTGGAAATTTGTCAGGCTCCGAGGGAGATTTTGCGGGCACACTCGGCCACGAACCTGTGTTCAACATGTTTGGCACCATCGTCGAAATGTTCAATACACCACCGTGCGACATATTCATCGTTGCGGTTCGTGCTATGTCCGCGTAACTCGCTTGTGGTGCTCCTCCGCCTGGAGAACTCGCATTTTTCGTTGAATTATGCTTCGACGAGTTCGAAGTCACCGGAAGAGAATGAACGGAATCCAAATCGCTGCTGTCTGACTTGTCGCTGTTAACCCGAACGATAAAATTCAAATTTTACTAACACTTCATTTGCGTATTTGTTATCGTAATTTCTGATTTGTATTTAACTCACTCATTGCAATTCAATTGCTAAAAATCATAATTGGTTTTATCTACTTCCCTATGGCGAGTTGTTGAAGTCAACAAAAATTGCAGAGGAATTTTGAAAGAATAAAGCGTATCATTTACGTGGGTGCGAATGACGTTATGGAAAAGCAAATTTCTTTAGAAACGCATGATATTTTGAGAAAACTGTCGAGAAAAATGAGTTACAACTTCATATCTAAAAACTTTAGCATCCATAGAACTTGGAAAACTAATACAAAAATATTTTATTATTATAATTACCTCGGTGGCATACTGCTCGTAGATTTTCTTCGTAGTTCCGGTGACAATGGAGTTCTGTAATCGTTAGAAAAACCTCCGGTTCTTTGAAGATACGAGCCTGAACTCCCCAAATTTTGTGCTCTGCCTCCGCTCGAGCTACGACGTTGTTTTTTGCTCTTCTTTTTCTTCGTAACTACCAAAAATTCTGTCTCAGTCTCGGCCTCGTTGTTCAGCTTTTTCGTTAAATTTCTTCGTGTTGTATAATCGTCACCAGTGTCGTTGCAGTATATTGATTGACCCTCTTCAGTTCCCCAGGATCTTCGATCACCGCGGGAATCAACCGTCGAATCTCCGGTGCTCCGTTGCTTCGCTCTCCGGAGAGCAACGTTTATGGCTCCTGCAATAAAATTTCCGTAAATATTTCAATCACCCAATCAATCGTATTAATAATCATAAAAATCGATGTATGCTCGTTTAATTGACATTGCACAGAAAGCAACTATATTTTATTTACTCTTCATTGTAAATTAAATTTTTTCGAAACGATTATGACATGTAAAAAATGCTGCTATTCATATTGAGATTATTACATCAAAGGGAATATACACGAAACCTTAAATTTTGTAAAACAAAAAAAAACAGGGAATCGTGAATAAAATTAAGAGTTCATTGAATTCAATTTTTTTGAAATCCGGTGATTCGTATCTGACACAGCGAAAAATATTGAAAATGAAGAATGGTTTAAAAGCTGTCAAAAGAGCACTTTTAAAAATGATAGATGAAAATACTGGGAAGGAAAATATTTAAAAAAAAAAGCAGAATTTACCATGTTGACTCGATATACTGCTCGCACCGCTGGAACAAGTGCTTTTCTCAGCTGTAAGATCCTCCAATTTGGTTTTGGATATTTCTTCAAGTGAATTAGACTTTTGCAGTTTGGCAGGTAATTGTTCCCTTTTGGTGTCCTTTTCCCTGGTCCTCGGTTTCGTGCCCGAAGTCGCTTTAACTCTTACGGCGTTGCTGGCCTTACCTTTTTTCCCCTTAGACTCTTTGTTCTCGATGAATTCGACGATTGTGTCGATATCCTCGATGTTACGATGTCCCTCGACGTTCTCAGCTTTGTAAACAATTACGTTAGGCTCCTGGGTGTGCTTTCTTCGTGCTTTTTTACGCTCGCCGTTGTGACCTTGCACAGCATTACCGTTCTCATCCAGAGACTTTTTCTCGCCGGACGGTATGTGTTGTGCCGTTAGTCGGGAAACAGCTTCTACAAAAATATCCGTTACGTGTACATCAATCAGAATATTGAGCAACTAGCATTTCAGATAATAATAAACCAAGTATTTTTGCAACTTTTAGTAGCAACCGAATGAAAAAAATTTAATAGACGTCTTCTATAAGCCAGATTTTTAGAATTTAGATTCGTCAGAAGAAAATGAATCGATCAATTGAAAATCATGACATAATAATAGAATGATAGATTCTGTTTGGACAAAAAGTATGCAATAAGATGTTGACTGTATTAAAAGTGTATTTACGATTGTAGTGAAACTTTGTATTGTCAAGTCTGAAATTCTGTTCCACTAGGACGAAATTTTACATCATTATGTCCAGACTTTTGTTGCATTGTGCCGAGAGTTTTGTTTCACTGTGATAAAAACTTACTCCCTCTACAACTACAATTTTATTTGGTCAAGATTTTCCCTACGATATCACAAAAACGAGACGAGTAAGAAAAGAAAAGATCAACGATCGAAGAAAAAAGATTTACCCATGGCTATGTTAGGCGAAGGCCAAGACACTGGCATCACCGAATACAGGCTTGAGCTTATCACTTTCCCCTGTTGTGTGCTCGTTAGATTAACCGTACCGCTGACAACGCATTTCACGCTATTGTAAGTTTGAATTGGCGTTGCTCCGGTTGTCTCGGTCCCGTTCAACGACAAAGCTTTCGACTTGTCCGTTTGTTTGCTCGTTTGATCCCGCAGAGGGAATTCAATGGCCGTGTCAACGGGAGTCTGGGGAGTTCCGAAATTTCCTCGTGGTACAACCTCCTGTACGGCTCGTCGAGGTTCGATTATTTTCATCTCTGTACCCTCGTCATCCTCGGTATCTACCGATTGTGGTCGCTGTGACCCACCGGACGACGTAATGGCATTTCGATCACCGATTGCGTCTACCTGTGAAAATTTATGCACAAAAAAAAAACAATGTCATACCGTTATTGAAAAATCAGAGAAAAAGGGCAACAGACTTTCATTCGGCTCAACAATTCAAGAATGAACTACGCGTGTATTCGTGGCGATGATTCCATTTCAAAAGTTTGGATAGGTTAATACTCCGCAAAAAATCCGATAAAATTCGGTCATTTTTTCGACGTTACACAATTATACGATCATTCAAAAAAATTGAAATAAAAAATAGTGAAGATTAGACGATTCTTTTTCGTCATATAAAATGAATTGTCGATTTTCTGCATTTTAGAATTTATATCTCTTTACTGGAATCCTCCTTATCGACGTTTCCTCAAAGTGGCTTTTGAGAAAATTCCTCTTCAGTGTATCAGAAATATGATGTTAAATATTTTTAGAAAATCACGTGTATAATGGGTGATGTTTCAAGTTTTTCAAAAAATCTAAAAACAAAAGAGAAATATTCCAAAGAAATGTCTCAGAAAATCATCTAACTTCACGTAAGAAAAGCAAAGGCCTGATTATCATACGAAGCGTTTACCGTTCGAATATCATAATTATAACTTTTCAAATTATCATTGAAAATGAATGTTTCTGAATTTTCAAAGACGATAGAATTTTTTTTATTTCAGATTTATGGTCGAATGCCAAATTTTTTCAATTCCGACCTAATAGCTCTTCTGGCTCAGAAATATTCTCAATTCATCTTAAATCGATTCTAGTTTTACAATGGAATCTGGATCTAGTTAACAAAATGATGAGATAACGACGAAACGGTAATTTTGAAAAACAAATGAATTGCGTTAAAATAAAGATTAAGATTTACATGTTATCGATACTTTAAAAATATTTGTCCGATATACCTCGAAATCGAAATCGATGACCATATAATCTGGTTTGTACTCAGGTGGTGGGTTATCCGACTCAAGCATCTCATTTGTCGCTGATTTTCCTTTGACGTTCTTTTTCTCGCGTAATTCAAGCTCAGTATCGCTAGGTACAACAACGTTGCTTTTAGCACTCTCCTTCTTATCCTTTTCCTCCTTTTTAACACAGCCGTACGACGGTTTATCCAAAGATTTTGATTTCTCCTTGTTTGTCCAGTCGTACACGGAACGCTCCTCGGAATATCTCTTCTTCGTATCGCGTGAAACATGCAAAATTTAAAAAAAATCAATATCCAATTCCAGGTAAAAATTTTGCAACATTATTTTAATTGACAAATTCTAAAATTACATTCTGTATGTAACTATCAAAATGAACTTTCGTTCTTAATAAAATATATTTAAAAAAAAGAATTTGACGATGAAAATACAAAAAAAGAATTCATTCAAATTGTAAAAAATGCAAGTTTACGAGATGAAATGAACCAAGATTATTTAAATTGATAACAAAATTCTAAACTTTTTTTTTGTTCAAGTTTTTACCTTTTTGTCAAATACGATATCCAAATTAGCCAAAGAGGCAAGACTGTGCGAAGCGTTTACGTTGGATGGTAAAGATCCGCCTTCGCGTTGTCTCGCCGAGACGCTTGGTCCAGTGTGTTTTTTGCCTTTTCTTCTACCACCACCGTAAGTGTGACTCAAGCCCGAAGTGAGATAGGCGAAACTACTGTCGAATTCCGAATTAATCGGTTGTGCTAAATTTTGCAGCGAGCCACCGTGTGTCAAGCGTTCCGAGACCGAATCCCGTTTGTGTCTTCGTCGATTTGAGCCGGGTATGCAACGTGAACTTGCTACGATACGACGTCTCTCCTCGATTTCATCGATTTCATCAGCTTCTGCCTCGTGTAGAAGTTCCTAAGAGTAAAAGCAAATAAATAAATGGAACAATTCAAAATTATGAGTCGTCAAATAAAATGAATCCTTTTTTTCATTGCTCCCCAAATTTCCGTTTCAATTGAGGTGAGTCGATTTTTTTTTCAATTTCAATATTTTCTTCAAGTATTATATTTACAAAATATCTCCTTCAAATTCGAAGGAGGCTCAAAACGTCAGCGTATTTTCAAGAAACCTGCCCTCTCAAAATCGATTTACGTAAAATAT
The DNA here is from genome assembly GCA_037576405.1 of Campoplex capitator. NCBI lineage: Eukaryota > Metazoa > Arthropoda > Insecta > Hymenoptera > Ichneumonidae > Campoplex > Campoplex capitator. The sequence goes on from JARBWI010000003.1 coordinate 7,469,420, forward strand.
TGCAGGCTCGTTATAGCATTTGATTGTCGTGCAGACTATAAAATGGACCCTTCAAAAACATTATCGTACTTCAACGATTGCAATGAATACAATCAATGATGAAATGGTATTAATAAAACAATCAATAACCCAATTCATCTCACTGAATCTCTCTATTTTGTGACGAATCAAATCAAGTAAAACACTCTTATTTTGCGAAAAGAAAACATAATCTTGGCAATTGGGTTATTGAAATTATTATTATTTCAATCCGTAATAAAGAAAGGTATCAATTATCTATAATTATTGATTTCTAACAGGTTAAGTTACAACAATGAATTTTTGTATCTTTAGGAAAGTTTAAAAAATAAAACATCGATCGTAACTTATTGTTGCTTTGTATATTTTCCTGTTTATTATCAAAAATGCAAAATGATTGATTGGCTTGACTGAACTGAAAATAATAGATTTTATTTTTTACAATTATTCATTCTCGAGCTGAAACATTCATATTTTTTTTTTTTTTTTGCAACTGCTAATACCAAATTTATCGAAGAGGTAATTTCGGTGAGTCATCAAAATGATTTCGTTTGTTTCGTGTTTGTCTTGAAAAAAATTACCTTGAAAAGGTTTGATTTGCCTTCACGATCTTTGCGAGACTTGTAAGTATATGCTTCGTTAAGCAAGGCTCGAAGTTCGCCGTCGTTTAGATTCGAAACGCTGGCAGGTTCTTCCTGAAAAACAAAAATAAAAAATAAAATAAAAATTGACATTAATATTATCGTTACTGGATTTGGATTTAAGGAAATAAAAACGAGACTAGGAAATTCGGTCAATTCAGCAGCATGAAAACATGCTTTAGGAAGTACGCCTACTGTAAATTACACAGATAAGACAGGGACCTTGAAATTGCATCAGTGCCTTGTAAGTATAGGGAAAAAAAAAAAAACTAATCACGGTTACAGAGCGGAATAAAATATTACGTAAGTAATATTAAGTAAGTCTTACGTCGTTACCCCACAAATCCCCGTAACTTCTAATTCGTTCTGGAATAATTAAAAAAAAAGAGATTTGATCTTTCGGTTCGATCGACGAGTGCAAAGTTCATTGTCTTGAGATTGAATGAATGTTTTTTCTCTCTCTCTCTCTCTCTCTCTATAAATGTTATAAATGATAAATTTTGTAAATATTGTTTTTTCATAAAATCCGAGCAGCATAGATATCGCAATTGTTAAAATTTTGATAAAATTTCAAAAAATATTCATTTAGTTATTTTCGCAAAATATCTTCGAAGTATTTCAAGGAGAATAAAATATTTGCAATTTGGCAGTTTGAAAATGATGATTTATTCGAAAACCATAGACACCGAGGAAAGAAAAAATAAAAAAAAAAAAAAAAAAAACAAATATTAATTCAAAATGATATTTTACTCCGTGAAATATTCGTTAATTCGTCCAGAGGCACGAATTGAGAAACAACACACGTTTGTGCTTTTTGTTCGTTTCATTCTAAATGTTGAAGAATATCTCGGAAGAGGTTTACGATTCGTGGCAAAAATAGCACCATAACAAAAGGGAACGAGTGAGGCATTCCAAAATTTGAAATAAATCTCGTACCAATGTAAACATACATTTGTACTCTGAATAGCCACTGAAATTAATGCTCGAATTTTTTTTTTTTTTTTTTTATTTCGTTCTCGTTCCAATTGTCCGTGAGAATATATGGGAGAATTATTTAATCCAAGGGATATAGCGATGAGAAACACGCTCGACAAGTTCACAATCGAATAAGGAAACTATGCCAGGCAAACGTTCGACTGCTTAGGAATTCTTTCCCATTAATAGAAAATGATGCAAGCGTATAATTCAAATGAAAGTTTTCATCTGTGTTCATCTAAGGTGAATGGATAAGAAAAAAATAAAAAAATAAAAAAAAAAAACGAATTAAAGTTTCGTGACGCATCGACCAAGTTCAATTATTCTAGAAATGTTTCTCCTTATTCCACATATTTGTAATTTCATTCGTCGTTTCAATTCTACCATCAATTGTAATCGAAATTTTCATTTGCTACTAACGTCAACCTCGTGGATGTATTCGAGTGCAGCCAGTTTAAATTCAATTCTTTGTTCACGCTTAGAAATTTTACTTTCGTTAAAAAACTTTTTTGAAATTGAAAAAAAAAAAAAAAAAAAAAAAAAAAAAAAAGAAATGATTATAAGAGAAAAAAGAAACGAGGGAAGTAGTTCAATAATTGGAAAGTGAATATAGTTAGACCAGGGGAGTGAATTTAAGGTTTCACTTATTGGATCTCCTCGGTCGATCTGACCAGCCAGTCATGTGGCCAAGAAATCCTAGACGATAGCACTAACCAACCAACAGAGACTAAGCATCTTAATGATTTTCTCATTTGAAAAAAAAAAAAAAAAAAAAAAAAGAAAAAAAAATTTGCAAATTCTTCAAAATGATAGAGCTCCCAAATATTTTTTTAAAAATAATTTCTTCGGTCGTCCCATGAAGAATTATGTTTAATGATGTTCAATGAAAAAAAAAATTGATCGAACATAATATAGAGCTTAAAGTTCAAGTACGTTTAATATCATTTCGAATCCGTTTGTCCATGAAACATTGAATCATAATTTCACTTTTATATTTTTCATTATTTGAGAACTAATTTTTTCCGATTGTTTATCGTTTATATTGCAACGATGATTCAACTATTTGATGCGACACTCGAGCATTTCGTTCGTCATTATTTTTCATCGTTGATCATTTTTAAATAAGTCACCGACTCTGTCATCACCCAGAATCGTTTTCTTGACGAGAAAAAAAAAGAAACGTATATTTCAACTCGAGTATCGAAGTCGTAATAAAAAAATAAAAAATAACGAAGATTCGTCTACAGAAAAATGTTAGTACTCTCATTACAAAACAACGTAGACTTTAATGAAATTAAGGATGTTCGTTGAAGCAGCGACGAAGAAACGCAGATAAGATAAATCGCGTTTATCTCAAGCAGCTAAAATTCCAGACAGGATATCTAAAACTTTTGTGCCGATTGTCTATATAATACATTTTATATGTGTATATATATATATATATATATATTCACGCACACAAACACGAATATGTGTATGTGTGGTATAAGCAACATTATGCAACAAGGAAAAGGTGACTAACACAGCACGCACACACAAACACAGTGTTATAACGACGCGACGATGTAAATTTGCCGTGTCCCTGTTGGAAAACCACAATTATAGTCTTATGAAAAAGAGAAGAAAAAAGGAAAAGATCGCGCGAATTGTCGGTAGTGTGGGGATAAGATAGAAGGAATAAAAATTGGAAAAAGAAAAAGAAGAAATAAAAGTGGTGTGGAAGGGGTTTCGATAAGGCTTTTTTTTTTTTTTTTGGTAAACGACATTTGTTTTTTTCTTCGCTCTTCGGAATCAACGGAACGTTGCGCTCGTGTTAATTGTGGTGTGTAAGTATGCATGTGTGCGAGGTTTATTCCTATAACGATACGACGAAGTTCATTCGCGAAGTTGGTAATCGACGAATTCACAGTGTTCTGCTAAACCCAATTCTTTTGGCGTGATTGCTTTTTTTTTTTTATTTTTATTTTTTTTTTCGGTTTCCTTTTTGTCGATTCTTTGGAGAGAGGCATTGTCGCGAATGTGGCACGAAACGCTGCGGAGGGGGGGAATCAATAGACGTTCATAACGTTGCGGCATATAATACGGAAGTTACGAAAATTCGAGGATTCATTCAATTCGAAGAAAACTTTAGACGAGAAAGACCGAGATCGTCGTTATTTATTCGGGAGAATTATAAAATACAAGGATTCGAAGCGAAGGCGTGAAGATGAGAGAAAAAAAAATGGTGTGCTTTTTGTGTACCGGCACGGAATTTATATTTTTAGAGGGCACCTGGGTCGGTTTCGCGAAAGATAGAGATTGAGAAAGAGCGAGAGAGAGAGAGAGAGAGAACCCACTGTGGTTTTTTCCTTCTTCCGCGTAACGTTCTCGCACCGGAACACACTTCAAGTTTTTTTTTTTTTTCTTTTTTGTTTCTTTTATTTATTTTATATTTGTAAAAGAATAATTAAGAACGAGTATCACTGTGTTTTAGGGATTTTATTGTACGATTCAATAGATGATTATGATCCACGTAACATTGTCCAAAATGAAGTGTTAAGGCGGGTAATGTATCGCGAATTTTAAAAGGTAAATCCCGACAAGCGGGCGCGGCGCGCTCGTCTCAGCATGGCCGCCGCCATTACACTGGGGCATACGAGGACAGTCCAGGGGCGAGCCTACCAGCGGTTTCTTCAGTGTTCCCCGACGCCCCTCGAACCACCTCGACTCAAACTTCTCTTTTTTTTTTTTTTTTTCTCTTTCTCTCTTTCTCCACTGTCTATAGACTTGTTTGTCTTCTTTTTTTTTCTCAACCCTCCTCTTTCTCTCTCGCAGCTCTTCAGCTCGAGGAAGAAACTCAATTCTTTTTTTAAACCCTAAATTTACTATTACTCGTAAAACGTCGCTTGGTCCGAATCGCGAAGCAACGCGATCGAGTTCTGTACCAAACCGGCCGACAAAATTTCACACTGACAATTCTGACAAACCACTCAAACTCGCACTTATATGTTGTCAACTGTTTTTTATTTATGTATTTGTTTATGCTAGTTTTACAAATTGTGAGTTTGATCGTTAAATAAATGGATCAAAAACGATTTTTTGTTCCGTCAAATTATGTATGTATATCAGACCCCACGCATGACCATTTAACATGTTTCGTGCGTGGTTACTTCGTGACACCGATATAATCGCTTGCCTGATAATTGCCAAATGGCGAGAGGATGTTATTACCATAGAAAATTGTTGGTTTTTAATCGTTCACCAAATTCCCTCCACCATAAACATATATTTTCAATAAATTTACGTTTTCTCCAAACTCATAAAACTGACGTTTGCACACAGTAACGAGGATAATTGAATAAATAACTATTCCGAAGTTCGTCAAATTGAATAACACAAAGTTTTGGGCCACAAAATTCGTCGCGTTATGTCCATGGCCGAACATTGAATGTAAAAAAATGAAAATACTTAAATAAAAAACGCGATAAAAGCAGATCATTTTTTCTTTTACCGGGGTGACAAACTGCAGAAACATAAATACTTTGCAATTTCGATTATTCGTTATTTTACTCCCTCCTAATTATACGATCTTGAAAATTTTTATCAATTTTTCATTGAGTTTGTCGTTACATTTTTTTCACGTCGGATCTAAAGCCACAAAACGTCATCCGCCTTTATCGATTCGACAAGAAAAATTTCAAACGGATTTGAAGTGGAAAAAGAACATTTTCAAACGTCATACAACGAGGTTCAGTACCACAAAAAAAAATAGATCCCTGCAGTTTTGATACCCTGCCATTTTTTTCCCTAACGCCAATTTCGCAATCCGAGTCTAGAATTTTTCTTCTCGATCGATTCTTCATCGAGTTTGTCACGTTTTTTTTTTTGTCACTGCGCTTTCAAATTACGTCATCCGTGAACGACGATTCGACTCGATATTCACTGAGAATTGAAACTATTTTTCTGACAAATTTTACTTCATTCGTAACTATATATAAATACTTTTTTTAATTTGAAAATTTTTCTTTTTTGTTCTATCTCGACCATGACCTTTTTTTTCGATGAATGAAAGTTACATTTTCCGATAGACAGAAGCGGATTCAATGCAAATTCAGGGAGTAAGTGTTGACGGTTGGTGAGATGCAGATGCTCGAGTAGATTAGTGTCGGTGTACTCTGAATTATTCATCGACAATTTACAGTTTTGAATAAAAGACGACAAATTCAGTTGAACAAAAAGATTCCGAATACCTTGAAAATGAAAAAAAAACTTCAATGACAGAAGTTAGAAAAAAAAAAAAAAACTGAATCGAAGATAAAACACTTTAAAGTACAAAAATTCAGACATCGAATGTTCAATTTCATTTAATTTTTCAAAAAATTAATTTATTCCTTGAAATAATTCAAAGTGGTTAGTCACTATTAAAAAATGTTTCTTCGACTGTATCGAAAATTGTCGAAAAATAACGGAAATCAAAGAAACTTTGAGGGAATAAAAAATTGTATGAAAAAACGTATAAAAATAAGATGAATTAAAGAAACTGATGACATCAGGGGCGTGTAAAATGAAGTTCACGTTGTAGGTGATTCTTGTTACGTTCATGAAAATTACAAGCTCGTAATAGAGCGAGTGTATACACGGGACAAAGTTTGCAGTAGTTTTATATAGCACACATATATAGTGTAACTTGACTCTAAGCACATTTGTGAGACTCAACACATGGAAAGAATGTGTCTGGGCCTATATATGTATATTTAAGCGTGCATACGTATGTGCGTATAGACTCAAAGGTAAGTTTATTCGTGACTGTCAAGGTTTATCAAAGGTGGGTCTCTCTATAGCCATTGAGGAATACAATTCCTTAAAAGGGAAGACTTTCATTATGCATGTAAGTTCCGTATAGAAATATATAGCCACAGGCACAAATGTTACTGCCCGAACGTATGTGACATTCACGTGACTCTAGACAATTACAAAAATGTCCACGCCTCAGCACTTTCTCAATATTTTCATTCTTTTTACGTCATGCTACACAAAAATTAATTAACTTCGTTATAAAAACTGATTGTCTTGCGATTAAATAATTCAAAATGATTTTCTTCGTTGTCACAGCTGGAAAAATCGAGAAAGAATTTTCATTTTGACATGATATCAAGATAAATTGTAAAAAAGAAAAGACAAACGTTTTGTTGCGTCAACAAAATGTTTCCAGTTTATTGTAGGAACCGTGGCAAGTGATTTTTACGAACTTTTTTTAAATAATATTTCGTAACATGTTATTGTGAAAAAAAGAATCTCTCGAAGCACCAAACCGCGAACAGATATTTGAAAAAAAAAAAATAAATGTCACAAATTCTTAAAGTTGAAAGTAGCAGAGTTGAAACGGCGCTGAAATTTTTTCAAAGCGTGCATCTTTTTCATAAATCCAAAAAGTTTTTTTCCATGATGCTAAAAAACAACTGTTTCGGTGTTTGTTCAATTCTGTTTATTCTAAATAATTCTCTGATAAAGGTGTCGAAGTGCGTATCGTTGGGACGCAGCGAAACAGTTTACGTGATCCTTTTTCACTTTTTGAACAGTGCCAACTTTTAACATAGATTTTATTCTTCGATGCCGAGATAGAGTTGTCCGATTACAGAAACCGAACACTAAAAGTAATTTTCGAACCTTACCGGAGAGAAAAATAACAGAATTTGTCTGTACTTTGACGACGCAATCGTTATTTGTACTCAGTGTCGTCGTTCCATTGGATGGAAAGTTTTTTTTTTATTGTGCCGAATAGTTCAGAATTTCTTAACAACTTTCCCTCATCGGTACAAGAATGCATAGAAAAGACGCCTGATTTTATATCCATTTTTCACTGTACGCAAAAATAAAACCCTCGAGCGAAGGATAAATTTGAAATTCAAAAAAGTCACAAAATTTATTGCGCTACAAAAGATTATTTGATAATTATTTTTTCAAGTGTCAAACTTCAGATTCGAATGCAATTTGTATTAGTTAAATAAGAAGTTTGAAGAATTAGTAAATCAATTGTGATATGAATTATTATTTATAAGTAATTGATATAGAAGAGAAATTTCGAATGACGTTTCAATGTAAATAACCTGAAACGAGGTTAAGAAGCAATTGAATTCGAATTGACAATATTCTCACCTGTTTATTTTCAGCGGTGGGGAGAATGTTAGTATTGGGATTGGAATTACATTCGGCATTGTCGGAGCCGGTAGAATTAACGATAATTTCACTGGACAAGGAGGATGTCACAGGATGATTGTTGATATTGGCAGAAGGAACGAGAGCGTTAGTTGTGGCGGTAGACGTTGTCGCTGTTGAGGCGACTGTTGCAACAGCAACGTCCGGATTTGGTGTCACGTTTGTCGTTGTCACGATGTCGGATAATTTTTCGTCAATACGATCGGGGGCCATGGGTTCTTGACGATTATCCGGCCCTGGGGCCATTTTCATGGGTATTGACAGAGCCGTATTGGCCGTGCTCATAGCAAAATCGTCATGTTTACTTTTTGTTTTTGTTTTTTTTTCTTTTTTTTTTTTTTTTTTAATTAAAAATATCACTGTCAGAAGCGCGAGACTTTCCCGGTAGCCGGGTGATTCCGTCGCTTTTCTTCAACATGGACGACGGAAGAAACACAAGAGAGAAAAAAAAAGATCGAAAAACAAAAAAAAAAACACGAAACAGTAACGATCGAAGCGTTTATTCGGTGTTATTTCGGGGCTTGAAGCCACTTCCGGCGTGTCTTGTTTCCGTACACACTATTGATCGATCGTAAAAAAATGTACGTTTAATAAATAAATTTTAAAACATTTAGCTCTTGCGACGTGTCACTGTCGAATGCAACGTCGAACGTCGGAAAAGGTCGCATTCCTCCACACACGCAAAAAAAAAAAAAAAAAAAAACGCCCGGCGCACGAAAACTTACGACGATAAGTTGTTTCGACACATCGGGCGCGGATCTTACTCTCAAAAGTCCGACATTTCTGTCACGTTTTTGTTGTTTTTTTTTTTTTTATTTTCCTACTATTCCTCCCGCCGTGCCAAAATGGGCGGCAGATCTGCCACGCAGATTTTAATGCCCAAATTTTCGGATTTCCCGACCGAGAGTATAGATACGAAAGTTTTGAGGTTAAAACCGCGATTTCGCGCCTACCCGAGGTTTCGCGTTTATAGCATAAACATATTAACTCACTCGTTCACGTACACACACGGGAGAAAAAAAAACACAAAAATGGCACTGTCCAATCAGCTCCAAAGCCCACGCTTTTTATTTTGTCTTTTGTTTCTTCGGAATTAAAAAGTCGAAGGGATTCTGAAGTTTAAGAGGTTACGGCATTCGACGATCTGTCAGTGCTCACGAGAAATTAGTTGTTTTGACATATTTTTTAGAAAAATTGGAAGAAATGACACTCACAGGGATGTTCAGTAAATAACGAGATTTTAACTCTTTCTTTTTCTCACTTTCTGTCCTTCTCTATTTTAACACTGTTCGTTATTCACGCGCGCGATGGCGCTGAGATTTTTAACCTCAAAAATACACCGCGTACACTTTGACTTGTAATTCAGTTAACGATTTATGTGTTTTTACAAACGGGATGAATAAATAATCGATAGTTTTCCACTGCGAATGTTTACTGTTGGATACACTGCACAAACAGTTCAATGAGCAAATTATAAAGTTTTATCGATTAACGAGACTTTTCCATTTTCGTGGATTGTTTCGTATCTGTCAAATCTTTCAAATCGTTCTTTTTCGTTGATGCAAGAAAATGAAAGCACAGTCGTGACCATTGAAAGAAAAAAAAAAAAAAAAAAGAAAAACAAACAAGATTTTTCAATAACACCAAACAATTGCGAGAAATATATTTTTATAAAATTGGGCCTTCGTTGCAGGAAAACAAAACGTTCAAAAACTTTTTATCGAGATGCGTGTCCTTGTAAAGTTGGAACATGGAATATCAGTTTTTAATTGCTCGGAATCGAATGGAAGATTGATAAATTCAAAATGGCCACCGGGAATATTTAAATCACGTCTTTGTCGCATTTTTCAAGACAATTATTTATTTATTATGTCTGATTTTCTCAACGGCTCTCGCTTATAATCTCACTCTGTTTAAGAGTTGCGCTGGGAAGAAGAAAAAAAGGGCCGCGAGGATCGTTCGCACACGATCCTCCGTTTTTCTTTTCCTCCCTTCTTTTTATCTCGAGATCTCAAAAATACGAGAGAAAAAAAAAAGTGAGATTAATATTGTTTTCCGTCGCAGCAGGGCGCTTTTGATCGTCTTTCGAGAAACAGAGAAAGACGGACCAAAAAAGAGAGAAGACGCGCGAATGTATGAGTGAGAAGACGTACGTTTACAAATGCATAATAATCACAATTGCAGCATCGTCTCGGGCAAAGCTTGCAACAATTTTAGGACTACGTCACGCTTCTGGGGCTCGATAAGTCGCTCGAAAACTTCGCGTGTTTCGTACTCGTATTATAGCAACGAGACACAAAATTGCGTTCAGTTTCGTTCGAATGGAAAAAAGGCGGAACGTTCGCTGAAAACATTACACATACAGACACATACGACGCGTGTACACTTACGCACATACACGAACACATAAACACACGCGCTCGCGTTCCCTTGACAAGTTATCGATCGTTCGAGTCAGAGGCAAAACCGCTTTTAATATCCTTCGTCATTAGTTCAGCTTTATAATACACGATATTAGTAAGAAAACAGAAGAATTCCGAATTTAAAATATCGATCGAAGATTCTTACTCCACCTTCTGTTTCTTTCTCTCGCGTTTACAGTATATCGCCTCAATATTTACAGAATTCACACTTCGTACACGGCGCACTACGAAAAAACGGCAGAGCTCCAAACCTCTTGATTGTCTTTTGTTATATGCGTGTCGTTCAAAATTAATAAGAGAGAGAGAGAGAGAGAGAGAGACACACACACACGAACACGTATACAATGAATTATCCCTCGACCGATAAACCCTGCGTTATTTCATCACTCACGGTCTCTCGCTTGATGATCGATGAAATAACAAGAGCAAGCTGCTGCTTTTTGTGGGTCCCTCCCCCTCCTCTAGGTATTCGAACCAATCACTGAATACACAGAAATATGCACGTGTATACAAGAGTCACCAGCGAACAGCGAAGCAGCTTCATACACTTGACGCGCGACGACAAACTGCGTTATGATATTATTTTTCGCTCACGATGAAACCCACGGCTGTATATGAATTCACGTGTTTATAGATATTCGTATTATATATATATATATATGTATCTATACATACAAAAGCTGTGAATGTTTATGCTTTTGCGCAAATGGCGGTGTAGGAATCAAGGGGAAAAGGGAAATACACAATGCGCACCGGAGAACCAGCATTGGCTTTTTGCTTCTCTGTAAAATGTCGTCTGGGGGTTTTCAGGTCCGTATTTTTCAGGCGCATTCAATCGCTCGAATTTTATCTACGAAATAACCAATTAACGTCACATCCACATTATGATCTTCACTGAAAGAATGCGCTAATTATGTTTTTGAAGATAAACGAACTTTCAAATCGTCACGATTATCTTTTTATTGTTCTTAGAATTTTTCAAGCCAGGCACGTATCAATAAAGGAGGTAACGAGACGGAAATGTAGGATTTTGAGGTTTTATCTTTGAATGTATACGAAAATATTTGTGAAAACTTTTGTTTTTTGCTTACATCCGATAACCGGATATCGAAGTAATCGCAAGACCTGTGGACCCGTTATGTATATTCAATTTTCAATAAGCTTTTGGGGCATGTTATCAAAATTATTGATACAAATTTTGTTAAACAGAATAACGAAAATTTCGTAGAAAATCTAGAAAATTCATTAGACGTTCGGGCATAATAATTGAATAGAGAGAAAAATATAAAATTGAGCCAATTTGAATGATCTACGGCCCTGGTAATCCTAGATGCGCCCTCGCGAGATCGATAAATTTCGAACTTGTAGAAAAAGCTCCTGTTCTTTTTTCCAGCCCATGCCTTTCGATGATTTTTCCTTTAATATTGTTCATTGTCCATTCTTTGAGGTTAATTATGCATATCACATATACTTTTTCCACATACATTCACGTCCATTCGTTGACGTGACGTTGTGGTGACGGACGAACGACGACGCGTCGTGTATAACGTTCGGAGATCTCGTGGAAAAAAGGAGGGACGACAGTACGTTGATAGCGGGCAAACGAGTCAATAGGCTTTTGCGGCTTCGCGCTCTTTACATTTTACATTGTCGCAGGTTTTCGGTGTGCGTATAGAGATACCGACCCGTTTTAATCGCCGAATTAACCAGAAAAATCCAAAATTATTCATATTTTATTAGATTTCGTAATCGCATTACGATATAAGCTCAATCTTCCAAATTACAAATCCACAGATTAACGAGAAGAACCAACATTCATCGAGCGAAGAGCTTTTTCGCCCAAATCAACTAGTGTTTTGTTTCGTCAAATATATTCAGTAATAAAACGAGAATTAAAAAATGACGGAGACCGAGAACATATTTCTTTTCGTGCCAAACATTATAGGTAACGAGTTTTACTTATTAATTTTCATTATCCGAGCGACGAATTATGCGCAAATACCTTTTTCCAATAATTATTATTTTCGTCAGTCTTTATTATTATCATATAAGACGGTGTTATCGCGCTCAAACGATAAAACTTATTACATTTTATAAGAACATATCGTAATTCATGTACAAAAAATGTTTATCTCAATTACATAATGTTAATAATAATCAATCAATTAAATAAACAAAATCATTTCAAATTCAGATTTAAACTACAACCGTTCAGATTCCATTGTTTCCTGTAAGTTTTCATTTGTATGATGTAATTTCGGTAATGAATTCTAGTAATCTATATCTATCGAAAATATTTTCTCTAATTGCTTCATGTTATTCAGAAACAATCAATAATAAAAAAACCAAATGAAATTGATCAAACAAAATGACATTCATCGAGATTATAAAAGCATATTCATGCGATAATTCGAATGACGTTATTTTAATCGTAACTGACAATAATTTTTTTTGACACCGAGTGATATGAGCTGACCACGCTTGTAAGACTTCAATGCTTATTGATCCCAAACTCTTCGCTTACTTTATGAGCAATTGGCACAGAAATGTGATATCGAAGCTTGGTCCGTTGAAGTTTATCAAAACCCATTTCTCATTTTCCAATTCTATTATTTTTAAAGTAGTAAATACTTTTTTATAGGTTCATTATAAAATATTGAACACGAATTCCATAAATTGACTGTTGAAACATAATGGGATTGATAAAGAGAAAAAAATTTTTTGTCGATTATCGCAGATTGGATCGTTGAAACGAAATGTATCTATCAAGAACAATTACCAAATATCTTGACTCATGAAAATGGCATTTTGAGTTTGCAAATTAAAAAATAATTCATATTTTATTACCCGGTAAAATCGTTATGCTCTCTTGTAAGAATAGAGAGAGTTTCTCGGATTAGAACGAGACACGAATTCCAATATTGTTTGATCCCCACTAAATTGTATGTTTGCAATTGAATAAATTGAAGTCTCTAACGGTTCAATGATTCAAATTCTTTTCATGTTTCAGGTTACGCCAGAGTGTTCTTGGCTCTGATTTCTTTCTATTTTATGCCGACGCATTACGTCATTGCTTCATGGTGCTACATACTCAGCGCCTTGCTTGATGCCTTTGACGGCCATGCTGCCAGATACTTCAATCAGAGTACCAAGTTTGGGGCCATTTTGGACCAGCTGACAGATCGAGTCGGCACCATGTGCCTTCTGGTCAATCTCAGCATGTTTTATCCTTCCTATGCCTTTTGGTTTCAGCTCAGCATGGCTATCGACATTGCCTGTCACTGGATTTATTTGCACACGTAAAGAAAAACATTCAAAACTTCTATGCATTTTCAAAATAGCGTTAATTTTAACAAATTTTGTTTTAGAAAAAGAAATTATTTTCAATTTCTTTCTGTATTTGGTTTTTGGTAAAAATTTATTATTCAATTCCACTATTAATGGCTCGTGAAACAATAATCTGAAGCTTATCTTGTGATCTTATAATATTAAATAAAAGTTCCTAATTTTGCACTTTCAAAAAAAAAGTTCAAAACCTTTGTTTTCAACTCAAACTAATTTCTCATTTATTTTTCAAGAAAATATAACAAATTATTCGCTACCAGTAAAATTTGGACATTCAACTTTTTCCTTGTTGATGAAAATTGATTCGACAAAAAATAGTAATTTTTATCTTTCTATTACAGAACGCTGCTCCAGGGAAAAACGAGTCACAAGTTCGTGGACATGTCAGAAAATCCAATAATGAGAGTTTATTACACAAATCGTCAAGTTTTATTTGTCATGTGCGCTGGAAATGAAGCATTCTATGCTGCCCTCTACCTTCTGCATTTCACCGAAGGTCCCATAAGTAAGCCCAATTACCCTATTCAATTCCAAAACTTTAAACTTCGTTAATATTCATTAAAAAACTGTTTTTTGTTGCAGTGGCGGGAATAAGTTTATTCAGATTGGTTCTGTTGATTTCTACACCCATCGCCATAGTGAAAACAATTCTGTCTCTCTTACACGGTTACGTGGCCTGTTTGAATTTGAGCATCATTGATGTTAAAGAGCGTAACGCGCTGCGCAAACAGAATTAAATATACTCAAAGATAAACATTCGGCTATTTTTTACCAGCGAATCAAGTAAAATATTCTATTTTCATTGTTCACTAGTCAAATTAGAACAATTGTTCTTCCCAATGTAAATGTTATATATATATACATATATATATATCGATGTGTATATACAGCATCTACGTAGGTTCCTGCAAGGAATGTTGTGGAAAGACATATTTTTATGTATTATTCCTGTCAATATTCGTAATTGCGTGAAATTAGAAAACAAGAATTCAGTCTCAAATTTAAACGAGTTCGGATGCATAAAAAATTAATTTAATTCAATAATCTACGTGATATTTTGCATTTTTTAGTACTTAACAAAATTTCTGATTAATGGACAAGCTCTGTTTGTTGACATTTAAAAACATTCCCTTTCATTTTTTCATAGCGCCAAAGTCTCGAGTAAAACTAATAATAATTATTAATTGAATTATTACAATTATAATATTGGTTTGAAAAATCGTTCGTACATGATTCACGTTCTTCCTGCCTGAATAAATAAATGTGAATGGTTTTTTTGTCTTATGAATAATTCCTAAAAAGAAATAATAAAACGATTTGTTTTCCTAATAATCCTCTGAAAATCCATCATTCTTGAAATATTTCCGATAAAAGAGGGTGAAAAGTATTTTCGTGACGAATACAAAATGTTTCCCCTCCTCCTTTTGCTGCACAATATGGACAAAGAATTACAATGCAGAAATTGTATTGGCTCTCGTTCAAATTCGAAACAAAGAGTTTCGGATTTTTCGAAAAAAAATATGTAGAAATAATTATTCAACTAAACGTTGAGAATAAATAAATCAAAAACATGGATGTCGAAAAAAAAAAAAAATTGATAATCGATATTTTTATTTACGTAAATAAACGTTTGCAGCATTTGCAGACACAAGGAACTAACCTCGAAATTCTGTATCTGAAACTTCCGTCATTTTTCGTCGAGTCTAGGCACCATGTTGTCACTTGAACATTCGCGCATGTTTTTTTTTTTTTTTCTAAGACTGATTCGTCGTCTACCGAGTCACGAATCTTCAAAAAAAAAGGACATAAAATAAATCCACAATCTGGACGAACGTTCAGTTAAGAAAAAAAACAAAAAGTCGTTATACTAACACGACTAAACTCACCCGAATTACGAATGAGTTGGACGTCGTTTGGTCGCAAATACCGGACGATATTTTCGTAGAAAAACTTTTCGTCGTTCATATAAACAGCGATAAGGCACGGAAAGTAAATTACAAATGTGTATCCATATATTTGTATCTATATACATATGTATATTTTTACGGACAGAGAGAGAGAGAGGGAGAGTACCGGCTCGCGCGGGGATGCAAGGGAAGGGAAAAGTGCTCTTATTTTGACGTACAACAGCGCCAACGACTCGTCAGCTGATATTCAAATATGGCGGTTGTTCAACGGAAATTTTCAATTCACTTTTGCTTGAAAACTTGTTTTGATTTTTTAAACTTGTGTTGTAACCACATTGGATATTTATTCAGATTTTTTTTTTCATTTAAATATTAACTAATGATATACAAACGTTTTATTTTCAATGATAAATATGTCCAGTAGAGAACTTGTAGGATAATTCAAAGGTGAGCTCCTTTGGTAGTTCGAAATTTTATTCGATTTTATCCGGAACACATGAAAAAAAAACCTCCGGAACTAGTAGCGTTTCGGAATGATAAAATGTTTATGGACAATATAATTTTACCATAAAATAGAGGGATATTTTCGAAAATTAAAAAATGTGAGATAATTTATATATTTTTAAATTAAGACTTTGTCCATGAAGTCTAGGGGTCTTTGATATCAATGTTGAAACATTAACCTCAAAATACGGCAAAATCTTGGTAACGTATAATTTAAAAAAAAGGTATAGCTCGAAATATATCTGAGTTCGCTCAGTGTCTATTTCCTTTAGCATATTTTGACGTCAGATTTCCATTACAAGGTTCGTTTGAGTTATAATATGGAAAAAAGAAATCTGGAAGAATTCAAGCAGCTCGATATTCATTTTCTTTCTGTTGAGTTCATTTAAAAAAGCTTGTGATACCAAGGGATTAACAAAAAATTTGAAAAATTCCAAGCATTTTTGCACTATTCGAATATCGATTTGCGATAATGAAATTATTTAGAATAAATGAACGTTAACTCTTGTGAAAAAGTATGTAAAAAAAAAATTCTTTTTAAAACTGTTGTCTAGAGTACAGCCTTAATTTTTTGTTATCGTTTCAATAATAAAATTCTTCACATTTTGTGACCCCCATTGAGGATCGAAAAAAACGTACTTTTTAGTAACTCTTTTTGAGAAATTGACACCCATAATTGAGTTGAAAATGGATGAAAAAACAATTTTTGTACGCATCAACTGTTTTCTTTGTTTCATTTTGTACTTACAAATCTCGAGGCCGGGAATATTATCGATAGAAAAAAAAAAATAAAAAAAACTGAAGACTATTTGTTTCCTTTCGATTATTCTCGGATAATGGCAATGGTGTTGTCTTCGAAGACTAAATCTGTTCTCGAAGGATAAACCACTTTCATGTTACCCTCCATGTCGACAATTTTGACTTGCTCCACGTGCAATTCGTGAAAATCTTGAGTCTCTCCTGGTTCGGATTTATTGGTCAGTCCAAGAACTAGCAATTCTTTGAGAAATTCATCCAGAACGTTTCTAATGAAAATAAATGTTTGAAGTTCATTTTTCATTTCTTTTTTATATTCAAACATTTTTTAGAATCACTATTAGTTTTAGTCATTTTTTTTCAAATGGAAACAAATTTCTAATGGAAAATTCGTTGGAATCACCTGCAAATTTGTTGCGTAGACGCGCTCGTAACTTCGATCAACATCGATTTTGTGCTGGGCGACATTTTCGTAATATCGCTGTTCGTTATCGGCGGAAAAGAGACGACCTGCAACGAACTATCCAATACACAAGGGTATAAAGGCTTTCCCTCCAGCAAATAAAGATACTTGTGAATTCCTGAATAAACGTTCCTTTTCTTTTCTTTTCGTAAATTTATCGCTTCCGTCTGAAGCTGTTGAAAGAGTGCCGCACCAGTGAACGTTTTGTTGCGCATCAGTGGCTTTATTTCGATCTCGTTTGGTAATTTTGCGGTGTATGTCAAATCACCTGAAACATGATGATTTGTTTTATTATTATTTTCTTCGTAATATGCTTCTTCAGTATATACTCCGACACTGAATCCTTGGACCCAATAAATTATGAGTGTTTTTGTTTAAATTCGTACGATAAATATTTAACAGGAAATTGAAATAGAATTAAAGTTGCTTATGGAGTGATGAATTGATGAAATTGATTGATAAATATAAAAAATACCGAAAAAATTGTTTTTTTCTTTCTCATTAACCAATTCACGTTTTATCCGACAAATTTTGAAAATTTATGAAGTTCTAAGAATGAAAGATTATAACTCGAAGTATGAATAAAATCAACAAACATCCGATACACTATCACTTTTACACGATTATTATGAAAGTATTTTCAAAGATGTGGAAAATATCGATGTCGCAGAAAAAAAATGAATTTTTCTTACCAGGTGGCAGCAAGCTAAGATCGTGTGTGGCGAGAGTTGCAGCATTTCTTTTTTCACAAATGCCCTCGTGTAACTTTGTTTGTAATTGAATGAATTTTTTGAAAGTCTCGTCGGTGAAGTTCAAATTTCTGATTATACAAGCAGCAATGTGAGGTCGAACAGTTTTAACATGCTCGGTAATTTTTATAACTGGATTTTCGTCTACGACTTTGAGAATTTTCATTTTATGACACAACGTTTCAATATTCTTGCCACTGCTCTCGTTCTCTGAATTTTTTCGTCCTTTCTTTCCTTTCTTCGATTTTCCACCTCCTCCTCCATTGTTCTCAGACTTTTCCGCAGAGGGGCAATTCTGTCTAACGTAATCCAACACTTGTTTTGTTCTGCATTGGTCCACTAATTTAGAAAGCCTCTTGTCTCCCAGACAATTACCTTTCAAATTTAATTCTTTGAGCTTCGCGCAATCTGCCAATTCTCCAGGTATAACTGAAAATAGTACAAACCAATATTTGGTTAATTAATCCTGTCTGATTTTTGCCAATTATTTAACCTTCGAAGATCCCCGGCGATAGGAAAAATTTACATTAATAAAATGGCAGACTTTAAAATATCAGAAATCAAAGCAGCTGAAAATATGAAAAAGACATTACAATTGAAAGATAAAAAAACTAAAAAAATATGCAGATTATCCAAAAATTACATTATTTTTCTTACACATGGTTTTCTCTGCTCTAAAACGCATACTATTTGTAAAAGAATCTCCACTTGTATTAAATCATCTCGAATGTCTGTATTAAATTTTAAGAATTTAGTAGTTTTTGCAATTGTCCCTATAAATTCAATGGTTATTTCAACATTCTTTGAATCAAGTGTTTCAGGAATGATCAAACTGATGGGAGAAATTAATTTTTCAGCAGTAAAAGTTCATTCGATTATTCCAGACCACATAATTGTTTGTTGATGTTTTAAAAGAAATGTAGATGATCTTATTCTTGTCAGTTCTTTAGCTTTATAGAAGGTTGAACAAACAAAATAACATCTTGCCTTTAATAGAATTGTCAGCAAGATCCAAAAGTTTGAGAGCTCCCAGCCGAGAAATTGCAGCAGGAATTTCTTTGATGAGATTTCCATTGAGTCTGATTTCGGCAAGATGCACTAATTCAGGGTAGCAAATATCGGGGAAATTTTCAAATTTATTATTGGATAAGTGAAGCGAGCTGAGTTTGGTATTTGAAAATTGTGATGGTAATTCATTGAGAGCGTTGGATGAAAAATTGATTGACGTTAGTTGTGGCATATTGGTAAGAGCACGGGGCAATTTGTCCATTTGATTTCTGGAGCAATCAAGGACTCTTAGTTTCGTTAATTTACCGATTGCTTCGGGTAACGTTTTTATTTTATTCGAGTGCAAAACAAGGGTCGAAAGATTTTCCAATTTGGCGATAGCATCAGGTATAACTTCGAGACAAGTCTCGTGTATGGCGAGATAATTTAAATTTTGTAACTCGAAGAGACTCCCGTGAAGACCAGCTTCGGCAATTCTTTTTGATATATCGCCCCGGGAAAGAACCAACTCGTGCCTATTCTCTTTCGCTGCGAGTATCACCTCGGGCCAATCACTTGCGGAACTCATTGTTCCAACGCTTTTTTTATTTATTTTAGACTCTGGATTCTATTATTATAATTCAGTTGATATACAAACAACCGAATGCTCAATGATGATCCATTGACGTTTGAAAGGTTATGGAACGGCGCGTGTCGTCGTTTTTTTTCTCACGCGATGCCAAGTGAGAGAGAGGATCATCGATCTTATGAGAATTTCCGTGGTCCTATTCACGTGGCGCTTTGTTTGTTGCGGCCTGCTTGAAAACTTGCTTGAATTATACCATTCTACTCGGCCGAGTTT
This sequence comes from Campoplex capitator, assembly GCA_037576405.1. Taxonomy (NCBI): domain Eukaryota; kingdom Metazoa; phylum Arthropoda; class Insecta; order Hymenoptera; family Ichneumonidae; genus Campoplex; species Campoplex capitator. Next base: position 7,489,245 of record JARBWI010000003.1, read on the forward strand.
CTATTTATTTCTAATAAGCAAATAGAAGCAAAAAATTATGTCAAAATCAAAATCCGTGGATTATTTTTGTCAGAATTTGGATTTTAACGGTTTTGCGTATCAGTCAATCGAATTTTTTCGTTAATCGCGATTATTCCAAGTCGGTAAAACAGTGCGTGAATAAAATTCGCCTGAGCGGTGTAAATTTGGCTCCCTACCATGAACTTTTCGAAACTTTTCTGACTTCAATTGTTTGTCTGTCGTTTGTACAGTATTGTGAAAACAAAATAAACGTTTGTGAGATGAGTTTGTCGTGAAAAAACCAAAAATAAAAATTAGCGTGAAGTTAGCCCGCACATTCTATTGTTTAAACTTTATCAGTCTAATTGTACATAAATCTGGATTTTTTGCAACCGGCATTTTCATGCGTTGGGAAAACGAAAGAATAAAACGTTGTTGAATTTTTATAAAATATTACTGAACGAATATTCATACGGTGCACAAAAATGTGATTGCTAAATATTGGCGAATGAACGTCCCTGGCTTGTTTGGTTTGTTTACTCTCGCGCTTGGCCCGCTAAGCCACTGCGTTGCGTGGATGGTGGGGAGAGTTCACACCGAGGCGACTGGAAGGGGCAGGCGCGAGGACTGGATCATGCGCAGAGCCAGGAGGGAGCGAGCGAGAGTTCACGCCGGGGCGACTGGAAGGGGCTGGCGCGAGAACTAGATCATGGGCGGGGCAACGAGGGAACGAGCGAGCACACGCGTTCATTCAGTCGCCCGCGGGACGCGGGGCGGGGCGGCGAGTAGCGCGCGGAGAGAGTCGCATAAGCATCGGTCGGCTAGTGCAATACCGGGCATTATCGTTCGTTGATTGCAACGAAATTGATAAAACAGAGTGCGGAATAAGAAAGGCGAAATTCTATTTGATCGTCAGTTAATGACGAAAATCTTTATAGAAAATAATTTAAAACAGTCTGAATTGTCGTTTAAACCAAATAAAAATACAACGATGGATAATGAAGAAACGGAAAATCATGATAAAATTATTTATTTTTTTTACTATCAAAATCATCCAAATCTATAATTTTTACATAATTTTTTTATCGCGATTTCCGTTAATTAGAGCTTGAAAATATGCGCGATTTTTCGAAAATAAACAGTGCACGAAAATTAGAGCTTAAAAATACGCGTGCATGATTTCTCGAGAACGAACGATGTACGAAAACGCTAAATTAAAGGACGAATTACTTTGAATATTTGATCGAATCACGATAAATGGCAGCGTGAGCAAGGGTCTTGAGTGACAGACAGTCTAGTGACGGCTGTGTTATAGCTTCGAAAATCGTGTGTATGCTCGCACGCACGCGTGTTCGCAAGCGAAGCTAAGATGCAACCATACATGCGAGTCGCGCAACGCAACGCAAAGCACCAAATGCACGCAGGCCGTAAAGCCATGGGATTGTCGGCAAGAATGACGGAACGAAAGCTATAAATCTACTCTGTAGTTTGCTGTTTCCGAACGCGATACAGTTTCTGTATCGCATATCGAAGTCGCGCAGGCAAGGTCCATGCATATAACCCGGATGCTGCAAACGGTGCACGCAACGCAATGCACGCAAGGCATGTATAACCGCAACTATTGTACAGCATTGCGAATAGTTTTTACTATCGCAATTGCTAGAGTACAATAAAACGCAAGCGCCCGTGCACGCGTGCACCCACGTGAGCACGCACGATTTTCCACGAAACTATGGCACAAGTTGCCATTACACTTTCTGTCACTCGTCGTCAACCTTATTCAATTGCTAAAAGACAATTTATTGACACAAGAGAAAAACATTTTTTGAGTTAGCGGGACAAATAAACATTGAATGGATTTTTTATTTCGTGCAAGAGTTCATTGACGCGAAAATAAAAAAAATCTTGACGTCTTAATCACTCGTTTACTATCTCGGAAGTATAAAAAGTTAATATCGGTTTTAAATCAGTGGATTTGAATTTTGAACTACGATGAACTATCGTTTTCAACGTTGGAAAAACGACGCTGCTGCTGCTCTTCTAAATTCAAACTCATAAATTTGGAAAAAATCGAGTGGAAAGTAATCAACTGCAATGAGTGTCCTGTAACGGAAGTGGATATTAATTAACTGTGCTGACTATTTCGGATATGTGAACAATAATATTGATTTAAAATCAATGCGATCGAATTCTGAATAATAGTGCGAGTCGCGAGTGCAAAATGTATTTAAACTCATTTGACGAAAAAACATCTAGTGTTAATCTACATCGGAAATGGATCTCAGCTGCCAAATTCTCGAACGGTTTTGTCAAAGGTAGGTTCATTATTGAGGAGGGGAACAAGACATCGAAGAGTGAGTACATAATTCCATCATTTTTATTGTTTTCATTTCTGCGCATAACAATTTTCAGTATCAAAACGCTGGGCCTTCTTTGATTTTCATTATTATTTTTTAAAGAATTCGATCTTTATTTCAATCGTCAATCCTTGAAGGAAAAAACGTTCATTGTTATTTCATAGATTCCGGAAATTCAATTTTCCGAGCCTAGCACCACTAGAGCAAGTGATTGTGAACGAAGTACAGGTATCCAATAAATTTTTTCTCTTACCGACCATGGATTGATCGATGAAGTGAGGAATGAATCCGTCACTATTTTTTCGTCAGTAGAATGTTTCACTTTTAATATTCCAAAATATTCTTATATAATCTTGTCACAAAATAAAATTTAGGAATAGACCAGCATAGTGGTAATATCTGAATCAGTTCAGTGGCATGCAAGGACGCGTGAATAAGAAATAAATTAAATTCAACTCTGACCAAAATACTTGGAGATTCGAGTTCGACTGTACCTAAGACCACCTCTATAGCGCATTCTTTTTCTGGTGGCAGATCTAAGAACTAAATTTTGTTATTGCTTTTTCATAAAAATATGCGTCCTAAAAACATTTTTATTTTAATATTCGTATTCTACAAACGATTTCGCATTGATTTACGTACAATTAGCCTCATGAAGTTCAAAAAATAGAATGGGCGGGGGCTAACTTCACGCTAATTTTCATTTTTGATTTTTTCACGACAAACTCATCTGACAAACGTTTATTTTATTCTCACAATACTCTACAAACGACACACAAACGATTGAAATCAGTAAAGTTTCGAAAAGTTCATGTTTGAGGGCCAAGTTCACACCCATGTTCGCCTGCTACGATATATTTTTGTACGAGGCAGAAACCATTGCAGTTGATTCTGCGAAAGCCGGGCTGAATAATTTATTTTGTCTAATTCGTTATGCAACGTAATTACTACCAACCGGGGATGTGAATATTTGTAAAAAAAGTGAGTTTATACAGTAATTACTGATTGTAGGCATATTTATTATATATAGGCTGTCCTTATATATTTATATATCACATATATATATAACGAGGAAAAAATATACGCACCGGTCAACTAGATTTACTTTATATAAACGTTAAAAACCAAAGAATGACTGAATATAAAGGATTGGCTGCACACAATTCGGCTTGCAACGATCTTTATTACTTATTTCAGGATTGCGAACGGGAGGTGAGTCCAAAAAAAGTGAAAAATTTACACCAAAAAACGTGTTGTTTTTTCGATCATTTCTCTTAACCTAAGTCAGGACTTGTGATTTTTTCAGCATCCTTTTGGAAAAGTATTTGGTGGCTGTTATCAATTCCAAAAAGATTTTCGCAATTGCATAAAAGATCAGGTAATAAAAGTGTTGACATATTTTTTGTAAAACCTTTTCAGTTTTTCTAACATGAAATTCGAATATTGTTGTGAACCCTTTTTCCTTGTTTGATGTTTTTCTTATATTTCATATGTTTTCAATCAAAAATTTTATTCGCTAATGATTTTGTTATTATGCAAATCGACATGATTTTTCAAAAAGTTATTCATTTCTACAGGCACCTGAAAATATATTTTTGATCTAAATGATTGGCAAAAACGTATATTCTTCAATTGATCAAATATGATATTAAAAAAATAATTAAATGTTTGTTATTTCACTGTGTCAATTATTTTGTCATTCACAGAATCTAGATAGTTGAATCATTTTTCATGACAATAAGAACACTTTCTCAGCGTAGCAATATTATGATCAGTAGTTCTGGAAACAGCCAGTTACTTTTATTACGATTCCAAGACAAACACTCTCGCCTAGTCAAAAAAAAAAACAAAATTTATAAAACAAACTTGAAGATCAAAATACCAAAAAAAATAACACTTTTTTACCCAATTTACTGCAATCACCGCATAACTAATTTGTATTCTTTTTTTCAGAGAGTTATACAACAAGCGGAAAATTTGAAAAAAGCTCGGGAGCAACGAGAGCGATTGAAAGAAAAGTTGAAAGCATTGGATCAGAGTGAAAAGCAATGATGAAAAATTCAGGAAATATAGTTATTGATTCGGAAACTTCAGAAATTATGGATTCAGAAAAAGTTGACGATATTCAAGACTTTCCGGAGGACGAGGATGTATTAGAAATGGTGAAGGAAGTGAATTTGAAAGATCCGTTGCCCGACATAACTCAGCGTTATTTCACGACTTATTACAGAATGAATTTTCCCCAAGAAGGTCAGGACATTTGTATAAGAATGCACACCAACAGAATTTGCTTAATTTCTTTGGCTCCGAGTCACGCGCTCTTTCGAAAGGATCGAAAAATCGTGAAAATTGATTTTCAAGTTACGGATAAATTGAATCGTGCAAACAACACCGTATCCGGCAAAGCTAAACACGGGGCACAACCGTTGCACGAATTTTCAAAAATTTGCACAATTTCGTGCGACGATGGTGAATCGTGGGTGATAAGATGCGGCATAAACGGCAAATTGACCGAAGCCAACACTGATTTATTAACAAATCCGGAACTCATCAGAGAACCTCCTCACAAAGGTGGATATTTGGCAATCGTATTGCCCAAAATAAATGATCTTGTCAAATTGAAAACAAATCTCGTTACTCAAGAAGTTTACGACGAAATGATCCGGGAACGACTAAAAAATGAAATTTCTTCAGATCGATCGAACGGCTCGATAAAAAGGCCTGGTGATAATGACCTGGAGAACATTGCTTCTAAAGAAAAAATCGTAAAGATAGACGTGGCAGAGGATGGGCTTAAAATGACTGAAAAAGGCAAATCAGCATTACCGCAGACTTGATTCACTTAATTCTCGACAACTTAGACATTATTTTTCTTCAATTTAATTCGAACAATAACGCAGTTTGTACTTCAATCAATTCGTTGTTTCTATTCGTTTGCACTGTACAAAGGTTTTTTTTATTGTTGAATAAATCATATAGATTACAAGGACTCTTGATAAAAAAATCCTTCTCAAGAGAGAATTCTATACCCTCTAAGTTTTTTGATTATTTTTTCTTCATTCAACTTAATCCCAACAATGATCCATTTCGTGTTTTTTTTTTTTAATTGTTGTGCACGTGTGCTTGCCAAGAGTTGTGAGTAGGTGAGAAAAACATGTAGATTAGAGGAACTTATTAAAATTGATTTTCTGTGAAGTTTTCTACAACTTTAAACTTCCTCCAATATTATTTCTGAAATTTCAATCGAAAGGCTATTTGAACACAACGAAAGAAAACGATTCCAAAGCAGCTTACATATTTTGTCTACAAAAAGCAGATTATTTTCTGAAAAAATGTATATTTTCCAAATAAATTGAAAAATTCGAGCTAATTAAATGGCAATACGAACTCAATTTTTTTGCCATTGTATTGCACAATTCAATTCTTTGAATGTTTAGTTATGATTTTATTGTTTCGATTACAAACATTGAATGTTTCTCGGCTATAGAAAAAAGCATTTGAAAAGTATATGACTGAGTGTTTGACTCGACAAAAATATTCCCTAACGCTTATCAATTAATTGTTCTAAAGTACGAACACGAGCCAAGTAAAGCTTAATTCGGCGGGAAATTCGATCGCCGACTGACTACGGATCTTTAATCGGAAAGATCCTCCTGGCACATATTTACATCAGTGTATTTGATAATCTTTTCAAAATATATAAATGTTCGTAGTACTTTGGATCACAGTAAACATTACTCGATCATAATTTGTTACACACTTAGATCGACAAATCGTTCACGCGAAATCCAGCTCACGTTAGCCACTTTCAAATAATACTAGAAATAAATAAAATTTACACATTCTTTAAGCTCGAAGAAATGATCGAATTTAAATTATACAATTGGAAAAAGAAATTATGTCTTATAATAGCTCCATTTTTGTCCTCCGTTTAGATACTTTTTACACTTTTATTTTCCGATATTGTATGACTCGTGATTTCATCTTCAGCTTTTTTCTTCGTTGATTTCGTCAGGTTTCCCATCACTATACCGAGGAACAGAATTAGCCCGACCATGTGGTTGGAGATAAATTTTTTGGCGCAATCTTTAGGATTATTTATGTCTAATGTTGTTATCTGAAACATATGAAAAATGTAATCGTCGTATGTTTCGTCACAAAGTTATGAAAATATTTTGAAGATATTTTACAGTCGAAGTTTTATTTGATTCCGATTTGAGTGCATGATTTAACAAAAATCTAAAATAATTGATTCAATAAAAGTGGAATGATTTATTTCCAAAATTTTTTTTTTTTTGGAAAATCGTCTATTTGGAAATTCCCAAAATTCGACGTTTGGAGATCGGTTAATCCGTTGATTTGAAAAATGATATCTAATTTTGGATCTAACAAAAGTGTTTCAAGAATTTGAAAATTTTTATATTTTTTTAAGGATTTAGAAAAACTTCGAGAGAAAAAATAAATTTCTATTTAGAAAAACAAACAAATTCGTTAGATATTAAAAAATAATGAAATAGTTTCCTCAACAAATTTCGATAATGTCTAATTTTCAGAGTATTTTTATTTAACCGATAAAAAGCGAATTTCTGATTGAAAAAACTTTTTGCTTGGAATTTATGTGGAAGAAATCAAATGAGCAAAAAATAGGTACCTGCTTTGCTAAATGTCCTCCTACCAATCCAACAGCCGCATAATAAGGCCAAGATTGTCCGGACATAGCTCCCGAAGTAATGAGACTCGCGATCATGCACGTAGCGAATCCACACAGGTACACGTTAGTTTTGTCACCGAATTTGAGAGCAGTTGATTTGATTCCCAGAAGAACATCGTCCACTTTGTCCTGGCGAGAATAAAAGTAAAGCAAGATTTTTTGTAGTGTTGAAATTTAGCTTCTGATGCAATTACGCAGATAATTTTATGTATTTTTTTTGTTGTTTACCTGATGAGCGTAAATAGTATCGTACAATATCGTCCAGCAAATTCCAGCTACATAGAGTGGCAAGCAAACTGACCAATCGCATGAACCTTGCACTGCTGACCATCCTAATAATGCACCCCAATTGAATGTCATTCCTAATATGAGTTGAGGCCAGTACGTTATCCTCTTCATCAGAGGATAAATTACCACTAATCCTGTAATTTTGAACACTGAACATATCATTTGCTTCCATAGAAATATCTATCACTGATTGAATCAGAATACAAGTTCAAATTGCTCTCGACCCGAATGACCTGTACTTAATGGATATATTTAAAACGGTATGTTGAAGATTGCATTGTTGAAAGGCAATGAAATATTATTTGGTTGAGTTCGCTCAACATTTTCAAATAAATTGAAGCTACAAAATATGAATATTTTTCTGAGTCTAACAAAATCAACGAACAAACAAAAAAAAATGAGTAAATTTAGAAACTAAGGAAGATGGGAAATAATGAAAACATTTTTTGTTGGATTCCAACAAAGCAAAATTCAATACCGCAAAGAGAATAGAACGTACCAAGAGAACTGGCTCCCAGAAAAACGCTGTACCAGTTGAGTTGCAATAGGATCGAGAGACCAATGCTTAATTGCCCAGCGAGAAAGACCAAGGACTGCATCTGTGTGACTTCTCCGGTAACCAATGGTCGATTTTTTGTTCGAGCTACCTAACGTCGGGATTTAGGAAGTATCGGTCACAGCTTAACGATTTTCATAGAAAAAAAAAAGTCCTCCAATCACTTTGGAGAAAATTTCAATTACCTTTTTGTCTATGTCTTGATCCCACATGTCGTTAATCGTGCAACCAGCTCCTCGCATAATAAATGCACCCAGGCCGAAGAGTGTCAACATATTGAGATCAGGAAACGCGCCTGCAGGTGCTGCCATCGCTATACTCCACCCACAAGGCCAAAATAATAGCCATGATCCTAAATAAATCAAATAATCAGTAAATTAATCGATAAATACAAAATTGGTTGCAGGTTTGATGCTCAATAACGCAACTTTGGCTCCCAGTCTGAATTTTTAGTCAAAAAGTCTTATGGCGTTTTCATATCGAACTTTATATCATAATGCATTTTGCGTAAAATGGATAATGTTTTGTCTGAATCACTGCAGTTTTGTTTAAGAAATTTTAACTTTTGTTATTTTTAACCTTTGTTATTTTCTAATATTCCTGAAAATTCTCTCTAAATTAAAGCAAAAATCTAAAATTGCTTGAAATTATCAAATTTTCTTCAACTATATCTTCCCCGTATATTTATATTTTTCTAAAATCATGATTCGTAAGCATTTATCTCAAATAGTATAATAATTAAATTCCAAAATCAAAGAGATATTTTTCATGGCTTTGGTCATTGCTTACCGATCGGTTTATCTATTCTCATTAACTTCATGTAAGGCTGTACAGCAGAAGGTGAAGAATCCACCAGTTTAGCTGCGAAGCCCATTTTTTGGCGTTCTTTCAAATTACATCTCCTTTTGTATGTTTCATGATCGCTTACAATTGTACTCGTTTTGGTTACTCTTGTACATGCTATTTTGTACTTGACACTGAATGGTACTGTGGTATGAAGAGTGATACGAGCTTGCATCGAATCCTTAAAGCGTGTACGACTCCAAGAACGCAGGCTCAGTAAAGACATTGATTTGCTGAGGCATCGACAATTTTGTATCCTCAGCATTATTCAATTGACTATCTGAAACAATTTGAAAATTTTATTCCTTTTTTTTTTTGAGCAAAAACATCAATTGTAATTTTTTCAAGATGAAATCAATAGGGTTTTTATGTCATCGAATTTCGAAGAGTTCCAAAATTTAGATTCATGAATGGATCAATTTTCGAATTTGTTCATTTTTTTATTATGTAGTTGGTGAAACGCACTGTAAAACTCGTGAAGACGAATTGTATCCTTTCAAGGTCATGTTATTATGAAATGGTTTGAAATCGAGAGTTTTCATGTTTCGCAAGAAAATTCAACAGGAATTTTTTTTTTAAAAAGTTCTTCGTTACACTTCCGCCGTCACATTTTTGGTGCAAATATGCACGACCGTTCACATAACCTCAAACCGAGAACACGTTGTTTCATTGACGAACTTACAAGTTTCGTACACTGTGACAGCACATATAAATTTATTATGAATTTATTAGATTTCCCTACCATCAATTGGACATTCTGAATTTTACGTCTTCTTCAATCCTTCCGGTTATTTTCTCATCGTTACATAATAATACAAGCTGATGAATGCGGCGAATGTTGTAGCTCATGCACGGCTCACACATTACATGACACGACATGTTTTATTACATGCTATTTTTCAATTGCGGATATCATGCTTTGAATACAAACATTTTTATTGTTAATAATCATTTTTTTTGTCAGTGATAAAATTGTTGTGATTGGTGTGATTGAAAAAGGTGTTTTCGAAGTTTTAGAGTAAATTTAAATCAATTCCGGCATTATTGTTCATGATTTGAATTTGCTTGAAATTTCAATAATACATCATAAAACAAGTCGCATCGATCTTTTACTTCTTTTTTTTTTTTTAATTCATGTGACTCAGCAAGGAAGGCAGGTTCGATCGATCTAGGCTGCATTCAAATCCTTCTTCTTTCATTTTGGCTAGTCTCCCGTCTTATTTGAAGCAGTGAGACTAGCCTGATCACTGGCTCACCACAAAAGTTTGAACGACCCCATCCTAAAAATAACAAAAACATCTGAAGCGATGAGAAACTTACCTTTCAACCGAAACTCAACGATTGCTGTACTATTTTATCATCCCTCTGCTCAATTCAATGTACGAATTTATTCGCAAAAAGTTGAGTAAATTTCTTCAAATCCCCCAAGATATCCTCGAAGTGTGTGTATCACGCGAATCAGTTGAAATCTTTTTTTTTTCATTTTTTGGACACGAATTTCGATTTTTCGATGTGGAATATGGTAACTTAATAAAACAAGCGTTATGTTTTCGTTATTTCCAGATCAAAATACATTGAAATGCGTTACCAGAAAAAAGAACTATTAAAAACATTGAAAAATTCAACATTTTCAACCATACTGATTCCTGGGAATCGATGTTTTTCTACTGAGAGTTGGAATTTCATCCAACAATCATATGGAGTTCCTCGATTATTATTTTTTTCTTAGTTTTTCGATGTTTTACGAGTGATGAAAATAAACGTTCCTGCTGATTTTTCCATACAAACCCCGATGTCATTCACTTTGTAGATCTTGAGACTTCTCGAACCGAATGAGGAAATCGACATTTCCATGTTGACTTGTTTTTTTTTTTTTTTTTTTTTTTTTTATCACTGCACACACGTATGTCATTCTAAATCAGTAAAAAGCAATGTTTTCGTTAAAAGTACAACATACAGTCGGGCAGCTCATCTGGCCACAGACCACTTCAGATACTTGGGGGAAAAACCAACGAAAACTGCCAACTGAAATGTACGTTGTACATCGTTTATTAATTTTGAGGCTATAATACTCGACTCTCCCGTCGTTCGAAATGTAACTGGAGCAACTGGCACTGTTTCGATCACTCAAGATTCCACAGACTTTTCAAACCACTCGCACATAAACGTGAAGATCCTTATTAGTTAAATATAAATACGCTATTTATAAAAAAATAATGATGAATGAAGTATCAACTGTGAATGTTTTTGTAAATTTCGTTCACTGAGAAAAGAAATTTGTCGAATCAACGAATCCTGCGGTCACGGAGGGCACACCAAACATTCAGTCCTTGATACAACATTATTCGGTTGTTTCGACTCACGAAAAAACTGTGAATCGAACTGAAGGGAAAATAACAGAAACTCATAAGGAACCGTGTTAAATTGAAAAATCGGTTTTTATTCATTTCTCTCGAACATCGTATCCTAAGGGCTTGAAATTTCGACATGCGATTTAGTTGATATCGATAATTTGTATTCAAATTTTTTAAATCATTATCTCTTTGTTTCGATAATGTCAAAACGTGTTCACACAACAAATCCTAGCTTTTCGAAATAGTTTAGTAACTCCAACAAATTATTGTGTTCATGGAATCGTATGATTCGGTTCACGCAACTAAAAATTTTGTTGAACAGGTTGGTTGTTGGTTGACCAGATCCAAGTTTAGTTATTTCGACAGTTTCAATCAGTCAAGACCTCGGTCAAGACAATGCCTTGGTTCGTTGACCTGACTAAACGGATTCAACAAAAAATTTTAAATTTTTCAACAACTCAATTTGTTGATTGAACTTACGCATTCAGACGCTTAACGTGTAACATTATTTCCGTTGAATCAATAAATTTTTAGCCAAAAAAATGAAATCTGTTGATTCAACAAATTTATTTTCTCAGTTTTGACAAACATATGAGTCGATGCCATCTTCAGAATGCGTATGTTCACGACTCGACATAAAAAGAGTAATAATTGGTTTGCAAAAAAAAAAAAAAAAAAAAAAAAAAATAAAATAAAATCGTATTTTGGCAGATATTCAAACGTCAATCATGACTCTCAAGAAAGACATGTAAGAAACGGAAATTTTTAGAATATCCATAAACGTTCCGAGGGTCATGACGAAGAACTTTCCAGCTGTAACGTGAATCGGTTTACCAGCTCGCATCATCATGAAAATAAGATCCTTAACAGTCTTTGGAGTCAAGTTGAACCACGAACTTTCGTAAACGGCGTATCCAAGCTCTTCGTTTTGAGATGTCAAGTAATCACCTCCGTAACTGTAGAGAAACAGTTGTGACATCAACGACGATAAGACTATACTTGCTTTTATCCCGGTGAATGCATCATCAGTTTTCAGAGCTATTATCACCTGGACACCTGGATACAATAAGACAAACAAGTAATACATGATTCTTTTAGAAATTCTTTACACTCGAAACTTTTTAGCCAAAAATTTTGTTCGATCAGCATTTCACTGTCTAAAAATATTTAAAGAAATTCAACCATTTTTTATGATTTGATGCAATCAGCCATAAAGTTGACTGCGAATCTTTAAGGAGTTTCGGTACAGAAGTCAAAATGTTAAGAAATTGATGAAATTTGGTGATAATGTTCTTCAACATCAAGTACGAAAACACAAATTTTTTCAAAATTTTCTTCTACATAGTTATCGAGTAATTACGCATTAAAGTATATTTCTTATGCCCGGAATGTATACCTATATATATTGAAACGCTATGCTTATACACGTGAACTTTAGTCTTCAATTACTCGATAACTGTGTAGAAGAAAAATCTGAAAAAATTTGTATTGTCAAATTTGGCACTAACGAATATGTTCACCAAATTTTATGAAATTCTGAACATTTTGAAATTTTTTTATGTTTTTAACATGGTTTAGCATGGCAACATTGTATCGCCTGTATCGTATCGCCAACGTTTTTTTTTTGCATTATTTTTCTTGAAATTCGATGTTTAACGATGATCTGCTTTTGGCAGTTAAAAATTCATAGAACGAAGTCATAGAACGGATGATGATTGATGGTAAATGGAAATCTTACCCATGATGCAAATGAGAAGAGCACTCATTACCAGTTGAGCAAGGATAATGAGATGAAAAGTGTTCTCCAATTTATCAACAAGATCGACAAGATGTGAATGACGTTCGGCAAGTTGAACGAAACGTTGTCGAGTAACTTTTTCATCGGTATCATTGTCCACAGTGATGGTAGAAATTTGCATTTTAAGAATTTCGAATTGGCCACAAACGTGCATCGCCATGCCAAAGAAAAAAACGTCGTTGCCACAGTTGCCCAAACAGGTGGCAACCAGTTGAACTATTTGAAGGGCGAATATGCAGCAATAGAGAATATAATTGTTCGATGCACTTTCGAAGATACAGGCTGTTTGAAGAGGAAAATTTCTCATGACCTCGGTGCCGTTAAAACCGTAATTGAATATCGGTAATGGCAGTGCAAATATTATCCACGATAATGTACCACCGGAGGCTGGAGCCATCAGAGAATAACACACGATCCTTCCGGTTCGAGCGTGCTTTATCATTATTTCACGATATTTTGTGTTATCCATTATTGCTGAACCGCACCAATCCTTAAACGCGGAAATAACGTTGCTGCTTATGTCATCCTGATGAATTCTCACGATAATCCCTTTCACACATGCCAAACTGGCGAATATATCGAGCACCAATAAATCCAGTGCGTTCTCAAATCCGTTACAATTCGATAATATCTCGCTCGTCAAACAAACTGAGGTCGCTGCCTGCCAAACAGAGAGATCAATTTTAACTCTCGAAATCACCCTCCATCGATGAGATTTCATTTCACATTCATCTTGAGAATTTATTCTACTCGTAATGCCTTTTTATTTATTTGCATTCGGGTCAGTCGTCTCACGAAAATGTTAAATCTTGAATGTGATTTTGGTTAGTGATGTTTCATAGCCTGATAAAATGATCTTTATCATTTCTCATCTTTTTCTTTCATTTTCAATAAAAATTTCAAGAAAATAATTCGCCGGATATTTCCATTCACTCATGATGTTCAAATTCAATTCTGTCCATCAGCTTGTCAAATATAAATTTTAATTATTTTCAACCACTCGGTGATGCAGTCTGGAAAAAACGAGTCCTAGGTCTAAGCATCCTCTTGCAATTCATTTATTTCTCTGAGAACGTTTTTTTTCTAATTAACTCAAATCAGTATTGGAAAGCTGAACTACCATCGAAACTATTCAATCAAATTGCATATCATTTCGTTTCAATTTTCTATTAACTTCACGTAAATTTTCGATACCAAAAAGTCTTGAAGCAAAGTAATTGATAATTTATTGAATGATCGTTGATGGAATGAGTTGACAGGTTTTCTCAACCTTCCTCAAGTGGCTCACCTGTCATCAAAGCTTTCGAACAATTCGAAATTTATGTTTTAAACGAATGAAATTGATCAACGTGCCCACGCGTCACAAAAAGTCTCAAAACAGTTGAAAAAAACCCAAAAGTTGACACGACGTTTCTCGCGACGATGCAGAGTTCGGAGTGAAAAACGTTCAGTATTCTCGATACGAAATTTACTTCATCAGAAAACTCGGACAGTCAATTGAAATCAGTGATTCGCGACACGTAAATAAATACAATGATGATTCCGCGAGGATCAAATAAAATTCTGACGTAGAACGTTGACGAAATTGCACAAGAAAATATTCCGAGGCGACTTTTTTTTTTTTTTTTTTATAAGAGTCAACACGATTTCCTCAAATTTATCGTCGAGTATTGAACGGAAACGATACATACTGAATCGAAGAAGAAAATACTTTCGATCATCTTCCGTTACCTGAGTGAGTGCAGCAACAACGAGTCGAATATCCGAGAAAATTTGGCCTCTATTAAGCGGCCATAAACCAAGAGGCCACATAATAATTTTGTACAGTAAAAATTCGTAGCCGATGTCTCGATTCCATGTTTCGATCATGATGACAATGTCGAAACAGGTTTATTTCATTCCGGCAGCGTTGGGAATCGTAATATCGAGTTTTTTTTTTTTTCCCCCTCGATGTCTCTATTATTTATTTTCTTCTTCACCTACCAGGATCTCTGTTTATTTTTACTTTCGAATATTACCGCTATTTTGTATGATAGGGTTGAGGTAAATGCAGGTGATCGAGCATTTGTTCGGAGTGGTGCATCATAATCCTAAAGGGAATACGAAATATTTAATTCTAGAGGGGAGCGAATGTATAGGGTTGAAAAGAAAAAAAAAAAAAAAAAAACACGATCGAGTCTTCGTTATTTATTCATACACGATCGTACGTTCGAAGCTACCGCGTAATGCACCACAGGAATTTCTATTCTCGTATTACTTTCCTCGTCGTTCGTAAAAAAGAAAAATTCTCTCTTTACATCAAAACATTTTCTTTGTCTAACCCTATTTTTTCGCATTTTTATGTATACATCTATGTTTACGTATCTATCTTTGGATATAATTTTTTTTCCCTCTTTTTGAGGGAAGAAAGAAGCAACAAAGAAGAAAAAAAAAAAAAAACACTTGGTGTACGACAGTGGAATTTGTGAATACGTGGTCATTGCTCATCGAGCATTTTGTGACGAAGAACCTTGTGGATTTCATCGTATTTCCATTTTTCATTTATCTGCCAAGTTTTTTACACTTTTAACGAAATATAGACATGAGAAGATTCAATGTACGAGGGTAAGATTTCTTTTTTTTTTTCGTTATTCAAACTGGAATTACAAAGATTGTATTCTTTCGAATTTTATTCTCAGTTACATATGGCATAAAATAAAGGATCGTTGATTATTCGATCATTTATTGAATTTCAGGCGTGTAAAATTTATAGCGATAATCGTTGCTGTTGAAAAGAAGATAAAGAATGAAAGAGAGATTATCAATATTGATCGATCATAGCATTGAACACCGACAAGTAAGAGACCGAAGTTTTTAAAAATTGTGTAAAAGTCGATTTTTTCATTGGAAATAATTTACCACCTGTCAAATAAATCGTGGTGTTTGACAATATCATTAGAAAATATACATCTTTCGCCATATTTTTTGGCAACGTTTGCCAATTACCGTCGTAAATCGATTGTGTTATTCCTTCGATTTTGCTGCTAATATTTTCACCGATGTAGGTGTACATGAATGTCTGTATGAGGGTAAACGTTATTATTCCAAAATGTGTCATCGCGCTGCATTTTTCGTTTTTTTTCATATATGTCAAAAAGTTGATGCCTGTAAATATACAGAATTATAAGAAGTTCAATAGAAAAATCAGTGAAATAATATTGTATTAAGATTTCGTGAAAATTCATCAAACTCAAGAAATATTTAGATCTCAAAAAAAAGGTCTTTATAAAAATATTTAAAAAATAAAAAAAAAAAAATCGTGGTTATCGTTACGTGTAAAAAATATTCACCTGCGACATTGAAGAGAATGAGATTAATGAGAATTTGTATGAAAATAATCATGTTTTGTGATGTTTCGATAGATTTGGTAAGCATCAAGAGATGTCGATGCCTGTCAACGAGAAAGCCAAATTCGCCTTTAGTTTTCTCCTCATTCTGGACTCTTTCAAACCTTGCAAATCTCTGCTTGAGAATTTGAAATTGTCCGCAAAGGTGATACGTTATCGTTATGAAAAAACAGTCAGATCCTATAACTGTAACAACGCAAATGACGAATTGAATCAAATGATTTATATTTAATAGGCTGTGAAGAGTCGGTGAAACGTTGTCGGATACAAAGATCGTAGGAAATAGAAATCTTTGCTTCGCTATGCTTATTGTTTTTTCAACTTTTAGCTCCTCGTCGTAGGCCGTTACTTCGACGAAGAAATCTTGATCGAAGTAATATTTTTTCAGAGGATACATCGTGGACGCGCTCAGTCCAAAAATTAAATATGTCTTTATTATTCTCTCATAAATTTTTTTATATTTCCTCGTTATTGAATCAACTTCAGCCGTTTCTCTCGATGACCAATCTTCGATCGCCGTTTCGATGTTTGATCGTAAATAATTACGTTTTGTAAAGTAGAAAATCAATTTTGTCAGTGCTATCAAAGCGAAACTGATCATCACTAATGTGTCGACACTGAGTTCTCCGTAATCGTATGTAAAATACAACTCGTATATACCGCTCACCGTCATTAAAACCTGCAAACATTTTTCAAAAAATTTTATCATTCGGTTTTTATCGTAGGAAGAAGGAATCGTTGTCACAGTATTTTTCATATTCAGTCGAACATTCTACGAACTCCTCAAAAGTTGTAGAAGCAAAGTTCGACTATATTTTTTGTTTTTTTTTTTTTTTTCGTGGATGAAATTTCTTAATTAGAGAGCTAATAAATGTACTTGACATGACACTTCTAAAACACATAAAACTGAATAAACTGATTGAACGTGAATTTTGATATTGTTGAACGAGAGTTATTTCAGTTGAGAATAAAAACAATACTTACCATCTCGAAGGACGATACAAGCCAACAGATTTTAAGGAGAAAAGTTTTTTTGTGAAGCGGCCATAAGCCGAATCCCGCAGTTAACATAACATAAATTCCCAAACTTTTGGAAGCTTCCGAATGAATCCTATCGAAGGGGAACATATTTACGAGTCGTTCCTCGAGAAAAGACAAGCTTCAATTGCTAATTTTCAGGACAATTTTGTCCCGTTACACGTTGAAGTTTTTTTTTTTAGCAAGTCGATTAATATTTCAATGCGAAAGCACACATTTGTTGCTATGTCTTTCTCGTATATTCGAGGAGACCGAAAATTTCACGTCGGTATTGTGTGTTTGTCAACGTTGCCGATGATAATTATACGTAATGGCTCTTGGCTTCACTTTTAGTTGACTTTGTACCTAATTTTAATAAATTACTATTATTATATCTATATACGCAGTCGATAAACAAAATTAAGTAATAAACCCGAAGCATCGATGGTGTTTGTAGCATTTACGAATGATGGCAGTTTGAACCGCCCACCAATTCAACATTTTTATAGACTTCAAAACGTCAGATGAAATTCCACGTATTGCTAAAACGACAGTGGATAATTGGTCTTAATGATACGAGACGTATTTATGTTGACCAGGGTAGAAAAAACAAACAAGGTTGATCATACAGAAGACATTCGGTCTCTAAATATCGCGTTCAAATCTCACGGTCTTAATTGATTACGAAATTTTTCAAAGAAAAAAAAAACTTTGACCATTTTCCTGAACGATGCACAGCGATGCATAGTTGTTAACAGTTGAAAGTTGGTTGTCATTACGACAAATTTTATGCGTAAGTTAAATGGGATGCGAGGAAAACGGTGGGCTCTGCTGATGGAAAGAGTTTTGTGGATTGGGTGCATGGGAACCATTGGAATTCGGATATCGGTGCATCGGAGCAGGAAATGTTTTACAAATTGTCTTTTCAAAATTCTCTTGGGAAACATTTTGACCGATTTCGGTCCATTAAAATCTACCTGATTGGCTGTCACTTCTAAACAGTTGTTCGCATGCCTAACTGATGTAAAACGAGGACAAAATTTCCAGAGCTTGCATCAAAGTGGACACGTGCGTCATGTTTTGATTTCATCATAACGAATACAAGATCTTTGCCTAAATAACGCAGCAATTCTTAGCATGGTCCTTCCTAAACCGATTGGTTTTGACCCTCTTCGCCTTTTGTTTTATCAACTATTCGTCGATGCAAGCATAAAGAAATGATATTTGAATCATACATGTAATGCCATTGCTGTAATGGATAAGGGTTGAGCCTCCTGCAGCCCAGGTCCTGGCTCCAATTCCCAGCTGAACCTAAAAAAAATAATTTTTTTTTTCGGATTTCACCTTCAAAGATCCTTCCCCAAAATACTTCGCTGATACACGTGTGCGGTTGTTATCCGGCGGAGTATTTTCCGTGGATGATTCGCATCGAACGAATGCGACACTTTCTTCATCGTATACGGACTGGCCCATCGCATCGCAGCTGAGAAGCGACGCCTGCGTAAACGCCTCTGGTGGTTGTGCTCGAATGGGCCTCCATTACCACCCGATCCTATGACAATGTCTTCAAAACTATCATGAAATTTAGTAGAACCACTCGTTACTCTTTTGTTTTTTTTTTTAACTAGAACTTCGAAGAGGTACATTTTCTAGGCTCATTTGATACGAAGGCAGGGTAGAACACTAAGGATTGTTAAATTTGATGTTTAACTCGAAAAAAAAACAGATGACGAAATTAAATAAGTTTTGTTTTTATTGTTCCTGCGTATTCCTGTTCGGATTTTTACGAGCTCTTTCCATCGCTTCAATCTCACTTTTCCTCTCACTTCACTGTTCCTGTTTCTTTTCTTGTTTCCACGAGATCTTTCTAGAGTATTGTTACTGTAGTGCACTTGCACGAGGGCCAAGGGAAACTGTGGGAAACCCGGTCGATACAGTCGGCTATATTTTTACTGAGTTTCAATTGGTTGGGGGGGGAATCAGAAACTCAGAAAACCTGGCTTCCGCTCAGTGATTGATGCGCGAGCAGGTGCATGGCTATAAGTGGTCGCATTGGACGGCTATATTGGATGTTGTTATCAAATTATTATTTTACGCAAAAAAATGTACAAGTTGCAAGGATGCTTGTCATTTTTTTGTAAATACGCTGGTGATTTATCATAACGTTCCGGTAATCAATATTCTCTATCGAAGTAATTCTCGACCGCAGATATTACGATCAATTCCAGTTCGTCACGATCTATATATGATAACAACTTAGTGTCGACAAACTTCTTTCATAAATTCTTTTCATAAATAGCTAATTACTGAGCGTTGATCTACAATATTCTTCGATTATTCACTGTTTCGTCTATCATTTCGCTCTCTTCCGATTGATTTTAATGGTCGATGGCTAACGGCTAACTAAAAAAAAAGTCAAATTCCATACCTCGTTCAAAGTGAAAAACTTATACAAAAACAAAGTGAACACATTTATACTAAAAGTAATATTGAAAGGAGACTTTTTTTCAAATCCCTGATCCCGATTCCACGACCTTGTACAGGGTCGGTATAAAACCTAGTTTAATCCAGTTCCATTTTCACAATTTTATTGACTTGATGTTTTGTTTGTTTAAAAAACTATATGCAAATATCCTAAAGAAAAAGCATCGATTCCTTGATGGGAAAATAATGATTCCGAAATGTAAAAGTATAATGAAATATTAAAGCTATTTACCGTCCGAATAAATCCTTTGATGGCACGTATTATCACATGAAAATTCACTCGATCAAGTAGCCACGAACCAAGGAAACTGAATACACTGGCACAAGCTGCAAAGGCTTTTGTTGCATCGGAGTTTCAGACTATTGGGACCATGCTTGAATGGTGAGAGGGTTGCTAGCTTGACCTAAAACCTTTGCTTTTTTTCTTTTACAAAGAAACGTTTTGATCACTGAGTAATTTACCAACAGCTCGGTAATTTACCCGGAAACATACCGTTTGTTTTTTTTCTTCTCCATATCCATGCATTACTCCCGAGCACCGATCAACCCTTATCTCTTCATTCATTATTCAATGGAGCAGCAACCCCTTTATTTTTATGCATCAAACGTGACGAAAGAAAAATATATCGGCGTATGCGCATAAGAAGAAAATCGTTATATTTTATTTACGATAAAAGGTTTATCGAACATGCACGCATCGTTTCGGGGAGATAAGTTTTATTTTTTTTTCCCTCATGTTTCTCTCAATCGACGGCTCTAAGACTGGATTTTTTTTTTTCTTCAGGAATTCGAGTTGTCAGTGTTCGTGTCGCCGAACTGTAAGAAGTACATCAACGCTATTGGAACAACAAACAATCGTATTTGTTTGCATGAATTATTAACTTGTAATTTAGCGATGTAATAATCAAATTTTTTTTTCAGTATCAATGAAATGGAATAATGTGATACGGATTCGTAACCAATTGGAGCGGTAATGTCGAGTTGAATTTTTGTCACGGTTTGTATTATCTGTTTTGAAACAATGTTTAAACGTAAATATAGTCGAGGAAAAAAATATACGAATGAGAGAGAAAATAGGACGAGTGAATGTGATTTAAAAAATTGGGAAAAACTTTTGGAGGAATCAGGGAACAAAGAAAATTCTCAATTAGAATAAAAGCCTGAATGAATTGGACGATATTTCACCGTAATATGATGAAAGCAGCCAGTAGTTTTTATCCTCCTTTATTCTTGTATCATGATTCTCAAAACAGAAAGATACGAGGCAGAAGTTTTAATGACATCCATAAATGTGGCGTGTGTCATGCTGAAGAATTTTCCAGCTGTCAATTGTAGCGGTACGTTTGATCTCATCATAACGAAGATCAAATTTTTCGACAAATTATTCGGTAACTCGTACCATGAGCTCCCATAGAGTGACGTTATTATGTCATCCCCTTGACATTGTAAATTTTCACCCACGTAACTGTACATGAACGTTTGTAAAAGCATGAATTGGATAACGACTATATTTTTTATTGCTCCTACGTAATTGTCTTCTTCCAGGGTCATAAGGAAAGAGAAACCTTCGAAATAAGAAAAAATACAGTTTGAACTCTTTTTTTTTTTCATTGATTCATCACGATATCAGCAATATGATTATTATTATTCTGATCGTTATTCAATAATGTTCTTTTTTCAATTTTATTTATCATCGATCTTCAAGCGTTGATTCCAACGAGAGAAAAGATTTAATTATATTAGATTCATAAATTTGTACACCCACCGAACACAGTGATGAGCGTAACGCTGACCAGCAACTGTGTGAAGACGATCATATTATAGGCATCTTCGAGACCCGCTGCCAAATCTAACAAATGAATATGTCTTCCAATCAAAGAATTCAATTTGATTCGACTTTTTGTCGGATCGTTTTCTTCTCCAATCGTACAAAATTTCGTCTTAAGAATCTCCAGTTGTCCACACAGGTGAGATGTTACGGCTATGAAAAAAGCATCGCTACCGGTGTTTACTGTGCAAGTGGCAAGAACCTGCCAATTTCGTAAAAAACTCATAAATCTTAATTCTAAATGATTAATATCGAGTTATCATCATCGATACATTGGCTATTTTTGTAGAGTTTGTAGAACGATCATGAGATACGATGACTGCATGATCGTCGATTCCGGACGTTGCAGAGCACTCGTCGCATACATGATTTTAATCGTTTGGGCACCGGACCAAACATCAGTAATTACTCAATATTTCATCGATAGCGTATCACAGAAAAAAAGTTGCCAAAAACTTGGCACCACAGAATTTTACGTTTCAATCATATAATACTCAGCGTCGCGTTATATGCACTGAGAAAAGTGAATAGTTGAATCAACCAAATATATCGTTAAATGAAAAATATCTTACGCTGATTCAACAAAATTCAAGACAACAAATCTCATTTGATTGATCCAATACGTATCTTCGTTTAATGAAATAAAATTAATAATTCGTGCAACTGAACGATTTTTTGAATGAACGAAATATTTCTTTCGACGTATTCTACGAAGCCTTGGTTGATTCAACTAAACTCTTTTCTCAGTGTGTGTGAAAACGAATTTTGTATAAATGACGATTGAAGAAAAATTAAATATTTACTTGCATATACTGGATGAAGATAACAGATGGATATACGAAGGGAGGAACATCGTTCAACGTGCAGGTAGATGGAAAGAGAAACCTTTTCCTCAGCACCATTCGAGTACCGTTTCCAGTATCATTAAAGATCTTAACATCTACGTCGGTCTCTTTAGCCTCGATCCATCTGTCAGGTTCGGTGAAAAAAATCTTTATGGAATACAAAAATGTTGATGCCGCAGCTGTCGAAATGAGCGCGAACGCTACACTTTTGTAAGTGCGCTCTTGACTCGTCATTATGTTTTTAAATTCCTTTGATTCTTGTGACGACCAATCCTCGATCGCGGACATTACACTTGGTCGTAATCTTTCGCGATATACGTGATAACAAATTAATTTCGATAGCGCTAGTAATCCTGTTGCTACGACTATCAAATCGTCAATCATATCCTCCGCTGTACCGCATCGTACACACATTTCTCGAAATGGAATTGCAACGGTACCAAACTGTTGAATACAAATATACAAAAATAAATCAAAGTCTTCACCCTTCACAATAATTTTTTATGAAAAACAACAAAAAATTTCGTAAAATTTCGTTTTTTTTTTTTTTTTTTACTAATATCTTACGATGTTAATTTTTCCATAATCGTTCG
The DNA here is from genome assembly GCA_037576405.1 of Campoplex capitator. Taxonomy (NCBI): domain Eukaryota; kingdom Metazoa; phylum Arthropoda; class Insecta; order Hymenoptera; family Ichneumonidae; genus Campoplex; species Campoplex capitator. Next base: position 7,512,305 of record JARBWI010000003.1, read on the forward strand.
AGTTTACTCTACGTGGGTATTACGGTGGTTAAAAAAAAAATCGAACCCCCCTGAAGTGGCTGTTCGATCATTATCGTATCAAGAAATAAATGTAATTGAGTCACTCGATTATTATTGTTTTCTGCTTATTGTTATTGTTAATTAAAATGGGAAAAGTGCCTGGATAATCTGGAGTTTTTGAGATTATAAATTTCAGCAAAATGCAAAAATTTTTATGAAAGTATCGATGAATATGATTTTATTTCCATGAAAAAAATGCATTTTGCTTCATAATAATCTGAAAAAATTTTATTTATTTCACCGCGAGTGATAACAAAAGATTTTTCAAATGTTTTACTGCTTTGTGTCATTTGTACAATTTGGGTATGATTATTAAGAAACGTACCACTAATCCGATGCCGAGTAATACACGAAATGTAAGGAAGAAATTAACGGGAACGAGTGGCCAAAGGCCAAAAGGCCATGTTATCGCGGCGAAGAGTGCAAAAGCTTTTCTCGCGTCTTGGCTCCAATATTTTCTGTTGTAAAAATGTTCCATGTTTCGACAAATTCAATAATTTCTCACGCACTATTTTTTTTCCTCTCTCATCTCTTGCCGAGAGTTTTTCAACGACAAATTCGAACAGTTCGATGCCCTTAAGGTGCCAGTCAAAGCGCAAAATTTCACTGCATGCGTCATTGGTTAAGAGGTGGATATTTCCAGCTGATATCCGGTTTAAGACGGTTATTTTATAAGCGAGTCTTTCATCCGTCATTTATTCATAGCGCATCCTTCTTTTTTCCCGCGCTACCACATTTCTTTTCGTCTCCTTTTTTTTTTTTTTTCCCGCGAATCTAATGCTCGCTGTATGCATAAAATATAACCCCTTTCTCGAATACTTGCATAAGAAATAACACGCGTATCAATATTAATCTCACGAGCAATTTCGCTCACGTATATTTCTGCAAATTGTTGCTCCAAGACTAACGTTAAATTGTGATCTTCATTTTTGCTACCGTCTTCACTCTCTCCTTGGTTAACGAAATCTTTCTCTTCGTTTCTGTTACAAAATTCATTCAAAACTGGCAAAAAAAAAAAAATACGAAACAAAGAAAATTTTGTACAACTCGGTATTGGCTTGAAAGAATTCTGATAATTTGTAGATCTAATGAAAAAATCGTTATTGGAAATGGGAAAAAAAATATATATATATTCCTGTGACCCATTTGACTAAGAAGATAAAACGTGGCATAATTTTTTCAACACGATCAATTGAGTTGTGCGAGAAAAAAAAGTTTTTTTTTTTTTCCCGAGTATTCAGCATTTCATTGCTTACACAAGTGGCCGTCAAATTTCCTCCAAATTCTATTTTCTCTCTTTTTCATATAAAAAAAAAAAAGCATAAGTTCGTTCTAAATGCTACGAATAATAATGTCATTATCGAACGGTATCATCGAAGTTCTACGCATAATAATAATTATTATTATCACGAAGCATCCAGAGTCGCGGTAGCGTCTTGAGGACAAAAATTTTATCGAAAAAAATTAGACAACGATTGGACCAAAGCTCGTTAAGTATTTCGTCCGAAATTTTTTCTGTTTCTGATTTTTATTTTTTATTCTGATTCTTGCTGTGTAAAATGATGATACTGCAGAGCAAAACACTGTACTTTGAATTATTTAAAAGATTTTTTGTTTAATGTTTCGAATGTATTTGACTATTAATGCTTTCGAAGTTATTATTTTTGTGAAGTCTAGACTGAAATTTTGATCAGCCGGAACTACCATTTGGAGGGTTATTATAACTCGAAAAAATTACATCGTTATTTTTAATTTCATAGTTGACGCGTGTAGGTGAACTTCCAGTGCTTTGAGTTCTCTGATAGGTACACGTGGCTGCGAGCTTTGCAATTACGAAATCGTTTTTCAACACTCGTCGAAAGAGTTGCTGTGACTGTTTTATACAGCTATTCACTGAGACTGTGACGTTCAGCTCTGTTCGAAGCGTTGTTGAGCTAACAATGAGTCAGGTTCGGGGATTAGTGAAGATATAATTAAGGGATAACAACGACTGAACACAGTTATGAGATTTTTCATTTTTTTTATTTTTCAATATTTTACAGAGCCTCTCAGCAGCATTGTTGTCGTTTATTTTCTCGATCGATAAATATATCAATTCAATGAAAAAAAAATTTCATTTGAAGCAAAAAAAAAAATAAAATAGTTGATTAACGAAAAATTATACTATTATGATGACGGATCAAAGAATTGGCCTGAAAAAAAAAAATACAATTAAACAGAGAAGTAACAAATAAAAGATCGAGGAAAGTGAATTTTTTTTTGGAACCGTTGGGATTGATCGATTGATTCGATGTTGAGGAATGCGAATTATCGAGTCACCTCCATTTGCTGTAACGTATCGTCTTCCAGAGACTCAGGCTCATGCCCTCGTGGTTTTGAGCATTGTCGACGTTGAGAATCCCCTCGCCCACCCCCGCACTCCTGCGTACACGAAGTTCATTTGTTGGCAGTATCTTTACCGGTTCGAGTTGGCCCAAAGCCTTTCAGGTAAATACTACACCGATACGAGTTTTCATTGTGTTACCGGCTTTAGACATCGCTCTCTCGTGGACCCGCCTGTTCCAAGTTCAGTAAGTACCGTTCATCGGACTACGTTGAACGCCAGTCAGGCCACGACTCTCGTAGCGTCAGGTGTTTAAACCTTCCGAAGGAGTAAATACACGTAATCCTTTTCTTACCTTTGTTCGTTTCGAGGAAAAAAAAAAAACAAATCAATTAAATTACGTTTCTTCAATCCAAAATTATCGTTCGATCGCTTGAGACGAGGTAAGACAAATAATAAGAGTGTGTAACGCATGTTTTTTGAACGCACAATTTGCCATTTTAATGTTCTTTCGATTCAATCATCCATCATTTTTTTTTATTACACAATATATATTTTTTTTTATTTATCCTAGATATTTTCTACAGAGATGTACAAAATAATATATCGATTCTCATTATTCGAACGATAACAGAATCGAATTGAACGTTTTTTCAAATTTATAACTTTTTTTTTCCACAAAAAATTTGTGATTCGCTGCTATTTTTTTTTTTTTCCAACGATCACTTTCGTTTTTTTCTCAAATTCGTTGCAAACTTTTCTTATTTCTCGATTTTACGATTTTTCTCTTACCGATGCAAGTTTCATCAGTTTTTTACGGTTCGATAAATTACGCAATGGCTTGAAAAAATGAAACAAAACGGATAGATAAATTTCATGCCGAAAATCGTGAAAGCATTAACCGGTTTTGAAAAACTGATAACAAGTCGTTTTTTCATTCAAAAATACTCGCGACTCGCCTACGAACAATACTTCGAGACAATGTTACGTATAGAAAACGAGTAAATTATCCTAGTACAATCGCAGTGTCCAAGGTTTTTTTCGTATCGAGCAGTTAACGATTGGCATATGTCAAAATTCCCGAGGAGACTGCGTCAATTTATTATCGCAAGCGATAGTGTGAATTTACGTGGTAACCCGTGAATATCTATTGTTTTTCATACTATTTATAAAGGACCGTGAGAATGTTGAGGAAAAAGTACGAAAATGTAAGAAAAGTTTAAAAACGGTTTTACCGGTATTGAGTCATGAAAACAAAACAGGAAAAAATTTCCTTGGGGCTCTGGGATCACTAATTATATGCCAAGTGATAAGAGAAATATTTACGTGGTTAATTATTAGTGCGGATGCAAAACAACCTTTTCGTAAGGCTGATTATCAGCAGAAATAGACACAGAAACAAAAAAAAAAAAAAAATATCTATTTCACAAGCAAAAAATAATACTCAGACACAACCATAATCCAAAGAACGTCGTAGTTATGCAATACAAATTTTCTTCGGAATCCCTTTTCATTTTATTCCAAAGGATGTGCTTTTTTTTTTTTTTTTATTTCTCCAATTTCTTTCCGGAGTTTTCTTCGAAGTCGTGAAAGGTTCAGCTTTTTTTTTTTTTTTTTCAAAATCATATTCCGATTATCTTTTTTTACTTAAAACGTGAAATTCAATTTCAGTCTTTGAAAATGGTAAACGAGTACTGGTTCAAAAAATGTTAATTGGCGAAAAAATTCGAGGGTGGTTAAAAAAAAAAAAATTAACGCTTTACGAAGCGGGATTGGTTGTGAGTGTGCAGGGACCCGTTTCGGGGCCAGTGGCCTCTTGGAACATGGCCTTGACAGTGTCGTTGCTTCTTATTCTGCAACGATCTTATACAGTCCCTTCTCAGACTAAAAATTTCCTCGTGTAATACGTTACAAATTTCGTCATCAGAAACACCGTTACTTCGATTCTCGATGAAGCGTCGGAGAATGTCTGTAGTTTCGTGATTGAAAAGCGAGATAAATGGAACATAAAATTTAGAGCGACGATATATTTTCACTTTTTTCTACAGAAATTGAATTCGTTCATTTACAACAAAATCTTGTTTACTTCGAACTCAATTTTTTATTTCAAAATTTCTCTTGCGAATCATTTTGCCAACGTTTTTTTTTTTTTTTTTTTTTTTTTATGCGATCGTTGTTTCAATGACATGCGACAATGTATACTCACGAAATCTGGTCTGGTTAAGAATGTTCCCGGACCTGAGGAAAGTACGATGACTAACAGTTCGTACCGTTATACCAAATTTCTGGTAGTCGCTTGTCGAGTCGTCGAAGAGAGTTATTTCGAGGAAATAAAAGTAACACTCACCGAAATGTTTTCAAATTTTTCACCCGTCGATTTCATGGTAACGATAAATCGACGAGTGACATAAAATCATTGGCATCAATTAGCATAAAAAAATATTTACTTATTCGGAGATATTAGCACATTTTTTTTTTCGATAAGAAAAACGTAAAATAAAGAATTAAAAAAAAAAAAGAAATTAAATTGGCTTATCGTGAGCTGATGGGAATTGGCGCCTGTAGGTCGTCCGATGGCTAACAGTGCTTACCGTTACAAGGGATCGCTCGTAACAACCGCGAAGAATGTCAATTTCATGCGGTTTACGGTACCATCCAAGATTGTCAGTCACAACTGACTTGCTTTGATTATTATTACGCATCGTCGATCTTACACTCGGAATGCATTGATACAGTATTTCGTAAGCCAGAAAATTATGTATCCTAATCGCTAGAATGAAAAAAAAAAAAAAAATTATAATCTCTCAGAAGAAAAAAGTTTCGAAGTATTCTTGTAATTCTGCAGACCGATGCCTCGATGCATTTTCTTTCACAACATTTTCGTTCCACCTTTTTTTTTCTCGTTCTAGCCGTATACGTATATAGCAGCTTCAGTGGAAGAAAAAACTTCGAATATACTGGATTATCTGAAGAATTGTAATTATCAGAGTTTTCTTTGTCCAGATAATCGAATATATAAAATATAGACTCACACGGACGTGCAAGTCCGAGTGTGATGCTATTTTGTTGAGAAAAATACAAAAAAGAAAAAAATTAATAAGACTCCAGGTTTTTTTTTTTCTTTTTTTCTATAAAACTGTAATTCATCTTAGGGCTCATTATGTTCGCGTCGTGATTATTCTTGTTATTCATTTTACTCAGCTTACACCTTTACTCGAGTGAATAACCTTCCCTTCTCGCTCGATCTCTCGTTAAACCGGTAAAAACTACAGACCGGGCTTTTGCACTACGTCGATTCCAGTATTATATATCTCGGTTCTTCTGCCGAGGAAACTTCGCACGCTACGTCAATAAAATGTTGCGTTTCTTTTGTAGGTCGTGTTTTAATGATCATTGAAACAAAAAAAGAGAGAAAAAATAAAATAAATGTGTATACGTGATTTCTTTTTGGCCGAACGACGAGTGAATCGATTTTTTTGAAAAAATAAGCTGTTAAAATTGAAATCAATGATTTCATTAACAACGATCATTCCGTGAAAATGTTATTTATTTATTTATTTTTTGTCATTTGATTCATTACGTGACTACGGAAATTCTGCAATTATCATCGCAAGACCATGTCGGAACGTTTTGCAAAACTCGTTATTAATTTTTAAGGGCTGCATGCCTCTCATTCCGTTTACAAAGTACGCATAATTGCTAGATTCAATACCAATGAATAATCCAAGCGTTTGTGACTCTCTCGTGCTTCATTCAGAACTGTGTAATTAGCTATTAATTTAAAATACTTCCTTAACGACCAGGATCTTTACCGTTAGAACAATTTTGCACAAATGCGCGTCTCCTTAGATATATCATTTGTTTTGAAATCTTTTTCACGTACAGAAGAGTGAGGATTTTATTATTTGAGATAGTGTTATTATTGGTGAAATGAGACAATCTTCGAACAGTCACAGCCACCTGGAACATGAATATTCGTATTAGTTTTCAATGAATTTATCGTGGTTACAGAAAAAAGAAATTTTTTTCCACTATGACTATATTCTATGAGAGTTTTTACGATTATAGAAATCGTGAATAATTCTAAAATAATTATCCATCACCGAGGTATACTTTTGAGTTAAAAATGTTGACATTTTATTAAAGGCAACGTCCGTTGAATAAGTTTTGTAGGGAGTGATGAAGGGGTCTCGTGAAGTTTCTTGGCGTTAGCACGAGAGACGTGTTTACATGAGCCAAGAGCAACGGTATCCTGGTGATCACGAGCCGAAACGTTTCCGGCGTTGTTGACTGAGCGAGCGAGTTCGAATTTACGAAACAAGGCACAGTTATTACGTGGGCAAAGCCATCGCGTATACGATTTTTCGTTTGGGGCCTCTGTTGTCCGATGAAAATTGGGATCCGAGTGGTCAGATAAGTTTCGAGGTTATCGACTTGTAATTAAAGGTGGCAAAGCTCATTTTGCACGCTTGTAAAATGATGCACCAAAAGGGGTTGGACCGGTCGATGACGCATATTAACTGGTCTGGTTACACTTTGCTGTCTAATTGAACAAAAATTCGTATGGGTTTTTCATTCCAGGAGAACATCATGTGGGTTCCCAGAGTATTTTTGGTACTGATCCTCACTGGGCTGGTGATCTGTGATAAACCGAACGACGAGTATGAAAACACGAAAGATATATTCGATGTTCTTCAAACTATATTTGATGGTATAGACGCCACTGGTATGCAGGATTTCACTTCCCAATTCACGCCGGTCGTGCCATTATCGAAGGTACAGCTTGGCTAGCTTAGACTATTTACAACTCTTTCCAACTATGTTTTTTAAGAATCTCGTTGAAGTCACGCTGGCTCAAGTTAATTCGATATGATTTTTGAACGATGATCGTGAGAAAGCTATTTCATTCAAATCGAGTTCAATTGAAAGCGAATATTTTTGAAGCACTTGCCGAATGTTCTGGAATATGTGACAAAAGTTTTCATATAGAAAAAATGAAATAATGTAACATGTTTTTAAAAAATGATGGAAGTTTCGTAAAAAACTGTTTTTACACCATAAAGAAATCTATCAGAAAGTTTTCAATTCGTTAAGTGAAGATTCTAGGACCTGCTCCGTAGATGTGGTAAAATGAGATGAGCCCTTTGGGCCATTTATTTGACTATGATTTTATGTAAGAAAAGATCTGAAAAAATTAAAACCTTCTTTGAACTTTTGACTATACGATAGAATAATCGGCATCTTCGAAATTCCTTTTTTATATAAACACAAAAAACAAAATGTACGGACACGAACGACCCAATGTTCACAACTCTAGGGTTGAAAAAACAATAAACAGTTTGGTGCTCACGTCCGTGGGCGTTCTGAAAAACGTATTGAGTAGAACATTTCAAGAGAAGGATCGGGGAGGATCCGGTGGTTGGGTAAGGTTCGAGAAGGGTCGTAAATCAAGCGTTCACGGATATCTGACTGTAAAATCAACCGCTGAGTCGTGTCGAACTAGTGTGACTACAAGAGTTTCTAAATTGCTTCACCCCTCAGTAAATTTGGGATGCACAGCTTTCGTTTCCAAAAAAAAAAAAAAAAAAACTGTTAAATTGATGAGGCTGCCTCATTATTTGAATCGTTTCAGCTCAGAATAAAATCTGACGAAGAAAAATTAATTCGAACGTTTCATGTTACTCAGATGGACAACAACTTGGCAGGAGGCCATACAGGCGGTGGTCCTGGAGTTGGTCAACTTCTCGCTGGTATGGGTAACCTCATGGGAGCCGTTGCTGGCAATAAAGACGCCAAACCCGGTCAACCTAACGCTGGAATGGCTCTACCGGTGTTGGGATCACTTCTCGAAATGGCATCGATGGTTAAGGGCGCAAGCGCAAACGAGAGATCAAAGACAAGCGCGGATGAGGATTCTCCGAGTGGCGGAGGCTTCGACATGGAGAACTTGATGAGCATGGCTAGTATGTTCATGGGTCAGGGTGGAAACAGTCAAGGCTTGTTAGGTCTATTGCCAATGTTTATCGATACAATGAGCGGGGGAGAATCGAACGAAATTGATACAGGCAAAAAGCATGATCACTCTTCGCACTCGTGGTACATGCCACCAATTTTGGAGAATATCCACGTCATGTGGGATCACTTCAGGTAAAGCTATTCAACGTTTCGCCACGCTCGCGTCATTCGTTCATCGGTTAAACTATAAATTCGTTATTCTCTCGTAGTCATTCCGAGCTCGGCCAAACTCTGTGGCGTAAAAGTGGCCTCGAGCAAATATTCAGCACCATGGTAAACGAGAATGGTCGCATCAAATACGAACAAATATTCGACAGTTTCGAGAATCCTAGTCTTAGGAGAAAGTGGATCAGATCTATGACAAACTTCATTGCTGATTGGATCGCTTATATCGCGGATCCTGCAACTCGCCAAAGACATATAACTACCGTACAATTCGTGGCTAATAGTTTTCTCAAATCTCAGGGTTATCCGAAAGTAGCTATGTTCGATGCTACGAAACCAGTTGAAAGTCTTACCAGGTAATATTTCTGTGTGGCTTTCTGATGTCAATAAATCAGCTCATTACTTTCATCAACAGCATTCAATATTTCGTGAGATTATATTCAAAATTCTTTGTTCACTGTTCCCAGAGTAGTGAATGCAGGTGCCAAGAGACATTTGAACATGCAAATTGACAGTCATCAATACATTAAACCAGCAGTCGCTTATATTCAGGATCTCATGAAGCTCGCATCAGAAAAGGGCTTCATAATGTCGCGTGTTAACGCAAATGAACTCAGTTACAAGCTCAGCGAAACGATAAACAATGACCTCATTTCTCCGTTGCTCAAGGTATACGTTTATCATTTATCCATTTACTTATCATACATAATTAAGCGTTCAAGTGGCCGAGGTCACAAAATTACCGAAACAATTAATAAGGGAAACTTAATTTGCTTCTAATCACCAATTTTCTTTATCAATTCTAGGTTTATCGAGCATACAAGTGGGCTATTAAGTCACCGAAATGCGCGAAGCACGTATTGTGCACGATAAATCAGCCAAGTAACGAGATAGAAGACGACGTTAAAATGGGCCAAGTCAGAGCGTTGCTTACTAAAGTGGCCAGCTATCCAGCCGCTTGGTCCATCAGTGACAAAACTGGAGTCAGCTTCTGGTCGCTCTACGGTGCCATTCAAGAAAACGATCGATGCCACGTGTGTTTTTACAGTTTTTCAATTAAATCTAGCAATTTCATTAGAAAGATCCAATCGCATCGCATAAGCTCGAAACTCTCACCCACTTTTATCTTCTGAACGCAGTACAGTATTGGCTTACATGAATTCATAGTAGTTCGACGGTCTGTCGAAAAATAAAATAGCCAAGAATTTTTCGCTTTTAAATTTTGTGTTCTATCTGAACAACGAATTCGGGATTTTTATCTCAAATTATTCTGTAGATAAACGGTAATCGATGATATTCTTGTTTTCCAGGATAAATATCCAGTTGACTGTACGGAATTCCACGAAGAAGAAATCCGCGTGACGACCGAAGCTGCTCACAGCGAGCTCTGAGAAGCACTATGTCAATTATCCGTTAATCTGAAAGTGGATAGACAAGTAAAATGAGTGTTTTGAGCTAAACTGACTTTCGATTCTCTGGTGTCAAAAAAAAAAAAAAAAAAAAAAATGAATGTGACGACAGTGGGACAGGAGTTGTCACGCGTCCAATGACCAATGAACCTCGATATATATTTTTTTTTTTGTAGTCAGTAAGATGACGGATCTCCGATCGGACGATCTTTTCGGCAGTTAAGCCTCTATTGAGGGATAATAAAATTTTTATTTTTCGTTATTAAGAGAACGCTCAAGTACGAAATGGAGGAAACATACGTCGTTTTATTTTTCAACGTTGCTAAGCTCGAACAACGTATTTCTTGATAACGATTCAACTTTATCGTTATCGAATCTCAGAATAATGACAATATCATCATTGTAGAGTTTTGCATCGCATGCGATAAAAATATTACGATATTTTTTCACATTGCATGAATGTTTAGAAAATAATTGCATAAAAAACAAATACAAATTAATCATTACATAAGACTTGGTGCGATTCTTGACTATTTTAACGAAAACGTCACGATCTATCGCGCTATAAATCAATCGCAATAGATGGTAGGCCGACTGCTCTTGTAAATATTAGGATATTGGAGTCGTGTGAAAATAAAATCTTGAGAAAAAAAAAAACCTACTGATAATAAATCATGCCGAAGTCAGCAAAAGAAAAAAATTCAACATTGTTTTTGTTTTCGTACTTTTATTCTCCCTCACGTTCAACCACTTTTGCAACACTCTTCGTCTTTTTCAAATTTATCATTTCTTCTTGATGCTCTTGCACGCCCATTCCAGGCCCTCCTACAACATTCAAAATTCCAGGTTAATTAAAAAAAAATAAAATCTTCATACAGCATCGAATATTCAGAAAAATGTTTTTCGTTGATCATCTCTCAAATAATTACGACTGCTTATCATAACAAATTTAGTTGGTACTAGCAGCAAAAAGCTATTACAGCGGATTGTGCAAGATTTTTCTTGAATTCTACAAAAATACGTAGGAGATATGAGCAAAAATATTTTTTTTCAAACTCCCCGAAAAATTGGGGCGCTGGTATCTCAAAATATTTGCATTTTTTCGAGCCACCGCTCATTTCGAGTTTCTCACATGATATTTCCACTTTCAATTTTATCTCGATATTTTGCAAAAAGTTATGGCTCTCTACCGGCTGAACGGGATATGTCCAAACTATGAGAATTCTTATTATTAACCCATGGAATCCTACAAAATAAAACTAAAAACGAATTTTTGTTTGTTTCATTCTATGCAAACCTTGACGCCTTTTCCGTCGGTCGCTATGCAAGATTGAATCTGCCAGTCACGATCCTTAATATTGTGGAGACCCAGACCCTCAGCAATTTCAGCGGCTGTTACAGCTTGACCCAAGTCCTGCTTGTTCGCATATACGAGGAGAGGTATAGAACGCAATTTGTCTTCGACTAAAAGCTCTGAGAGCTCCTGACCCGTCTCTTCCAATCTCGCTATGTCCGCACTGTCCACTACGTAGATCTTTTGGATAAATATGAAAAGAAAAAAAGAACAATTAGGTGCAAAAACATCATCATTAAATCGCCTCACTTTATGACAGTTACCATGCCCGATGCCAAACACCCTTCACCCAAATCACCTAAAGAAATTCTGTCAATTTGCTATAGACAGAGCATTAAAATCTGAGAGAAAATGATCTTGAAATTTTTTTCTCGGTTGCATCGTTGATAACTTATTTGCTGTGAGCCTTTTATCAATATCTATGATCGGTACGTCGGGAAGATGAAGAGCCTGGAGCCTTATGATTTTAGAATTTCAGGGTCCATTGATTAATCGCGTATAACGATGTTCATTTTTTTCGGAAATTTGATGTAAATGTTAAGAAGATAAATAGGAGTAAAAAAGTACTAACGAGTACGTCGGTGTTTTCGAAGTAATTACGCCAATAGGGTCGAATTTTTCTGGCACCACCGATGTCCCAGACGTTTAGTTTGAAGCCTTCGCTTTGTACACTTTTTATGTTGAATCCTTGAGTAGGAGTTACCTGCACAAATAAAAATCATTTCATATTTCGTATACATCAAAGTTTATTGTTTCTGAAATATCAGAGCGAAACTCACTTGAGTTATATCTTCACTCGCTAGACACTTTAAGATCGTTGTTTTTCCAGCATTATCGAGTCCGAGAAGAAGTAACCGTAATTCTTTATCCGGATTAGAACGTAGTTTACGGAGTATCGACAAAAGTCCCTGAAATTCATGGCACGATCGTTAAGAGCTAACTCGGATATGGGATTCGATCGATACTCGGTAAAAATTCATAATTCGATTATCATACGGTAATCGAACATTAATACTTAATTAATTGCAGACTGCTATTTATGGTCTTGAATTATGTTAGTGCATGGTGGAAGTAGGTCAATGACAAAAATTATTGATAAATAGCGTGAAACTTGTAGGTTATCTCCAATAATTTTCTATTTTTTTTTTTAATACAATCTGTAAACATGTGTTGTTCAACAAATTCGTATAAAACAATGAATGTTGGGTAAAAGTTTGTAAGTTTATCGAAGTTACGTGAAAACTCATTGTTTTTTTTTTTCCCCCATTCGGAGTAAACTTTATTGTTGATTATTATCAATGCTTGAACGAGTTTTTCTGCGATCTGACGAACCATCAGATACACGGTAATTGGAAATAAATAAATCACCAGTCTACTTGAGTTCCACGAGTGCAGGGGTGAACTGAGTTGATAGGTTCAAGTAATTCCGTTAAGTAAATTCCGTTGGAATATTAGTAAAAGGATGAAGGTTTATAACGAAATTCATTAAAGTCGAATAAAAGTTAACGTATTCCCGTATTCGAGCAGATTTTGTTATTAAACATTAATTTTCTGCAAGGTTTAACAAGATTACCTTCAATTTGACGTTTAGTGATATTGACACAGCGTGCGTTTGACAGTTAAAAAATAATGAACGAAATACTCCAGTGCATTCACACTTGATACGTGCATATTTTTTGCTTTAATTTTTATATGGTTTGTTGTTATTTTACCATCTTTATTTAGTCTCTCTTCGGGATTTACAGCACAGGCCCTGAGGCTTTCTCGGCAGACGCGTTCTTTTTGTTGCGTCGTCCACCAAATTTTCTGTGTTGTTTTGCCGGTATCTAAGGCAGGTGCTACCCTCTTGAAGCTTCTAATCTCGGGCTATGTACGCATGCGTCCGAAATACGCTTCTTTTCCTCCCCATATTTTGCTAAGAATCGATCAAAAACATTAGGATTACTCGAAAAATTGTTTGTCTCATTGATAAAATATGTATCGAAAGAGTTCTTTGTATCTATCGGGCCTTTTATCACGAGGGCTACTTATATTGTCATTTAACTGAAGAATAGTGGAACAGAATGAACTTGTTTCATGACAGTGGAGCAAGATGTTTATGTAAAGATCATTTTGTCTTTTGATACATTTTTTTCTTAAAATTAATCCTTAACTCAACGTTTTTTAGTAATTGTTTTCAACAATTAGTAAACGACTTACAGACGGTAAAATTGAAATCGCTTTTGACAGATGATGATAATATTTATTGAACGGTCGGGCGCGACTATGTTTTTCAACGACATTGTCGACTGACAATAACTGCGATGGTCGGTAACGAAGATATTTCGAGTCAGCAGAAGAGAGTGAAATGTTCTAGATGGCACAAGATGCTCAGGACAAGAAGTTTATTGGACGCTTCTTGTGATTTCGCAGATTTAGAAACATAGAGTTAGGCGGTAAGCCGCGGCTGGCTTCACGAACTTATAGTTTCTGGCGAATTATTATTGCTGTTTGGTTGCACCATGACCTCCTTTTCAACTTGAAGAGGAGGAGAAGAGAGCGAGAATGCGAGAGGGAAGAGAGTCGTACATGCAACGATACTAACCGAATGCGAAAACATTAGCTCTGAGAAGGCCCAACCATCATAGATGGACAATGGGTGCATGTATACACGTATGAACGTACGTGTGTATACATATATCTATATATATATGAAAATATACCGAATAGAAACACTGGTAAAATTGATTTTAGTTCAGCAGCAGGAAATGCGCATTCCCCGGATATTATCCACGAATGTAACATACATGCAGGCTTCAACGACAAGAATGACTATGAATTTCGCTGATAAATATTGTTCGCAGGCTAAAAATTCATTCAACTTTTTTGTCAATCGTCAAGCCGATTTTCATTAAACGTCTCTGGGAATCCCTTCGATTGACAGCTCCATTTCGTACAATAGATTTTTTAATTAATCAGATATCATATTTTCATTAGCAGATTTTTTTAATAACCCAATCGTCATGTCCTCTATTAATTGCAAAAAACTTGACTGAGATATATTTATTTGGATGAATTACTTGCGTTTTAATTTTGTTAAATAATAATAAAATCAAGATATCGTTACAACGGATTTGTATGAAAGTGAAATAATGATTTTGTTTTTATTTTAAGAATAATTTTATTCGGGCTTTTATCAGGCGGGTTAATGCGATAATTGAACAATAAACGATTAAACGCGATCGTAACGAGAATTCGTATTTCGACGTAATTCCAATTGAGAATAAAAAAATAAAAAACGATGTAAAGCGACGTGAGAGAGCCGGGTGTGTAATTGGAAGCGATGTGCGGTTCAAATGCAACGAAACCGCGTGGCGTTGGAGCGTCGCGTCGCTCGTTACACCCAAGGACGTCCAGAAATATCCACTTTTCGACGCCGAACGACGAAGACGGCCAAGTGGCGAAAGCCGATCAAGTCCATGTGGCGCCGCGACGAATCAACGATGCAAAACGCAGGGTCTTGTAAATATATACATAAATATATAAATATATATGAAGGCTCACTTGCAATATCCCTTTTACCTCATTTTCGTCTTGACTATTTTAGCTGAAAGGCAAGAAATAGGCAAAATGGCGTCGATCTAAGGACAAAGTTCATGTTGCTCTCGAGTTCCAGTCAGATGCATTCAAATACTCCGCAGAGTGTGTGACAAATGAATAAACTTTTTCTTCGATTTAATATCCAAAATTCGTTATATTTATAATCAAGAAAAAAAAAAATGGACGTCTGCGTACGTAAGATAATATGAAAATTTGTGATTTTTCGTAGCCAATTTATTCGTCGATGCATAGGATCAAACAGTGATGTGGCATTATTGGCATCGGGATAATTAGAAGGACGTGTGTGCGATGTTGCTGAAATTAACAACATGGATGCACATATGAGGCGAGAACAGGGAAAAGGAGTATGAGGAGGAGAAGAGGGAATAGAGCTCGTACGTTAGCTCGATCGGAACAGTGGAACGGAACGGTACAGGCCACGGGCCAAGCTCCTTGGATGGGCATATAACCGGGGTACTTTGGTTTGCCTATAGTATATGCTCGTCTCTGGATATCAGGCCAACGTCACGTGTAAGTGTCAAAATCAATATTTGGCGTCACTGGGTTATGATAACGCGGAAAAGAGAGAGATCGAGTGTGAGCGAGAGAGAGAGAGAGAGAGAGAGAGAGAGAGAAACGGTGTTGATGGAGGCGGTTTGTTCGACTGTATATACGTCTCACTGGCAGTCTGTCGAGCACATTATACACATGTCTATCCTGTTGAGCTTGTAGATACGGAAAATGCATTCCATATACAGGATGCCTCAAAACTGATGTACCAGATTTGCGAAATTAACGAGAAACGTGCAATTCTAAGATGAAATAAATGGCTGACGAAAAGTGGTGATTGCGACTGTAGTCATCTACAGGACGTTGCACGGATTGTTGGTATACTCAAAAAAAAAAGATCGAAAACCGACAAATTCGAGTACACAAGAGTGTAGAGGGGCTTGGGTTGCATTAAAAAAAAAAAATGCTTGGCATTGAACCACTGTCGTAGCTCTTGATACATGTTTCGAGAATACTGCTTCGGAGAGGAAAATGAGTCAATACTTTTCGCTTCAAAATCTCCTGATTTTGTGTACCTTTGTAAATGTCTTTATGGACTCGTTACAATCTGTTGTTGTAAACGTTACTGTGAATAAACACATTATACGTAGACATATCGATGAGCAGAATTTGATCATTTTTCAAACAGTCTTGATTCGTACAGTGCCATTCTTCGTACCGGAGATATTTTTTTTACAAATTCCTCGTATAATCCACTAGGCGATTAAACGATTCGTTAAAACGTTGAAAGCACAGCGGGTTACGATCGACGTATGACACTGGAAGATAATTGGACTTCAATTTTACAGAGTCCAGGATGGTTTTACGAGAACATTTGTTAAAACCTCACTATCATCTGTCAGTACTGCCAACGTCAGAGATTTCTTTTCATTGCCAGTAATCAGTTGGCTTACTGCATTAGATCTAAATTCATTAGGGTCTAAGGTAACTGTCTGTGTGTATTGTGAGATGGGAGGTTCATTCCGCTACTATTTCCACCACTCTAACCGGCTGCTTCTCTCTTGTTCTCTTTATCTGTCTATCCACCTCTCGGGGAAGAAGGCTTTTCGAGCGAATCTAGGTTCAACTTGTTGCTTCGACCGAGCGCTTTACCGCCTTGATAGTTCCTGACACCTGATTAGATAACCCTGCACAAACATCCGTACACACGTACTCAAATGTTTTCTTCAAGCAATTGACTAAACATGTCAAAAACACTAGGAAGTACCTAAAATTTCTACTTGAACATTTGATGTAGATGGAAAAATGAATATTTTATCGGGCTTATTGGATTTCCGAGTGGACATTATTCACGAAGCTTTTATTCGCCCCAAACCATTACATCGGTACAAAGTTTTATCATCTTCTGATATACGAAAGAAAAGTTCAATTCAAAAAGTAAGCCGAAGCTGAAGGAAATGTAAAAGAAAAAAATAAATAAAAACTTCAACATCCCCGTTACCATGGTGAATTAAGGCGTGGAGGCTGAGGATGGATAGAGCAAAGGGAAAACGATAAAGAAAAAGAGATGGGAAATATGGGCGAGGAAAAATAGTGCACGTCCAGAGACCAGAATTTTGTAGCCACGTTGCGATATTGCAAATTGCGAGCTCCCGGGAGGTCAGACCATAAACTTCCGGCTTTGGGGCGTCCCAATGGGGGAAGAAGCTGCAACATGCACTCCCTCTCCTTTTTCACCCCTCACGGATATCTACAACGAGAGAGTCTCCTTTATAACTGTATATCCAACCACCATCATCATCAAACGAAGTATAGGAGCAATCTTTCTGACGCAATATAACGACGAATATCCCTCGGGCTCGTTGCCACGATTCCGGAAAGAAAGGCGGTCGCCATTTTTATCCTCCATGCGCCAAATGTTCAAACAAAAAATGGAACAAGAGAGACTTTGATGGATTGATTGGTACAGAGATTTATTTCTACCTATCGTGGCGCAAATCATTCATCCAGAATGCTTGGAGGGTTCGTACGATAACGAACAGCTGAAGATCGTATTCAGGCTTTCAATTTAGAACAAAATATCTATTTCGAAAGTCTTTGAGCGAGTTTTTTGATCGTACGAAGCATCGATTCGTTACTAATTGTTGTAAATTGAACGGACCGAGGCGTGTGAAGTCCTGTGTTTCTGATGAAGAGCCACGGCATGGGTTCGACGTCAAGTGTTTCAAAAACGAACAAGAATAAACTAAAGATTTCGTAAAAATCGATGTGCGCTCAATCGCCACTGGATTGTTGTTTGTATAGGTATTGCTGGAGTTTTTTCGATTCCGGCTTATTTTCAGGAATAAATGAATCATTAGTGCTAAGGTTGAGAAAAAAAATGTCCGGAGACTTTTCGACTCAGACGTCCCTTTCAAATTCAACTGGAAGGAAAAGAAATTCTTTTCAACCTTTCTGTGTATGTGTTTCATACAAAAGTGCCAGAGAATCTTGAGGGGCAAAGCGATTTAAGAAACAGAGGACGGCAATATCGAAAGAGGGGCAACAGAACACCGAGGGTAAAATTAAGGGATGAATGGGGGAAGGGAGTTAGAAAGAATGGAAGGAGAAAATGGTTAGTGGGAGTAAGATTGCAGGGAAGAGTAAGAAGAAGAGAGAGAGAGAGAGATGAAGTGGTCCGAACTAAGATGCAGAGAATGGAGAGAAAAGCTAGGAAAGCGTCAGAGCGAAAAAGAGGGAGAAGAGAGAGAGAGAGAGAGAGAGGGCAAGTGAGTGCAAAGCTATGCGCTCGCGCAACCCTTGGGGTGGTGCTGATGTCTTCTGGCAACGAGTTATATAGATGCTGGGCTACGGAAACCAGCGACTCCATCTATACATGTATACACGAATATCTGGATATATATTTATACTCATATAATGTAGTATTACTGTGTATTACGTGCACAGTAGTATAGAGGCTTTTCTGGTGGGGCACTTTACCGCACCATCGACGTCTGGCTCCCATGAGCACCTACTCAGTGGTACTTCGCTATTTCTATCGGGTTTTCGTAACCGCAAAGGGATAAAGGAAAGGTGTTCTGCCACTTTCTTTGCTCTCTCAAAGTTCACACACATTTGTATATATATATATATATATGGATACGTACTCGTACTTATTTACGGGTCGATAAGCGAGTGTACTTTCTTCATGTATTCGAACTTCTTCTTTCTCGACCTTTGATTTTATTCACAGCGAAACTTCCCACCTTCGAATAATCATAGCGCCATTAATTTTTTACTTTCAGTCGATCGAGGCGAATCGAAAGAACACTCGAGTTTCATTTTGAAAGAACGGAGATTGGTTCAGTTATCAGTTTGTTATTCGATCAAACAATTAGAATTTCTTATCGGTTACAGATTTTTGTTTTTTTTTCAATATTTTCATGACATTCATGATAATTTTACTTTGAGAACAAAATTGGATAAGATTTTGATTTGTCGAAGGGAATAAAAGTTTAAAACGGAAAGAAAGAAAACTTGCAATGCAAAGAAGGAGGACATAGAAATCTAGCAACGTACTACCGATGAATGGAAGTAGAAGGTAGACATAGATATCTATGGCGTCTTCTATCGCAACAGATGCCTGTTGCTACGCGGTCGAGGTAGGGCACAGTGGCTGATGCCAGTGTGGCTGCGATCTCTTCCTCCCTCTCACATTTTCTCTCTCTCTCTCTCTCTCTCTCTCTTCTCTCTTCTTTCTCGCTTCTTCTCTCTTTCTCTTTCTTTCTCCCTCGACAACTCTCAATGCTGTTGGCTTTTCGACTATGGCAAACTTTCCAACTCTTCTCCTCATTCTCCTTAAACATTTAAATTTTCACCTTCCATCCAAATTCAACTGTTAATTTTGCACATTGTTATGAAACGTATCACTTTTTGTTCAGACACACAAAAAAATCAATATGCTAATCGTACCCTAATATACACAGTCCAACACTTCTAGATTCAAATCATTATTTGCCCAATCTCTACATAAAAGAAAATTAAGTGCAACGATAATTTTTTTTCTGATAAAACAATCATTGGTCAACCCTTTACATCACTTTTATCCCAACAATAGGTAATATCGTTTTTATAAATAAATGAGCTCAATGGAATCAACTAAAAAATTTATATGGAATTGACATTTGAATTTGATACAAACATCGATTTTGACGACAAATAAACGCGATTGTTATTGGTCAAAAATGAATTAATGATTCATTATAATAATTACGATAATTGTACATTAGTCGCTTTAATACTAGTTGATCCGAATTACCACCCTTGATCCTGGAACATCGATGGAACCGTGTAATCTCGTTTGAAAGAGAAAATGGGAAAGGAAGGGATGCGAAAAAAGAGAACGAGAGCATCCAGGGCGCAGAGAAAAAGAGAAAGAGAGAGAAATAAAAGAGAGAGAGAGTCTTCCGAACCTACCCTAAATCGAAGAATTGCAGGGACACACCCTTGCGAAGGAATGGGAGGGATTCTTGAGGGCCGAGGAGACCCAATCGGGGAAGGGGGAAACGCGACCCTGGGAGTTTTTCTTCGATGCTTCGTAGCATATAACACGGGTGTCTCTATCCATTGGGTTTTCTGGTGGAGCGAGAGGGGGAGGGGGCAATGCAGGTCGTATCCCGGAAGCCTTTTGCCATCTCCCACTTTGGCCTTAGCTTTCGTACCTTTATACCCTTCCACCTCATTCAATCCCTTTGCCCATGACACCGAGGACATGATTTTCTTACCAATGCCCACCTTGTCGGGATGTTCTTCTCTGTTGACCCTCTTTCTTCTCCATTGCACCTTTTCCATCCATTTACCTTTACTTATTTTCAGCCTTTTTGTATTCAAGCTACTCCTGGTTTGTCCCTTGAATAATACTCCATTCACATTTCATCCTCCATTAATTGCAAAAGGATTTGGAAAATAGGCTCCAACTCGGTTGTTCAATTCTGAATATTAATTCTGAAATAATTGAACAAAAATTTGCATGATCATCCGAGATTGCTCCGATATTATTGATCCTTATTCGTGTGGAATGTAACCAATCTAATTTGATGAAAACCATCCATTTATCGATAACATGAAAAACTTTAGTGTTGAAGTCAAATTTTGCTGGGCTTCGAGCACTGTATACTTCAAGATCCAAAAAATTACATTTTTTTGTTGTATTTTATGAAATGAATTACTTCCAATTTGTAGTTAATAAAAATAGTGCATCGCAATTCTTGGAAGGTAGTTTGATATTCGTTCAAAGCTTTCATTTCAAAGACTTCTCGGAATCGATGTCCAAGCCTGGGTGTTTCTTAGAATTTTCACCAATTGGGCAAAGATGGAGGAACGGTTCCGAGAGGTATTGAGGTTCGTTTGGAAGCTCAGAGACCAGGGGTTTTTCTTTCTATCTGTGTAAGAACGGTCGCCGAGCCCCCACTCTAAGAGAATGTTCAGTCATTGACACACGCACACATAAAAAGTCTGGAGCAGGTGCCTACAATAGAAGATGCCGTAGCATATCAGTAGAGCAGAGGGAAAAGAGAAAGAGAGAGAGAGAGCGAGAGATGTAAGAGCAAGAACGAGTAAAGGTAGGAAATTCTACGTCGAAAGAGAGCAAGAGACGGAACGAGATAGAAAGACCGCGGCAACGCCCATTTTTTGATAAGCTAGTTACCCGCCACCCTGCATCGCGACGTACAGAGGGTAGTTTTGAGGGGCAAGGAGGGTTGGGAGGAAGGAAAACGAAGAGAGGCAGAGGTAGGAGGAGAAGGAGGTGGAGTAGACGGTATGAGTACCGAGAGAACTGAGCCCCCTCCCTTCTTTCCGTACCCCTTTATTCGCCTCGCACCCTTTTTGCACCGCGCCCTAGCCGCCCTCTTGCTGCATTTCGCACCAACGTGCGCAGTTGGTGCAACAGAGACTGAGAAAAAGTCCAAGAGAGGAGAGAGAGAGCGACGGATGGGAGGGGGGAAGAGGAAGACGGAGATGAGGTTATGGGGAAAGGAAAGAGAAGGAAAAGCGAGGGGAAGAGAGAAAGAAAAGTTGGCTGGCTCGCGCGCGACGTGGCTAGTAAGAGGGTTGGAAAAGGATGGGAATGAAAGAGCGAAGGAAAAAGAACCGTGAAATAAGTGAACGAGAGGGTGATAGAGTGATTTAGAAAGAGAGAAAGAGAGAGAACGCACCGAGATGTACGGAGTAGCTTGAAAGTGAGAGAAGAAGAGAGTGATGGAAGGGTGGAGAAGGTTGAGGGGTGGGTGTGGAAAAGGGTAACGGGGACCGGCGAGCCGCTTCTACCTTCTACGGAGATCAATAACTGCATAAAAATAAAGTGAGGCTCTGGCCCGCTACTTTTAACCCAACGGAAGAGAGATGCCCTTCTGCTTTTTCCGTCCGAGAGTCCGTTCGGTATAAACTTCTCTCTTTCCTCAGCCTCTCCCCCCCCTGCCACTCATCCTCTTTCCTCGATTTTGTATCCCCTTTTTTATTCGTTTTCTTCTTCTCTCCTTTCTCCTCTCCTCTATTCTACCTCTTCCCAATTTCCTGTTACATCTTTTCCTCCTGTCTGCTATGCCCATCCCTTTCTTTTTCTCGTTCTCTACTTTCGCGTTTTCGTCAAACAGAACGAACACATTTGCACTCTTCCACGAGATCCGCTTGTGGCTCTTACGCAGCATCCTCTGCGTCTCTTACAATTTCACCCCCGACCTCGTACTCAACTCACCCTCTGCAAGATCTACCTGGAGTTCTTCCTATCTCTTTCCATCTCCCTCTTATCGTTACCAGAATTTTTATCATGCTTCTTTTTCTTCTGTCTTCTCTGCCATTTGGACTCGTAAGATATTGCTTGCATTTTCTTAAGGGATGAACACTCTAAGCAGACTAACTAGGCTGTCATTTTGCTGGGCTTTCTCCTCTTCCGTCTGAGCACACTTTTTCTCTACATCGCTCTCCTTTCAACTCCCTCGTCTTCAACCACTTTTTCTTTATATTCCTCTTTACTTTCCTTTATACTTACGCCACATCTGATGTTTTCAAGATCTAAAGAATACCCAATTTGGGATGCGAGGCTGGCTGCATCTGGAGACACGGTCTTCGATCAATCAATTTTATTGGTGCACTTCAAAAATATCCTCTTCATACACCTGCTACACGACTGCCAGCTCGGAAAAATGGTTTCGAGCATCGAGCACAAATAACATTAACAGCTTTTTTCCAATGGGAACGAAGTTTTTGTTTCTCAATGTCGTTAACACAATTAGAGAAGTGCTTTCAATAGTTCAATTTGATATTGCACTGAAGTTTGGACTGCTGTAACGGAATGGAAGTTTTTTTCATTAGTCTTTTTCATAATGTGTACAATCACGATGTTTTTTCTCTTCCTCGCTTTGTTTGTCTGAGTTTCCATCGAGAAATGGAAAAAGTTAGATTGATTCTCGTTGCTCTCAAAATCACATCGAAATTATGATGAACAGTGTTTGTAAAGCAAATGATTTTTTTTTCTGTATTTCAACGATTCAAATTTCGAGACCATAATTCCGTGGAACCTTGGATAATCTTGAATCATGAATTGTTAATGAATAATTTATTCATATTGTCATTATTTTTATCATTTTTGAGGATTTTCTCGTGCGAAGTTTAAAGAATTTTCGGTACGTTTTGCCTCGGCAGTTTTTCGCGTAGAAAATAAAACAAGAAGAATGAGGTAGTATTTTTAACGAGAATGGAAAAGAAAATAATCTCAGTTTACGAAAGTGATAAAGATACGTTTCGTAAAGAGAACAAACAAGAAGGTATAAAAAAAAGGCACCAAAAAAAGCAAAAAAAAAAAAAAATGTAGAAAAAAGCAAACGAAGAGAGATAGAAAAACGACGCGAGCGTCAGCGAAGCGAGAAGACATACTCACGAAAGTATAACGAGGAAAAACCGGAGTGGGCCGGGTCGGGGATGTTTCTTCTCCGGAGGAAAGCAATTTTCACGCTGCGAGTAATTTAGTGGGATGCGAATAAAGGGGTTGGTGTAACTGCAGCCTGCAAACTATGCCCATATTTGTGTGGAGTTGTTGCTGCTCGCGCACGCATCTTCGGGATCAACGTGGCAAACGGAGAAAGAAAACGTGGAAAAAGCGCTAAGAGGAAGAAGACGAAAAGGCCAAGAGAAAAAGTGGGATTTCTCACCCCTTTAGACTTTAAGGCGAACGAAAGGGAGGAAATGCGATCCCCCGGGTTCTCGTTTTGCGAGCCACGTTAACCCAGTACCTATACAAGCGTACCTCTCTCTCTCTCTCTCTCTCTCTCTCTCTCTCTCTCTCTTTCACCCCTTCAACCCATTACCTTTACTACGTACATGCACCACCACCGGAGTCACTATATGAGGAGCACAGCACACGACCTGAACGAAAACTGTATACGGGTATAACCGCCGGAAAGTGGGCATTACATTCTCGTAACCGGAATAGAAAACGATTTTCTAACGGATCGAGCAACATAGTCTAAGAGCTATAGCAAAAAGAGTGCTGCTGCCGCGAGAGCAAAGAAAAAAAGTCGGACGTGCAAAAGCACGTCCAGGACGAAAAAAAAAATCCAACAATTTGATAAAGGAAGAATCTTTGACGGTGTAAGCATTAGGAGGAAAAGATAATTAACATTTGTAGAAATTCAATAAAAAAAAAAAATGATCGAAGCTAAGGAAACTGTTGAATAAAATAAATCAGAAGTTTAGAAACTAACCTTAATAAATCGAATGAATATAAAATTACAGAATTTCATTTTTGGACTGTGAATACCACAGCTTCACGAAAATGCGTTTACGTGTTTGAATATATTTTTTTCAACTGCACTTTATTTTCGACATTTTGACATATTTTTATGACATTGGCAATAAAAAATCGAGGAAAAATTTTTTATTTTCATAGCGGCGCCACCAAGTTTTCTTTACGAGAGTGCATACTAAAAACTCTTCCAATATAATTTTAAGTACTTCTCGCATCTTTAGCAGGGCGAATGAAATGCCCGGGTCACGGAATTACGCAGAATACTTAAATGCGAGTCGCTCAAGATCTTTGTGGCTGCGTGCAGTTTAATTGCAGTTGCACCTTGGCTCGGGCACGGGGTAAGGGAGAATGTCGCAGTTGGCTCATTTCCGTCTCGACCCTTGAAACTCCTCGAGTGTTTACGAAAGCCCTGTTGGTCGAGATTCTGTAGTTTTTCCATATCTTTTTTTTTTCTCTTCAATTTATTCGTTTTTTTTCTAAACTACTCGTGAAAGAGAAAAGTTGCAGAGTGGATCAAGCTATTTTAGGAAGATTATGTCGGTCGACGATTTACTTTATTTATAACGAGAATTCCAAGCGTACAGTTATAAACGAAAAAAAAAGTGAAATTATTCAAAGGTATGTCTTTGCGAATATTTACATCGACAAATAGTTGAAAACTATATAAGCGTTCTCTCATGATTAGTAACAAAAGGAAATGGAAAGTGAAAATATTCTCCCGATTTTTTTTTTTTTACTGATAATTTTTTAACTCTACGTTTTTTCAGATATTCTTTAATAATTATTGATGAGTAAAAATCGATCATTGAAGAAGGTGCGGAAATAACATTTTTTTGAAAATAAATTAATTTGACGTGTTCATTTCATTTTTCATTTTGTTAGGTTCTCTGTTTTTCAGTCAACTTCTTTTTTGTCATAATACGCGTCCAATTCCACGGTCGAGTGTCTTCTCTCCGCGTATATAAGAGTCTTAGGACAAAAGCTCAAAGAAGTATAGCAGCCTCCGTTGAGGAACTACGGTTCTAAATTATTTCTAGGCCTACGTTCGAGCACATATGCAAGAGAGTAAAGCCAGAATATCTCTGGAAAAGTGTCTTCATGAAAGAAAGAGAAGAAAGAACAAATTTCCGGAATGCAGACAGAAAAAAAAAATATAATGAAATTGAAAAAGAATTTTCTTGGTCAATTGTTTATTCAATATTTTTTCAATTGTTCGTTTAAAAACACCAGAAAATCACAAAACGTTATTTCGAACGGTGCAAAAACTGGAAAGACAATCACGTGGCTCTGGGAATCGCAACAAATTTGTAGCTATGATCATGATCTAAAATCTTTTGCATGAAATATTTTCACTATTCTTGATTTGAAAATCTGATACACGGAAAGACTTTTACGCTAATATTTGAGATAAATTTGTTAAAATATTTACTATGTTTTGCAGCAACGCTGGACTATATCGGCATTATATCACATTTCACAAGATCACATAGTAATTTCGATGCCCAGAGCAGTTGTGTCAAATTTTATTATATTACTATGTAGGGCTTGCAAAATTTAGCTCTGTTACATTCTTAAATCAAACTATATATCGAATCTACACGTTACTTACTACGTGCCTATCCTAAATTTTAATAGGTACAGCTACCGACTTTTACTATGTGACACTTCCATTTTTCACTGCGCGTTCTTACGAAATTTTTATATGCGCGAATCTCGCATTTGATTATATACAACTCGCAGTTTTGCTATATCACAGAAGCGATGAATAATTTTAATTACACATACATACAGATTCGAATTTTTGTATTTATTAATTCCAAAAGAATACAAAACTCCCACTGCCATCTTCAATGTACATTAATTTTTTTACAAGCCGGCTTTGAGTTCTTAATAGTTTTAATTTTTTGGAATAATTTTTTATATTGCTATGAGATGAAGATGAAGTCATGAAGTGTCTGGGGATTAGAACTTCCTGTCAGCATGGTAGTTGTCTAAGTCGTACATTGGATTCTGACAATTTTTTTTTTCCATTTCTCAAAGGACGTGTAGATCTTGGGTCCAAATTCGCTTCTTAAGGCTTTGAAGAAAGTAATTTTTTAACAGAGACAAAGATAGTATGGTCATTCTTCATTATTCCATTGTATCCCCAATATTTTCACATCCAAAAAAACTTGGACTGAGCAATTTTATATACTCTACATGTATTGTTTAACCTTAGCAATTAATAATGAAATAAGAAACTCACCTTTGAGATTGCCTTGAAACGCTACTCGAAATATATACCGCGTGCTCTCGACAATTTTTGTAGCAAGACTGATGACGGGCATCAGTTTGCGAGCACAAACATAAACAAAGCGACTGCTCAAAATTTTACTTTGTGCCACTAGTAAATTTCAATGTTCATAACTGCAACACGTCAGCTTTATCGTGTTCACGTGAATTTTGCTATATTAGGAAGTAAAATTCGGTGAGGGGATAAGTAATGACTTGTTGAAAGCGAAATATGAAACTTAATCTATTTTCGTGTGGCACAAACGAACAATACTATGTTCCTTGTTAAACTCTCACAGAATAATAATAAATATTTCGTATGTTTTCAATCAAAATTTGGCCAGTGACGGTTTTCGAAATGGCGTGGTACAATATTTACTATGTGCTACAGTAATAGTTCCCCAAATTTTTGTAGTTTTTGGCATTTACAGCATCGATTATCCTCATAATACCGATATGGTCGGACGTTACTATAAAAACATAGTAATTTATCGTATAAAAGTCTCTCCGTGTAGGAGTATACTGTTGCAACGCGAAGTTCCAGAATTTTGATAAGACGAATCTCTTATTTTCAAGCGTGGGGTAGAGAATTTAAATTTTCCCTGAAAATCGATTTGCCTCTAAATTCTGAGAGGAAGTAAAAAAAAAAAAATCTTTCTGATCCTATCGAATTGCCAGCAATTAAAAGAGTCTGGGGACGAGATGTAAAAGTGGTGGAGGACGACACGACAGAAAATTAGTAAGCGAGCGAAAAGAAGAAAAAAAAAAAGGAAAAGAGCGAGTTCCCTGGGGGGGTTGGCGAGGGTATAAGGGCGATCCAAGCTTCGTAATACATAAATCAGAGGTTCGTGGCTTCGCCATAGTGGTCGTGTGTTAGGGTAGGTCAGTCTCGACAGGGTGGGCCTCTCGAGAGAGAGGCAAGCTTACAGAGCCGAGGGGTTAAAGGTTTTAAGGGTGATGAGGAAGAGAAAAAGAGAGGGAAAAGAACCCGGACGCGTTAGTTTTTCTCTTTCCACACAAGTTTTACGTAACTTGTGTTCGGATAAGAGAAGCACCAGAACTTGAGACACGCGAATTTAGGGTGGGTCGTTGTCCATACGAGACCTCTACCCCGTCCCCTGATTCTTTGAGCCCCCTTTTGCCCTAATCCGTCGTCTCGTCGATGTCGACGTCAGCACCCTCGTTCACGCACCTGTCTTCTCTTGAGGTTCTTATAAATATACGTTCACGAAGATATATAAATGTACTCAAAGTTTTGTCCATTGAATGACAAACAGTCTGCGTATGTTATTTACTTTTTTTTTTTTTTCCCTCGACGACTAATTTTCAGTAGCTCAAAAAATATAACGAAAACCTCTTGCCCTCCTTATTTTACTCGAATTCTGATCGAGGTGATATATAATTTTGTAGGTTTTCAGAACGTGCGTGAAAGGAAAAGAAAAAAAAAAAAAACATTTTATATATGGAATATACATACTAATTACGAGTGTCTGTGGGGAAAAAGTTGGTTTGTTTGAGCGAGGGAAAGACACAATGGAAAAAGTATTGACGTAAAATGCAGCAATTATGTTTCTTTTATTCCGTTGTTTTAGTGCATAGGGGTAGATTTTGCTGCGCCCATTTTTTTTTCCCCTTTAAATTATTATTTGTGGACTTCGTTTAGCTCGTTTTTTTGTTTCGTAAAGACATTAAACATTTAGCCTTCATTTATGTAATTTTGTATTGCCATAATTTTCTTAATTAAGATTTGCTAAATATCGTATACATATATATCGATACGCCGAACCACACAATACGAATTAAGGGGTAATTTCGTTGATACTTCCTGACAATTACTCCGAAACTGTTCGAAGAATCGTTGAACGAGGCTTGCGAAAGCGCGCGCGCACACAGGCGATCTCAATCTCGTTTCGAGAAGAGAAATTACAGAGTCGATTAGCGTGCTGGGCTTAGCTTTGAAAAGGGGTTGAAAAAAATGCACCCCTCTTCGTGTATACGTCGTCTGTGTATATAGATAGCGTGGGTGGAAAAAAATTGAGGGATCGAGACAATAGGAAAGAAAAAAAAAGGAAGGGGGTGACTGTGGAGGAAAATAGAAAAATCCGAAGTACGGTTGAAAAAAGCGTGCAGGCAAACCCGGGGAAACTCCGAACCCTCCCCCCCCTCTCTCTCTCTCTCCTTCTCTTTTACCCTTCCTTTAGTGATCGCAAAGAACCCGGAAGTGAACACGGAGAACCTATAACGGGATCGGCGTGAATGGGTTTCAAATCAGGCGCATGACTATCCCATGCATCGAGCTTGAAGAGGGGAAAAAAAAAGCCGAAGACAGGGGAAAAGAGGGGAAGTGCAAATGGAAAAGAAAGAGAGAGATGTGAAAATAAGACCGAGAGGGACACAAGTCTCGGTGCCTGGTTGAGAAATATTGAGGATCCGTGCATTTAATCCAACGAGAGAGTCTCATTCGCCCTTACAATCTCCCGCATCCATGCTCAATTTTTTTTTTTTTTTTTTCATACGATGTCGCAGTTTTGTAAGGAAAAAAAGAAATCACGGATAACCGCAGCGGGAAACTGCATATTCTGAAAATTGAAATATCCTCGTTTTGGGATACCGTTGACAAAAAAAAATAACTCAAATGAGCTTCATCAATTTGACTCGAATGATTAATTACCTCAGAACGATTTCGCATACGCTGAGGATGGAGGAAAATGTAATTCCCTTGAATTCTACCAAATTTTTCATCGATCTTTGAGCAGTATTTATTGGTTTTGACATTCTTTTTTTTTTCACCGTCGGATTAATATATTTATCAATTATAACACGATCAATAACACTTGAACTTTCGACAGATCTAAAAATCAGAGAGAAAGGATCTTTCGCGGACGCAAAGTTCTATCGAATGTTTTGGAAAAGAGAGTTCGATAGAAAAATAAAAAGAGATGAAGAGTTGTACGCACAAAGTTTGTGTGGATCCATTGAATAGGCAGGAGAGCGATGAGTAGATGAGTGCGGTGAGCGGAAGCCAAAAGGGGCGCCGCGCACGATTCCAATGTACTTCTCGTACATACGTAAAGGACATTTCATTCCAGATCAATCAAACTCATTCGAACTGCTTGGAACATCAAGAAAAAAAAAACAATATTTTCATGATAATACAAATGCAAAAAAATAATCAGAAGAATTTTTTTTCATTTCGCTTAACGAGTCGACACACATCTGGTAAAACAATCTCGAACATTAGGAACAACAGTAACAAGTTTGAAGTTTTAACGAGAAGGAGGAAACCTCGGTAACGAATTTACGAATGGACCAAATCGAGAAATCACAGTAGTTTCTTATCTTCTCTGACATTATCTAGCGACGAATGAAAGGCGAATTTGTACGGTAAGTTTGTTGTACGACACAAAAATGAAAAAGAACAAAACGCGCATATTGGTTTTCCTGAGAAAAATTCACCGGAATACGATATTCAATCGACAATTTTTATTTTAGTTCTGCAGACGAGAGAGTGATCATCATTTTTTTGTTTTTGCACGAGGATAATTAAAAATTTTGATCTGCCTGTAGAAAATAAGTAGCTGGGGTTGAGGCAGGTCGATTTGGGTCGTGTTGCCCCATATATAGGATAGAGAAGGGTGCACGTAGCCCCTGTTCGTTCTGCACCGATTCCCTTCGCTCATTCGGCCGGCTCGAAGCAACCAAGCCGTTTTCTCACAATCCTGTTCTCTCTTTTTCAATACATCACACAAGCTCAAATACACAAACATACACACACATAAAATATATATCGTTCTTTCTATCTCGTTGCAAAGGGTCCACGGTGACCAACGGGTGGTTTCAAAACCCTCCCTAACGTGGACTCGCGCGCTATAATGCGCTGGAAAATTCCCTCCCGCGGATGGGGGGCGCTATGTGCCACTCACATTTATTATTGGCCCTTTTCCTCCCCCGGGACCCTTTGGAGTCGCTCTCCTCCGCGAGCTCTCTACCATTCCGCGATCTCGAACGCATTGCAAAAAGAGAGGAAAAAAAAAAAATTATTCTCCATCCCCCGCACATGTATTCTCGTATGAATCCTGCAACCCCTGCGTGTTTTTACCCCTGGAGGGCCGTGCTTTGTTCGTTTGTAGAAAAAAAGGGAAAAAAAGTCAATATTTTTTCGTGCGTTTTTCTCGTACGTCGATTATTTCGATTGAGAAACATTTTTTTTTTTTTTTTTTTTTTTTTTAAATTTGACTTTTTGTTTATTTCGATTATCTCATGGGACGTCATTTTGTTTAATGGGATTTGAGATGATCATACCGCTCATAAAATCTCATGAACTTTCAGCTGCTTCGTTGCTTGACCGCTGGCTTAATGTACATAATTCGTAGCGTATTTGAACATTATTTACTTGAACAATTTGATTCGTTACTCGCATAGCCCATGAACGTATATATATATGTATGCACATTTATGTGTAGCCTCGAGCGAGGGTAGCAGGAAGGATAATGAATTCGTACGACTAGTGTGGCGAATTCTCGGCGCGCTGCCGCCGCCTCGTTGGACGCGCTGGAGAAACCTCTAACTCATCTGCACGCGACTAAACGTTAGCGCAGGGATGGAGTGAAATAGGTAAATAAGTACTCAAAGATAAAGAGAAAAAAGACATTGGATCGTGTAATTGAAGCTTTGACATTTTTTGAGAATACAATTATATGTATATCTGTGGAAAAATTTAAAACTCCGTTCGATCAACTTTGCATGTTCAATTTACCAGCCAAACTGTGTTTCGTTGATTCGGCATAATGAGATTGGAGAACAAAAAAAAAAAAAAAAAAAATCATTATTCCCAGACTGGGTAAGGTTCGATTTTGCATTCTCAAGACTTGTACTATTGTCTCGATAACTTGAAACCATAGAAAAATGTGGATGTGATATACACATGGATTTAATAAGTCGAGATAAAGCATGAGAGCGGAGAGATTGATAATGAGCCACGAGAGTAGAGGGAGCGTAGAGAAAATGATGAAAAAGTTAAAATAGGGGTAGTTCGAGGAGCCAACAAGGAGAGTGGCAATAAAAGCAAGGAGAAAAAATAAAAGCACGAAAAAAAAGAAGCGTAAATAACGTTGCTTGAACGAACTGGCAATCAAGTCAATCAACCGAATCATTAATTAGAAGCTGCTTGAGAATTGTGCTCTCCCTTTTATCATACCCAGCTATCCATATATATGACTTTACGTGTGCGTATGCATACCTATATTTATGTGTTTGCCCCTTATATATCGCTCCGAGAGTTCGAGAGTACGAAATCCGAGAATGAGGGCGTATGAGATTCTGAAGGAAAAGGAGTGAGAAACTATGGTGTTTGAGAGTATCGAGGGTGTATACGTGAAGTTTGACTGATACGCGTTATCGATTGGAGGGAACTCGATCTAATCACATCTCATTTGATCTCTCTCTCTCTCTCTCTCTTCCAAAATCAACGAAATTTTTATTCAAGAAAAGAAGCCGATGGTATTCTGTGAAACTTCTTTTACGAGCGATCGAATATAGTTGTATCATTTTAATGAACATTTTTGCAAAACGTAATTCAATGAAACATGGATTATTTGTATGGACGATCAGTGTGGTAGTGGTGGTGTTGGTGGTGAAAAGTTTATAAAGAAGAGAAGAAGCGAATGACTACGAGAAAGTTGGCCGTTAAGAGAATATTAAAGCGACAGGTCATTGACCCTCTCGAGGATTAATAATGGCCTCCAATTATCACTTACATTAAGCGATGAAATACATAGACAAAGAAACTAAATGAAAATAAGAAGGAGTGCTTTGAGTGGAATTCTCACTGCGTGGAAAGCATTGAATCGCGATTCACCCCTTATTTCTTGATATTATACTTATGGGCATACTAATTACGTGACTTAGTATTTTTCATTCAAAGGGAGAATGTTGGCAAGATATAGAGACCTCTTGCATACGTGTATGTTGAAAAATTCATAAGGTTAAGACAGGGGTGATAGAGAGGCTGAAAGGATTCAAATTGTTAAAGTATAATTGATAAACAATTAAATATACTGGGTATTTTTTTTTTTAAACATTCGATAATTTTAATTACGAATGAATGAATAAATAGTCAGATGCGCGAATACATAATTTAATTGCAACTCTAAAAATCTGATGAGAAATTAATGAACTAAAATAACAAGAAACATAACTTTTTTTTTGTTTTTTAAGTAAATAATGACGGTGTAAGGAATGCAGGAGAAAAGAAAATGTGTTTTTACGGTCGATTTGGTTGACTCGAGCGTCGATCCTATACCGATATTTATTAGAAAAGATTGTGAGTCCTAAATATGGATATATAACGAATCGTGTGATCGCAGTATTGGCATCGACAGCCAGTGAATATCGGAACACATTCGTTACATAGCCTCCGTTTCTATAATAAATTTATACGAGTGTGCGAATATACGTGAGTTCATAAGTGTCAATCAGAGCGAGTCAGCAGTGAAGTAAACTGAGTTTTGGCGTTGGAAAGGTGCATTGCACGCTGTAATTTAGTACGCAACCTAAATTTTAAAAGCAAAACAAATGAAGATGGAGAGGGGGAAGCAGAGAGAAGAAAAATAAAAAAAAAATAGAAATAATGTGAGAGAAAAAATGATGAAAAATTAACAGAAAGGAACGAAAAATTGGAAAAGAGAAGAAAAACAGAGAGTGAGAGAGAAATAGAGAGAGAAAATGTAGAAAAAAAAAGAGAGAAATGAATAAAGAAAGATAGAGAGATAGAACGATAGGTCGGGTGTGTACGCTGAAAACTATACGGGCGCGGAATCCGGGGCTGACTTTGCGGCTGGCTAGGTTCGCCGGGTTTCATAAGTGGCGGGCTCACGCACCCCGGAAACCCGGTAAAAGCTGTTACCAGAGTCGTCGGCCTGTGAACGTACATGTGTGTGTGTCTGTGTGCGTATAAGTGTACTCTATATAAATACACGATGTATGTACATGTGTTTTACAAACACTAATATCCAATGAAAACCACTGCGTACGTATGAAGAACATTATATGCTTAAAAAAAGCTGAAAATATGACGATAGGTATATCAGTGCACAGGGACGATAAATAAATACCTTTCACAATGTGTCAGAGCAGCTTCGCGGATCATGCGTATACCTCACCGTCACTTTGATTTTAGTTTTTTTCACATATTTCTTGTTTTTTTTTTGTTTTCGTTTTTTTTTTTCGTTCTCTTTGCATCGCGGATATTGCAGCAGAAGAAGCATAATTCTTCGAGCGTATGACCGCGACCTCGCGACAAATAAGCGCGAGCGATGAGCGCACGTGGCGCGGAAAAAAAAATACATATATGTACATATTTCGCCGCGTGTAAACGTCAAAAAAAAAAAAAAAAAAAAAAATAGAGAAGGAAGAAGCAAATCGAAAAGAAAAAAACAGACCCAGAATAAGATGACACGTCGTCAGAGCCTCGGATAAATCGAATCACGTCGAGACTCTCGTGATATCAATGTTTTTTTTCTACCTCTGTTTCCCAACGCGTTTTAAGGTCAGATTTTTCCAAAGTTTCGAGAATACGAGTTTTCACCCGACCTAATCTGCAGCACCCGGAGTTCGATTCTCCCCGCGATCGGAGCGGCAATAATTCTCCCTCTCGCTCCTTTTCTCCCTACCCCCCCCCCCCCCCTCCTCCACCCCCTCTTTTTTTTTCTTTCTCCCTAGTTTTTTCTTCTTCTTTTTTTTCTAAAGTACGTCGAGAAAACATTATCAGGTTTGTGTATAAGACGCGTGTATTACGCTCTCGCATGTATGACGCCGTACACATTATGCATAATAGGATGCATGCCATGGTGAATCTCTCCCTCCGGCGTTTGTGTGGTTGCTGGTTCGTTCGTCCGTTCGCTCGTTCGTTGGTCACATCGAGTCTCAAATATATACATATACACATATAATATGTTATGTAAATATATATATATACATATGCACACAAATATCTACGTGCTCGTATACAGTGGCACATCTCGTCTACGTATACGTGCACACTTATGTACATATATTTGTGTATATATATATATTCTAAGGCTACGATTATAATAATTTTATTTTGCCACATCGGCCTCTGTCCCTTCTTCCGAGTCAGCCGGTACGCGTGACGCCGGGTTATACCGGTTAGGCTTTGAGACCCACCAAACAGACCGGAAAATATGCACGCTGCATAATTTAGCGTAGGTACTCTCTCGCGCTACTAGCGCGAACGAACGAGAAAGAGAGAAAAAGATGGAGCAAAAAGTAGAGAAAAAAGAAAAAAGAAAAAAAAAAAGTTTGCAGCGTCGAGTTCATAAGAGAAAAAGAGTGCAGAGATGCCGGCCCGGGGTAAGGGAACGGAGAAAAAGATTCTACACACGTATACAGATTTATGCTCATGCAGGTATATCGATGTATATTCACACGCACACATACGTACAGACTTCTTTCATGCAAGAGCTCCATTATAGTACTCTCTTGCCAAATCACAAGCTCCGTCGTCTATGGATGGACGTTAAAACACATTGAGGCCATCCGCTCCACCTACTGTCCCTCTCTTTTCAATTTTTCTCCCTTTTGTTCTTTCGCTTTATCCCTTCCAAGTCGGTTTTTTTTTCCCTCATCCCCTCATCCCTCTCTGTCGTCTTGCCTTCTGAGTTGCTTTAGGCTTTTTTCTGTGTTGTTTTTTAAAAATTTTTCTTTCTTTTTACCTTTTTGCTCGTTTTTATTGAGATTTTTTTCACATTTTTTTCGTCGAATTAACATCGTAATTACGCATTGCAATATCCGGTTTCACCACGAAATCCGGGGTTAATGGTACCAGGAAAACGTGGCAATTTTTTGTATTTTTTTACTTTTTTGGAGCTCGCTCGTTTTTGTTTTCTTCATTGTATTACTTTTTACAGCCATTAATTCTTCGAGGCACAGCGTGGCTAATTCGCCTCGTGCTGCTGCCGAACGACCGGCTTCGCAATACGAAATTGACCGAACGAGAATGCGAGGTCAACGAAAATTAAGGTCGTTGTCGTTGACGTTGCTGCAGCACGCGAAACGCTCCCCCCTCCTTCCCTCACACCCTCCCTCTCATTCTCTCTCTCTTTCTTTCGCTTCTCTCTCGCCCCTTTCAGCTCTTTTTCTTCTTGTCTTTTGTCTCCGATCTTTCGGACAATTGCGCAGCTTGTTTCCATTTGACTTTTTTTTTTGTTTCAATCTCGGAATTCCTACGATTCCGAATAATCGGCGAGATAAGAGAAAGGGAGGAAACGAGAAGAAGAAAGAAATAATTGAGAACACGAGATCGACGAATCTGCGATAGCAGCATTTCAAATATGCTGATTAACGTGTCGCAAAGATTGTTTCCTTTTTTTCGCAATAATAATTTAGAAATATTTTGAACTGTGGGTTAAAACTTAAGAAATTTCGAAGCACAGGGATTTCACCTCAATTTTTCTCTGAAAACTGGAAGAAAAAAGAAACGAAATAATGACAGAAGGACAGAAGATCGAGCGAAATTTACCTCCCCTCTCGTCTCGTTCAATCCGTAATGGAGGGAATATATAGCCGCACCCCTTCACTCCACCGCGTCCCTCGCTCCATTTTTCTCTCCTCTCCCTCTCTCGCTCTATATCTTTGCCATTCTTTTTTTTTTTTTTATTATTTGAGCCTCCGTCTCGCTTCTTCGCCCGCTGGCTGTACATCGCGCGCGCCACTTTATACCCGTCCCGCGAGAGAATCCGTTCAACGATCGATTTTACATTCGGCGTGTGCGACGTTGAGGAGGGTCGCGACGACGTCGTATACTCGCTGCCTGGCTCTCATAGCGTAAATGTACAGAGTAACCATACATGCATGATGTATAAATGTATATGATACGATACAAATGCGTGCGTATATACCAAAGGTCCCAAAAGTCGTGTGCCGCGTATAGCTTTCAAGAATAAATGCATCGTCAAATTCCATACAGAAAAAAAGTATTCGCGATTGTTTTTCGTTTCGACGTGCCTCATTGACGAGATATTCATCGATCAATCGCTCAGCCAATCGGATTCGCGACGATCATAAAAAGTGGGTTGCACGATCATGAAACGATAACGCTCCGCTCTATCCACCGCTCCGAATCTCAAGCCACGAAATTCCCTAAAATTTTTTCATCGATCTCTCCTACCGGACTGGTCGCACCGCCGACGATAAATTCGTCAACGAATTTTCCATTTGAAATGTTTTTTTATCCCATTTTATGTTATCAATGTCTGCTGGAGATTTCACGACAC
This sequence comes from Campoplex capitator, assembly GCA_037576405.1. NCBI lineage: Eukaryota > Metazoa > Arthropoda > Insecta > Hymenoptera > Ichneumonidae > Campoplex > Campoplex capitator. The sequence goes on from JARBWI010000003.1 coordinate 7,549,065, forward strand.
TCTGTATACGCTCGTGGTTTTTCTGTACACCTTTATAGCTTCGTGTCCCAATATTATTAAAAGGTATGATAAGGTATATAGTCGAAGACATGAACCCACAATATTTTCATACCGGGCAGTACGTTTCAGCTTTTGTATACATGCAACGATACACAAATATTTGGCCTGTACAGAGTATTAGTGAACAAAGTACAGCGCGATCTCGTAGTCGTTGCTTTTGCTTATGGTGAGACACGAGGAGGTGTGATGCACCGGGTCATTCACCGAATATGAGACCGACTCGACACTCACCTGTGGGTGATGTACGAGAAACGCGAGAACGATGAAATATCGAGGTAGTGTTACTCCCTCGGGTATTTATAGTATGTCTAAGTAGATACCGGCAGTTTTAATCAGACGTTGTAAGCTCCGAGACTACACTTTTTGTTGGAGTGCCAAAATCCTCGAATTATTTTATTCTTTGCTTGAATCTTTTGCATTTGTAAGCTCTTTGGTAGGGTATAGTATTGGGATCAATAGAAAAAGACCTACAAAGCTTGGAAAAAAGATGGATTCATTTGAAAATTAAAAATTTATGACAGAGTAGGGATCTTCACGGGACCGCGAAGTCTCTTCAAAAAAGTTTGAAATGCGGTCCGTTTCTTTACTGAGTTTTCTGATTTAAAAGCGCGACAACAATTATTTTCAAGGGTTTTGTTATTTTGGCTTAGTTTCTGTCGTTTCTTTTACTCGTGATTTTTGGCTCTCATATTGTTTGAAATCATGTCAGGGTTACAGTTTTGCAATTCTACATTCTGCGCATCTTCGTATATTTTGGTTCTTCACCTTTTTCCATGTTTCTCGATTTTTTGTTATTTATTTTTTGTTGATTTCGATAGTTCCGCTTCGAAAATTAGAGTTTTGAGAGTTAGTTATTATCTTCTATATGGAAAAACCCGAGAATGCCAATTTGGGAGTAAAAAAGTGTTGGACAATAGCATTGAAATAATAAAATTTAAAAATCTTAGTACGATAGTTATCATTTTGATTTGAAATACGCGAGTAAAACTCTACTACTTTTAAGAATTCGATGTACCGGTATTTCAAATGTGAATAAATCTCTGTAACCGAGTATCATAAAATTTCGTATAGTTTTTGCTGTTTCGACGATTGCACGTTTATTTCCAAGTTTTTCCGTTCTCCTTTTCTCAACGAATATAATTGCGGAAGATTTGTGAGTCGAACTCTCGCGCTTAACGATCAGACATAACGATCGGTTAAGAAATAACAGCGAGTCGCGTATATCTTTGTGCTTTATGCGCGTACATGCGAATGGTATATTTATATAAAACAAAAACAAAAAGAGATAAACAATAAAAATAAAAAGAGATGAGAAAAAAAAAAAAAAAAACAAGAGAAATCGGAGAAGCGAATTTTTCTTCGATCAAACATGCGAGACTCGTCGTTCTCAAATTGAAGAATGATTGAAGAAAAAAGAGAGGAAAGAGCGAGAGAGAGAGAGAGAGAGAGAAAACGGCCGCTCAAGTGCATAGATGCATGGAAGCGCGACGCACGGATATATCGCGGTGAACCGGTTATGAAAAACGAGTGTTCTCGCGAATGTATTATGTGCGTCACGCTCCCATATCAATCTATATCTATAGAAATTTATATGTACGTATATAAATATCAACATATATTTCATCTTTCTCTCAGAGTTGATCAGTACGCAGTCTCATTTTTTCGATAAAAATTTTCACCGTCATTTGAATCAATCGTTTGATGAATTCAAATGATCGTGTCAGTCATCCGTCGATTGAATTCATTGAAAAATAATTCAAAAGATTAATGCACGAGCGAACGTGAACGAGTACGAATAATACGGAATCGTATTCATGGCCGTAATTTTTTTTTCTTTTTTATTTTTTATTCATTTTTTTTCCTAGTGACATTCGTTGATTGAATGGACTAAAAAAGAAATCGAATGAGCGTATGGACGTATTTCAATACTGTATTTTTTTCCTTCACATCTAAATCGTATGAAAATAACAATTTCACTAAATTTTTTCCCGGTGTGAAGAAATAGGTATAAAAATATAAAAAGGGGCAGATCGTTTGAGAGCCGGAAAATTGTAACGGTACTGGAATCTCGTTTGAACGGCTATTTGTTACGTATCCGCGAATTTAACTGTGCGTAAGCACGCGCCCGAACACTTTAGATCGACAGCGAGCATTATAATATAATAAATTATATTCAACTTATACGGCTGCCGAGAGATTAATTGCGAGTTGTATGTTTTTTTTTTTTTTTTTTTTTTTTTCCAGGTCAGCTGCGCGTACTAAAAGAAGAACGAAGTTCGGATTATCCAGAGTAAATTAAACGCAGATACACGGCGGAGCATTTTATTGAGAATAAGATCATTGGAAACACGATTATTTTATCGAATAAAAATTATTCGATTAATTCTATGAAATAAGATTTTTTTGAAGGAATAAAAATTTTGTGAAACATGTATATATAGTTGAAAATTTGGAGTCATATTAATCGCTCATATTTTCAAGAGACTTTTGGACGAAATACAGTAGGAAAATGTATCACGTCAAAAATGATCGGAACTCGATTGATTTTTTTACAAATTTGTACCACCAAATATAATTCCTTATCGCTGAAATACATTGACATGATAATTTTTCGATAATTTTTAACCGCAAGATGTTCCAAGAAGAATTTTAGCAGTGATTCGACTCAATAAAAATGTCAGAATAACAACAATGTAAACGTCTGAAGAAGAAGAAGAAAAAAAAACAATTATTCCGGGTGTTATAAAGTGCATGAAGTGGCAAACTCGTTACGCCAGTTTTCTCGGTAATAAAAGAGGGGGAAAAACAAAAAAATAATATTCGTCAGGCTGTACTCAGGAGAGGGGGGGGGGGAAGGCTTCGGCCAGGCCAATTATTGTTACGCGGGTCGAGCACGATGCAAGCCTCACAGAGTTTCGAAGTGGGTAAGGTTAGGGACCGCCGGACGTCAACGGCCAAAGTATTGACTACGAAGGGAGAGAAAAAACAGTTAGAGCAAGAGCGAGAGAGAGAGAGAGAGAGAAGAGAGTGAAAAAGACACGAAACGCGAATTCAGCTGTTCGAAGCTTTCCCCCACTTTTGGCTTTCCGGACTTTGTTCGAAATGGCCTAACAGGGTTATTTAGGGTAGGTCTGGATGAAACGAAGCGCAGCCATGAAAGGCATTTTTCTTCAGCAGCAAAAACAGGAGCCCTCGAAACTATTGGCCACGCACCTTAAACCATTTTTGTCAGCTCACTTCTCCTCCCCTCTCGCGGCCTATGCGTGCAGACATTTTGTCCCATCGTCTCTAAGCGTTTTTCTGTTTGTCCTCTTTGTCGCTCTTCTTATTCTTCGACTCTTTTCCTTCAACCTCTTTTTTTTTCTACGATCTGGAACCAGCCAGGTAAGAGTGAATGAACTTTCAACCAGATAACTATTCAGGGGAAAAAGATTCCTGGAACTCATTTTGAACAGAGTTTTTCTTCGTTCTTACAAGCGCTCTCTTGATCAGAGCTTTTTTGAGTTTCTACATTGGACAGCTATTTTTCTTTACATTGGTCCAATAATAGTTGGAACAGAAAGACTTTTTTCCAATCCAAGTATTTTGTGATTCTGCAAATTAGTTTTTTTTTTCGCAGGCATTTCTGTGTGCCGACGAAGAACAGCCTGTAGAGAATTTATTGACTCTCCAATATTCTTTGCACATAGACGCACGAGGTACGCGGGACTCGGGAAATATAGAAGAAAAAAGATGAAAGAAATTGTTCATTAAAGGGTCAGCTCTTACGTAAAGAAAAGCTTTTCTCGAGTGGCAGAGCTTTCGCTTCAATATTCGTCAGTTTGACAATAAATTGTTCGAGAGAAAGTTCATTCCTTTTTTCACGAGAATAATTTTCTTTTTTCGTACGTGATTTCTTTTTTTTTTTTTTTTTTGAGAATATTTCTATTTTGTATTTTTTTTCTCGCATCGTACCCATAAAATCATTGAATTTTAACCTTTTCGAAAATGTGCGCGTCACGAAAGTAGAATTTGAAATATTAGAATACCCAAATTCCGTAATTTCAATACTCCGATTACTGCAAAGTGGAATTTTGGAGAAAAAGCTGAAAAGTTAAGTCAGACAACCCCTGTCGAAATGATAGAACTCAAGAGTTTCGTGATAGTGATCTCAGCTTGAAGTTCTTATTAGACGCATCTTATTAGACGGAATAGAATTGCTGAGGGTTTAATTTTCGTATTTTTTAGTAAAACTATTTGTTATGACTGTTCGGATACGCGCTGACGATTGAAGTATTATTGTGTGAAAGGACGAGACTTATACGATTAGAGTTGTGTAGAGACGTGTTACATGTGAGTTATCGATTCGGCAATCCCGCGTTTGTCCGATGACAAACCACTGTAAACCGTTAATCGTAGCATGTGTTATAGATATAAACATAGGTACGACTGGCCTCGGTACATGGGTACGTAAAATTGGTAAGCGGGTCCGGATTAGTCACGAGCGAGCTCGTGTCTGGGTAACGACAGGTGTTCCAACTGCATCTATGCCTCTGGAGTGTAAATTTCCTTCCACAGGGTCGAGTATCGATGGATGGATATGCGAACACGTTTATCGAAAAGGAAACCTTTTGATTTTATATGAATTTATTATTTTGTCGAAAGATCATTTTAACCGTTAAATTATATTCATAAACGAGAGAATCACTTTGTCACATATAAACGAATTTGAGTGGAATTTAGAAGGCGAACAAATTCATTGCGAACGAATCGAGTACGACGAATATATGAGACATAAATATATTTGTGTTCCAATAACGTTTAAACTCGATCGAATAAAAAATTATGAAAGCTTTTAAAGTTTTAGAATTTGGTATAGATAAAAAAATGATTTCGTGATACCGATTACTCATTACATCGTCTCTAACGACAGGATTGTCTGAAAAATAAAAGATTCTGCGTCATTAAAATGAAAGTAATAAAATCGAATGATAGTAAATTTCTTTTTTTTTCCCCTCGGTACATACGGTTGAGCAAATTTTTTTTCCTGCAGGCAGATTTATCATGGCTCGATAATCGAAGCTACGAATAATTAAATTTGTTACGAGAACTGGCAAGATATAAGAAAGTTTCGATATTAATTCGAAATTCGAAAAAAAAAAAACGTATTTTTTTTTTTTTTTTATTCTTATGGATCTACACGATTTGACAATCAGAAGAAAAAGTTTTTAAAGCTTCGAACTTTTGAAATTCATTAAATTTTTTACATATACATGTCAAATAATGTATCGTACATGTATTGTAATGCATGCACGTATAGAGAAGAATATCGTAAAGTTGTCGAAGGGTGAACAGACGCGACCTTCAACATCGACGATTCAAGTGCACCTGTCCCACGTGAACCGTTTTAAAAGAGACAGAGTGAGAAACAATCGACGATAAAAACGAAGAAAAAAATGGTTGAATTACCGTGATAGGTAGAAAACATGAAAAAAAAAAGTTTATATAGGGTGCAATGACAGTAAGATATTCAGTTCGGAGGACAGGGAGACTCGACCACGAATGAATAATTTTATTTTCTTTCTCTTTTACTCTCGCTCACTGACGTTGCTGATGTTCGAATAGTGGGGCAAGTTGAGCAAGCCCTCGTGAGACACTAATCATAGGATACACAGTGCTGTAAGTTGCACCGCGTGAAGCTCTTGTCTCTTCCCCCTCACCTCCCCTGTTCCTCGTCTGCTTATTTCACCCCTCGCAAATTAATTCAATGCCATACGAGGATAAGAATTGGTCTGCGATGATTGCAAAAGAAAAAAAAAATATACGAAGCTCCATTTTTATTCGTTCCCACTCCCATGAACTGGCGTCGTGAGCATAAGGAAAAAAAAAAAATTGAAAAACTTTAGAACGCAACGTTTCTTCCAGCTTGGTGAGAGAAAAACTCGAGATTCATTATTTTTCTAGTTTGCTTGTTTTGTTTTTTTTTTTTTTTTTTCAATTCCTTACTTTTGAATAATCAAACAAATTGCTATTTCATTCTATCCGTCATTCAATGTTATATTCATTATTCTCGAAAAAAAAGTACATGGCGCTCGTGAAATGTAACGTTTGTTCTAGAAAAAATTGATATCAGAATATTGAATTTATTCTTAGATGCGACCGATGTGACGTGTACGGCTACGAACCTATTCACAAAGGCGCAAGCCATGAATATTTATTGTACGATATTCGTTTGAAAAATTTGCGTTTCAGTAATGCGTTTTGCAACCTCTTTTTTTGTCGATATTCAACCACAAATTTGTTCGTTAAGCAGTAACACAATATGGAATAATTAGAATGGAATTTTCATTTCTTAAGGAGGTTCATCTGGTTATCGAATTAACAAACAGATATTGATTTAAAAAATTTGAATACAATTATCAATAACAAATAAATCGCATGTCGAAATTTCAAGCCCTCAGGATATGATGTTCGAGAGAAATTAATCCCTAATAATCTTCTCCCTCGAACCTTTCGGCTCCCTTCTGCTTCTGTCCCGTTTCAGTTATTCTGGAATTCGAGAAGCGAGGGACCAAAGAGAAGTAGAAAGAAGAGATCGAGACAGCTAGAGAGAGAGAGAGAGAGAGAGAGAGAGAGAGAGAGAGAGAGAGAGCCTGTATGAAGCGGCATTGACCTAGAGTAACGCGATGGTCGTTTCTGCCCAGTCCAAGTGAGCCACAAGAACACAAGATTCCTCGATCCTGGAGATACAGAGTGTCTGAAATGTTATCAGATTTTAAAAAGTCGTCGGTTGATCACGAATTTTCAATACAAAAGGTAATCAACCATTTTTTTTCTCTGATGCTGCGCGCTGACAGATACCTAAACTGATAGAAAAAAAAGTACGAAGTCGTGACGGTACGCTCTGCTGATTTCAGTCATTACGAATGGTCTCGATCGTTGTCGTTCTACGCTCATTCGACCCATTGCCTCTGATCGGTGCATCGGATCGACTAACGCAAATCAATTAACGTTTTGTCAACTACGAATCGGAAAGGAAGAACAGCAAAGATTTTTTTCTATCCGTTCGGAAAGTAACCATTCGGACATGCTATAAATACTCAAACTTCAGGACGCAGGAATGAGATTCTCCGAAGAAAAATCTTTACCAATGCTTTTTTCCCCAAATCAAATTGTCCACTTAAAATTGCGAGAAAGTCAAAATGCCCAAGGATACTGGGCACAGAGTAATAAATTTGAGGAAATGGATTCGCAAAACAATTTACTCTCCCATACAAGTATATTCACAGTCTGATAGATTTTCTATTGCTCTCATTTCCTCCCTTTACTCGTTGTACTTTTCTCGCAGTTACTCTCGCTCTCAGATTGCCTATATATCTGTTAGCTTCGAGCACGAGAGCGAGTAATCGTTATTCGACAAGACTTTGTATATATACGTACCTAAAATCCGGTAGTTCACTGCGAGCGTCACGGACAATTGCTAGAACTGGCAGTAGCGCGGTTATAAAATATATATGTACACTCGAGTCAAGCTCATAGTGTTATTGTGTCGTCAAGGTAGCTGCCTCACCCTGACTCTGTCGCAACAAAGCGTCAAAGAGTTCAACGAGATCGCGTTACGCGTTATATACAACGCACGCACTTTTATATTGTCATCTCAAAATAGTAGTGCAGATATGTTGTTTAAACTGAATGAAATTAGTGTAAAGAAGGCGTAGCGGATCGCGCAAAGCTTTTTCATGCAATAATTTTTTTTTTCGTCGCTTTTTTTTTTTTTTTTTCGTAATTTTTTGTGTTAAGTAGGGAAAATGGATGACTGTTTTTTTTCTGGCGTAAAGATGAGAAGGTGAATTGGCAGGAGAATGCAGGCAATTTCTGACGGAATAAAGTCGATTGCGGAGTTTTCGGGGGGTCCTGAAACGTATGACTATTTTTCATTGCTTTTGGTCGGCTAAAATTTGTATACCGGGAGTTTTGAATGAAAATGACGGAGAAGTTGTTCCGAGTTAGAATCAGAGGGGTGGGAAGAGTCTGTAAGAAGTGGAAAAATGAATTATTTATGCGACCAATTTAGTAGGAGACTAGTTGAGAACGAATGGTAAAAAGTGTTGCTGGACCATGGCGAATGTAAAGAAAAAAGAAGAACGGAAGGAAGACGAGGATGAATTTGAGAATAAGATAAAAAGAAAGGAACAGAGAATCAGTGCTGGTTTTACGGAGATACCAGCATGAAGAACGAGAATGTACGAACGACTTTTCGTTAGTGTTGGTGTTTCTTCACGTTCGCAGGGGCCGTCGGGTCCATCTCTCCACTCGGTTCTTCTCTCGCAGTTGCTTTCTTCGTCATTCGCTTCCCCCTACTGTTGGTGCTCTTCCACTATATAATCCGCACGACGGATCGTCCGGGTTTGGTCTCCACGGGCTCTCTTCTCTATTTCCCCTTAGATTCAAAGCGCTCAAACAGGTTTCAAAATCCCGCCCACGGAAAAATGGGAGACCGCATCTCGACTCATCTTCTTTCTTCTTTCATTTTCGTTTTTTTTTCTTTTTCTTTTTCTTTTTTCCTATTATTTTTATTCTTTAGCCTTCTTTTTTCTTCTTCGTGGGCAATATATATACGCGAGTCTTTTTATCTTGGCATTTCTTCATTCTGTCGAGTGCAGTATTTCTGGCGGTGACAGTGATACCAGTTGGATTTTAAGAAACTGCCTATTTCTTCGTAAATTCTTATTTCGGAAATAGTTTCCTGTCAGATTTCCGGCGAAATTTCGAGATCTTTTTTACATTCGCTTAACATTCCTCGTCAAGCACATAACGAAATATTCAATCGGAAAGTTTTTTATTTTTCTTCAAGTAATTTCGTTAGATATTGATTCGAGAGTGTTCAGAGGAAGATGATTAGTAGAGCAAAAAGGGTACAGATGAATGTCTGATTTTTACAACCTTAACTACTTCCGCTTGTTTGTACTCTTCTTTCTTTTATCCGTTCTTCAATGACGCAGAATTTTTGTTTTTTTTCTGCTTTCCTGGCAATGTAATAAGCATTTAGACTCGAAACTAGATAGAACGTTAACTTGTAGGCTATTTAATCATCTGTCGAGTTGCGATAGGGTAAAAAGAAGCGAGAATCGTCGAGGTGTACGAACGTGATCTAAATGTTAACGGTTAAAGCGAAGTTGCTGTGCGTTATTATAACCCTCTGCTTCTCCTCGGTACAGTTATAAAAAGAGAGTTGAAAATGATTGACGGATGAAAGAATAAGAAAGGAGTAGAAAGACAAATGAAATAAGAAGAAAACGACGAAGCAGATGGAGTAGGCGAGAGGGGGGAAGGAAGAGAAAAGACAAGAAAATTAAGAAGACGAAGAAAGCAGATATAGAGATGGAGAATGATAAAAATAGAGACAGTGCAGAAAAGAAAGGGAAAACGATGCAGATAGAGAGAAAGATGGAAGGAGAAAGAAAAAGACAGAGAGAGAGAGAGAGAGAGAGAGAGAGAGAGAGAAGGGAAGGGGGGTGACATCAATTTAAGCCACATGCATCACTCTGGCTTCGTATTTAGGTGGATAATCGGCTTACCAAGTCCGCCTGGTGCTCTGCGTTGCAGCCCACTTGGAACGGATGTGTCTACGTGCTGCGGCCACTGCCACCGTTCCCAACTCTTGCGCTCGTCTCTCTTACACGCCTCAACTATTTTGCTCCTCTTACCTGTCATTAAAAACGACCGGTTACTCTCCTCTTTTTCATGCAATCCATCGCCGTTTATAATCGCAAACACTTATGTAAAAAAAAAGTGTGTTTAATAATATAATAGATCGACTTCGACTAAAAAGTAGCCGAATTTTCATTCGCTTCTGTGCATCACATCGTAAAAGTTAAAGCACTAATCTCGTTCCATAAAAAGCCAAATATCAAATGATTTTGGAATCATTATTTAGTCCCTTTGAATAATCAATAGACAAAGCTTTTCTCTTGGTCAAAATGATTGAATAATTGAATATGTTACAAAGAGATGAAGAGAAGAAAAAAAATGCATCGATGCATAACGACCGAGCACAGAACGAGATAACCGATGTCGAAACCCAACATCTTCGGATTTTTATATCCGTCGGATGGCATTGGCTTCCGAGCTCAAATCAACTTGTACCGGATGCATGTATACGTGCTCTGTAGTTCCCTTGCTGTGGCTAATGCTCTTACTACCTGTCATTACGAGCCACCGGTAAATCTGCCGTACATGCCACTGAGATTCGTTCTATGTATAGGTCTTTTTTTGTTTGTTTGTTTTTTTTTTGTTTTCACTTATCTCAACTTTTTTATGCTTTCCTTACTCTGATTCGAAGACTAGAAAAAAAAAATCTTCAATTTCAAAGTCGTTTATTACTTGAAAGTATATATTGCGATACCGCATACATCGACAAATGGTCGAGGGGGAATTTCCTTTGGAACGCCAAAATTATGGTCGATTTTCATAACTTTTTTTCGGAGGGTAAAGAAAGTTCATATTTTTTCAGGACCATCCGGACGAGAAGCCGGAAATCGGTGTATACACGATTACTCCAAAACTATTTAACCGATCGAGCTCATATTTGGTACACGTTTTTATAATATATTTGTCCAATCGCGCGGTGAACCTGAGAACTATTAAAAATTATCGAAATGAAATTGTTTTCGACCGGGTCGAAGCTTGAAATTTAATCGAAAAAATTGAGTTGCCAATATTATTCGTTCACCATGTGGCCACATGCATATGCTAATTAATTATTTTGCGCAAATTCTTTCAGGTAATCCTATGAGGTGCTGAGGTGTACATCGCATTCGACTTCCCATCTCGACAGCTCCACGGTGACCGGTCATATCTCCCCGATGATTCATTTTTTTGAGCACCAAAAATCGTTTTGCAGACTAACATTATTTAGTAAGAATTACATATGAACCTGAAAACTTTTTTACTTTCCAAAGAAAATCATGAAAATCTACTAAGATTTGCCGTTCTATAGGGAGGACACGCTTCAATCGAATTTTTTTCAGTTTCGTGATGAATTTTATTCATTTTTTTTTGTTTTTTTTTTTTTCGATTCTCATACACTATTTTATCCACGTGATCCATCGTAAATTCTTTTCGCCGTTGAAGAGTGCAAAATTTATCGAAACTTGTCGATTATTTCGTTAGCAGTCCCTTCGCTTCCTGTCATGGAAGTCCAATATACGTCGCCTCAGTTGCTTTCCTTTTTTTTTTTTTATTTTATTTCCTTCCTGTCTTCCTCCGTAAAGTAAATGCCATTTCTATAAGGTACGGATGGAATTCGATATTCCCGGAGCAGCGTAAATACGAATACGAAAAAAAAATGAACTTTTCACATTCGGAATTTAATGTCGTGTTTCGTGCAGTATATTTTTGGTTCTTGCTTGTATTTTAATACAATTTCAGGAAAATTTGAAGACTCATGAAACGTCCAATAGATTTCGAGTGACTAAAATACTTGGCTTCAAGGCACTGGTCAAATTGTATTTACGATTTTTTTACAATGAATATACTAAAGTAGTAGTCACAGTACTATTGAGTAACGATTTAAGATTTGGAGCAATGAAAAATCGTTTATAAAGAATTCAACAAAGTTGGCTAATCGTTGAGTTGATTTTCTATTTAATCTCGAGATCCCTCCTGTTTTCAAACATTTGAGATGCGAGCAGAGAAGATGAAATAATGGAAAAAAATGTAACGAATATGAATATTTTGGAAATCGCCAGCATAAAATTGAAAATATTGTTTTCCCTATTTTCTGTAAAGCTCGTTATAAGATATTAAAAAAAAAAATATGATTTATAAATGTCCGTCACGAAGCCGTTGCGTTTTTTCCGAGGCTTTCTACATTTTCTTTGCACCCTTCTAGCCTGATGCTTCGCTGTCGTCGTCCAATCGCTCTAATTATCGTGAAAATATTTACGGAAGGATTATGGATGACGTGGCTCTCTTCTTTGGGAGGAGTTCGATCGAGAAGACGAATGAGGGGCGAGAGAAGAAAAGAAGACGAAAGGAAAAGTAGGGAGGGAGAGAAACGTAGAGACTCGACGATCGTTCTCGACCGATGGGTAGTCGATAGAGAAGGCTACAAGGGTTGGGTTCACCTCAGTGGTGCTGTTACGGATGGGTAATGGTGCTGGCTGAAGACGCTTTCTCCTCGTGCTACGTATATAAACGTACGTGGTTTCAGAGCATACTTAACCCTTCTCTCTTCATCCGTATATTTTTCTTTCTTTATATACTTATTCTCCCTTCTTTTCTTCTTTTATCTTTATTTTTCCCCTCAAACCACCCCAGGCATCAAGATATTATGTCGATCCAATTTTTTCCCCTCTCAACACTTTTTTTATTCTCCCATTCCGATACATTTTTTTTTTCATCCCCCCCACTTTCTGGCCACAATTTATCAATGCCATTTTCCTTCTTCTCCTCCCCAACGTTTTTCTTCATGTGCGTCTGCAAGTTCACATTTTCTTATCTCAACTTTTCAAACTTTCTATCATCTCTGTCAATGAAACTAAAGTCTAAAACTTGTAGGATTACGAAATGGATGATAGAAACGTATTATTGGAGGGTAATAAAAATGAAGAGAGAGGGAGAAGGATATTCATAAATTAATTCATGCCAAAAAAATTCCAATGAGATGAATAATGTTCAAAACGATGAGTAGCGGAGCATAATATTGTTAGAGAAATAGTGCCAAGTCGAGTTAATCATAGCGACATGTTTAAAAAAATGAAAGATCAGAGTCTAAATAATATTCGAGTTACTACAAATTGCTAGAATTATCGAAAATGAGAGGTTAAAATATTGCAGTTTTGGACCATCGTTCATGATTGTCAGCTGATGTAATTCTATGAAGCAATGTAAAGCGTATAAACGGTAAGGAAGAAAAATGAAAACAAAGGCAGAGAGATCCAAAGAAATGCAAATTTGGGCTCAGAATTATAGGAGCTACAATTGCGGGCTACAAGAATACTAAAATCCCTGTTTTTATAAGTACTACAATTTGTGAACTTTGTGAAGGGAATCTGGACGAAGCTCTTGAAAAAAACAGAGGATCGATCGAGTAAAATCAGTGCGTGAGCAAATAACAACGGAAACCTTGCAAATTTTTTCTTTCGACAAATCGATATTACATCCCCCTCCACGAGGGGTAGTTTTTTTTGTTTCTTGCTTGGTTTTATTTTCACGAATATCGCACCGAGGTCAAAGAACGAGAAATTGGCTGTGGGATTGAAACTACGATGTCGATAGCTTGATGTGTTTCCTGTCAGAAAGAAAGGGTCCAGGGGCGCAGGGAGCAGAGAGAGGGGAGAAGGGGGGGGGGGGTTGCAAAGAGCTCGACGGGTCAGCTCTTTGGTTCGTGTGCGTCAAGTTCTCACAGAGAGGACGAGGAAAAAAAGAGAGATGGAGTGCGCGTCGGTATGAAATAAAGGCGCCCTTTTAATGGGCAATACTAATCAATGAAATACGCGAGCGCGAGAGAGCACTGGTGAACGGGTCGGCTGCCGTTTGCCTCGCGAACGTGGCCGAGCAAACAAAGGGGGGTTATGTGTGTGCGCGAGCTTCTCTCTCTCTCTTCTCTCTTACCATTTCCCTGCGTCGCTGCCTGGACTTTTTTCCTCAGCATACGAGTATCGCGTGTGGAAAGACAGAAATCGAAAGAAAGAGAGCGAACTAGGGAGATATAAAAAGTGAGACAGAGAGAGAGAGCAAAAGAGAGAGAGAGAGAGAGAGAGAGAGAGAGAAATGGTGAAGTAGTAGATGGCGTGAAGAGCAGTGAGGAGCAAGAGACCGATGAAAGACGGAATGTAGTCAAGAGGACAAACGATCGAGCGAAAGAGAGCGAGAGAGAGAGGGAAAAGGGCGCGACGAAGCCAAAGAGATGGATGGAGAAAGAGAGAATGAAAAAAGAAATAAAAGACAGACAGACACGCAGACATTCGCACGCACATATGCACGTATATATATAAATACACGTTCATATAAGCTGGAAAAACGAAGCTGCTCGTACGAAAGTGGAAAAGAGACGGTGAATGAGAAATAGTCGAAGAGGGTGAAGCCGAGTGAGAAGGAAAGAAAGGGAGAGCGAAGCCACGATATTTTTCAGGATGGGATATTTAACGCGTTGGCCAGGTCAGTAACCTGAGAGACAGCGGCCACGTGGATTGGCCGTTCGGCTGAGCTCTGCCACGAATTCCCGTGCCAGGATTGGCCGAGCCTTTGCGGGCCCTGGACCTACACCAACTCTATACACTCGGCGCCTTGCCGTTTCCACCATCATTTTGCCGCACACACTCCGCAACAGGGCGAGCCGACGTCGGTTACCTCGACTCATGCACGCACGTTCCAACCTCTTAACGTACATATTTTATTATTATTATTATTATTATCATCACTATTATTATTATTGATTTTTTTAAAAGAAAAATTACATTCAAAGATCTTTCGGTTCGTTTGCAAAAATTTTATAACCAGAATGACATTTTTTTTTTTATTGAATTCCCTGTATTTGGTGTACCCAGGCTCCCAGAAGTCAGCGATGAAATTTTGAGTCCTCACTAATTAAGAGGGGAAAGAAAAATATTCACCTACGCATCAAAATGGATCAACGCAGATGAATTTCAGAATTCATCCGGATACGAACTGTCGTGATCGCGTGCAGAGCAAGGTCATTCGAAAAAAAAAGGACACTTCCATGTACAACTAATTCTGTAATATTGTGCATATATATGTATACCGCATATAAATAGTACTGTACATAATATATATATATATATAAAAGTATAGAAAGAGGCTTGGAGGCTCGTAAATATACGAGTGGAGTCAGTGCTTCTGGTTTGCCGACGATACAGCAATGTTGTTGGTAAAAGAGCGAACTGAAAGGGAACAGCGCCGTTCGCCAACTACTCCAGCAAGACATGCGGATAGCCAGTGAGATAGCCAAGCGTTCGGATGTAGGCTACCAGAGTCACGACCCTCTTCCTCCTACCATCCAATATATATGTATGTATTTACATGGCGATATATACCTATATATATTTACGTGTACATAGGAACATACAGATATAGAATACATAGATATTTGTCTTTTACTCCCTCGCAATTCCGAGTTCCAGTACACAGATAGCATGTCTGCACACTCGGTTACATTTCCTGTTTCACTTCCCAGGAGAATCGGAAATCACCAAATCCTTTTTTTATTTTTATTTTTTTTATTATCCGTTGAAATTTTGTTTACCGGTTGAAAGAAACGCCGAAGAATCCAGCTGCGATTCTTTAGTCTCTGACTATTTTGTGGTACAATCGATCTTTCGAATTCGGTCGTTGAATTGAACTTTAGACCAGTATTTTGTAAGATTCTTTCTAATAAAGTTTTTCACATCTGGATGAAAGGGACACTTTAATCGTTCGATTAATAGGTTTTTTGTTTTTATTGCGTAGACAATATATGAAGAATTTTTTTTTCTTTATGCAGTTTATGAAAAATACTTATGTATATGGCTGCATGTGCGATCGCATATCTATATACAATTACGTATATTATTTAAAGTGTGTCTGGTATTATCGCTCTTGGAATACCAGTGTCTCAACTTGACATGATTAAGGTTACGAGAGCGTACAGTAGTGCAACGTGGAAGGTGAAAGTGGCCTCGAAACGTTATGTATACCAAGAGGCTTATCATTCGCGATACAGATACTAGATATCTACGGGGAATAAAAAGCCCGTTGGCCTCCGATTTCATTATAAATATCAATTATAATAATAATGACGATTTAACTACGTTGTTTTTCTCTGCCGATATTTTTTATTATTTTTTATCCTCGCCATTTATTGACCAGAAACTATACAACGTTGTGTAAATATGCTAATTACGAAACTAGAACTCATTTCAACGTGTTACGATACGCGGAGGTGTTCGAACGAAAATCACTATTTACCGTTCAGCGCTAAGAAATTATCGCGTTGAACAGTAATCATGAAAATCTAATTAATAGCATTGAGAGAGAGAGAGAGTGTGTCTTTGTGCAGACGAATAGTTGTACTGATAAATGATAAGGCTAAATGTGTTCGTATACGATCGACGGACATATCAAATGTACTCACGTTTCTTTATATCACGTTTCGGTTAGAATATTGTGACGACGGTGATATTGGCATTCTAATGAAATTTTTTAAATTGGATATGGAACACGTTTTTCCCAAATTCAACGCTCATTTTGGTAGTAGCGATTCAGGATTGATAAATTTAAGACTCGTGGGAGATGAATTCTTTTGTTATATAAATTCAACCGCGTTGTATGACGAAGCCGAGGGAATTTATTGAAAATATATTTTATTCTTTTGAGAGCTAAAAGCGTACACTTTTGCATCGATTTTTCAGGACTTACGACAATTTTGCTGGATCATAAATTCATTTCGATCGCTGCGAATGTACGGAATAATGAATAAAATACCCTTAAAATGACATTGAAGTGCAGTCAATTATCTATATCGTTGATATCCTTAATCGGTGAAATTGTATTTTTCTATGAGTAGAATAATACGCTTTGATGACTAATCAAGGTTACGCGAGGAGTCATAAATTAGGTATAAAAATATCTGAAATCCGTATAAATGACATTTCTCTACTGTCGATTGTGTTTTTTATCATTCGTTTATCAATATCTGTGCCGTTAAATATTAACCTTCGCCAATCACTGTCGACACTTGTTAAATTCTATCTTTATAAAATCTTTTGAAGTGTAACGCGGACGCATTCAGCATCCAGGTAGAAGTGCACACACATTGCAACAGCGTTGATTGTTGCACTTGGATTTGTTTCTCTCTTTTTCTACGAGGACTGCCATATGGCGTATGGATGACGGTGGTACTTTGGCGTTTTCACTAGGTTTTCAATCCGTGAGTTGGATCGTGAGTACGAGAGCAAAACTAGCAAAAGGTTGACCGTAGAGAGAATGCGAGAAAGAGCGAGAGAAATTATGAGAGAAAGAGAACGGGAGAGGGAGGGAGAGAGAGAGAGAGAGTTTGCTCTCACCGCGGTCTAGAGCGCTCTATTATTGGTCTAGACCAATCGAGATACGAGAGGCACATGAAGGCCGCGAGAGAACCGATAAAGCTGATATGTCAACAATCTGGGAGCACGTATGTGTGCATTCATACACACAAGTAGACTTTGATCGGTTTTCTTGAAAGCCTCCATCATCAAATCTTCGTCATCTGTATTATAGAGAATCTCTATTGTTTATTATCGATCATTTTTCTATTTTCAATATACAGTATTCGTTAACTTTTCGATTAATTACGTTTTTTTTGTACGCATCGATTTTTTGCTCACATTTAATACCCTTGAATCCTTATTCTCTCGTTTCTTAATAAATTTATTCATTTATAAAAATAATTTTTCGATAATTATATTTCTCATTTTTCTGTTCATCTCTTTCGGCGCGGTTCCTTAGACGTATTTGCTAACGAAGCATCGATCGAGAACCGTAAGACTAATGATGAAATTAGGAAACACTTTTTAGCCCTTCGAGAAAGATTTTTCGGAACACCCTGTGTGCTGAGGGGGTTGAAGTGTAAGGGTTGTACGAAAGAGGAAGCACCAACTACGAAAGCAAGCACAGGGAACTCGGCTAGTTGCATCATGTTCGTCCGTGGCGTTCCTCCCCCGCGTGAGGAGAACGTTAAAGATATGGGGGGTGGGGGGGTGGGAGGGAGGGTATGGGGTGGTGGCGCCACGTCGACGCGGCGTCGGGACACCACCCCCTCTGAATTTTGCCGCCAAAAGTATGCACTTCCCGTCTCGAGTGGTCCTACATGCAGCGGAAGCGTTGCACCCGCTTCAGAGCCCTTTCAGCTCTCTTCCCCTCCTCCCTTAACCCTCTTTTCCTCCCTCATCCGTTCTGTGCTACACAACCCACTCTTATTCGACCGTCCTACCCTGGTGAAACCGCTTCTCTGTCTAGGAGCTTGTTATCGCACCTCGCGCGAACCTTCTATATACTGCACACAGGTATTCCACCCGCAGTGCAATGCACGTGAGCTACTAGACGGCTCGAGGAGGTGAAAAAGAGAAAGCTCCACCGGGTGTAACCCTAAATATATGTGACGCAGTAGCACTCCTCGTAGACAAACTCGAGCTTTCAATTTTTTAGCTTGTAAGTCGCACACGTGCAGGCTCGCGTTGACAGTATCATCTGAAAAATTATCGCTCGTAATCGCAGCAACGATGAGACAATAATAATTTCTTGAAATTATAACAAAACTGAACTTTTTTTAAAATAATTTTTTTTTTTTTTTTTTTTCATACCAAATTTTAATACGTTTCGGAGCTTTTACGTGTTTCAAAGAAATAGCAGTTGGTTATACAGTTATTGTATACATAAATTTCTCTACTTTTCCCCATAATCCAGAGCATCGCAATAATTATTATCAAGAATTTTAAGATTACATTTATTTTGATATGCTTTATGTAAATATAAAGATATTAATGTTCGGTGGTCTTCAAATTAGTAGTGCTACGAATATCTAATCACGATTCCGATGAAATTTCTCGTAAAGATCTCAAGTTTATTTGATTCACTCTTGGTATTGACTTATCTCGAGATCTTTGAGTTAAATCCTCTCTTAATAATAACTTCTTATTTGGAGTTAAATATACCAATGTATTTTTAATAAACTTAAGTTTTCTTTCATTATCCAATCGATACAATATAATCACTGTTTTGGGCGATAATATAATAAAAATGCAGTGGTTATTTAAGTAGAAGGAAAACACGAAATCGGACTCACAAGTCCACAAAAATAGAAAAAGAGAGAGAGAGAGAGAGAGAGAGAGAGAGAGAGAGAGAGAGAGAGAGAGAGAGAGAGAGCCAACGATCGATAGTCCGTTAACCCAATTCCATGCTATTCTCCCACACCCACAAACTTCGCGAGACTTCCACTCGCCATATGCTCGCTTTCGTGCTTTCCTTTTCTCATTCTATTCATCCTTCATACCTCTTCGTTTCGGGCTTACATATCCAACTTGTTAATAATCGTTCGGCGTTCAAGAAACTTCAATTCTAGTTGCAGCCTCGTCAGTACACTGCCAATTTAGTTTCTATGCTTTTCGTCCAACGATATGAAAACCAGCACGGCTTATTTGCAATATTTATTTTCTGGATCAGGTCGGTCATATAAAGAGAGCGAACAGATTTTTATAAGTCACTTTTTTCTTGTAATTTTGCTTTTATTAATTCGAAGTCCGTTTCCTCGTGTCGTGACATCAGTAATTAATTCGAAGTGTTGAATAAAAAAAAGTATGAAAAATGTACAGAAAAATTTGAATTTAAACTTGTACGATTTTTTTTTGAGGCAGATATTGCTGTTTTTGTCAATATTTCGAATCCGAACGCTAAGTGAAACTTGTAAATCGAAAAAATTCGATATTTTATATTTAAAACGAAAAGAAAACGATCTATTTCCGTAGCAGTACCTGTAAGAGGATTATTTATTTTTCAAATATACAGAGCAAGAGTTGAAAATATATTGAAAGTTGGTAGTCTAGAACGATACGTAATGAAGTTCTCGATTGCGTTTACGAAACGTCTTATTTTGAGGCTGAATCGTGTCGCGAATTATGCCAATATTTACACGTTTATTCGTCCCACATGGACCGTACAATTCTACGTGCACTTTCAACCGCATGACCTCCTGTGTGTGTGTATATGTGTGTGTGTGTGTGTTTCCAACTTCGCCTCCGGAATCAGTGGGCGTTCGGGACACGATGTATCAACCGCCACGTACCGCTAATTCCGAGCACGATATTTGTCATGGAATTAAACGAACACGTGTCGAATGATCCCTGCAAAGTATATTCATACACGCGAATATAAAGAACCCTCGATATCGATGTCTTATCGATTGTTCTAAATCACATGAAAAATAAAATTTTTGCATGAATACTTTTAAGGTATTAAAAAAAAATCTATCGGTCATACAGTCTCTTGAAATCCTGCTGCACGTTTTTTTTTTCTCGAAAAAGCTTATTTATATATTTGAAGAAAATAAAAAAAACTTTCTTCTTTCCCAAGATATCAAACGTGCTCGAGACACACGTGTAGCTGCTTTCTATTTATCTCTATCGAACTCGCGCAAATGTTGAATCGCTTTAATTGGAAGATTGAAAGAAATCATCAAATTTTCATTACAAAATTTCTGTCAGTTCTATTATTCGCGACAATAAAATTAGTCTCCGTTACGAGCTGAGGCTTTCAACATATTTGCAACGATTGAATTTTTTTTTGTGTTTTCAAATTGATATAATTACTTGATCCATTTAATTGCAATTTATTTATGACAGTTTTTTCGATCTCCAAACTGAATATCATTGCTTTTGGAGTAATTTATAATTTCATATTTGCGGAGTCGAACTGCTGTTAATTGAATGGAAGTTCAATTAATTTAATGTAATATTATTCTTCTTATGAAGAAAAAAAAATTTAATAACGAAATATTAAATAATAAATACATTTTTTCGAATCAAGATTACACGGAATTTGTGCAAACTCGTATGAAATTACGAAGCATCCTGAATTCACATGTGCGCAGAGGGCAGTGTGCTCTTAGCACTGACAGACGCAGCCCTTATACACATCGTTGGTAGGAATTTTCATCCTCAGAGATGTTTTTTATTTCGTTTGTTCTCGGGTTTACTCCAAATACAACGTGCGCAAAAAACACAGTTTTACCCCTGTTCGTTCTTTTCAACGTCGCGACGAATGTATAATCCTTTTTAATCCGTTGCTCCTCGTATTCTCGTCGTCGCGGTCTCTCTGTGTCTTTTGAATCATCCCTTTTCTCTCCTCTCTCTCTCACTCTCTCTCGCTCTCTCTTAGCTGTGCCAGAGGTTTTTGTTGCTTCGACGATTTTCCTCTTTGTCTCAAATCCTCGGGAGCAACGGTCGTCAAGGGAGGCCGCAGCTACTTTCTCGTAACTTTTGTAATTAAATCTCAACGAATATACATATATATGGATAGGCATGTGCATACGCGTATGTATATGACACTCGTACTTGGTGAAACTATGTGTACTTTGGGAGGAGAGCAAGGGCGGCTTGCGCTTTCCTTGCCCATGTACTTTGAAAAAGCATGTTTTGCGAACGCGTTTTTATTTGATCAACGGCATATCTGACTTTTCCTCATTCGAATCAGAGCTTTTTTTATATCAAATAAAAATTCGTATTCAACAAACGAATGTTGGCTTTATCAAAATCTTTTTCAGTACTTTCACCGTTAATTAATTATCAGTTACCATACAAATTCGAATGAACTCCATGCTGAAATGAGCTTTCAACAAATTTCGATTCGTTAATATCGTTCGATAAATGTAATTAATTTTCGTATATTAAATGTAAGTAAAAAATGAAATTTTGTTTCGAATTTTAGTATAAAATTCAGATGAAAAAACCTCAAGCTGTTTGAGTACAGTAATTCGTGTAACGGTTGACATTTTATAAAGAAACAACTGTAAATGAAGTTGAATTCGAAGAGAATTGCGAAACGATATTTTGTAAGTGGTACAAAAGAGCATCGAAATTCTCGTCGGTCTCGTTCTCAAGAGTTTTGCAGGTATTTTGCTTACAACGTGTGTATGTAAGCCGGGATTGTCACGTGATCCTCCACACCCGTATGCGCTCACGAAGGCACGCAGTTAACACGATACTCGAGTACCTTCGGCGTCGGCATCGTTACGAATATATATATATATATATATATATATATATGTGTATACGTAGATATATTCGTCACCGGCAGGCGGCCAGAGTCTAAAATTTACACGAATATATACATATATACGAGAAATTGTACTCGAATTACTGCAAAAATATTGGCTCGAAAAATTCTCAGCAGTCGTTCCATTATCGATCAATGACTTACATGAAAGATTCTCTTTCGAACGAAGGAGAGATCGAAAAATCTTTTCGATTTTTAACTTTCTTTCGAGATTTTTTTTTTATATCCCCTTAAAGTTTATTAATTAATTTTACAATAATAGCTCTGATCATCCCCTACGAGATTACGGTGCATTTTACAGGCATCCGCGGAACACGATAAATTATTTTCATCATAAATGAAGGTCCAAAAGGATTTCAGTAAATCGGTTGAATATGAAAAGCAATTAAAAATATCAATTGAATTGCAACATTTTCTCGAGAGAAACATTTTTCAAGTTGCATTAAAAAAAAAAAATCGTTATGAGGGGTGCGTTTGACGGTTGGAGTTATAAATAAAATAATCATTTTGTCGATTCTTTTTTAACGATCGGTTTATTTTTTATTGATTTTTTCATCGAAAAAAGGGTTTTTAAGCCTCGAATGGATTTTCCGTTAATATATATGTAATAATGTCTCTCGCGGTGCAATAACATGTCGAAAAATGTGAATTGATTCGAAGATATGGGGAATAAATTCGGCATGAAATATCGTAACATTGGAATGGATTGATCACAGTGCACAATATATTCATACAACGAGTGAATGATGAAAGTTTGTAAAATTTGGATGAAAACCTTCAACGCTATATGAGACTTTTCGGTATCCATATAATAGTGCAACGTGAATTTACATGTCCGTGTGTACACGTCTGCCTGTGAGTTCCATACGTGTGAGAAAACTCTTATAGCCACGAGGCTAAGTAACAAGTCAGCTTGAATCGATTCTCTTCGAATCGAACTTCTGGGCAGGTTCGACGCCCTTCGAAACTGGAGAATTGCCTTTAACCCGGCCGGGACACTCCCAGGTGCGAAGGGTGGGCCACCCTCCAAGCATTTCCGGGCTACGCGCCGACTCGCAGCCGACTCAGTGTCGCGCCGATTTATGTGTATAAGTATGTGTGTGTGTGTGTGCGTCTGAGCGTGTGTCGTCTTCTCATTCCGTTTCGTCTTCTTTCACCTCGCACTTACCGGACTCGATTTGTTCAACAATTACTTTCTTTGTTGCATTGAGTCTCAATTTTCGGTCGTTTTCTACGATTTCGTTATCTCGTTATCCGATATCTTTGAATATTTATATAAACTGATGGTTAATTATTTTATTTTATGCCTTTTTCTTTCGACTCTGAATTGGCCGAGTACGTGCCAATTTCCAAAGATTCTTATCCCGCAGCATCATAAATTTGAAACATTTATTTCTATGATGTTCGTTGAACATATGTTTGCTGGAAATTCAATGCAGCTTCGTGGAGCATCCTTTCAATGAATTGAGAGTACGAGAGCCAGTGCGCTCGCGAGGCCTGCAGTCGCCCTCTTATGTACTAGAATATAAAAAATTTTTTCGATGATTTTTCATTTTCAAACCGTTCTCACGAAGAAACGTATTGAGCGAAAAATCTGGTTGTCATTGACCAATGAAATGTCCTGTTCTCTTCCCATTCGTCCTCGTTAAAAGTCGATTGAGGATTTCATTCATAAAGATGCTCCTTAATTCATTTTCTATTCAATGAAATTTCCAGAAAAGTACATTCGTTTCAGTTCATTTTAAAATCCACATGAAATCGATTCAAGAATTACAGACTTTCTCTCATAACGGGAAATTGATTTGATATTCGAATATGATGATATTCTTTTTAATGATGCAAATTTGTTATTTACTGTTGCATGCAATGTGTTGAATTACATGAAGCGCAATTAGATGACTAATATTATGAAATATTTAGCTGTTAATTCATCAACTGGGTCTCGAAAACGACTGGTTAATATTAATTCTCAATCTGCGTATCCTCGTAACATACTAAGTACTGCAAGAGAATAAGGAGGGAATCGCGTGACCTCTCACTTTCGTCCAGCGGAGGCAAGTTCGATGCCCTTCCTCAGCCCCATGTCACTGCTCGAACGATGACCCGCGCAATATAACAATAGGGACAAACGAAAAAGAAGAGAAGAAAAAAAAACACATACACACAACAGTACATGTGTATATGGTACGTTCGTGCATGTTGTAACTTATTCTTATGGTGTGTTGCAGAAAACCTGTCGTCGAGATTTTTGTCTTGTTCGAATGTGTGTAGAGCCGAACTTTTCGACGAAACAAGATGTTAAACAGGTTCTGTACGGGCAAGGGAGACCAATAAAAGTTTCAAAAGCATCGTAAAAGTTCAAAAGACAAGTAAACCTCATATATTTTCGCACGCAATCATATTTTTTGGCGTTCTTTCAGTTTCTCTAATATTCTCATGCGGAACAACGATTATTCGCAATATTTTTCTCATCCACGGGTTGTATATTTTTGGAAACTACTGAATTTTATATTCCACTGGACCCTTATACGATAACTATATTTTCGGATCTTCAGCATATCCGCATTTTTGTTTCATTTTGAAATAATTCTTTTTTAATTTATGACGGATCTATGATCTCGATTTATACGTGTTGATTTGGTTTGGAGGTAATCTTGAAGTATTTTCGGCAAAAATTGATTTTCGACTTCATTTTCATCAGCATCGCAATCGCATCAGTTATTGAAGCGTTGTGGTAAAAAGTGGCGTAAGGGCGTGCTGTAGATCTATTCAAATGAATTCTAATCCAACCTGTTTGAGGACAACAGCAGCAGAAGTAGGGAGATTCATTGATTGTTAGAGACTTTGATGTGCCGGATAATATCTTTAGGGCATATAAGAGCAATTCCATAAATTCGTATAATAATATTAACACATGATTCTACATACTCGATAATATAGAATTAAAAATATGCGTTTGCGAGGACAGGTGCTAGACAATGAAATGAATTAAAAAATTAATGTACGTATATAAGTTGTAAGAGAGAGAGAGAGAGAGAGGGGGGGGGGGGGGAGAAGAAATATTGGAAGTAAGAGACAGCCTCTTGGTTGTAAAGCAGAGGGTCCCCCTGGCCGTCTTCGGTCCTCTTCGGGCTTGCCACGATCCTTCGTGTGCCCGGCTCGAGCTTCGGCTGTTTTCATGGCCGTCATTTAGTAGGTTCATTCACCCCTCGTCATGGCCGTGGGGCGAGAGCGGAGGAATAGGAGGAAGAGAAGGAGGAACGAGGGGAGGAGAGGCAAAAGAGTCGGTGAGAGAGTCGGAGGATGCAGGGGGAGGGTTGGGGGAGTGAAGAGAGGCGGGGAAGCGGGGCGCGCGAGAGGGCGGTAAAGGGGCAAGGGGAAGAGGCACTGTGTAGCCAGACGGCACGTACGGCTTGCGGTGTGTCGGGAGAAGACTCGAGAGAGAAAGAGAGCGAGAAAGCTGGAAAGAGAGAAAGAGAGAGAAAGTTAGGAGACGAGCGGAACCAACGAAACGAATGAGTGAAAGAGAGAAAAGAGAAGAGATTGAAGTACACCGCACTCGGGGAGCGTTAAAGGGTCCGGACGGAGAGAAGAAGAGAAAGACGCACACAGAAAGAAGAGAGGAAGAGAGAGAGAGAGAGAGTAATGGAGAAAAATTACTGCGTGCATGAGAGTAAAAGAGAGAGAGAGAGCGTGAGAGAGAAAGAGTGGATGAAGAACCTATCGACGAAGGCGGTGGGCCACCAGAGAAAGAAACGAGACAGATATATGCGGAGACAAAAAAGTGCGTGCCTGGCTCTGGATTCGTACTATACGTCTCTTTGCTTACACATATATATACATAAAGATAAATACTTAAATGTGTCGAACGTTTCAATGTGTGTTTGTGAAAGAACGAACAGGAGAGTGAGAGAGAAAGTGAGCGGGAGAGACGAGGTAGAGAGACTGGCACAGAACGAACTGGCGAAGGGGAAAGGAAGAAGGGACCAAAGGAAAAAGAGTTAAGGCAGGTCTGGGTTCGGCGAGGGTGAATGTGTGATGGCGTAGGCCCGGCAAGAGACTCTCCTTGTAAATCACTCGCTCTTTGCTCATATAACCCAAAGACTCTGCACAATTTCCTTAACTCGCTGACTCCTTTTCATCTTTTTTTTGTTGTTGTTGAAATGTTTATACGAAATTTATACATATATATTTGCCTCGATTAGTATTGCTCATTTTGTCCTTTATATTTCAATGAGTTTTAGATATTTTTTCAATAAATATATTTTATAGTTGCTCCACAAAATTGTGTTTTTTTTCTTTTTTGCAAGAAATGTTTTTCTTTTGTGTGAAAAATCTATGAGTTTTTGGAGTAAATTATTCGCTTTCGTTTACATGCTATTACGATCCCAAAAAAGCTCACGTCGTTTCAGTCTCTTTTTTAATATTGTAAAATTTTATCTGGAATCGCAAGACCGAACAGTGACATTTCTTTCGTTACGAGTGGTATGAGAATTTTAATTAAAAATGTGGGTTCAAATGAGTAAGGTCTTAAGGTCACAAGGTTTCATTAATTTTTTCGTAAGAATAATTTGCTCTCTTTCTCATGCTCCTCGTATCTCTTTCATCGAGAACTCTCCCTCTTGTTCTGGATCGTGCGTGCTTCTCGTTTCGCTTCTGTAACTCACGTACATCCGCGACCGAGCTCCAGACCAACACGCCGCACGGTGCATATCTCATGTCCGGCCAAGGCCTAAATTTAGGCGTCCGCCGGAAGTATGCCGAGCGGATCCAGAAGGGAGATCGAGGAGGGGAAAAGCGAAGGACCGCAACGACCTTCGACTGTCATGTACGTATGCATGTAGATGTACAAATATAATAATAGTGAAGAAGATAAAATATTAAATAATAAAAATATGATCGATTTTTCTCATTAACATAAAAGTGATCTGCGTTGTAATAGAAAAATTTAAAGCATAATAATATTTTAGTTTCTGTCTTCATAATAATCGTTAATCAACTTTCTCCCGGCTGATTTTTTTTCTCGTTATAAAAATAATTATTGTTTAAGCACTGAACAAATTTCAGGCTGAGGATCACACTACGAAATAGTTTCTCAATCCACCTATTTGTCGTGAACATTCATTTCGTAGGGTCTTCGTAAAAAAATAAATAAAATAATAACATTGGACTAAGAGTTTCGGTTTTATTGGAAATCTCAAGTGGAGAGTTCTCAGTTTGCCGAAATATAAATGTTTGTATGTATGTGTAAAATGGATAAGCACGATTGCGCGTACATTCGAATTGTAGCTGAAAATGAAAGCGCGGTGGAGGTCCTCGTAACAGATCTATTTCCGGGCTACAGCAGCAATAAGGCTTTGAACTTAGGATTACGAAGTGGTGCGAAAATGATGGTGGATCTCGTTAGCGGATTCTCTGGGATGTATTTGAATTACGAAAGTATATACAAGTTTATATATCTTTGTACATATATACGTGTACGTTTGCAAAGTCATAGGCGAACTTTCGTAACAGTCGGGGAAATGAAGAATAAGTATGTATGTGTGTGTGTGTGTGTGTGTGTATGTGTGTGTGTGAAAGAGAGGGAGAGTGAGAGAGAGAGAGAGAGAGAGAGAGAGAGAGAGAGAGAGAGAGAGAGAGAGAGAGAAGGAACAAGAGTGAGGAAGAGGGAAAAGCTAAAGTTGGAAACGTAAAGATTCTTGTGGGCATCGAGGGATGAATAGTAAAAGGAACGATACACGCATTGAGATGCAGATGAGGGAGGGTGTGTGGGAACCAAAGATTCGTAAAACACGTTCTTACATATGTGAGTTTATGTATGTATTTAAGAGATATATATTCATACATACATATCTAGTATCGGAGGATCGAAGCGAGAACTTCCGGAATGGGTCGTAATACGGAGCAAACGCATAACCTTAAAAACAGGAGAAGCTAGAGAGAGAGAGAGAGAGAGAGAGAGAGAGAGAACAAGGTCTCGAGGAGGATTGTTGTTCGATGGTGGTTTGGCTACTCCCTCCTTTTCCCCTCAAGCCCATCGTCATTCGTACTTACGTATACATAGAGATAAGAGGGTTTTCTTGCACACGTTTTGAGTACAGGAGCTATATTTGTGGGTGGCTGTTGCAGGGTGGCTTACGCGGATTTCGTAGGTATATAGAGGGAGCGGAGCAGGGTGAGTAGGACAACGACAACGTCGTCGATGAAGAGGATGAGTACGTTGATGGTAACGGCGGTTGGAAACGACGGAAGAGTCCGGAGGGCAGAGAGAAAGGGAGAGATAGAAAGCCGAAAACGGAGATGATAGAGAAGGAGAGAAAAGTTTGGAACCGCGGAGTTAAACAGTGAAAGAGATGAAGACGTAAAGAGAATGGTGGAGGAAGGAAAATAAAGGAAGTAACGCAGGGAGAACGACATGTTGCGAAATGCGGGGGTTGGTCGTATAGGAGAGAGAGAGAGAGAGAGAGAGAGAGAGAGTGCCGAGACAAAGAAGGAAGAAAGGAAGTAAAAGGAAGAAAGAGAGAAGAAGAGAGTCAGAGCATCAGACTATTCGGTGGTCGGAGTGGGGTGGGTTGATGCGAGACGGGGGAAGAGCAAGGGGGAATGAGAGAAGCACCACCGTAAACGAAACGACGCCGCTGACGACATTTGGAACAGATAATGGCGCGAATGTGCACAGCCGCGGGGGTGAACGAACCAAGGGTCGTGCACTGGGTTCAGTTCAGAGTCGCTATGCTCTCTGGGGTTGGGCTGGGTCGGTATCACATCAGCTATCGATCTTATAACGCTTGTGTGTGCCGAGCTCTCCCCGTTGTCTCCTCGTTCTACGCTTCGTTTCGTTCTCTTTCTCATTCTCTTACTCTTTTTTTTATTTTTTTTTCGTTTCCTCTTTCTCTCGTGTTTCGCTCTTTTCCCCAGTCCGTTTCATTCCTCATCAGTCGTCTCTCTTTCTCGGGTCCGAGACATGGTCCCCTTACGTTTTTTTTCATCTTTCCTTTGTCATTTATTTTTTACCTGTCCACGCTTCATTGGACACGAGCCCTCTACTGGCTTCCTACTCAGTTTCTCATCCTTCTCCTTTTTTTTTGTTCCCTTTCTACATCTCCTCTTCTTCACTTTTATTTCCTCTTACGATAGAATTTTCCTCATTTGCACTCATCACACTTACTATATTTATAGACTCGTTCTGTACGAGCCGACCAACGCTGACTGCTTACACACATTTATATATCGAGTCCTCGTAATAGAGAGGCTCCTATCGTCGTGTAAGATACGATTAAACGAATTTGAAAATCTTCAAGAAAGAAGTGTCGTTATCCAAAGTATCGCTGTGAAATGCACTGAGGTGAACATAACGTGACCCCGATGTAAGCCATGATGCAAATTTTCAAAAGTACCAAAGAGCGAAATATTAGTAAAGCAATATATAATCTATATATATATATATGGAGAGAAGTATAAGGACGAAACGACGGCTAATTTCCGGAGGTAGCCATGCGTACAGTTTCGAAGATTTCTCCGCGGTCGAAAGTACCTTGCTGCAACTGAACAGAGCGAGAGAGAGAGAAAGAGATAGAAAAACTAAAGATTACATGGAGCTAAGTTACTTCTTCTCCCTTTCCGTTACGTCTTCCTCTGCTGTCACTGTATGCTATTTATATGACTAGCAGATCTCTGTATATACGTATATATTTATATATATACACAGAATATATGTACTCACTTCCGTAGAGTTCATATTTTCCTTCATTTTCTCGTCCGCCACTTTAATTTCGTTCGCTTATTCTCTCCTTCGTCATCTTAACCTCTCTCCTTTCAAGTTTCAGCACAAAATGTCTGTATTATGTGCATGATACAGGCTCATGTATGTACGCATTCATTTATATATATATATATATATTAAAAATTCACACACATACACGTATGCGTTTAACCTATATGCAAGGAATGTCTTTCATCGTCATGGCAAAAGTGACAGCACTCGCGGAATAGATGCTGTGATCCTTGACGCCCTCGCACAGCTCGACGATTACTTAATCCTCGAGTCAGGACATACCGTAGACCGTATTGTGTGTGAGTGCGGAGGCTGTATGCACGTGCAACGCTCGTGAGAGGATAACATAGACAAAACAGTAAGATCGAGTGTGATATATATATACATCCCGGAGATCGAAACGACCTTTTCAGAGAGGATATTTCTAGTGACCTCTCTCTTTTTTTTTTTATCTCATTCTCTCTCTTACTTCTCGTTTCGCGTACGTACCAACGATCAAAGTTGATCTTATTTATATTCGATACGCGATTCGCTGTACATGAATCCGTTAGAAAGAATCGAATATGTTTCAGGCGACAAACGCATGTATATCCTTGACGCGAACGTTGAAATATGCAATTGATGATGTGAGAGAAAAATAATAATAATAATAACGAAAATAAGAAAATCAAAATGTTTGGATTAAAAAATAAATAGAGGCGAATAATGAAGTAAGCCTTTCAAAAGTTTTAGAAAAGAAAAAAGAAAGAGGAATGAAAAGAATATGAGATGAATCGATTTTTCTTTTTAAAGAGATTTTTTTCTGTACAAATAGGTGGAGCATAATCGAAATGAAACATGCAAAAAAACAAACAACGCATTTCCACGTGCCAGCAACGTCCATACATTATTATTTCATTAATTTCTTATGCAACGATTTTTTTGTCTCCGATATTAGCACCCTCGATACCGAACTGAAAAACAAGCGAAGGACGAAACGTAAAAAAAAGTAAAGGTTCACATTTCCAGACGTGAATAAGAGATGTGAGGAGAAGGGAAAGGAGAGGAAGGGAGGGGGGGGGGGGGGGGTGGTGGTGGTGTGAAAAAGGTATTCGTCCGAGAGAATGTCACGTATCCTGGTATGTAATTTAAATTTTCGATGAAGCTCAGAGACTCAATTTTTCTCCATTCCTCCAGCATTTCTTTTTTTTTTTCTCTGAATCTCTGCTGCTTGGTTTATAGACGAGGGTGTGGATCGTCAACATCCACCCGCGAGGGAAAGAATATTCGACGAAGCATCGTTACTCAGTGAGATAGTAAATATACGGGTTGTCCTAAAAGTTATCCTCCAGCATTCGAGAAAAGTTTTCAAATTTCTGAATAGATAAAAAGTGCTCAACCAAACTTCTGTACAATGGATTTTTGCAAAGATACAAACTCTAATCAGAAGCAGCTAATACGATGTGCCGATAAAATGACGTGAGTGGGGCGAGGATACAGTTAAAACGATCAAACGCGTGCTTCCCCCACTCTATGCTTACAACACAACCGATTAGTTTTTCTCAAAAGTCTAAATAACTCAGCAACGTTGCACGTTACAAACAAACGATCAAAGACTTTTATCTTCGTAATTCCAGAATCGATATGCCTGATTAATTATCATTGGTATTTTTGCGACACTCTGTACACGTGTTATTCATTGACACACATCATTGCTCCATTATGCATCAGCAAAGTACAAGCATGCATTTACCATCACAAAACTCGTATACATATCTGCCTCTCACTCAGTTTCAACGGTCTTCGGAGACTCTGAATGGCATGTTCTCATGATGCTCAATGCTTTTCGAATACTCTTCCTATTTCTCTCTGTCTTTCACCAACATCGTCACGGCATTTAATTCAGTTCAACGTATATTCCGGCCCACTGAAATTCCATTAAAACGTGAGACAATAACGTGACAGTTGCGATCGGTGCGTCGATGTTTCGAGCTCCAACGTAGCTCTATTTGAACACATATTTGTATATATGTGAGCCTCGTGTCTGACATGTACCTTCCTCTTTCTCCTTCTCTCTCTCTCTCTCTCTCTCTCTCTCTCTCTCTCTCTCTCTCTCTCTCTCTCTCTTGTTCTTGGCTACGTATTAAGCAACGAAACAGCCCTTACGTATGCGCAATTCATCTTTCTCTTATTTTAGCGACTCGTATTCTCAGTGTCTGTGTGTCACGTGCTTCCTTTTTACACTCTTACGCGATTCTTTCCAGTACCATATAGGTTATGCAATAATGTCATATTATTTGATAAACATATTTATATATTTAAAAAGATATTTAGGTAAACGCGCGCGCGCGTGTGTGTGTGTGTGTGTATATAGTATGTCGTAGTATATATGTCTCTGTGTGCTCCGATATTTCTCGGGATACCAGTGAATTCAGAGTGGCTCGTCTCGTGTTCTCGATTTGGCCTGGACTTGGTCGAGGGTCGACCTGAATCGTTCGACTTTTCAATCGACATTCCTTCTCATTGCGAACTCAACCCCTCTCATCTCTCGTTGCGGCGTTCTCTCGGACCGTAATACTCCTATATATAGACGGTCCAGCATTGTCCCCATGGCTTTACGGAATGATGGTCCAGTTTCAGCTGTTACCAGCGTTGAAATTACTCGATGAAACCTACCCCTCTCTCACTCTTTCTCTTTCTTCCTCTCTCTCTCTCTCTCTCTTTCTCCCTTCTGCTCCCCCAATCTTTAGCTCTTCGTCTCTCTTTTGTTTGTCACTTTGCCGATGAGTCTATATACTATATGTACGGATAGAAACACAAATCGACGTCACAGAAACCACCGAGCAGAGGGACAAAGCCCGAATGACTCGTCCAAGTCAGTTCGATGTTCCGGTACATCCGTACATTATATATGTATATATTTATTCAGTGCTATATATATTCACGTGGATATTTGAATGCGGTATTTGTCTTTGGGAGAACATTACTTGGCGTCACAACTCAGAATATATCCAACTGAAATAATACGGAGTATTATTTCTTACGAATTTCTTTTATTTCCCGTGCATATGACTCAGTGCTCAGTAAACAGATATATCTCGAGATAAAAATTTGGAATTTTAAATTTGTCGTATTGATTTTGCTCATTTCAATAATGATCGTTGAAGAGAAAAATAATTTTCTTGTTTTTCTGCGTATACGTAAATCTAGAGAAATAGTTCTCATGTTAATTTACAAATTATATTTTTTCCTCTCCTCGTATCAAGCGTCAAAATAAATTAATGAAAAGCCTAATAAATGCTACTGAATCAACTGTCGTCGTTCAGTCCAATTATCACTGAAAACGAAATTTTGTTGAAGCCTTGAAATGTTTTATAGTCTCAGCAAAGTTTCATTTCAGTATAAAGAATTTTTGTTGTAATATTCGAAATTTTGTTGCCTGAGTGAAAAAAGAAAAACAAATTTGTTGAATACGTGCAACAAAATATTTTAATATTTCAACAAAATATCGTTTTCAGTGTACGAATCTGTAATCCTGATTCGAAAACTGTTGGGTCTAATAATAGTTCATCTAATAATGTGTGTTTAACTGTGTGCTTTTTTTTTCATTATCACATTGATGTAAACAAATATGATTCTAATTCATGCTATTACGCGCATATGAATGAAGCAGTGAGCATTCAGTTTAATAATCTCATGGATTTGCATGACATAAAATAGATGTGATTTTATTACTACGGGGAAAGGTAAATTACCTTGCCTTTTGAATAATTAGCGAACTAGGCTAGATGATGTAAAAAATTCCTCCCTCGTAAGTAAATGATGTAAAAACGTGGAGAATGGAAAGGAACGGAGTGAAAAAAGGAAGGCGAGAGGTCGTTCAAGTGTTTATGAGGTTCGGAACAGATCGGAGAAAAACGTTTTTCCAAGGGTGTTTATAAAGCTGCGTACGTTAAGAGAGTGGTATAGCGAGGGAAAAAAAAAACCGAAAAAGAGTGAATAGAAGGGTGAAGAAGAAGAAGAAGAAGAAGAAGAAGAAGAAGTAGAAGAAGAAGGAGAAGGAGACGAAGGAAAAAAAGGAGAAGAGTCGAGGGCTGATGAGGCTTGTCCATACAACCGGAAGTGCGCGGGTTGTTCGTACGAAAGAGAGACGCGGGTGTGCTTTTAAATATAGGCCGAGGAAATGAGCGGTTAACGTTAGTGCTCCGCGGCACACACATTTTATCAAAGGGTATCGAGAGCACAGAGAAAAAGAAGAGAGAAGAGAACATTGAGATAAAAAAAAAAAAAAAATAAATAAAAGAGAAAGACAGAGAAAGAGCGAGATGGAGAGTTCACTTCTACGGCCGCTACTGCATGAAATTTTGCGTGTATTATAAATGCACAGGGGATAGCCTTGCATCGAAGTGCAAGCGCCAAACGGGGGTTGCCCCCGGGGTTGGGGTTAGGCCTGTACGAGCACGATCGTGGGCAACGTTGTATTCGTTCCTTGGATGCTCTAACCTACCGTAACGCTATAAAAATAACGGTTCGTCGGATATCCTACCTTTCTCTACTACTCCGTCTACATATATTCCTCTCTATCTTTCTCTCTCTCTCTTTGTAAAACCATACACGCACACATCTATAGCCCCCTTTTTCCGCTACATCTTTCAGCATGTTTTTTTCCATCTCTTTTTCCACCTATATCACTATGTGCGCGCATTTTTTTACCCTCTTCTCCACTTTTTATTTTCCATTTTATTTTTTACCCATTTTTTCTTATTTTTTTTTTTTTT
Organism: Campoplex capitator; assembly: GCA_037576405.1. NCBI lineage: Eukaryota > Metazoa > Arthropoda > Insecta > Hymenoptera > Ichneumonidae > Campoplex > Campoplex capitator. Next base: position 7,583,442 of record JARBWI010000003.1, read on the forward strand.
TTTTTTTTTTTTCATTTTTTTTTTACCCCGCCGCGCTCTTTAACCATGACTCTGTCGCGTATGTGTATCGTCAACCCTGTCGCTTTTCCCGTTCTCCGGATAATACACGCACCACCCAAGACTTTGTGCTTTATGAGAGACTGCTCTTTTTTGTTTTGTTTTCGAAAAAAAAAACTTTGAAAAAAAAAATATTATTTTTACTACCTCATTTTTATGCCACGGTGAAAAACGTGGAAAGTGGTGAATAGAAAAATCCGATAGAGCGAAACGTTTTTTTTCTTCTCGTCGTCAAGCTTTCAAGAATTTTCAATTTCATCACGGTAATCAGGTACCCAAATTCTAGTCGCATTTGTCTTCTTATTAACCCACAATTTGTTACGCGAGTTGACGTTTTTTACTATTCGCTTTATTTTTTCGATTTTAATGTAGGTTAACTTCGTTCGTACAATTCGAGAAAAAAAAACACACACACACAAAAATATGTAAGCCATAGACACCTTTGGGTTTCCACTAAAAAATCTTGAATCAACCTTCATATCATTTAAAATTGAAATTGAATTCCAGGATCGAATTTAAAATTCCATTTTTGTTGCTCGGCGAATCGACTCAACTTTTTGTAGAAACGATCTTGCCTATACTATGGATTTCTTCGAATGAAGCTTGTGGGATTTTTTTTTTTTTTTCGGTACACAAGAGAAAACACGGCTGATATAATGAGAATTTTGAAATAGAGTGGATACATCAATGTAAATAGTCATGTGACGAAACACGTTCAACATCTGTCATTATGAACTAAAGCAGCGTATAGAAATAAATGTATCTGTATATAATTCGTCTATCCGTGACTTTAGTTTGCAAACTAACGTGTATGCGGATCTACGAACGACGGAACTGAGAGAAGACGTGTTCAGACACAGTCAGAGTTGTTTAGTGTATGTACATACGTGGTTTATCTCTCTCTCACTCTCTCTCGGGAAGTAGTGACAGGAAACGTGCAGGAAAAACGATGAGTGCGATTGACCAAAGCAAAAAAAGATGAAGAGAGAAAGAGAGAGAGAGAGAGAGGTGGAGTGGGAGAGAGAAAACCTTTGCTGTATGCCATGCTTGATCTCCAAATCGAACGGAAGAGACGAGAGACAAAGTTTTTTGCTTCAACTAGAGTCACGTGTATAGATGTACATATATATAGATATATATAGTATCTGAGATCGCAGAGAAAAAGAGAAACACGCGTGTAAAGGTTGAAATACAAGTCTCGTGTTTCGTGGAATTTGCTGAGCACTTTGAGAACCAGTGTATGTACCAAGAAAATGTAATTCACATTAATTTAATGGTGGGTTGTATATAGGGACTGTATATATAGGGATGCTTTTTCAGAACGTTCGGCAATCTTTCGAGAAGCTTTTGTAAGATAAACAAGAGTTAGCTACATTATTATTTTTCTATATATATATATATATATATATCTATATATTCTGTGTGCTTTGTAATTTAATCGTACCGAGCCACCCCCATAGCCAAGCGTGTATAGATATTGATTTGTGCAGAAATAAAATCAACATATATATCGGACGAAGGGTTAGCTGACATGTTAGCAGAAAAGGGAGCTTCGGCATCCGAGGTTTTAAATACGAGATACACTGGCTGCATTTTATATATTGACGATCCGGGAAAAGCTTCATGAGCAAGGGTAGAGAAAAAAAAAGACATAACGAGGATAAAGCTCATGAAATTGAGTAACAGATGAGAGCGAGAAAGATGGAAGAAAACAAAGAATAGAACCCGTAAAATGTGCATATGGGGGAGGGAGAGGATTTTTTTACGATCGAATTTTCCGGTTTCCTTTAGTTCGTCGATGATGGGGAATGACGGAGGGTGCGTTTCTCCATTTGCGGGTGTTCGTATGTATTTTTTTTTCTCTACCCTGTCGACCGACCAGCGCTCCCAATCTGCCTCATCAACCCCCTTCTTATTTTCCCCCTCGTCAGGGTGCTTTCTCGTGTTCATTTGTCCCTTTCTCTCTCTCTCTCTCCTCTCTCTTCCTTTCGCATTTCAACCCTCGTGTGCTCCGCAAAATGCGCACCGTGAAAATACGTGCCAGACTCTCGCTCTCTTTCTTTCATCCTCTCGCTCTTTCTCGTGCCGGAGACCTCTCGGGGGCACGTATACGCCCCCGCGTGGCCCCGGACGTTAGGGGTGGGTTTTACGTCGATCTTTCTCTCTCTCGCTCTCTCTATCTCTCTCCCTCTTTCTCTCGCGTCTCGCAAACACGCGTTGACTATATATACCACGAACGTATATAGCATCGCACGCGGCTCGACGGATATTCGTTGTATATATACATACGTATGTATATATATTTAAACGATGCGTTGGGGTAGGCCTAAGCATGATCTGGGTTGAGCGTGGGCGTGTGTTGCTCCACCCCGCAACGCTCATCCTCTTGAAAAGAAAAAAATAAAAATAAAAATAAAAATCAACAACACTAACGCAAACCTTTCATCAACCCCGTAGATTTTTTCTTAACAACCCCCTTTTCACAAACCACCCCTTTACCCCATTTATATAAAAAAAGCTAGAATATGTATATTATTATATGCATATATACATACATACATAGAGGGTGCTTTTTTACATAGTCGATGTCACTGCCCTCTGCCATCATTGAGATCCCTTCTTCTTAACTTTAAGATTCTTCACTCAATCAACGATTGGGGCGACCCAGTTCCTTCCAATCGTTGGAATACACTGTTTAAAAGGGATTATTCGAAAGGGATCTTGTATTGTGCCTCATATTCTCGTCTCTCTTTTATTTAATTTGTTCGCTGAAAGATCTGAGTTGAATTATTTTTTAATCGAATGAACGCGAGCTAAAATCATAAAATATTAATTAATATTTCATAACATTGAGTTTGATAAACTTCTTTTTGATTATATTGAATCGAAGAAATATTATTTCCGATCGAGAAAAACGAAAACCTGTACAAATAGCCGGTGTTATTCTATTATAATTGAAATTTGAAAAGTTCGGAAATCTTTGCTTTTCTTTGTCTTTATAAAATTATGTTTTCTTTAGCTGTTCCAGCTGTCTTTTTATATCAACCGGAAATTTCGAGATATTTAAGTGATAGATCGTAGCTTGCACGGAAATTGCTCAATTTTCTAGGTGCGTTTTATTTTTTGTTCTTATTTCGCACTCGCTCTCGCGTCCACTTTTCTCGTGGCCTCTTCAGGACGTCGCCACTCTTAGCGACGCTTTATTTATCCTTTTACAGGCGAGCATGGCCGAGGTAGACCCGGTTAGGACCCTCTTTGTCGGACCAACCGATGGCATGAAACAGCCACTTGGGTTCTCGCTCTTTGGTTGGACGAAACCCAATACAACTCTCTCGCTCTCTCTCTCTCTCTCTCTCTCTCTCTCTCTCTCTCTCTCTCTCTCTCATCTCTCGTTCGCCAGGTTTTGTCCATCCTTCGACGAATTATTCTGCACTCGCTTCGAGTACCATGCACAAGCGCGACCACCGGTACTTATATCTTGATTTTTACCAGCCCCGAGACTTTCGTACAGTCTTCACCAACACTTTTCCTGGAATTATCAAATCTTTCAGGATATTTCAAATTCAAGATTCAACTCAAAATCTTTGAACAATTTTTTCAAAGATTCTATAAAAAGTAATTAATTATTCGGAACCGTTGCTCCTCGTGCAACAATTAATGCCTTTTCACACTTGGCTTGTTGGTCCAATTTTTTTTAATCAAAGTTTTTCGGAAAAAAAATCAATTCCAGGTCCAAATTTTGTTTTGGACGATTGTTTTTTTTTTTTTCAAAATGAATTTTCGAATTAACAAAAAAAGGGTCATTTCTTGTAATGAAAAATAAAGATTATTTGAAAAATGCATCTGAAAATGCATGACTCGGAAGGAAATAATCTTCTTTGAACGCAAGTATTTCAAAAATTCTTTTGTATTTTCGAATCGTTGTCCAAGAAGATGGATACCGAAAAGAACGATTCGAATGGAAAAGTTCATGATGATTATCGTCCATCGGGTTGCAGGAGTTACTGCTTATGTTGCAGCGGACTGTGCTCTTTGCTGCTCTTTTCTACAGCTAATGCTCTCTTGCAGTGCCAGCTGCGAGTCGCGCGGAGCCAATAACCTTGTTTCGAATTATTTTATTCGCATAACGTTGCTTCTCCGCTGCGGTGAGCTGAACTATCGGTGCATCTTTTATAATATGCAACATCTCGTAGATGGAACGAGACACTTCCGCAATTTCAAGCCGTAATAACGATACCAAGTTGTATAAAAATTATACAAACTCTTTGGTGTTCGAAGTTGAACCTGTATCGAGCGTTATTTTGTTAAAAATTGAATCAATTCGATTATAACGCGAAATAGTCGGAGACATCGTTTTTCATTTTTATTGAAATTTTTGTTTAGAATCCATTAATTAATTGATCATAGTTCAAGAGCAAAAAGAAAAGTTTCAAGAAGAAAAACCTTGATTCAATAATTAATTTGATAAATATGTTAAAAATTCAGCGGTTAGTTCAATTAGAGATGACGTGCACATATTTTTTTATTAATTGCTACAAAGTGGTCGAACGGCTGTCAAATTTGGATTTTTTTTTGGCTGCCGACACGGAATTAGCCGAAATAAACAGTTGAAACATTATATGTCAGCCATCAAATTCTACTCGACATGGAATTATGCGATCTCAAGTTTTTTTAAGTAATTTCTAGGAAAAATCATAATGTTTACTATTCAGCTTCGAGTTGCTATTGCAATAGAGTGTTTTTTGAAGAAAATTGTGTTTTAGTATGAGCCATTGAGATTCAGAATTATCTTTGTGGGTTCAAGATCTTCGGATGAAGCTGTGTCTTTTTTATGTGCATCCGACGGTGCACAGCAGGATTCTCGATTCACTGAAGGGTCATTATGGGTTTATGGTATATCGGTTATCATAATTTTCAAAGGCAAGATGTTTTTCTTAAAATCCAGAAGATCTTACACCACTGAAAAACTGAAAAACAATTGGCTTAGAGATCTTTCGAAAACTCATCGCACGTAGAAAAACCGTGAAATTTTTCAATAAATAATCATGCGTAGACGAAAATATCTGTGAAATTTTTCTCGGTTTATTGCGTCGCAAATAACTTTTCTCCAGGATTTAAGCGCACCTTTGTATATGGGTGTAGTGAAAAAAAGGGCTCGAAAAAGAAAATAAATCAGTCGAAGTGATGGCGAACGGAAGAAGTTAAAAATGGCCCCGAAGGACGTCCTGTGCCCCGCGAGTTCGGCAAGTTGGAATCGGCCATTGGAGCTCGTTCTCGCGGAGCTAAAAACCACCGGATACATTATATATCTTTATATACACATGTATACATAGTATATATGTATATATGTACGTCAAGAGCCCGAAGCGAAGCGAGCAGAAGGAAAAAAAACGCAAGATGGGCAACGTGAGAAGATTAAAAAGAGGAGTTGCGGACGAGGGAGAGAGTTCTTGGTGGACGAAAAACATGAAAACGACGACAGTGGCGGTACGGGAGGTAGAAGAGGAGAGCGAAAGAGGGACTGAGGAGAGGAGAGAGCTTGAGTAAAACCGAGTTACGGCAGGTTCGGGGTTTGGCAAGTCCGCTTTCGCGTCTCGAAACGCGCGCGTCCGTTCGGCGAGCGCGTGAAGGTCGGGATCAATGGCCGTAGGACCCAGCGGCAAAGAGCGATGGAATAAGGCCCGAAGAGAATGAAAGAACAGGAGGGAAGGAAGAGAGAGAGAGAAAGAGCGAATGAGTAAGGTAGATTGTTGAAGTGGGGAACCAGCGGGGCCCCACGGGACTTGTAAGAGAGTGGGGCGAGTCCCGTGGTAAAGTGAGAGAGCCTCGGAGTTGGGTACCAAAAGAGGAGAAATTGAGTTGGCTCACCGGCCCAACCGGCTCGTAGTGGGGCGTCGAGAACGCGTCGACTAAGCCGATTCAAGCCAAAGAAGATGAACCGAGGCAAGAAGAAGAAGAAAAGGGAGAGAAAGATGGAGGACTAAATAGGAAAAAAGCAGGAAGGGCGGCAAAGGGGAAAGACGAAGGGTAAGAGGGAGTCACGCTCCTGCTTCTTCATCGTCGTTAGTCCCAAGCATCCCGACCTACCTCTCTTTCCTTTCTGTCTCTTCCTACCTCCATATTTTTATATTATTCTTTCTCTCTTTCTCTCTTCCTTTTATCCATCTCATTTTTTCACATTCTCTACTCTCTTGTTCTTTATTTCTCTCTCTATCTCTTCTTGATTGCTCGTTTTCTTCTTGTTAATGCACTTCTACTTTGGTTTTCGTCCTCCATTTTTATATTTCCTCGAACACGCGCGTTCTCCTTCTGTCCCGTCGCTTTTCTACGCGCTGAGTTTGTCTTCATTGCCTTTACAATGTTGTCTCGGCGAGCAAATCTGTGTTATTACTCGGTCTCAGCTAAACACTCGTACAATCGTAGGTTACAACCTAACGAGCAATATACAATATTGAAGATCCACGCGGGTAAATTTTTTCGTGACTGAGATCAGGCGTTTTATCGTAAATGTAAGAAAAAGGTATGGACGTGGTTGAGAGGAGACTCGATAGGATCAGCAGCGGAACCAGAGGGGAACTTGGCCAAAAATGGCGTTTCATTTTGTAGGCTGTGACCAAGAAGTGGAATCGAGAGGAACACGAGAACCGGGGTAACCCGACCTACCCAAATATCCAGCTGGTCGAACAGCTCGCCTCGACCCCTTCCGCCCTTTTTTATGTCACCACCTCTCACTCCACTGATCAACGTCCCCTTCTTTTTTGAACTTGCGCACTAATGCTGACTATGCGGTTGCTTTCGACGAATAGACTTTGAGTTCCGAATGTGCAAAAAGAATAATGAATCCAAAAGAACCCTGAAGAGCGGTTGCGCATAATATTTAACGAACGCCTTCAGAGCTTGGTCCATGTCAAGAAAAAAGTCGTTGGATGGATACCGTGAAAGGTAAACCTCGTTTTTGTGCAACCGAAAAAAGAATTCATTTCGGAACGTATTTTCAAAGACCTCATGTACGAGAGGTAGTCCAACCTACCCCAATCTCCAGGTGTTCTATAACAACCCTCTTCCCCTCGGTCCATTCCCCTTCACTGAATCCAATCCCCCCCCCCCCTCCCCATGATAATTCTAGGTACCAAGAAGAAACTTGAGCCTGCAGTTCCCAGCATCCAACCGAGTCTCAGGCTTTTTCGAACACGTCGTGCTAGGTGGGGGGCTAACGACAATACGAAATAAGCTGGCTTCAGGCGATTCATTGCAGCATGCGAAAAAGGAATTGCGTTGAAAGAGTAAGACGGAAAGAAAATAAAAATGAAAACGAGGAAGAAGGAAACGTTGATTCGGGTATAAAGAGAGGCTTGAATTTGCTGCAAGCTTCGCTGATTGCGATTGTCAGTAGTCCTCCTCGGAGACGGAACAAGATGAAAGTGGGGTAATCTGAAACCACGACCTGCCTCAAATTTCAACCGGTTTTGTTTTTTTCAGACCGATCTTGATTTGACAAGGGGCTTTTCAACAATGGTTGACAAAAAGTCGTTATGAAATGAAGTGAGATTGGAGGGGTTTTGGAAGAACGAATCAAATCATCGAGCTCGACACAAAATGGAGATTTTTATCGAAAATGGTTGAAGCCTCTTTTATCGAAGGTTTTGACCGAGCGGATGTCCTTTGACTTACCCTAAATTCTCCATTCAATTGGCCGACTCTCTTCATGTTTGTATCTCTTTCATCGCCAAACTCTATTTTCTTTCCCTCGGTGTTATAACTCCCTGCAGCTCGTATCAAGCCTTCTCTCACAAAAGCCGACGAAAGAGGAGAAGTGATAGAGAGCGGGAAAGAGAGAGAGAGAGAGAGAGAGAGGGGGGGGGGGAGGGAGAAACGAAGGGGAAGGGAGGGAGAATAAGAGAGACAGAGTCCCCGACGCGTTGCTTACGAGACGAGTACGCCTTGGCGTCAAAGTGCCTGATCGTTGGCCAGAGAACCTCGCCGGAATCTTCAAGTTCCCCACCACAAGCCTCATAGTACATCTTGGTGGAGAGAACTCGGAGAGCTCGTTTATACCCTGGAGCACGCATTGTCCACGGGTCCTTGCCTTTTGCCGGTGCTCCTGCTCTTTCGTATGCGAAATCTCGGGGTCCTTGGCTTTCCTTCTCTCTTAGTCTTTTCCTTTTTCATCAACATTATTATCATTATAATCTCCATCATCGTATTTTTCTTTTTCTTCATCTCCTTCGTCGCGACAGTGCTTCTCATCATCCTTTATTCCCTTTTCCCCTCTTCGTATACCTTCAATTCCGTCGGCTTAACTTTGGCTTCCCATAGCCACGCTCATCCACAAAGCCGATACCCCTTCGTCACGATGACTATCGAAAATCTAAGCGAATAAGCGCAACAGCGTTCCATCGCTGCATATTATTTCTTCCTTCTCTCCATTTTTTTTTCGCAATCTTATCTCATCGTCGATCGTTTTCATCTCTCTTTGTCGTCGATTTTTACCATTGCCAGCATAACCTCGTCCTGCGCCATCATGTCTCTCCTCCTCGATACTAACTTCACTAAAATATTTGCCAGCCCGACACAAACAATTCTGAAGCATCCCGAACTTTTTTCATTAATTCAGTGCCAATATTTCAATTCTTTTCTACAATAAACCACAAAAAATAGGAGTTTGATATTTCGAAAAAAATGGCAAAATTTTTATAGCCAATGTGACGAGAGAGTAATAAAGAGAGAACGAGAGGAAAGCAGAAAGAAAGAAAACAGACTGGGGGAGAGAGGAATGCTCAAAGAGCGTACGGGCGCCGGCTCATCTCTGAGCTACCATGGAATCATTTCCATCGATCGCGTTCACTGACGCATCGAAGCGGTTCCCGCTCTTTCTCTCACTCTCTCATTCTCTTTCTATGTATTCTCACTCGGCTCTCCTCATCGGCCCGGCGCTTCTCTTGCTCGGCGCCCCTTAACCGCGGCCCATGGTCAAAGGGAACCGTCGGCGGCCATTGGCTCTCTCGCGAACATAATGCACACCAGCTAACCATGCAACTCTCCGCTTCAACTGTACTCTACCAATATATACAAATACTCACACAGGCATCTTCATATATACATATACATGTTTATATCTACGAGTGTATTTATATATACATGTATATACAGGGGCATAACTATACAGGGTGGCATGATGCCCACTCAACCGTATCCTATACGAATTTGCGCTAACGCTCTTCTCTCTTCTACCGTGTAACACATTTCGTAACGTCTATAACCAGCGATGAACATCATACAAACCAACCCAGAGAAATTCCATAGAAATCCAGCAAACCCAAACACTTTGCACATAGAAACATATGTGCAGAAACATATAATTTGTTTATTAATTTTTCTATTTCTCCGACGCTTGTTGTATTCGCGTAGAATCGTTTGTAACTGTCCACGATGATTTGGCTACGAATTATCCGAGTATGATAATCAATAGACAACCACCAATCGATTCTCCGGATGAACAAAATTTACCGAATATTGTAGATTCAGTAACTCGAGAATATTTGCCAAAAATACAAGTAACGTTGGTTTAGGATTCAGATTGTTGGATTATGGGAGGATTCACGCAGAGGGAAAATTACTATGTTGACGTAGCGGTGTTTGAGCATATATGCTTACTTTTGAACAAAATTTCATCGATATTTCGAATGGAATAACAGGCATGTAATTCCAGATTATTTTTCGTTCCTCCAGTTTGAAGTTGGGAGTACCTGGAGCTGAGCATGAATTTTCAATGATTTTTGAATTCGTTGATTCAAGGATTCAGGATGAAGAACGCAAGCTGAAATTGTTGGATCTACCACCGTAAAATGTTGGAATGCAAAGTTCTGTAGAAAATAAGGAGAATTAATTCGAAATGATAAAATTCGAATAATTCGAACGTAATAAGTTCGGAAAGGGCTTGGGTGCAGTGAGAATACCAAAGCCCTCGCTGCACGCTTTCTCGTTCTTCATTGTATCTTCGCGGTTTTGCCCGGTGACCATGACGCTGAGACGCAGCTGCTGCTGTTGCTTGCGTCTTCTTTTCGATCGAGAAGAAAAGAGCGCGAGAGAGAGAGAGAGGGGGGGAGAGGGGAGGAGAGAGATTAAAGATGGACGCTTCGATAGATACAGAGGGAGGAGAAAAAAAGATATATACGAACCGCAAGTACAGAAAGTCGACAAGAATAAAAGGAAGTTTTATATGTGTATACATGTTAAGAGTGAAAGGGGGATAAGAAACAGCCCCCATCGAATCGCCCCTCGCCCCATCATTCCCAAGCAGATAAAATCTTAAATGCTATTCGCCGCGCGCGGCAACTGCTAATTTCGTGCGGCCTATTTACGCTACTATTTATTCGATCACAGGGCCATGTTACATACAATATTATATAGATATATATTGCATTAAATACATGCGAGTAACTATATATATGTGTATATGAAACGGACTGTACGATATTGCACCGGCAACACGGTGGTTGATGCTCGTTTCGTGCACTCGACTCTCATCATCACGCGGTCACGTTGTTTCCTTTGCGGGACTTAATTATACACGTAAAGAAAAAGAAAAAAAAAAAAAATAAGAGAGAAACAAGCAAACCACTCACCACTCATACTTTTCAGCTATAATTTCTGGTCTATTCGTATACAAAACTCTCGAAAATGAAAATTAAAGAAAAAAAAAAAAAAAAAACTAACTGTCAGAAATTCGTCACTGAACTCATTCTAGTTCTGCCGTTGCACGTTACATACGTGCTTGTACTTCTTTCAACTGTTACTTGATTGTTCAATTATTTTTTCGATGTGCATTATCTCAGCAGGTGCATCCTAAGTACATCAAGTTGGTTGTGACCAATTAAGGGGGCTGTTTCTGGTTCGATTTTTCGTAAAGTGGTCGCTGAAAACTTCAGCAGATATTACGAATCGACTCAACAAGAGTACCGTCTACGTTGTTGTTGTTTTTTTTGAATTTTTTTCTGAAGTCTAATGAATGATTACGGCCCTCAATTTCAAGGCATGGACAAACGCGTACCGGAACAGGGCGGATACGTTTTTTTGCGAGTACGAATGGAGCCGCCGAATCGCAGGTGCAATCTTCGAAAGTACTTTTTACCTTAAGAAACCCCGATCACGATCGTTCCCCGTGGCCTTGGCTGTCACGAAATATCTGGATGTGTGATCGATTCACAGGTGTCGCAACATGAGCTCAAGGACAAACGAGTTTTTATCAATTTTTCGGATGCAGCTTATAAATAAATGAGGCGCCGCTCATGTGAAACGAAATTAAATGCACAATAACCTGAACTTTGTGGCTCTCATCAACAAAAACGTTCTTCTTTCTGACACAAATTAATTTTATTATCATTCCAAAGGAACAGCATTTCATTCATTTTCGTGAAATAGAGAAGAGCGTACGAAAATTTTTCATTTTCACAGTGATATATCCCATCGACAAGAATTTTCAAAAATAAAATTTTATGTATCAGAGCAAATATAGAGAGCAGTTTTTATTCTCAATTTCTTTAGCTCGAACGATTCAAAATCTCTTATAATTTCAGTCACTTTTTTTTTTCTTCGATCAATCGTTATCTATTCTGTTTGCATCCTTAACCTTAACCATGAGAATTATTACAGTTATTCGTAATACATTCTTGTGTATTCTCTCTTTCTCTCTCGTCTGAGAGTTTTCTTATTTTGCAACATCGCTTACGCCTCGTAAAGTTACGTTGGACATTACGCATCGACCGCGTGGCTTCTTACGATGTGAGTGGAGGCGTAATGTATTTATATACTATATCTATATATACATCGGGTTTATGTATATAAATATAAGCTTTCGTAATTCACGTTTACATGAGATATTTTGGTCGTTCGAGAGTTCAGGTGAATATTTCGACCCTTAAGTATTTCGATCAAATCTTTTTTTTTTGCTAATTATTGAACTCGCATCAAAAGACCTTAATTTCTTCATGTTTTATTTTCCTTCAAATTAGTTTACACGCATAAAAATCGGTTCCATTTTCTGTCGTCCTCTTCTCATTCGAATATGTAGCTTCTTCTGATGTATTCGAAGACGCGGAAGCATTTTGTTGTACACAGCAATTTCAACGTGTGTGCTACAGATAGTGAGAAACGTTTTTAGCATTAACGTGGATATCGGAGTGTTCACCGTCTTTTCAGATCATCCCAACACACACGTGTCATTGCCACTTTTTAGTGAAGCATATACAGTCTTGGAATCGTCGCATCGCGCCACGGTCTCGGCAATATCTGTTTCCCCTTGATGACACTGAATCCCGGTATTCAAGACCCCTGGGGTATAAGCTTCCATGCAAAAGACCCTTAAATTTGAGACGGTACACTAACTGCCCACTGAAATAACGGTGGCTATGCAAATTGGGCCTTCTTCCGGGAACTTTTTAATTTACGTCCTCGTATAGCTATATGTATATCGAAAAATAACGGAATCGAGGATGCAACATTCCTTTACATAAGACTTACATTAACGCAAAGAACGTGGAAGACCCGATCGCAGTAATTTAAAAGATGGAATCGAGTAGATCTTATTGGAAGGTTTATTCGATCGAGTGCTTCATTATTTTTGCTCTTTTTTGGTTCTATTTTCAATCGATAAAGAGAAAAAAAACATAAAAATGACAGTAAATAGGAAAATGAATATTGATAAAGAGTTGATCGATAGGAGTATGGATAACATATATTGGTGAGTGAATGTAGTTCATTTTTCGATTTCATTTATAAGACTGAAAAGAATAATCGATACCGAGAATGGCCAGTTTCATGCAAAAACAAGAAAGAGCCTGAGACAAAATCATGGAGTCCGAGCAACATCTTCATTGGTATAAAGACGGGGGGGAGAAAGGAGAGGGAGCAATAAGAATCGTGTGAGTCCTAGTGAGGGAAAGAACGAGAGGAAGTTTCTTTCTTCACCGTCGCAGCAGCCGATCCTTCTGTCGTTATATACTTGTATGTATACTAGTTCCATGCCGCGTTCGGCGAACGTCCTGTGTATACATGAAAGTATTCACGCACACAGAGTCGATTTAGAGAGCCGAATACAGAGAGAGAGAGAGAGAGAGAGCCAACAAGATGGACGATTGGACACGTACGAAGGGCTGATGACGAGGAAAAGGGCGTGAAAACATCGAGAGATCACCTTGAGAAAGGTCGGAGTTACGTCCTTCACTAGACGGACTCGTTGGATATTTCCTTTTGCAGAATACGAAGAGGGAGAGAAGAGGGAGTTGCCGAGAAGGCCCAGAAGGGACGTCGGAGCCTTCGAGGCCCTGGAGCTCGATGGAGCAATACGAAAAAAAAATCCTCGCCAAGAAAAGGACGGAACGACAAAGAGAGAACGATGAAAAGAAAGGAGGAATAAGAGAAAAAAGATGTTTGTTCGGGTTTAACATGGAGGGCGCCCTACAAAGCGAGTCCCAACCTATCCCTTCGCTCCTTGGTTGCGCAGGCCCCCAACATTCCCGCGGGCCGAAAATTCTCCCAGTCTTCAAGTTGTCCCCCTCAGCCCCACCACGGATTCATAGTTCTTTTACCTCTCCCCCAACACACCGAACGTTCCCTCTCTATTCGCTGTTTTATCCAACATCGTTCTTTCTCTCTTTTCCATTCCCCATTCTTCTCTCTTTATCTCGTTCTATTTCTATGTACTTTTTATTTGTTTCTTTCTCTCACTCCTTTTTTCCCCATTCTTTTGCATCGCTAGGGACCGTCTCATGGGTCCCAAGAGGCCCATGCCGGCGCCGTATCACCACCTCCTTCTCCAGCTCTCTCCCATTTCGACCTGTTCGCAGCCCCATGCCGAGTTCTCCATTTTATAACAACAGCTCGCCATGATTTCTCAAGTGACTCCGCACCGAAAGCCTGCCTAACTGACTCTCTAAAAATTACGAGATAAATAATATCACTATTAATCGTAACTTGATTGTTAAAAAAAGCGACTGCAAAAAAATCCAACACCGTTTTTCTTCTACCAACTGCACCGAATCTCAATCTAACATGTAACGCATCGTTCAATTTTTTTTCACTCGTTATTACCGCGTTTATCTTGGTGTAGATATTGACAGAGTCAGAATATATACGACTTCGTTTTTATTCCAGATTCCCGCAATTTTGAACCGATTGTTCGATAAAAAATTGAAATTTTTGTGAAATTTCTATTTTACAATCTTATCAATTATTGTTTATTATTATTCAACGGATCTTGATTCGTTTCTCCTAAAAACTTTAATGAATATTATACACGATAAAAATTTAGCTCGGAAAATCAAAAAAATTTCATTCTGCGAAGTCTGACCAGCATATCGCCATTGATGAAGAAATTCATTAAATTTTTCCTCTCAAATGTAGACAATTTTGTTTGAAGAATTTCCTCCACGCTTCAATGTAACCATGGTAGTTTTTCGTATAAAATTCTCCCTGCGTATACAAACTCGAACATAAAAACCAATGAGCTCAGTTGCTAGAGAGATCGCTGATTAATCGAAGTCTCCTGATTTGCCTTAAAACGAGTGCACTCAAATTTCCGGCAATTCAATTTCACGCTGGTGCTTAATCGAAGAACGCATGCAGGGATGGATCTCGAGGGTACGGAGAAATGGGCGAGGAGAGGTCGGGGAGGGGAAGGGGAGGAGAGGGATTGGGAGGGAAGAGGAAGGGGGGGGGGGTAAAGTGCAGCAGGCAAAAGAGAACCCATGGTCGAGAGCGGGTAATGTTGGAGGAAAGGAGAGAGGAAAGTTGGGGCTTAGGGGAGAGTATACAAGAGCACGAGACGCGACGAAGGAGGAGGAAAAAGAAACGAAGAACCGCGGCGACAGTGCAACGCGCGAGAGAGTGAACAGGGACTGCTGAGGTGCAGAACGATAGGGGAGGTGAGAGGGGTGCAATGGTAGAATGCAGTGGAAAAGAAAGAGGGGAATATTGTGTGGCAGCCGTAGCAAAGAGGACTGAAGAGACGGCATAAAGGGTGTCCTAAAAATTGCGATTAAGTTGTGATAAATAGTTATTATAAGGAAAAAATATTGCTTCTTCTGATGGGTCATTGATGAGGAATCATCGTGAGAAGAATTAGAAGAAATTCTTTCCAGCCAATCTGGTACTGCAAGAACGGATAAAGCGTGATTGTCTCGCGCTGAGATCTGATGTCGAATTGATTGAATTGGATGACACTTTTGAATCGATATTCGATAGTCTGCATGATTACAGAAAAATAAAGCATCGCGGAAGAGAATAAGACGGAAATGTTCTGTCAAAATCTCAAGTTCTAGCTGGCCTCGGTGAACGTTGGGCCCGAGTTTTGAGACACTCGATATAGAGGAAGGTTCTCTGGTGTGCGCGGCGTGGTGGAAGAGGCTTTCGGCGGTTAGTAGAGTGACTGAGCGAGTGAGCCGAGAGCGAGCGAGTATTTTCGCTGGCCTTGACGCAGCGACGGAGGGCGATGCACCTCCTGGCGAACACTGTGAAACCGGGACCGAGCGCTCTCTCGCAAACTTGGATCGAGCACACATATACAGAAAGAGAGGAAGAGAGAGAGAGAGAGAGAGAGGGATATTGAAGCGAAAATTCTTTTCTGTAATGTAGTGAAAAAGAAAAATAAAATTTCATGGCGAAATATTTATGGGAAAGAGACCAAATGTTTTCCGAGTTGTGAATCAACCGAATATTTGTAGTTCAACGATCCTCGAAGTTGATTTACCATCATTCGTTGATCGCTGTAAGCTCCATCTTTCTTTTCTCGTATCAGCATAAAGATTCACGACTCCAGCTTCCAACGTCGTTGAACGATTCGAATTTTAGTGATAGATCGCGATAAAACGAACATATCGATTCATAGGTAAGCGATGATCAAACGCTATTCGGTGGCTTATAAACTAAATCCGAAGAGACAGCAAAATCAACGGGGATATAGCGAAAGAGGGCGACAAAAAGAGCAAGAGCGAAATAGCCAGAGCTCGATTTCACAGAACCCATTTCTCATCCATTATTTTCCCCTTCGCACCAATGCATCGCTCGCAAAAACGTGCATAGGCGGATCGTTGTGGCGCGCGCGATGCGTGCACACCGTATATCTACAACACATACATGCTTAACAGAACGCACAAAACCGGGTTGCCGGGATAACTGGTCGTATGTGTGTCAATTGCTTAAATTCAGAATGACGCATTCGCTATTATTTACCGAATTCAATAAAACAAGATCCGCCCTTGTGACTTTCACTCTATGAGAAATACATGTCCGCGCCCCATTCATATCTATATATACATATATATTATTCGTATACGAGGTATGCGAATGTTGGATCGCAGCGCAGATGCACACTGGCTGCAACGTGAATCGCATCGCTCATAGGCACATAACACACACACACACACATCATCAAGGCAAAAGCAAAAGAAAGAGAAGAAACGCACACTCACACGCTGCATACTCAAATAAATATGTATCTATATACATATGCACATTTAGAAAGAGAAGGAGAGAGACCGAGATAAAAAAATGAAAGAAATGCAACGCGGTTGCAAAAGAAGGAAGGAATGAAATAAAATGGAGAAGGGCGAGAGGGGTTTATAACGTGGAGGCATAGCAGGAGCTGCACCGGTCCAATCTGCACACACACACACATACACACACGAAATCAAATGTGTGCAGAAAACACAACACTGAATCTATGTACATATACATGTCTAATGGTTATTTACACCGAAGAATCGGTGGAGAAAAGAAGGGGAAAAGTCCAACGCTCCGAGAGCTTTGGGGCCCGGTCCAACCCGCTCGATACCGACCTTACCCAACCACCATGTTGGTGAGTAAGGACCCCCCCCCTCCTCCTCTTTACCTCTTCTCTCCGATGTAAGCGGTCCCCGCACTCATCCTCCCGCCCCGCTCTGGCCACGAGCTAATTCCCCTCCTGTCGCCCCTCGCTGCCCCTCTCGTCGTCAGAACAGCCCAACCCGGGCCCCCCTTCGTACACTGCCCGCCAAAAGTCTACCAAGAATTTCGCCATCCTTTGCATTAGCTCGACGTTCATTACAGTACCCCAGTGACTTAATTTATCAGCTAAACTCAGCGACATTTTTGGACAACGTTATTTTAACGTGAATCTAATGTTTTTATCGTAACACGAATAATTTTAAGATTCAGGAAATTGTGGGATTCGAGATACGAGGAAGGAAGAACCGAGACACAGGTGCGATCAGGACGCTTTAAACTTCGACGAATGGGCCTGAATAAAATTCTAACGAATATCTGTCGCGATGATCAAATCCATTCACGTTCGTTCTCATTGAATTCCGAATTGTTTTTTCAATTTTTTTTTTTAGAAAAAAAAATGATCGTTAACTCGTTTGCGAGCGATTGTTCAGCAATTTCTATGATTAATAAATATTTATCATGATTATTATTGGTCAGGATATATTTCACTGGTAATTCTGAGTATTGCGATTGAATGTAACACACAACGTGGTATCACTGCAGTGTAATAACATGTATGCGGCGAGTGTGGGGATCTCTGCGCTTGAAATCGTGCGACTCACATACAGTCTCATATTCTCAAAGGTGGCCCCGGTGTGTTTCGTGGTCACCCACGCGATTTCGCACGACTGTAGGGATCGGTTCACCACTTCGTGCCAAATAGACAAAGCCTTCTCGCTCACCCATTCTCTTTCTATTTTCTCTTTCTCTTTTCACCGAATCGCTCGCGCGCGCTTTAAGCCCACCATACACATATTCCTATATATCGGGTGATTCGGATTAAATGTTACGCGAGCTTTGGCCTGTGAAATTAGATGCTCCGTAGTAAAATGTCTGTAAAATATTGTATGATTATAACGAAGAAAAAGCGATAGTAAAACCTGAAAAATACTCAAATTCAATTGTTTATTCATCCAATTATTATAGACACACGAGAGTCTGTAAAGTTGTATCAATTTTAACGCTGTTACAGTCTTCAAATTGGCAAGGTCGAATCAAGTTTTCTGGTCTCTTTTGATCTCTCTTGTAACAAAAGCACTTTTATTTCAACCATTTCTCACTACGAGTCGTAGTTTTTCAGAGATAAAATCTTATGTTTATTTGCTTAAGACACCTTGTATATTGTATGATGCGTGAGCGCAGCGAGCCAAGAATCCTCGTGGTGTGCTTTCGCACAGTCCGAGCCGACGAGTGACTGGCCGATTATGCAAGTCCGCGGAGACGTACGTTTTAGTGGGTCGTATAGTTGCGCCACTATACGGACGAACAAGCGACGGCTCTTTTTGCACTTCGCAGTCGACGTCGTCTTAGTCGTCGTCGTCGTTCGTTTTCTCCTCGACTTGCTGGCTGCACAACTCAAAGCTGCCTTCTCCTTCCTTCGATATATGCAACGCACTCACGTTCTTTGTTGTATTCCGTTTATCACCGTGGACAACGATTATACACATATGTTTAAAACCGGCAGTTTACTCTATGACACATGTCGATATTACGTTCGAATTTCATTGCACTCCAGATATGTATATTTACGTACGTAGAGACGCGTACACGTGAACTACCATGGATTTTGTTAGCCTCAACACGTGTTCGCTGCATTGGCTCATTTTTCGAGATTACAATTAGCTAATTCAGCGACGAATCGAATCAAAGAAATTGATGAATCACGTTAATACTGACGTTTACGCCTACTTTCGAGTTACTTCAAAGTTTAACGAGAGCGTTATTTATACTCGATCGTACTTTTATTTCAGTTGTATTTGATCTGAACTCTATCGCTTCATGAGGACAAATAATAACGAAGTATAAATTTAATCTCAATAGATTCTGTGAGGTCTTCGAAGACCGCACGCATATTCGCGCTCGCGCGCATGCACGCGGTCAAGGTTTAACTAAGAAAAATCATAATTAATAAAAGCTGTTGGGAAATGAATGAATGAGCGGGTTGCCATAGCTGAAGTCAACTCTGAGAACTGGTACACTGAAAATATCGTTGTCGGATGAATACAATAATATACATTGTCGTTGGAGCGTGAGTCGCGCGCGAGAGACACAAACTATTCCATTGCTGACAATTAGCTATTATTATCTTCGAGTTTGACCTATAGCTGAAGAGGACCGATATCTCAATCGTATAATGGTGCGTTGCGATGATCGTTCTCTCGCATATTGTATGTTATGTATATATTTATATGTATATATAAACGCACTCGAATGTACGAACTTAAACCGCGAACGAAGTCGCACTGAGCCCGCATCTGCTCGCGTCGAATAAAGGGTTCAATGACCTCCGGTTGGCTTGTCACGTATTTCGTGTACGCTAAAGCCTGTGTGTGCCTCGAACAGGCACTTACTCTTTTCATACGGGCCGTCCCAAAAGTCAGACCCGAATCGGAGATTTTTTATTCCGATTGATGAGATTACGAAACTTTGAAATTCAAAATACTGAGGTTTTTTTTACTTTCTTTATTCACGATGTACCGTAGTTGATGAACTGTTCATTGATTCATCATTTGCCAATGAAATATGGTGATTAGAGGAAGCGGCAGGGAGAAGCTTCGAATGCAGCAAGTTTCATTGATAAAAGGCGTTTCGTTCGAAAGCTCGCAGTGGCCACAATGACTTTCTCTACAGAATTTCCCAATTTATTTGTATTCTATGAAGTTTTGAGGCAGTCTGTACAACGGATTTTCTAGCCACGAATACGAGAGGTGAATAGACACCCGTGCCAATTGGCACATTCAATTCGTAGCTCAACATTGTTTTCGAATCACTCCTATATATACCTCGGACCACAACCTGTTGCACGAGCTCATCACACAGCGAAAACTTTTCGATTTTTTTTTCTTTCTTTTTTTTCCCCGCAGTTTGTTTTTTGTTTCCACACTTTCCGAGCTTTTTCGCTGCCATTCACAGACCGCGAAATAAAATTCATTATTTTCTAACTGCAGTGTGCTCGGATAGCGTCACCAGGAATGAAACAGTATTTTTTATCGTACGAATTCAGTTTTTTTTAAGATTGCATATTCTTCATCCATTATTTGTTCAAATTTTCACTTCTAAAAGAATAAATTGCTCGAACCTATTTGCTCATAAAAATAACAGAGAAAAAAGCAGAATTTGATTGAGAAAAAAAAAAGGAAAAACTTGATCATTCAGAATGGTTTAGCTACTGACGAGACTCGAGGTAGTGGCGTGAAAAAAGTGGTGAAGAAACAGGGCCACGTCCGTCCGTCCATTCCTGCCAGACTTTACATTTCTTTATTCGTCGAAGGCATTGGTTCAGAGTGCTCTGTATTCGTGCATGGTACTCGCTATAGGGTGACCCGTGGTTTTGGTGAAACATGAACAGAAATAAAATCACAGAGAAAAAAGAGAGAGACGAGAAAAAGAGGAAAACGAAAGAGTACTCGAGTTTCCCTCCGGTAGTAGAAACGCTATAAAAAAGCAAACCAACTGCCGATTATCCGAGTAAAATCATACGAAACATAGAGCATTCGCTTGATATAAAATAATTTTGTTTTACGCTACGTAATCACGTGGTTATTTCATCACGAAATGTATGAATTTTATTTTCCACAATAAAGCATACTTCCTCCGTTTCGTCATATTCTTTGTCCGTTTTCTTTTTTCTCCGCGACTATATTCGAGTGAACCATTTTTTCAGTCATTAAATCCTGAAGTTTTTGGGTTAAAAAGTGTAACGCAATCGATCGTCATCGAATGCGATCGACGCGTTGAATCTTTTTATCGAATCAATTGACACATTGAAAGATTTACTTGCACGTTAAGTGTTCCGTTAAAAAAAATTTCCAATGAAAACTATATCAGCCGTCTCGAATCTTGCCCAATAACCTTAAATCTTCAGCAACGTTCGATTAACTCTCGTATAAAAACACCAATAAGATAAATGTTTGTGCTCCCATTGTCGAAATGGTATTATATCATTGAACGACTCGTTATTAGCAGTGGATCATTCTCTCTCGCTTTGTGTTAGGAAATTGCAATTATATACGAGGTTTGATAATACCGGTGAGCATTCAACGCCAACATAGGCTACCTCTTTCACTCTCACTTTGACTCCTTCCACCACCTCTTTTTCCTCTTTTGCCTCGCTTTCGTTTGCATTGTCTCTGGCTACAAGCAAATTCGCCCACTCATTCTCTCTCTCTCTCTCTTTCTCTCTCTTCTAAATATATACATATATAAAAATTTTATATACATTGACAGAGATATTTTTGCATATGTATATACACATATATCGCATATGGATAATGAAATATAAAGGAGAATAGAATACCTGTACAAGATATGTATACGTATGCCCGACTAAACGCGACATAGTAACAGAGAATCTAGTGTGTGTGTGTGTGTGTGTGTGTGTGTATTAACTCTGTGAGCGCGTATATAGTCGAAGAGAACCCACTGCCCACACCGCTTGCATATTGGCTGTACACGCGAAACTGCATACCGTGGCGTGCGTTAATCCGCGAAAGGGGTGCGGAAGGAGTGAGGATACACACGTGCGTGCTCGTACTACGAGATGTATGTATATATTTATACGAATATATGCAGATACAATGATGTACAGGGTGTTCCAACGAATAATAACGAGCGTTTAACCGCGAAATGTTGCACATAAAAGTTATTAGATTTCTCGAGAGAGAAGAAAATAATCGATCTTGGGTATGGATCCCAGAATCATGATACGGTTAACTTTGTTCATTGATGCGGTACGGTTTATTCGTTGGTACAACATTTCAACATTGGCTTCGAAGTGGCCAGTTGAGTTATTGAAAAAAAGTGTTGGTTTCGTGAATCTTTCGAGTCCTGTGGATACAAACGCGCATGATGAAATGAGTCGTAATTGTACTGTTAAGAAAAGAGCTTCCAGAAAGGTTAGAAAACGACTGACGTCACGTGCACGAATAGACGGCAGTTCGGCATTCGATTCTTCAATATAGAAATATTTGTGAATGTAAGTGATCCTTTGTATCATGATGGAAATTACCTTTAGGTTTTGACACAAATTTCTTTGCGAGGCTTTTACCGATAAGTGTCGTAAAAAATTTGTTCTTTCTGACAACGTATGCGTGAAAAAAACAATGATAATTCGGAACTATCTACTTGGGACACCCAGTTTGTAACATACATTTATGGAAACTTTCGTACAAACTTCACGAGACACGGGGTTAGCGCACGCGTGTAAAATGAGAGCTTGCTCTCGTTTAACGTGTATGCATCTTTGTTGCACTCCTCCGATGATGCTGCTGCTGGCTCCCGAGTTCGTGACTGCTCAATTCTCTTTTCGTTCAATTCGCGTATACACCAACAACAAAACAACAGATAGAAGGAGAGAGGAAGAGAGAGAATTACATTGGAGGAAGGATATTTCAACACAATGCGCGTTTAGTAGCTCGGTAGTACACCGTCGGGGATTTATCGTCGCGGGTACAATGACTTCCGAAATAAAGTTTAGATACCACGAGAGAAAGATAGAAGAGAGAGAGAGAGAGAGAATTAGCGAGCGAAAGAGAGTAGCAACGTCAAATCGTATTATCGTACACACTATGTGTAATACGTGCCCTGCGATAGGATTCATTTCTATTAACACGCCAGCAGAAGCCGCTTTCTATTGTTTAACAAAACACACGATTAAGCACGGATCGAATATATTAACTTCTTGTTTCACACTCCGGCTAGTAGTGGATTATCCGTATCGTTATTTAGAACAAATAATTTCTTCAATTTTTGCTAATATTCGAACTAAAAATCTTCGATGAAATAAGAATAAAGAAATTTTTCATGAATTTCGTATGATTTGGATCTATGAAATGATGAAATTTTACATACAATTTGATATTTTCGAAGATTATTAAAAATTTTCAACCGTGTCTATGAAAAAAAAAATAAAAATGAGTAATTTTTGTTAAGATATATAAGATCGCCTGTAACTTTTTGGAAGTTCTGTACGTGAGACTCGTTGGCTCGTACCGAGGCTGGTGTGCAAAAAGTTGGAGAGGGTCCTTGGACGCTTCGAGGTCGGTGCACGTCTGACGAGGTCTGGAGTTCTTCATTATACATATACATGGATATATACACGTATATATATATATATATGTATAAAGTTATATAGAGCTAAATGCATCGAGCCGCGAAACGAAGAGCAAAGAGAGCAAAAAAGTTCCAAAAAATAAGCGAAAAACAACGAAGTAGCCCGCCCCCGACCTTGGTTCAGGTTGGGCCAAAGGGAGAATGGCCTCGACGTGATCGTGCACGAGATCTCTCCACGTTGTTCCCGAGACCCAGCGCTGTAATGGTTCCTCCAAAGTATATAGACATACAACGAAATAAAAGCCTCGTATTATTTGGTTGAAGCAAGCATTCGGGGGACGTCGATGAAACCGACCTTCCTCGAGGTTGCCAGCCTTTTATGGCCACTCGACATTCGCCTTTCCTCGGACACTCTGTGTGCCCCCTTTGCAAATTCAAATAGCCAACGTTTTTTTTTGTTTTTTGTTTACTGCGATTCGTGCAATTCGCATCTATGAATACGTTTCTATCTATGAATTTTATTTTCGCATATAATTTGTACAATGTCTCTCTTTTATTGATGCTTCGTCGTCACGATGGGTCAAATTGACCCCATTCACAATTTTGCATCGCAATTCGTTTGTTTTTCTACGTCATAGTCAGCACCAAATTTGACGAATATCACATCGTTTTTTCGTTATGTTGATAAAACAAAAAAACAAAAAAAATTGTGACGTTTTTTGATTAAAAATTCGCTCGCATTCGTCGTTCGATCACGATTCACATGGAGGTTTTCTGCTGTTGGGAAAAGTTGGAAGATAAAAAGATTTTCAAATTTCTGATGAATCGGTTCTAAATGTGAATAAAACAATGTGACAGTTTTCGTGTTGAACGTTCAGCCACTGTGCCTGAATCATGCATTTATTCATTCGTATTCCTCTGAGCACGATAATTAAATGGACAATATAAATGAATAATGAACGACAATTTTTTTCACTTTTTTTTTTTGTTTTTTGTTTTAAATTCATTTTGAACTCGTTTCACTGAGTTTCGCCGAAAATATTAACGACGAAAAAAAAAAGAACGTTGTCACTGAAATTGATGTGCGAATGGCACAAGGTTCAATGAACTGATAAACGGAAAAGTGTTATCTCCGCTTCGATTCGTTCGAAGTCGTTGAACTTTTTAATGTTTTCTTTTTCTGCAAGACTGTGCATACATGTACTCGTGCGTAAGCGAGAAAAGTAACCGATTTTTTCTTTCTTTCTTTTTTTTTTTTTTTTTTTTCACGAAACATACGACGTAAAAAATGATGATATAAATAAAAATGTTTAAAATTTTATTTGAGAGATTGGAAACGTTGTCGTATTGCCTGTGAAATTACCAGCAAGTGCATCCGCTCAAGTTCGTTCATCTCTTAACGAAAACGAAGATATTACTCATTCCCCCGAATCCTTGTGTCTTATCTCTTCTCATTTTAATAGACGCTACAAAGGTGATTATAATATTGACTCGCGCTCGGGGCGAATTACCCGCGTATCAATTATTTACGAGAACGCGATGCTGCACCTGCACTCCGTGCATCATATATGTAAACAGATGAGCTTGTGGGGAAAAAAAGAGCGAAAAATAAACTAGCCTTTTATTTTGAGCTGTACGAAAGCGAAAATAAGAATTTCGTCAAAAAAATAATAAACAATGGCGAGTGTATTTTTAGTTGTATTTTTAAAACTTCTTAGCACATTCCTTATCGGAATAAAGATCGTTGATATACATATACGATTTCACATCAATCGAATCACCATTCAAATTAGGTTTAATTACTGAACGTAATTCCTAAATGGCTTTCACATAATTCAGTGACTAGAAAAACCTGGAAACATTCCATCCGAATATATCAAAATGCGATGAAAATATTTGCAAAAACGTTGCTGAAAGAAAATGATTCGAAGTAAATCGTAATCAAATGTTCACTGATTATTTTTCACGAGTTTGTGTATAATTGGAACGGTGAGAATTAGAAAAATAATAGAGTACGATTTTTATCGGGAAATGTGTTTCGCTGCACTAAACGTCGCTTTATTTGGTTTTATTGCTGACGTTGGATAAATAACTGAAATTTCGTCTGGATAAACTGCTCGGTGGGCGAGGCGATATGACCGACGGATGGACGGGCTACTCGGTGCAATACAGTTCTCCTCTCTCTCTCTCTCTCTCTCTCTCTTCCTCTCTATTTGTTAAATAAATTTTTGTTGTTTCGAGGACGGTTAGTCGTGCGTCATCGTCGGGTCCCACTCGCCGAATCAACGCGGAGAGAGAGAGAGAAAGGAGAGGAGAGAAAGCAAGAGAGAGAGAGAGAGAAAGAGAAAGAGACAGAGAGAGCAGTATATGCAGTAGCGGTCATTGCACCGTCGTTGGGCACCCTCAATGAAAGCACAAGTATAGCAGCTTCGCGACAGCATGCAACATAATACGTGTATATACTTATATTATAAATATATATATATATATTTACACACATATGTATGTGCGTATGAAGAGCGACTCAGTCGATCTCGATCAATCAACGAAAGAGACCCCTTTGAATAAAATCAAATGCCCTTCTTCCCGACTCTATTCTTAATGCTCACAAATTTTTTTTTTTTTTTCTCATTTCTAATTCTGTAACAGAGATGAGAAAATGCGGTCAAGGAATATTATTCATTTGAGCGCGATTAATTATCCAGAAAATAAATATCGTAATAGACAAACATTTAAATATTCTTTGTCAAAATCATTGAATATAATTGAAGATTGGCAAATAAACCAAAAATCGATAAATTATTATTCTTTCGTTTTGGAGATTATTTCCATCTGTAAAAAATGCATTGCCAACTATTAATTATTACTTCTTTGATTAATTAACGTAAAATAATAATATGGAGAAACATCATCGGAATTTCAATATCATTTATTACAATTATAAATAAAATATAATCGAAATAAAAAAAAAAAATAAGTGATTAACGACGATAGACAATAGGTAGAAACTCAAAGTTCGTTAAAGTTCCTTTACTGTCATTTGAAAAATTCTCCAAAGTGAAATTTTCCTACGCGAAATTGAATTTCATAATTCCGCGAGAGTATAGCCAGTCAAAAAAAATATGGTGGTCAAAAAAGAAATGTAGGCGAGAAAAAAAGGGAAAAAATTGATAGCGACATTATCAATCGGTGCCCGAATACAGGTTTATAAGCCCCTCTTAGATCGCAGCATTGAGAGACGTCGACTATCTCCCCACTGTGCTGAAACTTGGTCGCACCGAGAATGCAAGGCCTCTCTTTTTTTTCTGTTCTTGCCCCCCCCCCCCCCCTCCCTTTCTCTCTCTCTCTCAATCTGCTTCTCTCTCCTCTGAATTATTTCGATCGCTTGATAAAATTTGCTGGCTCTTGCTTATTTTCTTTTCCACAATTTCTCTCTTTCTTTGACACACATTTTTTATTTGCATTGTCCTCCGCGTTGTTACCCTTTATCTCGAAGAATCGATATGCCCCGATCAGTAATGGCCAACGATCCATTTAGATATCTCAATATCTCGTTCACGGTGACTGTCTTCAAGTTCCCTCTCAATATATCGAAAGATTTGCCCGGCAAGTTTTTTTTTTCCTCCCACATAATACAGCGCTTGTATTTTTCATGATATTTTTTTCTTGCTTAACTAAGTTTCACAGATTCGATAAAATATTTTGTGCAAACGCGATAAGACTCTGTACAATGATGAATCATGCCTCTTCGACGTTTTCTCTCTTTTACGCATACTCGGTATTCTCTCCTCTTCTCAGACTTATTGTTCGTCGAACTTTATCAAAATGGCTCTCGGTCTGCCTCGTACCGAAGTTTTGCAATTTTAACCTCATTTTTGCGCATCGCTTATCGCGGCTCACTGCAAACGTGATAATACGTGCATACGTATACCACTACAAACACATTGGTCGTTCTCTTTGTGTATGTACACGTGTGTGACGTACACACTTATCATCAAGACACCATACACACGGCTATCGCTCACTAGGGGCCTTTATTTTTTCAGGCCATACCAACTGCAATTTTCGCAAGAGGCTGTTGCACCTCGCCAAGCAAAATTAACTTTTCCCAAGCCACGCTCAGAGACCCTCTTTGTGCCAATCTATTCCTCCGCTTTATACCTCGAATATATATATATATATATCCTCGTAATATTAAATTATATATTACCGACGACTCCGAGGCATCATCATTTTTTTTCGACCCTCCTATAACGAGTGTCATATAAAATTGAAAAAAAAAAAAAAATCAATCAACTTTATCGTCATCGATATTTTCAAATTATATTCTCTTATCTTTCTCATTTATTTTGCTGCTTCATTGCCTCAATCTTATAATTTTTCTGCAAATCAATCTAATTGTGAGTGTATATTGATGTATCCTGTACACGACAAGATATCGACAGGATGAATAATTGATAAACGTTTAATACGTAATAAATCTTGATTATTGGTCGATGGAAAATGAAAACGATTTTATACGTTCGTGTACTCGCGATTAAAACTATTTCTCACATTATTTCTGACAGAAATGACAAAATCCCAGCAGCATCCGTTACAACTAGACCGCACACAACTTCATCATAAAAACGTTTCAATCAATATTTGTGTTCATTCTAAATTTTTATATGAGCTTTTGTAATTCGAATCAATAATCACGATCAGGCAACAAGAAATATCGAGGATTTTTCATATTTTTTGTATTCTTTGTATTCAAAAATCGTTAATTTGGTCTCGAAATTATTATTCTCACATTGAAAATGCTTGGAAAAAAAAAACGATTGAATTTCGAGATTTTATAACCGAGAAAATACACGAACGACTCCGTTTTCGTTACTCTCTTTCTCCGATTTTCTATCGCGTGTTAGTACGGACACAGATCTCATGAAAACTCGAAGCTTTTACGTAACAAGATGGACGGGCCCGGTTTCCGTATGCCTTTCACGCGGCAAGGCCAGCTGCTGGAACTGGGATCTCCGCGCTCTTGGAACGTCGGGATTCAAGTATGTGTGTTAGCTGAATGTGCAGTCTGCATCATACACCCCTGGTGCAATGAGAATGCATTTGAGTAAAAAAAAAAAAAAAAAAAAAAAATCTTATCACCAAATATAATAATGTGTTTGACAAAACTTATCCTCCGTTTTCTAAACGATTTTTTTGTTGTTTTCACTCAAGCTGTCATAAGTACACGTTATAAATTTAATATTCATATACACGGAAGAAGAAAGTGAATTTTATGATTAAATTTACGAAAGAAAAAGAAAAAAAAAAAAAAGTACTTCGACGCACCGCAACGTCGAGACAGGTAGAAAAATTATTTATTACCAATTACGGAGTTCCGTTCACTTGCGAATACGTAAAAAAAAGTACGTGACATTTTAACATTTGTCAAATTTATGCAGCATTCGGTGAAAAAATTCAAAGACACAAAGAAAT
Organism: Campoplex capitator; assembly: GCA_037576405.1. Taxonomy (NCBI): domain Eukaryota; kingdom Metazoa; phylum Arthropoda; class Insecta; order Hymenoptera; family Ichneumonidae; genus Campoplex; species Campoplex capitator. Next base: position 7,612,044 of record JARBWI010000003.1, read on the forward strand.
TTTTATCAACGTTACAATATTTTCTCTTTGTCATTTTTCGATATAACACGAAGTGCGGCGAAGTTTTACATGCGCTGCTTAGAGATTACCTGAATTTATGATCGAAATATTCAACTGGAAATAAAAAGTCGCTGTTTGATACGAAAAAAATGTATTCTGATACGAAAGAAAATTCATTGGACTTTCATCAGAATAAAAATTCGACTCGATCCAATGAAGAATTTCGCATCGTTCCGAGTATGAAGTACGGAGGATTATATTTGGCTACTCGCGTGTACGAGGATATAAATTCAACACCAAAGGCTTGATATACGAATAATGGGACAAAGAGATCCCAAAGTGTCCGGCTGATCGAGGTTATTTTCTTTCTCTCTCTCTCTCTTTGTCTAGTACATAAACTTATTACGCGAGAGGAGAGTCAAGACCATGAACCGATCGTGGGAGCCCCTTCGACGTTTATGCACCGCGGCGTCACGAATAAATACCTCGGTAATGTCTCGATGATAAAAGCGAGACGAAAATATAATGAGAAAGAGATCAAAACTGTACAGTACTCCGTATAAACAAATAAAAAATAAAGATATATTTACGAAGTACGAATGAGATGCTGAATAAATTGATCCGAGAGAAAAGGACATGGATAAGAATTCCGCTTTTTTTTTTCTTCAACGTTTACTTTTCTCTCACTCGTTGTCTTGGAGCATTAACTATTTTTCTCTCATACCCCTCTCCCTCTCTTTCTCGCTCTCTGTCTCTCACTCTCCATCTTTTTTCATACGACCGAAGGTTCATTCTTTTCACGATCTCTTCTCGTTCGAGCGTCACAGTTGGACGACCAATCTATCCAATCTATTTATCTATTCGTGTCTCCCCCCACTCTCAGTCCCGCATGCGACGAGAGTCCGCCTCCGTACCTTTTTTCGATGTCATTATTCGCTACACTCGAAAACACCATTTTTCTTATAGCATCCACCAATTTTTTAATCCCATTTATAAATCTTATTCATTTACCAACATTTTTTCAGTTCCATTTTCATTTTTCCATGGACACCAAAAACACCCATTTCCGCAAGTTACTCTCAAAATACTTGAAATAATTAGCTAAAAGTTCAATTTTCAAGTTCCTCAATTGCTTCTGAGCTTTGTAATTCAATAAAATGACATGCCAATTTTACCCCCACCACCGCGAAAAGTTTTGTTTCGAGAAAGTATAGTCTCGGCGAGCCTCGGGCCAGCAGACGACAGGGCTGTCAATGTACTTGTCCCGAGACTCTACCGAGTCTCTTGATAATAATTATTTCATTTTTATTGTAAATTATACAAACTTGGATCAAGTTTTCTCATTGATGAAGAATCCCTCAATAAATAGATGTGAATTTTTCGCGAATTAGAGCGCAAATCCCGATTGAAAACGAAAACGCCATAATCGTTGTTCCTAATTCCGTGATTGTGATATTATCTCGATCGTCAATGACAATCGCTGCTGCTGTATGCCTCTTACTTTTGTTCCGATATACAGCAGAGTCAGATCTACAGATTTTTATATCTATACGTATAAAAATTTGTACGTAACACGTATAAATGTCTATATATATATAATGTATATAGATATACATATACATATATAAATTTATATGTATATATTGAGAAGTAAAGAGTCTCTGCGGTACTCACGGCCGCGCGCACCCATTCACGTTTCCATTCACCAGAGCAACCGCCAACGACGAGAGCGTAGAAGTTGGCTCTCCCGCCAACGAGATTCACGCTACGCCGGAGAACGACAGAGAAAATTAGCTCCAGCAGTCACTACCACTGCTTGTACACTGTATACACAGTAGTACTACAGTTGTATAGTCGACTGACTCGCGGATAATCGACTGGATGATAACTCGTTCAAGTCTCCTTTTTCTTTTTATCTTTTTATTCTTTCTCAGCTATAACGGATGCAAAAGTATAATTAATACAATAAGACGGATCGTTTGCGATTGTCCTCGTTTAATCAAGTATTTCATGATTTTTATGAACTTTTTCTCACCTTATTGGAGATAACTTTGTTTTTTGATTAACTGATTATCCAAATGGGTGAGGGCCAACGCTATTGGGACCAGTCAAACGATTGTCACTGTTTGGGAATTCTTTTTGACAGGTGCAATTCTCATTATTTAAGGATTGGATACAGAAAACTTTATTTGTAGAAAATAGTAATCTTCGAAGGTTCGAACTTCGGACGGGTACGACCTTGGTCACCGCCGTGACGGATGTTTGATGAAAAAAAAATTCTATTTGTTCATTGCTCTTCGAGGATTCGTTGGACCAATGTTGAAAACGGTTGTTTCGGAGAAGATTTGAGTTTGAATTTTCCATTGCTCTTGTCCTGACATCAAATAAAACGATAATTTTTATAATGACACTCAATTTTCACTCGAAGATGTTGTTCACATAATTTCGATGATCTGTACGACAAGAAAACTCGAAAAAAAAATATAGAATTACAGCCGCGATCATTGAAACAAGACAACGCGTAAATTATAATTGCTCTTGTGTGGTCGAGCGTCATTCACAATTTTTTCATGCGAAGTAATTATTGATTCCTTGGTTTTCGACATGTATTTTATATTTTGCAGAAGCACGTTTATTTCGTCTATTTCTTTTCGCTCTACTTTATTCAATGGTATAATTGAGCTCATAATTTTAATTGAATAGTTTTAAAGTCGCATTCAATTTGAATTATCGTTTAAAATTGAATGGCTCCATGTATTCTCATTTATCCTGGATAATTTTAAATGTTTTATTAATGCGTGAATTTTATGTACGAATATGCTTGAGAAAAGCTTTCTCGTGTAAATTGGAGCGTCCATAAAGAGCACATGTGTGCGCACATATACATTTGTTTTGATAACAACGGACGTTTTTTTTTTTTTTTTTTTTTTTTTTTTTTAACACATACTTACACAGACTTACGAATTTCATTCCTTTTCGCATTATATCCGTACATCAAACGTATGGAATAAAACGTTTGCGGACCATCTGGCGCTCCATGTGCGCCATTGCGAGTCTTTGCTCGCGATCTCAGCATGTGCCCGACGATAAGTCGACTACCCGAAGGCCTCCACATTCTTCATTTTTCGATCGTCGATTTTCGCACTTTTACTCCAACGGAGAAAATATTTTTTTGGGATCTTTTTCGCCCTTGTCATTTTATCTGAAATCGATTCTTTTTCTCTATCAACATTCTCTTGTCAATTCGATGATTTTAAGGTTAGTATCCACGTGCTTATCGAATGTGTACGTATTTCATAGATTTTCATTGAAATCTGAATTTATTTAAAACAAAATTAATGCTGACTGGACTGAAGAGAAAATGAAAAAATTGGTCGATGAAAATCGTGTTAAAACCTATGAGAATAATTGTCTTTTTCATTTCCAAATTCATCCATGTTACCCTGGATTTCCATCGTTACAAATTGCATTCTTTTTTTTTCCTATAACACGACCTAAAACCGTTTTGAATCAAAGCGCAAACGAAATTCAGCTAAAAATATAAAAATTCGCTCGAGTATAGGAACGATGAACGTACAACGAAAGGAATTAATGTAAAAATGGTGTTGTAAACGTGAGCAGAGAGATGTATTTGTACGAGTTTCTGAATGACAAGCCCGGCTGTGCTCTACTGGAAAATATTTCCTCCTTTTTCTGTCACGCCGAGCAAGAAGTTTTCGTTATTGAGTTATCGCCATGCCGTCTGTCTCCTCTCGCAAAACTACTCTTACATACATGTTTACAGATGTGTATACATTTTAAATACTCGACCCGCACACATGATTAATATGACGTTACATTTTCGTCGTCTATCCATCTCTTTCTTTCTGTGAATGACGTTTCCAGGTGGTGCTCTCAAAAACTTTCAATTATTTGTCCCCTGAATATGTATTTTTTGTTATTTTGTTTTATTTTTAATTTTATATATGCACGTGGTGCGAACCTTCTTTATTTTTCTTTCTGTTGAATGTTTTCGAAGCAGAGGAAAAAACAAATTCCGCGTTGAAAATAAAGAACGACGAATAATTATAAAATACTTTGAGTCGAGACACTCTGTGCGAATGAAATTAATTGAAAATTTTTTATTACGACTCTGTGCTGACTAATAGAAAAAATATTTATGTTAAGAATTCTGGGTTAGCTGTATTTTTAGATAAACGTTGATGAGAAGAATTATTAAAAGGTGAAGTCAAAATGAGTTTTGAACGAATCTCATACAGTGAATTAAGACTCTTTTATTTTCATATTTATCCGTCATGAAAAGCGTGCGAATGCAGCTGTAAAATACTGATACGAAAAATTACGTACATTGCCTCGTATCTTTCGTTTTTTTTTTTTTTTTACTGCGTTGTCATAAAAATTCTTAGATTTCGATTAATTTGAGAAAAAAGAAATCTCCATCCCAGCCACAGCAAAGTCGTTGATAAGGATTGCGAAAAGAAAGAATCGCGGAGAAAAATCAACGGGAACAACGTGACGCGGCTCGATCGATATTCGTTCGTATCTCTCAAGAGGATCTCTGAGAATCGGAGAAAAACGTAGGCGATCGGTGACATTTACGCGCCTGAATCAAGGACGGTTTCGCACGCGAATTGTCGCAAATTTGTCGTTTTCGCCGGATCATCTAACGCATAGCTTCGACTCTGCTAATCTTTGATGGATTATTTATGAAGATAAGACATTTTCTAAAAAAAAAATACAAAAAATTAAAAAAAAAAAAAAAAAAAAAAGCCAAAAAATTCGCGATAACACAAAGTCCGGCGCAGTTTATCTTTTCGTTGTGATAACAACAGGCATTCGCGCCAAGTTTTTTGAGGATTAAAAGCGATAACGATCGTACGATTTTGTAATTATATCGGCGATGCGAGAAATATTTTCGCAAAGGTCGAAAGTCGGTGAAAACAAATTGCACCAAATATATCATAAGTTTTTTCTTTTTTTTCTTACGTATTCCTGTGTATTTTCATTTTTACAAATATTATATTATCATTAGATTTTAATAATCTACGTATCATCAATTATGACAGCCGTTTAGCGTGCAACGTTTTTTCATTTTTCGCATCGCAAATTGGAGCTCTTTTTACCAAATTGAGCGATTTGACTTAACGGGACATCGCACCAACTGTCATAATCTCGAGTCTTTGACCCGGCCAGAGGTGCAGCGAGGGGACATTCCGGGGTCGTCGGAAAACTTTGACCGTCGATGACGTCGATGCGATCATGACTACACGATGATTTGTGTTGCTCAGCCAAATATTCGTCGAAACAAACTATTTTCTAAAATATGTGTTCTTGTTATGATTCAAGATCCGAATGGAAGTCATTATTTCTTACAACTCTTTCAGAGTCTCGATTTTTCAAACTAGTTTACAGATCTTACACATCGTATGAAGAGTTTGAAAATAGAAAATTTTTCTAATCAATAAAACTGGAGGAAAGAAACGGAAAGCCTGTGCTGATTATTAGTGAATGAATCGTTTGGCAATAGCTCAAAAGTTAATCTTCGAGCCACAAAAAAAAAAAGCAGGTGACCTCGAGTGCATATATTGTGATGCGAGAGAGACTTGTCGAGCTTCATTATCTTCCAAGGTAGGATTTGAAGTTGGTTATCAGGTGAATCTTGTAATTGTTCGAAGCAGTCTCGAAAAACTCATTAGTAAAAAAATGGTAAGTGACGAAAAAAATGTCAAATAATAAATGTTCACGATAAGCCAGTTCATATCGTTGGAGAAATATAACTCAGGGACAGGTATTCCTTCGTAAAGTGATTTCTGCTGAACAGTGGAACAGTAAAGTTGAAAAAAATGGCCGACAAAATATATTCGTTCACCTTTTAAATACTCTTCGGTGAATTCCTGTTGCGTAAGTATCGATTATAAATATGAAAGGGTTTTTTTTTTATGACATGCTCCGAGAGCCCAAAATCGTCGATGAGATTCGTCAAAATTCGTCAAAATTTGATAATCACCAGTGAAATATAAGCAGGAAACGAACGAATCTAGAACATCCGTGAAACTAAAAAAAATTTGAAATTTCAACGACATTATACGAGATAACGTATTTCGATAAGGATAAGTTTATCTTCTCAGGCATTTTAAGCGTTTTTTTTTTTTCAAATACATACACACAGACCAAAGAACACGTGATTGTAAAGAGACTGTTGGAGAGTAAAAGAAAAATGTTGCTTCACCCCTCGCCGCGGTAAATAGCCAAATGATAAAGCTTGTTTTCAACAAACTTTAATCTTTAATACTTTTTAACGATGAAGACCCAAGAAAAATTTGTTATCAGAGAGCTCTTAGCGAGACGCGCGAACGCGATACTTGCAAACGAATCTTGTCTCGTTTCGTCTGAAAAAAAGAAAATAAAAAATAAAAAAGGAACGGAGGCCAATTATATGAGCATACATGGATGTTACATACACGAATGAATACGTCCACGTTTTACGTGTGTGTATATCCGATGAATGAGTGTGCATGGGCTCATACATAGAGGCGCGTGTAGTTCTTGAAATCCGAGAGTACACATGATACGCATTTCCTAGAAAATTCTAGCCTCATTACGTGGCCAAATTAATGGAATAATTAAAAAAATAAAATAAAATAAAACCTAACATATAACATGGAAGGATTAAGTGCACTGGATCGTTTAAAAAATTCTATCGGAAAAAAGTGTTGTCACTGAAAAATATTGGGGCGAAAATAAATTAAATGTAAGTTCGATTCCCCTTAAAAAGAAAAAAAAAAAAAAAACGGTCGAACAGCTGATATTCTTTTAGGTCTCGAGAATTTTATGATTTTCTGGTTCATTTTACTCCGTGGATGGAGGTTTTACCATGCATGTCATCGATGAAAGCATCCTTTTCATCCCTTCATTATATTACCATTCTTCCCTACTTGACGGTGACTCGTATTATACGGGTATCAAACGTCTACATGGGCGCTTCATGTCAGTCACTCTTCCATCTGAATTGTTACGTATATACCGTAGATGCCGAGTGAAAATTTTTCTTTTTTTTTCGTACTATTTATATGTGGAAAATATATAGAATACAAGAACTTGCCCGATTGTCCGTATACAAATACATGAAGCACACTGTGTTATATTTAAACTCGGAGATGCTGTTCACTCAGTCGAGAAATTTGGAATCGTCGATTATAGCTTTCGTAATTTAACAGAGAAAAACATTTTTTTAATTTTTTTATCTACTTTGTTCTGTAATGCACCGTCGATAAGATGTTAAATTGAAGACAACCAATCGAGCGCACCGATAAGAAGGCATGGGCGTGGCAAGTGTCGAGAGATGACACTGCTCCTTGTCCGCTAAAACTGTAGAAATAATGCCTCCCCCTCCCTCCCCCCCCCCCCCCCCCCCCCGCCCGCCTCTCTCAACGATTTCGACGACTAATCAGGATCTCATACGAACAAAGCGTATATGCCATGAAAAGAATACTGAAAACAATTCTCTTCGGAGTGTTGCGATCTACATGTCCAGTAAAATTTCAGCTTGAATTTCGCGAGAGACACTTTGTATACATGCCGGGTACAGTTATAAACATATGTACGCGAAATCATCGTACCCATCTTCTTTTCTATATATCTCAGTGGACCGCGCGTAGGGTAGAAAAACCGCTAGAACTCTGCCGGGCATAATAGGGAAGGGTGCCCAAGGGGGTTTCGTGTCCACCCTTTGTATCGCTGGAGCAATCACGACCTACCCCACTTTTGAAGAGATATATATATATATAGAAGCAGCTACGAACCGGAGAAAGAGAGAAGAAAGAGAAAAAGTGAAATGATGTGGGTGGGATCCTCGGGTGGATCGAGTCAAGCATGGAAAGAGAAGCAACAACATCCAACGTATGCATCATACTTTATACGCGTATACACTTTACTGTTCTCTGGCTTCCCTTACTCTGCAGGATTTTATGAGGACGTCATTTTACACTCAGTGTGTATACGTCAGGGCTAAAGAAAATATATATATAACATATATATGTATGTTTATACTTGTACCAGATATGAAACTCGGAGTGCAGATATCTTGCAATGATTCCATGTCCGTGGGAATGACTGATGAACTTCAACGTTAAATTTCTCTGTCTCTTTCTTCGTTTGCTTCGATGACATGTGAGCGAAACGGTATAGTCCTTCTGGTCGACCGGGACACAAGTTCTACGCACAATTCTCCCTCTATCATCCCCTTCCTGGTCTCTCTCTCTCTCTCTCTCTCTCTATCTTCCTCTCTCCTGACGTTTCAATTTATGTCAGACTCACATGTATGCAGCCGGAGTTGGAAGAAACACTCGCGAGGAGAAACGCGTTTCATGTAAATTTTTTTCTCTCCGCTACCCTCCTCCCTCCTTTCCTGGTTTCGTTGTCCTCTGGGGCTTCATCCTTTGGTCTGTCAGACCAAGAAGAAAGAGAAGAGTTGAAAAAAAAAAAAAAAAACAGGGTACCGGAGCGAAATAAATGATGACAGGAATTTTTTTTCTCCTGAGGCTTTTTTGGTGCAGGAAGAAAGATCAATCGAAATATAGACGCTGCTGTGAATATGACTTCAATTTTTTAGGCCTTTCGAACGAATGATTCGAAACGATCATTTAAAATGGTGTTCAGAATATATTTCTATGATCCTGAAATGAAGTCTCATCGCTTTTGATAAATAATCAAAACACATCTGATCCCTGGAACACCTGGATAGGTTTTTCAACTGAATTATTCAATGACTCGTGTTCTAGTATCAAACTATTGAAACATGCTCTTAATATTTATGGAAATCGGTCATTATTTATGACTGAATGACTTGGAATTAAAAATAATGAAGGTTCTCCAAGCAAAATTCTGAAAACTTGAGCTCATAAATTTTATTTTGTTTCTATTTTCCTCCCATCTCTCAATCTCTTCACGTCTCGAGCGGCCATTTTCTCGAGGACTTGAGAATTCGACTGGTATCCTCCACCCTTTCAAAAAACAAACAAAAAAAAACTTGTTTTCTTGTATCCATGTAGTTTATCGTCGAATATATATTTTTCTATGATGCTCAAGATATATCGAATATCTCGAAGAAAAGTAGTCAAGTGTGTGGTCAATTGATGCACCTGCTTAGATATCGAGTCTTCTGGGGCTCGGGTTCGTCGATCGAGAACACTCAAACGTACACGCGCACACGTGATTGATAAAAAAAAAGTTGGTTGCTGTGTGGACCGCGTTGATGTATCTCTTTCTCTCTCTCTCATGAACATGAAGTATTAATCTCGTGTATGTGGCCAGCGCCATCTTCTTCTTTCTCCGGTTGAATATTCCCGGAGGGTGAAGAGAGCGAGGAAGAGAGAGAGAGAGAGAGGTAATGGGAGAGAGAGAGAAAGATCAGTATAAAGCAGAAATCTATCAAATTGTGGTACGCGGAGCATCAGAAACGACCGCGAAAAACCAGTTTGGTCAGTCGGGGATGACCGGGTTGGTCGGTGCTCGGTTCGGTGAGCTCTGAAACCATGACCACCGCGCGCGGCCACCGAGTGCCGCTGCATCAACGCTGCTGAAGCACGCCGAAGAAGTATGAAGAGGAGAGAAGGAGTGAAGGGAGAGGATGGAGCCACGGATGTTTCGCTGGAGCCGAGAAAACGAAAGAGCGAGAGAAAGGAGTGGAGAAGAGAGAAAAAAAAGAGAGAGAGAGAGAGAGAGAAGGAGAGGGACAGAGAAGGTTTGGGGTCCATGAACGTGAGGGAAGAGGCGAGGAGGGGGGGGGGGGGGGGGAGGCAGAAGAAAAAGATGCTGTGTAAAATAAAGGAAGAAACAGAGGAAGGGAAGAGTGTACGAAGAGAAAACGGATCACCGCTGCGTGTACGCTCGCACGAAGCTTCTTCGTAACCTCCTCAAAAATTCATACTCGTTATAATACGATCATATACTCTACTGCATGCGTATTTTCATGTATTGATTGTTACCAAGCACAAGATGAGTTCGATCACCATAATTTTAAGCTAAAAACTACTTTTGCGCCCGTATATTCCAGCTCTCTTCTTTTACCACGCGCAATACGTATAGGTACAGGTTTTTTGAGAGTACAAATGTATAGGAGAACCCTGAGCAGCCTCCAGAAAGGCGCACGCACCGGATGCCCTACAAGAATGGCTGAATCAAACGCCATTTTTCTATCCCTTTTCCCCCACTGCATCGGGCCTTCTTCTTCCTTCTCATCCAACATTCGATATACCTTCTACCATATTAAATTTCTTCTCTTTTCTCGATATTCTCTCTTGCCATTATTAACAGAATCATTTATCAAACTTTCATGTTTCTTTTATTTTAAGAAGAATTTTTCGTTTACGCAGTTTTTCCCGGTGGACATCAAGCTCGTTGGGATTTTGTTTTTTCTTTTTTTTTTTCTAAATAATTCAGTTCGAGATGCTACGCTGTAAAGATAAATTGCTTTTGTAATGGACGCCAGAGGGTCTTACGAAGAAGTTGGTAGAAATGCACCAAGTCCACGCACTTGTACACAAGCCTCACAGAGGTTTAGGTTAGGTTGGCCGGCGACTGGTTAACGTGCCAACAAAAACCAGGAGTGCACGCACCAAGAGCGATCTTGGAGTCTCCGCCGCGAGATCTTTCTCTCTCACTCTTTCCATCTCTCTGTTTCTCTATCTTTTTTTTCTTTCTTTCTTTCTTTCTTTCTGTAGAGTGAAGACTCCAAACGAGACCGAGGGGATCGTCGGCCTCGCGCTCGGATATCTCAGGTCGCCGGAGGAAAACGTGGATAGTTTCGTAGATCGCGCAGCCTCTCTCTTTCCCTCTCACTCCCGGGACCATGAGATAAGTACCAAAGAAGATCAAGACGAAACTTTTCGCTCATATAATATGTATATATAGCTATGAATGAATATTCTGTTGTTGAATAAAATATTTTAGCCGCATATTTTATAGTCTCGAGCACTTGCTACGTGCCTTGATATCCTGTAAACACTTATCTTATTGCTACTAATTATTATTATTATTATTAGCATCTCACGTGACTACCAACATCGAGAGATTCGAAATTTAACGAGCTAGCTTTATCGTTCTGGATATTAAGAACCGTGTGATCGTTAAAAACAAGCCAGGCTTCCAAAGTAAATTAACGTAAATACTCTCTATGGGTTATTCAACGTCAAACCAATCAAGTTCTGAAAAAATAAAAATAAAAATTAAGTCAAGACGAGCAACTTGTTTTTATTTTTTTCAAGTCAATATTCATCGAACGATGTGCGTATAGTTGTGTCAGATAAAAATATTACGTTCGATAACGCCGATTTATAAATCGAGCAGAAAATTTGTTTTTTAAATAAACAAAAATTGCTCGTCGGATCGACCCAAGCTTGGACTATAGTTTAAAATGGAAAGTATCAAAGAATAATACCGCATACGAAGATTGATTTTTTGGCTTCTGCGTTCATGAATGTTTAAAATTTTTTGTTTTTTTTTCAAGCAATTATGCGCCCTAATAACTCTCATCGCTGTTCATTTTTCTTTGTATCGAACTTGTAAGATTACTTGGAAAAACACGAACCGAATCCGAAATGCCGAATTCAAGCAAAAATACCGCTGCGATTATTTTCTTCACGTAAATAGATAAATATGGGGAAAAAATTACGTAAACCTTATATATTTTGCAACGCATCGCTGATTATTACACCACGAGACGCGAGACTTCGCCGCTGCATTCACCTTTATCCCGAAGACGACTGATGGACTCGAAGAAAATAACGTGTATATCTAGCTGATATATTGCATGAACTTAATAAAAATAAAAATGAAAAAAATTATTCATTTATGTGTTCATTTATATTTTACATAAATAAATAAACTTTGATATTTGGTATGGTTGACCATCGAATGACAGAAGTTGACAATCCTATTGGCAGGAAAAAAAAATAAACAAAAGGTTCTTGACCAGGGTGCTTTAGAACGATCGTGTTAAAATTTTTGAGCATTTTTAATAGCAAAATCTCGAATTCACGACGTCCACCATTTTCTATTTGTTGACAAGTCGAAGAGCCGACTAATCGACGTCCGTTCAGAGCCCCTTCTCGAACCATTTTGGTTTTCGGAGAGGCTGTGTCCAACGTGAAGCAACACCCAAATATTCTAATCGGTCCCGGGCTGTTGAAAGCAGTGGGGGAACTCCTCCGAAACGTGTAAGGGGCACAGGCCTCACGTCGCTTTATTATTGGTCGACCAAATTTAGTTTCACCATTTTAAACTTCGATGGCGCTTAGAAAGCAAAATGGTCGTATACCCAAGTGAGCAAAAGAGTTGGATGCTTCGCGTACACTGCATTTTTTTTTTTTTTTCCCCGAGGCCATGTGGAGATTGCTTCTCGTGTCGAAATTCGCTTTTGAAGTGAATATTGATACTTATTAGAGAATAATTTTATGCAAGAAAATGAAAATTTGGCTAATTACAGTCACTAATCGCCGTTAAAAATAATACTCTCATTTTTCAATGTCACAAATATATCACTGTTGAAGTAGTGAAAGGATAGATAATGAAAAATAAATGTATTGTCATAGGTTTGATTGTAATACGACGTATTTTATAGATTACTTTTATTAAACCCAGCAAACTTATATTAAAAAAAAAAAAAAACTCCAATATTTAAGTTAAAATTGAGTAGAACAATTACTAAGTGGTCCGCATGCAGAAGAAAATTAATCATCGTGAGGTCTGAAAAATAACTACGCCATCCAATACAGAATAAGAATGTTAATAAAGTATCGATATTCAATTGAAACGCCTCACAACTGACAATCGAAAAGGAAAAAAGTAAGCACATGAATGTCAATGAAAAATGGCGTGGAAGAATTGGTTTGGTTTGAGTAAAGTGCAATATTATCGATTTCGCGATTGCAGGGAGCGGCCATCCAAATATTCTAATCGGAGGGTATGAGGGGAGGGAGGGGGGAGCCCACGCGCGTTCGCGGCTTCGAGGCCATGAAACACACTTAGAGGAAAGAGAGAGAGAGAGAGAGGAGCCATCTCGTTCGCGCGAGAACCCGCGGGGCCTCTCTCGTAGAAAGGGGGGCCCGTTGGAGCTCGCCCATTGGCTGCCTAAATCCACGGCCATGTTTAGTTGGTCTGGGCCCCTCCTGTTTAGAAGGGCATGACGTCACCGACCTGCCAGCGCGGAAGCCGAGGTCACAGAGCTCGCGGTCCCCCTGAACACAACTCCGGAGACCGGAGAGACCTCCACGAATCCAGGTAGTTTTATTTACTCATATATATATTTTTTTTTCTTCCTCGCCCCCTCCCCCCCTCTCGCTCTCTCTCTCTCTCTCTTTATATTTTCCCCTGCTTGATCGTTCTTTCTCTATCTTTTTCCACTCTCTCTCTCTCTCTCTCTCTCTCTCTCTCTCTCTGTTTTTTTTTCTTTCTTGGCCGTTCTCGAACTTGGAACACAGAGCCGTGTGCCGGTTCCCATGACGAGAATCGGAAAAATCTGTATTACCTAAGCGCTAACTAATCATTATACACGCTCGCAATCAAAGTTATTTAAAAATATATTATTTTACATCGTACCAAACGCACTTTGCTGTTTCGTAACTTTTTTCTTCAGTTTTCTCTTACACGTCTCATACGAATATAGATTTGAGTATTTATAAATAAATACAGATATATCTCTGTATATTCATTATTTTCGTGATAAATATACAGGCCATGACTAATCAATTATCGAATACCTATTTATTTTCTCCAATTTTCTATGAATTTATACTTCTATTTTATTCTGTAATTTCAGCAGAACGAAAATTCATCGAATGCACTTCAGGAATCTATATTTTTATAGAAATGCACACTGAAATCCTTTTTTTGAATTATAATTTCGGAACTGACATAAAAAATTAATCGATCAGGGAATAGATTTCGATAATTTTGATAAAATTCTTTTATTTCGAATTATTCGATTACTTTCATGTTTAAATTTCTACTCTGTACTTCGTTCTCATTCAATCATCAGATCTACGGTATACTTTATATTTTATGTATAGATATCTCTATTTGTTTGCATGAATATAAACTGCGAAGAGGAGTACGATCAACTATGCACCTGACGCTTATTCCTGTCGGCGCTAATCACGGGCTCGCCTAATCGCACAACGAGAGACAGAAGAGGCACATAATATTTATTTAATGTATATGATGAGTCTTTCTCTCGCTCCGATGGGCAGTGGTAGAAGCTCGCACTTATGGTTGCAACGTATACATACAAAGAAAAAACTGGCTGTATTCTCGTAATCTCTATAGCGATTTTATTGAACTTGCCAGTAAAACACAATTTTTCTTGTCTCCACACTGCTCTTTTCACATTTTGTAAAAAATTCGGCTTTGCCGGTCGATAAAATCTTTGTTTTTTAATTTTATCTTTGAAGTCTCCACAAAATTTGTTTTTTAATTTTATCTTTAAATGTCTGTTCGCAAAACACCAAATACAATGATTTGCATATTTTTTGCTAATCAATTTCGAGTTGTGGCCAAAATAAAAAATGAATAAACCCAGAAATCAAATATACGTACTGTCCACAGACATCAATTTCTCTCTAGATCAACAATAATTTTCCTGAAAATTGTTCATGCGTCCGGATCGCTTGATCACTTGAAAAAAAAGAGCAGCTCGTTGATACGATCGATCAAAGTTCCTAGATCACTTTTTTTTTGTGTTTCCACCAGTGCTTACATTCTAAAACACAAATCGCTCAATTAATTTCCTCTATCAAGGCTACGAGAAATGAACAATCTTTGATCAGCTTTACGCAATCACCGTTTTCTTTTTTCTTCCTTGTTTTTTTTTTTCTATCCTTGCAATGCTCTCGTACAATCTCACGAATAAAAAAGAACAACTCGGCAAAATAAGGCGGCTGAGTTACAATTGCAACACGAATAATTTTATTTCATTTGCTAATTACATAAATAACTGAATGAATTTTCGTTCGACAATGTGTAACGCGATGATAAACAAATAAATAATTATATCCACGAGCAATGAAAGATGTTTCAACCGCAAACTCCATTTCAATCGATATCCTAACTTCTAACCAACTCATTACGCTTTTCACTCATATATACGTTAGCCCCGTCGATGTTTGATGTTGTCTTATTGTTTTAAGTGTAAGGCCTCGTATATTTTTTTTGAGATAAGTTAATTGCAAAAATCTTTCGATGGGACCAGCATCCTCAAAAATATTTCGTTACATGAACTAACATGTTTGATAATTAGAAGATGAGTGATCAGCGTTAACTTTCTTCTTTTCACTTTTGATCAAACATTAATTATTCAGTTTGTAGATGTTTCAATGAGGTTGATGGTGAGAGTGTCCCGTGATAACGAAACTTGTTCTCCTTTGCCCTGAAGACTATTTGGAATTGGCCGAGAGGGACGGCAGGTCGAAACCGAATTTCCAAATTTCCGTTTATCATGTAATTGAAAGTTGCATCAGGCGACATAAAGAAAAAGTCATTAAAGAATGAAGATACAACGAAAACAGATTTGATGATGGCGTAATTCGATTGATTTTCATTGAATCCGCTATGAGGGTTCGCCGAGTACCCGACTTTCCACCGTCAAAATACACCGTAAAGACACGGGGCTCAAGTTCTTGACGCGGACCTCGTGTCGTGGTAAATGCGGTGGTAATAATTCTCGGCTTTTAAACCGGTCGTCGAGGCTGCAAAGCCAATAGCAGCGTGGCCAAACGACCACCGGACGAACGACGAAATAAAATAAATAAAAAAAAAGATACCAATGAAAAAAAAAAAAATAAAATAAATAAAAAAGAGAAAGAAAAACACGATTAAAAAAGAGTAACTAGAGTAGCCGGGCGATCGAGCTTGGCCTTCGCCATTGGAGCAGCCATTTTAGAACGTTCGACGGTCGTCGTTGTCTTCCCCCTTGCCCCTTGCACCGATGCAGTTGCATTAGATGCTTAGGCGTTGCTATGAACGAAATAGCTACATATATATATATGTAGTACGTAGAAAACTAAATACAAGAGGCGAGATTCGAGGGATCGAGCGAGCAGCCGAGTCTCGCCTAATAAGTGACCGTTGATCTATTATTCATTGCGGAGAGGGACTCGTATGCAAATGAGTTTCAAGCTAGTGCGTATACCTTAGTATTGCGCCACGAACCCAGGAAACTCGTATCAAACAGAAACAATGTTTCTAAAAACTATTTGAAAATCATGGACAACGAATCATTGTTCTATTGCTAAAATAATTATTCACTGTTTTCTCTTATAGCTTCCATACCATTCGCTCCAATTAGAAAAACAAAATAAGAATCGTGTCATTGACTAGCATTATTATTACCGCAGTGAAACGATAATAAAAATTCGTAGAATTGTGATTAAATTGGGCTAATAAGATTTCCGATTTATCGAAACTTACCGTATTCGAAGAAATACATTTAAAAAAAAATTCAAATTGAATAAAAATTATGACGAAATTAGAACCTAGATATGTGTAGTTATGATGTAGGCAGATTTGATTAGGAGGCTAATAACATACGTTCGAATGTTCTTCGTCCAGCAATATTGCGCCTGATTACTGATTATAAGAGTCGATTCGTAGTATCGAGTTTTGATATCTTGTATTGGCATGCACACTGCGAAATTCATATATCCAGAGACGCATCGTCGATGTATCGAAGATGCATACGCGTTGCAACGTGGCACGTTAATACATACACATACACATAACTATAGATATACATGTATATTTATATAGGTATAGTGTCTGGACATAGACTTTGCTTCGCATTGATGTGCCATTACTACTGGGTACATAATCTGACTCGCACACTCGATGATTATGAATCAATACAAAGCGTTCGTACCGCAAGTCAATGATTGGCAATCCAAAATTAATTGGCATCTCCTTGGCGTATAAATTCCTTCGTAACTGATGAGTTCGACAAAAAAAAAAAGAAAAAGAAACTAGACACAGACACAAAATGATGTGCGACTAATTATTCTCATCGTCTTTCTGTACATGTATATGTTTGTATTTTTATTTATGTATACGTATTTAGACATGTACAGATAAATAATTAATTGTTATAAGCCAATGGTACATTTTCATCGTTCATTTTCATCTCTCGTATCAGCGCATCAACATAAATCTGCATCTGGCGAGAGTTTCGACAAACAACTTTTTGCCTAGAAGTCTTTTTTGTCCTTCATTAATTCCTCTTCGTCAATTCACGTTTGAAATTTATGCGATAATAAATTTGTGCTTTAGACGCATTAGTAGAATGGAATTTTTTGCATATCCAACAAATAGTACTGATTTTCCAAATTTCTTCGGAGGGTTTCAGCGTTTTTGAAGATCAATGCAATTCGAAGGAAGGACACAAGCGAATTTGTTATTTTTTTTTTCTCAATTTATATTGTAAAATTCGAAATGGCTAGGATAAGGGAGAAAGGTTTAGACTCGGTTTTCGTTGATGCGTCATCAACTTTTATAAATTTGTTAAATGTCATGCAATCAACGTCAGTGATGTTGAAACCGGTTGTTTTTTTTTTTTTTTTTTTTTTTTTCGTATCGGCACACTCGTTCACGTTGGCATTCATTTTACTATTTTATTTTATTAATAATAATTCTTTCGTCTATAATAGTAGTCTCATCAATAATAATAACAACAACGATGCTAATAAAAGTAAGTTAAAGCGTTGGTATTCATGCAATTGGGCACAAGGCAAAGAGTGCAAGAAAATTTCTTCAAACAGACGAAAAGACAAATGATTTGCAATTCAAATGTCAAGGGTCAATGGTACGTAACATAGATGGATGCTTGAAGGAAAAAAGGAAAAGAAAGACAGAGAGAGAGAGAGAGAGAGAGAGAGAGAGAGAATATTAAAGAGACGGACGTATAAACCTAAGAAGAAAAAGATGCGAAGAGATTAGAAGTCGTGATTCAAAAGGCGACAGTCACAAATCTTGTTGGCGTATGGTGCGAGAGAGATAGATGCAGAGTGAGATTTATCCTGATTGGTGGACGGTATATCGCAAAAGAAAATAGAATATAAAAGAGGAGGTAAGAGACGTCCAGGTATAGAAAGAGAGCGCGGAATAAAAAGTGAACAATGAATGAATAAGGATCGCGATTTAAATGTATGTGTATATATGGAAAGAGAGGGAAGAAAGAGATGTGAGGTGTTGAAACGAGACAGTGGCTAGAAGAATTTGAGAAACGACGAGGGATATATAAATTGAAGAGAAGAGAGAAGAAAACAGAGAAAGACAATTTGAGAAACCCAATCGTAAAGTATAGCTTGAGAACAGAGAACGACGAATGAAGTACCAGAGAAAGACAAAGAGACAGATTTAAACCTGAATCGAAAGAGGAAGAAGAACGAGAGAGAGAGGGATGAAAAGGGTGGCAGGTTCTTCTGCTCTTTTCATGGACCTCGAGAGTATCATGAGCGAGTGCAAGATACTATTTCTTTCTTTCTCCCTCTTTAATTCTATCTAATTCTCTCTTTCTTTCTCTCTTCACTCATCTATCCTATCTTTATCTCTTTCTTGACTATTCGTTTCGTGGAATTTTCTCGTCGGGAGCACTAAATGGTACCGCCTGAAATATCTGATTTAATTACATCGATTCTAGGAGACAAAGATCGATACGAATGCACCGGTTCTTAATTGCCCGCGGCGGCGGCGGCGGCGGCAGCAGTGGCGTCGTTGTAGTCGTCGTTCAGTCTATATACTCATCGGTAAAGAGACTCGAGACACGAATACACTCTCCGTGCACATCCATACATCGATGCATTTGTGAATGCAACAACTTCATACATTTATACACATCGATGTATCTCCGTGAACGTACGTATCCCTGAATTCGTGTGCGTTAATACCGGGCTCGGTAATATTAGATACGTGTGCGTCTGTGTCTCTGTGTAACACATTGAACACAGTAATGTCACACAGTAGTCCCACCGAGCTATGTATATAAGTTCAGTAAGTACGGTACACACTGCCTGCTGCCTACTTATTTCACGGTCTTCCACTCTCTTCCTCGGAACGGCCAACGTTCCCGCAGGAGCAGACGACACGAAACGAGAAACCAAGACCTTCCAACCTGTTCCGAAGACACCTTACAAGACATTTAAGCTCGCGAAAATAATAATAATAATAAAGAAAATTAAGAAGAAAAAAAATGTTTTTACCTCAACTACCGGCGGGATTCACTCGAGTCAAATGAGCGTTCAATTATTTTCAGAATCGCTGCTATATTCGGTCGTTCATCGAACGACACACTGACGGAAAAACGCTTTTGAGCAATAATAACTGGTAAACAGAAAACTGATCTCTCTCAGCTGACATTTGTTTAATCTTACTATACTAGTATCGAATTTAATGACGATGATTTTTACGGTTTTCATTATGAATTTTGGAATTCGATCGTCAAAATGTGGTTTTCTGAAATAGTGTAAGTTTCTGCACTTTTTTTTTTCTTATTAGATTAAGATTTTGGATCCTCGCCGTTGGACGTAATCGAAGCACAACTGTAGTTGCTTTCCCTGTGCCATTTATCGTCCCTGGATAGGTCCGGGCGCCGCGCCCTTCGTTTTTCTTTCTTCATTTTTTTTTCTTCTTTCTCTCTTTCTGGCTTTCTGTATTTTGCAATGAACCGGCGTGCCCGGGTAAAGATTGACGGGTGTATGTGTGTGTGTGTGGCACAAGGGATATCTTGCAGAATCGAGGTACGCTTCTATGTATACATAGGAGGGAAGGTAGTATAACATTTGAGAGCGTTCGGTGATGGCGGAATATCGTGAAATCGAAGGGAAAGGGTCGTTTCGCAAGGGCTTTCTGTATATATGATATCGTATATAACAAAAGGGAATAGGAGGTAGCGAGGCCGTTAAAATTGCACTGGATGGCGTTAAAGCTCGTAAAACAAAAATTGAATCCATCGATCCTTCCGGCTTTTTTTTCGCATAAACGAGCAGCCCTTCCTTCCTCGTGGCATTTTTCTTTCAGTTTTTTTTTTTTTTTTTTTTTTTTCGATGCTTTCTTTCGCCATTTTTTTACGAGAAGCTTGAAAGACGCGAGCTGAGAATAAAACGAAGGAGAACGAAAGAAAATTTCATTACTGGGGTCTCATTCTTATGGGGACTTGGAGCAGGCATTAAATCCAGGGAAGTATAAAATTGTAATTATTTTGAAAAAAATTTCTTTTGTTTCAGATCTTAACTACAAGATTTCGGAGTCTAAGAATTCACGATTTGATCGATGGCGAAAGAAATTTGTCATCCATTTTTGTTTTATTCTGATGCTAGAAGAGAACTTTGAATAGCTGCGATGGCGAATACAATGGAAGGTTTTTATTGGTCGAGGAGGCTCTCACGGCCCCGGGACTCGGTTGCCGAACGTGTATACGAAACTTGGCCGCTGTGAGACTCGCAAGGAAACTCGAAAGGGACAACGAATAGCAAAAGGATGAGGAGAGGGAGCAAGAGAGGGTCCTATGAGCGAAGAGGAAGAGAGCGGTGGGCTTGAGAATCGCATGCTTGTCGCGGTCTTTGATTCCTTCTTTAAGGTGTTTTATCTCCTCTCTTTTTTCGACACTAAACATAGCGACAGGGAGAGAGAGAGAGATAGAGAGGAAGAGAGAGATATAAGAAGAAAAAAAAGGAGAAAAAGAGAGAAGACAAAAGGTACAGTGTAGAAATTGAGCGAGAAGTGGCGAGCCAACGAAGCAACGAACCGTCCAGCCAGCAGTGAGTCGAGCTCCAGTATTTGGGACAAGGTCAGAGGCCCCTGCGCGCGCTCCCGTGAACGCGCTCGTCGAGATAGCCGCGGAGTAACGTGCAGCGAGATAACCACTGAGAGAGTCTGGTGTGCTGCACTCTCTGCGAAACGTGCACCACACACCATCACCATTCAAACTACTACCGAGCTCCAATCTATCTCTCTCTCTCTCTCTCTCCCTATCTCTCTGTGCTTCTCTCTTATTCTTTCCACGACTCCATACTCCTCTCTCTCTTTCTCATGCCACGAATCTCCAGCCCGCAGAGTATAGATGTTCTGTACAGCAAAACTGCACTTTCACTTCGTACAGTTCTGTCATCTGTACACACAGTCTACCTATACGTCTATGAACATTCATGCCCGCGAGTGTGTATTTGTATCTGCGCTTGACTCTTTCCTTGTTCCTCTTTGTCTCCATGCATTCATTGGGCTATTCCTCACTCGGTGTTCACTCGCAATTTATCGAGGCGTTTTTCTGTTTGATTCTAAATTTTTTTCCTCTATTTTTTGGTATCATCGACCATCCATGACTATCTATGTTTCTATCTTTTTGCAGATCACTCCAAATCTCTTGAGTATCATTCATACATGCTTCGTGTATCAAATATTCTCCAGTATATTTTCTCTAATTTTCGGCAACGTTTCTATGATTCTGGCGATTCATTCAAGGCTCGGTAAATCCGTCGTGAGAATCTTTAAAATATTATTGAATATTGAATCGAAATTCTTTTGATTGCCGTCATCCCCTAATATTCTTTTTTTCCTATATAATGTTCGAGTTTATCAAAGATACTTTTTGTATCCCCAATAATAAATGTCTCAACTAAATATGTATCAATGAAAAAATTATTCCGAGTCCTCGCACCAACGGACACACTGTTTCGTATCGTCGGTGGTACAAAAAGCGTCGAAAATTCGCAGAGCCTGGTCGAATCGATGTAAAATTACAAAACAGAACGCAAGCATTGAATTTTTTTTTTTTTTTTTTTTTTTTTTTTTCTGTTAAATTTTGACATTCGTATTACTGAACAAAGGTGGCACGTGATGTACGAGTTCTCTGGACAAACGTCCGTCGAATCATCGGAGTGAAGTGCAATGCATGGAGGACGAATTCTGTACCGATACACACAAAAATATACATATACGTATGCGCACGAATATATATATATATATATATATATCATGTATATGATACGCGATGGTATATTACGGTGGTACGAGCGACAACATCGTTGACGGGACGGGGACGCCTGTAATGGATCGTGGTACACACGTGAAGCGTTTCCTCGACAATGGTGAAAAGAGACGAGGAGGGGGAGAGGGCAGGGGGAGGGGGCTATCGATAACAAAAACTAAGCCCATTGTTCGGGCGCTTTTCAGAATCGATATTTGCAAATATCGCGCTGATGGCGCGCCTCGACGACTCGAGAGTTCTCTCTCTCTCTCTCTCTTTATCTTTCTCTCTTTCTCTATCATTTGCTCTCTACATATCAATCGTCGCTGGTGACACGACGACGACGACGACGACGACGACGACGACGACGGAGAAGGTGAAGATTGAAAAAATGAAAACCAAACGAAAAAAAAAAAGCAAAAAGAAAGAAAAATACGAGAACGAGTTATAGAAGAACGCGAGAGCGTGAAACGAGAGCTGCGCAGTCCAATCTCGAGGGAATACCTTCTATGGGGAGTAGGAGTTCGTACGTGTATGTGTGCGTGTTTAAGGGGTGGAGGGTCATTGTCGTCGTTCGTGCGAAATATAAAACAGAAGAAAGAAATGAGGTGAGCGAAAAACGAGAAAGACAAAACTAAAGATACGCGCGTATTTCATGTACGCTATATTTATACTTACATTTATACGTATAGATATATACACATACGTAAAACCATATATGGATAGTGCATGAATGCAAACAGACCGGGTATTTTTCCGATGTTGGACGAATAATCGATTTTGTCAACGGTTGTCTGAAGCCCACTTGGCACTATCTCTTTCTCCCGTTCGCTCCGCACTCATCCTTCTTTGCAAATAAAAACGTCAATCACACTTTTTTTTTACTCCGAACATTTTTTTTTTAAATGTTATTCGAAGATAAAGAGATAACGAAGGGCTAAATAAGCACCAACTGGTGATAACACCAATTACACATTTATTTAGAAAAAAATGTAATACTTTTTAGAAACATTCGATCGGTTAACTTGCATTGTATGTTTTTAGGGTATGAGAATAACCGGAGAATTGCTGGAAAAACCTCGGAAAAGTGTCGATTTAATTTTATTATACAGAAATATAAATATAGAGAGAGAACGAACATTTGTTTCAAACAGAATATGCAACAAATGTTGCTAGCTTTTTTAAGAACGATTCATGCGATCGAGATAAATTGGAGAGAAAAAAAATGAGGCTGAATATGTTTGTTGATGACAAGCATTTAAAAAAAGAAAAAAAATGTGGAGCTCATTCGAGGCAGCAGCCCGATTCGAGATAATTATAAAAATTAGAGATTGTGGAGAGGAAGTTCAGGTTGAAAAAACACTTTTTTTTTCAGTGAATTATTATTGAAATAAAAATTGTTTTTGGAAGGATTGATGAATCAATGGGAGAATCGAGAAGGACCTTCGGAGGCTATAAAAGAGGCTGATTATACTGGAAAATAAATATTCTGGAATGAATAAAAGTACCACGTAATATGACTGTTTGGTTGCGATTGCATTTGCAAACGCGAAGGGAACCGGCAAAAGTGCAACGACTATAACGATTGGGTCTCGGGGACCGTGTCCTTGGGGTCGTCGTCGCGAGAAACTTGGCGTTAGAGCGTTAGAGAGTGCGAATGCTTTAGAGAGCCCACCAAGAGAGACAGGGAAAGAGAGTCGGAGAGAGAGAGAGCGAGAGACAGAGAGAGAGAGAGAGAGAAAAACTTGGAAGAAAACTTACGGCATCGTCGACGGTTGCTTTGCAATGTATTCGCACAGTTTCAACAACGTCCGATAAAACCATTCGAAGGTTTCCCCTATTTACAGTTATTTTTCTCTTTCTCCCTCTCTCTCTCTCTCTCCCTCCTTCATTTTTCTCATTGCATCTTTATTTATGAGGATAGTGAAGAAACTCTAACCGACTCCATTAAATTGCATTTCGATGTTGCAAATTTGTATACCAAAACCTAAATATATATTTTTTTAATTCCTCATCGATTCATCGCTAAATAATTTCTTCATTAAAAATGGCAATCACGTCACGTGTTATTACTGCGAATTTGATGACATTGATCAGCGCTCTCTTTTTATCACATTCGATGATTTTTCAGTGACCGAAGAATTCTGAAATTCATAATCGTTACACAAAATTTGACATTGTCAAAATTTTTCATTGTCCAAATATTATTTTCGTGTTAATCTCGTAACTCAACATCAGCAACAAAATATTAATAAATAACCGGATTTTCTGAATCTCTCCAATAAGAATTGTGTCGAAAGAAAGATTAAAATTCGGTCGGCAGATGACGGATTATATCGAGAGGAGCCAAGAAAAAAGAAAATGGAGTTTGGATCTTGAAAGTCCTATCTAAAAGAGGAGGGAAGAGAGTAGAGGGAAAGAGGAGAGACTGCCGGGTGTCCTGAAACATGAAAGAGAGGAAGAGTAAGGGAGGAGGCGGCGGCGAGGGGGAGGGGGAAGTTATTTCAACTTGGAGGCCGCCCGGTTCCAAGTCGCATTAGAACGCTCAAAGATTATTACTTAGCGATCGCACAGCCTCGTGATCCTCAGGCATCCATAATAATCGCATGTGTGTCTCTGTACGCTGTAACTGAGATTTATGTATGTGTATATACATATATATATTTATATATGTATATACAAGATCGTTTTATATCGTTTATAAATCGCGGGGAGATCGACGGTAGAATTATCGAACGCGCGCGAGAGGTTCTCGAAACGAATGTTGCTCGGCTGTTCACGAATGAGAGATAAATAGTTGAGGAGAGGAAGGGAGACACTAAGTTATCGAACTTTGCGAATGCGACGAGGAAAGACAGAGGTAAGAAAATGTATGAAAAAAAAAAAAAAAATAAAACAACGAAAAAAAAAATGGAAGTTGATGAAAATCTGCCGCGATCGAAGGTTGTGGACGTGCCTCGGGCTCAATTTACAGTGTACCATACGGATACGTACACACATCTCGTAACTCCATTCGTCCTCTCAACGTTTTTTTCTTCCGTGCCTCTCTACGATCTCGAATTGATACGAATTTTTCAACGTTTTTTTTTTTTCAATCGAAATCAATTCCTCTTTTCAAATGATCGTATTAACTGCGTTTCAACCGGAGTTATATCGTGTCTTGAAAGCGATTCGGGACAAGGGGACACGAGGAAATTTAATCGCCTTGGATCTGTCACTTTTTTTCTCAGTCCATACTGAAAAATTCCGGAGTCGCGTGAACGAGGGTGAATGTCGAAACTGCTTTACGTTTGTTTCTGTTTTTGTAAAACAAAAAATATAACGCGAAAAATAAAACGACTGTACATCGTCGTGCTGCGGGTAATTTCTGTCTGCATTTTTGACGATCTATACGTATATTTACAAGATGTTTTTTTGTTTCTTTCAGAGCCAAACGACAGGAAATGCGTTGGCACTTCACAAGTACCACGAAACGCGCGTTGCCACACTTCGGAAATCATTAGAAAGCCACTTCGCTGAGTTAACTCAAGGCTTTAGTGCACGTTACGTGTCCGAGAACATGGCCGCGTGGCCAAAGAGACTCCGAAGGGCCAAAGAAACTAAACAATCACGTGCTAAGGGAACAAAAATAAATTGGAAACTATTTTCTCGTACGAAAATCGGAAATGTTATTTCTGGAAACAATTATTTCGATTCTGTCTAGTCAGATGATGATGATTCAATATTTTTCATCGTTTTCATCGATTGAATATAAAATTGGATAAATTTTTTGTATTATTCATAAATTCATAACATTTTGGAGTCTCATTATGTCGATCCAATAATACCTTTTTCGAATCTCCAATAAAATGGATGATCTCTCATCACATTCCTAAAAGATGCCAACAAGAAGTTTTTCCATAAAATGATAAAAACTGTGGCAATTTTCTCATCGTGAAACTAATCAAATTTCAATTTATCTTCTTCACTATTTTTTCAACGTTTGATTTTCGATTCCTCAAACAATATAATTGGCCAAATGTTCTGGAACGTTTGAAGTATGGTCCAGAATATTTGGTGCCAATAGTACAGACGACCGTGTCTGACTCGGATTTTTTTCAAGACACCTGTTGAAAAAGTGTTTCAACGAAAAGAAAATTCAGTGGAATCAATAAAAACTGTATGATCGAAGAAAAAATGACGTTGACACGCTTGAGGTGAAATATCTTCCATTCAAGAATACAAAACCATTGATAATTTATTCAATCGAATAATACAGTTGTTCCAGTCATTGCAGTCATCAAATTGAATATATATCTTTGCCCGCGCAGTTACGTTCCAACAACACTCACATTGCTTGAGCAAAATGAATTTGCGATTAATCACACTTAGAAGTTTCCGGTGAGATCTGAGAGGATGCATATTACGAAGCGTTAATAAAACAAAAAAAATATGATACGAAAAGTACCAAGAATGGTTTTGTTTTATCAAAAAATAAATTCACACGCTCGTGACCTCAAAATCTTGTCAATTAAATAACATTTTTTATTTATTTTTCTTTTTCATTTTCAGTGAATTCATTCGAGATTCGATTGCTGAAAATATAAACGTAAAAATGGATGCTCTTCCTGGATCGCGTGTATTGGGCTTCACACGCGACTTCATTCGTCGTGGAAACGTCCGTTTGTGCTACTGACTGGCCGGCCATTAAGTTTCTAGGACAGCAACTTTTTCACGCATTTAAGCGAGATAGAAGCGATGATTCGACGTGTATGCCAGAACGTTTGTTTGGCCGCGGGCACCTCTTAAGAAAACCCAACATATTCTAACCCACCTAGCTTCGATTTGAGCCCGCTCTCCCTCCCCCCCCCCCTTCCCCTCCTTCAGGCTATTTTTTTGTCCCGCCTTCCCAATCCCCTAACCTTCTTTCTTGCGCCGTTTGATCGTCGCCAAGTTTCGCTATACCATTCGTTACATACGTCCTGGTACTGTAATATAAACCGTAGCAGACTATAATTTACTAGCGCACTATGATAAGTGCACGCCCGTTGAGGATTCTTGACATGTGAAACTTGGACTATTGCTCGTCATACTCTCGTACAAGTTATCATTTTGTAGTTTTTTTTTTTATTGATATATATTTTTTTGAGTCCCGGTGGTCATTTTTTTTTCTTTTTTTTTTTATACGAGACTGTTGAAAATTGGCAACAACCTGCACATAAGCCTTCAAGACCCGACAAATTTATTCGATATTGGAATATAAATAAGAGCCAAATGTTCCAGCGATTGACTATCAATGTCAATCGATTTTATAAATTCTTTTTCAGTGACTTGAAACAAAATTTTGTTGAAATATTAATATATTTTGTTGCACGTATTCAACAAAATTGTTTTTTTATTTCTCAGGCAAGAAAATTTCGAATATTACAAAAAATAAAGTTCTTTATGCTTGAAACGAAAATTTGCTGACACGATAAAATATTTCAAGGTTTCAACAAAATTTCGTTTTTATTGGAGCATCAAATTTGAAGATCCATCGTTTTCTCTTGGCTCGGACTCGACAACTCGAATCAAAAGGATCAAATCTTAGGTTTTTTTTTTAGCTGGCAACCGTAGCTCGGCTCATTCGTATGGAACATTTTGAATTTCTTGATGTTGCAATCGCCGAATTTATGAGACTATTATTTTCGCTCGGATATTTGTTTCCACCGGAGATTGTAGTAAGCTGAGTAATCGTTTTCAAAATTTCCTCATTTGTCTGGATAATTTTATTTATTTATTTTTTTCTTTCTCTGTGTGAAGCAGGATGTGGCAGTGTAAAAAAAAATGAACTCTGCACACTTAGATCGAGACGGAGCATTAAAGCAGTATTCGTAACGCTATGGAATCAAGTTTTATGCGATATATACGTCAATGTACGTTAGTTCTTGTACGTAGGAATTACAGGAGAGTATATGAGGATAGAGAGAGAGAGAGAAAAGGAGGAGAGGAAAAAAAGGAGAGGGGGTCTCCAGCAGCCAAGAGTAACGCTGGCAATGTGGCACAAGGCCGGTATTAGCATCTCTACCGGTATACCCCCTACTATTTTACCATCGTGTTGTACACTGTCGTACCGTGTCGTTGTGGTCGTTCCAACGCGGCTGCTGCACTCGCATCAGCCCTGGCTAAATATCGCCGTTGCGAACTTCGTCACGGAGCACAGCTCTATCCACGGAAAACCTGTATTCCGGTTATCCCGCGCGTTTTACCAGCCTGCTTCTACTATCTTTTGCCTCATTCTGCCCTCCTCCCTCCCCCTTGATCTTCTTCCGGTTGCAAATTAGTACTATTTACGAGCTTCTTATCGAGACCATGAGTAGCCAAATTCTTGCTGGTCTTGTTGGTCGGATCGGTCTTTATTTTACGAGATTTATTTCCAAAGTTACAGCCCCGCAATGTTTTGAAGCGTCTTAACTGAAAACAACATTTTGTCAAAATATTTTTTGTTGCGCGTATATCGACAAAAGATTATTAGATCGAAACGAAACTTTTCTGAAACCTCTTGTTTTGCGTGGACGAAATATATTTCAAAAAAATATCGTTTCCAGTGTTTCGATAGATTTTGGATGCTGAATCTCGAGAGATTCGAAGAAGAACAGAGTCGAACTGCGCTGTTGTTAGCTCTACATTTTTCATTTTCTTCTCGAATGAGATGTGAGCTTCGTTTCTCACGAAGATTTATTGAAATTTTGTTTTTCATTTTTCGGGACCAAAAGCTAGAAAAATATTAATCTTCCGATATTCAAACGATTCCGACAATAATTTCATAAATCCAGCAATATAATAAATCAAAAAATAAAAAATAATAACGCTCAACGAATCCTTGATATACGAATGATGGAAAAGTGTCTAATAGAATCGTTGATGATCCGAAGGATGACGTTGCGTCAAGCCGAATTTACGTAATGGGCTAACTTCGAAAAAGCACACGGAGCATAATCAGCACCGCGTATACGTACACGCGGGAGTTGCGCAAAATTGAGCTTGGAAATTTGTGAATAATTTGTCGTAACATTAGTCAACTGACGAGCGATCAATCTTGCCAGCAGAGAAGAAATTTATCCCGAGTTTTCTTCAGAAAAGTACAAGAATTAAGGAGCGAGGAAGAGGATAGATTGCATCGAGGATTGATCGAGGATCACGCGGTCCATGCGGCGAGTGTACTAAATAACCTATTACATACAAAGTGCATATCGGCTTAACTATAACTCGAGAAAAGAGGCCGATGGTTATCGATGGTTTATTATTAATGGAGACGAGGATAGCATTAACGTGAAACAGCGTTGGTAAAGTGGAAGAAAAAGAGAGACGAAGCGCTCGCGCGCGAGAATGACAAAGACGAGGGATGCAAAAGGAGAAAAAAATATTATGAAAAAGAAAAAGAAGAAGAAGAAGAAAAAAAAAGGAAACGCGAGATAAAGTAGGACCATGGTGCATCGATGGACCGAGAGAGGTGATGCGGGGATTCAATACACGCGTTAGGCAGGCTCAGCAGCTTAGTTGATGCCATGGTATAATTAACGAGTATCGTTACAGTGTAGTTGCCGGGAATGTTGAATATAGAAATATATATATGTGGATATAGATGTGTATATCTATATCCATGTGTGTATGAACAGAAGAGAGCAAGAGAGAGAGAGAGAGAGAGAGAAGAAAATCACGTTTCGTGAGCCTAACCAATACCCGTGACACGTTAACCTGGATGATGACCGTGGTTACGTTCTCATTGCAGCTTAAACGTGTGTGAGTATTGCCCTGAGTATTTCTGTAGCCGGCTACGACGCTTCGATCAACGTCTGCTGCAGTATGATTATTTCATGAGCACCCTTTCGGCAACCAATCTGATGAAATATTATAAATATGAAATGAAGCCGAAGAGTTTTTTTTTTTTTCATAAAAATATAACACATTGAAGACTCGTACGATTAATGAAATTAGTAGAATCGATCGATAGCAACGAGATTCTTTGTTTTATTACAATAATTTTACAATTTTTATTACGCTGACATATACATTTTGAATATATTTATTAAACGAAAATGCGACTGATCGAAAAATTGTAACCTCGTTCTCAAGACTTTGCCTCGTGATTCACTCTCCAATTGACAAACTTGCAATCTACACTTTTTAATCTCAAATGCCATATTGCACACACAATGAAAAAAAAAAATGAAAAAAAAAAAAAAAAAACGAATTGCATCTCAGCTTGACGAGATAAATCAACAGTCTCGAAGATAAAGAATAAATGATGATAATCTGGGCGAGAGGTTCGTTGACCCTCGGATCAAAAGCGTATCAAATTTATACGTTGTACGATTGAAATATGTGTGTGTGTGTGTGTGTGTGTGTGTGTGTGACATCTTGAATTCGTCAAGGCGTAGGAATAAAAGTTTTCTAGAGAGAATGAATGTGGAACGGTAATGTCGGATAATAGAGTGTACGGTATCGAAACATTTATAGACGTATATCGACATGCATTGACGATGTACCATTACATAGAAAATTACTCGCAGTTTACAATGAAAAAAAAAAAAAATATATAGAAAACTGCAAAATATAAGTTTAAACATGGCGAAGACAAAATTCGAATCATCAACCGCTCAAACTTTCCTTACGGTTATAGTTTTATCATGATATTACATTGGTCAAGTGAACCGATAAGAAAATATGCAGAGAAACATTATATCGATTGAAATTGTAAAATAAAGTTTGTAGTTGGAAATTGAAAATATAAAGTTCAACGATATACAGACGTTGAATAATTTGGTGATAAATTTCAATTGCTTCTGTTGTGAAAGAATACTGCATTTTTGACGATCATAAAAATAGGATCGAGCGTAATACACGAAATTTTATGTTCAGCAGCTTTAAATTAAAGCTTGTATAGTAATAATTCACAAGCAATATGCTTCTCCGAATTTATTAATTACAGTGACGAATCAGTTTGATTTTCATAGCTGCTAAACAGCTGCACGAATGTTTTATAAGCCGGTTCACAATCTTGAGAGAATGAAAGATGCAGATATGTGTTCAGAGACTCACGTAAAATCGAATAACCAAATTTCGATCGTGGGGCCCGAAAATGTAGTCGTTTTCAATGGATTCTTTACGTTGAGTTTCATGCACGTATACGTGAGAATAAGAACACAGACATTGTATACTCGAAAGGGGGCAAAGCTACGAAATCTTCTTCGTGTTTACTCTGAAGACGCTTATCATGTACTTTGCTGTTGTCGCGAGGCTGCATTTGCGGACTTAAGTAGCGAAAAGAATCGAAGAAGAAGGTTGGAGGAGAGGTGGGGGGTGGGGGGGGGGGGGGTATTTGAGGGGAGATGCAACTGCAATATTCGGCGAGGAGATAAACAAAGAAGGCCATTTACCTCGAGAAGGGGAACGAAGGAGGGAGAGGGGAGGAGGAGGGAGGGGATTGCTATCGGTCGATTTCGTCGTGGCTCGCTGCGAGATCGTCTTGAAACTGTGATAAAAAAAAAAATGAAAAAAAAAAAAAAAGTTACGAGGTGGAATAAAAAGAAAAGAGGTAGATGATAAATAATAGAAAAAAAATAAGAATTCATGAATCTACGATAAAAATAAAATGAGAAGCTAAACGAATCAGGCCAGTCTCGAATAATTACTAGGGGAATTCGTAAAATACGAAAAATTTTCTGATGCAATTTCTTATCAGTGCAATTTCGTTAACACCTAATTATCACCGTCGTTTCGCTTCGCCCGATGATAAGAAATTTCAACGAGAAAACAAAATTGTTCGATTCGAGCAAACGAAAAATTAATCTTCTCTTTTTCCTCTTCTTTTTCACTGATTCATTTTTCTTATTTCTTTTTCTGTTTCTTTTTTTTTTTAATTTTTTTTTTCTCTTGTTTCTTTTGCAATTAGCCGGAACGCAGAGATGCCATTTGTGATCCGACAGTGATACGTAATGAATAGGGATTGCAAAAAGTAGCTAGAATCTCGACTTAAATCGTAATGAGAGTCTCGACGAGAGTCTAAAGAGCGTGGGTGAGCGTGAACGTGAGTATAACGGTTAAACGCTTGTACATTACTGCGAGAAATCGGTATATAAAACGCGTGTGGGATGTCAATCGGATTGGCCCGTAATAAATACATATACAAATACGCATACGTATTTGTGTTCATTTCTATATGCATGTGCTTATATATAAATTGAAAATATTCTGTAACGAATCCGTTTCAAAGCCACAGTTTTCTCGTAAATAGCAATAAATTGCAACAAGTATATATTTGTATTTTGAACAATAATAATGAAAATAAAAATAATAAAACGACTGACATTTATAAAGCTCAAATTTAGATTTACGATTTAGATAATAAAAGCAACATCGTTGAAAAAAGAAATCCTGATGAGTTTTTTTTTTTTTTTCTCATACTTCATTGCAAAATCTATTGTAATTCAGCGATGCTGATCGATCGGTCTAAAGGTTGAAAAATACATTCGGAATGAGTTGAAGATTTGTTCTCAAAGTTCCGGAATGCTTGATTCAATCAAAAACTCCGTTTGAAAATTTTCACTTGATCAAAACCTCAAACATCATTTAGATATTCATACATTTTTTATGAAAATATACAATCATTAGAAATGAATGATATTTTTTTAAATTTGGTATTGGTTTTTTGTATACTTTGACACCTGAATAGGAAAAATGTTTGAATCCTCCATTCGTATAGATTGACTTTGAAAATGCTTGAAATTTGAGTGTAATTTACAAGCTGCAGTATAATTGAAAAATAGCCGAAATTATGTACATTTTTTCTTGGTGATAAGGTCGCGGCACGGGCAACCAACCGGACATTGACACCGCTCAGATACGAGTTTCATCTCATCGAACTCCGCACACGACAATCGTTTTGACACGTTTAAAAATAATATTCGTGTACACTTGAATCGTGTTCGATATATTCAATCACCCCTGGAATTCGATTAATCGGTCTGTAATCCCATACCACACCACCGATCAATAATTTTTTTTTCCCAATTATCATTGCTATTAAATTTTCGTAGCAGCTGCTGCTGCTTGGATTAAACAGCGGACGAATTTTGTGCAACGAAATTTTACAAGGCAGACCTTGATCATTGCTTCAACGACCAATCATTTATAAACTTCACTAAAACTTGAAATACGTACGTTAATCAAGTTAATAGATTGGAACTTCGCGTGTTTTAGTTTCTTGATTAACGAATGTTCATTTTGTTCTATCAATAGTAGAAAAGTCGAATCGTTAATTTTAAGCTTTGTTAAAAATAGAAACACCTTTATAAATCATCCACGATGCCTTTACCATTCAACTAGATTATCTGATCTTTGTATGGGTTCAACCTAAAAAAATTCCGAAACATCAACGAAATTTGCTTCTAATTTAAGAATCCAATCGACCAATGAAAATACTATTTTGTAGAGGATGCATGTGAATACAAAAAAGGGTCGTGACTGTCGTTCTGAAATGTTGAAATGCTTTTGATGGAAAAGAAAAAAAACGTGGAGACCTTTCGGGAGTTTTGATCAAGTTACTCGAAAAAAATTCAGTCCTTTTTATCGGATTTCGATGGCGTATGAAAGAATTCGAAAACCTTAATTCCCCATCATTGATTTATTTTGTCATTCAAATGGAAAACTGATTGGTCTATCGGTTTCGCTAAAAAAAAAAAAAAAAATCATCGAAATAAAAAAAATACAGTAAAGTCGACAACTATACGGAGCATCCGCGACCCCTGAAAGATTATTGGTGTCATACGACTCTTATG
This sequence comes from Campoplex capitator, assembly GCA_037576405.1. Taxonomy (NCBI): domain Eukaryota; kingdom Metazoa; phylum Arthropoda; class Insecta; order Hymenoptera; family Ichneumonidae; genus Campoplex; species Campoplex capitator. The sequence goes on from JARBWI010000003.1 coordinate 7,645,845, forward strand.
AATTAAAGAAAAAAAAAAAACTATCCGAGATAATCCGCAGCTGCGTTTTGACAGCGACGTACTCTGTCGGTCACGATAATTTGATGCTCCGCGCTGCAAAATTCTGAATCTGCGTATCTCCAAAGAACCATTTGAAGAAAAAATCAATACAATAAAAAATCCATAAAAAAATAATATTATAAAACTGGCGAAAAAAATAAAAACGAAAATACGTAAAAATCGAATAATGTTTTCCAACGCGAAAAGTCTGTCGTGATATGTAAAGGAGAAAAAAGAAAAAAAACGTAGCGAGGTTCGTTGACGAAGAAGTTTCGTTGTATTAAGAGGGGTGCAACAAAGTTCTCACGCACGTTGTTGGAACTAACACGCGGACGATTGCTCGAAATCGTGTAAGCAACGACGATATATATATATATTCGTGTCTGCACATATGAAAAAAAAAAAAGTAACGTTGTGTCGTTGAATTCGTGGTACAGTTTATAACTCTCTTCGCGTTACAATAATGTGTATATGCACACGAGTATACATATATCATTAATAATATATATATATATAAAAATAACATATATAGAGATATATACATGAGAGTGGAAGGTAGAGGAAGGTAATAGTGTTGTGTTATAATGCAAAGCGTAGGAGGGTGTGTATGCATCGGAGGGTAGGGTGGGGGGGGAGGGAAGGGGAGAGTAGAAAAAGAGGGGAGGTCGGGGAGGGTGAGAGAGTGTTTGGGAGCGGGAAGGATAGCAACAGAGCGTCGTTACAGTAGTAACAGGGAGGGCGTCAAAGTAGTAGTGTCCAAAGAGAGGCAGTTCGAATGAAGAGAAGAGAGTAGAAGAAAAAAAAAAAAAACACCTACAGAAACGTCAAGTAGAAAGACCAAATCTTAACGTTCTTTATCAATTGTTATTAACTGTGCCCGAGTGTGCGTCTATGTGTGTGTGTGTGTGTTTTGTGGGGTTTCTTTGGAACTGCCTGTACATTGGCGGCTCGCGTGAGGTAGGTTAGTGAATCGAGGGTCCGCGCGCTCAACAGAGCGAGAGAGAAAGAGAGAGAACTCGACTGGCGCGTTATCTGGATGCACTGAACGTGCAGACGGCCAGTACGGAACAACATGTTGACCGAGTCAGCGAAACTCCAGCGAGTTTGAGACTCACCGTCGGATTCCGTTCTTAACCTCCCGTGTTCGTCAAATATTTTTACGATTTAACCGGTCAAACGAAAACGATAAAAAAAAAAAAACAACAACAAAAAAAAAAAATATAACAAAACTATCAATAAATTCTTAACTGGATTTTAGATCTTTCGTTCTTCTCTCGTCGATCGGCTATCGCGGTAATTCGACGATAAAAAAAAAAAAAAAAACAAATAAAAAAAATAAAATAAAAAACGAGATTGAAAGCAAGCGAAAATAAAATATGTGTGCATTTTAATTGACAAATTTGTTTCAAACGTATTTTGGTGAATGTGCGCGATTGTGTTTATTCCTCTTCATTAAACCCATACGTTTTTTCTTTTTTTTTTTTTTTTTTTTTTTCTTACGTCAACTTTAAGGATATGGCGTTATGTACTTGTACTATATATACATATGTATATACGTGTGTGAGTGAATATCCATACATACATTCATATATGTATTTATGAATATGTCTATATATTAGTATAAACATATATGTATGGGAAAACAGAACGACGAAACGAGAGTTCACAACCGAGAGTGAAGTGTCCCCATAGTGCAAGATCAACCGTCTACAAACTTGGATTTACTATTTATATATAACATATATATGTGTATTCCATTGCACATATGTATATATATATATATTCATATGTACATATGTACACGTGTGTATATAAATGTTTTATGAAATAACTTGTGCTACGTGTATATTTACGTATATCGTGCTAAATCTTCTTTGACAGCTGAGTGGAAAGTTTTCTTCCATAAGATCGTCACGATAAAAATTCCCGGTGAGTTAGTGTTCATTAATAATAATAATTTTTTTTTTCCTATCGCTGTTCCCCCCCCCCCCCCCTCCCCCCACCCCTACAATTTTATCGAAGTACGCGACCGTCGTTTCTATTCGATGAACCTCGGTACATGCTATTCGGCTTTTCATGCATAGAAATCAAAAAAACGTTTTGGAAAATTCTTGAATCATTCGACCAAAAAGAACTCTGAACTGTGCAGCCAGGAGTCGAAAATTGTGGCGAAACGAAATTTTATGTTATACGAAAAAAAAATGTTGACAATTTGAGTCAAGCGATTAGAATGGGAAACAAAAAGAGAGAATTTTTGACGAAAATTAGGAAAAAAAAAATGAATAAATGAATGTAACTCAATCATTTTCGAGTAGAATTTTTAACTCGTTCGTTCAACCCCCGGTCTCTTGACCTCAACGCTCGTGACGCTCATGTAAGGAGTCTCCGGGTGTACCTGAACGTGTAAGAAGTGCATGTGAGCAGATCTATGTATGCCGCATGTGTATATAGATATATGTACTTATGTTACGAGTTTTGAGCGTATTTTCCGTACGCACGTAATAAGTTCGTGTTATTACAGCCTCAAGCATGAGGGGGAAAAAAAAAGAGAGAGAAAAAAAGAAAAATTATACGGTTTCTTCGAGACGCATTAATGCATTTTTGCGCTCGAGCCCCCCCGTGTGTGCACATTTGTGCGCATGTGGTGCGTACGATGTTTAATTGCGATCGTTACAATATTCAACTCGCACGGATTCCAAGCAACATGGAGAGGAAAAATAAAATGCATGCAAAAAAAAGGGGAAAAAAAAAAAGTTCTTCGCCTTGGCGTATATGGCTAATGAGATGCCAATAAAGCTTTGCTCAAATTCAATTGCATAAAAAATCTTCGTCTAGACTAAAATCCATTTTTCATGAGTACTCAAATTATGATTTTCAGTTTTTTTTTTCTTCTACTATTTCAAATCGATGGAATCTTTCGCACTCTGTTTATTTTGAAGCTCGTTGAAATAATTTCAAATGAGTTTTCAATCAATTTGCCATGTCCGTATACGGATTCGCACGACTCAGCTTCTTTTGACGAAAAATTTGCAAAGGTTTTTCTTTCTTTTTTTTTTTTACGGATCGCGTGTCTGCGCTGGATCAGTGAGCTTATATAGCAGGGAATAAGGATAGGTCGCGGTGACGTAGACCGCGTGCGTGCACTCCAAGGAAGCGAGGACAGAGTACGCTTTGTTTCAAAAGTGTATCGAGCACACGTAATCACCCGAGACTTTAAATAATATTTGTACACATATCCGAGAAACATAGGATGTTGAATAGCTTGAAAGGCAAAAAGGTTTTTTTCTTACGAAATTCAAGTAATTTTTTAATTATATTGAAATCGCGAACAGTCGTTTAGATTTTTGTTTGATGAATTTTTTTTTTTAAATCAATCAAATTTGATGAGTGAAATGGAATTAAAAATTGAGACTGATGAAACGAACTGTGCGATCGAATAAAATTCGGATGCTAATCACGTTACAATTTTGAGATCAAAATGCTTAGAAAAGAACAGAGAAAGAATAAATTTTCTTCGATTCGATCGAGTTTCGTTCGACAGCAATGAAAATAGTGAGGAAAAGACAAAATTATTATTTTCTTTTTTTTTTTCTATGAGAAACAAAGAAACGGAGTAATTCCTTAGCAATTTATATTATTTCGACAGTAAAGGATGGACAGGAGAGGCGCGCAAACAGCGCGTTGGGCAACGTTGTATTTTTCCACTTGCCGAATCGTCGACCGGAGAGCGTCCAAGCGTCGATTCTCTTTCTACTAGATGAGTTTCTCGCTTGCTCGCTCGCCGTTGTGGCGCCGTTCAAATGCCCCTTGCGAATAACTATATCATCGTCGTGCAGTCTGACATTTGGTATTTGCAATCTTAACCGGAGATTCAGAGCAGCGAGGCGATTACGAATTAATCTGAATTTCGTATTTTCACAGCGACGCTGTTCGCATGAATTTTCTTTTAATTACATTTTTTTTTTTTTTTTTTTTCGAAATAATCTCTTAACTCTTGCTGATGAGTACAAAAAGAAACACTGTGTCATCACAGCCCAATTGTAAACGTCAAATGAAAATATATAACGATTATACAGAATTAAAAAAAAAAGGAAAATCTTCGATGAAAATTAGTTACGATGATTGTGGGGCGAACAGTTGCGACTTCAAACTTTTGAATTCATAAAAAATGGATCATTCCATTCAACATTGAAAAAAAAAAAAAATTTAATTATCTCATCGATTCATCATGTCAGCGATGTATAAATAATCTCCAATTCGAATAATTAAATACAGAAAAGAATATTTCAACTATGATCGATGATGTGACGATTATAATTGTAAAATTATTTTGGAGTACGTAATGAGATTTTTAAAACAAAGACAAAATATGAAAGAGCTCTCAGTCAGCGGGTGTGGGCGTGGTATGCGTGTATTTGGGAGGGAAAAAAAAAAAAAAATAGTCGAATGGTTGAACGTACAGACGGTTCTTTCTAGCCACACGATTTCTGTGGCCAAGGCCCTCGAAGCCGGATTGAATAAAGTGGGGGGCCCGGTTAAATACTGGCCGTTTCTACTAGCCCGTTGAATGGTCGAAAATTCAACGTTCGAGCGTTCCTAGCTCATGAAAAATGGCCGTGTCCAACGTTACTTTTTTTCATTCTCAAAATGGCGGTCGTTCCAACGATTCTATGTCGAATGACTGAAAAATGTTTTTTTCGATATAAAATGTGCCTTATCGAATTCAATTATCCTTAAATGTTGACAGATTAATTTTTATTGTATCGAATTATCAATTTTTATTTCGATAAACGATTCGATGCCGAGTCTGCAATGAATTTTTGTTTTAATCGAAGATTGCACCGAACTGGAGACTTGGCAAAATATAAAAATCATTGTACCTTCTAACGAAAGATTCGTAAAAACTCTCTTTGGTCATCATTTATTAGCACTGATTGGTACGATATGCAACTCTGAATAAGAACTAAACGGGTTTTCAGAGCACACTTTCATCATTTTTTCGTTTAATTAACTTCTCCGGAGGGATATATTTTCATGGAAATTGATTTCGAGTATCGTAACACGTAACTTTTCAATTACGAGAAACAATGAAAATCATTGAGAGACATTTTCGATTTGGTGTTAGTTCAACTGTGCAGTTGCATGTGTCATTTGTTATTTTCTTTCTCTCCCTCTCTGTATCGTTGCAGTTACGTTCCGAAATAACTGCGTTTGGGTTATAAAGAAACAAATTAACGGAGGAACAATGTCGAGTCTGTGAACCGTCCATGTTGTGCTTCTCTCTTTCTCTCTCTCTCTCTCTCTTTCTCTATCTCTCAGCTCTCTCTTTCGCTCCCTGGTAAAATTTACGTCTGGCTCAGGGTTGAGCAACGCAACAGCGCGTCGTGATCATCGTCCGTGAAGCGGCCTGTATAATACGACGAGAGCGAGTCCGCGGTTGCGTCGAGCCATTGAAACTCACCGAGCCAGGGGTGATGGAGTGAGACCGTGCCGGAAAGCGAATGAGAAAGATAAAAGAGAGATGAGAGAGAGAGAAAGAGACGCAAAGTTTCAAAAAGAGTGAGAGAAAGTATTAGTGCGAGAGGAAAAGACGAAAAGAAAAAGATGAACGAAGCAGGCGAGCTATAGCAGAGAGGAAGAAGGAAGAGAAAGAGAGCCAGAGAACCCGTATATTTTTGGGTGACCGTGGCCCTGCCTTGGCTCACATCGCGTTTTACTCTCATTTTTGTGCCAGTTTCTCATGCTGCACTTTCCTTCGTTCAATGCACTTGCTTATATATATATACATACATATACAATGCATCTAGAGCATTCGCGACGTATCTCAGCATAAAATGTATACAGAATCCTGATCTAAGAATAAATCCATCAAATATTATCAACATTCGAACATTAATATCACCTATAAAATTACTATTACAGTAATAGAAACCGCGAAGACGACCTCGAATGTCGGCAAATTTTTACAGGTCTTTTACAGGTTTGTGCATACAAAAATCAAATAAAATCTTTTACATTGAAAATTTTTATTTGTACTGTCAAAATTTCCGAATATTCGAGTTCGTTCCCGGTTTCTATTGCTGCAACGGTAATTTTTATCTTTCGTGATTCGTTTCTACATGATTCAATATAAAACAATAGCCAAAAATTTTAAATATAATTTGGTTTCATTCGATGTTATCAATACGTACCAAAACTGCATGGAAAATGCAACGAAAAAAACGTGCATGATCATTTTTACTCATAAATTATCTCAACAACAGACTGAAAACAAAAACTGGTTGGAACAACCAAATTTTCGTTCGACTAAATGAATTTAGTTGAGTGAACAATTTTTTGTTGAATGCAAACGATTTTATTTTCTATAAAACAAAAAAAAAAATTGGTCACTCAACTAAATCCATTTGACTGAACGAAAATTTAGTTGTTCCAACCAAATTTTGTTTTAAGTGCATAAATATTTTCTTTACGTTGCCATTATTATCGAAGATTTTCCGATCGGATGAACATTAAAAATTCTCACTCTTTCTTTTTCGTTTATGTGTAAAAAAAAGATTCGTGACGTATTCGTGTGAAAATCGGTTAGTTACCGAATCGTACAGGCTGATGCGGGTAGGACGAAACACGAGAAAAGGTTTTTGCGAGAGTGTGTACAGCGCCCTCTACATTGAACAGTGAGAAGAGAGGCGGAACGATGTGACGAGGGTGTGAGAAGGGGGTCAGTGGAACCGACCGCTTTATATTCGGCACTGCGATTCGAGTTAACCCAGGTCAGGCTGTGGCTCAGTGAGACAGCGAATGAAAGAAAGATGGAGAGAGAGAAAGAGAGAAAGAGATAGAAAGAGAGGACGAAAAGACAATTGGAAAGAATGAAAGTGAGTCCGCGTGTATTGATATCCATGAAAATTTGTGCATATAAAAAAAAAATTGGTGAAAAATAAATCAACACAAAAGTGGAACCAAATCGTAGCTGATTACATTACGTGCTTCCTTAATTACTAATGAAAAAAATAAATAAATACCTAATCTAGCGAAAATTGACTATGACGAGAATTCATTGCGCACGTGCGTTATGCGTTGTAGCCACGTGTGGACTTTACGAGCTCTCGATTACGTGCATCATAGCAGCAGCAGCATGCAAGGACGACAGAGATATCGCAATTCGTTGTATCTATCTTCGTATGTATGTTTATACGAATGTCGCTAAATCATTTCTATGCTTATTACTCGTGTTATCTATTTATATTTTTATGAATAATTGATGAAATACGAATTATTTTTCATTGCGAATAATGTGCATGAATATAGAAAATTAGGCTTTGATGGTAGACATTTTTAATGCTGCGTAGGATAGTTTTTTTTTTTTTTTTTTTTTCTTTCGATAATACAAATGCCACATGTTCGGTGTATGTACATGAAACGTAATAAGGCCTTTTCTTTTCTCCCCAACGACAATTTCACCGCTACCGTGTCATTCATTTTGTCATACGAACTTCCGGTCGATGGCTATCGAATCGTCGTCCATGTAAACACGAACGTAGATGCATTTTCTTGCAAGCAAATATCAGCGAAAGTTTTTCCTTCTCCATATACTCCGACAAAATAGTAAGCTCGGAGAGGAATTTTGAAAAAATAAAATAAAAAAAACAAATTTCTTCATTTTTATCAAGCCCGAAATACGCGGCAAATGACACGACTCTGTACGGTTATATCGTGCGGGTATATTGAATTCATGAATTTTTCTTTAACTCACAATCGTCCTCGAGTTCCAGACGCGATAAACAATATTACACTTATGCACTTGGCCGTGGGTGTCCGGTAAATCCCACACGAGCTTCGTGTGTGTTTATTTGCATTATTTATATACGTACGCTTGTGTGCACGTGTGTGTGTGTGTGTATGTGTGCGTGTCAATTTGAGACCGAGGAAGGCCGACTCCGAAACTCGAACTTGGAGATCTCTCATGTTACTCTCTCGGCCGATGCTACGTACTCACGAAGGTTAAAATATTTCAACGTCAATTTAACTACGGTTATATATTTATCGTCTCCGTTATATATTTCACGAGGAAAGACCAACGAAATTTCATTTAATAATGTAGATAAGTACGAGAAAAAAAAATGGCTCATGAATGACTATTTAATGAAGCCAATTGAAGCAACGAGGAGAGTGATATAAGGGCACTGGGAACAAAAAAATTTGTTCATCGAACAAAATTCATTTAGTTGGCTGATAATATAGTGAATTCAACTGTATATTTATATATATTTCTTTTTAAATGACAAATGAGTTAGTTCATTCGACAGAGGAACAGTTGAATCGACCGTATTCTCGTTCAAATCAATGGAATTTTGCTCGACGAATATGTGGAATTTGGAAAAATGAAACATTTCTTATGCAAAGTCCTGAAACACGTTCGACAAAGAAAAAATCGAGAGTTACAAATTTTGGAGCTATAACTATAGTAAAATGATAAAAATATTCGACATTATTTAACAGTAAAACGTTTATCGAGCGACCACTTTTCTGCATTAACTTTAATGAAACCACAGAATCCGTAATGATGTCAAAAACAATTCCGTCCAATGGTTCTTAATTTACTAAAATATTTACGTTTTTTTTTTTCACAATTTAGATGACTCGCATCAGCAAAAATGTCTCTGTATTGTTCGATATTTGACACATTATTCAGTGAAATCTTTTCAACATAATCATTCCACCGATTCAGTCAATCAGACCACAATTCCAATTATCCAGCCAATAAATGTATCGTTATTCGAGGCAACTAATGGAGAAAGCAACTTTTTCGATGTCCGCTACACAAAGCATGGGGAAGGTGAAATTATTTTTATTGTATAATCTTCAAAAGTTTGTAAAATTCATATTAAAATGAGAAAATTTATCGATTGGTCATAAAAACTTTCGGTAATTTTGAATCTGCATTGTGCCTCCACTGTGTATATACGCGCGATAGAAGTATATGAGTGCGGAGGTGAAATTATCGATACGAAAATTTTTGGGGGCACGATATAAGTGTATATAAATAAATGTGCACAAGCAAGAGAGAGCGACCAAACCGGGCCATATAGAGGAGGAGCCGTTGCTCATAGGGACTTGCACTTTCGCTTGCATATTGGTTTGGCCTCTCGACAGTTTGAAGCAGCTGCCAAATTTCCCTCTCGGTTTGTGCGAGAGCGAGAGTGACCCATCGGAGTGGAGCGTTCACGCAGAGTGTGTGTTCGACATATAGAGGGAGAGTGCACGGAGTTTGCGAACCGACTGGGACAGGGCGGAGGGAGACAGGAGGAAGAGGAGGAGGGTAAAGAGAAAAGGGGTGAGGGGGGAGGGGGAAGAGTAGCCCCATGAATCGAAGGGGCAAGAGGGAAGGCACTTTGAATATGAGTCTCCTCGCACTGTGTGCAATATGTGGTGAACACGCGGTCTCTCCCTTTTCTTACTCGTTTTATACTTCGAACACGTTTCGATGTACATGTATGCTACGTATTATTTATTTTTTTTTTTTATTTATTTTTTTTCATTATACAATCGAGGGCACGGAAAATTCGAGGGTCCCTCAAAAGATCGAGGGTATTCAATATGCATGATATAAATTACCCACTGTCTCAATTGCACGTATGTGAATTTATGGTTTCGCAAAAATATGGAACTGTAATGAGCCGCGTCGCGGTTTCAACCACGAAGTTCAATGCAATTATTCATGGATATCAAGGGCATGAGGCTATCGAGGGGCTCGGCCTAAATACGCGCTCACCAAAGCTCCCATTTCTTTTTTCTTTTACGTCATGCAGTTGTTTTTTTTTTTTTTTTTTTTTTCTTTACAGAATGCATTTATCATCACAGGAATAAATACCCCTATATTTTCGTGTTTTATTTATATTTCACCGAGTTTCACCTCGAGGATTTCATAAGGAAAAAAAAAAAAAAAAAAAAAAAAATGACGAATAATCACGAGTAACGATGAAAAAAATTTGAAATTCATGAAAAGAAATATATATTCAGAGCCTTTCCATGAGAACAGCACGTTGAGAAATGAATTTTCATTCTCATAATGCTAATAATCGTTCAAGGATTTGAAGCAACGAAATATTTTTTTAACAATATTTCTTCTGTAAAGAATAAAGAGATATAAAGAGAGTCGGAGAAGAGAAAGATCCTAAGCTTGAGCCACGAGTTCTCTAGCGTGCAACAAGTAGTAACGGAGCTCGAAGAGCAGACACTCGTCGGACAAGCGCTCGATCCGTAGAAGCCTGCAAGCTCCACTAATACCACTAGGCACAACTATGACTACTACTACTATTATTTTCCTCGCAAGGTGGAAGCGTGCCAGGTATTAGTAGTATACGGGTGTCTACCACTATACAGTATGTATCGCATACACGTGTGCACTCTCGAGACTCTGCACTACGACACGATAAACATACTCCCTTATATATCAGCTTATGTATATAAACCACAGTTACACAAGAGTATACAGGCTGCAACAAAACTGCTGATAGCGAAACTAAAAATGGATGAAACAGAAATAATATCGTTAGGAAATGCTCATAAGAAGTGGGTTTCTACAGAACTGAAACTGTCGAGTCGGGGTTAAAATATTTAGAAATGCTTGAAATTAGCTGAAAATTAATAAAATTGTTGGAAAACAATTTCAATTATTGATACACGATTAAATTCGTTGATGCATGATTCAAATGCAGAAAAAATAAAATAAAAAAAAAAAGAACACAATTTCAATTATTGATACACGATTAAATTCGTTGATGCATGATTCAAATGCAGAAAAAATAAAATAAAAAAAAAGAACACAATTTCAATTATTGATACACGATTAAATTCGTTGATGCATGATTCAAATGCAGAAAAAATAAAATGCTCGAAACGATCGATTCACATTCATCTCAAGAAATAGTTTCGACTCTCTCTCTCTCTCTCTCTCTCTCTCTGCTGAATTCGTTTTCTGAGAAGTAAAAATATTTTTAAAATTGAAAAATGTGAATTTGAAAAAAAAAAAAAATTCTCGTGTTCTCATAAATTTTCTTTCCATTCCGTTTTTCACGAATACTTACGCGCTCCGTTTTTTTTTTTCTCGTTTTTCAGACGAAATATTTTTTTCATCGGTAAATATGAATTTCCCTATAAAGAAAAGTACAAAGTAACCTCGTGTGTACATATATAGCTCGGAGTCTGGATAGAAGCAGCACGTGCTACACGCAGAGTGCCAAGATAGAGTCTCTAGGCCAGAATAGAGAAGCAACATATCCTGAACTCCGTGTCTCCGGGACCTCTTTCACTCTTTCTACTCTCTCGTCATTCACAATGTACGAACTACAAATATATATATATATATATATATATATATATATACATATCATGCTCGCGTAGCTTCAGTTATGCAAGTAGTTGTGTATCGTCGATATATACATGTATATATCTGTATTGAACAACATAATAGGTAGGTATATACAAACCGACACATATATACACATACATATGTACAGTATGCATAAGAAAGAGGGCGCGTAGAACGACCGGTGCACCGCACAGCAGCTTGCAGCTGTTTCCGCGAGGAAATAATCTTATATAGGTACAAACATACAGACACGTGGGACACGTGTGTATTATGTATATATATATTTGTTATAAAAGTTATAAATTGTATTGAAATAATGTTCTAGTTGATGTGAAATAATTTTTGGTATTTACTTTTAGAGAATTTGAGATAAGGACTTGAAAAAGTTCATAATTTTTGTATAAATATTAAGCCAATTTTTTTAAACTTCAGTAGCATGAAATTTTTTTGAATAAATGATTGATTTTTGAAGTGAGTAAATCACAGTAGATGAATACAATTGTTTCGGAAAAAGACCACGAATAATAGCAAGTTTTGTTTTGATATAAAAACCTCGTAGGAGCAACAAGTTGTTTCGCTATAAAAATTGAGAGATAGAAAATTTTTGTTTGTTCTTTTAACGAATTTTTTTTTTTACCACGCGCGAACGAAGGTAATCGTTGGACGAACGAATATTTCCGGATGAGGTACGAAAATGAAAGTGTGTCAGCTTGAATTCTGAATCAAGCGCACGAAACGAGGGGTGAAACGAAAAAAAAAAGAAAAAAAAAACAATAACCTCGCCGAATATCACGATTTATTCAGCCGCCAGTCTCGAAATTTTCCAGCCATACCTCGCACGATCTTTCGGCAACGAACACAATGGGAGGGCAAAAAGAAATAAAACAGACTGCCTAAAAGTGTCGGAACTCTTGCTGCAATCCCGTGTTTTTAACTCGACACTGAACTCTAAACGGAAAGCTTTTTTGGCCTTTTTTTCCCGTATTTTTCTGACGCACAGCTTGTAAAAAGAATGAGAGCGTGGTTCGAATCAGCGATTGTAGGTTCAATTTAACATCACCCTTCGTTCCAATTTTTCCAACCCAGCTCGATGCATGTTTGCAAATATATATTTATGGAGGAGACACGAGGGACGAAAAAAGTTTCACCCCTAAATTTTTCGATTCTATCGACCATCATCAACCTGCTTCACCTGCTGTCTGAATTTCTTCCAGATTTGTCTGGTATCGCATGCAGTTTTTTTTTGACAATAACTCGTCTCTATTGACAAAATAAAAATTTGTGCCCCGACAACGAGACCCAAGAAGAGGTCTCACATTTATTTTCCACTTTCGTACACAAAAATTCATAAAAATTGGAATTGTAAAAGGATTATAAAATCGATGAAACTGTAACCGCACTTTCAGAATAATTATTCCATGATAAATTCAACAAATTTGGCGTCAATTAGAAGCATTTTTAAGAAAACGCATACACACACGAAACAATTGTTCGAGCAAATCAAACACGTACACAGAAAAAGAAATGCAAAAAAAAATGTTGACTCGTTCATGGAAGAAGAAGAATTGTGGCTAAAGAGATTGCGGTGGAAACGTCGAGGGCTCGTTTTATACGGTTCAAAGCATGGCTAACGTAGCGAGGGAACAGCCAAAATTTACCGAACGGCCCGCCGCCGGAGCCGAGCTCTTTCACACCACGATTGTGCACTATGTAAACTTTCATAATATACTCGTTTCACATAGTTTGTAAATATAGGGGATTATGGGGCAAAACGGACATATGGGGCAAAACGGACAGGGTGCCCGTTTTGCCCCGAAAGTCGAAAATCCGGGGCAAAACGGACATTTCAAATTCTGAAATTTCGGAAAATTCATAAATTTTTTTTTCAAGCCTAAATTACATTTTTACCCGAAAACAGCCTGAATTAGTGAATTTTGAGGCAAAATGGACACACGGGAGGCAAAACGGACACATGTAAATGTAAATTTTATAAAATTTTTTTTTCGAATCCAAACCATGTTCTGATCCTAAAATATCTTAAATTGCTGAATTCTAGGGTGAATTGCACAAAAAATTCAAGTTTTAGAGCAAAATAAACACACGTCGAATCCGAAATTTAATAAATTTCATAAAATTTTGACTCCGATCCCAAACTACGTTCTGCTCACTATTCATTCTCTTTTGTGACTAATTTGAAAAAAAAATTTATAATGACGATAAGAAAATAAGGAAAAAAGGTTTTTTTTATTGGAGCAAATAAAATCTACATATTCGTAATTTTTTAATTTTTATTATCACTCAGAGGCTGTGTCCGTTTTGCCCCAAAAATTTTTTTTTACGAAATCCGGGGATCTAGGACCGAAAATCGATTGTGGAACTCCAATAGAGTTCAAACATCAATTATACCCCAGCGCGATAGAGCCAAAGTTCATTTTTTGCAAGACCGAAAAGCTTGGACCAAACGCGATCTCAAATTTGGCTCATTTTTTCTTTTTACATCCAAGGAGTGGGGCTCAAGTGGTCCTATTCCTTTTCTTATATCACCGAGGTGGCATTCCATTCGAAAAAAATCGCTTCGAAGGTCTCAATTTCGAAAAATGTAATTTTTTTGATTTTTTATACCTCCGAGAGGCAATGTCCGTTTTGCCCCAAAAATTTTTTTTTACGAAATCCGGGGATCTAGGACCGGAAATCGATTGTGGGACTCCAATAGAGTTCAAACATCAATTATACCTTAGTATGGTGGACCCAAAGTTCATTTTTTGCAAGAACGAAAAGCTTGGACCAAACGCGATCTCAAATGTGGCTCATTTTTCTTTTTTACATCCTAGAAATGGGGCCCAAGTGGTCCCATTCCTTTTCTTATATTACCGAGGTGGTATTCCATTCGAAAAAAATCGCTTCGAAGGTCTCAATTTCGAAAAATGTAATTTTTTCGATTTTTTATACCTCCGAGAGGCAATGTCCGTTTTGCCCCAAAAATTTTTTTTTACGAAATCCGGGGATCTAGGACCGGAAATCGATTGTGGGACTCCAATAGAGTTCAAACATCAATTATACCCCAGCACGGTAGAGCCAAAGTTCATTTTTTGCAAGACCGAAAAGCTTGGACCAAACGCGATCTCAAGATTTGGCTCATTTTTCTGTTTTACATCCAAGGAATGGGGCTCAAGTGGTCCCATTCCTTTTCTTATATCACCGAGGTGGCATTCCATTCGAAAAAAATCGCTTCGAAGGTCTTAATTTCGAAAAAAAAAAATTTTCATTTTTTATACCTCCGAGAGGCAATGTCCGTTTTGCCCCAAAAATTTTTTTTTACGAAATCCGGGGAACTAGGACCGGAAATCGATTATGGAACTCCAATACAGTTCAAACATCAATAATACCCCTGCACGGTGGAGCCAAAGTTCATTTTTTGCATGACTCAAAAACATAGCCAAAATGCGATTTCAAGTTTTGGCTCATTTTTCTTTCTTACATGCCAAGGAGTGGGGTTCTAAGTGGTCGCGTTTCTTTTCTTATATTACCGAGTTGGTATTCTATTCGGAAAAAGTCGCTTCAGACGTCTCAATTTCGAAAAAAAAAAAATTTTCATTTTTTATACCTCCGAAAAGCAATGTCCGTTTTGCCCCAAAATTTTTTTTTTTCGAAATTCGAGAAACTACGACTAGAAATCAATTTTGGGACTCAAATATAGTTGAAAGACCATATGCTCATCGATTAAATTGGCTTAAATCGTTAACATGTCCGTTTTGCCCCATAGTCCCCTATATCTAGGTATGTACGAGGATTATATACAGAACTATGTACCTGCTGAGTATACCAGAATTCAGCGGACGTCAACCTCTAAATGCAGCCACTGAATGCTGCACCGATGCTTTCTCGCACACGTGCATATACTCACATATATATTCGTAGTTTATCCCAACGAAGCTCAGCCACTGCAACAAGTGGCCATTTCCAAAATATTTATCCACCACTCGTGTCCTGATTTTATATTACAACTTTATCCATCAATGCTTGCAGTTAAATCACGCGTTGAATATGCCAGATTCCTAGTGCACATGGTCACGGTATTGAACTATTCAAACACTCGATTCTGTTGAGTTGAGAATTTCATTGATACTCTCGTTACCAATCGAATTAATAAAAAGATTTCAATGATTAGTTTTTACTAAATTTTCTCCAGAATTTGTTTATCGTCGTTGCACTTTGAATATCATTTGATCGAGAAATAAATGAAAAATTTTAATCCGATGATGCATTGTTCCGAGAGAACTCAGCAATCCCAACGTCGACTGTCACATTCCAAGCTCTTTCTGTCTCTATTCCAATGGCGATTTCGGATGTCACGAATGTCATTTTCTCTTCTTTTTCGTTTGGTTATTCATTTAATGTTTTTTTCCTTTTTTTTTTTTTCATTCAGTCAATTGCGTACGTTAACTTTTTCTAAAGTCACGATAACGAATGATATTGGTTGTGCACACCGGTTGAATTTGGGAGTTGAAAAGATTAGTGCAAGCGCAACAAGTGTTGGCACCCCCCCGAAATACACCGAGATTCGACTCGCTCCCTCCTGTTGCGAGAAGTGCAGTAAGGGGAGGAAGAGGAAAGAGGAGAGGGAGTCGGAGTTTCACATTGAAATAGGAGTATGAGGAAATTCAACAAGTTGTTATCCGAGAGAAAACGAGAGTTCGCAGAATCCGAGTTTGCGAATTTAGGGAGAATCGCTAACGAAACGAGCCACTCCGAGGTAGACAATGTAGTTGATATTTAATAATGGACTATCATTTCATTCCAATGAATTATTTCACGTATGTTTATATATCGAAGCTTTTGAGAGTACAGAAAGTGTCAACTCGATCCGTTTATATGTTGCCTGTAAGACTTAAGTATCGTTTATATCAAATCCTTTTAGCAAATTCACGTGAACAAGAGGGAAAAGAGAGAGAGAGAGAGAGGGAGAGACTTTCTTGAACTCTTTTGTGAGCTTTTACGTCGAGATTACAGCGTACTTAGTACTCTGCTGTGCATAGAAATGTGGATAAATGAATCGAAAGTTTTGACAATCGATATTAATGTGGTATTCTCAAAAATTTAATTCAAATATTGTACACTGAGAAAAAAATGTTGTTCATCGAACAAAATCCTTTCTAGTTGGCCGAAAATATGGTTGATTCAATTTCTTTCTTTTGTTGGATGAACTGACTCATTTGCCATCAACTGTATTCTCGTCCAACTAAATGAATTTTGTTCGATGAACAACATTTTTTTCTCGGTAATTCATTATTCAGGCATTTATTCAATAATAATTTGTTCAGTAATTTGCTATTCATTTTTATCCACACATGAACGTACGACGGACGAATGCATGCGGGTAGGTGTGTGTTTGATGACACATATGAGACCTCAAATATCCATAGCATACGCAGTATAAAATGGGAACTCTCCACCCATATCCTCTCGGACGCGCAACAAGTAGCCATTCCCAAAATATGTCCAGAGAGTCAGTCGAGCATGAAACAAACTAGAGAGAGAGAAATTTGAATACACATAGTTATGGATAACGACGAATGCCATCAGAATGAGTTAGCTCGGTTTTCTCGTGTAACAAACCGTTTATGGAAATTACAACAGAAATACACTCACGAACAAATTTTCAATGAAGAATTATGTCTCCGTTTTTTTATTTCATATTCGGTGAAAAGGATAAATGTGAATAAATCGAGTTAGTGAGCTGACGAGAAGCGAAAATTGATTATTTTTTATCTTTCGATTTATTTTTTTGTTGTTGGATCAATCCTTTTCCATACTTGAGCATTTCGATCTCTCTCGCAAGCACGAAATGCTTTGTAAATGATAAAATAAATACGATTTCCAAATAACATTATCTCTTACAAACGATCAGTCTTCGAACTTTAACCCCAAAAATATAACGTCACTCACTGAAATTATTGGCTCCCGATACTCGATAAAAACTTGGGAACAAAGCCACGTATAAAATACCTTGTATAAGACGAACCAGACACCGAAACTGTTCGAATCGACGCCTTTTCGAGAAGAAGAACGAGAGGAAGAAATAAAAAATGAAAAAAAGTTGTGCATCACAAATATTTAGGCCGTGAATTCAGAACGTCGCTCAAGACGAGACTCAGCATGGATACATAATAATGTACGATTCGAGTCTGCAGAGAGACTCACCGGGGACAAGAAAAAAAATAACAAAAAACAACGAAAATGGATGTATATTTCGATTGCAAAAGGTGAAAAAAAGAGTTGAAAGAGAAAAAAATGAAACTTTTTGAAAAATATGATGAATAAATTGTTGAGAGATTGTATTGAAGCGAAGTTGGAAAAACGAAAATGTTGTCTGAAAAAAAGAATTGAAATTTTGTTGGAACGTTTGGACATTTGGCATTTTTTTTTTCAATAGCCACTGGACGCCTCTGCGTGACTTTTTGTCAAGTGACTTGCAATGCTCAACGAAGCTGTCAAGGCCAGGCATGTGAGAGAAGAGAACAGAGAGAGAGTTGCATTTTGTTTATTTGCTGAGAGTAGAGTGGGACGGACGATTGCACTCTGACGCCGGCTTTCTGATGTCGATCGCGTCGTCCTGAATTCGAGGTCGCGGGTCATCGTGTTAATAATCGTGACAAGGCCAAAATCGGACCAGGCGAACGATACAAGTATCGTTTTTGAAATAATACACTGCGATCTATTTTCGAACTCAATAAATTGGGATTTTTTTTTGTTCTCGGTTTTATTTTCTGCTGAATTTTGTTCAAGAGCTATTATGTGAACGCTATTTCTACGGAACTATGAATTTCCGTAAACTCGAATAATACATTTTTTTGCAAAATTCCTGTTTCAACTTCTTCGATGTTATTCGCTCAATTTCAATTTTTTCTCGAACTCAGAAGTGGCAGTAGTAAATTGTTTTTCCATCGACTCGTTTTTTTTTCAATTTCACTGTGTTTATGGTTATTTTTATTGTATTTTGTCGAATTCAATCGCTCCAGTGCTCAAAGTATCTCAAAAGTTTTTATGACTCTAAAAAAAAAGTCCATGAAACATTGTATCATCACTGTAAAACCCGAAAATTGAGAAAACATTGCAAACGATTTTCATTGAGTTTGAATTCGAGAGATAAAAATCTATTCATATTGCACAAAATTCGGTCCTCATAAATTAATGTATCTTTTCACCGGAGATGATTTGAATTGAATACAGAAAAAAGAGACATAAATATTGATAAAATATTTAAAAGTCTTTCAGGTTTTTGATATTCAATGCATTTTTCGACTCATAACTGCGATTTATAGGCTTGACTGCGTTTTATTGAATTTCTTGCACTTTTCGAGGTGTTTGAAGAATCTCTGGTTAGTGTGTGAGAGCAACAAAATCTCTTTCTCTCTCTCTCTCTCTCTCTCTCTCTCTCTCTTGGACTCTTCTACTCACTCGGTATAATTCGTCACGGAGATGGTTCGCGGCGTGTGACGCGCGGTGACGTTGGAAGTGCAGCCGCGGCTGATGCGATAAGCGGAGATACGGTCAAGGCCTCGTGAGCCGCGAGAGCTCGTCAGCAACCGTCGTTCATTCCCTTTCCCTCCCCGACACGCTCCTCAATACCCGCAGAATGCCGGGGCCACTACACCATTACCTTCCTCGTCCTTCTTTCAACATTACCATTTCTCTCTCTCTCTCTCTCTTTCAGTTTATCACTTTTATCCCCATTTATCCCTCTCTTTCTCTAATCCCTACAACTATTCACGTTTCTGTGTCTTTTTCTGTCTTTCTATCTTTCTCTCCTTGCCTTTTTCATACCTATTTATCTGTTTTTTTCTTCCTCTTCATATTGGTCTGCTCCGTTGGTTACACAAAAAGAACCAATCCAACGGCGTCGCGACGTCATATCGGCGTTTACTAAATTCCAAAAAGTGCATCCGTATGCAGCATTCAGGATGAAAAAAATGATGAAATTTTTCTCTACATCCAATGGAAATCGTAGCTGACTTATTATTATTCGTTATTCTCGAAATTTTTTGTGTTGAAACTGAAAATCCATGGGTTTGAGGTCGATGAGCAGCAAAAAAAAAATAAAAATTCGAATAACTTTTACATTTTTTTTTTATAATTTGCTAAAAATACGCTTCGGTAAAGCGTAATAAAAAAGAAATGACTACGAGAGGAAATACTGTTTTTGAATCACGGATTATTCGGTCGAAGAAAGGAGCAGTGAGTCTCATGAATTCGGCAAAGGTTCGACCTCGATTCCAATCTCTCTTTCTCTTTCTTTCTCTCAATTCCGTCTCGACTTTAGTGCTCTCACTTTCATTCTCATTCGTGCGTTGTCATATACTTGTACATCCTGACTGGAATCTTTTTGTGCAGTTGATCGTGTGTATGTGTGTTGGGCGTGTGTGTTCACGTCGATGTAGAATGACCGGACGAAGCCCGTGGTTTCGCCAAACATGCGAATTCGCGATGGCGATCAAACAGAGAGAGAAAGAGAGAGGGGGGGGGGGGGGAGCGGGAGAACAGCAACAGTTCGTCTCTGACCCAGTGGACACGACCTTGGCTTCGAGACTGCGAGATACGGAGAGTTGCACTCTGCAGGGTTAGCTCTTTTCCTCGGTTGCACATGCACCGAACAAAGACGAAAAAATAAAGCAGGATTGAAAAAAAAAAAAAAAAAAAAAACAATTCGACACTTTATATTCTTTTTCGTACTCGACCGATTAATCGCGAGTTTACGTAATTCTTGAAAATCACGCGATCGCCTTCAACCGATTTTGTCATCGAGTGCGCCGCGTCTATTCGTGATTCATGAAAATGTCGCTCTATTCGGAAGACTCCGAGATCGCGAAATTGGAGCAAAAATAAATTTCAAGGAACCAACAAAAATTCTGTATACGACCAAAAAAAAGGTCGAAAAAGATTTCTCGAATAGTGAGGATTAAAATGAAACATGAATTCAATTCAGATGTCGTCAGTGTTTGTCTCGGTAAAAACTGTGCGAATCATTTGCTCCAAGTTTTTTCACATTTTTTTCACAATTTCAACATTCAACTCGACGATGATCACGAAACCAGTGATTTAATATCGTTTGAAAAACATATTTTCCAGAACAGCACAAAAATACATCGAACAAAAAAGAACACGGGCTTCGCCATACTATATAAAGTTCAATTGATCAAATAATAATGGTATTCGGTGAATACGTAAAATACGAGTTTGTAAATTATACCAAACGACTCAAGCGACTTAGGATCACGTCATTGTGGCCAATTAGATTCGTTAACATGAGTAATATATTCAGCAGTCGAAGATATTTTTAAAAAATGTAAAGCCTATATCTACGCATTGAAGAAAGACGCTGCATTCATCGAAAAAACATAATACGGAAAGGTCTCTCTTAACCCACACACACACACACACACAGAGACACAAAAACAGGCAGCAGACAAACACACGAAGCTACATTTGTGCACATAATTCGCGGTGGCCATGGATATAAAAGTATGAGTATAGATGTCCGTGATTGTGTGCAGGCAAGAGCTCGATCGTTTCGATCTCGTACAGGTTCTCCAGTGAGTTAATGTGTTGTACACACACACACATATATATATAAATACTATTTTCGTACATATATAAATCCATATACATGTGGATATAAGATATTCGATTGCTTCTCGCGTACACGAGCTTGCGAGTGAACGAACGAGGGAGAGCGAGGAGAAGAACACCGAAAAGAGAGAGAGAGAGAGAGAGAGAGAGAAAGAGAGAGTGCGTGCGTCGATGCCACGTGACGTCTAAATTCTGTCGGCCATTTTGGAGCATGATTCATTTGTTTAGAATGGCTCTCCGTTCGCCGCGAGGGGGCAGCGGGGGGAAGGATAGGAGAATATAGGAGGCGGAGCTTTCCGGGGCTACGGGCGAGCACACAAAATCTTCCCGGACGCTTTAGATTCGCGACCGAAACGCGATATACTTCTCTCTTTACATCTGCTGCCCCCCCCCCCACCCCCCGTGCTTCCCTCCTTCCTCACACCTCTCTCCTCCTCCCACCCGCTGGCGCTCTTCGCTGATTTTTTTACTCTCCTCATGTGGATATAATATAGATGTAATAAACGTTTCTCCGATTCTTCCATTTCGATTCACACTTTTTGTCGTCTTCCTTATTGATGCCTGCTGCGGTCGTGGCCTATTTTATATTACGCTGGAATTCTTGTCTCTCGAATACGTAACGAAATTTGAATTTTTTTTTCAAGTTTTTTGTTGATTGAGTTGATTGAGAATTTCTATTTGAATCGATTCGAACGTTGCAGGCTCTCAGAGCGTCACAATTTTTCACTATTTCGAGCATTTTTTCGATAAACAGCGATTCGATTCATTTCCGAGAATCTCCGTTCGAAGATGCGACGTTGCGATTCTTTATCAAAACGAGAAGACAATTTTCCATTTCCGCATTCGCCAATTGTCTTTGTTCGACGACACAGGATTATTCGTAATTTCTTCGAATTTTGCAGTGCCACGAATCAGAGAGCAGTGAAATAAATCGTTTGCCGTTTTATTCTCAGCGTGTAATTTAGCGAAAAAAAAAAAAACAAAGCCAGTTAAATAAATGACGAAATCAACTACAACGATGCCATTGTCGAAACAGTTTTAATGCGACGTAATATCGTCCAATTAGCATGAAAAAAATGAGTTCGTCACATTCTATCGAAATAGTCCTAGCTCGTGCAATGATTTTTTAATCGATCCCACTGCCGCGTGTGCCTGTTACTTCGTTTATTCATATGCATAATGATTATACGTACACAATATACCGAACGAAGAAAGATAATTAAAAAAAAGGAGCGAGATTGATCGATTGATTCTTCAGATCATGTTTCGACGTTACTGCGAGTTAAACGAATGGTACAAATAAAAAGAAGAATAAAGTAAAAATAAAGCATCCCTATGAAACTGAATCTCTGTACTCATCGACGACATTTTAGACTTTTCGAAAAAGCAACAACAAAATTTATCTTAACATTATAACTCGTCGGTGCAGTATCCCCGAATGTTGTTTCTAATAAAATAAATTTTGCTTTTACTTTGGAGCCAGACAAATTTCAACATCGTCTTGGTTTAAGCTGATGATTTATTTTGCCTCTAGCTCTGAGAGTGCCACTGTTCGACAAAATGGAGGAGAAAAGAAGTCAAAAAAGAAAAATGGAAGGCACAGTAGGGGCACAGATTAGACGTCCGTGTCTATTAAACGTTCGTATATATATACAGCTAGTGTGTGAGCGCACACAGGCGCAGATACATATATAAATTATGCAGAGATTCGTCTGGAAGAGACATTAATTTCGCGCGTTTGGCCATGTCTCGTTGCGCAAGAATCAGCGCATAAAAGACCGACGGAGATCAAGAGAGAAGGAGAGAGAAGAGGGGGAGGGGGGGGGGAGAGACGCCGTCCGTTCGGACCGTATCTAATCTCACGTTCCCTTCGTTCCATCTCTATCTTTCCCGTGGTTACGTCTTTTTTCATCCATCTGTCTGTCCCTCTCTCTCTCTCTCTCTCACTCTCTCTTTTTCTCTCGCGCTCCGTCTTTCCTCTCTACATTTTATTCCATCCTTTCTCGTCTGCTCCCCCACGTTTTAGCGTGCTCTCTGGGTCGAGCGTTTGGTTGCGCACCACCATCTTGAAATCCGAGCTAGTCCCAACGAGAGACCCCTCCTCACTTTGTCAAACGTCTGAAAGATTTTTTTTAAATTCTTTACCCAAATTCATCGACTCGTCGAATTTTTACAACGACCATCATTCGTTGGGCTCTTTGGAGTATAATTTGTCAGAAAATATATTCAATGATTCGAAGAACCGCTCACGAAAATAAATCCATATGACGAAATCATTCCGTAGAAACGGATTAAAAAAGTTGAACGAAACGAATATTACAATCATGCACGTATCCTGAAAGAGGGAATGAAACAAAATAAAAATGAAATCGTAAGAGAGAGAATCAAACCGACAGTTGATTCGCTGACAACTCGAAAATGTGGCATGTTCAATATCTGTTAGTATTCACTTAAATCTATCAGAAATTTGAAGATAAAAAAAGCAACAGCATGCATAAGAAGAATCTGGAATTAGTAATATTTTAGTAGATGTACGAAGTTTGAATATTCGATGAAATTTGCTAAAAAATTTCAATTTTTGATTTATTAGTATATTAGACCAACGACGAAAGACACGCACACACATAATACAGAGAATCTCTTGTCGTACGTTGGGAAGCCTGCAATCACAAAATGTAAATATGCATGAATCAATGATTAATCAGTGGCTCTTTGTCTCGCGAAATTGCAACCTGATCCACGGGACGAGTACACTCACACGTGCGTATTATAGTAGAGGGGGGCCCCGCTAACAAGCACGAGTTTACTTCTACATACAAGGCGCATACATGCACAAGTATGAAAGCTTGGTGGGTCCTTTTTTTCTTTTTTTTTTTACATGTACTTCACTCGACTTTGCCCCCTTTCGTCTCGCTCCTCGTCATCAAGCCGAAAAGCGAGCTCATGACGACGCTCGATGACTAAGAGCTCGAAAATTTTTGTCTCTTGTCCATTTCGCCCCCTGCCCCACCGCCCTTATCGTCTCTCTTCTCTCGTTTCTCGTTCACTGCTCGGTCCCACCCTGTCTAGCCATCTTTCTCCCTTCCTCCCTCTCTCTCTCTCTCTCTCCACCGCTTTGTCTTTGTCATCGTGTGCAGCCCTTCTTCAGTCACCACATTCACCCCCTCTCATACGACCGACTGATGACTGACACGTCTCTCCGGCTGTTCGTCAATATCGCGTCATTTCTTTAACGTTTACAATTTTTTTTCATATTTCTTTTTCAACTCAAACATTTATTCTATTCACTTCTAATCGTTATTCCCTGTCTATTTACTTTCGAATTGAAAATTCGCTTGTTCGCGACTCTTGCTTCTTTCTACTCGCAACATTCGTCTGCTTGTTGTAAAGTACAAAAGTTTTTAATTAAAAAAAAATAAAAAATAAAAAAAATAATGAGTCCAAGGAGAAAAACTTTGAAAGCAGGAAAGATTCTAAAGAAGGCGAATCAGGAAAATAAAGTAGCGGAAACGAAGAAGCATATTTCTTGTACAGAATGCCCGGATTAGCGAAACAGCGATTTATGTTTTTGAAGAAAAAAATAATAGTTTTCAAGAAAGAGTACGATAATTAAAGAACTTATTCGAATTTATAAGAAAATGGGACGAATAACTTGTTGTTCAGTAAAATTGTATAAATTTTTCCACATTTTGAATATAGAGATCTCCCAACTTTTGATGAACGTTATTCGTTTTCAGCGAGCATCACGGAAAGATAATCTCGCGGGGAGCGAGAATAATTACGCACTCGAACGTTGTCGTGTCTCGAGCCAAAAGAAAAAGCGCGAAAAAATATTTACACTCACGTATTTAAAATGCGTCATCTTCGTTCGTACCAGAAAACTGTGAATTTAAGTTAAAAATTTATCCGTCCAATTGTTTTTCCCTGCAAAGTACATACGCGTAAAAAGATGGAATAACTCTCGAGTTGAGTTGTAGTTAGGAGAAAGAAGCGACGGGCAACGACAGCGAGGTTTTTCTTATACTCTCGGTACTATAATACTACAACGCGCTCGGTACATACAAGAAGACATACATACCGTCCCGGCCTTATGCTCCGTAGCTCAACGGAAATCCCGGAGCCATTCACCGTGCCAAGGACCCTTGGATCAAAGGCTCCCTTCGAGCCGCCACCGAGCCAGGCAGGCAGGCAGGCAGCCAGGCAGCCTGCCAGCCAACACACGAGAGTGTATAGCATACACTCGCGGTACGTACCGAGCGCACTACTATCGACAACTTGCATGTGGTACATGGACAGACGAACACGTATGTAAGCATCAGTACGTAACGTTAAAGTACTTGCGCGCATTTTCGTATACGACAATGTCGTCGCTCCAGTTGCGATTGCACTGTCATGGACGATTGTGGACAAAAAGCTGGGAAGAAAAGCCTCAAGAGAGAGAGAGAGAGAGGGAGAAGAAAAAAGAAACGAAACGTCAAACTTTTAGTACGCACGATTACGTCCCTATTTTTTTGTTTCTTTGATGTTATTTCTCTTGCGGGGCCCTGCGCATGAGGCCTTTTCTTCTTCACAGGGACAGCAAGATTTTTTTTTTCTTACTGATGCTTACACCTGTTTCCTTTGAGCTTGCTCAAGTCTGCCATGGTCCGATCTTCTGCTTATCCGTTTGGAGTTCATCAATACTGATAGATCATTCTTATAGTCTTTTTAACCTTCAAATAAAATTCTCTATCGAACCCTGTTGATAACTAATTTCACTCGTATGCAGCGCCAGAAGTTCTGTTTCTGGAACAAATAAAACTGCGAATGAATGTTATTGGATAGCAGTTGATCCGATGAAATCAGTTTATCAACTTGGATGTTGACTGTTTTTAATGTCATGCAATTTTTTTTAAATCGTACCTCCAACCATCCATTTATTGAAGAGATTCATTTTGTCTGGTACAATTTTGGGATAACGTAACCAGTGTATGATTGTATTCGAATTATGGTAGGAGAAAATACGAGTATAATGTCTCCTGTATTCGGTCTGTGAATCCACGGAAACGATGCTCGCGTTCAAGCACAGTGTTGTTTGAGCTTACAAGCAAAACTTCGCGTTGATAGTTTTCGAACTCGAGGAAACGTTGAAACGCGGCTATTTTATTACCCTGTTTGTCCAAACCAACATTCAGAAACGCTTGTAAGTTTAAGAGATTCAGTGAGTGTTTCACATGACATACATTTCCAGAACTCTTAAAATGCCTGGTTGCATATTGCGTTCCTGTATTATCTGCGATACATACTTTTGTATTGAATCAGGGGTATTGAAAAGTTTGCCTACCTTGTTATCGAAGAGGGTTTAGCGCACTTGTTTGACCAACGTAAAGATCAAAAAAGGGAAAAGTTTGAAGTAAGAGCGAGATAAGTCGCGTTCGACTTTCCGTAAAACGAACCGTGTACGAGACTAAACAATGAGACCGTTTGATTATTCTTTTCAGGCATCTTGCTTCCCCGTTTCTGTCATTTTTATTGCTTTTACGATAACGAATAAGGTGGACGACGGCGTTCACCAGCCAGCATTCACTCAACTCATATCTTCTGTCCTGATTGCTATAGTTATAATAATATCAATATCATTCGCGAGAAAATACAAAGTGAATAATCTCTTCAGAACAAAAACGACGATCGATTACAGCATTGGCTGTCAATTTTTTTTTCGTATCCATTCGAAACAATTAGGAACATTTCATCCTGTTGAACAACAATTCCTAGCATGTGAGTGACCAATCGAGATGTAGTTTAGAGACTGAACACTTTCCAGATGTTTGATTAACGTAGGATACTTCACGCGCAGTCGTCTTCGAATTCCACTAACATCTGAAGCGAATATGATTCATTTTGAAACCAAACAATCTAGCACAAGTTTGTACTTTTCGAATAGTCATGATAAAATCTCGATTAGAGTTGATCATCCCCAAAGCATATTCTTCACAGACATCCTTTTTTATTCTAAATTCAGGCAGAAGAGCCTCAAGAATGGGCTATAATGAGTGAAGATTCGTTCTCGAAACATTGGGATTCGGAAGGATGGTATTGGATCCAGATGTACTCTATGATTCTATCTTGCCACCGGTATATGAAGCTTCAGATATTTCGCTTTTCGTACAATATCCGATAGATAATTGTACCAGAGAAGAGAACAACTCCGAGTTGCACCGAAACAAAAAAAGCTCGAATAAGTTGATGAAGAGGTGAAGAATGGTGCGCTGGAACGTTAGTTCGATTGAGAAGCCAAGTTAGAAATGATGAAGATGATGGTTCGTTGGGGGTGTGTGAGAGCGTGGATCGGTTGATATGGAAGCTCGTAGTGGACAGTAGTAAAAGCGGTAGAAATAGTGTGGCATAGTGTAAGGAGAGTGCGGAGTGTGTTGAGAGTACGGGAGTTAGTGAGGAGAAGCAAATGGTGGTGGTGGTGGTTGGTGACGGCGTCGACTGGTGGCGTTGAGGAGAATGGTGGTGGCGTTCGGAGCGAAAGAGCGCGCCACATTGACTGAGCGAGGGAGGGCGTGAGGGGGGCGAGGGAGGAATGACGGGAGGGAAGTGAAAGAGTGAAGGAGGGAGGAAGAAGGAGATACGTAAAAGCTCGGGAGCGTAGTGGGGAGGTGGGAAGGGGGGTTTGGAAGGAGAAGGAGTGGGGATGGGGAGAGAGAGTGAGTAGCGGTGTGGTGCTTCGGATGGCCGAAACTGCTAGCGCGCAAGCCGCGCTGGTGGACGCGGATGCAGTTACGGGAGCGCAGCGCGACCCAACGCAACAACTCCGTACATAACGCATATTCCCCCCACAGCCGTAGCAAAGCAAAGGCAGAAGCAGCAGGAGCAGCAGCAGCAGCAGCAACAGCAGCAGCAGCCGCCGAAAGAGTCCCCTTGGGTTTTGCGCGCTGGCTCTTCCGTTCCTCGCTTCTACACACACCCGCCCGCCAACGCCGCGTCGCGTTTCGAACACCTCGCTAAGGCACACACACACATAGACGTAATCAGGCGCGAGCGCGAAAGACCACGCGCACACAGGGGTGACTTCGACGACATTAATATACCGGGAGGTGGTGGTGGGGGGAGGGGGGGGCACCGAGAAAGAGAGAGAGAGAGAGAGAGACAGAAGACCGATACATCTTTGAAAGAGGGGGGAGAAACTTGTGAAAAAGAGCGAGAGAGAGAGAGAGAGTGAAAGACTAACAGAGATGAGACGCGTTTTCGCCCGCGTGTGTATATGTTATGGAAGAAAAATATATTACACGCAATCAAAGGGTTAAGAAAATTCGAAAAGGTGGGGGAATACGTAAAACGGAGAAAGAGGAAGAAGAAGAGTTACGAAAAGAGGGAATAAACCATCGGAGAATACAAGCGACGAGAGAGTGCCCCAGACGCCGCGTTTCGACGACATGTCTTTTTTTTTGCCTTCTATAAAAACACCAAAATTCAAAAGAAATCGATTTATATATTCGTAATCAAATGGATACCTTCGGATTTACTCCGATATTGTGAAAATATACGAGCAACGTGGAAATATACTTGGAGAATAACGAAATTTATCATTGAATTATTAGTGTTTCTGTTCTACCGAGAATATTTTGAAAAAAAAAAGGAGGAATTTCGTCACGTAACATTGATCAACGTGTGATATTAGATAGTGCTAAATTGAACCAATTGTTCGTCTATACGTGTGTGTCTGTATATATCTTATATATATATGTATGTGTGTGTGTGTCTGTGTATATAAAATATATACATAAACAGATATGCCTGAAAACATAAATACAAGGAATCAAAAGTGTCGGAAGATCTGACCGGGAGTGCATCTCGTTCGACCTGCTTCGACTTTCAACCAGTGAAAATAGAAAGAAAACAAAAAAAAATCACAAGTTTCCAAAAGAATTGTTTCGAATTCAGAACCAACCTAACAGTTTTCGTGCTTGAATATTCATTCCTTCGATTTATTTTGTTACGAGAACTTTCCGGCGTGTCGGTTTGTGCTCGTTTTATTCTTCGGTGCTTTTTGAATTTTTTAATTTTCAACCGGTTGTCCTGCGTCGCGTGTGATATTTTGTTGAAATCGCGCGCGGCATTTTTGAATCTGTGCGACCAATTTACCCATTGCTGTTGGACCCAAAGATTTTTTTTCAACGCATACCCTCAAAACGACGTTTCTCGGGGTAAAGTTGCTTCGATTATTGTGCGCGAGTGATCGAAAATCAAGGAAAAACGATGCAATCGCTATTTTAAGACGAACCAATGATCGTTGCTTGCGACCGACGATTTTCGCGCTCAAAACAACTGACCGATCGTTTTTACACGAAAGAAAAATTATCCAACGGGATTCCGTCGTCCTCCAGGAAAACGCCGGTTCGCTCGTGTGCGCGCCGGAACAAAATAAATAGCGTGCGCGACCCTCTATTCACTGACTTCGTTTTTTATTACCTCTCCTCTCTCCCTCTTTCTCACCTTCGAGTTATACCGACGGCGGCTGCTCCCGTCAACCAAAAATTTCATGAAAAATTCCAAAAAATTTCTTATCTCACAAATTTTATCGTAAAATTTCTTAGCGTCGGAAGTTAAGTGCCGGAAATGAAAAGAAAACGATGCTTACGATCGAAACGCATTTGTCAACGATTCATTAAAGTTTACAAACGTCTCGCTACTTAAAAAAAAAAAAACAAAGAATAAATAAATTCGGAACAAAAAAAAACATCGCGGGTGTAAACAAAAAATGGAAATTCAACGCCGTTTTTCGGCTAACGATGCATCGATCGATTTTTTGAAACGTACGAGAAGTAAAAAGGTGATCGAGAAACAATAATTACTGGGCAAGAGGCGTGGAACGAATATTTACGAAACAGGGAAAACTAATTTTGAGGAAAAACCGAGAAAAAGAAGAATCACGTGATCGAATCTTCGGTCCTGAATCAGTGTTCAGTTTTTCATACCCAGCGATTCGTATTTAGTTAATTTTTTCTTTTCCACCTTCTCGACAGCACCAAAATATTCGAAGAAAATCGTGCTTTTTGATATTTCGTTATTCACGTATGTGTGCGTGTCTGTGATTCGAAACAGTGGTGATACAAAGAGAAACTAGTTTTTCGTTGAGTATCAAGTTTTCGTTGTAACTCGCGTGAGTTCTTTGTGCTCGAGAACCGCGTGCGCTTATGCGATTATCATTTTTGTTTCCACCTTTTTGTCGGACGTCAATTTTTTTTCATTTTCCACGAAATTTCACAATCTCGAAGGAGGGGCCCGAGAACACTTGGAAAAACCAGGAAAATCTTGAGATCCTCAACATCGTGAGCTATCACGTGGTCGAAAAAAAAAACAAAATATATATGTAAAGATATTACGACCTCGCTTACGTCACGGAAATAACAAAAATTGTGAGTAATCGAATTTTCCGACATATTTTTATGAAATTTCAAATTCCCAGGTTTACGTTGCTCCAAAATCAAGTCGTTTTCTTTAATCCTCTCCAGCATTCTTTCCAAGAGCTCTTGTTTCGTATTTGATCGAACGATATTTCGTTTATCAGCTAATAAAAATTGCATCTTCGACGATCAGACTGATAACAGTTCAGGTGAAGCGCAGCAATGTTCGTACGTAGCTGCAAATCCTAAAATAAATTCACAGTTTTGACAACTAATAAAATTGGAAAAAAAAAAAAAAAAAAAAAAACATTTAATTATTCAGCAACGTGTTGCAACATTCAGTGTCACATTTTTACCTCGAACTTTACCTCTGAAACGAATGGTACGAGCGATAAATTGCAGCCTCGTCAAAATTTAACCATTATTAGATATCAATCAGGGTTCAAAAATGAAATGATAAATGACCGACGAGTACGAGTAATAGCTCCGTTTAATGAAAATAAACAATGAGGAGAGTAAAGAGAGAAATAAAGAGAGAAAAAAAAACTACTTTATGAATGATTTATATTCACTCTTTCTCTGTCTCGTACTTCGGTCTCTTGGCTATTAGAGAGTTAGTATAGCGAGTGAGATAGAGAAAAAGCGACTATACGTATATACAGAAGCGTGAGTAAAGTAGTAGCAGCGTTGATTATCGTGACGATTCAACTCTGTGACGAGTAAAAGCTAATTGCTTTGCAACATTGTTCCTATCTCTTCGGTAGTACTTTTTTTTTTTCAGTTTTTTTCTTCTCAATTTTTCACTGTACTCCCACGTTTTTTCCTTCGATCGAAATATTCTATGAGAGTTTGTTTTAATTGGAATCAATAATATTATAGTTCGCTGCTGAAATTCACAGTTGAACTGATAAACGTTTCGATAAATCATAAAATCTAATCTTATAGCTTCGAAATGATCTACAGGTTTCCAACGATACAACGAGAAAGAAAAAAAAAAAAATTTTCATTATTCTCACCCAATAAACGATAGTCTGAATAGAAAAAATTCCGAGACATTAAACAAAGTATATTTCAACGGAGGAAAGTTAAATTTTTTTTAATATTCCAACGACGCAGTACTACAAAAAATGACTGTCAACCGAGCAAATTAATTTACCGGCGGTTTCGCAAGTGCGTTTTTATTTTTCTTCCACTCAGTTTTCCTCTCTCTCACTCTCTCTTTCATTTTTTTTCAATGTACCGACGAATCCATTCCCAAGAGTATTATTTATTACGATGGGTGCATGCGTGGCGGCCTTACGCAATATAATGAATGCGCGGCAAATTGCCGAAAAAAAATACGAAGAAAAAGAAGAAGAAAAGAAAAAAAAAACGACGAAAAAAACGAGAGAGACAAAGAGATGAAGTTTTTGTTTTTGTATTAAGGACACGGAGGAGGGGAGCAGACAGAGAAAAAGAGAGATAGAAACAGAAAGAGTTGGTGTGTATGAGAGAGAGAGAGAGAGAGAGAGAAAGAAAGCGGAAAAAAAAGCAGACGAATGAAAGAAAATGAACGAAGAGTGGGATAAACGCGGGTAGTTGGACGAATCGATTCGGGTGAGTGCAGTCCCGTAAGAGCACGACGATGCAACAGCATTGCAGCTACCCCGTCGCGCTCATAATGCATACGTAAGGACGTATACATATATATAGATATATATATATATATATATATATATATATTATATATATACATATCTTCACATATGCATTTTTGTATACATATATATAGCTGCTTCTTTGTGCCCTCTTCTCGTCGTCCCTTTCTACTAGCAGTGTCATACGCGATTATATATGCATATATATACATATATATATTTTTTTTTCCTGCAGTGCATACATGCATGAATGTGTATTAGTGCATATGCATTTTTCTCTCGCTTTGTCTCTTGTTGGCGGAGCGCGCGCGGTCCGTTCATTTGGACCATTCGGGCCAATCGACCACGACATTCACTTTTATTCGATTTTTTTCGTCATTTTTCGTTGTGTTTCTGTGTGCATATATATATATATTGTTTTTTCTTTTTTTATTTTTTCTTGTATTTGAGTATTATTTTTGTCGCCGAAAAAAAAGAGTTCTCCCTTTTCCTTTGTGATGCGTTTCATGCAGGCGCGCGCGGACTACACGTCTATCGCGGTACGTAATGCTCATACGGTTCGCGTACGTAGAGGCTACACAGCCAAAGTACAACTCCTGTACTTACACACATAATTATACTTGTGTTCTCACAAACATACACACTCGTTTTTATACATTTTTATAGATATAAATATATATTTACTTATTGCCAATGTGACCGAAGATTTTAGTCTCTGCCGGCTGCGCGTACAGAGAGAAAGAGAGAGAGAGAGAGAGAAAAAGAGAGCAAGAGAACTTTCAATGCAATATACTTGTGCGCGCCGGAGAATATCAACTCGGCAGCGTTTCCGCTAACGTCACATTGCCAAGCACATAGTTGCATGCATTTATACTCTCTCTCTCTCTCTCCCTTTCTCGCTCTCTCTGGACCACGCCGACGCTGCAACGAGAAGCAGAGAAAAAGAGATAGAGACAGAAGATATAAAGAGAGAGAAAGAGACTGACCTCCTGGTCTCTCTCTCTCTCTCTCTCGGCTGCTGCCACGTGCTCGCGCTGAAACCTGTCGCGCTTCTTGTCTATCCCGCTCGCTCCCATATACAAACATTTAGATTTTTATATTTTCTATATATTCTATACCATATGAGATCCTCTTTGCATCCAGTATGTTTGTATATCCATTGGAATACATGTATGAGGTATTCCACGTCAAACCGGCGGACTTTTTCCCTGACCCTCGCCGATTTGGTTAATTATTTTTTATATGATTATATGAAGTCTAAAAGACATCCTGAAATTTTTTCAGATTTTTCTAAACAGCCATTTGAAAAAAAAAAAAAATCCAAAAAAGTCCAAAAAAAAGCGCCTTTTTAAAAATCTGAAAAAAATCGCTGATTATATGCCGAACATTTTAAGCTACCGTCCGTAGTGGAAGTACGATTTTTTCTGTGTGTTAATCGGCTAATAACGTTGAAAAAATTTAAAAAATGCCGAAAAACACTTACTCTGGCTCAATAGTTGAATATTTGGGTACCTAAAACTAATTTTCGTCACAATTTTCGAACAAACAAATAAAAAATATGGACCTTGATCAGCTAGTAGTTACGAATTCCCAATATAATAAAATTTTACGTACAATATTTGAAGCTATTACACCGGTCATGGAAGGATCTTTTTCTGGAGTTGGAAAAAAATGGATTCACATATTATTTGATAAAATTGAATGAATATCTCAACTTTTTGCCTGGCTCATTTTTTTTTTGTTTTGTACTGGTCTGAAATATCCCAAAAAAATTTTTGGGTACGAAAATATTCAATTATTGGGCCAGAGTAAGTGTTTTTCGGCATTTTTTGAATTTTTTCAACGTTATTAGCCGATTAACACACAGAAAAAATCGTACTTCCACTACGGGCGGTAACTTAAAGTGTTCGGCATATAATCAGCGATTTTTAGGATTTTTTTCAGATTTTTAAAAAGGGGCTTTTTTTTGGACTTTTTTGGATTTTTTTTTTTTTTTTTTTTTTTTTTCAAATGGCTGTTTAGAAAAATCTGAAAAAATTCCAGGGTGTCTTTCAGACTTCATATAATTATATAAAAAATAATTAACCAAATCGGCGAGGGTCAGGGAAAAAGTCCGCCGGTTTGACGTGGAATACCTCATATATATATTTAAAAAGTCCGAGAATTTATAATCCACGTGCATACCTATGTCTATGTCGTTCCAAATGTATGCATACATATATAGAAACGATATTTGCTATACGCAGCTCCCAATGTACATTAATATATGTATATAGATGTGTACACATTTTGCCGGATATGTATACCGGTATCAACAACTCGCGTGTACTCCACTAGAAAACCCGTTGAAAACTCGAACATGCTGATAAACCGGAATACGATGGAACCACATAGTTTCCTAGTGCGTCCCGGAACACGACGTACATACGTCGTGTATATAAACACATCTAGAAATGTAGTCGAAGCGATGAGATTATGCACACTTTGATTTTAGCGGTTTTCCTCGCGGGTCTTATTTCGTGAATATCCGTTCAAAAAAAAGAAGATCGATTCAGGCATTCATGAACGTGAATAAATAACCGCGTGTCACCTGACTAGTAATATACGCGTATTTTTTCGAATAATTTTGGTAACGAATCGCCGAGGCTTACTGCCAATTCATTCGGATCAATTAGGACCGATGCTTGCAGTTGTTTATGGTGAAAAAATAGAAAATTTTCGCATTTTTTTGTCGAGATAGGGATAGAAATAAAGAGATTTGCTGGTGTATTTTAATGATCCGGATCTCGATACGCTGGATTGTTTCGATTTTGATTTTACACACGGTTTCGTATTAATTCGTATGTTTTTACGGTGTGTTTTTGAGTTTATTCGATTCGCGGATCAACGGGAACGAATTTAATAATAATTTACAGAAAATTTTAATGAAATTTTATTGAACCGCATTCCCCGAAATTAGAGAGAGTATTTAATACCGTATTCATTTTTCTATTTTATGAATATTCGTTTTAATTTCGGATGAACGAAAAACAAACCATTATTCGATAACAAGCGGCGAATCTGATACGAAAATTATTACGTAGAAAATGTGATGTATTACGTTCTTTGAAGAAAAAAAAACAAAAAGTACACGTACACACAATTCCATGTATTTTTTTAACGTATGCATAACGAGAAAGCAATTAAAAATATATTGCGAATCGATGTAGCCTGAGGCGAAAGGAATTAATGTATTGATATACAGTATTAAAAAAAAAAAAAAATGATAGCCGTGTAACGAATTTGTAATAACGTGAATTAGCTGAATACGAAGGTAAAACAATTGAGCAGATAGCATGCACCGAAATAAAGAGACGAAAATAACAAAGGGAGTAAAAAAAAAAAAATTAAAAAAAAAAAAATAAAACATGCAAAATTTCAAAGCGCGGAAATGCGTAAATTCCGGATAAACGAAATACGTGATAACAATACTGGACTCTGCTTTTTTGTGAGCAGCAAAAATTTTCAATATCGGAGAGGAGGCTCTGTTTTAATGAATTGAGCAAATGATTCAATTCAATTGTGATTTATCGTACGAGTTGCTTCGGCGTGTAAAAAAAAATAATAATAATAATAATGCAACGATCCGCTGCTGCATTTCTCTCGTAAACTTGCCGTTACGTAACGCGAATTGTTATCGGCGTTCGTGTGTTACGCGAGAGTACAGTGGTGTGGCCGAAAAAAAAAAAAAAAATCGAGACGAGGAAAAAAAAAGCTGCAGATCCAAGACAACGTGGTGGTCGAGCCCATGACTTACAGGGGTGGGGATTTAAGGACGAGAAAGTTCAAGGTTTGAGGCTCGCCTCGTTTACTCTTTCTCTCTCTCTCGAGTTCTCGGTCATTCGAGAAACCGGAATAATTAAATGATTCGTTGCAACCGCGAGTATTATTAACCTCCACGATTCTATGCTCGAGCTTACGCCGTTGGAACGCGATGAAAACTCCCTTTATTCCATTTTCTAATTCTTCATGCGCATTTTCTATTGAAAAGAGTAAGATTTTTTCAACATTTCTTATTCCACCGATTCGATCGGAATATAATGTTTTAACTCTAACTTCAATAAAAAATGGTATAAAATTACAACGTTACAGTTCAACGATCTCATATTCTTTCGTAAAAAACGTGGAATTTTTTTTTTATTTTCATACTTTTATTTCTCACTTATGTTCATTAAAAAAAAAAAAAACAATCATTGATGATCAATCACTCGATTAATACGTCAAATAATAAATAATTAATGATGAGTAATGATAATTAATGGGTAAAATATTGCTGATCAATTAATTAGATCTTTCCATATCCCAAATTGGTTGAATTATACTAAATATTGAACAGAGTTTGACCCAAAAATCGGAGATTCTGATTCGAGCGAAATTTTCAACATTTTTGTAAATAAATAATGACAGGTGAATGAAAAAATATCGAACCTTAAGATTTCACTATGTACGCACATTGTTAAAGAATAGTGAAGTACAAAAATAGCATGAATATTGTTCACCCGAGTGTAGATATTTAATATTTTGAGTGGATTATGATGGATTTGTCAAGTATTTCTCAAACGAATTGAAATTCTCTGTAAACTTTCTGTCATTGCTTCTCCCCTGTTTTGTGCCGCGATCACCCGCGTCTATCGTCCATTTTGATACAGCTAATAAATCGCTTTCGTTCTCGTACTCGAATCTGCTCTCGTGCATATGATATCGCGTTTAAAACAACGAGGAAAATCATAAACCATCGGTCTGAATATGGTAGTGGAAAACGCGTAGTTGTTTGGAAGGATGAACACTCTTGATACGAGGACCGATATTACGATCCCTCTTTGTGTCGGATTTCTGGTCAAACGCGCAGCTATATATATGCACGCGATTTTCGAACCGTATGAAAGCCAAAGCCGAAACGATAATAGGGCAACATCGGCGCAACAACGAACGTTTGCTACGGAGTGTCCCCGAAGTTGTGCTCCAATTTCTGTTTTTCAGATGAATTGATAACTCCACTGATATAGAATGTTTCTGTTTTTTTTTTTTTTTTTTTTTCAAATATGTGCAACAAATCATTTATCCATTAACTATCGCCCGATTTCGAAAAGATTTAAAAAAAAAAGAACAGAAAAGGACACAGTTTTGTTTTTCGTTATTAGAAATTAGCTCCTTCAATAATTAGCTACAAAAACATAAATAAAGAAAACTAATCTCAGAGCGTCTGCAATAAAAAAAATAATACTTTCTCTATTTAATTTGTTTCCATCGAGAATTAAAATTTGTCATTAAATTTATACGATATTCTGCAGACACAAACACTTTTGATTCCACGTAATAATATATTTCGTCTGCGAAGACAATAATGAACTAAATATGCGTAAAATTATGCAGAGATTGACACGAGCAGTAGAATCGTAGACGCAAATTGTGTGTTGTTTCGGATACTCAATGGTCGAAGAGACATTTTACGCTGATAGAATTTCGATGAATTCCACATGTGCTCTTCTGCCCCCTTTAACACCTGGGTTTAACTTTTCCTCGGAAACCTTCGAAACTGGCTAAATTCGCGATCGGGAAAGTTGAGCACGTTCTCTCGGTATGCACACCGTTCGTGTGCTCTAAAACGTGGTCCCATATATATTATTTTACGAGACCAATCACAGTCAGTTCAAATGCAAACCATCGTATATCACTTCCGACTGTGCCAAGCAGCGAACGTTCCGATTTCTATAGTTTCATTCCTCTTTTTTTTTTTTTATAAAAAAAAAAACCCCTTTCGAAAAATGGGGGAACGTTTTATCAGAGGCCTTACGGAGCGATCTGAGGCAATTTGATCTACAATGTCCAACATTTCGAATGAAGAACGAATAAAAATGAGATAATTTTTTTTTTTTTGTCATTCTGGGTCGCAACGAAAAATCTATCGGAAATTGTTCATACTCTCGGAAAAATGAACGAAAAAAGCAGCGTTTCAAAGTATTTTTTCGTCTCGTTTGAATTCTTTATTCTCTTGGAATATCCAAAAATTTTATAATCCTGATGAACAAATGAAACAAGAAAGTTTGAAGTGACTTTTCAAACAGAGAAATAAACGTCAGTTTTTTGCTATTTTTTCTGCAATCAAAACTCGTACAAATGATGTTTTTGCTCGGTTTAAATTTGACTTGATTACATTCAATACGGTTGATGCAGTTGGCTCGAAAAAAAAATATGCTGATTCGATCAAAGTTTTAGTTACAATTTAGAGCTCCGAAATCATTTGAATTGGATGAAACGAGGCGCATCGCTGAAGATTTCCAATTCAATCACGAAATTATCGAGCCATGTAATAATGTATGGAAAGGTGATGATTCGCGTCAACGGCTTCTCATGTATATATGGTACCTGGCAAAAGTTACTTTGAGATTGAGAGACAGAGAGAGAGAGAGAGAGAGAGAGAGAGAGAGAGAGAGAGAGAGAGAGAGAGAGGGAGGGAGGGAGAAATATAGAGGTAGAATCCCTCAACTTGCTTCAGTTTGGTGTGTGCTCAGGTCGTTTCTAGATCCTCGTGGGAGGTACGTCCAAGTCCCGCACTAATTTCGAGTCTCGAGTTCGCGGTGAAGACGACACGCCACGACACTTTACCTAGTTATTTCCTCTCCCTCTCACCTCGCTTTCTCGTCTTTCTCAGGTGTGCTTAAGTCAGCGTTGCATACGGTCCATTCTTTTCTGATTCTTATGACGAATCAAATCTTGAGTCAAACCATTTTTTTTTCCACCGTAAAGTGCTTCATTTTCACGAGCAAATCCAAAAAAAATATAAAAATATTTATCCATAATCAAATTTAATCGAAACTATTGAAAGACAGCCAAATGAAAATAAGCAGGTCAAATAGTGTGCTCGATCCAAAATTCAGAATATTTTTGAATTCAAGCGACAGCGCAGACTTATAAATAAATGAATATGTATGAAGCCGCAATAAACATGTATATACTTTAACTGACATTTCGGTGTTCAAAAAAGTTCACCCAAATCTTTAATTGTTTTTTTTTTCTTTTTTTTTTTTCATTTTTATTACCACTATTATAGACTGATGAGCACACGAATGTAATTAGTTTCGATATAATATCTATGAGTTTTAATCAATGGAACAACTATCATTTCCGATAAGTAGAAAAAACATTTTTTCTAATACGATGCCACATACGAATGCGTGTGTGAGGCATGTTACATACTGAGCACCAGGAAATAGTGTGTAAACCGTACCACGTCTGACTTGGTGTTGGAGGCGACAGTATAATACCTCGAATGGTCGCTCTTCACGTGTGTAATTCTCTCTCTCTCTCTCTCTCTCTCTCTCTCTTCCCCTCTCTCTGTCTCTCATTTTAGAAAGTTAAATTCGCCGAGTATTTGCCAGTAGGTTAAAGTAGAAAATTCGGTTTGACCCCGATTTAGAAACGCATACGGAACTCGCGAGTGCAC
The DNA here is from genome assembly GCA_037576405.1 of Campoplex capitator. Lineage (NCBI taxonomy): Eukaryota > Metazoa > Arthropoda > Insecta > Hymenoptera > Ichneumonidae > Campoplex > Campoplex capitator. Next base: position 7,685,394 of record JARBWI010000003.1, read on the forward strand.
TTAGGCGCCCAACTTACAAAATTTTACAAACATATATACCCACATGCATACATTTTCATAAATATATATGTATATGAATTATCGAATGAAAAGAGTCGAGGCAAAACGGTTCTCTTGCCTCGTCGTACCTGTTGCGAAGTTTTTAAACTGCCGCGCGCGGGCGCACTCATGAGCCTGTGCGAATCCATGAAAATGGCATTAAGCCGCCGAACTATTAGTTCGAAAATTCCACAATCATCCTGGATGCTGCGAAATCGATTTAGCACCATTGAAAAATGACGTGGTTTCTGTAAATTTAGAAATTTATCATTTTTATTCAAAATTCAATCCACTAAATCGCCTATTTTTTTTTGTGAAAATTGCCATTCGACCTGCTCTAATCTTCAGTTTTTACACTTTCAGGCTCCAATGATAAATACAATTTACCTACGTTTCAGCGTATTGCACTAATCATTTTCATTAAAAAAATTTTATGTAAAATTTGGTTTGAAACTTTTAACCCGCTCGGATGAATGCTTGTTATCCATTAATTCGTGAATATTATATCCATAGTACAATTAAAATGGCATTATCCATTTATTATGAAGCAGCCAATTAGTATTAGATAATTGGTTGTATTAATACTCCGATCGATTCATAACGCACTAATTGATAAGCCACCGGGTGGATGATAGTCTCTGCTCATTTCGTTGAATATCGTAATGTCATATAATACACACAAAAACAAGCAGCATAAATGCTGTAAAAAAAAAAGTTGACAAGTATATTTACTTCCTCCAAATAATATTTCCGCAGTTGGCGGAAAACTAGATCAAGATTTTACAAAAACTTATTAAATAAATAAATAAATTTGGATAAATAGACAAACACATTAACGAACCTCCCAATAGTAATTTCGGCTGATCAAAAATGATGTCGAGAGGTAAAAAAAATCATCTAATAAATAAAAACTTCGAGAGCATTATTAATCATTTGGCTTAAAAACAATTAAAAACAAAAAGAAGTAAAGCGAAAATGTACTTTTGTCTTGAGTCGCTACCGCGACTCTGGAAAAAAGAATAAAAGCACATAAATGATGCGTGTTTCAAACACGTTTCGCACAGATGTTAATCCAGTATGGAAACGTACCAGCTCGCATTTTGACGGGTAAATTTTTTAAAATATATCGAGGGAAATATTGGACTCGAGAAGGATCCTATGATTGGAGAGGCCGCTCACCGCTCGAGCTAGCAAAATGGCCGAGGGATTTGGACTTACGTAACTACGAAATCTCCGTCCGCCCCCTCTCGTACCATGAAACGAACGCGGACCTGGCCCAATCGTCTATCACACAAGTTCTACACTCATATATGTTTGCCTCGCTTTCTCCCTCCTCCAGTTATTCTCCCTCCATGCATGTTTCCCATTCGCTTTATCGTTCCTACGAATTTTCGTATGTTCTTCAATTATTATTCTTATTACTATTATTTTTAATTCTATTGACGTGATTTTTATTATCTCCAATCTTTCTGTTCTTCTTTCCTGTTATTTACTTTTCATAGCTGCTTTACAGTTTTCATTAGTTATCTTGATATTGGAATTTCACTGGTTTTTTTTCACTGAAATCATCATCAGCTTGTATTCCGGTGTTGATTTTGCGATAACAATCTCTACAACTTTTGTGTATTTTTTTCAATTGTCGAGCAATTAACGAGAATCATGCGTTTCTTCATTGCTTGCTTGAATTCGATAAATTTTGAAAACCGAGAATAATGAAAAATCATTTCAAACGTGATCGTTCTCGATGCGATTAAAAAACTTGCATTTGCATTGTGTTAAAATGAAAAATGAAGGGCATTTTCTTGTTTAGAAGAAATTCCCACAGTAAATATGAAAAATAAATAATTTATTCACAGTCAAACTACTTCGAAAACTAGCTTTTACTCATAAAGTTTTAATTTTCTGTCACTCCGTCGTATCTTTGTTTCCCACTATTGTTGATTATGTAATAGTGGCCTCTTAAATATGCACACTCATATGCAAATTTTTTCGAATAATTTGCTATCAGTATGACGTATTTCCTATCACACACTGTTTCCAGTTGGTGACCTATATATATTTATTTAAGTAAGGTCAGATTATTCAGATTATAATTCACGAAAAAGAGAGGCAGGTCATTCGTGGATAGTAAAAAATTTTGTAACCTCGCAAGTACCAAAAACGAAAGGCATTAACTTGAAAATATTTTGTAGGAAATTTTCCATCAGTTTGTAACGGTTATTCAATTATTAAGAGTCCAGAAATTGTTAATTATTCGTACTTCACAGTCGAGGCCCAATTTCAAGAATCAATCTGTTTCACACATTGAACAAAAGTACATAAAATTTATATTCTTTCTTTCAATATTTAATGAATTTAATTCATTTTTCTTTTTCATAAAATTTTCTTTACTCTCAATATTCAAAATTTATGATTCATCAATAAATTGACTTGTGATTAATTATGGATGAAAATTGAATTCATTTTATTGACTTTCGGCAAATGTATATCGTAGATTCGAAAAAAAAAGAGAATGAAATGAGTGAATGCATCTGCGAAAATGGACTTTCGTCCATGCGACTCATAATCGACCAACGTTTGTATTTTTTTTATTTTTCAACGTTCGTTATTTTTATTTTATTGAGACAAATGTGCACGCAGCGGACTCGCGTGCCACGCGCATTCAACCGCTGCTATGCGACAATGTAATTCAAGCTATATTGTGCGTGCGGTCACGTATACTATACGGGGGCCAAGCATAATTGCCACTCGTTCGTTATATACTTGCGTAACGAAAATCAATTTGAAACTCGTGTGATTAAGTGGGTGCTGGCATATACACATACATATTTTTATACAACGATATGCTTGAATAATACAAATATACGTGTCTGTGTGTGCATGAACATGTCGATATCAGTTTTATTTTATTATTTTATTTCTCAATATTTGACCAGAAGGAAAAATAATTCTTGGAAACAACATTTTTATCGAGTCTCGCTATTTTTTTTTTTTTTCGCTAATTACGAAAGCATGTAATTATGAAAGTAATGAAGTGCACGACGAACGTCTCGAAATTTAGATAAATACGATTATCCATGCGTTGAACGTGAATTTTATTCGTTTGGAAATACTCCCGAAAGCAATTTTATATTGATCTTTAAATTTTTCAATTATTTGTTCAATTACTTTTTCTTAAATTTCTTTATCTTTCTTCATATTTCCGGAGCAAATGTTGAGAAAACGAAACGAATTCTATATGGCTAACAAAATGCTCGAGTGCTCGAAAAGATCGTCGTTGTAAACGCAAGGAGAATATGTTTTTGGGACGTGCAGTAAATCATGCACGCATTCGTACAAGAGGAAAAAGCAGAGAGAGAGAGAGGGAGGTAAAGTACAGTATGCATTTTGCAGGGAGACGAAATGCACGCTGACGGAACAAAGGGGGAAACAGCCGTCGCTCTATCGTCCCCATTCTAGTTCGGCTATCTGCATCATTAACTTTACATAACCGCACCAACCTGTCGGACATTTTGGTAACTCTCTTCCTTCACCCAAACGAAATTCGGACATCCGATACGTGTGTGTGTGTGTATTCCAGGGAGAAAATCTTTTGCATAGTCACTGTCACTCGAGTTGTACTTTTTCATAATCAATTTTTGGAGGGATCAAGTTCTATCAGTTTCACACTAACTCGTTCTAATTTTTACTTATTATTTTATTCCTCGTTGAAATTCGATCGAGAAATTCATTTGATTCAGTCTTATCGTCCAAAAACAGCATGCAAATCGATGGATGAAAAACGTTTGCATTGATGCATGTCAATTTTTCTTTCATACTTCGTGAAAAATGTTTGATTATATTGAATTTTTATTTAAAACGTACATCAAATTTGCTCAATAAATCAAAAAAATTTCATTAATCAAAAAGTTTTCGTTAATAATTATAATAATGAGTAATTTTTAATCATACGATGAGAGTTGGTTCCTGTTCGCGTCGACATGTTGCCAATTATTTCAGGCTAGTATATATATTCATTATCATCGATGAGCTTTCTCATAGAGAGTTGACGAGAAGGATGAGAGAAGGATGGACAAATAGAGAGAAGAGAGAAGGTGTAGAGGGAAGGAGAAACGTTAATTAACGACGTCTCGAGAGGAATCTGGGGCAGGATCGCGTGGTGTCTTCCCAGTTTGCCGCCTCCTCGCGTCTTCGTATCCACACGTGGACGAAGCGCCGCAGACGAACTTTGCCGGAGTAAGGTAGCATATAGGCACGTACGCTCTGGTATATATGTATTATCCGTTCGAAATATATACTTAAATATACGAAGATATATACACGAACGTGTATATATCACCAGACGTGAGATAGGATGACGAGAAGTCGTGACTTAGACGATCGTTCTATTTGTAGACTCGACTATTCTAAATCAAATTTAAATCTGTGGAAGCTATGTTAATTTCAGTTTCAGAAAAGGAGAAAAGAGAAAGGTTAATAGATATATCGTTTGATAAGTTATCTGAGCAGAATTCGTTCGTGGATGAACTATTTCGAGATTGAAAAATGGAGTTTGTGGAGAGCAAAAAAACCTTTGGAATGGTTTGTCGAAAATTTCGAGGATTTTATTCAAGGATTTTCTATAAAATGAAATATTTCAAGGGTTAAGAAAAGAATGGGGAAAAAAAGAGCGAGATCGTTATTACGAGTATTTGTGGAGATAGTGGCTTTGTTCGAAATTGGAGAAGAAGAAAAAAAATTACGAGAGGTATATACGAAAAGAGAGAAGGAGAAATGGGGAGAAGAAGAAAAGGGTGCGGAAAAACCATAACGAGACTTTTCCTCCCGAGGACAGCATTAATTCTCAAAGTAATAAACAAGGGAGTGCTGTCGATACTTTTTAATAAAATTTTACGGATTACGCGCTCGTGGGCTGGGTCAGAGATAGTACAAAACCGGGGAAGGCTCTCGATTGCGATTTGAAAACGCGATACATGGGGGGGCTGCGGAGGGAGGAAAAGGGGTGGTCGGTCTGGAAAGAACGTTCGAGAGCTCCGTGAATATATAGGGATTGTGGTTGCGGCGAGACTTTATCCCACGAGTTGGAAGGAATATTGAGATTGGGAGAAGAATGAAAAAAAAAAAAAACAAAAAAAATGAGAAAAACCAAAAATTGATAAAAGACGGATATATCGGAGCTTTTTTCAGGGTGTAAAATTTCTGGAACACTTGCTTTTTTCTCTTTGCAAATAATGCAAGAATTTACGGATAATTAAAACTCAAAGACTTAGGAAAAAGCTTTTATTGGAATATGAAAAAAAAAGAAAAAAAAATGTTCAAAGGAATTTAAGCTGTAAATAAACGTTAAATTGGCCCGAGACAACATCTACAATGTGTTGATAAAACATGCAGAAAAATAAAGTAGACGGTGAGATTAGAGAATTCGCAGGCATTACTCAGAAAGAGAAAAACATTTTGAGTTCATAAGAAAAATACGTATTTCCTCTTTCATTAGCGTATATACAGTCTTTTTGATTTTTCTCTGTCATTTCCCCTTAATCACGCTATTTTTTTCTATCTTCCCTCTCTTGTACGACCTACGAGAAGAGGCGAGAGCGTTGGACGTTCTTCTCCCTTTTTATATTCTCCCTCTCTCTCTCTCTCTCTTTCGCCCCCTTGCACCCTACTTCCCATGCCCTTTTTACCTCCGCATCCTGCGTGTTTGTTCTTTTCTTCCACTTTTTCATCTTCCATCCTCATTCGCCCAGGGGTTTTCACTCATCTCCCCTCTGTTTTCTCTTTTACCAACCCTCTCGCCGTCCCTTTTACTTCTTTTCTGCACAGTCTCCGACGCTCTTCCCGTTCCATCCCACTCTCTCAATATATATATATATATCTCCAGCTCGTGCACCTCATCCTCTCGGGAGAATCTCGTGAAATTTTTCCGAATATCCGATCAATATGGAAAGACCAGCAGGGCGCGCAAGCTAAATATCTCTTTCTCTGTCTCTCTCTCTCTCTCTCTCACTCATTCCCCAGCATCTCGCGAAAAAGGAGGAAGAGGTTTGATGCGCTGGTCGTTAAAGGCAGTGGGGGTGGGGAGACAAGCCCAGCACACGAACGTGTGCGTCGAGGGCCACCAGAGAGTTTAAGGGGACGATGGAACGAGAGACCTGGATGGGGGTTGAAGTTCGATGGATTCACACACAAAGCTCGATATAAAACGAGACGATATCGGCGCGCGCGAGGGGTTTATGTATATACATGCATATTGGGCTTGGTACATGGTGGACGTGGACTTCTAGAACCCGGACGAATACCGTCAGATCTGTCAAGGCAAGCCCGTGCCAATTAATCATTTCCTTCGGGGAACTCGCGAACATCCCCCCTCTTCCTGCTTCTTTTTCCCTCTTTTCTACATCCGTGCAGCCCTTGTAAACTGCAGTATACTCCACCACCCCTCTTTCCATCCATCGCTATATCCCTACCATCTCCCCGAATCTATCTCTTCCTCCTTCAGTTCGAATCACGCTACACGAGTGTTTTACATGTTACCGAGTCGGTGGAGGAAGTTAAGTTACATCGTTTCTAACCCGGTGATGCGATTTATCCTCGGCCGAGAAAAAAAAAAATTATTATTTGCTCCACGAGCATCCCTTAGATCCATGATTGTAATTTCTTAATGAGAGACTTTTTTGTTATTTCATATTCTTATTCGTCGGGAGTTTGATCCTCTTTCAGTGAAACAATTGAAATATTCATTCTTGATGAGAAAAATTATATCGCAATGGGTGGTTTTTGCAGGCGAGAATTAATAGTTATTAGACGATTATGGAAACAAGCGAGGCTTGGATATACACGAAGCACAATAGAAGAGGCTGCCAAGGTTTGATAGTAGATTTGAAACGTTCATTTTTTGCCTAAAGGAGTGGAAAAAAGGTAGGAAAATTGAAGCTTTTCCGAGCGTGCTCTTTTACACTCTATCACCTCGGTTCGCGAGGGGGGGGGGGGGTACAGGGAACATATAGAGATATATGGATACGTGTGCCTGTCTTTCTGCAGTCTCAAAAGCTCCGGACTTATCTGTACTCGACCAGCAGTAGCGGAGCAGAATTTTCCGTTACTTCTGAGCTCCGAGGTCGTCGAAAATCCGACAATTAAACATGCAGGGTGACGTGTACCGTTCAACTAAAAGGAGGGTGCAATGGGGGAAAGGAGAGAGAGAGAGAGAGAGAGAGAGAGAGAGAGAGAGAGAGAAAATGTAATCGAGGGGTTTTCAAAGCCTCGAAATATACGCTTAAAAGAATCTCGAGTCTGTCATGCAGCAGAGCCCCTCTTTTGCTTTTTCGACAACCCGAAACAACAACTTTCCGACGCGTATTTTAATTGCATTTTTAATTTGATGGATATGCTTTGATGCATTTTCTTTGTCTTAATTTTCGAGAAAGCTCTCCTCCATTTTTATCCAAGCTTCCGCGTTTACGTTTCAACCTTCCTGAAGTCTGTTATTACATTTATATATAACGAGCCGCTACACCGACGTCGCTCTTGAAAATGTGCGTTATTGTTTTTCATTTTTTTCTTTTTTCTTGTCAACTTTTCATAAACTTTCCAATGGTGATCCGTCACTGACGTATTTGTGTAATTGCCGAACCCCGGTATAATTCGCGGAAGTGATTTCGTCTTTGGACCAGGAGTCCTCAAAGCTCGCGGCCGACATCAAACAAATCAACTTTAACTCTCGCTATTATCAACTAACATCGATTTACATTCAACATAATTTATTCGCAGGTTCGAAGTCTAACATTTATCCAATTGATTTTATAGATACGAGTGATTTTTTTTTTGTTTTTTCAATCCTCGTTCGAACGTTAGTTTTCATCAACGCTGAATAACCGGTGTGATATTCAAATCAAAATGGTAATGAAGACACACATGTATTTGTCGTTCGACTCACAAACTCACATAGTTTACACTCAATTTTACGCGTATGAAAGATGATTTTGGTAAATGTGCTCTATCCGAGAGGTCGGAATGTCGCGCATTCCCATTTTAGCGGCTATTCGACCGGGAACAAAATTAATACGGCATGCCTGAGAGAGAAAACTTGCACCCTCATTTTCCGGCTCATCGTCTCGCTCTCCCTCTCTTTCTCCCTCTCTCTGTTCACGTGTCTATCGGAAAAGCCGATCATGAAAACCTTTAATCCTTTGGCAAACAAATGCTTCGTCGTCGCAATGCTTACAGCATCGACACGTTTCCAGTTGACGAATATTTCCATCCAAAATCCGATTAAAATTACACCAATTTCTCCATACGTTTTTAACATATAAATGTGCATCGTGTGTTTATTTAATATCGATCTTGTCGTACATCGAATATTCGTTGAAACAGAATACGTGCTCATTTTTAAAAGGGTATTCTACGATTTCGCATATTTCTCGGTCTCTTGTAAATGAAAGAGGAATGAAGAAATAAAATGAATGTATAATTGAAATTGCATATTTCGCCACTCCTTTGTTCAATTCATGAAAATTCATCGGTGGAAATTCGGTGCAACGTAGACTGAATATTTTCAGCACAAAAACACATGTCATTTTTTGTATGGTAATCCAATTGGATGACAGGAAATGGTGACAACCATTGATTCGGTATGATACATAGTTAAAGTGGATTTCATCGGTTTCTCATAATTGTATTATAACGTTTTTAGAACCACGGATGACAAACTTTATTCGTTTTTTTTTTTTGTTTTTTTTTTTTTTTTCAATATCCATTTAGAAATTTGAGCTCGGATATATTTCCGCTTTTTTCTGTTATCGGCTCGAGTTGATTTTTATGAAATTTTTATGATTAATCGTCCGAATTTTAGTGCTTCATGAACAACCGTTTGTAAAATCGATTAACTTTTTTATCTTAGAAACGTTCCAACTCGGATGCAGTTTTGATTGAAGCATATAAATTAGCTGGATTGGCTTCAAGTAGATTTTCCATTAGGCTCAAACCGTTTTTTTTTTTTTGTAAGACGATTTCACGTGCTTGTGATTAGTATGAAAGAAGGGTAAAGGTTATGACGACTGTCTGAAGTGTCAGGTAATTGAGTCGAAATGTTTTGGTGGAAAACATGAAGAAAGGAAAAAGCGCGGCAAAGGCATAAAGAATTCGAAAAGCCGAAGGTTGCAAAGAGCGAAAAGAACAGAAAAGAGAGCGAGAGAAAGGGGTTTCTTTCGAAGAGCTTTCAAAGGGTGGTGGCTGAGTAGGCAAAAGTGAGTGGTCGCTAGCTTTGCCGAGAGGTGAATGAGTAAATCGAGGAAAACGTAGCTGCAGGCATTGAGTAAGATGATGGGCTTGGTGATGGTAGGGTTTAAGAGGCAAGAAGAGAGAGAGAGAGAGAGAGAAAGAAGGATGAGAAGTTTCGAAGTGAGTGATGGTAGACGAGGCAAGAAAACAAGAAAGTAAAGCTACAGCGCGAAAGTGAGAGACGGAAATTGAGAAACAGAGCAAAAGAGAGAGAGAGAGAATAAGGGATGGTGAGAAAGGGTAAAGGGTTGGCAAAGAGGCTAAAGAGGCAAGAAACACCAAGGCCTAAATTTAGTAAATAACCAGCGTAAAGGTGCAAGTTTGAGGAAGACATCACAAAGGTTGAGACACCAGAAGCTCCTAAGACTTACTGTAGGCAAAAGACAGAGAGAAAGACAGAGAACAGCAACAGTAAAAGTAGAACAGAGAGTTTAGGGGGATGGTGGTAAAGAAGAGCCAAAGACCGTTCAGAGGTTCAGAGCTCGCAAACTGGTATGCCACGCGACTAGGTCGTGCCAACAAGCTCAAGAAGCGAGTAAAAGAGAGAGAGAGAGAGAGAGAATAGGGGGTGGGATTGGAACGAACTGTTGCTTCGGACGAGAGCATGCTGCCATACTCGGAGGTCTCAACAAAATTTTAGAGCCTTTTCAAACATAATTTCTACCGTCTATTCTTTTATTTTGTCAATTTATCTTTATTGCTTTTCTCAGCAGTAAATTATTAACGAGTAACCGATATGTCGAGCTTGTTCGACGACTAACAATCTCAGATAATTTTCAATTCTGTCGAATTCATTCTTTTATTAGTTTTCTTCGATACTTCGTTCAGGCTATTATTCGTATAATAATAGAAAGAAGAAAAAAAAACAACAAAAAAATCCATTCTCATCAGTTTCGTCATCTTATCGTCCGAAAAGAGTCTGACGCTTCGTGATTTTTTGTTTGCAGAGGCAATAACACCAGTACAATACACAATTTCCCTGGAGACGATTCTCATATTTTTTGCCCCCTCCCCCTCCCCTCTCCTCTGCTGCTACCCCTCAGAAAAATACAAAACAGTAGATAAAATAAAAAAAGAAACTCCATTATTCTGGTCCTCTGGCAATTCGATATCGAAAGGTAAAATAAATAAAGTCAACGGCGGCGTATAGATCAGCGAACGGTGTATTTTCTTTTTGTTTTTGTTCCGGAAAAAGAGAAAGATATAGATACATGGAAAGAGGAGCATATATCAAAGTTAGGAGGTGGAAAATGAGTATATACGAAAGTACGAACAGGAGAGAAAATAAGGGTGGACCGTTTGTACATATATGTAGCAAGAAGCGAAGCTGGGAGGGTTGTCGGATGCGGAACGAAAGCGAAGAGGAGAGGAGGAGGAGAAGAAGAAGAAGACGAGAGAAGAGAGGATGGTTTTGACTCGGCGTATAGTGCGGAAAGAAAGTTTCCGTGTATAGGGAACGAGAATACGCGTTTACGAGGAACGATCTCGCAACCGGAGCTCGTATATATACTATAACCATATACGGGAGGCCGCTGAGGGAGTACAGTGGAAAAAGCACGCCGTAAAACAAAGTAACGACGAAATGCAGTGGGTTACTTTTTCCTCGTCTTTGCCTGCTGGCGCGTTGGAGAGAAAGATGGAAAGGGAAATAAGGGAACGGAAGACGAAGGGAGATGAGGGGTTGATCTCGGTCGTCGTTCCAGCAACCTCGACCACCATTTTTCGTTCGTCCGGTGAAGAATTCCGGTGCATCGGCGGGAGAGAGAGAGAGAGAGAGAGAGAGAGGTTGAGGCGATGAGAAAACCTCGAGTCAACCAACTAGATCGGGCTATCCTCTTCCTGTTCAACCTGTGGTGTGTTCACCTTCCCTTTCTTTCTCCAAAGGAAGCATCGAATGAAAGGAAAAAACGTTAAAAACTGGACTGGAGGAGGAAACAAGAGGGCGAGATAGAGAGAGAGAGAGAGAGAAAGGGAGGTGTACGCGAAAAAAGAGGGCCATGTTTTATAGCAGAGGAGTGAAAGAGAAGAAAGCGAGGAGGAAGACAAAGAGGGATGAAAAATGGTGTGAGACATGTTCTCTACAGCGAAGAGAAAGAGGGAGAAGGGGGTAAGAGAGGAGTCTGTGTGCGAAGGTGAGGAAAAACGACAGGGGTCCACGACGGGCTTGCTGAGGTGGCGCGATGGTACTGGAGAAGGGGTTGGTACGGAAGTTGGGACAGAGAAGGGAAGAAGGCACTGGGCGAAGGGGGTGCGAGCGAGAGTAGTGTAGGAGGCTCTGTCGGGCCACCGGGAGGTTATGACAGCCGAGGTATTGAGCGGATCCTTCGTTAAAAAAACGACAAGTATCCGCACGGTAGACAGAATAAGAGGAAAAGAGAAAGAGAGTTGGGTTCGTGTATGATAGGGAAGGGCAGAGAGGGGTGGCGGATGGACGAGCTATGTTCGCGGTAGAGCTGTGAGTGAGTGAGTGAGTGAGAAAGAAAAAGAGAGAAGGAAAGAAACCCGAGATGGAGGAATAGGGGAACGACTCGTGCTGGAGGAACAAGAGTTTCGGAGGGGGTGAGTTTTTGAGAGCGCCCAGAGTCTGGCTGCAGTGCCCCTGCTAGGTGAAAGAGAGAAAAAAAGAGTGAGAAAGTTGAACATACAAGTAAAGGTAACTCGAAGAGCGAGATGGAAAGAGGAAAAAAAAAGAGAGAAAAGTGTAGCGGATAGCGGAGGGAAAGAGAAAGAGAGAGAGAGAGAGAGAGAGGAACAGACAGACAGAGAAAGAGAGGACGCGAGAGGTTCAGCGGGGGTGAGACTAAGTAACCGAATCTAACGCACCCTTGCTTCGCGCGCCCACTCTGTGGGGTAAAAAAACCAGGGAACCACCTCTCTCCTTCCCTATCCTTCCTCTACCTCTTTCACTCTTTCTTCCTCTTCGTCGTCCCTCTCCCCTTATCATTTTCTTTCCTTTTTCCTCTCTCATCTCTCCTTCCATCTCAGTATTTTTTTTTTTTTTTGCCAGCGACGAGACTGCGCTCCCGTCGCTCGCATTTTCTGCTCTTCCCGAAGCGGTTTCTTTTCTCGCTTTCACTCTCGCCTTCTCTTTCTCTCTCACTGTGTCCCTCTCGCTCTCTTTCTCTCTGTCACCTTGTCTTTTCTCCCCTCGTCGTATTAGGTTACCCGTTATATATACACATATCTCTCTCGCTCATGCCGAATCTCTATTTTTTTTCTCCTCAACCCCTCTCTCCTTCGTTGGCATCGCTATCTCCTACTTGCAAATGTTTTTTACGTTCCTTCGCCTAATAGCATCCCCTCCGTAACCTCGCCATGTCGCTCGGTCCCTTCTCGTAATATTATCTCCCTCTCCCTCTTTCTCTCTCTCTCTCTCTCTCTCTCTCTCTCTCTCTCTCTCTCTCTCTCTCTCTCTCTCTCTCTCTCTCTCTCTCTCTCTCTCTCTCTCCAGCTTTCTTTCCTTTTCCATCTTGCATTTTTTTTCATTCCGTCTCTCAATCTCCCTCAGTCCCTGTTTTTCGTTCGCTCGGCTCATTTTCCCTTCCGAACACGCACAGCCTTTAGCTTCGCTCCGACGAGTCACCCCTGCACCTCTCAAAAAATATTCCGCGTGACCATCGACTGAGCAACCCCCCAGGAGGTGAGTTTCTCCGCCTCATGCATCTCCCAGATCTCTTCTCTACCTGGCACAGCACCTCGACTCTCGAACCCTCAAATTATACCCAACAACCAACACCGACATACAATCCTCTCCTCCCTTTGCCCATCCCGTTGGATCTTGATCCTTTTTTCCAACCCGTTCTCTAAGGGGTACTTGCCCTTTTATCATTCTGCTCTTTCTTCTCTACTAACTTGCCATCTCTCCCTCTCTCTTACTCTATTTTTGACGCCATCGCTTTTGCCAGTCCTTTTATTCTCCATCTCGCCTACGATTTTCCATTTAAAAAAAACGGCTCGACAAATATCCTCAGTGCTTCTACTTCGCGACCTCGTCTTTTTCCTATCCACCCCTCTCTTCTTCGCTTCATCACAGTGCTCTGTAATGCTCGGACCTTCGGTTTGGCCCCCGGGCTGCCCTAACCTTATTTCTCCTGTTTTTTAATACCTTTCCACCCGTCCCGTCCTTATTCTCACTCCCACGCGGACCCTCCATCTCGAAATACCTTTTTCCATTCCTCTCCCTACCGCTTGCGCCTCGCGACTGCAAAAATGCGACGGAGTGATGGAGGAGAAAGCATTCTACGGTTCTACCTACCACTCCTTCGATCCTCGCACTCTTCCACCCCTCCTTTTCCTTTTCCTCTATCTTCCTTTTTTTCACCTCCCTCATTTTCATCCACTCGTCGTTATTACTTTTCCCAGGGGGGGAGGGGGGAGGGGGCAAAAAACGTCTCAGGCATACTCGTCTTCGTTATCGCGGCAATAATAAGGCCTGTTGCCTCGTCGAGAACTTCCTTCAGCCTCTTTCGCCTTCTTCTCTTCTCTCTCATCCCTCTTTTCCTTCTCCCGTATATATACGCGTCATACTTTTTGGGCATAACCCCTACGTTTTCCGTTGCATTTCTCCTGACTCGCTAAAACTTTTTCAATAAAATCATGATTGTGGAGATTTTTATGTTATCGATTTATAACTTTATCATTTGAAAATCCGTTTGAAATCTGTAATAAAAAAGACTTCAGTGTCACAATTAAAAAAAAAATATATTTTAACAGTCCATCTCGGATTCATTGGAGACTCGAACTTGATTAGTTTTTGCTCAGATATCAATTGTGCTTCGGTCCAACAAATTGGATCTTAATAACGCCCAATTGAAAGGATTTCTTTTGTGGCTTCAATTCGTAACCTTTTGAATTTGTTCGAAGAAAATCTCGGTTCATCCTTTCTCAAACTTGAGATGTTTTCAATTGCTACTGCGATGAGAAAATACACACACACACAGAGACACGAATATACAGGTATTCACGTTCATAGTCTGTTTTCAACAGTTTGATTTTGTAACTGAGCCTTTTCGCAAACGAAGCAATCCGAAAGGCAGTAAAAGAAAGAACGTAAAATTGGCGCGAGGAGTTTGCTTGCTGGAGAATAGATGGCGAAGGGTTGAGGTTGATGGGTTTCCGGGAGCTTCGAGTCTCTAGTGGGTGACGGAAATGCAGGCTTTAGGGAAGGCTCGCCAAGCTCAGATGCAAGTGGGGAAAGAGAATGAGAGAAGAAGAAAGATTCCAGGGAGAAAAGAAATGGATAAGGGATGATTGGGTGGGGTGTACCCGAACGGTAGGCAAGAGAGAAAGAAAAAGAGGCAAGGTGGGTGGGGGGGGGGGAGGTACACCTTGGATTCTCGTAATGGAAAAATCGATCAGGGAGTGTACGTAAATACATATATATTGGCTTGTTCGAGCTCAACCATGGGTCGTGAGCTTTCTTTTTTTACTCTTCACTCTTCTCTCTTTCGTTTACTTTCTCCTTCTCTCTCTCTCTCTCTTCCTCCCCCCCTGCCTCTCACTTACTGCTTTGGACATACGCTTACGGCAAACTTTGATCTGCTCGGAATCGTTCAAATTTTATGTCCCTCTATTTTTTCCCATTTTATCGTATGCATGTAACACACATACATCCGTATTTATTCGAACACATGTAGACACCGATATATCTTGACTGTGCCTCGTGCACCGACTCATTCCCTGCATCAGTTTAAACCGACATGTGTTTTTTCTTCTTCAATCTTACACGACAAAATGAACGTGAACAGTCTCATGCTTTTTAGCTTCTGTGTAACGCGTTTTGTTTTTCGCGTTATTAATACAATTTTAGATCTTTGTTTAGAACTTTTACATTGGTTAAAGAAAAAAACTGAACGGAAGTTTACTCGAAGAAAGTAATTCATTTTGATGTTTGATAAATCAAACGAATGATTCCAACTGCAAAAAAATCGAACCGAATGAACATATCTTCATCTGATCTAATTTTATTTAAATTTTCGTGAACAATGTTGATCTTCTGTAAGAGATCACACAAGAGTTTTAAATAGACCTCGATCCAAGGCCTAATTGTTCGCAAGAATTCAGTGAATTCGTGGCAATCCTCGAGTTCACTGATATCCCCTTGATCTCGTGTCTCGATTGACCCACATTCTGTTGGATTGATCCAACGCACAGGAGAGGCCAGACGCGAGTCTGCGAGAGCTACCGACCGCCTGATTTGTGCAATATATGCTCTCTCCTCTCCTACCAATCATGAATTCGACTACATTATTATTGAGATTTTAGTTGTTGTTGCCTTCATTAACGAATAATTACTGAGAAAGCGAGAAAAACAGTACAAATTTTTCACCGGAGCAGTATTGAAAGTAAAAAATCATCGATTATAATATTGACATAAAAACATGTTGTTTCACCAATCAATTAGTTCATCTCATCAGTAAAATTATTGAATCGAATGGAAAAAAAAAAGTTGCTCGAGTTAGGACATAAACGGCTCGAATCGATTTGTGCCCACAGAATATCTCATTCATGCCTCTGCTCCGAATCTCAGCAATTTCAAAATGCAACCGCGTTTTGCAATTAAAATCGAACGTTACAATATGATAATCATGAGCTTGAAACATTTTTTTACATTGTTTTTAGACGTAGAAATAACAGTTTGGAGAAAAAAAAAAAAAAAAATTGTCCGCTCGATTCGGCGGCAATCGTCTGACCTCGAATGAGCTTCAAGTCAACACACTTGTGCTGTGACGTACACACCAAGTTGCTAATTCGCATGACCTGAGTTTCGCCTTCAAGCTCACCAGTTGCAAACGTATACGATCAAAGAATCTATACATTGTAATTTTTTACCCGCGCATACGCACAAACACACACACAAACACACACATTCATGTATATGTATATATGCATACATTGTATATGTTTATATTCACTTAAGATATTCATAAAGACTTATATATACGCATGCATGAATTTTCTTGTATGTAGAGTGCATGTGCTTTTAGGTGTGTACGAGAGGGTCGCACGAATCGCTCGCCACGCCATACCAGTCCGAGTGACCTAAGAGACTTTACCGAGTTCCTAACGATTTTTCTTTCCCTCTCTGTCTCCTTCCGCCCCTCGCTTCCTCCCGCTCGCACTTGCTCTCACTCTTTTTCGCATATTTCTCCTCTCTCTCTCTCTCTCTCTCTCTCTCTCTCTCTCTCTCTCTTTCACTTGGTCTCTCTTTCTCTCCGTCTCTGTCTCTCCCCTTCGCGCGACCGCGCCGAGGGTTCAATGACGTCGTTGGTTCTGTCGTGTACGCGAGCGGCGCTTCCGATGAGAGAAGAAAGAGAGATCCCAGAGGGTAGTTTCGTGGAGTGCAAGTACAAGGGAAAGAGAAAGAGAGAAGAAAGAGAGAGGGAGAGAGTAAGAGAGAGAGAGAGAGAGAGAAAAGCGAACGGTTTGAGGACACCAACGACGGCGCCGTTCCTCCAAAGCTTGCGCTTCGCCGATAGCCACACGAGAACAAATTCTCTTTCCCTTTCTCCCCACTCTTTTCCTCTCTGTGTTTCTTTTTTTTTCGCCAATCCTTGTACTCACAAGATATTCCATGCGTTTCAGAACTCTCAAAGTCTTGACCTAACCTAAAAAACACTTGGTAACGATCAACTTGCACGCACACTCTATTCAATTGTTCGTAGAATCTTCAGTTAACTGGTTTTTCAGATCTTTTATTTTCATTATGGCAGGGTGGTTGGAAATTGAGTAAAACGTTGATAAACGCTCAGAAGTATATACGAAAATTCGGAAAAGTAGTAAGAGATGAAGACTTCATGAAAATGATGGTAGATTCCTGAAAGCACTGTTTCGATTAGTTTTGAGGAGGTCTGTTTGCAAACTCTGGAAGGGTTTTTTCATAAACCATATAACCAATACCAAAACAACCCTTGCGGGGAGAGATATAGTATCGGGAAAAGCTTCCTCTTTCTGTTCCCTCTTTTTAGCTTGTTTGTCTATTTTTTTTGGAAGCAAACTCCGCGAGATAAGGACAAGGAAACGCTCTACTTGATAGTTTAGGGTTGGCGAGGGTACAATCGCGATGAGCCAAAGAAATCGAAAAAGAAATATGTATACATAAAAAAAAAATACACGGAAAAAGCGAGGATAAAAGATGTGTATCGAGAGAAATAGCGAGAGAGGGACAGAGACAGACAGACGTAAGCTAGAGGTTGTATCAGCTATGGGCGAGAGACAGGAATCAGGAAAATAGTGACAGAGACAGTGGTGGTTTCACCGATGTCCGAACAGCGAGACCAATTTTTCAAACTCTGTACCAATGTGTGCGTGTGTCTCTATTGGCTCAGCGCGCGATCAGAAGAGGAAAGAGAGAGAATTCGTATCGAACGTAGAAGAAAGAAGGGATCGAGTGTTAAGGGATGAGGAAGAGGATCTGGTGGTAAAGGGTGAGAGGAATGGAGAATGGGGGGAAAGGGGTGGGCGGAAAAGCTGCAGGTGAAAAAGGACGAAGGTATAGTATTCGCTCACATCGTTTCGAAGGTAGGAGGGAAGGTGGGGGTGGATGAAAGGACGCTTACCAGCTACTACCTATTGATCGCCAATTCTTTTTCTCCTGTTGCATATTAGGCGCACTCTGCTTCTCTTTCTCTGTGGTCCTACTTCACCTCCCACTTTTTTCACTCACTCATTCTCCCTCTTTCTTTCTCACTCGCGTATATATATTTTTTTTCTTCTTCTTCAACCCCTTCCTGCTCCTACCCTTCGTTTCGTCCCTCGCTCTTTCCTTCCTCGCGGCTACGCGAATCTACCCCTGTACGTATTTTCAGACCAGCAAGGCGGTGAACCACCCCCTTCCGTGTGCAACCCTCGTTCACCGTTCGTTCGCTTGTCCGACGTCCAACCATCCTCTTCTTCCCTCTTCTCTCTCTCTTTCTCTGTCTTTCGCCCTGTGGCTCACTGCTCAACTTCGCCCTCTCTCACCCTCTTTCTCTCCACCCCTCATCGGCCCCGAGGGCCAACTCTCTACGTTATTGCCCGCACCTTATGTACCGAACTCCCCGCTCTCTCCCCCTCTCGCCCTTCCCGCGCTTAAACCTATACCTTACCAATCGCCTATGCACTTTTATACCTCTGTACTACTCGACCGTAGGATTTTTGAATCGTTTACTTTCTTTTCGGAAGATTTTACTATTTGCGTACGAACAGATATTTTTTTTATGGTGTTTTCCACTCGCAATTGTTTTTTTTTTTTTTTTTTTTTGTATCTTTTCGTTCATGTACTACTCGTGGCTGCAATAATATTTTCAATGAATATTTTTCATATGGTTCCGTTATTATTGTTGTATGTTTTACCCATGTTTTTTTTTACTCTGTTTATTTTACATTCGTTTCACATTCCATCTCCTCTTTCCTCTCCCTCTCTCGTGTAATATTATACGAAAAATCGTTTTATCGTTGTTTTTTTTTTTTTTTTTACATTTTTCAGTCGAAAAGTAATCACTGACGATACTCAGACCTGATAAGTTCATTTGATGTGATAGGAAATTCTATTGGCCCAGTTTTTCACCCGTTTTTTCGTCTACTGTTACGAACATGCATTTATTTATATTTGTATTGATATATGTATAATAATATATTTATAGCTCGAGAGTACTCAACGGTGGCTTTATCATTTCGGTTGCAGATACGAGAAGAAGGGTGATCCGTTGAACCTGGAGATCAAAGCGGGCGACACGAAGTCGTCGATTTAAACGAGAGTTCTCGAGGGGTTGCACGACCTGAAGATTTTTTTGTATTGTTTATTTTTTTTTTTCTTCTTTCCTTCGTTCCCGTGGGTCTGTGATTGGTGAGAAAAGACCTTGGCTGATGTATATATGAGAGAGGCTTGGGGCAGTGGGTGTAACGGAGAAAAATTGCGATCCAAAAGATTGGCGAGACGAAAAAAACACGAGTGACGTAAAAAGAAGAAGAAGAACAGAAAAACTAAACGAAACTCAATCTCGTACGAGTCAATGAAAATCGTAGGAGAATCAAATGATCGGCACAATCTTGCCTGCTGATATAAGAAACGACGAAGATCGATTCTTCGATCATTCATGCCTTAAAACTAACCGACTCTTCTTCTGATAAAAATTCAAACAAAAATATATTAGCTGAATTTTTAATCCTTGGAACAAAAAAAAAATATAAAGAAAATAAGCACGAACAATAACTGTGCTTTGAAAACCAAAAGTAACAAGAACTCGAGTTTCTTGATGAATAGAAAAGAAAGAAAATACGAATAGTAATAAATATTTAAATTGAAATAACAAATCTATGGCACGAAGACATTCGAACCAAGGATACCTCCGAGGGAATTGAGCCACTATCGCCATTTTTTTTTTGCACCACTGCCAAATTGGCTTAAATACGAGATTCACGAAAAAATCGGAAGATTCACTCTCTTCGCATCCCCAAAATATTAACGACCATCAGAGTCACGTTGAACACCTACACAGGAACGAACCTACTGGCTAAAAATTGTTGATCATTCTTGGCCAAAACAGCATGGGAAAGACGAAAGAAACGAGGAACGATAGCTGAGGAAAAGAACGAGATTTTCAACATCAAGAAAAGATTGAGCGCATCTCTCACACTATAACGCTGCCACCGTGGCAACGACACGAAGAATATTACGAACGAGACGTAAAGTCATCGATGATTATTAGGTAGAACGATTCCAAGGTGGATTTTGAAGAAAATACGAGGTGTGTCCTACACGCGGGTACACGAGAGCAAGGCGACAAAAATTACACATCCTAAGATGTGATTTTAAAAATGGCGGAGTGCCCCTATGCTCGCTGCATACAGGAACGCAGACACATCAGGAGGGAACTGCTGCGATGGACAAAGAATATGGTCTTCGTAGTTGGTGAGCTCATCCATTCAAGTCCTTCCGATATTCTTTAGTTTATAAGGCATTTTTTCAATATTTTACATGTGTTCTTATGCTTCGTCGTTTGACGTAATACTTTTTGTGAATTTTCGAGGTGTTTTCTTGGATCTAATCGAGAAATGGTATTCTACGAAATTCCTTGCAATTTCGTAAATCCTTTCGAAAACACCTTTGAAAAATTTCTGTAATTTAACCATCTCGTATTATTGTAACTGTTCAAAATATCCGGATATTGAGTTTTAGAAATCGCGTCCAAGAAAGTACTGAAAAGAAAATCCTTTTTTTTTTTTTTAATTTAACAGTGAAAACGTTGCAAAGTTTCCAAAAATCATCACACATCAGGGTGAATAAAGCCGCATTGTTTTTCTCTCGAAATAAGCATTTCAAAGTGCTTTTTTGAGATACTTATTCAGAGCACGAACGAATGCGCGGGATGTTTGTCAATCGAATTTTTCCGAAACGAACAAAGAATCATGGAACCAATTTGAAATATGAAAAAAAAAAAAAAAAATTAACAAAATAGCGTTTGAAAAAAAAATCCAAAGATGAAATAAACAATGTTTATGTCCCAAGTGATGTGGTGCATGAGAAATGTAAAGCATTTTTTACACAGTAGAACAAACTATTATAATTACAGCGTTTAATTTCTGTTAACCTTCAAGTTCCATCACGAACGAGATTATTTCACGAAGCGCAGCGTGGTTTTATCTCTCGTACAATTTTCCCATCGTTCTTATAGTTATGCAGTAATGAAAACGTGTCGCTGCAATCACATTGGTCTAAAGTATATAAAATTCATAGAATTTTTATGTTGCCAACGACTTAAACTTTGTTTATGTTCGCCTTTATTCAGACAAGGTTTTTTCATTTAACGATCATTTGCGACAACCAGGCTGATTGATATTTTTTTCAACATTCGCGTATCTGACGTCATTCTCTTTGTCTGCCAAAAGTATTTGAAAAGAAATCAATTTTTTAAATGTTGTTTTCCGAAAATTCTAAACACTGGTTACTTTATCGACTCATTCGTTCTCTCCAATGTACCCAAAGCTCTTGAAATCGAACAATAGTTTTCTAGCAATAAGTATTACTGTCGAACAAACAGCTAAACTTTCTTTCATTCCAAATGAATATTATAAATCTAGCCAAATGAAATCAATTCCCATACAGATAACCAGCGATCAAAGATTTTAGAGTATCGTTTGAAAAAAGAAGCATTGTAATAATCGCAAATATAATTAACTTACAAATCGCTCTTATGCAGATACCGACTCACAGATAGTGTCGTTGATCCTGTCAGAACAATAACATTGCAAGAATAAAGGAAATATTCTCATCGAAACAAATCCGTTGTCACGCGGATGAAAATATTTTTCAAAAATTTTCAAATACTCTCCGTTTATCCCGTATTATAACAATTTTATAATTCGCTTATCGTTGTATAATCAAATCGATCTCTTAAGCCCGAGATGTTTCTTCCGACCGCGACCTTCACGTGCCCTTGCACGTGATGCACTTTATGCAATGCAACGCACACACTCACACACACAAACATATTTTCTCTCGCTATTTCTCTATTTCTCTATCTCCATCCCCCCTCTATCTTGCTCTAACTTTCCCTCTTCCATTTCACAGTGGAGTCTGCGCTCGTGGAATAAGCCAATGCCAAGCATTGCCCTAACACTCGTACTGGCTCTGTACCATGGACTATATACACACACACACACACACACTCACACATTCAAACATATATATGGCAAAACACATATAGCCTCCAAATGAATATAGTATATCACGTAGTATACATAGAGTATCACCCCATACCCCGAGTTTAACCAACTCCCTCTCCACCCTTTCTACCAGCTCTAACTCTCTCTCTCTCACTCTCTTCCGTTGAGTCTCCTCTACACGAGGATTGAAGCGCACGAGCAAGCCGGACGGCACACCGTGAGCTCGTGGTGAGACCTGTTGCGAGTTGAAAACCCGAATCCTGTCTGACTATACCGGAGCCTCGATCTCGAACGATACTTGCTCTCGGTCCGTCTTTGTCCTTCTTTTTTTATACGTTTCTCTGATTCTTTCTCTCTGTTTTTGTGTCTCTCCATTTTTTTTTCTATCCTTATAGAAAGACTTGATTGACACAATCTATCGATCAATAACATACTGTGCATGTGTGAGAAATACTCGTGCACGCACAGTCTGACTTTTTTCTTCTTCTTCTTTTTAATCCGTTTCGTGGCTTCGATTTTTCAGTAACCAAGTCAATGTTTTTATAGTAACTCATGTTTTTATAGATATGGTCACTCTAGGACTGGGATCTCAGTAAGTTGATCCAGTTAACACGTTTTTTTGAACTTTGGAACAAAAATAGCTTACAATGTTGAAACGATTCGTTTTCTTCTATCCTTATTTGTCTGTTCACCAACCATTTTGATCTCCGAACTACTGAGAGCTGAATGAACGAGTATGAAAATAGATGACATCGTGTTTTAATGACGCGCTATAATTTGTTGGCATCGAATGAAGCTGGATCTTAAAAATAAGTGCGTACAAAGGCATAGTGTACGAGAGGATGAAAAGGGGAATTAGGTTGGGTGTGAAGGTGGAAGAGCCGCGCATTGATGCGCGAATTGGGCGCTGGAAAAGGAGCGAAACGGAGTATAGAATGTGAGGAAGAAAGAAGCGAATAGAAAACGTGTGAAAATGATAATGAGAGAAGATGCGTTGCGAAAAAGGAAGCTGAAAGAGGTAGAGTCTCGGGTGTTGCGTGTGCGAGGTTCAGGGATGGAAAATCAGGCCTTCGGAACGGGCATATCTGTCCACCCAGGTCTTCCCTCCGTTTCGCATCCCCTTCCTTATTCTCCCGTCCGTTATTCGCCCTCTTTCCAATCTCCGCTCCCCACCCTTTTCCGCCCTATGCTTTCCTCCGGTATCCCTGTCGCGCTCCCTCTCTTTGGTGAACAAGGTTGTTTCCCCTCTGGGCTCCCTACCTTCTTCAAGAAGCTTCGCCTAGCCTTCGTCGCCAGAGTTAGAGACCAACACAGTCTTATGAACGTATGTACACAGATATACCACGTTTCGAATATGCTCGTAAAGAGAACAGCGTAAGTAAACGACCAGTTGAGGCTTTTCGCCTGTTAATTACGCCCTTTTATTCGAAAGGAGGCTAGACATTGATGTTCTTACGTAGCGAGCTATGAATATCTATCTACATCGTCGCGTATAGATGCATATACACCAAAGTGGATTCGTGTGAAAAGCTTGTACGTGCAAGCAACGTTTCACGAGCTGTGTGCCTTGACCACGGACAACCGACTGGCGCACACCCCGTCTCCGTCTTTTATAACCTTTCTCGACGTCGCCGACGTCGACGCCCGAAACGAGAAAGCACCTTATCTCAGCCCTCCTTATTCTCTTTCTCAATTTCCCGATCTCTCTGTCTTTACTTTTTCCTCCACAAACATCCACAAGCCGCCCCTTCACGCTGTACTCAACTCTTAGCATAACTTTTTTTTTTATCCTCTTTCTTATTACATCCCCTATATTTTGGCCATATACTCTCCTCAATATCTACTCTTCTCCTCTCTTCACCACCTGCTTCTTCCACCTTTTCCTTCTCTCTCCCTCTCTCTCGCTCTCTCTCTCTCTCTGTGCCCACGTTTTCATCCTCACTCCGCACATTTTCTCCCTCCATCAAGTTTTTCTCGACGTTGTTTCGTTGCTCCTCTGTTTTTATTTCTTTCCTGTACCCCTTTATCTATCTCCGTCAGTCCTTTCTGTCTCCGTTCGGTTTCTACCCCGCGTGCGCTACTCGCTCATGCACGTTGAGAAAATCTTTTTCTCTCCCTCTCTCTCTCTCTCTCTCTCTCCTCTTCTCCTCTTCGTCTCTTCTCGAAACCCCTCACGAACAAATCCCACCGCGCGCCTTATGCTTTACCTACCACTCTCCGAACAACCCCTCCACCAGTTCGCAAGACGCTCTCTCGCTCTTCCTCAGTTTGGTAATACGAACCGGAGGAGAGAATTCTCCTTTCTCTTTTCTTCTCGAGATCTATGCATATACAAAAATATCCGTGTATATGTATATAAACAAGTGAATGCGTTTCACGAAATACGCCATTACCACTAACACCGTCGTAGTTTTGCTCTTAAACTCCATGACAGTTTCACCCCTTCTCTTTTCTTTCTTTTCTTTCCCTCTGTCGTCTCTTTCTTCCGTTTAACGCCAACTTTCAAACCCTTTTCCCAATCGCCCTTTCGTCTCACTCCTCCTTGACCGATACTTTGTTCTTCCATTTCTTTCTCTTACCTCCTTTTTGTCTCACTTTTTTCTGGAGCTAAGCCATTTACACGCTTTTACCGATTACCAATCATCTTGAAGTGATGTTTTCCGACATCATTATACAGACGTTGTAAAATTACGTTTCTTTTTTCATAAGTCTCCATAAATGCTAATGAATTTCGTATGAAAATAAGAAGAGAAAAAACTACTCCGCAGTCAGAAAACAAAATAAAAAAAAACGTTCAATCGCCAAAATTCGAATTTGAACGGTCGACCAACGGGGAAGTT
This sequence comes from Campoplex capitator, assembly GCA_037576405.1. Taxonomy (NCBI): domain Eukaryota; kingdom Metazoa; phylum Arthropoda; class Insecta; order Hymenoptera; family Ichneumonidae; genus Campoplex; species Campoplex capitator. The sequence goes on from JARBWI010000003.1 coordinate 7,710,197, forward strand.
GTTGACGTGTGCCACAGACGGTAGAGTAAAACTGGCACGATAAATGGAGGGGAGAACAATGGGGATGAGGTTTTAGTTTGGGAGAGCAAACTCGAGGGAGAAAGAGGAAAGGAAGGGTGGCGGCGGCGGGGCTAAGGGGGTGAGAATGTCAGATAAAAGGTGAAGGAGAAAGAGAGAGAGAGAGAGAGAGAGAGAGAGAGGCAGAGAATCGGTGGGTAAGCGTGGCGGAATACGGGAGACCAAGAGGGAGAGCGTGAGTTAACATATATAGATGTATATTGGGGTGCATCGCGAGAAGGACGCGAGGGGAAGAAACAAGGGGGTCTACGAACGTAGGAGAGGAGGATTCTCGTGTGCGAATTGGAAGAAACGACGACAGTCGGTTTCGCGGCGCGACCGGGGGCGGGAGGATGCCATAAAGGCAGGAAACGAGGCCACCTTCATGTGTGTTTTCGCCCTGTGATCAACACGAGATCCTCTACTGCATCCACTGTGACGATCATTTTTATTATCGTTTTTATCCGTTTTTTTTTTCTTCATCCATCCACTCGAAGAATAATTAAATCGCAAAAATTATGTATACGAAACTGGAGTACGCATATATGTATCCAGAAAGATAAACAACAAATGTGTGCATTCCATGACGCATCTTCATTTTTCGTGGAAGAGTGAAGCTCGAATGAAACCTCCTGATTATATTGGTATTTAAATATTCGCCTTGCAGCATTATTGAAATCTACGATATATAAACTTTGATTCTGCATGTTAAAGTGGACCATTGAAAATTTTGATCCAAGTTGATGCTGATTGCGAATGAAATAAATCTTTGAGACATGCTATAGAGGGTTGATAATTGAATCCCCTCATCGATTCAATTTGGTGTGCAACTCTCCGGCTTTAGACGGTGAATCGATGGACTTTATGAATCGATCGATCTGTCACTTGCTCGGTCGCGCATCTCCTTAGTTTCGGTGTGTCTTGCGGTGGGGGTAGTTACCGAAGGTGCTTCCAAAGAGGCTGCGTCTGTGTGTGCGTGCATATTGTGCCTGTTTATGTGTACGTGTGCATCCGTGCCGGAAACTAGCAAGAAAATTAGACCAAGTGACGCGCGACGCGAAGTTCCGATCCTTCGGAAATAGCTTGTTTTTGTTTTTCTTCTCTTTCCCTCTCTCTCTCTCTCTCTCATTTATTATGTTTCTCGACAATGATTTCGATGATTTTGGGACTTTTGTAACGTCACGTTAATCTCGTTGCACATGCTATGTACTCGAATGCAACAAGCTGTTACCGAGTTTCATTCGCAAAAGTGCATCGAACGAATTAAAAAAAAAAAGCGAGATATTCGTTGAAAACGTCGCGCATAAAATATCGTAAGGATCCGAATTTTATTTCATTCGATAAGACAGATGAAATGTCATGTTTACGAATTATATTTAATCACGATAAAAATTAAAACGTATAAATTTCTTTAAAAACAAGACGACATCATCAGAATTTTTTTTTAATAAGAATATCGTAAAAAAAAAAAACACGAGAAGCTGGTGTGAAAGAGACGCGAACAAAAGAAATGACGTCGATCGAGTGCAACGAGGCCACGATGTTTTCATCAAATTCGCTGTACTCGCGATCGAGGTGGATTCGGTACTTGACGTTACCACGAGTCACGGAATCCCTCAACATCTTAGATTAACGAAGCTGTTTAGGTAACTAAATGAATTCTTGTTTCTATTTCATGAACAAACGAAAAAAACATGGAAACGCATTTTTTTTTATTTAAAAAAATTTTTTTCAGTGCTATCCAAATAGTTTTTTCGAGTTTCATATTTATTGGATGCACATCGAAAGCGATAGACCGAATCGAATAAATTCCGTTGAACTGTGATGGTAATAGGAAATTTGTGATATTCGGTATAGCGTTCGTTAGAAAGCGGTCGCGTGTCTGGCCACGTTATTAATCTCGGGGTCTCTCCCTCGTGGCTCAGACCGGAACTTTACGCCGAAATACCTAGCGGTTACAATATCCGTAAATTAATTTTGAATTTCGCAACTCTGTGGCACGTGTGGGTCTCATATGTGCATTCATCTTCATATTCATATATATAAATGTATCAACTGTACATCGACATTACTATACCTATAGAAGTTTATTCCAATTTTGCCAATTATTCGTGATTGTTGAACACGTTAACGATATTCATTTTAATTGTAAAAGGAAGCTTCGAAAACAGAGTATCAACGAAATACAAATGTCGAATTATTCTTTCGAAGATTACGAAAACGTCAAACGTTTCTAGAGAGCAATTAAATTGAATAAAAATTCGAAAATCCCATGTTATTTTCTTTTTTTATTGATGAAACCACATTTCATCGTTTATGTTTGTTTGTAACATCATGTGCCAACGGTTAAATAGTTTGAAATCGAATGTTGACATGCCGCGTACATAACTATAGCGATGTATACACATATTTCGTATTCTTCGTTAGATGGATTTTATGCAAGAAACGTTTTTGTTTTTTTATCATGGGTGTGGTTTTATCGCAACGCCATAGAGCATATTGAGGACGGGTATGGAAAGAAAAGGGAGGGAGGTCGATTTTTAAAAATACAATAAAGTCGATAAAGTTACGAGGAAAGAAGCAGCACGCCCTTTGGCCAGTTCCTCTCGCTCTTCATCCCTCTTTTCGTCCCTTGCTCTCCAAGCTCACCGTATCAGGCTTCGCAGCTATGTAGCGAAATAAAGGAACAAGAGAGAGAGAGAGAGAGAGAGAGAGAGAGAGACCGACAGGAAGAAAGGAAAAAAATTGCAGCTGCGTCGAGAATGAGAAGGAGGAGGAGGAGGAAGCGAAAGAGCGAGCGGGTGGTGGTCGTTAAAAGCCGCGCATAAAAACGTAGCAAGAGAGAGAATGGCAACAATAAAAATTCGTGGGCATTCGTGTTTTAGCGTCGTATAGTCGGTCCTCTTCCTCCTCCCTTGCTCGCTTCTCTGTTTTTTTTTCTCTTTCGTTTCCTGAGCATGGTGGCCGAAGGACGTTCTCGAGGATCGGTTATAGAAGAGGTAAAGGTGGGGGCGAGGAGTGGAACTCCCTTGCGAGAGGTGAGCGAGTAGGTGTAGGAAGAGCTTTGGATTTCCTGGGCAAAAGCCCAATGACAAAAAGAAAACTGGCAGTAAAAGAAGATGAGAAACAAGCGAAGAAATGAAAGGATGGACGAGAGAAATGGCGAGGAAACAGAAAGAGAGAAGGAGGAAAAAAAATAGAAAGAGAGAGAGAGAGAGAGCATCACCGACGCCGCGATAGTGGACCCGAGCTCTCCTGCTTCTTGGAAAAAGAAGAAAAAAAAGGGGGTGGAGAGGAGAAGGATAGACGGTTGTAAAAGAGGGGTGCGTAATGAAACGATATTGAGTGGCTATGGTGGGGTCGAGTAAGGCAAAATGGGAAAAAGAAAGACAGAGGGCAAAAAAAGGGCTATAGAAGGTGGAATAGGGTGAGAAAGTGCAGCATCGAGTGGGGAAGCGAGTCGCGTCTTCGAACTCAACCTCCTCTTTCCCCCCCCCCCTATCCCTCTACCCCGCTACCATCGTCGATTGACCTCACTTCGACGAAAGGTGGCGCGGAAAGAAAAGGGCGCGCCTGCATCCCCGAAGTACAGTCTCTACCATCGGCACAAAACCCGGAGAGGGATGAACCCCGAGTTCAGGGGGTTGGTTCCGTAGCGAAATCCTAGACGGTGTATAACTTCGAGAAGGGGAGTTTGAGAGAAAGATCGGGGCTTATATAGCGTAGTAACCTTATGGAATGGGCGAGAGAGTTTGCTTTTAGGGGTGGGGCAAATTGACGAAGATTATCTACTCCCTCCTCCCTCGACCACTTTTCCAATAATATCTTAACGAATATTTTTTCTCAACGTTCTTTGAGTTACCAATTTCTCTTTCCAATCATCTCTTGGGTTTTCATATTCAAAATTAGGCATCCGAATGACCGATTCGAGCTGGTCCTCGATGATGAAAAGCATCCACCAAAATCTTCACGGAATCAAAACACTTTCCCCGAGTTTCAGGAATGAAAATTTTCAAAATTTTGTCAAGTTCCGCTGCCGAAAAAGTCGTAGATGAGGCGCGCGAAACACGAGAACGCATAAGAGTTTAATAAGAGCGTTTGGGGAGGAATTGGAAGGGGCAAGGGAGGGACGTAACGGTAGGAAAAAAAGAGCAGAAAAGATTCGAAAAGGAAGTGGATCGTCGTGCGTGAGTCGGGGAAGTGCGTTCGAAACTCACGAGAAACAAAAACAAGCTCGTGGTAGGGATGAAACTCTGGAGAATTGTTTGGCGGTGAAAGGGGCAGGAAAGGGGGATAAAAAGAATACTGGAGATGGAATGTAGCAGTGAGGTAGAAAGACGAAGAGGGGAATGGATGCATTTCTTCGCACCCCTCCGTCGATTGACCTCGCTTCGACGATAAGGCGAGGTGGGGCCGAATGGCATACGATGCCGCGGGGAAGGGAACGCGGAATCGAGTAGACTAGGGGGATGAAGCTCGTGCCAATCTTCAGAGTGGGGGACGAACGAAAAGCATTTAAGGGGTGACCGAAACGGAGTAAGCGCCCGACGGGGAAGTACCTCGAATTTCACCAGGGCGGGGAGAGGATACGTTGGGATAGGGAGGGGGGAGGAATGGGAAAGTCTCTCCCTCGTAAAAGCGTGGTTGCAAAAGGAACGCGCGCGTTGCAAGACCACCGACGTTGTCGTTGTCCTTGTCGTCGTCGCCGTGTACTCGTTCGAGAGGGTGAGTTTAAATTGACGAAAATGACGCCGCCCCCTCTCGCCACTCATCCCTCTTCGCTTCTTACATCGGCAATCACCTCTCTCTCTCTCTCTCATTCTCCCTTTTTTTCCGCTCTTTCCTTCCGCATTTGGAGTAGGGCACTATTCGATCCTCCCTTTTTCCTAACCACCCCCGACGAGATACCGCTCGTCTTTTCCGAACGTTTCCCCTGAAAAAGTCTGACGACCGCGGCCAGCCAGAAACGATCTCACTAAGAAACTACCACCCATTACCGCTTCGTGTGTTATAACGCCTCTAAGCGCGAAAAAAAAACCCTTTTGCACGATGACGAATACGCTCGTGAAGTAAAAATATATCCAGAAAAGAGTGTCTCACCGATATCACGAGGAAGCAGCTTTCTTGACGAGTGTTTTCTTCTTTTTTTTTTCAATTTAGCGAAAGATTTGATTTCGAGTCGATATCCTATTGACCGAGATGAATTTGGCTTAACGATGTGGATTATCGCCGAATTGCAAGAAATTTTGTGAAAAAAAGTACAACTTCTTGTAGCTCTCAAAGTTTTCGTTCGGAACATCAAAATTTATTCTCTGTTTTCTGATTAGCTCAATGATCTCGTTCGTTCGCGTACAGCAGTGCTCGATAACAAAAACAGTTTCATTTCAATGAATCAGTGATGTTGAAAATTTTGGAAAAATTATCGTGCTCCTATTTTTATAAAGTGACTTGGAACATATGAAATTCGTGGTGAAACAGATCGTGCAATGTACCGCTGTATACATGTTTTATATACGTATGTACGTTGGCACGTTTCTCTACAGTGGCATGCACCTGTTTGATTTCGAGGCACAAACCACCGGGTTATCCTTGCTCAACGAAAAAACTTCTGTTTTCTCAAGTTCGTGAGTTTTATTCGATCTTACATAAAATTCATTATTTTTATTATCCACTTTTTATTTTCTTTCTCGATTTCATGAATCACTTCTCTCACGTCATATTTATCGTAAAACTCACAACATCTTTGAAATCGGGATAATGTCAACGGTAAAACGAATACAATTATGACAAAACAAATGTTGAGCGAATGAAATACGACGAAAAAAAATATTCGCGACATAAAATAAATCGAGTTCAACTGTGGACATAAACCGTAAATATTATAGAGAAAAACGTGCAGTGAATTCAAAATGTGATGGAATACACTCCTCATGAACAATATCAATGAAATTAGAATCACCATGAAGCGTTCAAAAATTTGGTGGGTATTTCCGTTTCGATGGAAACCCCCGAGTTGATTTTTTGTCTATTCTATCATCAGCAACGAACAGCCAATATCTTAAAAAATGACACGATCGAATTAAATTCAAAATCGCAATTAAAACGATAAACGTTACAAAAACATCGACTCTTCGAGCAGGAAGCATTGAGTCGTGCCCAATCTTTCGCAGCGTGTGTTGCAAAAACAGAATAAAACTTCACTATTTTCTGGTCGACATTAGGTTCCCCCGCAAGTTGTCCAAACTGCCTCAAAGATTTCAATTTTCCTATCAAGTTTTTATCATGGTCTCCAGTCTCGATGAAATCATATCTGCTCGTGCTTCCCAGTTAAATAATCACGAATTCATTTCACCAAATTAATTACCAAAATATCAGAATTATCAACGGTATTAAGAGCAAAAAATTAGAATAAAAAAGTGTCATAATCTCCATCAATCACCAGTTTCGTTATAAAAATATTGATGTCACCCAATCAGTAGCCTCTCCCATCACCCATAAACTCCTTCCATTACTAATATACGTTTACGAATGATGTTGGCCTTTGCATTATTCGAGTTGGCAAGATTAGCGGCAAGGGTCCAAATTACCACCTGCTCTAACGCTATTTGTATAGGATGCGTTTACGTCGCGCCTATAAATACGATATAGACATATAGTTATCGATATATATGTGTTACGAAGCTTTGCGTATGGCAAAGCCCTTGTGTAATTTAGCAAACAGAGACGATACATAGATGCATAAAGACAGAGGAGCATACGCACATATGTACAATATTGCAGTACACACGCGAAGAGCGAGAGACAGTCAAACCTTCGTAAATACCCGTGTGCGCATACACATATGCACCGACGAATGTATATAAGCGTATGTACGCGCAAGCTGAAACACACCGGATCTCGGAAGTGCACGTGTACGATCTGCAACAGGGGTGGTGAATTAGGGGTGGGAGAAAACGAAGAGAGAGAGAGAGAGAGAGGAGGGGGGGGGGGGATGGGGGAGTAGAGCTCGACGTCGAGTTTACTATTGTTGTGGTATGCAGATATATACATTACCATGATAACTTTCTATGCACATGGACACACGTATATAAGTGTCTTTATTCATTTCGCTTCATTCACTCGATCCGCTATACTTTCATTAGAAAAAAAAAAACAAAACAAAACAAACGTAGATACACACAGGTATAGAATATCCGATGATAATAATATGAGAACAAAAGTATACCAATTATTTATTCAATCCATTTGGTGCCTCGATGCTGCACATATGCATGTGCCAATAAGAAGAAGAAAAAAATGCGTGAAGCATCCAACGACGTGCATGTTTAATCTTACTTCGAAAGATGCTCTCTCGCGGCCTGTATTTTGTCTCTGAGAAAACTATCGTTACAACGAATCTTATTATTATCCGGAACAAAATTCCGTACAGGTTCGATGGATCTTGACAAGCGGAGAAAGCCCGTGAAGCAGGAAAACGTAGTATATACAAATATATAGAATATTCTATATAGATGCGCATGTAAACGCGAGCTCGACGCTAGACTCTCGCGCGACAGCGAGGAAGATTGATAATTCAGGGTTCCCGTATAACCGAGCTATACATAATGATGCCTCCGTCATATCCAGCGACAGAGACGGAAAGATGGAAGAGGAACATGCTCATATATATATATATATACATATGCGTTTATAAAAGCCCTCGATCGATCGAATCCTCTCGCGACATCACTTCCTACATATATGTCGTATATAGATGTGCAAGCCAAGCTCGCGAACGCGCTCGCGAAATTAATGTCTTAATGGTTTATGACAATGTCATCACCATTACCGTATACCCGCACGCCTGGCCTGCTCAAACCCTCACGAGTAACGTAACACGCTCGGCTCTGTCCATCCTTCTCTTTCTTTCTCTTTCGGAGTATGGGTTTGTGAGAGAGAACGATAAATAGGTCACCGTCGCGTCGCTGCTCCTCCGCTTCCTCCCAACGTCCCGACGTCTGTACAGTGCAGTATTGTGCAGACGATGTATATATATATAGTTTTAAGCATATAAAACGTGTGTGTGTGTGTGCGCGCGCGTGTGTGGCCACGATGCATTTTTCGTATATATACGAATTCGCATATATGTAAAATCTTCCCACATATGCATACGAGTTCGTACAGACCGATATCCGATTACTGCATCGCTCGCACAAGCCAGGGAAAAGTGAGCTCACCAAGAGTGAAGAGATTCATACGTAGGTGCCGTAGGTGTGTGTGTGTGTGTGTGTGTGTGTGTGTGTGTGTGTGTGTGTTTGCGTGTTTGGATCACCGTAGACTCCAGTCGGTCCAGAGTGAAACGATTCTTTCAGTGCTTCGAAAAAAAAATCAGTTTGATGTCCTCGTGTTTTTTACTCTTTTGTTTTATCTCTTTTTTGGTGAATATCGATTATTTTCGAGAACTCTGGTGGGCTTGGTCGGGGGAATTGAGGCTTTCTTCTTTTTTTTTCTTCTTTTGTTACTTGGATTAAAATGAAATTATGGAATTTTTGCATTTTCGGAAGAATCCGAGCATCGATTTGCTTCGGTCGGTATTTCGTGTCTCGTTGAAACCGCTATTCGAATGATTTTAATCAAGAAAGTTTTGAATAAAATTAAAAAAATAATTTATGCAGTTGGAAAGAATTGAGATGCCTGGATGACTGTAGATGTGGAGATAAGAAATTTGCTGATTCAACAAACATTTTTTGTTGGATCAACAAATCCTGGCGAACAAATTAAATTTGTTGGTTCAACAAAACTTTTTTTGATCCAACGATGTTTTCGTCGTAGTAAGAAACATTCATTTGAGCCAACGAATTGAGTGTTTGAATCAACTGAATTTTAGTTTGGGTTAACAAATTTCATTTTGTTCGCTACGGTTTGTCGAACCAACAAAATTTTTGTTTAATCAGCAAATTTTTTTTCTAAGCGTTTTGTTCTTCAGGGAATCGAAATCGGATTAATCACGTCTTGAGAAAATTTGGTATCTCCCACCCCGAAGGTTAAAACTTTTACTACAAGAGTCTTTAAAAATAAAGCAGTTGATCCACGAAAAAAAAACTTGTTGCTCGAATCCACGATTTATGGAGGATCTTTCACGAGAAATCGCGATACGAACTGGCCGTATGATTATTCAGAAATCAGGAATAAAGAAATACACGCAGCAGTGCATCTCGCTGCTTGACTCAGGCTTGGACCTCTCTCCCTCTTCCGCGGAAGTCAAATCATCAAGACGACGGCCCTACGCCCTTTTGTTTATTGAAACTACCGGAAATAGCTTGGAACTGAGTTAACGGCAAAATTTGTTGAAGCTACGTTTCCATTCTCACAGATTCGCGGATCTGTTACTACACGAGTCAGAAAAGGCTCTCGTTAGATTGTAACAGTCATTGAGATTATTTATGAGGATTTTTGTATCGGTTTAGTAGATTCATGGTCGATTTACATACTCCAAAAGTAGACTATATTTGGACTCGCTCGATTTCTTCTCAAGCATCTCAAATAACTTTGTATTTACGAAGCAGTTTTTGTGTTGCTTTTTTTTTCTGAAATTATCCTATTTCAATTGCCTCGTTGACTAACGCAACGGTTGAAAGTCGAGAATGAGAATGATTTTTCGTCATCGGGAGAATCGACTAATAAGCAACAGCAGCGCCGATATAAACTCGAGTTGAGCGGCATAACCCAAGACTCGCGTCATCTCCGTATATTATTTTCGCAATCGAATAACATCCTAGAGGTGGTGATGCATATTTGAGAGTTTCGTTCGTCTCGATGAAAACAGGATAATTATCGAATCATTCAGTTTTCTTGAAAACAATTAACGTGCACAATAATTTCCCATTTTTTTTTCTTCTGAATTTCAAATATGTATGTTCTTGGAGTCGATCAATTTTCTCTCCTTTTTATAAGTATTTCATAAACAATGAAAGGAAATATAAAAAAAATTGATCTTACGAATCACTCTTTTTTTTTGCGAATAAAATAAAACAAAAATCTTCATGACCAATCGATCGCGCCTCGATCGAATTGAGCGTCGCGATAAAAACCAAGGATAAAAAAAAAAAAACAAACACGAGATTTCCGAGCAGCACGAAAAAAGTGAGATGCAGGCATAGACAAAAAGACTTCTCGATAATTCATCGGCTTATCATCGTTACCGTTCTTAACAGTGGTCATGAAAGCTTTGACGATAATTCACGGATTTTTGTGTCTTTTCCCCTCATTTTTGTTTTCTTTCTTCTCTCTTTTTCGTTCCTTAGCACCAAAATGATTTGTACCATTCGTTATTTCTTCCGCAAGATCTCTTATATAGCCCGCTCTATTCCCGCGCGGGATTTTCTTCGAGAAAAAGTCGCTGAGGTCTGATAACGACGACGAGATTTATGCGTTTTTTTTTCTACGAATTCTTATTGACGAAGACGAGAAGATGCTCCTATACGCGAAACTGATCCGACATTTTTTTTCTATTTCTCATACTTCCCTTGACTCGGCGAATGCAGCGACGATACTTCATGAAATGAAGAGTGGTAAAAAAGACGGTATTTTCACTTGTTTAGAGGAAAAGATCGGCCATCAAAAAACCAACACCCGAGAGAAGAATTTCTTCGATTTTTTCTCGATCGAAAGCTTAGAATTATTAAATAAAGTCCCTCGATCTGCACAACCATAGACAACACTCACTTTTTCATATATTAAATAGGAAAATTTAAAAAAAACCTCAAACGAATGAGATTTTTCGAAATTTCAATTATTTTATCCGAAAAAAAGTGCAGTGTGAGTAAAAAATGAAATTTTAGTCACGAACATTCATTAAAATCCATGAGGATTGTCGACGCAATGACCAAAAAAAAGAAAAACGAAGAAAAAATTGCATTCATTGAATATGCGCGTAACTAAAAGTCATGAAAGACCGAAACATTGAGACTTTTCAAAAGTATTCTCAATGAGAACGCAGCTGCAACATCCTGTCAGCGGTGCAATTAAAACCGTTATCTCAATTATTGCGAGATAATTGGTTGAACAATTGTGCGAAAACAATACGCTCTAAACTCGTATGATTATAGTGTAAATATATTTTTAGGAAAAAAATCATAATAAGTATTAGTTTATCTTAGATTCCGTGGAAAGTAGAACTTTTGAATGTGCAATTGTGAATTTTACACACGAACCTTTTACGTATCATTATCATGAATATATTTATATTTATATATTCATTCAAATAATATACATATAAATTATTTTGTTCATAATAAATGTAAGGTGTTCTTGTGAAAATGAAAAATAATAATAATAATAACAATAATAATGTGCATACTGTTCTCTTTATCCCCGTTTGGCCCCGTTTTGCATTTCCAATCGTGAGATAATAATTCTACGCGCATATTATTCGCACACATCGTTGGTGCCACGACTGCGATGTTTGGGCCCCAAAGAAGAAGAAGAAGAAGCAATAAAACAAGAGAAAGAATGACGAGAGAGGGAGAAAAAAAATACTCATACATGCTTCTGGAGTAAAACCGCTGTCGTGTTCTGGTGCATATGAGACTTTCGGACAAAGGATAACCTTGTGCTGCGAAAGAACCCACCAAGATAGACGCTCCGCGTGTTCCTCACAAAGCGCCAATCAACGAGCCGAGAAACGAGCCATCTTTTCGTCTTTGCCGATCGACGCCTTTTTTTTTTTTCGGAATCGCTTGATATTCAATTAAAATTTCATCAAACTCCATTTTCTTTCTCTCCTCGAGCATCTATATTATTTGTTTCATTGTACTCTCGAAAACTTTATATCAATTTTGCCGAAAATTTTAATTTGTTGCTTTGACTGAGAAAAAAAGTGATTGAACTCACAAAAATAATGAATTCTTCTACGTTTAACAGCAATAAATGTTTAATACGATATTTTTCAAGAAAATTTATCGTCTAATAAATTTTTTGCAAAGAATCCCTTCGATGGGAAGAATCATTTGCACGAAATCGAATGAAAATTATTCAGTGGTCGTTTTTCGTACTCTGAAAGAGGCTTTCAATGATTATTTTTGTCTATAAATCCTTTTATTTATCATGATAAAACAAAATAATAATTTTGCCCTCATTGTAATATGAATTATGAATTTTTTTGTCGATAAAATCAAAGCCTTCTGTTCCCATTTTGAAATATCTTTAAAAAAAAAAAGAAAGAAATTTAGCTGCTGTCAAAGTTAATCTCGTATTTCGATCGACTTTGATCGTTGCAGCGAATGAAAAAGAAGAAAAAGTCATTAGTATAGTACGCTCGTGGATTACGCGATAGGGAGCAAAAGGGAAAGGGCCAAAGCGATATTATTGTAATGAAAGGAAAAAAAGGAGGGGGAAGACGGGCAACGAATAAACTACGAAGGGGCAATCGACGTATAGAAATTAGAGAGAGAGAGAGAGAGAGACAGAGAGGGGAATTTGTGTACCTCTGAGAGGAGGGGACTACTTTGAAAATGTCGACGTTCCGATTGGACGAGCTTAGGAGAACTCGCACGGATGCCTAAGCCTCGAGGCCATTCGGATTTCAGAATCGAATCAAATGCCCTGTTTTCGAGTGTACGTGTATGCGAGTCTGTGTAATTCTATACTAGACTTTTTTTCCTTCTCTTTCGTTGCTTCCACGTGCTCTCTCTCTCTCTCTCCCCCTCATGACTCATGTATCGCACTCATAACTCATAAAGGCGCAGTCTCTCATAGATTAGATTTGGGCGTTAGTGGGAGAGAGACAGTGTCAACGAAAGAAACGCCATTTTCATTTCCTATTCAAACCGTTAGACTCTGTTTCAACGAAATTCAAGTTTTTGCTTACTCATTATGAAATCATGTTTCAACAGTTTTTTTTTTTTTTTTTGTAATTATATGAATTCAACCGAGTTCTTTTTTTTTCAATTTTCGTCCCGGAATCGCTGGCGTCATTTTGTTTCGCAATATGATGAAAATTCGTTGAAAAATTTTTAAATCGGAAAATGATTCGTAAAATAATGTTTGTTTTGTTATCGCGAATGCGAACGGCATATCGAGTTTATTTCTGATCGAAAGACAAATCATTGGAGAATTTTTCTGCTACTTGTTATGAACAAGGATTTCGAATAGCAAAGATGTTTGGAAAACAAATGGTTTTCTCGACTGGACACGTGAACGTATTTCGTTACAGGGAGACTCTTCTCATCATGAAAACAATGTGATTGTTTTAGTATACGAGGCGAGAGATTCTTCATTGAATTGCAGAATCTTTCTCACTGTTCAAAGTACCTTTTTATATATCTATACCCCCAACGTATACACCTATAGACTAATCGATCTATCGTGAGATTTATCGGTCGGATCTCACGCGATCGCTATTTCAGTGTCCTTGGTCTTAAATAAAGGCGCACATTCTAATATTACCTGAATCACGGTTGCATTAATACATATATATAAATGAATTACATAGACATATTCAAGGTGTACGCGATCCAGCGGTTAAGAAAAGCTTGTTTTTGTATTGCTAAAAATTTAATTTGCAAACACGTAAGAAAAGGCTTCGATAAATCGAGAGAGCGATAGAGAGAGAGAGAGAGACCAGTAAAACGAGTCGTTACGGCTTCGTAGTCGTCGTATATATGTTTTGTAAAATTGCTCCTTGGGAATTTATTTCCATGAGTAGCGATCGCCCATTTTCAAAGCGACTAGAGAAGCCCGCTCTCGTCCTTGAAGTAGTTACAGAATGTACCGAGCGGACTTTAGCGTCGTCGTTCACCGCGTCACATTCGCACACTCCGAAACTAATATTTCCCCCACCACGATTGCCTCGGGCGTGGCTCCTTTTCTCCTTGCATTCTCGGCTCTTTTTTTTTTTACCTCCATTTTTCTAATCTCAAAATGGCTCGTATTTCACGCTTCGTACTTTGAATTTTTCGCTTTTTTTTTTTCTTCTCTCAGCAGATTCCAAGTATACTGGGTCTGACATCTTTCGTATTTTTGTTTTATTGATTATTAAACTCATCGTTTATTCACTCGTCATCGTTGCTCGTTAATTTTGGAGCATTCGAAGATCATAATATTCGTGTTTGCAACCGTTTCTACTTTTCATACATTTTTTTTCGCACTATTTACGAATAAAATTATTGTTGAAGGAAAACGAACAAAAGTCTATTGTCGATCCGATGAGTTAGTCGATTACTTTGACTGGAGGTAGAAGACAAAATGTTTTTTTTTTTTTTTTTTCCACGTGATAGTTATTAACGGTCGAGGACCTCTGGAGAGCTCAGTCTTTAATCACATCCAACGTGTCTTTCGCTCGTCGATACACGAGCGCGTGACTTTTTTTCGTACGTGTTGTAACCGAAGAAATTTTTTTTTGTTGTCCAAGCGTTTGTACGTGTTCTATCGAGAAACGAGATGATCGAACGCGACACTGGCGCGTCAAAGAAATTGAAGGATATATTAAATTCATGTATATTTGTACTTTCGAATCTTCGTGACTTAATTCACGCGATTCGAATTTTCGTATAAGAGTTCGTGACGCAAATAAATTCTTTTATCCTCAGAAGAGCACGTTCCGATGTGACAAACATTAATTGATAGTGCGAATGAATATTCGCACAAAACAAAGCCTTCTGCAATAAAAATTTGTAACTCTTTCTAAATCAAGCGTCGAAAGTCCATAGCGTAAGAAGCAGATTCGAGTTTTCAATTTTTTCGTGACTCACATTCGTTTCATTCTCGACGTTTTGCTTTTCTCGTCGGTTGCGTATACGTATGATTCGTTTTTTTTTTTTTTTTTATTTTCATTTTTCTCACTAAACGGAATCCACGAACTAATGGCCAGTGATGACTAGTTCCAGTTGATTTTTGTAGCGAAACATTCGCTCTTTATTACCGCCGCTTAAAAAAACCGCAAAGTGATTTTTCGTGCGCCAGGAGAAACGGCATTTTCAGTCGGACGTCCAAGTATCGGATGAACAGTTCAATTCTCAATTCTGAACTAAATTCTTCGCAGTTTACTTGATTTCGGAGTGGGTTTTCCGAAATGGAAAACAACCGAATTCGTGCATTGGCCCGTAAGTCGATTTGTTTTTTTTTTTTTTAGACAACTACGCGAGTGATCATTAAATATTAATAAATAATTAGCTCAATTAGCAATAATTCGAAAGCTGCTCATAATTTTTCATGCTTCTCTTCTAATAATTCGATACGATTCGTCCCTGCAAAATATCGGAAATGCTAACAGTTTTTATAACGTACGAGGGGACAATGTAAGTGCACAAAAACTGCAATATCGTTATCGATCGAAGACTGTTGGTATAATAGCCGCGATATAGCAGAGTTTCATCAATAATACCGCGATAAGAGAGAGGGAGAGAGAGAGAGAGAGAGTGACACGCTTGGAAACTTATTTTTCGATTCACCCTTTCCGCCCACTTTCGTACGTCCACGCGAAATACTCTATTACCTACTCCACTTTAATTCTGCACAAATCCTAAAAATAGTAATCGAACGTGGGTGTGTCTTGAAGTTTTTTAGCGACGAAATAGCTCTCTTTTTTTTCATACTGCACATTCAATATGGTCAAACGACGTTCAATCCATTTTTACAGTATTCAAATATTTCTAACGTCCGAACGTGGTTTTTCATCTAAAAATATAAAATATAATATCAAATTTTTGGTCTCATATCTGAAGAAAAAAAAAATGAAAAATCTTGTTCTTAAAATTCAAACAACGAATGTGTTAGTTGCAAAAAATGCCAGCCACGCGCATAATCTGCAATTAATTAGTGAGCCAACGTTTTTTTTTTTCTATCAACGATGATGAAAAAAAGGGGAATGATATTTGTCAACGTAATATCGTTGAAAGTGCTCTGAAAAAACTCGACTTTTCTGTCCCATGTGTATAAAATAATGCAGATACATATACATATATATATATAAATGGATGGGAGACCCCTTCTGCTCTTTTGCAAATAAGAATTATACTATATTTGATAAGCTGCCTGAAAGTGGAACGTTCAAATAATAACTGACGAGAGCATAAGCACACCCACGGATAAAAACGAAAGCGAACGACAGACAAGTGTATTCCGGTGATACACGAAGAATAGAAGTATATAAAACGCGTGGACAAACGCGCATTTCAAACCGTTTTATACTATATTTCGTAAATGTATACGTATACACGTGCATCGATGAGAACATATATATGTATATTTCGTACAAAAACATTCATTCGTATGTGTCACTGGTGGATGCTTCGAGCTGAAAGAAACATTTGACAAACAATAATAATTTATTCACGTGTTTTCGTTGCCAGTAAAAAACACACTGAGCAGCTTGCTTTTTTTTTTTTGCCGCATTTGTACCAACTCTCCACGCCATCGTGTTTTGTTCACTCGTTTTTCCGCGATATGTCAACTTTCCCTCTTCTTTTTATTTTTTTATTTTTTTTTATTTTCACATCTGCTGCTCGATTATATTCTCGTTCGATTATAACATTCTCATCATTCGAGAGCTCACACAAAAGGTGTACCGGTGCTCGCCCTATGGCCTTCTCCGTACGGTCATTTTATTTTATTTTTTTCCCCAGCGCATTCAAACTGTACGATTAAAAGTGACGATCTTTCGCGGGGCAGGAAGTCGCGAGAGAGATGTTGCTGAAAATGATAAGCGCAAACGTTGATGGTGAATCATTTTGTGACTCCGTTTCCCACAGCACTAGAAAATTCCAGCTTTTTTTTTTCTCTCTTTCTTTCTACACCCGATCGAGCCTCTTCGTATTAATTGGTTTTGCAATTAAATAAATCTGACGAATTTCATTATTCACTTTAATTGCGGACAGAAATTACTGGGAAATTAATATAAAGAATGCGCTCCCGTTGTTCTCCTGAATGAGGCATTTCCCGTACGTTCCCTCTTGAGAAAAAAAAAAAAAAAAATAGCACGATTTGTTTTTTTTTTCTCGATCATAGAAATCAACTGCGCAGTTCGAATGTACACATAGGAGCGTCGATCAATTTATTCATATCCGTTAAACGGATCGCTTCGTGTTTGCCACATATAAAATAATTCGCGGCAACTTGTTTTGTGTTTCGTTCGCGCTACGAAGCGGGTGGTCGGACGATATCTCAAATCGCTGGAGTCTTCGTCGCGAGTCCATACTGCAGCAGGCATTATCGATCACGATATATATCTTGACAGTAGCGACAAAAAAAGTACAGGTTTTCATTAAAATTTCACAGAAAATGTACTACGAGAATATTGAACGTTTTGATATCTCTCGAGGACCCATTTTGGGCTCATGATTTGAAGAGAAGAAAAGCGAGGAAATTGCAACGAGAAAAGTTCTTGTTTCTTTATTTCCCGGATAAACCGTTCTTCGCCGGTTATTCCTTAATTGATAGCAGCCAATCCGTTGAGGCTACGGGAAAAGCTGTGGCGTCAGAGAATAAATTTGCACGATTCTTGAAACAAAAAACTCTGTTTGATTGAAATGCTGATTTTTCGAATGCAGGATCACAGAGAGCAATAATCAGGAACGTTAAACAATTCCATCGTCCTTCGAGTCTGACTTGTAGAAGGTTTCCTGTATATTTAATATTTCGTTTAAAACGAATCGAATCTAATGAAAAATTCATTTATCTCATTATCATGCGCCATGAAACGCGTTATCGTGACGCCATATTTTTTATTTAGTTATTTCTTTTTTTCTTGTCGTGTTTTTTTTTTTTTTTTTTTTTTATTTAGGAACGTTTGATACGTGTCTGTAAAAAGCCTGAGATAGTACACACATTGTGTTGTCCCTAATGACAACGATTTTGCTCGAGTCCGCACCTCGAGGGACGAAGATAGCGAAACTTTCCGTGTCCCTTTTTCATGCGAAAAAAAAATCAATTCGGAAGGGTGAACGGTGCAATGTTGGGAAAAAGTAATGAGTGGAGAGGGGAAGGGGGAGGGAAATAAACATGTACGAACTTAGTTATTAGTCGTGGGCGTCGGAAAGCTCGGACAAGCCCCGTGAAAAATCGCAAGCTTTTTTTTTTTCAACTCCACGCACGTACGTATACGATAATATTAAGCATTGTAAAAGAGAGAAAAAAAAAAACATTGAAGTTTCGCGTGACCAGTTGAAAACACAAACATTCACACATACACGCTCAGTTTTCGCTTTATATTCATCAGTTCTCTTTCGTTATCACTTATTTGCAACTAGGGCTGAAAATAGTCGTCTAGTTTTTAACCCCTTTTTGCGCCTTTCTCACCTGGTCCGTGCCCTCGATCAGGCCATTTACAATCGAGCTTAACGATCGTCAACGTTTTTCCCGTTCTCTCGCATCCTCTCTTTTTCCTTATCTACCAACCTGTGATAAGGGCGATAGCGATCGAGCCACATTCGCGCTCCGTCGAAATAGCTAAATTTAAGGAATAATGTGCAATACCAACGTTTTTTATTTTCCTCTTATTTTTCTTTTTTTTTTTTCATTACATTTCTTCTAAATGCTCTCTCGATCCTCTTTCGTGCCACAAATAAATGGCTGATTATCCCCGTTGCCCGGGCTACAATGTGTTTGCATTACTCGATGCAAACTCCCTGCGTTTTGCCACCCTCACAATATTGGACACCGAGATATACATCTATTTGACACACATACGCACTTACGTGCATTACCTTCATACTTGTATGAATATATACGAAAGTTAAGGGGGCGTAAAAAAAAGATGACAAGTGCATCGTCACGTGAAACACGCGCATTCTCGATCGCGCGATAAGCCCCGCCGACCGTATTCGGCCCGCTATTTCACGAGGAAACAAATAATGAAAAAAAATTTCTTATCCTTCTCACTCGATCTATAAAAAATAAAACCCTTTTAATGTAATGCGAATTTCTATTTTTTTTTTATTATTATTATTTTTTTTTTCTTTTTCACAACTCCCATTATCGTTTATTACAGTCGAGTAATTTCATCGTATGATTTATCGATATAGTTTAAGAAAATGTAATGAAATAAGCGTGCTACAACCCCTTTACGTTCGAATGAAATATCGAACTAATGGAATATTCGAAACATTGTATTTTTTTGGAACTCGACGATACGGTAGACCAATGACACAATCGTGTAGAATGTAAATTAGAAGAAAAAAAAAACTTACAAAATGTCGTAATGGAGATGAAACAAAAATATAAATGTGTGAAAAATTGGGTCGAAACTGCTGTATCCTCGCGATCCAATGATACATTGAAAAACCAATGGACTCAAAAAACGGTCAGGCTCGTGCGAGACATGCTGCTGATAGTTGAATAAATTGAAATGAATTATCCACGAATGTATTTAACCGTGAAAGAATTAAAAGATTTTGACAAATAATTCCGATAATGAAAGGAAAAAAAGAAATGAATCAAAGAAAGCATGCTTGCGCGAGCAGTCCGCGAGGTGGGTTAAGCGCGCTCATCATCGTTTGATGTCAGTTGCGGTGGTGTCGCAGGTCTGGAACGGGTAGCGGAAGAGTTGATGGGCCGTAGGAGATGGAAGCAATACCAGGACACCCTGTACAGCAGCACTCGGAGCGAATCAGCAAATCAGCCCCATCATCATCATCGGCTGTATCCGGGTACTGCTCTTTCGAGTTCTTGCAACGTCGTAACGGTAGGTGGTGGTGGTGTTGGAGGCGGAGGCGGAGGAGGAGGAGGAGGAGGAAGCATTGCTCAGCAGGTGGTAGCTCAACGTTCGCCATCGGCGATCGGGGAAATCGGTTTGGTCCAGGGAGCTTCGACGATCGAGGTAACCTCGTTGGGTACGTCGAACGCGACGACAATACCAGCTACAACGGGAACAACGACGAGCTCGAGTGTTCTAAGAACGGAAACGACGTCGACGACGACGACGACCGGGAGTATCTCGTTGACAAACGATTCGTCGTCGGGAACGACGACTACCTCGTCGCCGACGGAGAAAAAATTAAATTGTTTGCAGCAAAGAAGCTCGTTGAATCAATTGTCGAATCATCGAGGAAACACGAACGACGACGACGAAGACGACGAAAACGAGAACAACCTCAACGAGGATCACGAGGATCACGAAAATCTCGATCTCCAACAATCCTCTCGTCTCAGGCCCGAAGGTATAAAACTCGAGATCGACGAGATCAACGACTCGCTTCTCAGGGAATCTCATCCTGGGAGCTGCGTTATCTCAAGGCAAACGAACAACAATATACAGGAACAATTAGCTACCTCCCGAGGAAAATTCATCAAGCACGAGGGACGGGAATATCCGGATACGGAAAACGGCGATCATATCGAAGATCTCAATACCGATTCCTCCGAAAAGAGATTGAAGATACTCGAGGATTTGTCCTCACGACAGAATTCCACTCGACAAACAACCGGACTATCTCCGGTTCTTGTCAGCCCACTCAGGGAAAACGAGACGAGGACATCGTCCAGAGAACAGGAGACTGGAACGAACGATCTCGTCGATACGATAGAGAACAAGGTTTGTTTCCTCATTCATTATCATATTTCTACGATTTTTATTATTCACAGACATTTCAAAGATCGACCGAAAATCATTTCAAATACTTCTTGTTCGTTTACGTGTCTTCTGAGACAAATGTATTTGCTGACTCAACAAAATTTTTCGTCGAATCAACGAATCCTGGCGAACAAATAAAATTCGTTGGTTCAACGATATGTTCGTCGCCAACAAATTAAATGTTCGAATCAACCAAATTTTCCGTTCTCCAAGATTCGTTGATCGAACCAAAATTTTCTTCAATCAGCTAATTAATTTTCTCAATTTTTATTTTCGCACACATTCTGTTGATTAATTATGTTTATCCATCACTCGAACGCTTGATTTTTTTTTCCAGCAGACCGAGGAACGGATAGAAGCACCGACGACCGGTCTGCTGAGGGTAAAGAAAGAGGAGGAACTCCAGGAGGCACCGCGCTCAATAAGCTGCGGTGTCAATGCTTCGAGCATCACGAGATTAGGAAATATCGTCGATACGACCAATTCGGAAGTTTACAAAGTTACGGAACAAACAGCCCCCGATACGGGCTTACCGTATCTCGTAAATCGACGCACGAGCCCACCTCCCGAGGACTGGAAGCCACTCGACAAGTGTTTCTTTTGTCTAGATGGAAAACTTCCCCACGACGAACAGCCACCCCTTGTGAGTTTCGTTACTATCGTTATTACCGATAACAACGTCACAGTCAAATTTTCTAATTCACTGAAACAACATGAACAGAATGAAAATTGAGATATTTAAATCGAAATGAAAAGACTCAAAAAGTTTGCATTTCTTATGAGCAGAAGCTCGAAAGTTTTTACCAGCGCGTCAAGTCATTTTGGACTCCTGAGAAAATTTTCTGACAATGACAATGCCGATGAAGCATTTCCTGGGAAATTATTTCTGGAGTCGTTTTAAATTTTTTAATTGTTTGCTCTTGTTGAACGTTGATGAAATTCGGATTAATCGACTGTTTTTTCTGATTATTCTTATATTCAGAGTCCTCAAAGCGAGAGTAGCAGTAGTTCACGATCGGCAGAGTCACCGATGTCGGTACAGGTTGATCCTATGGCGGCTTCGGTTGTCGCTGCTGCCCTTAGCGGTACTTATCCGACTCTACTGCCACAGTGGTGTCTACCGCCAAGGGAATCACCCCTCGTCGCCGTTCAGAGCCATCAGGATGGCTCGTCCGGAGTCGATCAACCCCTCGACCTTTCGGCCAAGCCGAAAAACTTTCAGGTCAGTATTTATTATTCTCGATGTACATTTTTTCACATTTTTTTTTTTTTCAACTGGTTCTTAAGACTCGACGATTTTAGAAGCAAACGAATAAATTTTCAATGAATTTCATTATTTCACGTCATTGTAATTATGATCAATGATTAACATTTTCAATATCAATATCAATCTGTGCGAATTATTGAACAAAAAAAACATTCCTCTCGTTATTGTCATCGAAATTGGGCAAAATTGATATTTTCTTTCATTCTATCGACGTCAGCTTTTTAAAGCAGCGAATATTTACCGAGATTTTTTGACATTTTCATAATGAATTGATCCACAACAGAATTCAGTGAATTTGATTATTTTCATGTCTCATTTCGACGTAAAAAATGTGGCAAGAAAATATTTTCAATACTTTTCGAAGAATGAACCAACTTTTATGAATTCGCACTGTTTCTTATTTGTTTTAATAATTTTTCTTTTTTTTTTTTTTTCCTCTTCAGGACAACCATGTGACGATGGCGAAGCAACAGAAAATACCTCTGAGGATGCCAACGGGCATTGATCCCAAGAGCATCTTCACGTAAGTATTTTTCAAATATTTCCCAGAAGCTCAATGAAACGAAACTATTTTTAAAAAGCCGAAAAAAAAAAGATGAAAAATCGTTAAAATCGGAATAAAAACTGTCACAAATTTTTTTAAATTCACACATTTTGAAAATTTAATCGCGTTTTATCAATGGATACGATTTTTATCGTAAAGTTCAAGAAAAATGTTGTGCTCGTTATCAAAATTGACCCTCGGTTCGAGAAATTCTTCGATTTTGAATGAGAAAAATCTTATAAATCTTCGTTTTAAAATTGAACGGCAGTTTTATTCAATCCGTTTTATTTTTAAATATTCAAAAAAAAAATCTAATTATCATAATTTTATCCGTGCAGAATATCGGGAAAAAAAAATCTAAAAAGTTTGTTCGGTGTGATGCATTCAAATGAAATTCAGACGAATGCAATTATTTTGAAATTAAGCATTTTTTAAAAACTTCCGAGTATTGGGCGTCGTTGGTTAAAAAAAAAAAAGATGGCGTTTTACCGAACGCGATATACCTCGTGACCGAGTTCATGCTTGGACCTATCTCTCTTGCCTCCTCTTTCTTTCTCTTTCTCTCGAGTTTGTCGCGCATCGCGATAAGCCGCGTTCGTCGACTCGTGAGACACGAGCAAACGAGATTCTCTTGTTGCAGCTTTGAACAATAGAGCGAAAAGAGAAGAGCGAGAAAGAAGCCACGTCGTTGCGCGCTACTTTTCTTTTTTTTTTTCTCGACTCACCGACGGTAACAGATTCGCGAAATAATTCTAGTCGTTTTGGCAATGCGCGAATCTTCTATTTCTCTTCGATTTTTTTTTTCGCGCTTCATTTTCCTCGTTTGAATTTCAAGTAATTTTCGGAATTCGAACAAGAAAACCGAGGACAGAAAATTAAAGCGATAAACTGAAAAAAAAAAGAAAAAAAAATCAAAAACGAGAGGTTGGAACGGAGAAGAATTAATAATAAGAAAGAGATCGAAAGAATGTTAAAGGAATAATAAGAGTTTGGGAAAGACATCGATGTCTCCAAGTTGCGTTTGCAGTCGGAACGCACGAATGCAACGTCGAGTGCGAGAAGGCTAAAGCCAAACCGATAAGATTATGGGGCCTGGCGTGCGAAAACGAGCGCACAACGTTCGTGATTTCACATAGACATTTGAGACGAAAGAGAGAGAGAGAGAGAGGAGAGAAAAAAAAGGATTTTTCGTCGTACGAAAAAGATCCCTCGATTTGCCAATTTTTCAGTCCAAAGAGGAATTTCATTCCCAACATATCGAGAAAAAAGAGAGAAAGAATTTGAGAGGGGAGAGAGCGAGAGAGAGATGGAGAAAGACGGAGAGAAAAAGTTCAAATTCAGTGTACACAGATATCGAAAAAGAAAACGTTGAAGATTGCAATACCCGTTGGAAATCCTTCTTAGAGCAAACCTGCGGGAAAGTTTTATACATACGATATACACGTGGATCCGATATCGTTGAAATCGAGACGAATATTTTTATCCTTTTGTGCACTAAACTGCGCCACTATCGAACGTATTGTATGCTTTAGTCCGATAAACGAAAAAAAAAAAACGTTTTCGTAGATTTGAAAACGTATTCAATTGTTAAAATCATCGTGAATTCTCGATTTTTTATTTTTTTAATAAAATGACAGTAGAGCAATGTTGTTAACAATGTAAAAAAAATATATATAAACATTTCGTGGATAGTTGTAGAATAAATTTTCAAGCGAAATACGCCAAGTCTGTAAATTTTTCGTTTCGGAGTATTTTTTCGTCCGTAATGCACTTTGGAATGCATCCGCCAATGCAACAGTGATAAGGAATGTGCCATGAGAGACTTGAAAATTGAGGAGTGGCCCAACAACGATTGCACGCTCGACGAAGATAGAATAATGCATTTCTAAAGAGAACGAGCGAGAAAGAGAATCTCTTTTTTCTCTCTTTCATTCGCGTTATCGTCGCGTTATCAGCCGTCAACGAAAATTCAGCGGCATAACGAAATGCACATTTTATCAAGCACGAGTTCGGGGTCGGACAAAATTAAACAGAAAACTTTGTGATCGGGTTCAACGAACTTTCTCCGGCGGGGCATATACACACGTATAACTTTTTATTCACTTTTATTGAAGTTTCTCCTTCATCGTTTTAACCATTTTCTCCATTTTTTTTGTTGCCCTACATTCGATAGATGAAAAATCATTTTTTTTGTAAACTCGGTTATTTCAAGTTTCGTTTTATTTCTTTCGTACGTTACTACTTCGATTTTCTCACTCAACTTCGTTAATCGATTATTCAAATGTTTCTTAATTCGATTTCACTTTTCTTTTGATTGATATCTCTCCGATATTATTCTCAGGTTTGGCTTCGTTTGCATAAATTTTATCAGTCAAATTCCCTAGAATTCTTGGAATAAAAATAAAAATTTCGTTAAATTTCCATTTTTTTTTCTATCCAATTGTTTCGTATTCGATTCGACTCGATAACGAGACATTTCATCGGATTCAATTCAGAATACGTCGGACCGATAGCCAAAAAAAGAAAGAAAAAAAAAAAAACTGAAATACAAAAATCGATAGAATAAAAAGTTGATTATTTATTTGGATTAATAAAAAGGATTCGATCGAAGAAAACGTGTGAGATATAAAATATGATTTTTGAGCAGCTCGTCATATCGTGCTAAGCCACGAATGACCGGACCAGTTGGTGTCGGTGGTGTTCCGGTGGTTGGTGCTGGCGGGAGTAGGAGAACGTACACCGAGGAAGAGCTCCAAGCCGCACTGAGGGACATACAGAGCGGTAAACTTGGGACACGTCGAGCAGCCGTTATCTACGGAATACCTCGGAGCACTTTACGGAACAAGGTGTACAAGCTCGCGATGGAGCGTGAACGGGACGCGACCCTGAATAGCACCCATTCACACCCCCTCGAGTCCGGTGCCCAAGCCTCAACTACCACCATGACAACAACAACAACATCAACAACAACAACAATATCAACAACAACATCAACAACAACAATATCAACAACAAGAACAACATCAACAACAACACCATCACCAAATACGATCCAAAACGCCTCCGCAACCACTCCGCCCCCGCAAGTGGATGAGGTAGGTTTTGGGGACGAAAACGAGAGTTTGAAAAAAAAAAAAACAAAAAAAAAACAAAAAAATGAAATGAAACGAGAGCTCGATAAATAGCGAGAAATATTGGGAGAAAGAAAGTGACTGAAAATTCTTGAAACAAATAAGATATTTAACGGCTATCAATAACGAGATAAACGAAATAATGAGTGAGGTGAAAGTTCGATCGAATCATTATTTAACGAAGAAGAAAAAACAAACAAACAATAATTCAATTGTATCTCTCGAGGTTTCCTTGCTTCTATGCATTCGAGTAAATATCTTGCTTTTCTTTATTCATCGTTGAAATATTCATTATCTATCCGATGAATAATCTTTTGTAAATAGTAATTGTAAAATTTTTCTAATTTCCGTACCCAAATTAAATACGAATATCGAATATTAAATTCAACGTTTCGTTATAAAAGAAATATAAAGAGCCGGATAACTGCGTATATTTGGTATGTCGTTTTGGCTAGGAAGAACGAATGAAGCTTCCCCAAAACATACCTCTCGCATGGCAAACTCTTCGAGCCCGTTAAGATTTCACTGCTACAACAGATTTGCCTTATACCAACATATTTTTTTCATGTATTTTCCTTCTCCAATAGTTACGACTGTTCAAAGTATCTGATCCTCTGAATTCATGTCTCATTATTATCTTCCCGGGCTCGTTACGAGTCGCCGTGACGCTCAGTAGTGTCTTTTTTTGCATGGGCTGTTTAACTCTTTTAATCACTATTTGTATATAGTTTAACATTCGGCCACTCGACGCCCGCGAGGTCGCGAGACTCGAGGTAAGTTTTTTGCAAAAGCGTTACGAAAGTACGATAAAACTTGGTGGTGAAACCGGTCATTCGTTTATTCACCATTTCTTTTTCATTGACAATTAATTCTTCAATATTTTCTTTTTTTTTTTTATTTTTTTTTTTATCCATTTACTCCACAAGGCCTCGAACGAGTTTTACTTAACGTTTTATTATCATTCAATTGACCCTCGATCGGCAATGGAGTCTCGCGTTCCCTCGGACCTCGAGTTTCCCGTATTATTTTCTTCTTCGTTCCGATATATTTCTTCGAACATTAAAAGCTTTTTTTTTTTGTCAGTTTAAAATCGAATGAACTGCATACTTTTCACCATCTCGCTTCGCCATTTTTTCGTTTACGTTTCAAGGAAATGAAACAAAATAAGAAAAGATAAGAAAATAAAAAACGATATAAAAAATAAAGATACGTCACGGTAAGTTGTTTTTTTGGTGGCACATTTTTTTCCAGCCATTCGTATAATTGCTTTTTTCTCACCTCCCGTTGTTATATAAACCCTTGACATAAAAAAAAATGAAAATAAGTTTTACAGAAAAGTCGTCACATTGTTCTACTTTTTTATAAACAGCTTTACAAGTGTAAAAATTACTTTTACTTCTTTCCCCCATTCCCGCATGATGCTTTCAATCTGACTCTGCAATATTCCGTTTAAACACAAATTTAACCAACACAAACTACTGAAAAAAAGAGCTCGATCCAGCGACTCAAGACACACGTACCGCACTCTCACAATTTCATTTTTTTTAAATCATTTTTAACGTAACTACTGTACTTTGCACCAGTCAAAAACTACTTTATTTTCACAATCGCGTTTCATTGCGAATGGACTGATTAAACACAGCGAAAACGAACTTGCGTCGCGTTTCAATTAAACTAGATTAATGTTAAAAACGATAGATTTGCAACGCGGACGAGCGGTAAATGCAAACTTCGATAATGCCACATTTTCATCGAGATTTTTCAGATAATAATACGTTTTTTTGAACCCACTCTGGCTCACTGCGTCTAATTCTGTTTCTCGAGTAAACTCATCCCAAGTTCAATGGTCGCATTGTTTTAGTCAACTGTTCAATTAACAAAAAAGTTATCCATTTAAAAATTCTTGCCATTTTCGAATAAATCAAATTTGAATCTCGATGAAAATGTACCATCATGAAAGTTTTGATTAATCAGTTAATATTTTTTCAAATTAATCGTCATTAATATTTCTCAAGTTACCGAGACTCGTTGCTACATAAAAACACCTTCGATACATTCAAATGTTGGCTTGAAATTGATATAAAAACATTGTGAAAATTCAGCACTCATTTCCCTGTTGTTAAGTAGAGAAATCGAAGAAAAATGAAATTTCTATTGCCACGTGTCATCACGATATGTTTTTCTCTGGGAGCTTTGTAGAAAAAGTAACATTAACGCATGAAATATTGATTCGACTTTATTGATCAATTTGAATCAGAGTAATAGAAGTTAAAAAATAAATAAATTTTCGTGCCATTTATCATGAAATAAAAATTCGCCCGATCGTCATTGATATTTTTCTTAGATTCATTCGTTTCCCTTCATTAAGATCTGCCGCGTGAAAATAAAACGAACTTAATAAATCAAAGTGTTTTATTCTCGATTCTTCACAGGTTGAGGATAAGGATCTTTCGGGTGCGGAGGAGGAAAAAGAAGTGGAAAAAGCACTGCTCAGGCCTCTGCTGTCGCTCGAAGATCTCGTCAGGTTTTCTGCTCTCGAAGGAAGTGGCAGCGATTCCTTAAGGTCTCTGCTACAACGAGGTCAAGAGACTGGAACCGAATGGCCCGGTTTCGAGCACGCGAACATTGGACCTTACATCCAAAAGATGCTCGGAGCTGCAGCCCCTTTTAAGGGTGAGTTTTCGTTAATTCCTACTCAAAGGATAAAAAATTGTGAGTTTGAATCTTGTTGAAAAAGTGTCCGATAACTTGGTCACAATATTTCTATCTTGTTACTTTACTTTCGATAATATTTTCACCTTAAACAGTTCAAGAAAAAAAAATATGTATATATTTGCACAAAAACGAACTGAATGCTAGGATTCGTTGATGGAAAAATACACTTGCATCGTTCAGTTGCACTTGAATTTATTGTTTTCCAACAAATCTCGTAAGCTTGAAAGGCTGACGAAGCTGTGTAAATTCGCGTCTTAAAAGTAGCCCAGTTTCGATCACGTATGGTGAAACGTGATCGAAAGCGATTAATGGATTTGGGTCGTTTCCATCCTGGAGTTTGTTTCATTTAGCCCTACCAATATCCAGCCCCCTGCATGCATTCTTATTTGCTCTCAATGCCAAACCGGAGTTGACTTCGAAGTTGGAGAAAGAAGGGGAAGGGAGGGGAGTGGGGGTTGGGGTTGCGAAACTTGCCAAAGCGTACATGGCAGTTGGTTTTCTATGACTTCATTAATCGATAGAGAGAAGCCGGGGTATTGCTACTCGTTGCAGTCTTCTTTTGATGATTTTTTGTCTGAACAACACAGACCGGATCAGCCAAATGAGACATTTTTCAAAGTCATTATTGAGAAGCATCGTGTCCAATTGAATCTTTTTTGCATTAAATATACAAAATAATAGATCGATGTTACAATACTTTTGCTCCGACTGACAGATTTTCGTTGTTATCCTTTATGTTAAAAATGAAATGATCGAATGTGCATCCTAACACGAAAAATAATGACTTTGGTTTTGCACAGGTTTAGAAACTCCGGATTATAGAATTCCGGAAGTGATGAGGCGGTTGATGAGCGAGGACAAGAGATTGAACAAGGACGTGAACGGCGATCATATGCAGCAACTCCATCATCACCTGCATCATTCGCAACAGCAGCATCATCACCATCAGCATCATCAGTCACCTCATCAACAAGCGGTGCAACAGCAATCAGGGCAGCACAGAGGACCAATAACGAACGAGGATTTCAATCCGAGTATAGAGGAAGAAGCGAGTGACAGCGGCCAGGGCAGAGCGATATTAAAGATTCCGTCCTACAAGCCGGCGAGTAGTACACCAGGTTCGAGCAAAAACAACGGGGAGCCAAATTCGGCAGCATTTGCCCAAAGTTTCGCAACGAGTGCAGCCGGAAGTCCGGTACTTTTGGACCGCACGAGTCCAGCATTTTCCGGGACGAGCAGTCCAACGAATTCTATCGTTGGCAAAGGGGTTGGCGTTAATTTTCGTGACGTTATCGCTAAAAGCATAAGCGTCAAGTTTCAAGAGGGACAATCCGGTCTCGGTGGACAAACCGGTAGCATGGTTCACAGTCCAACAGCTATGATGACCGAGAGCAATCCCTTCAAGAGGGGAAGATACACCCCGCCACAAACTTCCCAATCCCAGCAACCTAAACCACAATCCCAACAGGACAAATCCAAACCGAACGCTGGTGGCAAAGGCACCAGACCTAAGCGAGGCAAATACAGGAACTACGACAGGGATAGCCTCGTCGAAGCTGTCAGAGCTGTTCAACGAGGTGAAATGAGCGTACACAGAGCTGGTAGCTTTTACGGCGTACCCCATTCTACTCTTGAGTACAAGGTCAAAGAGCGACATCTTATGAGACCAAGAAAAAGGTTTGTCACTTTTGATAGATGATTGAAGAACCAGCTAGACAGGCGTTTAGAACTTGTTTTTTGGTAAAAGTAATGATTGACTAAAAAAATTTAATTTGATCCAGGGATACATATGAATAATTAATTTTTACTAAGAGCAATCCATTTTTTTGGCAATGAAAGAACGTTGCGCCGAGTAAATTGACTTGCAACCGAGTATCATTCACAGTTAGTTTTAAACAATTTTTCTACAAATTTGTGCACAGAGATCAGAAACAGCCGGACGATAAATCAAAAGACTCTTCGGGCGGGGGAAGTTCAATGCGTTCGAGTCTGGCGGACAAGAAACCACAACTGAAGCCCCAGAAAGCGTTCGCGAGCTCGCCAGGAGGGATGCCAGGTGGGCCGAACGGTTTAAAAATGCCACCGTTTCTGGAGGGAATGGCGCCTCTGCCGTTTACCCATCCCTTCAATTTCTGGGGACCGACGCCGTTCATGCCATCGCCGTTCATGCCGGGTGGTCCGAACGTACCGACGATTTTGCCCGAGCAGTATTTCGCGACTCAGAGGATGCGTGGGTTGCAGGAACACCAAAGGAGCGCGATTGTACAGCAGCAGCAGGCTCAACGAGAACGGGACGGAATCGCTGGGAGCGGTGGAAGTGGCGGAGGTGGAGGTAGCACAGAACCAGGAACGTCGAATTCCCGAGGCTCCTCGATGGTAAAATCGACGAGAGAAATAGCTGAGAGTCTGTACGACGGTACGGGAGCAAATGGAAGTTTTCTCGACAATCTCATTAGATCGAGCCTCGAAACGGGCATACCGAGGGATCAACGAGCAATGGCAGAGGCACGCAGCAACCAGCAACAGCAACAACAGCAGCAGCAGCAGCAACAACAACAACAACAAGCACAACAACAAAACTCTGCGCAACAGCAGCAGCAACGCGAACGCGAGAGAGACCAACGAGAACGTGATCATCTGCCTGAAGCCATGAGCAGCAAAGCTCTGATCGATCAATTGTGCCGAAATTCACGACGTACACCATTGCCAAGAATGACTCACGACAGCAGCGAAGACGAGAGTTACCGAGGCTCGAGCACTCGAACCTTACCCGATCGACCGGAAAGAGTACCAACGGTCGATCTCAGCCAATCACCCACCGACAGATCCAGAATCGATGAGCAGTGCAACGATCGCTTGACCTCTCCACCCACTCCCATGTCCATCACCAGAACCGGTAGCAGAGACGAGGACAATACGAGAGAATCCATGAGGCTTCTTGATCGCGCTAGTAGAGAAAGGGAGATTCACAACGGCGGACAACAGCAGGAGGATCGAGAGCATAGGAAAACACACGGGAGTATGCAGTCCCAACAGATCAATCATTATCCGGAAATGCATAGTCTCTATCCCGTCTCAAATGACAAAAAAAGTGCCTGTGATAGTAAGCTTATAGTTGATCATTCGAGCCAGAAAACTCAACAACAGCACAAAGATCTTGGGAACGTTGGTGGCCTCGTTGTACAACTTCAAAGGGGTTACAATACCTCGTCGAGTCGAAACTCAACGACGACCTCTCCAACCACGACATCTGCAGCCGTCAACGAACAATCCCAAAATAATACTCTTTCGAATACCACCGGTCAAGTCAACACCGGAGCACACGAGCAACGAGGATCCGCTGTTCTCCCAATGGAAGAATCCGTAGAGCAGTAAGACACGAAATATACGTCGCCATTGACGTTTGCATCGTACGATCCCTACGAAACTACCATTAATCAAACGAATTTTTATTTATTTTAAGTATCTCTTCATTCCTCTATTTGTCCATTTTATTATTGCTTTTTGTTTTCCTTGCAAACCGAACACCAAGTCTGAACAACTTTTTGTTGACTACTGTTTCATATTATGGGCAATGCTAAGAGAAACACAATATTTCGTTTCATTACGACGATGCAAACCTCAAGAACGTCGATTTATAATCACGGATACATTTTATATCCGTAATAGATAAGAAAATTTCGTAAACATTAGGATGACGGCTAAAAGATTTTGAAACTATGACAAATAGGGACTAAATATTGAGCTGAAAGATCACTCTTTTTTCTCGCGGATTTGACGCATGAAACGGTTATGTTTAGGGATTATCGCACGTTTGACGACAGGAGAATATTCATCAACGTATTTCGTGAATATCGTTAGAAATTTTCGAAGTCTCCCATTCGCACGACGATCGAGGATCAACTAAAAAACAACCACTGACTGCATAACTACTTCATTGAAATTGAACATTTTTTAATGTTTATTTTTGTAATCCTCGTTCGTTCGTACCGGAAATGAGTACTTTTCGATACTTTAAAATGCATTTCGTGATGATATGTTGATCAGTAATTATCACAAATTTTTAACTTCACAATTAACGTAAACATTTTTCTCTTGAATGGGCAGGCAAAAATAATTAAAAAAATTATTGTATTATCTGCAATTTTTTTTTTTTTTTTGCACCGGAAACGAATCAATTCTAATGGAACAATTGAGAAACGTAATTGTGAATGAAACACAAATGAAACTCATTTGAATTTTCATTCGAAGCGACGGAGAAAATTGACGGTTTTTCATCTGTCAGACTTTCATTTCCGGTGCTGCTCGAAAAAGTAGCGAGTCTTAAAATATAATTCCTCTACCCAAAAAATATTCCATGTCGAAGAAACTGTTCGAAGTAATTTCAGGATAGAAGCGAGATTAAGAGCGAATATAAATGCTGCAAAAAAAAAAAGACGCGGAAACAAAAGTTGAAATCATCCAAAATGAACTTTACGAATCGATCCCAAAAGTGACACACGTTGCACGGTTCGATGGGTGACGAGAGAGGAACGAAGAGGAAGGCGATAGAGAAACGTTTCGTTGAGTAAAATTGAAACACCTTCGAAGCGACTATCGTCTTGGACCAGATTTTTTTTTCTCTCCACCCGTCAAACCATTGCCACCAAACTCATCAACAGTTGACGCTTGCGTCAAGTGTTGATGAGTGAAATATAGAGAAACAAAGAAATGAGAATAAACATTGACGAAAATATATCGGAGACGATAAGCCCACATACGCGAAACACATGAAAAATCTTACCAATAATTTCATCGGTAACAACAGAAAAATAAACTATAGATATATACACACGATACACGAGAACGAAAACACGAGAATCAATCGACACGATAAATAATATTGAAAAATACACAATTGGTGCTGTAATGGTACACTTTATAAACGAGGGGTCAACGGAGAAAAATAAAAACAAACAAACAAACGATCGATTAGGTATGGAGAGACAAACTCACACTCACACACTCACGAACAATTGTTACGAGAATTAACAATACAGAACCAATTGACACTTAAAAAGTAAAAGAAGAAAAAAACCAAACAAACAAACAACAAAACAAAAACGGTTATTTATACTATAATACTATGATGACACAAAAAAAATGCGCGCGCACCAAGAACCCACCCGCACACACTTACTCATTGACACACTGAATAAAATGAAAAAAAAAAAAACAAAAAAAAAAACTAAAAATACGGAGATATCTTTGAACGGTGACACTCGCGAGAAAGAGATTAAAATAGGAAGAAAACGATAAGGACAGAAGGAGAAGAAGAGAGAGAGAGAGAGAGAGACGGTTTCACCGAAAAAACTAATAAAACAGACAAAAACAAACAAAAATATACGAAGGGGCAGGCAAGAACAAAAAAGTAAACAAAAAAACATTGAAACACAACGTATTTTTTTTCCTCTATCAGTGTAAAACTAAAACCTAAAATATACTTACCTACTATTAACATAACTTAACTGTTAAGAAGGCGACATAATTATATAAGAATAATATATTATATATAAATATATATATACATATATTTTTGGTCATTACGAAGTATGCGACGAGTTATTACGAAGAAGATAACAAAAGAAACAAAAAAAAAAAAAAAACAAAAGAAAAACCATAAAATAATAAAGTTTAAATAAAAGGAAAGAGCCAAGACTTTTGTTGGCGTGCGCGATATAGAAACAAAGAGAAGAAAAAAGAGAAAGAGAGAGAGAGAGAGAGAGAGAAGAAGAAAGAGTAATGAGAACGAGAAACAAAAGATGAAAGAATTACGATAAAGAAAAAAGAAGAATATAAAAAACAAAGATTAGGCAAGAGTGAGACTACGTGGAGAGACGTTTTCACAAAGCGACAATATTCTCTGAAATCTTCAGTTTTTTTGTTCCGGCCACATACATTATACGTGCCTGGACTCAGTAAAAAAAAATAAATAAATAAATAAATAATCGTTTTAACGCTTTCAGTCCCGTGGCTCGTGGCAACTACTGTTTTTTTTTATTTTTGTTTTTTTTTTTTTTATATCACATCGGGCATTCTGCGTAAATGATTTGTTCTGCCAAAAACAAAATCATGAAAGAGACAGAGCTCCCTGATATTTATCTATTTACGAGACTTTGCGATGTCGCGCTGTGAATGTTTAAAGAATTTAGAAAATCGGTGATAGCAGTTTCGTGGATACGAATAAAAAAAAAAAAAAAAAAAAGTTATTGAAATAAAACAATGCACGATCGATTAGGATGATTTAAAAAGTATATAAAACTTTCAGGAGAAATATTCAAAAGTACGGGCCATGCCCTTGTATCGGGTCTTTTCTCAATGTAACTAAACTGATTAAAAAACTAAAGTAAAAAAATTATAAAAAAAAAAAAACAAAAAAAAAATACGAAAAATAAGAAAAATTATTGAGAAACAATTTCTTAAGCGTTCATTCAACTTTTTGATACAAGATTGAAATTTTCTACCAATCGAACGGTAGCGTAGCGTTCTTCGATGAACCGTAGGATCCTCCTTTATATCAACAAGCCCGCGTTAGTAGCGAAATTATGAACGAAAGATAAAAAAAAACTACAAGAATATATAACGACGAACTAACGGAACTGATTGGAAGAAAAAGAGAAGTTCGTTCAGTGAAAACGAGATTTTTTAGGATAAGATCAGTCGATCAGAGTCATGATTTGTTGCAAATTCATCATTCGAACTGCGAAAACTGGATGAAACACCGAAAAAATCGATACAACCTGAAGCGAATTGCGATAAAATTGATAGAAAAAAAATTAACATTACACGTAAAAATACGTACAAATATCATTTGCTGAAAAGAATGAAAAAATAAAAGAAATGTCAACTCTTATATCGACGTGCATATAAGTACGAAAAATATTTACGTGCACGTTAATCGAGGTTTTTTTTGTTATTAGTAAACAATTATTGTACAAATTTTTACTGTGCAAAATAACAGTTGAATATTTTTTCTAATAATTATAAGCAATTTGTATAAGTTTGTGAGAATTTTTCGGTATTTTATCCAGTTCTTGACGTTCAATTTCTAATTCGAAAAAAAAGTGATTAGGCGAAATTTTGACAATTTTGGATTCGGTTAAAAATGATTATGAGATTTGAGCCAAATCAGTTGAAAAATAACAATCGAGCGCGATCGAAGTTCTTTGTTCTAACGAAAATTGCGTTGCGTCGCGAGCGGATAAAAATATGAGAATTAATGAAACAAAAAAAAAAAACAAAAACGAAAGAGGAAAACATAACGAAGTACCTATCGCTATCTTAGATAGTCGCAAAAGAAATTGAAAGAAGCAAAAACAAAAAACAAAAAAAACAAAAAATACCTTCCCCTATATTACCAGCCCCGTGACCGTCCCAGCCCTGTGAAAATTTTCCCTTCCGCCCCGTCTAAATTTCCAATATTTACACGCGCGTTCTACACGGTCGCGAACCATTTTAAAAATCATCAAATAATGTACATCCAACACGGACACGAACACACATGAAAACACACACACACACACACACACATTCACGAATGAGGGACATTGCGGAAGAGAAATGTCGTGATTAGAAAAAAAAAAAAAAAAGGAAATGACACAATCGTGAAAATGAATTTCTATCGAAAAAATAATAAAGAGAAAATGAAAATAGAGTGAGGAGAAAAAATTTCAGAGATAAAGAATGAGGCATAAACGATAAATATATTGAAACGATCGATGAGAGAAAAAAAAAAAAAAAGCTTTCGTCGATGATCCGTTGGACCAAAATTTGTGCGAGGATCGACAGAGAGCGAAAGTAACGCGAAATCGAGTCATTTTAGGATGTAGATTTTTTCTTCCCGCGCTCTCTTCGCGCGGAAATACTTTCGGAAAGTTAAACAACAACAAACAAACAAAAAAAATATAAACCATGAGAAAATAAACGAATGGACTCTCGATAAAAGGATTTTGAACTCGGACGAGATTTTGAAACGAGCGTTTTGACCGGACGAACGAAGAAGAGAAGTTATTAAGACCGTTTTTTACACGCTGTAGTGAAAACAAAAAAAAAATTTCAAGAGAAAAGACATGACCGAATGAAATAATGAAAATAAACATGAGTTGATGCATTTCGGCTAAAAGAAAAGTATATATAAATATATATATACATTTATATATATATATCTATGATACGCAAAGGAAGTAAATTAATCGGAAATGAAAAAATATCGCGAGAAATTGAAGGAGACCGCGCGTACCCCATCATCAACTCTTATACGACTGAAACTCTAGGCTGTACATAAAAATTTAAGGCATGTATATGTTCGGTGTTGAAAAAAAAAATTTAACGAAAAAAAAAAAAATCTCAAAAATACACATTTCCCTTAAAAATAAACGGAAGCAAAAAAAAAAAACATAAATTCTATAATATGAAAACTACAGTCGCATATTAAGCAAGGCTAAACGAAAAATCTATCTCGGTGTTTTGGAACTAACCTAAAATTTACGATATTTAAATGGGAAGTGAAGCAGCGAAAAGTAAAGAAAAAAAAAAAAAGGAAAAAAAAATAATAATAATAATGATCAAAGTTATTATCGAGTGTAAACATTTAAAGTCTCTTCGTAGGGTTAAATCGCAGAAAAAAAAAAACAAAACAAACATAAATTAAAACAGAAACACGGCAAAGAAGAATGCACTAATCATGATTGTGTGTAAACGTAATTTATTCAAAGTCTAACGCAAGGAAAGAGAAATTGGACGCGGTATCAAACAGACAAAAAAAAATCAATCGGAATCGAAAAGAAATAACACACGAACGTAAATTCAAATGAGAATCATTCGAATAATACATTTTCCTCGAACAAAAATTCCCATCGGTTGATCAAAAGCCCTGTTTGCTTCAAACAGGGCACACAACACTTTTTACATTATTGAAAAGAAAAAAAAAAAACTAAAAACAGTTGCAAATATAACTAACCCCAATCACGAATTCCGAATATTTGACGCCACGTGTGATATTTTTTGAAACAATCGACTATTCTTCGAAATGTCCGTTGAAAACGCGAGGCTTAAATACATAAACACATTTCGTACGAAACATTGTCCTCCTCGACCTTCGCTCCCCTACAAACCTCACCCATCTTTTTCCCCCCGTAGAATAAAGCAAATGCGTTTCGATCTATTGACGAGAAATTAAGTAGGATAATTAACGATATTCCCTTGTCCACCTCAATTCCTCATTTCCCCCTTAAAAATACATTCAGATATATCGAAAGAAAAATAGAGAAAATGCCCGAGTCCAACTTTAAGAAAAAAAAAAAAAACAAAAAAAAAACAAACAAACACTGAGAACTTCAAATAAGTAAACAAAAAAACACAAATTTATCGTTAGATGTGAAATCTATATTATTGTACGAACGATATATTGCTAAACTATGATTGTCGTTGTTCATTATATGATTGCGATTCACTGCGACGTAACAGTCTTGATAGGTAGAATATCAAACGAGGTGTCGGAATTTTGGAAGGTCGACGTTTCTCCGGTAATAATCGCGTGCAATTCCAAACGAAAAAAAAAAAAATAAATAAAAGACAATGAAATAAAATATTTCCAAGGAAAAAGTGCGCCTGAAATAACGATTCGATTACGTTTCTGATTCCCCGAGCTTTTATCGTCGCAAATATAAAAATCCGAATTCGATACGTCGCGATATCTATCAAAGAATTTTCAACTCCCAAACTTATCTCGTCGTTTTCAATTTTTTTTTCCTGTTGTTCGAACTCCGTGAATAAGTTTTCTAAAAGAGATAAATAAAAATATTTAGATCGCAATGCACTCGGGATTTTTTATCACAATAAAAGAAAAAGAAATAAATATCGATATTCGAAAAGTAAAAATCGAAGATCCGATCGATAGTTCAGGCGCTATTTTTGACTTTTGAAAAATTAAAAAAATAAAATTGAATTCTGTTTACAAAAGGATGTGAATTTCGGTTCCCAGTAATCATACAAAATCGGGTTATAAATAACGTTTCAAAATTTTATTTCCATGACTCGTGTTTATGTTTTCGAAAAATTTGTCGTTGAGGTCGAACGCGATTTTTCCTGGAGATACGAACGACGGGCCAATTAACCGGCGCGTACGAATAAGTTAGCGAGAAAGAGAGAAGAGAGAGAGAGAGAGAGAGAGTGCGACAGAGAGGGAAAGAGGAAAACAGAGAAACAGAGAGAGGGCAAATTTTTAAGATTAAATGAAGATATATTATATTAAAATATCTGTGATGTAAAGAAAAAAAAATAACAAAATTTTGATGTATATTTTTCACAAACATATTGTAACCAGCTAGTGTATATGTAATAAGGTTACCGATTACTATAATGTATAATTAACATACGGAGGAGAGCAAAAAGAAAGCAAAGAAAATTAAGCAAAGTGTGACGCGAGACAAAATATTAAGAAAAAAAAAAAAAAATAAATAAAAAAAAAAAATAAAACGATTGCGAGGTCCACACAAACGCGGTGGTCGAACGGGACCAAGATGGCGGCAAGTTAACCGGAATATCGGCACCGAAGATTCCCGTCTTTACTGTATTATAAACGTAAACAAAAAAAGGATAACAAAGAAACAAAAACAAAATATCGTATACGAGAGTTTCTCTTTAAAATTCCATTTCGATATAATAAACGGCTCACTGGATTAGACGGTGATTTTAAAAAATAAAAAAACGAAAGAAAAAGTAAATCGTGTTCTCAGCTCGAATGTTCTCGAGTATTAAAAAATTTTGACGTACGAACAAATATGTTTTCCGGCGGGTCGATGTAGGTGAAAAACAAAGTTACATAAAAATAAACGAACGGGAAGTTTTCGTCCGATTGGCTCTGAAACGGCTCAATGTCAGCTACCTCAGAATAACGTCACGTTTGGCGCACGTTTTTAGCACGACGTCCGTTTCTCAAATCTAACAGACGGCACAAAGTTAATTTGGTATTTGATTTGAAAATTAATAAATCGAATGAAATTGCGAGAAAAAATTATTGCGGAATTGAATAATAGAGCCGAAATTCGTTGACACGCGTGGACGTCGCTATTTTTTGCATATTCAGATCGAATGATTTATGATACTTTGGAAAGGATTTTTTCGCAGATAACTTTTTTTATCAATAAAAATACTTCATCGATGCTTTGAATCGTCTGTGAGACTCGGACACACTCGCGTTTATGAGGATTTAAAAGGGAGGGGGTGGTGGGAGACGTGGGGGAATGGTCTAAGCAGTTCCAAATTGTGCCTAAGTTTTGAAGTTACGTTTTTGTACTACTCGAGCGCAGTTAACTAACGATATTTGTAGAAGCCAAACTAAAAAGAAGAAGCGAAACAAACAAACAAACAAAACTAAGATAACGTTCAGTTCCAACGACGATACTACGAGGCGTTCAAACTGTGAGAATGAGGATTTTAGGAAAAGTAGAAAGAAAAAAAAAAAAAACGAGAGAGGAAGTGAATGAGAGCGTGAAAATTTGGACGAACGAGGTGTAGTTGAGAAAAAAATATCGAATAAATCCTGACATTTATAAAAATAAGGGTCGAAGGGTCAAAACGATATGAGAGTTGAAGTTTTTTTTTTTTTTTTTTTTTTTCAATTTATTTTTCAATTTATTTTTAGCAAAAATAATGATAAATAATACCTCCTGCGTCTCAGGGCCACGCCGGCCGCCATCTTGAGTTCCAATATTAACGTTCCGTTTTTGTCGAATATATAAGTGCAATTAGGTACACTATGATAAACACACTTACACGTTGAGCGAGAGAGATTAACAGAGAGAAAGAAAGACAGTGAACTAAATCATCACCGTTCCACGATCAAATTATCGTTTTTCGATAGAATCTATTTTTATTTTTTACAACAATATTATCCAACCGTTATCCCATTTATACAGAGTAAAATACAATTTTCGAAGATATTCATTTCACTCGAAAAAAAAGAAAAAAAAAAAAAAAGAAACGAATTCATTTCACGTTGAAACAAAAATTTTTTTTTGGCATTTATTATTGCTTGAAAAAAAAATTGGAAATAGATTCGAAAAAATAATAACAATATGTGCATCGCTGAAAGAGGCATTTTTTTTCAAAAACTTGAAATATCTATCGTCAAAATATGATTCGATCACGGGCTGTGAAGGTTGGATTATAAATTTTGCGTCGACGTCGCTGATTCTCGGAAAAACTCGAAAATAAGCGGAAGAAGCCACGGCGACGCAAAGAAAGAAGGGGAGGGGGGAGGGACAAAAAAACTGTTACGCGCTAGGTTACCGTTTAAAAAGAAGCAAATTCTATTTTTAATTCACGCATTCTCGCAATGTTGGGATTTTCGTGATCAACGAAGTGCTGGCCTGTCGTCCATAGACACACTCACACCACGTACACACTTAACAATGAGAAGGGCAAACTAAGCTCGATTAATTAAGATCCCGACGATAATTGAAAACTTGACAAAGAAAATTCGTGTCAAATCCTCTGCAATGTTTCGACCCGAGACGCATTTCATTTTCATATTCCATTTACGTTTTATCGACAATTTCGTTCTGTCATGTTTTTGATCTCTGAAGAAACGCAATCATGAATGTCTTTTTTCAACGAATACAACAAAAAATTGAATCGAAATTTCCATTCCTCGTGTTGAATCGATTCCCATTTTAAAAAATGCATCAATATTTTTTCAATTAATAATCAAAAAAAAAAAAAAAAAAAAAAAAGTCTCATTGAAAATTGCACGAGGAAAACTGAAAGAGTGATCACGAATTTTGGTATTGCAAACGTGTATTTTAGTCTCGTTCGTAGTTCTGGTACCTTCCAATTGGCTTTAATTCGTACTCTAAGTTCTCTAGTCATCCAATGACTCTAAAAAAGCGTTATTCGCTATAACAAACGTATACGCTGTGACGAACGAGACGTATCGTAAAATACAACGTTGCAGAAATTAATTCAAATTATGACGACACATGGTTGCCTCAGTTATTTCACTTAATTTTTCATTTGATGTATAGATTTTCGAGAAAAAAAAAAACATATTTTTCGGTTTATAATGAATTTTGGCTGTACGAGGGCAACGATAAGGAGACTTGACGCTCAAAAATTCGACTACGCCATATCCGATTTGTTTTCACACCGAAATAATTCGTATTCACAATGGCATACGAATGATTTTCCAAAATTTCCTTTTTCGAGAAGTAAAAAAATTGACTAGTTCATAGAGGCATGGGTAAAAGGGGACGACAAAATTTTGTTGAGATAAAATTTCGAAAATTTTATTTTCAATATTTTTCAATAGAATTTTCGTTTCGGTGATTCCGACAAAGAGCGTCAATTTTCTCGATAAATCTTTCAAAAATTCTCATTCTTTACAGTCCTTTTTATATTTTCGTCGGGATTAATTAATCGCGTAAGACTTTGACCGCGAGAATGACAACATAGGCAAATCATCGTAGGTCATCGGACTCACTGAGAAATGAAATAAATAAAATCGTAATAATTGACGTTAACGAAATTATAGGTACCAATTGAAATCGAAATATAGAATAATAGTTGTTTAATTATTATGATTTTGATTAATATTAGTAGTAAAAAAATA
This sequence comes from Campoplex capitator, assembly GCA_037576405.1. Classification (NCBI taxonomy): domain Eukaryota; kingdom Metazoa; phylum Arthropoda; class Insecta; order Hymenoptera; family Ichneumonidae; genus Campoplex; species Campoplex capitator. Next base: position 7,752,104 of record JARBWI010000003.1, read on the forward strand.
AAAAAGGAGGGACGAAGGATAAAAGTAATTTTTCATCATCGAAAATTGTGTTGATCGTTAATGCTTGGTTGGAAAATCAGTGAAACGGATGACCTTGGATGTGAAAGCCTAAGTTTGAGTAAAAGTTAGCAATTAGGTGTTAAATAGAAATGAGATGAGAGAGATGAAGAAATGGCGCTGTTACTACGTGGCTAAAATTCGGTAGTATCGTAGCGTGGCGCTTTAGTTGTTTGTATATCATGTTTTTTCTATAAACTGTCAAGCACCTCGTTCGCCTAGCCTCGTCGTGATAATCATACAATAATTCGATCGTCCGTTAAGTTAATTTAAGACAAAAAAAAATCCCGTAATTAAGAAAGATAAAAACAGACCCAAAACAAAATATCTTACACGAAAAAAAAAAAAAAGAGAGAAAAAGAAACGACAGATTTTTCCATATTTTATAAATTTTATTCACATTCGCGTATACTATTACGATAATTAAAATGGACCAAGGAATTTCGTACCTTTTATCCCTTAATAAAAATCAAAAATAACAAAAAACAAAAAACAAAAACACTTTACGATTAAAGAATAATGAGAAAAGACAAATTGCCTAGAGCATAAATATCAAGACATTCCATCGACTTTCCATTTTTGTTATTCAACTCTGACTATCGTTGTTCGAGATTTACGAAATAACTAATATTCCACTTATATATTCGTTTATTACGAAAAATGTTTATCAATTTTTTCAATATATATATATATATATAGAGAGCGATTGAAAAACGAAGAGATAGGTAGAAAGATTTAATAATAAAAATCAAAACATTCCCAAGCGAGGCTTGTTTATAATTGTTTTATTTAAAAAAAAAAAAAAAAACAAACAAATGAAAACTCAACCGGACGATCGAGATCTCGTAGCTCACGTTGAGGTTAGGTGAACTTTTTCGCAAAACAGAGTTTAATCATTTGTAAACTGCTCGAAGAAGAGAATGGGTAACTTTGAACTATCCTAACGAACGAAAGAAGTTAAGAAACAATAACTACAAACAAACAAATAATAAACAAATAAATAATTAATAAATAACTAATTAAATAAATAAATTAATAGATAAATTTAATGAAACCGGCAAAACCCGATACCCAGCATCCCTGCCGTTAAACTTGCAATTTAATCCTCTCATAATCACAAGCTCCGAAAGTTATTTATACACATGTATGTAATGAAGAAAAAAAAAAAAAAAAAATACACATGCGTGTATAAAACCGCCCAACCCCAGCGCAACTCTCCCACAGGTTCAATGAAGCTCACAAACACATGACACGAAATGCTCACAGGATTAAACGGGAACAATTCATACAAATGATACATTCACTCCGTCTCAAGAAAAAAACAAAAACAAAAACATACAGGTTCACACAGACAATAGAACAGCCACTTTTTACCGAAGACATTGACACACAAACAAAGGCACACAAACTCGCAGAATCGCGCGTCGTCACGCGCGCCGTAAAACAATACCGTAACAAACATAACCAATAATTAAGAAAAGAAAAAAAAAAAGTGAAATAAGCTTGTGTTACGAAATCACAACACTGTGTATTCCGTGTACAAGTAACAAAACAATAATAATAGTCACAGTATAACACACAGAACGCAGCAGTCTGCTCCACTAAAGCTCGTAATATTGAGATAAAAATACAGTAATCCAGATAACAGGTCGTCTCCTCACAGTTAATCGCGAAAAACCGAAAGTGCTTGTTACTCGCATTGTCCAAAGACGAAAGTGAAATTCGAACAAAAAGGAAAGAAAAAAAAAAAAACAAAAAAAAACTAATCGAAATGTAAATAAATAGAATGAATGAATGACGCAACTTATTGCCTCCGCGTTGTTTTCAAACACGACCAATATGAGATTGCATATCACAAAGAACCAATAGCGTTTTAAAGAAAAAAAATATAAACACGTGGGAATCAAATTAGAGATGAGATAAGAAAAATGCGGATTATCGAAAAGTATAACGAGTTTTATGAAAAGCTCGAAGAAAATTTTCTCCGGGACTTTCTCATCACGGTTCATTTGTTTTCTCGCTTAGTATTTTTTTTTTTTTTTTTTTTTTTCTTCCTCGCGATTCCTTTCGTCTTTCGCTTTTGCCTGACTTCACGCGGTCATAACTTCGCAAGAAAAACAACGCCAACCTAACCAAACAGATAAAGCTGGCACCGGTTGCAAACTCACCGGTGTCGAACTAGACTTCATCAAACCGGCAACAACAGCAACAGCAACAACAACAACAACAGCAACAGCAACAATAACAATAACACATGAACAATAGGCATTAGGGCCAGGGTCAAATCAGGCTCGCGTAAAGGTCGCTCGTTTTTATTGTCCCTCAAGCTGCTCTATTATGCTGGGGACATTTTTTTCGAGATCGATCAATATCGCCCGCGATATCGTCCCTCGGTCCAAAACTACAAAGCATAATAATACAGTTATCAAAAAGACAGGAAAAATAAACAAACAAACAAACAAACAAAAAATATATATATTATATATTAAAAGTACAGTTAAATGTAATTTGTCGTCATATCCAAGCAGCGATTGAACGAAGCATTGAAAACTTTGACGCAAAGAGATTAATTAAAAAATTAAAAAAAAAGAAAAAAAAAACAATACAAATGTGAATGTAAAACGGATCGTTCGATTTCGTAGAGACGTTCGAGTTTTTAATGAAAACGTGCTCTTTCCGGCTTATTCGTGCAGTGAAAAGACCGAGAAAGAAGTAACATTTTTTCTCCTCGTATCTCGAGATCGAACGAATTTCCCCTCAAATCAAAACCTGCAGTCAGCACACAGAAAACAGATAACAAACAAAAAAAATCAATAAACAAATAATAATAATAATAATATGAAATACTAAAGTGCAGAGAAAACAGAACTACATCGTGCATGTGACATGCATATATGCGACTATATTATATATTATAAACATTACGTGCATATTTAAAAGCAACAACAACAACAACAACAAAGTATATTATTAATAACGCGAAAAAGTACTATATTATTATTATCATTCATTATTATTATTATTATTATTATTATCATTTTTATTATTATCATTATCATTATTAATATTATATTGAATTAAATGACGATAAAGTGAAAAACAAAATGCAAAAAAAAAACAAAAAAAAAAAAAAAGACAACAAACGAGAAATAATTAAACAATATAACATTCCAACCGTCAATGTGCCACACGTTTTTTTAATATTCTCTTCGTACGAAACGATTTGAAGGGAAAAAAAATACCACGATTGCATTCGTGCAATACGCCCCCCCCCCCCTGCCTCCTCCTCCTCCTCCATGTGCCCCGCCAAGCCCCCTTGACCCTAAAAATCCACATGTACACACGAGATATTCCACATACGTACACAACTCACACTTCGTCTCGGTTTAAAACTCATCGAGAGACCGCGAAGTTTCGGTTAGATCCGAGAATATTTCCAATTGTAGATAACCAAAACGATAAATAAAAGACACACATGATCGAATTATTATTGACGTGCGGCTGAGAGAGTGAAGAAATTTTTTTTTTTGGTGTGACTGACGGAGACGCGAGAGGAGAAAGAAAATTGAAATAATATTCGTTGACGCGATTAATTTGAAATAAAAAAACAAAATTATTTTTATCGATGAGAAATCAAGAAAAAAAAATGATAAGAAACAAATTGAGCATACGGAATGGAAAATAATGACGTTTCCGAAAAATTCTTTAAGCTGCTGTACGGTTTCCTTTCTATTGCTTTGTTTTGATGGGAAAAATTTCTTCCTCTTTCTTACCCGCCAGGCATTACATTATCTCTCATTCTTCATTCGTTGCTTCCCCTTTTACACACACGAAAACACTCATATGTATAAAAAAAATATATATATATGTATATACATATATACATACATATAGGTAATCCGCATTTGCTGTACGAATTATTGTTGCTATTCGCGTAACGTGTATCGATTAAACTCTCCTGAAAAAAAAAAAAAAAAAAAAAAAAAAAAAAAAAAAAAAAACTATGATAAAAAGCAAAAAAAAAAGTACTATACCCACGAAACATTCGTCACGAAAAATCCCGTTCAACAAATATGCAACAGAGACGAGAAGATTTATTCGTCTTCAAAGTTTCTTCGATCGATAAGAAACTATTGGAAATTCGATTATTTGACTCGAAGAAAAAATCATATTAATCGTACATTTTTCTATCGATTTAAATAAACGTTAATTTCCTATGTTTTCCACTCTTGATTGATGAATCTTGGAAGAGGACTAAATGATACAGGCACAGCAGCGCTCAAATGCGCTCGCTTTATTATATAGTCGTGCGAGACATCTACGAAAATATTTTCATACTCGTATTTTTTGGTTTTTTCATTATTATACACGTACCAACAGCAGCAGCAGCAGCAGCAGCTCAGTATACAAGGAGAAATAATAATGACAGAGATTACGAGAACGAGACTATTTTCAAGATATTTCGCATGTCCGGATTCTCCACAATACAAAAAACTATACCTACAATTGTATATTATAAATTAGGCAGAATTGACCTGAGCCAATGAAAGCTCGAGACTTTCGCGCGTGACTCGTGCGTAGAGTTGATACGATTCTCTCCGAGAATTTTTTCGATTTTTCGTCTTTTATTACAGGAATAAATAATTCTGTTATTTGATTGAAAAAAAACAAAAAAATAAATTTAAAAAAACCCACGTGGAGTCACGCCGAAGGTGGTCAAACCTGTAAATTTACTGGATTTACAAGAAAAAATAAAATAAAACTTCGTAGTAACGATATTTAAAAACAAATATATATATTCGTAATCGATTACACACGCGTTTCGTGAAAATTTTACAATTGCGTACGATCGATTTGTAGTAAGCCCCTCTATCTTCGCAACCCAATGCACTTTTATTGATCCTCGAAACGAGATGAGTTTAGGCAGTGTGCGAACGAAACGAAAAAATATACACAAACACATACACACACGGACACATAAGAACAGGAACAAGATTGAAGCAAAATATGATTAAAAAAAGCAGCATAAAGACCGAATCGTTAAGAAGTTTTTTTTTTTTTTAACTATGAAAAACACCTGCTACCCCCGTTCTCTCCCCGAAAAAAAAAAAAGTAATATGACGAACGATAAATAGCCGTTTTGATTGATCGAAGAGCGTTAATCGATTATTGATTCATTATGATTAACGATCATCGTCGATTGATAAATGTGAAATTATTATTATTATTATTATTGCTATTTTTATTACTATTATTACTATTTTTATGTCTATAATTACGATTATTATTGCTATTTTTATTATTAATATTATTATTATCATTATTATTATAATTACGTATTAATTGTACGGTTAAGTGCGTCTAGAAATTAAGGTGTAGAAATTTTACTGTGGTACAACTGCTCGAATCACGATTATGTGTTTGAAAATATGAGAGACACACAAGCGGATAGCCGATGATTTATTTAAGTCGCGCTAACGGTACAACGGTATAAAATGAGAGAAAATGGGAATGTGAGTGAAAGAAAGTAGAAAAACAAAGAAACAAACAACATAAGAAATAATATTTGAAAAAAAAAAAAAAAAAAAAAACAAAACTTGAGTCGAAATAACGAGAGCGGGCACCGCGAAACTAATTTAGAATGCGAATTATCGATGATTATTAATTATTAAATATATTATTGTTGTAAAGAACGAAGATAAAGAATGTTCTGGAACTGTGAATGAATCAATCAATTCCGACATGATGCAAGCTAAATATGAAAACAAAATTCAAGACAACAAAATAGTGCGGAGAAAAAAAGAAATGTCCATAATTTAGGTTATGGCGAGTCGAATTTGATTTGAAAAAAAAAAAAAAAAAAAAAAAAAAAAAAAAATGGAGTTAAACGAGGAAAAAAACGAATAAAGAATTGAGAACTGTATACATCTCCTGTATATATGTATTTGTATATTTGTATACGGTGCATATATATATGTATATATACACGGGCGTACACACCACGTGATTTAATCTCTACCGATATCGAACCGTATTTTTCTCGACGATTTAACCTCACTATTTTCCGGGCAATCAATTTTTCCTTTTTTACCTATCGCCGTTTCTAACCTCCCTCGCAATCTCCAGACCTCGAAACGAACTCGAAGGTAAAATTATTACAATTTCAAATCCTTTTCGCCTCTTTTTTACTACAATATAAATATATATATATAGATATATATATATATATATACATATACACAAAAGTGTATATTTATATCTACATTTCTTTGTATATTTATAAATATACACTTTGCCGTGTGCGTGAAAGTGTGCATGAAAATCGACGGAGTTTGCATTTCGTGTAAATATTATTGAATCCTGTCGAATCGAATCAATGTTCTACTATACCGTAAAACGTGTTACGTAAATACGTCTAAGAAAATATTGGCATTAAAACACACGACCCCATTCCCACCCGCCCACTTTCCGCACTCACGTGTATACGAGAATATACGAGACAGAAAAACAAAAAAAACGAGAAAAATCGAAAAATCGATGAAACGTAATAATACCCTTTTTTCAATCATCGTTGAGGCGCAAAAATTTCGTGACAGTTTCCATTGTCCGATACACAATGACTCAAATTCACTCCAGTGAAAGAAAAAAAAAAAAAATGCAATTTACAACGTGGCTAAATTAATCAACAAATACCGAGTATACGTTTTTTTTTTTTTTTTTTTTTAATACTGACAAAAAAAGAGCTGACAACCTATCGCATATATAATGAAGGGGATAAAGAAAGGAAAGGAGTATGAAAAAGTGGGCAAAATACACGGGGAAATAACGTGAGCTTTTGTTACTTACTTTTTTTTTTGCTACTTTTATCCGTTTCTCTTTTCAATAACTCCCCAACATTTCGTTGTGTTTTTTTTTTCTTTTAATCTTTTATCGTTATTATTAGGGACGTTTTTCTTTATAAGCATGACGAATTAATTGTTACGTCTCGTAAAATTTGAACGTGATAATTGTACCCCGAGAATTAGTAATTTTTTTGCGTTTCTCTGAAAAAGAAAAAAAAAAATATATATATATATAGATAGATATATGTGAATCTTTTTATTTTCGTTCATTTTTCTTTTAGTTTGACGGACTTCTATTAGAATTCGGAAGTCTATGAATGAGACCGATTGTGCAATTTCTAGTTTTATACACATTTTCGTGTGTTTCCGCGCGCATTTTTTTTTAAGAGTTTTCATCTTTTGTTCTCCGTACGAGTGTTTTGATTTTTTGTTCACTCGATCGATCGACAAGGATTTTGGATTTGTTTGTTTTTATTTACATTGTGGCCTTTCCGTTGTTCTTTCTTACCGCGCTAGCTCTTTTCGCTGAAAATCCTTGTTTCTTCGTCCTCCGTACCAAACCATTCGCCCTATTATTATTATTATTATTTTTTTTTTTTCACTTCATCGCAAACGTACTTACAAGATCGAGCTCATCCTTAATTCTCATTGAAAATATCATTTTTATCATTGAAATGATATTTTGTTCTATAATCGATGATTTAATCTGGATTTTAATCAAATCGATGCAATCTAACCACTTCTAACATTGCGAAATAATAATTTCCCTTGCCCCGTCTTTTTTTTTTTTTTTTGCACTTTGTTTTATTTTTCGTTTCTGTTTTTTTTTTAATTTTTACACAGAGCCAGTCCAACGTGCTATGTCCAACATATCGCGGATCGAAATGCTTAAATTCTAAGTAATTCAATTAATCTAAGTACTCGTTACATATTCAACCAGTTTTTTCAACACTCTTATTATATTATTATTATTATTATTATTATTATTATTATTTTATTACTATTATATTATTATTTCTATTATTATTATTATTATTGCTATTATTATGACTATTTTTAAGATGTTACGTAAATGAAAAACCAAGTGACACTTTACCGTCGTAATTAATGTACAATAATGTTCGTTAGTTATTATTATTTTTATTATCTTTTTATTATTACGAATAAAATTATTTCCATAAGTACAATGCAGCCAAGACGTATATGCATCCTCTTGAAACGTTTTGCATTTATGAGGACGCGATTTTGGAAAAAAAAATGATAATAAAAAAAAAACACTGTATTTCGCTTTAATTTTACTCTACGTTCTCACCTCCGATTTCTTTATTTTATTTTATTTTTTTTTCAATTAATATCCCACGTTCAATATCAAAATATTAAGTATCAATATTTAAGCCTCATATGGCGTAATTTAATTTTTTATTGAGAAGTGCAACGCTCATCGGTGAGACGAATAATTTTGTGACCATTTACGGTGACAACGTTTCACATTCGATGTATCCAACTTCACCCACCGCTCGACTAGATGTCGCTGAGGGGAAAAGAATGATCGGATTTACAGACGATCTTTTTCGACAGTAAAGGTTTTCGAGGGTTCAGACATTTGATACTTTTTTGCTCAGCGAAACTATCTATCCATTTCTCTCATTGTACAATATACTGGAATTTTGAAACGATTTTTATTGATGAAAAAAAGTTCGCGAAGTACGAGAAAGAGAGTCAGAAGAATGGGATTTTTGTGCTTGTAAACGTTCCAAGTTTTTCTAACCTCTAAACGCAGTGTTATATAAATCCATAGTGATAAATAACAATAGCCGAAGGGAGGCGTCGAGAAATATTTTTATAACCTCCATGAATTTATTCATTTATTATTTAACGGAGAGAGAGAAATAGAGGAAAAAAGAAAGAGAAGTTTGTTTACTAAGTACAACGTATGCATTGTCATTGTTTTTAATTTCTATTATTACGAATTATTTGTTACGATTATTAACCTCGGAGAAAAATTCTCGCGATCTTATTATTTTTTTTTTTTTTAATCGAGCCTCATTCTCATTAACACACGATACGTTATTTTCCATCGAACGAAGATTTATTTCAACGAAGGTGTCCATTTTTTCGTTGTTTTTGTTCGTTTCATTGTTGTTGTTGTTTTTTTTTTTTTTTTTTTATCAACGATAATTTTGACGTTTTTTTTCTTCGCGTTGAAACCCTGTGTACAATAATGACACGACTAAATATTCACGCACGCGGAATATTGTGGCCGCGTGTTAAAGAAAAAAAAAAAAAGCATACAAATACTTGCGTATACGTTTTATGAAAGTAACGTAAATGAACAAAAAAACATTTTAACAAATATATGTTTGTGAATAAGTCGCGGAGTAAATGCAACGAGAAGTGATAAGTTCTTTTTTTTTTTGTTTGTTTTATTGTACATTATTCATATTTAGACCAAGATTTATCTCCTTCATTTACTTTTGAACGATTCGACAGTTGCATCAATGCGCTTTTTCGTATACACGGTATTACGTACCAAATCATAATTGTTAAAAATGAAACGAGAGAGAAAGAAAAAGAGGGGAGAGCGAGAGAGAGAGAGAGAGATTCGTCATGATCCAAACTCTCATTTATAGAAACAAAAATTACAAGGAGAAAAATACACGAGTAAATAAATATTCGAATACGGAAAAATACGAATAACGAAAAATTTCGAAATGAAATTAAAGAAAAAAAAAACACATACAGGTAAAAACACATTAGACCAAAATAATTGCAAATTAATATATTGATACATTTTGCAGAAATATTGCCGGAACGATCACGAAGGAAACACAGACAACACGCTTATTATACATTCCCAAATTGTAAACCTTCATTATAAAAATTATAAACAAAATGAGACGAATGAAAAACGGGAATTTACGTATGAATGTAGAATTAATTGCGTCGATTTATCGTGTTTTTTTTTTCTGCATTGAGCATTGATGACATTTCTTGTTTTCATCATCGTTTTTTTTTCCTTTTTTAATCGCGATCGTAATTGAGATATATTAAATTCGGCGCTGCGGTCGCGTGAAACGAGAATAGAAAAACTCTCATCCATTTACGTAAATCTGGATACGTATAGGTGATTGAAAAAACGTACATGAATGTCTAAATGAGAATAAAAAGTTAAAGACAAAAAAAAGATACGCAGATGTAGATTTTGATGAAAAAAAAAGAAACGCGGTGATCGATCGATCAAACTTTTTGGCACGAAAATAAAATAAATAAATGAAAAATTTGTTATGCCTCGATTAAATCGACGATCGAGTTGATTCGACAAAATGTGATACTTCGTGACGATGAATTTGATTCGACGAACGGAAAAATAAGATAAAAGCCGGAAGCATAACTCCGGCGATCGATTAATCGCGATGGCACATTTCTTTATTTTTTTTTTTTTACTTTCGTTTTTTCGTATGTAAGGCACGCTCGTTTTGTTGACAGAGTTGATTGTTGTGAAAATGGTTGTGAAGTTTTCAGCCGAATTCGAAAGTTAAAAACTCGTTCGCGATTGTTTTAAACGCTCTTTCGTAATGTTTTCAACTTTTCAAAATTCTCAGAGGATGGAAAAAAGAAGAAAAATGTGAAGAAACGAATAATCGGGTGCTACGAATTTCTGGCTTGGAACAAATAAACATCGTTTCGTCGAACGAAATGATGGATTTACATATTTTTCTCTTTTTACGCCAAATCTCGATGAGGAACGTTCTTAGAGGTCAGAAGTGGGGATGACGAATATGGGAAAAGAAAAACAAAGGTTCGATCGTACAACTGGCATTGGACTTAAGAGTTTGGTCACGCGACAGTATTCTGCGAAACGATGATGTTTTTTTTTACGAAAATTAAATTTTCCGAGAAGAAAAACAAAAAAACAAAGGATAAAAACTTTTAACGACGTCGTTGGGCAAAATACTTCGTGTGAAACCAACAAAAATGAGACTGATTTTTACCAGTATTCGTGAGAGGCGTCAGGGAGTTAAATTTAAAGAAAGAAAAAAATGAAAGAAAGTAAAAAAAAAAAAAAACGTGGGCGTAACGAGGAAAGACGATTAGTCGCGAATAAAAATGACGTATAGCCTTAATTAGATTAACGATAGTGTCGGGATCGGTGAGCAACAAACCGAGATTAAATTCGCTTGATTGACTGTTAATTACGAGCTTAGCTCGGGCGAGAGATCGACAACGCGAAGCGTTTTTCATCGAGGAACGATAATATTTCTTCTCCTCTGTTTATCCTTTTTTTTTTTTTTTTTTATAGTCTTTTAAAATTATAATAATGGACGATCTCGATGCCAGTGAGAGTGTGTAATTTTATTAGGTAACATTTGTAGATTAATCGAGGTTTGAATGCCAGTTGTAGAGTGAGTACCAGAAAATTTACGAGAGAATATAGAAGAAGAAGAAATTTGAAGGGAGAATTAGGAAAAAAAAAAAAAAACAATTGTCACAGTGACACGTTTTCAAGGAGTCAGAAATATCCAATTTTTCCGCGCGATTCAACTCGCGTCTGAACAAAAGGGTAGAAATAAATTTAAAAAAAAAAAAAAAAAAACAAATTTTTTTCGATAAATAAAAGAAAAAAATTCAACAAAAATGAGCGTTTGCCAAGCCAGAAGAAGCGTGTAGATAATTTTTCATCAGGCTCGTGAATTCAATCGAATTGAAACTTAAATTTACTAAAAAAAATATTCAAAGCTCGTAAGTAATAATTGCGAGAGATGTATACGCGAAAAATAAAATTCGATCTTTTGAGATACCAGCTAATATAGTTGAAGGGCAGTTGTATACAATTATGAGACGATTATAAAGTTTCATTTATTTTTCATCTTTTCTAGCCCTTCGTCCCTCCTGTCCCCAGCCCCTCGACACTCCCGACACACGACATAAACATTTGAAACACACACATACACGCTGTACAAGCGATCACGAAGAAATCAGAGGAAAAAAAAAACAATAACCAAATGTAACGGAAAAAATGCAAAAGAATAAGAAAAAAAAAAACAGAATGAAACAGATGAAAAATGTATGAATATAATGTTTGCAGTTAGGTGGGACCAAAAAACGACTTTATATCTCTATGTGCATATCCAAGCAACGTGTAATTTTAATTAATTAATTATTCCGTTATTAATTATCGATAAGTAAAGAATCTATGATAACGATCGCAAAGTCGACGATGACGAGTATGATTCACGAAATAATTAGGCCATTAAGTTTGTTTATTGATACATGATTCTATTGATATAACAATTATTATTATTATTAACTTTATTATCTTTATTATTATGATTTTATTGCATATGATTATCATATTATTATTTAAACAACGTTTTAAGACACGATTATTTAGATATTGAGTATAAACATAACGTATATATAAATATTAATTATTTTTAATTAGTTATTATTAATTATGATTATTATGAAACATTTTGTTGTATTATTTTCAATAAAATCAATTGAAAATATTAATTTTCACCTGTTCATTTGATGATTTATGCATTTTTCTTTTTCTTATATATTTTTTTATCATTTGAGTTTTTTTTTTTTTTTTTTTTTTTTTTTTTTTTCGTTGGTGTGTTATGGAATGGGCTTCCGCCATTGGATGAAAACAAAACAGCAACGTTGATATCGTTTATCTATTGGATTTTCGAAAGTTGAAATTTTGAAGGAGTATGACGATATTTTGTATACGCTACGTAGCCACGAGTTCAAACAAAAAGTTAAGAAAAAAAAAAAGAAAATAAATAAACAAACGAAGAGAGGGAGAGAGAAAGTGAAATGAAGAAAAAAATGAAAGGAAAAGAAAAAAATATATGAATATGACTTTGGAAAAATGTCGTTTTCAATTCGTGGAATTTGATTCGGATGTAAGGAATAATCGAAACATCGGTCGGTTCGAACTTATGAAAAAAATTGATGAAACCACGAAGCTCCCGGCCACCATACGTTGTGATTTTCGTCATTCTGACAAGTGATTGTTTTTCTTTTTATCGTATTTAGAGGAGAAAAAGTAGGAAATCGTACATTTGTAAAGTTAGGCTCACTTGCCACGTACTTGCCTCGATCTCTGGTTCGTTGATTAATTGATTAATTAATTGTGATATGAAATCAAACGTTTAAGTTAGAATATATATATATATATATATAGAGAGAGAGAGAGAGAGAGAGAGAGAGAAAAAGGATATTGGAAAAGCTCGGATCGTTCGACCTTGAAAAAATGAGAGATTTTACTTCAAAATCATACATTTGACTCTCGCGTCCTCTTGACTGATTATAAAAACATTTAGAATCCGGTAAACTTGGGGGAATAATAAAAACGACGAAATACAAACCAAAATCCTTCAGTCTCGTTACTCCTTTCACCCTTTAACGAGCTCTGTGATAAAAATTAGTAATCCTTCGCCCGGATTCGTTGCACAGAACAAATTCGAATGAAAAAAAAAAAACCATACACGAAATTTTGATCATTCCTTGCTGCTCGTATACGATAGTAATATCCTTACAATGGAGAAAAAAAAAAAAAAGTAATTTTTAAAAATTCTCGAATAAACGAGATCAAATTGTCGCGTTGACTCTGTATAATCTTTGATTCTCTATCGACCTTTCATTTTCGCATAAAACAAATTGGTTATGCGAAATAAAATATATTTAAAAAAAAAGAAATAAAAATAATTTTAAAAAATAAAAACGAAAAAGAAAACAGAAAAAAAATGAAAATTCTTCGAAGAAAATTTTGCAAGGTGGTTTGTATGATAGTAGAAAAGATAAAAAAAACATTGAGATAGACAGGAAAAGATGCATGAGAATACAGAGTGGACTGAGATGAATGATTGTATACATATATATGAAGCATTTAATGAAAGAAGGAGACAGAAGTACCGAGTGAAAGAAAAACAAGAGAAAAATGAAGCCCGAAACACTTAGTTCAATATTTTAAGTGAGAGGACATTTGTAAATTGAAATATTAAGAAAAAAACAATTGAAAAAGAAACGAGGAATAAGGAAACAAGAAAAGAATTCCCTGAAAATCCAGAAGCGCCCCCTCCGCCCCCCGCCCTCTCGACCCGCGATGTACACAAACGTTGATACACACAGAGAAACATACACGTAATTAATAGGTAAGTTCATACTGCGTATTGCCTTTTTGACTTCGGTGTGGAAATATATAAGTAAAATAAAATAAATAATAACGAAAAAGGTAAAGAAAGAAAAAAAAAAATTCAGTCGACTCGGCCTCAGACGCGTTTTCAACGACGGCAAAATTGATCGATGCAGAAGCGGAAACAAAACAAAAATAATAATTCACTTCCTCCGTATGCCTGTCCTTATATTTCTTTGCAAAAATCAATAATCTCCGCGACTCACTTCGTTTCCCTTTACCGAATTAAAAAAAAGAAGAAAAATGATCAAAATCGATTATTGGCGAAATGAAATAAGAAGTTTTTGACACACGAACAATGACACAACTGTCAATGATTTTTGCGAAAAAATTATGCGTCGGGTATGCCAGTGTATGAGGCGTGTGAGACGAACGCCTGTGTATGAGAGTGTTTGTGCGTGTGCGTGTGTGTGTGTGGGTGTTCGTATATCTTTTTTCTCTTCTCACGCACGATACGGAGAAAGATATGCATGTGCGATCGCCGGTATTGCCGATCGTTAGGACGCGCCAGCCGATTTCGCCTGTGTCTGTTTCATGTTTTTCAATATTTGTAATTTATCGATAAAATTATAAAAGTATCGATACATAACAGTCTAAAGTGTGCGCTACTCCACATAAACATTATATTATATATAAAAGTATCAAAGTATACATGATATATATATAGATATATATGTATAAATATATATATATACATATATATATTATATATGAGAAGTATAATATATATATTATACACACATTGGGATTGGTGAGAATATACGGTTTTTTCGCTTTGGAGTGTTATTTTCTGAAAATATTGAACAAAATATGGAAAAAAAAAAAAAAAAATGAAAAAAAATTAATAAAACGAATTAATAAAAGATTGTGGGATATCGTCATTTGTCGTCGGCTCGCTGTGTGTTCATTGGCTCGTGCGCACCGTGACAACAAGATTTCTTTTGTGCAACGATCTTTCGCGTTTGTATATATATGCGGAAAAAAAACATTCTATGGTTTGTGAAAAATAATACAATTTTATCTCTTACATACATTGCTTGCGCGAATTGAACCGGGAGAATGTCAGGATCGGAGAATCAATCGGAAGAAAAAACTGGAAATTCACTTGTTACTGAAGAAAAAAAAATTGAGGTTAACCGCGGCGTGAGAAAAAAAAACGATCTTTTTGACTGTTTATTAAAAGTACACTGCGACCTCGAGTGTTAAAAATCGAAACCTCGATCAATTTGGAAGGGGAAGCACCCGGTCCAATCCGATCATTCGCCGCTGGTGTGCAGATAAACCGACAGACGAAAGAGCGTGCGCAACGTTCTTATATTTACAAGTAGGGGAGAGGCAGACACAGTGGTAGCGTGACCGGCTCACATCCAATGAGTCCGGGTTCGATTCCCGACGCCATAAAAATTTGCCACTGTGTGTTTTTTCTGAGCTCTCATCTTCGGCGCAAGCAATAAAAAGTTACTAATCGGTGGTTCGGAATCCACCTTAAAAATCGTAGGTCCAGTTCGACGCAAGCAATTAAAAACTATATGAGTACATGGCCGTATGGTCAAACACGCTACAGAGCGTAGACCGGAGCCAACCACAAACAAAACTAACTAACTAACTATTTACAAGTGAAATGCGCAGCTCGTCCTGTCGCTGTTTCGACAATCGAGGTCATAGTGTACCTCGAATAATGACTTAAACTAAAATATTAATACAGTTTCGGCTCATTATCAAATTTCATACTACTGCATTATTGAATCTACTTATTGAAACTGTTGTCTTGGGATTTGCATATTTTCACGAAAATTTCTAAAAAATGATACAATACGAAATATTAGAGTGAAAACAACAATGATGTGAAGACGAATACTTTCGTTGAAACGCCGATAACCACGATGCCGACACTTCCTGGAAAATTGAAAAGTCTTGTTGGAGTTTCGATAAACATCGAAGATAAAAATCCACGAAATTTAATCATGTAAGTATTTCATTTTTTAAAAAAATCATAAAAGTACCCTCTGTCTTATACGATCGAATAAAACGGTGAACGGAAAAATTTCTAATTCGCGACTAGCGCGTGAGCTTGACTTTGTATGCATTCGAGACATAAAAACCGGAAATATTCCTACTCGCCATCGGTATGTTCTGAGCGATTGTTCCAGAACCATACAGGAAATACATTTTTTCACGAGATGGCGACGAAAATATTAATTTTTTCTATGGTTTTCCTTAGAGAACAAAAAAATACTAATTATTTTAATTCAATTTTTATATCAGTTGTCGAAGAACGATGTATAAGAAATTTCGACAGAAAAATATTACGTTTTCGTAGAGAATCCACAAATATGTAAACTAAATTTTTCTAAACAACATAACGATCTTAAATATTTTTTTTTCAATTTTCAAAACTTTTGCTTTTTTTTTTTTATTAACGTATTCTACTTTTACTAACACTTGAAGATTAATCGGACAAGCTTTGGGCGTTGATGACTATGCAACGAATATGGCTTCTTTTTGGTTTCTCGATTTCATAGCCCTGCAAGTCTTATTATTCGAAAATGACCTCAACGAATATGGTAAAAGTGTCATGATCAGCTGGCTGGCTGGCGAAATGCAATTGATTCGAGGTACGTTTAGTTGCTCCATAGCATTCTACATCAAATGTTTTTTATCATATTTTCGTTACACGTACAGTATTTGCAGCTCTCGAAGGTCATTTTTTTCTTCGTTCGTTCGTGATTTACGTTATATTTTGCAAAGCGTCAAAAATATGGAAGCGATATTCGAATAAAATATACTAAGGAATATCTGCCATTGAAAATTTTCTCGAATTTTGATTATCATTTTTTGTTATTTATTATTTTCATTCGAAAAATCTACCAGCTCAAAGCTCCACGACAAAAATGGTTGATTTGTTGGATTCGAATAGTTTTTTTTCTATCCCGTCAAATTTCCGAAACTTCCTGATTCCTCGATCTTCAAATAATATACGAAATTGTCG
Organism: Campoplex capitator; assembly: GCA_037576405.1. Taxonomy (NCBI): domain Eukaryota; kingdom Metazoa; phylum Arthropoda; class Insecta; order Hymenoptera; family Ichneumonidae; genus Campoplex; species Campoplex capitator. Next base: position 7,769,196 of record JARBWI010000003.1, read on the forward strand.
CAGAAAAGAAATTGTCCCACGATGCTTTTTGGTGCGAGATGAAAGAAATTTTCGACAAATGTTCCAAGAAGTTAACGAGCCATCAACCTCTGCTGCACTGGGACTTAATAATCCAAGATTATAATTTTGGAGAAATCATTATGGAAAAGGAAACTCAGAATTTAGCAAAAGTGCCGAAAATATCGCAAGGAAATATTACCGGAAGTCGAGCGAGCTCCAAATCGTAAATAAAGATATTTGACACATTTTTCCCAGGAGAATATTATTCGTCCAGCTTTCCATTTAACTTTAATATTTTGTGAATATTAATTTTCAATAACAAAATTCAAACTTATTTGGTATAACGAAAAATAACGATTGCCTGCTCGATGTTTTGATCGTTTTTTAAAAATTGGTGGATTTTTTTAAAAAATATTTTCATTTTTGTAAACGAACATTTATGAACTTTGGTACATTTCTATCTCTGACTGTGAACATGTATGTAAACCATTCTGAAATCTATTTTCAAAAAAAAATGCTCAATCGATTATTTTCTTATTAGACAAGAGAAGAGAACTTTGAGTCAAAATCGTTCGAGTTCAAAATCTTTCCATAAACCAAAAACAAACAAACTCGAAAATGACAACGGGAAAAGTGTTTCCAAACCGGAAGTTTTCGATGTCGTTAAAGAAGCGACCTACAACATGTTAGTATCGGTTTACATTAATCGATAAGAAACTCACTTTGGTTGTCAACGTTATCAAAAATCAGCAAAATGCTCAGACTTTAATTTTCACATTTCGTTAGAAAATTGCAATTATTAACGAAAAGTATGTAATGACGCAGGTACGGTGACCGTTTCCATTACACTTTAATCGTCGCAGCTTTTGTCGAGCCTGTCCCAGTGATCGATTACAAATTACCTTATAAATTTCAAGTTCCTCGTCCCATCAAAATGTACAACCCTGAAACAAGTAAAAAAGCAGAAATTGTGCCTGCTCCGCGTAAGAGCAAAGACCTTAAGAAGAATAAGGGTAACTTTACGGCGAGAGCTCTAATGATATTAAATATTTGACGACGCTACATCAGCAACAACATCAATGTCGAAACGGAGTATTGAACTAGAAAAAGTTTTATTCTTATCTTTCAAAATATTATTTTTATGACAGATGGAAAGAAAAATAATCAGAATCGAGATACAAAGACCGCTGACATTATTAAAGATCCAGTAATCCTCACTGATGAAGAAACCTTGATGGAAAAGAGACGTTTCATTTTACCTCTGATGGAGGCAATCGAAGCGGCTGATATTTTGAAGGAGTTCAAGGAAAGTCAGTCGTAACGAGCGATGGAGAAAAAATGGTAACGAAATGTCATGTTCTATGATTCGAGGCACGTAGTACATTCCAAGCAATGAATTTTCTTTCAATTACAATTCCAATTTGTACCGATCTAACAAAAATATCAAAAGTATGTAATCAACTGTTAAAAAACGACGGATTATTTTTTCTTGTATGTTTATCAAGATGCTGAATGTTGAAATTGTGTTCACAGGAAATCTTCCGACCAGGAATGTAGGTGTTCTAAGAATTTTATTCCGATCGCTTGGTCATCGATCATCACGACTGGTAAATATCAAGGTTCCTCGTGCTCTACACTTAAAATCTTCTACGTGCCTTCCATCAAAGTCGATAGGAATTTTCATAAATCTCTTCGAGCCAGGAAATAGTTTTCTCTCTTGACCCATTTGACCGTATTTGTTCGAACCGCATCCCCACAACTCTCCGTTATCTGAATCATTAAAAAATGAAGTGAATATCGGAGAGAAGCTTTTTACATGTCAAAGCAATGAACTTTAATTGGTTCGACGAATTTACCTGTCAAACAAATAACAGACGAACTCGTACATTGCACTTTTACGATTCTCAATTCCAACATTTCTTCACATTCGTCTTTGAAATCTACGACTGTAGGGACTGCCACAACTTTTTGGTCATCGCTGAGTCCTAATTGACCTTCGTTGTTCCAGCCCCAAACGTAGAGATCACCCTAAAATTAATGCATTAATTATTAATATCATTTTTCGTTTCATCTTTGAATTTACTTCGAAAACAAATTTTTCATACAAAATTAGTTCAATGACTTCTCTTTAAAAAAAATAATAAAAAAATAGCAACGCCTAGTTTGATTTGTCTCGTATGAACCTCTTTTGCAACAGCAGCGCTGCACCAACCCGCGGCAGATATTTGTGAAACTTTCAAGCCTGCGAGAGCTTCTACCAATTTTGGTTCATCGCTATCCTCTAGATCGCAGTGTCCAAGCTGTCCACGTCTGTGAAAAGAATCAATTAATTTTTCAGTGCTCTAAAAGTATTTTGTGTGAAATCAATATTTAATACCAGATCAGAACTCGTTAATAATTAAAAGTAAATAATACACTTCTGTCACTGATTTTTTAACTCAATCATTTTCTTATCCATCACCCAAAACAAGAAAAAAAAGGGCAATTTCAAAAAAGGCAACATGAGGAATTTGTTATATCAGTTTTGGCAGGTTAGCAAATTGAAATTTTGCCAAATAAACTCAGCGGAGCAGATTGGAATTTTGTTGAAAGCAGAGAGGAAATTTCAAATTCCTTGAAATTCATTCAAACTTCAATTAACTCTATACGAAAAAAAAAAATTCCACAGAATAAAAGTGGAATTTAAAAAATTTGGACAGTTCAAAAAAATTCAACATGTTCGGTTCAATTTCCAAAAATATGAGATAGAAGGGTCAAGTTCTCATTACCCTGTTTCATATGGGTACAGTATTTTCTACTAACGTTCCCAGCCCCATAGAATAAATATCTCCGTTTTCTGCTAACATGAGAGTGTGTTCCAAACCACAGGATATATCCATGAATTTTATACCGTCAGGCATTTCGACAAGAGCTGGTACATTGAAAACACGTCCTGCAAAAAAGTTATTTATTTTTTAAATTTTTATCCATCACACTTCCTTTATATTTGATATAATTTTTCATATTTCTAACGATTGAAAATATTAATTATTTATACCTAAGTTGGTCAGGGCAACAACGACTTTTCCCTGATCCATTTTGATAATTTCTTCCACCGTTTCATCGCCATCGTCCTTCAATGGTATGAAACGAGGTATTTTTTTCCAGATATTTTCATAGATTTTGTATCTCCATATTTCATTATTTGATGTGAGAATAGTTATGTTGTCCGTGCCACCAGTTGCTGATAAACATCTGAATAAAGTACAGATTTTGGACTGAATGATCAAGTGAAATATGCTTCAAAATTTATTGTTAAATTTTTGTAACCAATTATTTTATGGAAAAAAGAATTTTGAATTAAAAATCAATAAAAGATCGGTAAAATAGAAATAATTGTATATGATTTATTGTTGCAACGCAAAAAATTGATATTTAGAATTTTTCAAATTATATAAAACGCACAAGCCGCGAATTATTATACGAAAACAGAAGGCATAACCCCACTTTTCAAAATCGCAAACATTCGTTTCTATTGCTACGAAATTTTAATAGTTTAGAGCATTCAAATTATTTTATGTATTTTACGTGAAAATTCTGTTTAGAACTGTCAAACATCGAAATACTCGAAACTATTTCTAAAAGGCAAAATATTCAGCTTGTACGAAAATAGGTTAAGTGTATTGACACTGAAGGTCAATTATAATGAAATTACCGTCCGGATGCATTATCAGGAATCTTGAGTTCCTTAGGACTGGTCAAAACAGGATTTTGAAGGTTACCGATAGTGCCGGTAATCCAGAGTTCGGTGTAACGCCACAAGAGTAAATAATTCCAATCGATATAAACATCAGTGACATCCGTAAAGGGTATTTCGGTGAATTTCTCGACAGTAAATTTACCGGAATAAAAAGAGCTTGGATTCAATCCGGCGTAATAAAGTGGCATTTTGAATGGACAACAATTTACGAGGCTCTAGCGAAAGAAACCTCGGGTTGATCACATAAAATAAAACTTAAAAAATTCACTAGGTCAATGAGGAATGCCAGCGAGCGAGAGGCATAATCGTGAGATTGCGAACACAAATTGACAATATTGTTCTCGGTGTACTTGAACGTTACCGGGAGAGCGAGCAAAGTATAAGCAGCATCATAATCCGCTTCTATCTCCGGCTCTCTTTTGCTATCTTCTCTTCTCTGTCAGTTTCCACGCGCGCAGCGTCACCGAAAAAGTATAATCCGAATTCTGCGACCGCATACCAACAACTACTGGTGTCGACTGCGCACGGACGATTACTGCAATGCGCAGTTTGACTTTGAGGAGTCGTGCACGACGATCGAGGAGAGTTGCACGTCGTTGTCGTTGTCGCGTTGCACGAACATTTTTCGCATCACCTCGTTCTCATAATAGTCTTTTAGCAAAAGCTGACGAAAAACATGCTCATTCACGTTTAAAGTTTGAATCGATCGATGTTTAAGCGCCGGAATTATCGCTCAACAAATCAAGCAGTGTTTCGCAATCGATTCCATTCAGGAATAATAAATAAAAGTGGTTAATATATTTGGTGCATCCTCGAGCTCGTTACGTCGGAGTGGGGTTATATACCGCAGTTTTGACGGGCGTACGGCGTTATAGCGAAAGAAAGGAGAGGATAGAGAGAAAAAAAAAGAAAGAAAAGCGACCGTAGCGCTACGGGACTGCGCTACTATCCAAGTATATTATCAAAATCAATGCAATAGTGCGGTGTTTCGAGGGACTTCCTCGTATCGAGGTTTGTGTGTGCCGTCTCGTTTTTTGTCTTTCTTTCGTCCTTATCGGTGACTCTCCTCTAATCCTTAACACTTACCGAAACATAGCCACGTTAACTTGACGCACACGCTTACACGCGAATTTACATTCCCCCTACATAAATGTGTACAGTTTTTAAAAAATAAGAAAAAAAAAAAAAAAAAAAACAGCACGATGTCGAACGGAGTTACAATGCTGGGAAACAATCAGGCGGCGCTTCGAAAAAGTAAACGATACTCTCTATTTTATTCCCCAGCAAAATTTACTAATTACGAGCTATTTCTCATTCATTCTAAATTCTAATAAAACTTTATATTTTTGGCATAATAAACATTGATTTTGCTTTAATAATTTTTGTTATTTTGAATTGGAACACCTTATTTTTAAATTTTATTTCTGCTATATTTCTATTTATATGTATTTCGATTCAGAACTTTTCGAATATACACGCGGATGGTTTTTTCATTTTTTACAGTTTGTGCAATGTCCGTCGGTCCTCCAGGCGGTACTCCAGGTGCAACAGAAGGACGTCAAGGAAAGCACTCCACAGGCGTAAGTATTGCTGCTGCAATTTAATCTATTTTTAAATCCTCTCGTTGTCCACTTACGCTAAAGTACTAAAGCTTTCTTTTTTCCCTATTTTTTCTTCCACAGATGGAAACCAACTCGGGACACACCGGCCTCAAGAGACACGCTGATTCTGAAGTCGAAGGTCGGTAAAATGAGCTGTCAAAAATAACTAATTTCCTTTCGATTGTTCAAGTTTTCCATTTGCTAAATATCGAAGCCTGGTTTTTGGTAAATTTTTGGATTTTACGAATTTCAACTTCTTTTCATACCGAATTGGTCCAATATTTGAAGCTTCTATAATTTTTTTGTCTTTCTACCTGAACTTGATTAATACAACTTTTTAGACATTGTGTGGCACACTTTTTGATGAAAGTAGAAGACACATTCGGAATGTAGAATCATGAAAGAGAATGAAAAATAATAGGATACATTTTTATGTACGGTTAGCGTAAATATTAAAAAATTGTTTCGCTCAAAATAAGTATAAATTATTATGATCGGCAAACTGTGAGAAAATATTTAACGGAGTATCAGATTTGAGAGTGAATATGAATATTATTTTCACGTAATATAAAAAATATTCAGTGGTTTAACATAAGTTTTTGAAGCATTCGTAGTAGAGATGAGATGAACAATCGAATTACAGAATAGAGAAATCACTTTTGCGTTGAATTTCATGTTATTGAATAAATAATGAAACAAGGATATAATATAAGCAATCAAAAAGAATCCTTGTACGATTGGTAATTATTTTTCATCGTTGCATCTCAAGGCCTTTAACTCGACGTCGAACGTTTTCTCAAAAATCAAAATTTCATAAAATATAGATAATTCATGATTTCATATAGAATGTAAAATGATATTTTTGTTTGGTGAATCACCAGGTCCGCCAGTGCCGAAAAAGAGGCACAAGAATCCACAGCCGAAAAACGCGGTATGCGCGTTGAACGAGCTAAAAACCGGAGCTATATATAAGGTGGTTGGACAGACGGGACCAACACACGCGCCGATATTCACGATAGCAGTGGTGATTGATGGGCAAACGTACGAGGGCAAAGGTCGTACGAAGAAAATGGCGAAGCACGCAGCTGCCGAATTGGCGTTACGAAGCATCGTGCAATTCCGTAACGCGCCCGAGATACATCAGGCGTTAAATCCATGCCAGACGATACCGCCACTCGAGCCCGATTTTACAAGTGACGTTACCGAGCGTGACAATCATTTGGTAAATGCCTTCAAAACGTTGTCCCAAGAGCCGAAAAATTCAAGCAAATTCATGGACAAAGGACCCGTCGCCCTCATCAACGAATTGTATCCTGGTGTCGTTTACAAATGTATCTCGGACAGTGGTGAGAGTTACGCCAAATTCACGATAGCTGTTACGATCGACGGTGAAACTTTCGAAGGGACCGGACCGAGCAAAAAATTGGCAAAGGCTGCTGCTAGCAAAGCTGCACTCGCCAAATTACGAAACGTTCACAGCTCCTCCTTCTGTATACCTTTACCCGTTCGCATATTGCCAAACTTTTCTAATTCTGGCCACTCCCATGAACAACTCAGTCTACCACAAATGTTGGCTGATAAAATCGGCAAAATGGTCAATCAAAAATTCACCGAGCTCATGCAAACCAAACCCCAGCATGCCAGGCGCAAGGTACTCGCTGGTATTGTTCAAACCAAAGGACAAGAGGCTGAACTCATCTGTGTCACTACTGGTAATTTCATTGTTTTTTTTTTTTTTTTTTTTTAATTGTCAAGTATCAAGAAAAGGATTCAAGGAAATATTGGTTTTTCGTTTTGAATATTACATTTTATTATTTCGCTAACTAAAGTTGCGTTAATTACTAGAATCTTTGGTTCTATCTATTTTTAGATAGGGTTGATTTCCCTTTTTATTTATTAAATTCCAAGAATTCCTTGGAAGCTATTTTTCGTTTCGTTGGTCAAAAATATCGCAGTTCCTAGTTGACTCGCTGAAAATATAAGTAAAACTTTCTATTTCAGTCTGGTTCTGAAAATTTGCATCCGTTTTCATAGACATATATCGTTGACATTTCAACCAGAAGATTCTTTAATTTTTGTCAATTAATCTACCGCGACGTAACACCTGTTTCCACAAGTAGGCCAGGCCACGAATGTTGAAAATCAAATCCGGCATACGATCGATAACGCTATTTATGTTTCACGGAATATTCCAACACCCGGAAAATATTCGTTCGGTTTAGCTCGAGTTAAATTTAACAGTCAACATTTATTTACATAAATGAAGCGAGTGGAGTGAATAATTCCTGTAGAATCAAAGAATATTTGATTAGCAACGAAATTTAACAAAATCCGATTTTGTAAATATTCGCCAAATTCGTTTGCTTCTCCGTAAACAAATTAAAACGTAAACCGCATTTGAATGGCTAAACGAATCGTGAGAATATTTAATTGAAAATTCGAAATTTGATGGAATTTTCATTTTCTTTTTGATTCCATAAAACATCGTTTTCATTTGAATCTAATGAATGCCGAAAAGCTCTGTTTATGATGATAAATCAATAAGAATAATTATAAAGTTGTAGAATATTTGATTAAGAGCTCGAGATTGAACGATATGATGATAATTTTAAGTGAAATTAATTAAAATAATGAGTAATCGATGTGAACGTTGATTTGATTTGTTACAAAACAAAAGGTACGAAGTGTGTATCCGGTGAGCATTTGAGCGTGAGCGGCGGAGCATTGAACGATTGTCACGCGGAGGTAGTGGCGCGTCGTTGTCTGTGCGAGTATCTGTATCGTCAATTGGCTCTGCACACGGAGAATCGCAGCGAGGATTCGATACTGGAACCAGTGAAGAAGGGTTACAAGCTGAGAGCGGGTATACAATTTCACTTGTACATAAATACGGCGCCGTGCGGAGACGCAAGAATTTTCTCACCTCACGAGGAGAACGAGTCCGTTGACAAACACCCAAACAGGAGAGCGAGGGGTCAATTGAGAACGAAGATCGAGTCCGGGGAAGGTACTATTCCGGTTAAGAGCAGCGACGGTATTCAAACTTGGGACGGAGTACTCATGGTAAGTGTGCAGCGTCCTCCTTTTCTCGGATGATCGATAAACACAAAGAGAGGCCAGATATAGAGAGTGAATGTAAGGTGGGAAGAAACACCGAGAATAAGAGAGAGAGAGAGAGAGAGGAAGAGAAAGACAGACTAAAGAACTAAAGAAAGGCCGTGTGTTTAGGCAAAGCGAAGGAGGGAGAGAGTGAGGGTTTAGGGAGAGAGAGAGAGAGAGGATGAAAGGAAGAAAGAGAGTGAGTGCATGAAGACAAAGAGAGACGATCGATAAAGGGAACGTTGCCAAGATACATTTTCATGCCACAGTTGGTGATCAAGTTATTATAGTCACTTGCATAAATTAGCCGAGTCTTGAAAACCAAAAATGGTGAGTAAAGTCCATGAATGTTTTTTGAATAACGATTTAATCTCGAAACACGACCCTCCGTTTTGTTATAAAGCCCCGAAAAGCAGCTGAGCGAGGGATCTCGTTTAACTGAAAATTAGCTTGATCTTGATCCCTTTGGAGAGGGGAAATCGAGGAGAATAAATTAGTCAAAAAGGAATATAAAAAGAAAGCATGAATAATCAGTTAGACACTTGATAAAAATTTGGAAAAAGTTTGAGTCATTCTTCGTAAATATTAGGAGCATAATTTTCCTGATTTGTTTTTTGACTCGTTATTATCTTATTCTGAGCAACATTTTTTGTTGTTCAAAATTGAGGGCTTTTTAACTAAATAATTGCCAATAAAAACTCGTTGCATTTTCGTGATCTTCTCTCTACACATCATTTCAAAAAATGATCACTCTTAAACAGACAGTTTAGGGTTCCAGAATGGAAAATAAAGATATTTTTATCTGACATAATACTTAATGATTTGATCACCCACTGTATCATGCTGATTTCCTACATTTTTTACAAGCACTCTTCAACAATGTGAAAATAAGTAATAAAAAAAATGAATTTTAAATATTTTACAGGGCCAAAGACTGCTGACGATGTCGTGTTCGGATAAAATAGCTCGATGGAACGTACTAGGTGTGCAAGGCGCACTCCTCAGCCACTTCATCGAGCCTATTTACTTCCACAGCATCGTTCTCGGCAGCCTGTTAAACCCAAGTCACATGTATCGCGCGGTTTGCGGACGTATTGAGAATACGATTCAGGGTTTACCGCCCCCCTACAGGCTGAATAAGCCCCTTATGAGTCTTATAACATCCTCCGAGGTCAGACAACCTGGCAAAGCACCGAATTACAGTGTCAATTGGACCACAGGCTCGTACAACAAATGATATTAAAGTTTTCATCGTTCGAAGCGATGGAACATCTTTTTGTTCATTTACAAACAATATGTCTTTATAATCTGAAATTTTTTGTTCAAATTCTCCTTTCATTTCTTTGAATTTTGATAGAAAATCATTTCCATTCGTTTTCTGGTTCGTAAAAGTGTCTATTTTTCAAAAAGTCTACTTCTTTCACGAAAAATCTTTTCTTTATTCGATCCTCTTTCAGCCACAATACGTGATTCGATACAACTCCTTGGTTTTTTCTTTCTCTCCTTTGTAGGTCAGAACGAAGCCGAGGTCATCAATTGCACGACCGGTAAAGACGAGCTTGGTAAACCTTCGAGAATCTCGAAACAGGGGCTGTTTCGCATGTTTTACAATCTTCTCGGTCGCATCAGCACTATCGATGATGCCGATAGAAATCAATGCCGTCATTATCTCGATGCCAAATTGTCCGTACAAGATTATTCGGTAAGAATTTTTCATTTATATACACCCTTTTTGTTTTACCGACATTTATTATTGACTTATATTTAATATAAATCGTAGGAATCAAAGGAGACAACATGTAATTCTCAATATTATCATTGAACCGTATTGAAATTGTGATGAAATTGAAATGCAATTCATCACAAAATATTGTATCATTTTTATTTCATCAATTTTCTCAATGTTTCTGTATTAATTAGTCAATTTCATGCACAATATGTTCTCGACACAAGTAAATCGCAAAGGTCAAATTTATTGTGTGGTTCATCATATTATTATCGCTCTAAAGGTAAAAAAAAAAAAAGTATCGAATTTTTCATAAAAATTGCCGTATTCACTGCGACTTTTAATGAGCGTTGCGCGCTGTCGAAAGTCGAAATAGCTGTTTCACGCTTTACAGTCTTTTTACGATATCACGATTTACGACTTTGTAGTTGAATTTTACACGTTACGAACTGAAAGAAACTTCGTATCTATCTGCTTTAAGCAATGCATAAAATTGTCCGCAGATCAATATTACGAGCCAGAATTTAACTGAAACTTGACTCCAGGCAGCTTTAAACTCGAAAGTTTTTTAAAACAATTTCAAAAGTTATGAAGCGACGAAGATCCATTCACAGGAATAATTTTGCAATAAATCTTTTCGCCGTAGTCTTCAATGGCATTAAAAAAAAAAAAAAATCATTTTATTCTTGTATGAAACAGCACGCCAAGCGTCAACTGAAGGACGCGTTCGTACGTGCGGAGTTGGGAAGTTGGGTAAAGAAGCCAATCGAGCAGGACATGTTCGAGGTCGACATCTGACTAGTTAAGGGAGAATCAGTATCTCTGAAAGCTACGACGGAGAAGATAAAATCGCGGTCATCGGTGTACGTAGTTCCTAGCGCAAAATAGATCGCTCGTCCGGTGTGTCATAACGCGGCAGAATTTGGCATCAGTAAAGCATAAATCGTAGGGATCTCATCCGCGATAAATTAGTTCGTTACGATAATCGAGATTGAAATTCGAAGATCAAGGAAATAGGAAGAGGAATATAGGAGAATGAGCAAATTAATCGGGATTGGGAATTTGAAGATATGAAAGAGTTACGTAACTCGTACGTATAAATGAAAAAAAGAAATATATATATACATAAAAACACGAATATATAATTTTATTGAGAAGAAAATGAAGATTCCAACGTAAATCTTTAAAAAGATTGAGAGTCAAAGAGAACAGCTCGTACCAAAAGGAATTCGTTACATTCGCGAATGTATAGCCAAGGGCATCTTTTTTTCCAATGAACGCGAGAATAAGTACGGGAGAACGAATCGAGTAAGCCACTTGAAACAGGAAAATAAAAAAATCAACGTGCGCTTCCTTCTTACGAATGGTTGAACGAGGAGATCGTTTAGTCGGCAAAATCTGCTCGTCCACCACGATAAGAGGGATCAATTTTGTAGGATAGAGAATGAGAGAGTGAAAGAAATAGTGAAACACAAAGGAAAAAAGACAATGATTAAATTCCTCGATTACGCGCTTCGAAATGTAATCTAATGAACTAGAGTATTACGTCGGTTTAAACGACATCATAGACTGGTAGGGTGATAAGCTACAAACAAAAAGACACGAAACCAGACGGGAAGAAGAACCGCCACACACACACACACACACACACACTGACACCCGCAAACAAACATACAGACGCATATTAACAAAATGCATAATAATATCCATAGTATAAGATACATTTTGAATTTCATTTGTAGTTGAATTCAATGAGGAACGCGTAGCGGCCTTAGGAATTTAACGTTATCATTTTTGGACGGTTTTACGTATGGAAATGACGCGACGAAAGGAAACGCTTGAGCGCGATTAAGCACATATCCCTCCCGCCCCTTATTCTCTCAACCCTCGAATGTTCTCCCTTCTTTGAAAAAGAGAAACGTTAAACGAAAAAGGGTGAAAGCCGATATCAATTCGGTTTTTTAAACTGTTCTTTTATTGTTAATCAACAATTAAACGAGTCGGGGGCGCGAATTTTTATTTTCTTTAGTGTGACGAGCATGAAGAGCGCCGATTCAAACACACATGCACATAAAACCCCGAGAACCTTTCCAACGAAGCTTGCGAAAAAAAGAGGAAAAAAAAACGTTATTCCAACGCTGCCAACCACCTGAGACGTGAAAAGGGTCGGCTGGCAGCGGAAGCGGTCTTGCATCCCTTTGTCTAGAGAAAAAAAATCCATATTACACTCCCCCACCCTCCCCCTCAACCTCCGGGCGCCACTCCACACTCGGCCGCGCGATCTCCATTTTTTTTTCCATCTTTTTTTCTTATTGTTTCGTTGAGCAAAAGAAAAACTTTAACTAGCCCGCAGATCCACGTGTACATCGGCCGATGAGCGTAATCGTCGTTGTCGTGGAGTCAAATATACGCCCCCAACCCCCATTCCCCCTCCCTCTCGAAGGCTGTGACCGTAAAAACCGATCGAGAAGAGCGAAAAGTGTTCTCGTAGACCGGAATAAAGACGTCGTTCACCGTCGTCGAACGAGACGTCGACGGCTGAGACGAAAAAAGAAAACAAATAATAATAAAAAATGTTTAAGACACGCGCGCGTTATCTTTTTCGCCCGTGGTGACAAAAAAAAAAAAAAAAAAAAAACTCGTGTACAAACTTCTTCCTCGAAACAAACTCATTTTTCTAGTTTTTTAAAATCTTTTTCCAACACGAATTGATATCGAAAATTTAGGTTTTGCGATTTTCTTACTTCGCTCGGTTCGTCTCTTTTTATTTTGATAAAAATTTTCAAAATTGTTAAATCTTTCGAGGGTCACCATTGGCGAAAAGAGATCACTCGCTGATTAATCTGATTAGTATTCGTATTGTTAAGTTCGATAGAGCGACCAAGTTTATAGGTGCGCATGGGTTTTAGGAGCGAATCTGCGAACGAAAGAGAACGAAAGTTAGATCGATTGATAGCTGTAGATATTACATATGTATATAAGTGAATAAACAAATGAATAAATATGTACGTATTTTATGAATTTGTATACGTACATGCATATTTATTTATTTGTTTATTTATTTCTATATATATATATATATATATATAAATACATACATAATTTGTGGACATAATAGTGAACCGCATCGAGACTCCTGAGATCATTGCCTCACTATGTCAGTATTTTCATTAATGCGATTCTGCCGTAGTGACACACTGCCCGATGCCGCTCCACTTTTGCGAAACGGGTCTCGACAGCTCCTCCGAACTGTAGAGTTCCGAGGATGTGAAAGAATACATAATAAACGATTCAACAATAAGCATAATAATTAGAACGAGTCACAAAATGTATAGAGCGAAGAAATAACGAATCGAAACAATTGACACGATGCTCACTGCACTATAAATTCATTTTTTATCACTGAGATATATCTACATATATTCTCTAATATCCAAAGAATTTAGGCACACAGGTCTTATCTTCCAAATGGGCTACGAATACTTATCGATCGTCAAATCGGCGAGAAACGATTAAATGAAGTTTTAGAAGGGAAGAAACAACAATACCAGTTGTTTTTAAGTCAGTATCTTGGTTTTATTTTGCTTAAGTACTTGATAAGTTGAGTTTCCGTGCCAATTTTTCTAGAGTAGAAGAAATAAAAAATGGTTAAAAAAAAGATAATAGTGGAAGAAGAAAAGACACAGTTGCTCATCAGTCGCGAGTTTTTAACTCCCTTGGGAAAATTTTTCTCTTTCGTTCATCACTCTTCATCGAAGATAATATAATAATAAAAAAATTTAAAAAAAACGTAAGAATTTTTTCCCATAATAATAAATAAATCGTTAAAAGAAAAAATAAATTTGAAAGAATCGAGAGCTACATTCATTTTCACCACGTATATTGCTTACCGGTTTTCAATGTTCGGAAAACGTATCGAACACGCTCACGCATTATTAAAAAGCGAGTCGGACGAGTCTAGATATGCTTCCTTCCCAAAAGTGTATAAATAAGTCAGAAAACGTCCTTCATCTTTGAATCTCATGCTCGATCGATCAAATATCAATTGAAGTCTCGTTTAATTTACAATCTTGAAATGACGAGTGAAAAATGATAAATAACAATACTTAAAGAGAAAACAAAAACAGGCATTAAAACGGAAAGAAATAAAATAAACAAAAGTATTACGAGAGAATCAAAGACATTGAGTGAGAGAGAGGGAGAGAGAGACACGAAAAAAAAGGAATCTGATTTTATAGTATTCGATTCTAATATATCATTACTGTCCCGTATATTAAACGGAAATATTTATTACGCACCAACTTCAATGACAATTATTGTCGCAGGCCAGAAAACACACACTTCACTAAAAGACACTCACACACATAGATCAGTATAACAAGAGATACAGCGAGAAAGTTGAAATATAAACAAATAAACAAGAAAAACAAATAAAAAAGATTTAGTTGTTTGAAGTAGTCGTTAGTCACTTCACTTACTACGAAAATTAAGAGAACTAAACTTTTCAAATCGAATAGAATTTTTTTCGCCCTCCCATTGTTTGCGACAAAAAGGTGGAGGGTGAAAAACAATATGTATCATTAAGAAAACAACCACAAATGTAACAGAAATGGAGAAGGAACAAAATGAAGAATTATACAATATCAGTGAACTCTTGGATCATAATTCAAGCAATCGTACATCGACTAATTATGCGTAGACAGTTTTTAAACTTTAAGCTTGAATAGTGCCTCTAGTTATACATTCTACTGGGAAGTTATCTAGTCCGCTCTCAAATACCAATAAACCGTTGTTTAATAGTGAACAAACAAACAAAAAAGTTAAAAAAAAAAAAAAAATCGATAAAAAAAAAATAAACAAAAGTAAAACTCGTCATTTAATTCTCCGAAATAAAGATTTGGAAAAATTCAACTGGTCGATGTTTAAGAAAGTTACTCTCTACCCCAATTCTCTCCGCCGAAAACCACGAGTTCCCGAATCCTCCAGCAGCCTCCTCATTTTTTACTTACGCTAATTTTCGAAAATATTTTCAATTTTTCTACACGCCTGATGAGTAGATGGTTGCAAAAAAAAGTAAAGCACTGACGATAACAACACAGGGAAAATGAAAAAAGAAAGTGCCAAAAAGCTTGATGAAGTTTTATGAATTTTTTTTTTTTTTTTTCTCTTTTCATTCATTTGTTTTTCTTTCTTCATCGAGATACATTACTTCAGTTCGGTGTACATAAATCTGCTTCTATAACAATCTGCATTTTTCCCCTCTTTTTATTTTGTCCGGTATCGCACCTCGCCCATCTTTGATACAAATTATTTTTGCTCCCATTTCAGGCAATTTTCATTCGTTTTGTATTTTTTTCTTGCGATCGAACGTTTCATGTGGGCGAAGTGCGACAAAGTTCTTCTTCTTTTTTGCTTCATATATGTAATACTTAGCTTAATTCTAACTCTGATATGTATCGATTGTTTTTTTTTTCTTATTATTTTCGTTTGTTTTTTTTAAAACCGAACGTCCCATTCACACATTTGAAGCATCTATTTCGCTATTTCATCTTTCGACACGTAATACATGAGCATGAATTTCGTACGCCAATAAACGTGCAAGTTTTTTTTTTTCTACCTTTATTATTCATTTCAATTCTTTTTCTTAATTAATTTTCTATGGATATTCAATGATTTGCCAAAATACTGATCGGCAAGAACGAGTGTGAAAAATAAATGCAATCTGGCAACGTCGTGCAGTCAATGCAGGAAAGCAGCAGGAAAAGCTTGTTTTTTTTTTTTTTTTTTTCTCAAAGCCGAAATCATGAAATCGTTACACCAAACTATCAAGCATCCAATAAGGCAAAAAGGTGCTTTTGATGGACCTTTTTTACGCACTTCTCGTTCCATCATTTTTAGCTTTTGTACTAACTTTCAATATATCGTGATAATCAACTCGATAATCAAGCATGTGCGCTATAAAACTCGTTTGCCAGCAGACAAAGTATTTAAATTAAAAAAACGGCCAATATTCGACGAATGCGTAGATCGTAATCTTTCGAACAATTATTTTGAACATATTATCAAACTAATCAACATGAATTTTCTAATAATAACGATTGCGGATAAAAAAAAAGCGGCAAAATATGATTTAGCATTGATCCAATGAACGATTCGACGAATTAAAAAAAATAAATTACCCCCAAAATGAGATCGAAGTAACTGCACTAATAAAAAATTTCCGAAAAGCGTTGTTCAGCCATCCGTTTTTATGACAGCTAAACTGAAAGAGCTTTTCTATCGGAATAAATGATCGAGCATCGAGATTTTTTGATTCTGGAAACAAAAAAATCTCGATTTTTTTCGCACGACCTCGAACGAAAGTGTTTTTTTTTTTTTAACTAATATAATATTTTGTGGGACCTGTTGGAAATAAGATTTATGGATTTGATAAATCAAAGATTGCGTAACTTTGGCGATAATAATAATTATTAATAAATCACAAATGGTCAAAGAATTTTTCATTCCGGTGCTGCTCAACTTTCAGAGACTCGCCGCACACGGAAAAATTACACAACGCTCTTTTTCACGATTTGTTTTTCGCCTCGGAAATACAATTCAAATTGTACTCGATATATATATATATTCAATTTCAAACAAAATAATAATAATGATATAATTTTATCCTATAATATCAACTCGACAATGTTTTTAAATAACATATATAAATCGTATATCGTTATACTGTCATTATCGTTCTTGTGCCTTGAATTTTCGAAAAAACAGGATTTTTAATCTGAAATAACAAATGTTGGAGAGCTTGGCTGAAAATGATAGACGTTTTAAGCGCAAATTATAATGACACGCCAGCGAATGTACGGTTTCGTAAATATATGTATATAATAATGCCTCTTACATAATTTCGTGAGTATTATGAACGTAATACGACAACGTTATAATTTCTTTGTTTTATACACCAGTAAAACCATACGATATCGCTACTCGACATTTGCTAAAGTTATTAATATCAATTTTTTATCAATATCAATTTTTTTTTTTTTTTTTTTTTTTTTTCGTGTACTCATCAATAACGAACGTCCAGCGAAAAAAAAAAACAATGAAGAAACAGAATTAAGATAAAGGACAAAAACCATAATATTTATACGTTCGTCACACTGGGACGAGACTCGCCTCAATTTTCTTTAGTATTTACATACGGAATACATCGCTCGGCAATTTTTCTTTTTGCCCTTTAATCGGTCAAACTCAACAACTCCTAATTATCGCTCTTTTTATACAATTGAGTATTGCGTTTATTAGCTCCTCTCGATTCGCGTTGAATACCTCTTTTTCTTTATTTTATTTTGGTTTTCAAAATAAGCTGACGATACATGTTTTCCTTTACAGGATCGAGGCTCTTGAAAAATTACAAACAAAGGTGCAGATTATACGCGAACATCGATTCTTGAAATTTTTTTATTTTCGAATAATTTTTCTTGCATTCGTATTATTTTTCTTTTGCATTTGCAAAACCGAGTTCGAGTCTGCTTGCTACGATGCAGTTTTAATTCTCTATGTACTTTTTATCGTAATGTATCTTTAGCGGATGGCTTTACTTCGTTAGTTTCGTTACTGTATGGACTCGAGAACATGGCATGTTGTTGTTGTTGTTGTTGTTTTTTTTTTTCGTCTTCATTGCTTCACACCACAATTGCAATAATTTTTTGAATTTTTTTTCTTTTTCTTTTTCTTACCCACTTGATACACGCGTTACTTGCATTATGTGCAAATGTTTACACGGGAGCTTCCCTTTTTTCATATTATTTTAATACGTTATAATATTAAAACCGTCGTTTTTTCTTTAAATCATTTTTTTTTTTACACGTCTGAATTTAAAACTCTTCGCTGAGACAATTGTAACGAGAAAATCGATTCCGACGGAGTTTCAGTACTCTGCGAGGGACTCGAATTCGAAAAAAAAAACGGTTGTCAACCGTCGATGCGTGTTTTTGGACTTGTAAATTACTTTTCAAATGATTTAAAAAGGCAGTACGGCTCTCAAAGAATTCTCAACGAATCATCAATGATTCTTCCATTTTATTTTTCCCTCTTTATTTATATTTTCAATATATTTCGTGTGTTCAGGCTCGCATAACTTTTCATCGGTTTTTTTTTTTTCAATGCTGATTCTAGTTCAGAGTACCGGAAATTCTGAGTCGGTGTTATTTTTTCGTAACCAATTGTCTACGAAACATATTTTAAATGCTGCTCCATTGGAATAAATTGTTGTATTGTACGATCGATATGCATTATGAAAAATGAGATGAACATGAACACATATTTTTTTATAGGATGATATGGTTTTCGAATGATGCGATCTTCGTGATAAATATTACAATTTTTCAGCTAATTTCTCCTTACGAAAAAAAACTATTGTCCGACTATTAATTTCAAGAGAATTCGAAACATTTAATATTCAACAGTATTATTTTTAGGGCAATTGCGAACAGCGCTAATTTGTATTGGATCGTTATGACCACGAGTGAAAAAAAATGTCAAACGAAAATTGAATAATTGTTAATCTCCTCGCACAACTATTATTTTTCATAGTTATAGCCAACATTGATAGTGTATCAACGTAACAAGAAAAGTTCGTTACTCTTAAAATCGTTTTTTTTTTTTTCAGCTTCAAACCGAATAATTAGAGTCGAACGTCGATAATTCTTATTTTTTGGTTTTACTCTTACTGCTGACTCTGCGTTTTATCATAGGAGCGAAAAGGTATTTACGTAATACGCTACGTGAAATCTTAATTGTATCATTTTTAGAACCGACTCACTGGTATTTCTGATGAAATGAATAATTAACGAGTCCAAGAATTATGTACACAATTTTTATTCTCGATTAATATATCTCCACATTTCTGGAAGATAAAATAATCAAGATTTTCAGTATCCTGACTAGATTAACGTTTTTTTTTTTTTTCGTTACTCCGAACCGGTTGGAAGTTTGAGAATATTTTGAAAATAGAAAGTGACGAATGGTAAAGTAAAGTGAGTATTTGTTGGAGTGAAATAAAATAAGCAAATAACAAAATTTTCAATAAAAATCGAAAGAATGTTGAATGAAATAATTGTTCGACAAATAAACGAGGAAAATTTGTTTCTATTAGAAATAAACTCGTTGAAACAGCTGCATGAGTTGATTCTTTCCTTTAAATTACTTGTCCATATTTCGAGAGTGCGCAAATGATTAATAAATTGAGATTTTTCTTTCAATTGCATTTGCAAAACACCTTTTAACAGAGAACCTGATATAATTAGTTGTCAATAGTTTTTTTCAATAAGGATTTCGACTCTTAAACTTCCTATGTCTTTCTCTATCTCTCGATAACCTATTACAAGAGCCGATCTATCATATAATAACAGGGATTTTTGCGATCGTATTCGGATAGAGACAAAAATGTATAAATTTATTATTTCTCTCATTCGTAATCTCTTCTATCATTTATCGTCACGATCGAATTTCGTACATTGCGTTTCAACCCTCTAAATTCAATACCAATAAATAACGCGTACGTTTTATTAACCTTTTTTTCTTTTAAATAATTATTATTAACGAAATTCAGCGAGATATTGTTACCAGTCGTAGTCGTGTTGATGAAACGGATTGGTGCACGGTTGTTGAGCGTGTAAATGCGTCACCACAGGTGGAGGTTTCACCAGGTCGAATTCTCTGCCAACCACTTCACTGTAAATCTGAACGAGTTTCAATTTACAATTAAAAAACAATTTTCTCATGAGGCCAACAGAGTTCTGGTACGTCTGCAAAACTCAAGGAACATTTGAATGAATAAAAAATAGAAAAAATAAAATAAAAAAATAGAAAAAAGCTTGTACGTTTAACAAAATAAGAAAATAATCAGAGCTCGACACATACTTTTGACATAATTTTTCATGTAATTGATTCAGGCAGAGGACGAAGTTTCGTTCGAAGTTTGAAAACTCTAACACCGTGTTATCGACACATTAAATCGGCAGAGTGATCGATGCTTTAACATTTTTTGACTCTTGAACATCGAATTAAAAAATACTTTTGTTTTATCAACAATTATCTGATTTCTCGCATTGAGACAATTTCGAGTTAACTTTTTTGCAATTCTTTTTTCATGTTGAGCAAAAAATCGAATTTTTTTTTTTTTTGTTTTTCTCTTTTTGTACCTGGAAGCTCCTACGAATGAACTCGTCCTCTCCTTTACCGGTCATACCATAATTGTAACCGCCACCGCCACCGCCCCCACCGCCTCCTCCTCCTCCGTTCAAGAATGGATTCGTTGGATTCGCACCACCTTTTAGAAAATTTACACAATTGCTATTAAAAACTTGTTCATTGTCCAAATTAAAAATATAGAAAAAAAAATTATGAAATTAAAAAAAGATAGAAATCGAAATTTTGTTCAATTAAATATTTCAAATTTTACTCAACTTAACAGAAAAGTTCCATTACAATTAACGACAAAAAAAACATAAAAATTGCATTACGATAAGAACTTGGGTGACATTTTGCTTGGCAAAAAAAAATGATTTTCGGCAGTAAATTGAAATTTTAATGTTGGAAGACTTTCGATTTCGTTTATTCGCAATTTTTTTTTCGGTTTATTCGTAACTCACCTCCGTTTGCACCAGGAACACCCAAATTACCACCGCTCGTCTGATAAGTCGCTCCGTAGCCCGGATCCTGAGCGAGCTCGTGGAGTCTCGTTGAACTGAGAGCACGTGGTATCGCGTTGCTCGGTACACCGTGAGGCGCTAAATGCGTCACTTCTGCAACTTGATGCGGATCCTCCGTTTGAGGAATATCCGAGACAAAACCAGTGTCTCGGCGATAGAAATTAATGAAGACAAACGCTGCCAGAACGAAGGCACAAATTATACCATAGCCTCGGAAGGTCGCGGTCGTACCTGCCAGAAGAAAAAAAAACTCATTTACGACTCATTTTCGAGAGTTAAATCATTTTTATCGTTATTCAAACATTTTTTGAATCTAAAATGCACTTTGCGAATTGGAAATTCAAAGTCAATCGTTGGTTCGCGAGCCACGGTATTTTGTGGATTATTTTTCTTACCTCAACATTTCCTGCACATCGATTCATTAACGATATTCTGTTAAACCGTTTCAAAATTATACCGAGAAAACAAATTGGAAGTTCAATAATCTCAAGAGTTGCACCGGAAAGAAAACATTTTTCGAGAAATTCCAAGCTCACAATGATTCTTTTTTTGTTTTTCATCGATCGAAATTGTTTTCAGTTATTACTTCAGTTATTCAGATTTAAAAAAAAGGGTTTTACCATAACGAGCAACGAACATTCCACCGATAACGGCACCGCATCCTCGTCCAAGACCATGATGAAGACCCTGAAGAACACCCTGAGCGCTTGAGCGTAATTGCGGGGGTGTATTATGGGCGATATAACTGCAGCAAGCTGCCCAAACAGCGGCGTGAGTGATGCCCTGAATGAATTCAAAGGGCAGAACCCACCACGGATTTTTAAGCCACGAAATATAGAGGAAGCGTAAAACATTGCCGCAAAGACCGAGGCACAAAACTTTGACGTGACCGATTTGGCGAATGAGCTTGAAACTGAAGAAATACGCGAATATTTCAGAGATGTGATTGATCACGGACGCAACACCAAAGAGGGTTGGTGTA
This sequence comes from Campoplex capitator, assembly GCA_037576405.1. NCBI lineage: Eukaryota > Metazoa > Arthropoda > Insecta > Hymenoptera > Ichneumonidae > Campoplex > Campoplex capitator. The sequence continues at coordinate 7,791,052 of JARBWI010000003.1, forward strand.
CCACCGTAATCCTGAAGATGCCAGAAGAGAAAAGTGAATATGAGACCGATACCGAAGCCCATGAACCAAGCGACGAAGAGAAACGACGCGCATTTCACGTCTTTGAATTGTCGAACAACCGTCAGCCATTCCGGCAATTCTCGTGTCGTCTGAGCAAACATTTTCGTCTGAAAAACAAATGAAAATAATAAAAATATTAGTAAGCTCGAATTATTCTCTTGCAAAAGTTTCAAATTTACCTTTCCCTCAGGCGGTACAGGCTTCGCGTCAACATTTCCCGGTGCATTTAAAAGACCTTCCGGAAGATTCAATTGCTGCGACAATTGGCTCTGCAATTGTTCCTCTCTCGTTGGCTCCGCCGGTGGTTTGGCAACTTCCTGCGATGTGGCAAAATAATTGTAGTCAAGATTTTTCTTTTTGTTTTCATCAAAATTGAATATAATTCTTTTTTTTTTCCAATTTTATTTTCTTTCAATTCCACTTGGAAGATTTCTTACCGGTTCGGCTGCGACGAATTCATATTTGAAGTTGATTTGCGTCGCGGTGAGAGACGCGGCCGACATAAGAACGCTGAATATCGCGAAACACGTTGTATAATTCTTTTCTCTTGGACCCGGTCCACATGGATGATCTGGAAAAGCTGTACTATGGTCCAGAGCGATACCGACGAAAAACATAGCCAGACCCCAACCGAGACTTCCGAACATCCGCTGATGTCCGTATCTGAAATGACAACGAACGTAATTTCGTGACACAGTTATATGAAATTCCTCTTGTCTCGACAGAATTTCTAACTAAGAACTACCAAAAATTGAGAGAATCAATTTAATTATTTTTTTTTCATTCACCTGTCAGCATCTTCACCGAGGAGAGTTATAACCGCCGAATCTGCGAGTGTTATGGCTGGGGCAGAAAAAAATTCACCCACAATGACGAGAAGCAAGAGCAGGAAAAACGTCTTTTGTATGTCCTGAAACAAAAGGAAGTTCACGAGAAATTCGAAATGTGTAAGGAATGATTCAGAAAAAAACGTTGTTGCAAATCATTCGAAGGCGCTTTTGATGCTATTGATTTCTGACTTTTCTCACCTCTAATCTATACACGATAGAGCTGAATTGAGGTTTGACCCACTTGGCGTTTTCTTTAGGATCGTAATTCCGGGCGAATGTAACGGGCAAAGGACTTTGACCGAGTGATGGATGGTTGAGCTTGACGTTTCTTCGTTTCCTGACGAGAGGCATCGCGACAGCATCCCCGAAATTTTCGCTTTTCTCAGCCTCATCCTCGTCCATACCTTCTTGCAATACTTCGTCCTCTTCTTCTTCTTCATCCTCAAGAATCTCGTCCCTCAGATCATTCGCTACTTCCAAATCGCTCAGCTTCGTCAATTGATCGTTTTTCGGCAAATCACCGTCTGGGAAAATCGCCTTTTCGGTATCAACGTCAGAATTTTGCCAATCAGAAACTTCACGTTTCACCATTATTTTCTCCCTCGGTGGCTTCGATCGGGTTTTCGTTATGGTGTGAGCTTTTTTTGGTGGTCTCGTCTCATCTAATGGTTCGTTCTGCCATGATTTATTAAAATGTTTTTATTCCTAGTTCTCAGTATTTGTATGATTTGAAAAAAAAAATATGAGAAATTAGATTTGTCCATTAATATTTTTTAACAGTTACTATAAATCGCGTACAAAAATATAACGAACGAATACGCAGTCGCAATGTCGTAAATGGAAAAAGAAAATTCAAAACCCAAAGGCATAAAACTTGATGTTAAACGTAATTGAATAATTCAGCAAATAATAAGATACAAAATATGTGAAAATTAACTCACTTTGAGGAATCTTTTGTATTCAAGAACATCGGCTGGTCGATTTTGTTTAGCTATGCTCGGAAAGTCGATAGTTTGTGCGGTAGGATCGTCGAGGCTGTCATCAATAATGTATTGTTTGTATTTGAGATCCTTCGAGGCCAAAGACGATGATTCCTTTTCCTTGGTGGACGATTGTCGTCGTATTCTTTTGCTCTTGAATCTCGTGTCATACTTATTTGTTTGAATGATATTTTTGCCCTTCGCAGTGATCTCATTGTCCTCGGTACTTCGTCTCAATCTTTCGAAAACTACGTTTTCGGCGACCTCGAGATATTCGTCTTCCTGCTGCGTTTTCGATGGCTCGTAATAATCATTGAGATCTACGGATCTCTTGATCCTTTGACTACCTTCCGGTACTTCCAACCAATAACTCTTGTTCCTCAAGACCATGCACGATGTCGCTGGTGGTTGAATGAAGCCCAAAGGCAGCGTGAAGAGGATCCAACAGCCCAAAGATGCCAGCAGTATCAGCTTTCCTTTTTGCCATCTGCAAGACGATTTCTGTTCTCTGGTCGCGCCCAAAGAACATCTACGATTCTACTTCTATTCTACTAAATTGCTGCAGCTCCTTATTCATTTTTCTAATGATATTATATGCGTTTTGGCAAATGATATATTTTCAGGAGGAATATTTTAATGAACAAGCTGTGGCTTCACACTATTCACAGTGCACTATGACTATTTCGCAAAGCACAAATTTTCAAGCGCAATTCTTAACGATTTTTCGTGGGTAGAATCGACGCGAAGGATGTATTTTGATCAGAATTTCCTCAATTTACACATTTTTCTTCATGTTACGTTATAAATATTATCGTAGATGTTTTTTAGAAAAAAGCTTTCCGGATAAACGTGAAACGCTGTTAAATTTCTTTAGCTACTAAAAAAAAAAAAAAATATTATTATCGAGTCTTACATCACTTATCGTTAACTAACGAAGGTCAAAGGTCTCAGCATCTTTGACGCGTTTGATTTTTTCTCGGACTACAATCCCACACCAAAGTCCACGAAATTCTCATCGAACGTCATACTCCGTGTTACGATTTACTTACGAAACACGCTTAAATGTGATTAGGGCTATGAAAATAAGTACGGTCACACGAAATTCGCCTTGAGAAGCGAAGCATCTCTGCTACGGGAAATCAATAAAAGCAATATCAGGAGAATCGCTTGCTGCTCGTGATGTTTCAAAGCTCTCTATTTGAGGAAGCGAATGCAATATTCAGACATCGTAGCCAATTATCGAGTTTTCACACCAATTTATTATCGGATGCAATGAATGCAAATTGTTGAAATAGACCATCATCGATGAAGACAAATTAATTTAGAAAGTTTATGTAATATTTATTTAAAATGCGACACTTTGATTGATTCTCGATCAAATGGCACGAGTCTTAAGCTCTACTTCGAATTCAATTATCGTTTATATACAAAATTTTTATGTGAACATTTTTATTTTTATTTTTTTTCAAAAACATGTTTGATGGCACTGATTAGCGAAAGCCACTATACTACGCACCTGTCAGCGAGCGAGCCCCAGAATGGTGCACTGAAGAATTCAATGAAAGGCCTGAGACCTACGAGGAGACCGCATTGACCAGCGTTCATGCCCATTTGCTTGAAATAAACTCCCATCAACGGGAACAATGATCCGAATGCCGAATAAAAGAAGAAATAGAAGGTTTTTACAGTGAGTAATTCTTGATCAACAGCACCGAATAGGTACTCGATAAAGTCGCTTTTTCCGCGTATTTTGTGGGTCGCTTCTTTAGGTTGACCATAGATCGTTGGATCGACTTCACCCTCGGCCGATGGATCGACCATGGGTCGCGCACCTGGCAGCTGAGGTAAGCTTCGTCCTCCACCTTCACCGGTGGCGGCGGTTTCATTACCACCGTAATCGTACTCCTCGTGGCCATAATTCTGCATTATACCGTTCCTGAATTTCGATCTATCGAAATATTCTTTTCGGGTTATTCAATTTCCTATTTTTTCGGTGGATTTTTTTCTTCGTCGTCGTTTCTCGATAAATTACGAGCCAAAAAAGGCTCGTTCGTCGCAATCCTCACCCTCTGCACCTTTAGCACCACTCTCTGTCAATGAAAAAATAAAAATAAAAAATAAAACAGCACCGTTCAAAACTCTTCTTCTTCCTCGTGTTCATACGCTTCACGATTATTACAAAATTTACTTTTACTCACTCAGTTTCAACGTTATTTTCACGCGTTTTTTTATAATTTATTGTTTATTTATTTCTTTCACCTTTCGCTCTAACGGAATCCCCGCCAACATCCGCTCTTTGCTCCCTTTCGTCGTTTCCGACAATCCCTTTAGCGGAGAGTGTCAAATCGATGACCGACCGTTGTGGCACCTTCTTCCTTCTCATGCCAAATCGATAAACCCCCGAGTGCGCCCGCGCAACTCGCTTTCAACCCTCAACGGGAGGGCGCTTTCACCCTCTTCTCCTCCTCCTCTCCTTTGTCGCGTATACGTACACATTCATATATATAAGTCGCATTCTTGTCACATATATTTGACGTTTCGAAATATGAGCTCATTTCCTCGTGCGCGTGCGACTTTTCCCTCCAATCGAACGACCCAAAAAGCTCAATCGCAAATCTCATCTTACTTCAAACTTTTTTTTTCAAACTTTAGGTTACGAAAAAAAATCAGACGTTTTTTCATCACAAACGTTTTGTACCCCTTTTTATGAATTTCTTGCAAGATAATAAAAACTCATAAACATCTGAATTCTGAGAGTCTGTACAAATTATTATTCTGATATTTTCATTCTCAAATAAAGTTCACATTCTGATGCCGAGACATAAGAATAAATATGAATAAACATATCTGCATTGTTAATCGTATGAAATTAGTCACGCCATTATCATTCCATCAACAATATATTTCAATTAAAATTAAATATCATGAATTTATATTCGTATTTTAATTGAGATAATGGCGATACTTATATGCCATTTCAGGATGAACTACAAGACCGGGAGCCAAGAACAGATAACTTCCGTTTTTGAACAACCTCATAGTTTAACTTGTCCTCATTACTCTCGTGTACACACACCCACATATTCATAAGTACTTTTATACGAAGCAGAGAAATTGTTGCATCGAGATGAGAGAGAGAGAGATATTAGCATATATGAGAGTCTATAGACAGAAAAGTCGATAACTCCTTTTGTCACCTACTCACTTTTTCTCCATTCAGTTCGTTCAACAATTCGTCGTTTTGTTGGCAAAAAAAAAAACAATATCTTTGACGACGAATAGAAAAAAAAAGATTGGTTTTTCGTAATGAGAAACGAGTAAAATTCGAAAAATAAATAATGCTTTTATTTCTTTGTCATGAAGCTTTGTTCATTGATGGATGAATGAATCATTGTTTTTTTTTTGTAAATCGTTAGTAATTATGTACAAACGCGCATCTCTCGAGGCGCATATAAAATTTATATTCATGCGTTATACAATATCGACGAAGATTCGAGAGATTACAACTAATGATTAATACATTTTTAATTTTTCGCGTCGAATAATTTCGATGGGATTACATCCATTCGAGATTGTGCAGGGCATCCTGAAGCCGCTGTTCTCGGCTTCGGAGGTCCTTGAAACATGCAGGTTTTCGCTGTTTTCAGGAGACGACCGCTGTTCGTCGTTCTCCAATAAATCGTACGCACCGCCTGACTCCCGGCTACGTAGCTCACTGCTCCACCAATCAGCATCTAAACAAATACAAATTTCTTTTGTTCAATCATCGATTCAAACGAAACATGAATGCATCATTGATTTTGAAAGAGAACGAATACATTCGCTGCGGAAATTGAGTCGATTACACGAATCTGTCGAGATACTTTGATTCTTTTGAGAATTTCGATCCAATTTTTTTTCATAATTACACATTTTTTACAGATATTCTAATGAGACATGATTGAAGATTCACTTTTTTTGAATTTCTTCGAAATTGATTTTTCAATTGCGTGCGAAACAAAAGAAATGTAAAGAAAATCAGTTTTCTTTACAGATGTTCGAGTCATGAAATAAAAGAGATTTTTAAACGAATTGCGAATTGAAATTCCGATCGAGCGAATGACGAAAAATACATACCTTAGTGATATAATTTGATCTATACTGCACAAAATGACTAGATGTAGAACTAACGATCGAATATAACTTGTGAAGAGTTATATTGTCGATGCTGAATGGGGTTTGAGTGAGTTAGGAGAGTCCACGATTTCCCGTCATTCGTGATGCTCTCAGTGTGAAAGGACGATCTGAACTGACGATTTCTTCTCGCTGACCGATAATTTATACAAAAAATCATTGAGAGTGGTAAACGATGATACGGGCATTGTGATAAGGAGAGCTGCGTCACAAATCACCCCCGCACAGAGTGCGCGCAGAGTTTTTTTTTCATGATAGACGAAGAAAACAAATCGCGTGCTTATCTATTCGCACTAAGGAAGGAAAAAGAGAAGCTGAAAACACGTGTTGAGTCGATGCATGATTTTTTGTTTCCAACTCAACTATGAATCGAGATCATTTTGCGAGCACGCTCACGATCGTTCCATTGCACGTGTTATCCGCCATCGTGTATATGACGTCAGGAGATTCCTATGCCCACTAAATAATGATATAAATATTAATAACTTTACGAATTCTCAACGATGGTAAGGCTGAATGGACCGTAAATTAATTCGTTATTCAGCTTTTGTTATTAAACTTTTGAATAATCATGATAGGAATACGAGAAATGGTTTTTTTTTTTTTTTAATAAAATTCGAAAAAAATCATGCAAATTAATGTCAATCGATGATTTTGTTTGAATATCGTATTTCAGAATTATAAATATTATATTTTAGTTGTTACGCTGAAACAGTAATAAAGAATCTATTGTCCTGACGTCAATGTTATTAACGACATGCAGAAAATTGAAAATCATCATCGAATTATGAAACTTTCACGATTTTCCATTCCTCGGTCGTGTTGTCTACGACTTATTATGTTACATTACTTTTTCTTTTTTTTTTTTTTTTTCAATATAAACTGCGTTCGTCGACTCTTGGCGCATATCTGCAATCTCCCTACGTATAGGATGCTTCTACACTCGTAAGTGAATTGTGCAAATAGTATTCTTTTGTTTGTTATCTTCGTTGGTAAGATTTTGCTCGAAGATGAGAATATTCGAATGATTTTATATATTTCTTCTCATATCCAGCCATTTTCAATAGTCGGCCAATTGATTAATAAACTTCGTATTTACTGATATTTTCAAACGTTCTTTCAACAATATTCCGAAAGATTCGTCATTGTTATCCACGCTTTGTGTTGTTGATAAATTCTTTCACAATCATATTTCGTCGAACGTCTTCTCTTGTATTTTGAATCGCCGTAAACAACGATCATACTTTTTCATTGCGTCATTTGGTTGCTGATGGAACTTTTTGAAAAAGTCAATCATATTTCGGTTTGCTCACTCTATCGAATTCGTTTAAACACGAAAATATAAAATTATCGGACTCCGGACCTCGAATGTGGAAAACTACAGATTTCTCTGTATGAAATTAGACACACGCTCTTAAAATGTCAAGACGAAAAAAAAAGACGCGAGAAACATTTGCCAGGAATCCACGAGTGTTTTTTGTCCCGAGTTATCGTTATCGCGCGTCTCGATTAATAGATAAATCGTGATCAGACAATACTTTCCTGTTTTTTTTTTACCTCTCGATCATTGGCCTCAGGAGACTTAATGCCTATGACGATGATTCGGAATTAACAAAGATCTTTTCGCAATGAAATTTGTATTTGCTATTAAAATATAAAAAAATAACAATATGAACGATTTATGAAGACCGTCTGAAGAGCAAGTTTCATCATATCTGTGCTGGGGGTCCATAGTCTCAATTTTTTTTTTTTTTTTTTTCATCGCCAAGATAACGCAGCTATAACTCAGTTTACGAATTTGAGACTTATCTCAATAAATGGAGAGGGTTATACCTCAAGATTGGCATCAAAATCAAGCGAATTTGCTTTCATTGAATAATCGAAAAACGAAGAAAAAAACAAAACAAAACGTTGATTTTTTTTATTTTTAAACATGAGAGGAAGTACTGCTCACGTGGAGTCACCGGGGAGGCAGATTCCACCTTTGTTATCGTTATCACGATCGCATCAAAGTCTACGCAGCATTTTATGAGCAGCCATATTTGATAGCATCGCGATAAGCAGACGGAGAAGGTTTTTTTTTCTTTTTTTTTTTTTGAAGCCTCGACACGTTCTCAAAGACCCAGGGATTGTTGCGGAAATAAAATAAAATGTTCCGTTCCATTAATTTTCATTCGCTACACACCACATTGCGTTTTGTTTACGCGCCATAAAAAGCATGATCAAAATCACTCTCGGCAAAGGAATGCGCAAACTCGTGAATCTCGTACTCCGAAATTGCATCAGATTTTACGTTTCGAGAATCAGCAATTAATATTCATGAGTATCCAAATGCGCAGCAAATGCAATCGCGGATTCTTTTTCCTCGAAATGTTTATGAAATTAAAAAAAAAAAAAAAAAAAAAAAAAAAAGATAATCGAAATAAATATCTCGCTGGAACGTTACAGAGAAATTGGCGAAATTTATCATCGTGAAGTATGCTAATTCGAATATTACGAGAGAAATATTTGTCTCGAATGATTGCAAAAATCACAATATTTTCATGGATCGTGAATCATTTCGTAAATCATTGATCAACGAGAATGAACAACGGATATGTGCTGCAAATAACAAAAAGCTCTTGAAACTTTAATAAACTTCATTTCTCCTGTGAACCTCAATTAAATTTAAAAAAAAATTTGTTTCGATTTAATTGTTCACAGAGAATTGTTGCTCTGGGAAAAAAAAAAAAAAAATTAGTTTGAGTTTTGAAAGAACTGCTTCGAAGATTTGACGCCGAGTTCGAACAATCGGCGCCATTGTGTCTGGACTCTCAATTTCTTATCGCCGGCCTTGGTACAGAAAAATAGAATGTTTATCAGTAATCATGCGAAGGTTAGACCTTCAGGTGTACGAAAATATATAAAATGTGAAGTATACTCGACACTGCTTCATACTTTGACGGTCATGTAAAGAAACGAACGTTGCGAAATGAAAATTCAATTGAAAAGTGAAGAGAATAGTTTTCGCAAATACGTGGAAACAGTTTTTCTGCACCACATTAACAGATTTTTATTTTTTGACAGAACAAATTTATTATTTTATATTTTTTCACTAGTGCTTGCAAAAACAAAGCATTCAAAACGATTCTTATCGATTTTTTTTACAGCAATTTAAAGGAAAATCTACGTAAATCGATGTTATTGATAGCGTGGAAGAATAATACAACGCTGCAAAGATATATCCAGCTACATACGTCGCTGCAAATGCAATGCCAATCATTTTATTCCCGGAATATGAATTAAAGAAAATTAGTAAGATTACACACTTTCCCTTAATTTTGTCAATTAGGATTTTGTATTTAGTTAGTCGTATTTGGTATTTTTGTTAATTGCAATCGTGGAGATTATACGATCTCATTAATATTTGTTGATTGATATTCAGGGAAAAAATGCTTACGAAAGAACAGCATGATATGAGAACTTCGTGCAAAGTGTTCAGACTGGGAGAACGGTTGAATGTTAAATAAAGTTTTTCGCACCAATGAATGACTGCAATCCTGCAAATACATTGGACACAGACAATTCAAAATTCAAACTCTCCGACTGTAATCGTTCTGGGTATTAACCGAAGCGAATGTTTATAAAATAATATTGTCGTATCGTTAATGCTCTAAAGTTTCCAACGAGAAATGAATCATTGTTATTTATTGAATTTTCAGATTTTGACGTACATCCTCGGTGTTTGTATGTTTGTGTAAATTAATGTAAACGAAATTTCAATTACGAAAGAATTCAAGAGGAAAGACTTTAAACTCATCGATGATATAACGGAGCCTTCGATGAGGCACAAATGAACTTGTGATAAAGCGAGAGGTCGCGAGATCGGTTAATATTCTAATGAGCTTTCTTCCGGCAAGCAAAGATTCATTTATTCTCATATTCTTATTTACATTGGGAATGTCAGTGAGCTCGTTGGCGGGATCAATGCTCAACCTCTTTGTAATCTTCCACAAGAGCCGCCATGTCGTCTCTCGCCTCTTTAAAAACAGCTTCTTCCATTCCCTCGCCTATGTAATGATGCATAAATGCTCGTTTCTTGTACATGAGATCGTAATTCCTTCCGAGCCTCGTCCACGCGCTTCTTATCGCTGTGTTATTGCTCAGCATCGCTACTGAACGATTAACCTTGGCAAGGTCACCCCCCGGTACCGTAGTTGGTGGTTGATAGTTTATGCCAATCTAATAGATAAAATTGAGCAGCAGACATGAGTGAGAAAAATTAAAAAAAAAATTAGAACGTCTAGTCAAAACAAACTAGAAAAATATGCGGAATTTGCCTTTCGTTTTTTGACTATTTACTTTTTCTCTATTTTTTACTATTTAATTAAACTTTTCGAAATGCTGTCAAATGACAAAAAAAAACCGAACGTTTGGCATCAGTGAATGAATCAGTACAATTCTCAATTTTTTAGTTAAATTAAAAGCATAAAAGCATTAAAAAAAATGTTGAAGTCGGTTGAAGAAGTGGAAAATTAATTGTCCTCAAAGAGGAATTTTCAAAAGGAGGAGATAAATTTCAGCATTGAAATTGAACGTTTGATTTGATTTCGAGTCCAACGATAATAATATCTACGGTATTACCTTGAAACCGGTCGGACTCCAATCAACGAAACGTATCGATGGTTTGCCTTTCAATGTTGTTATAGCGTTGTTAACTTCGGTGGGATTCACATCACCGCGATATAACAAGCAACAGCTCATATAAGCTCCTTTACGTGGATCGCATTTGACCATCTGTAAAAGTAAATTGATAAAATCATGTTTTTTAAATTTTTTATCAATGATAATTTCGTGTAGGAATCATTCATGACTTCGAGTATGCGAAATTCTGTATAAAAACTGGCGAATGTAGCATCTTAACGATGCAATAATTCGATCAAAATTTTTTCAGCACTTCTGTGTTATGATTTTTTTCAACAATTTGACGACGAATCTGAGAGCTTCAAAATGAACGTTGAAATTACTCAACACTTTGGAAATTATTCGGCTATATATTTTCGCATAATTTTCAAACAACAAAGATAGTGAATTATCATGAAACGTCTACTGGAAAAGAATCTCTGCTATCAATAGGAAAGATCAACTGACCTGATTTGCGGGTTCAAAACATTCGTTGGTAATCTGTGCCACAGAAAGTTGCGAGCTCATTGCATTCTCAGCGGAGATTACAGGCGCGTACGTGACAAGAGGAAAATGAATTCTAGGATATGGAACGAGGTTCGTCTGGAATTCTTCAAGACTGACATTGACAGCTCCCTCGAAACGTAACGAGGCTGTTATATTCGAAACTACTTGTGCTTGCAGTCGGTTTAAATTGGTGTACGTTGGGCTCTCCACTCCCAAATTTCTTTTATCATGAAACAATGTAATCCAATTAATTTTTTTATTCGTCTATTATTTTATAATACTGCTGTCTCGTAAAATGCACCGTCAGATGGATCAATCACACTCGAAATATTGAGCTTGACGATGGAATAGAATATTTATATTTTATTGAACAATGTTGTGGTACCTCGAGCAAGTATCGTAGAGCGCCTCGTTGTCAACGATAAAGCAACAATCCTCGAAATCGAGAGTACCGTGGGTGGTCAAAACGGAATTGTAAGGCTCGACAACTGAGGTAGAAATATGGGGTGCGGGATAAACAGCGAAATCCAATTTTGATTTTTTACCGTAGCCCGCGGTCAATCGTTCCAGCATTAGAGTTGTAAAACCACTTCCGGTACCACCGCCGAAGGATCTTTTACGTCGAAATGAATTGAAAATATTTTTTAAAAATACGAAAATCGGTCGAAATTACTTTAGGATACGATTTTTATTTAGCTTTAACTAATCGAAATGTTTTACCATCGAAGGCATCACGTGACGAAAAATTATAGAAGGAAAAGCGTATTTCAAAATCGTAATGAGTTAAAAAATGTTTCAACACAACGTTGATGTAAAATCTTTTGAAATTATACCTGAACACAATAAATCCTGATAACTTTGAACACGCTTCACACACACGACGGATCCGATCGAGAACAAAATCCATCATTTCTGCACCTACACCATAAAATCCTCTGGCAAAATTATTCGCAGCGTCTTCTTTTCCGCTCATCAATGTCGTCGGATCGAATAAACCTTTGTAAGCACCTGTACGAACTTCGTCGACTACGGTGGGTTCTAAATCGACCATAACAGTTCGAGGAGACATTTTTCCGGTCTACGAATAAAGTGGAACGTTTCATTTTTCGATTAATATTTGATTTTATGATTAACACGCGTAAATTCTCATTTCTCCGTTGCATCACCAACTTTTTAGCGTTATAAACTTTCACGAAATGCAAACGTAGAGAAGTATTGTTTGCAAAGTTGGACGAACGAAATTAAAATATTGTCATTTTACGATTTTAACTTGTGCGAAAAATTCTTTTTTCGATTACATTCCGTTTCGCAATTTTCGTTCGAAAATTTTCATTGGATCTCTGATGTATTTAGAATTTCAGGAATTTCCAAGGCATATTTCATTATTTTCTTGTCTCAATCGATCGAACGGTTGTTTTAAAACGATGTGAAAATCATCGCCGGGTCGACTTGACCCAGTTTGGTTAACGCCCGATTATAGGGAAGTGTCATCATGAATCCTACGTAAACGTACTTGTGAGGGCGCGAAGAACGCGTGATACGTAACGTCGGTCGGTTGATAACCTTCTTGCATCATTCCATCAGGTGTGATACCATGTTCGAGACAAAATAATTCCCAGCAAGCGTTTCCAACTTGAACACCTGATTGTCCAACAAAAATAGTGACAACTTCTCCGGAGTCAGCCATGTTATTTAATTTTCATGGAAAAATTTCATCATATCAACAAACAACACGATATTAATATTGAGACGAAAAAACGTCATGAGTTTTTATAAAAACTAAAAATTTTGAGTGAACCGAAAGGATTTTTCTTGAGAGATTTAAATCGAAAATGAATTTTTCACGTCATTTTATCCGCATCGTGAACAGAGAACGTAACGTCAAATCGAAATGTGCGATTTTCATATTTTTCAACGAGGTCTGCGATTCCCTCGTTGGTCAATAAAACAATTTTGCATTCAACAACTTAATACACAACAAGTATTTATTCTTTTATTGCCTTCATTCATTTATTCTCGCTGTTTCATCAATTATTTATATATCTGTTATTTATATCTCATAGGAATTCGAATAATTATTTTAAAGAAACACACTTTCTTACATTTTTTTCGATTTAATTAACAATATTGAGCTTTCGTGTTTTGTGTTCCGTCATCGTCGTGATAATAATTGTTGTTCTATGAGAATCTTATTGGTTATTAAATTTATTACAAAGATTTTTTAAGCATTGAAAAATGCATTCTGATTTTCAAGATTTCATACATATAAATCTTGCCAAATTCTACGCAGCCCGAGTGTTATATTTTCCGATATAATCACTCGCAAACACTTAGCGATTAATAAAAAATTATAATAATAATAGCAATAATGAGAAAAACGTTGAACTACAATTAGAAAAAAAATATATATTTATACAAAATCATTGCATTCAAACGACATAACTCGTTTTTTTTTTACGCTTCACGTGTGAAATGACTGAACTAAAAGATGTAACAGATAGGAGGCACAAACGAGCAAGACATCAAGTCTGAAAAATGATGAGCGTTATAAACTCGCGTCTCTGTATCGATTTAATATCATAATCGAGCTTTCAATTCATGATTTAAGACGACGAAATCGTAAATGTAGCCCAATTTGGTATTTTCAGCCTTGCTCTCTTTGCCACCGCTTAACGGCTTAATCGCCCGAATAATTACATTGAATAACAAGATCGCATGAAAAAAGTTCTCTCAGAGAATATTTTTTTGCTTTTTTTCGCATATTTAGAGAACAATTTTCATGATTTTTTCTTCTCGTCACGTTTCTTTCCTCTCACAATATCAATTTTTCGTGTTAACCTTTCTTCATTTTCATTTTTTTCTTCCAGTCTTTAAGAGATTCTCTGGGTTAATAGTTTGATCGTTGTCTCTCTTGATTATTAAAAATGGTCGAGCTTGACGACTATATGGTCCGACGTAGCACCGGGCAGTTTCACGTCGAGCCAATCCGTCTTAGATTGATTTTCCGTGTCGGTCGCCTTGAGGGCCAGTCGATGGGCTGAGGTTGCGTTATGCGGGATACGAAGTTCAATCGGACTCTCAAACTCGATACCTTTCGGGCCGCACTCAACCATCGGACTTAACAAGGATTCACCTGTGAAAATAAAATAAAGAATTCACCTTTGCAGAAATATTGAACTTATTTTAGGATGTTGTTTTGATGAATAAAAAAAAGTGCAGAATCGATAGATTTGTCGGATTAAAGAATGATTGGGAATGAAATGTGTTTAACGAAGTTTGGAAAACAATGAATTATTCGGGATTTTTTTTTGAAAATTAAAGTCCCACTACCAGCGTGCGATCGAGCGAGCCAAACTGCTATGAATAAGCTCACCGTGATGCATGGGAGGTGACATTGATGCGCGTTGTCCAGGACGATTGCTGTTCTTTTTAGGGGAAGGATCGAATGTATGAGCGGCGGTAACAGTGAAGTAGATCTCTTGGCGTTTATTCTTTGGTAATGCACCGGGAGGTATCGTGAGACTCACACCTCCCGGACCTTCGAGAATACCACCCTCGCTATCGAACACCCCCCGTGCTATACCGGTTTTCCTATGACCACCACCGTTTCCACACTTCATTATTAGTAACACGTTATTAAACACCCAAATAAATTTTGCCCGTTAAACAGCATTTTTTTATCAAAATTAACACGTATTTGATGTTATTGAATTAGTTTAAGCGTGATTAGTTACAGATTCGTAAATATCACTGGTTTTTTTTTATTAATAATATTCAGTTTTTAATCTTCCTTTTTAGATAAAGGACTCACTATTAAATTTAAAGCTTTTTTTATTACAATATACATCAACATCGAAATTAATATTCAAAACAACAACACAAAAATGTTGTGTTATCTGAAACTAAAATCTCCAGGTGAGTCTTTCGAAATATGATAATTCCAGTGTGTTAGGATGTTAGAGAAATGAATACGACGTTAATGACGGCGATTTTAGTTGAAGCGTTTGGGATCGACGCGTTTAGTGAAATTTTCAAATACGAAAACATCTGGTTTCGTGTGTGATTGTTAAATATTTAAAATCATGTCGATTGAAAATTCGATGGAAGTAGAATAAAAGTTCGCTTAAAATGAGGTGGCTCATAGAAAGAAAACCAATTGAAAAACGATTTGAGTGATGTTACCTCACGTTGTGATGATGAAGAGGTTTTCTGTAGAGTTCAAAGGCGCTTCCCCTCTGCTCCCGACTGCCAGCGAGATCGAGACCGCTTGGTTCTCTGTTGTGTCCAGAATTGCCACTGGAGGAAACGTGACCGCTACCCCCATGGCTGTTACTATGATTGTGTCCATTGTGATTGACATTGTTACGATTGTGTGAATGACCGAGGGTTATTTGACCGGCGCTGTTGCTGTGAGAATGCGCGGTTATCGGTGGACTCGAATGCGAATGCGTGTGACTGAGGCTGTGACTGTGGGACGATGCTGACGTATGATTGTGTGAATGGTTCGAATTCACCGGTGGATAAACGGCTTCGTTGTTGTTTCTTGTTGTAGGTGGTATGTTGTAATAATATTGTCCGCTGTTCCGATGAATCGTGTTTCCGCCATTTTCTACCTGTACGAATGATGTTCTTGGCTAAGAATTTGCTGTACCGATCGAAATACACTAATGTATTTTCTTGTATTTTTATTCTGCGTTGACAATTGGCAATTGGCACTAAGCGACTTAATTAACGTCATTGATCAAACATATGTAATTCAATTCATCAAATTTAATTAATCTCTCAAAGTACTCTCAAAGTGTGAATGCCTTTGCTTTTCCCATTCCTTAAAATACATTTGTCCATATGATCGATTTAAAAAATACTATTGCGTTTAACTTCTCTTCAACTTTTGTGTCTTTTGAAATGTTTCTATTTTTCAAATATATCCTTCCGGACGAAGATAAAAATAGAAATTAATATGAAATTTGATTAAGGCAATATATCAATCGTCTCCAGTCCGTAAAAATGCTGCTGGGCATGTTTATCGCGCGCAGTTGAGTTCTCTAGACAAATAAAAGTTCTTCTTCCATCAAAGCATGGAGTGTACATTTTCTCTACTCAAAATATTCAACGTCTAAAAGAACAAATGACCGAACTGTTAACCATAAAATTGAATTACGAAAGAACTGAATTAATTGATATAACGTTTAATTGAATATAAAACGAAAGACATTCTAACCTACGCGTGTGAAATATTTGGAAATGGATTTCATTAAATTGTAGTTGAAATGAAATTTCGAATGATTGGACCTATCGGTATGAAAATTGTTACGTTTTTTCAAATGAACCTTACCCCATTGTGAAGATGTGTCGTGCCCATTGAGTAACTCTTGGCATGTTGATACATGTTATTTCCTCCATCGTTATTCTCATCCTGAAGCACTGGTTGTTGTGGTGGCCTGTAGTTTTTAGGTTTTGGAGGTGGGACTGGTTTATACGTGCCTCCCGGTTTGCCTGGTGCGACCGGTGGTGCTTGTACCGTTTTGTAATCACCCGTTCGGCTGTAGCGTCGAGAAAGCGAAAATAAAACAAAAATTCTAGCTTACTTTGGGAGCTGGGGAATTTGGCGTTGTTTGATAGGATTTTACAACAAAAAAGTTATAATTCAATTTTCATACTAAAGTATCGCGTCTCGATATATAAATTCTACAAGCACGTCGCAGTGGCCGAGGCTTGCGTATTGATGCCCTGCGAAACAACTCAACCTTTTTACCAAATACTTGAACAATTTCTAGATTTCTTTTCTATCCGTCATAACAATTGAATAGTAAAAACAAAAAAAATACTTATGGGCTTGCTACGTACACTTAAAGGCGTAAAGATGAAAGTCGATTTTCATCATTTTTTTTTAACTCAAGAAATAAATCCATTGAAACGACTCTTTGTTTATTTCAATTCTCAATACAACTTTCAAAAGAGTGGCAAAGAGTGATGTTAAAAAATAAAAATGTTTTTAGAAAATTAATTTTATCGACCAGTCCAGGTGCGTGTGATAAATGTTAAAAAATAATTAATATTTTTTCGGTAATTTCTGCAATTCAATTCAATCGACAATGAATTAAAATAAAATTTTTCTGGACATGAAATTTAGTTATTCCGAAGAGGAAGAAAATGAATATACAATTTTCCACTCACCTGTACTTAGCGTAATCCGTTCTTGCTTGAGATTCATGACTCGGTATTGGCTGAGCAGTTGATCTTGTAAATCTGTAAGGATCGTGAGCTCTCGGTGATATTGGGACGTTGCTACTTTTTAGGTCATCCGGCACGTTCGGCCCCAAACGACCTGTCGACGTGTTCAACCCCGTATTCGGATAGTTTACGTTTCCGTTCGTATTATACGAATCGTACGACGACATGCTGTCGTAACTTCCCTAGAAGAACATTTTAAGGATTTATTATATCCGCTCCGATCGTAAATTTTTTATATTTTTCTTATGAAAAATGTTATTCAATTTTTACTTAGGAATTCAATATTGAATACAGTTCCATAAAAATATTACTCGTTCCTGAACTCTTCAATTATTTTCAATAATTCGCACTATCGAACACGATTTTTCGGAACATTGCAAAGACGGATAACTTTTTTTTAGATTTTAGTTGAGCCAGCGAGTGTAAGAAAACTGATTATCATTATTGACACCAGGATGTTTGGATTTATTACCGCTTTGGGTTGAGCTCGTTCGAGAGACGAAGTAGCGTTTGCTCGATGAGGTGTTGCGTTTATATAATTTCCCATGTCAAGAACAGAGTCGGTTTTATTTACGAGTCTTTCAGCAGCCGATCGTCCAACTGTACCGCGTGGAGTTTGGTTACTGTTCGGTTTTACATTGCGATCAACTCGGGGTGGAAGATCGGGTGGTCCTTGATGAGGGGACCTCGGCTGTGGTGGTCCACCCGGATACTGTAGCTGTCCGGGTTGTTCAACGATTTGACCAGTTATGGAGAATCCGTATTTCGTGTCGCCGACACCACCCTGAGATCTTCTTTTGTGCTGTTCGAAAGCCTATAACAAAATTCAACTTTTTATTATTTTTGTAAATGAAATAGATATTTAAAAAAACTGAATCTTTATTTCGAATTTTTTTCAAATTCTGAGAAAATCGAGGCCTGAATGAAATACCAGCAGCATAATTTCTTAATGCCCAGAAAAAAAAAAAAAAAATACAAAATAACGTGTTTAAAAGAAACCGCAAAAAGACAAACCCGGTAAAACTGTTATTTCACTCCAAAATTCAAGGATTTTTGAGAGTTTTTCTCAGTCTGGACAAATCATCAAAATCATTCGACGTAAATAAAATTCTGTGGGAAAAATGGACTTAATGTGACTTCGTGCAACTAAACTGAATTGCAGCAGTAACGAAAATGCCTGTATCGACGAACGATTCAATTCAACAAAAGTGAAACAATGAAGCAGTGAACATAAAAATGTAATTAAAATTCACAACTAAATAATGATGTCCAACACTGATTTACCTGATAACTTGAGGTATAAGGAGGTGGCGCTGCGGTATCGTCCTGTGTCGCAATACTGGGATCCGAGCTGCTTTTCAGTCTCGAAGGTGGTCCCAAGGCACCGGGAAGGGGTGGCGCGGGGCTTAATTCCAGGTCACTCTCCGGGGAGGATGCGTAGGAGAGGCGAGAAGTCATCGGGAACAGGAAATCATCCGAGAGGGCCTCTTCCGGCTACGCGTTGGCAGAACACACAGGACACCACGTTACAAATGAATTCGTTAAATGAATTGCGTAAAACGTAAGTACTGCGATGATAATATAAGTTTTTCAATTTGTCTTTTTTATTTACTTTTACAAAGTACACGAAACCGAACCATGTTAGAAAAAAATGTATAAATTTGCAATATTATGTGAGATAAGCATTTACGAAAAATTCAACATAATTTTTCATTGCTGTGTACTATTTTTTAAAAGTACTTGGTTGCAGAATTTTAACGCTAATACCAATCGAAATAAATGCTTTGAAATTAATCCGTACTTTGAGGATTCGATTATCGATAGAAAACAAAATCAATGCTCTACGCATAAGAGAGATTGTGAGCGTTATAAAAAATGATAAAAGCCTGATGAGGATGATCATGAAATGCGAGAGCGTTAATTATACGTTAATTTATATACTCAGGCGAGAAGTCGATTAATATTTACATACGAAAAGTTATCTTACAGCATATTCTACCTGGTTAGTACAAATAACAGATAACGTCATGTCTTGTTAGGTTCGACTAACGATCAGAGATACATTTGGCAGAGTGTAGTGCAAAAATGTGAAATTCCCTCGCACTTGGAATGCATCGAAAAAGCGTTTCGTAAAAAAAATATTGTTCACAGTATTTTGTATTTTTTGATAGTTTAGGTCATGCAGTAATGTCCCAAAAATTTGCAAAGTTCGTGCATCGGCGTTCGGCAAAAAGGCAGTGTTAACGATTTTTTTTTGTTTTTTTTTCCAAATTTTTGTTTATATGTAGCCGAAAAATTGCTCGTGAATGACATTCGGGGTTGACGGGAGAGGAGGTCGAGGTGGCACAAAAGGAGGCGATGGTGGACGCAGCAGGGAACCATTGATGTTGTTATTTTGTTCGTAATAAAAATTTGGTTCGACAGGGTTTTGAGGAGTTGGAAGACGATAAGGACAGTAAGGAGGAAGATAAAGATCCGACACCATTTCTAGGGGCTACAAAACCAACACCGTACACATGTTATTTCCAAGTACGTGAAGGAAGAAACGTGAATTAAAAATAAATAACGAATTCACACACACAATAAGAGAAAATTTTGTGCAATTTTTATGAAGGCAATGTGCCTTTTTTCGTTTTGATCAATTCATCATTTTTAGGATATAAATTGTCTGAAAACCCTGGTGAACGTGCTCGTGATATATGCCCAAAATAAAACGATTATTTCCAAACATAAAATAGAGTTAATGCAGACAAACACGAAGAAAGTGGATCGTGATAAATACACGCTCATGAATCAAACAAGCGTTCATTTGTGTACGGAATAAAACACCCAAAGTGATCGATCATACTTTTTTACACAAGCTTTTAAAACCCTAGCATGAAACATTTGAGAGAAAACGAATAGTTTCTTCCATCTTGAACATTCCACATCGAACAACCCACCTTTGTTTGACTCATCCACAAAGGGCCCTGCTGCTGACGGTCGATCAACTCTCTGAGCTTTCTGTACCAAACTTCCGGAGTGGTCAACGTAATTACAGCACTAAATACGTGGCCCCATATCTTATCGAGCTTTTGACACTGCTCCAATAATTTTTTGCTACTCTTGTGCGCTGACCTGTAAAACGAAAGAATCGAGGTTTCAGATCAGATTGTCAATGACCAAAATTCAACTAACAAAAAGTTTTTTTTAATCATTTCAGTTAAACTAGAAGAAGCTGTATTGATAAATGTAACATTTTTGTTACTTCATATCAAATTAATTCGATTAGCTTATTTATCGAAAAATAATTATTTTTGTACTTGCTTATTTCACTTACTTTGGTATACCGGCTCGCATCTCCTTGACAACTTGCTTCGATTCAGCTTTGAGAAAAATGACGATTGGATAAAATTGGGCGTAATTGAGACGATCAACAGCGTTCGGCGTTATATCCAAAAGAGCATGCTTTCCTCGATCCATTACTTCCCTAATCGCACTCAACCGAATAATCCCCGAAGTTTTGGTACTCTTGCTGCCGCTTCCCTCCTCCAATTGATTCTCCATTTCTGTCATAAGTAGATCTCGTGAGTAAATATTTCGAGCACACATTCTTTCCAATATCTTGAAAAGTTGCATGTCTTTAAATCGATAACGGTGAGAGCAGCTGGGCGCCAAGTTTTTTACTTACGGGGCGACGTGAATTTATCAGGAAAATCTTTAAGTAGTTTTTCGCGCGCAAGGTCAGCGACTGGCCCAAAAAGTACGACCGGTCTAACGAAACCCGGATGTCGAAGAACGACGCGTTCGTAAGCAGGAAATTTACTAACGCTGTCAGAAAAAACGACGTCGTCCCAATGATCCTGAAAAATGAAGATGAAAAAACGTCAAATTTAAAAACTCTTTTCTTCGTGTTCGAAGTAAACAAAATAAATTGATTATTAACGATGAAAAAGCGTTAATAATGAGATGCAACATAAAATTCGAATTTACCCTTCCGAGAGATTTGGATCGTCTGTGACTTCCTCTCCTCCGCCTGAAAAAGCTGCCCCGACTTTCGTTCGCGCTAAGTTCCTTTTTCGTTGCGTTAAACTGAGCGGTTGCCAGTTCTTCGGCTCGAGCTTTATTCGGTATTATGCCTTTTTGAACTTCCTGATTATTCCTGCCGATGCGAAACACTTGCCAAGAGCCAACGACACCGTTGTGCAGTGTATCGACCACGTGGAAAACATCTCCGCTTCGGAAACTCATTTCACCTTTTTCAGGCTGCTCGTAGTGGAAATGAGTTCTGTAAAACATTCGTAAGTATAAAAAGTTGCAGTTCAATTTTAATTTGTCGTAATTTTTGTTTTAAAAGCATGGAAGATATTGATGTGCATGGAAAATCATAAATTATGATAGTCAGATATGTTTTAATTATTAATAGTAAGTTGTTTTAATCGTATATGAATATACCATACTTTTAGCTCATTTGAATTATCATTATCATGCATTTCATCTGCATTTAATAATAATAATAATCAAAATGATACTGACGATAATAAAATACATTTATTTTTTGACCTTCGTATACGTACTTGACATGAAAAGAATCTCCACGACCCGAAGCAACGATTTGATCGTAATCTTGACGTCTGTGCTGAACAATGAGATCAATTTGTTCCTGAAGGCTGAGAAGAAAGAGAACCGCTTCCTCCCTCGTGACGCCTTTCATGTCCATGTCGTTAACCTTGAGTATCTTATCACCAGGTTGTAAGCCCTGTAGCGAGGCAGGACTGCCGGGTTGTACGGCCGTGACGAAAACACCGGTCTCATTTCCACCGGTCAATCGCACGCCCACCGAGCCTTCTTTCTGGAACGTGATGAACCGAGGATCCGGCCTGATCGTGCGTGAAAAAAAAAAAAAACAGAGGGTTAATTGACGAATTACGGGTCAACGATTCTTTTTCTTCGAGTCAGTTTATTATTTGTTAATCTTACATGGGCTGTTTCGTCCTTTGTATCAATGGATCTTCCTCGTACAACTGCCTCCTCGAGCTGTAATAATCTGTGGAAAAGTATTCAATTTTAAAATCCATCAATCAACTTCGATGAACAAATAATGAATTTAGAAGAAAAAAAAACGATTCTACTTGAGTCTTTATGGAAAAGTGAAATTAATCTGGTGACATTTTTATATATTTGCACCGAGCAACATGAATGATCAACGGAATTGTTTTCACTGTTAGCTTATTCTTTCAGCCAAACATAAAAAAACTGTTTTGCCATTTTTATCAACATAATTCTGTACAACGATGGAAGATGATATTCGAAACACATGGAAATGAAATCGTACTCTGACCATGTCAATATTGTGGCCAAAAAAAATTGTTAACTAATGCAAAGCTAATATTGTCAAAAAATGTGAAACAGAAGATCAGAATGTGATGTACCTTCGGGTCTCGGTGGCGGTGGTCTCGGCGGGTCGACAGTCGGAGTTGCTGGTAAATCCAATTGGCTCAACGAGACGTCCATTAAAGGACCCCTCGATCGTCCGCGAGGAGCAAGATTGCTTTTATCCTCGAGGGGTTGCCTCGTCGGTGGTGGCACATAAAGATTTTGACTGCTATAACTAGCGCCTGACAAATATTCACCGCTGTCGCCTTTTCCTTGATGATTTAATTGCGCATTCGTCGGAGCTTCTCTCGTAACTACAATCGACAATCTATCTTTGCATTGGTCCATCAATTTTCTCGCCTCTTTCAGGCTCATATTGTCCGCCGCAACTCCGCCTATTTTTGTCAATACATCTCCAGGCTTTACGCCTGTTCCCTCACGCGTTACTTCTCGCACGTACAATCGACATCCAAGAACTATACCAAAATCTAAAATAAACGAAAAAAAAAGATTATTTTTATTCTACCAAAAACTTTCGATCGTCGCTTTTATTCGATGACAATTTTTATTTATTAAACAAATCATTGTCACCGTTTTATTGGATTTTTTTTTGTTTTACCATCTTTTTTGTTGTTTCTCGTGAGCGTTAGTCGATGGCTCTGCGGTACAGTGCTACCAGGTGAGCCCGGTGAGTTCGACGACGCTCTCCGCTTGACGACGAGCAATACCGTCGACCCAGAGTCCCTGAGTACTCGAACTGCGGCTCCATAGTCGGCTCCTTCGAGGGACACGCCGTTTGCCGATATGATTCGATCGTTTACCCTTCAAATATGACAACAAATTATTCATTTTGTTTTTGACGCAAAGTATTCGAGATTGATGTTCGCATTGTTGGAACGGAATGAAATTATTTTTTTAGTGTTACTCGAAAACTATCAGCATTTTGGCTCATTAAAATTGGTCGAATTTTGAATGGAATACCCCGAAACGATAATTAAAAAATTTACAGTAATTACGAATGGAAATAAACTTTGCTGATTTGAATGTAAGAAAAATTTTGGGAAAAAAAAAGAAAAGAATTCGAATGACTTAAACTTACTGCAATTTTCCTTCGGCAGGACCAGCTTTGAGTACATCGGAAATCGCGATTGCCGGATCTCCATTGGTAAAGTGTGGATTGTCACGGCCCCCCGAGACAGCAATCCCAAAGCCATAGCCAGGTACTCGTGTCACCGTGACATGATGAACCTCCCAGCCCCTGTCACCGACCTTGAAAAGAGATGAAAAATTGTTCCTCAATTAGAGAACTGTTCGAACATTTAAAAGACAGAAAAATGTTGAAAAAGTTATTTTTCAGCTCAATGGCATTCGAAAATTGATCCGAATTCTTTGATATGTCAAGAAAAAAATCGAACCACTTGGAAATACACGATATTATGAAAGAAAGAAAAATGATTTTCGTTCTGTTTCAACGATTCAAATGCGAAAAAAAAATTTCTTATATGGATTTCTGTGTGTATGAATGATGAAGAGAAAGGGAGAGTTCGACAGACTCTCTATTTATGGAATTCGCGAACTCATGCGGACAAACGATGAGTCGATGCTACCGATACGGTTCCATCGACTGGAAAATATCGACAGGAAGCTTGTATAGTAAAGAATTGTCGAGAGTCGTTACTCTCGTATTGATTGGTTAGAGGGCATGAAACAATGGCTAACCAAGTGGCAAAGTTATGTCAAGAAAAAATATATATACGTATGTATATCTGCATTATTTATAGCCCTGTAAGGAAAATCGATGAAGCTAGTGAATCTCGCATCATTCATGACTAAAAGTATCGTAAATTTTTCTTATTGAAAATCATTTGTTGAGCGTAATACAAAAAGTTGATAATCACATGAAAAATATAGATATTCGTTTTGTCGTCGAAATATTTCTTGATTCGAGGTCTTTACGATTTTTCGAAAGAAGATTTATATAAATAATTTATATTTGTACAGTTTGTACATAAATTATTTCTGCCCACGAGCCTAATACATGAATATTTAGAGAAAAAAAAAACTCTTGATGAAAATTAATTCGTGTTAGATGAGACTTCAGAATTGTCCAGGTGGAAGAAAATAAGCGTCGTACATGCCTCTTCAAAGTGCCACGTACGAGACACATTTTTTTCATTTGCATAATCCACCCCACGAAATACGAAAGAGAGATAAAAAGAAATAAAACTCGATCGTCCGTGGCTTCGTGTATGCTCGAACGCTCACATCTTGGCGTGCATACCTGAGATTCAGTGAACGAGTAAATCTTTGCCAAAAGCTTTTGCAAAAAAAAAAGAGAAAAAGAATAAGAAGAAGAAGAAGATGAAAAAGAGGTAAGAAATTGGGAGCACTGTCCTTTCTCGTTCTTCCCTCTCCCTCTATTTTTTCTCTCGAATCTTCGTGTCACTTTTTCTCTCAGCAATGATGCATAAAACAAGATCAGTCCAGTGACTCGATACAAAATCAAGGAGACGGAATAATGTGTTCCAGGTGTCACAAATTTCGCTTCGATCTTTATTTCATAGTCGCTTCAAATTCGTTCCATTTTTTTTCTCCTTCAACCTTTTCATCGTGTATTATTATGATGGCATAAAATAGATTGATTAAGAGACTTGGTAAAGCAGCCGAGCGGCCAAAATCGAAATATGAAGGAGTTGTTCGACCGTAGAAACTCGAGACTCCGCGCGCGTCTCGTTTTGAAACCTCTTTGCAAAACTCTCATCGATGTTCGATCGATTTTTGCTCATGCCACTTACTCTGTGATCGATTCCCTCTCTCTCTCTCTTCGATGTACCAATTAAGAGAAACTAAATTACGAATACACACGATCGCTTTAGCGGCAGCAATTTAGGTCCAGCACGATGCATAAAATTACAGCGAGCTTAAATACACACGGACAGAGACTCATTTGGTATCGAATTTACTCTCGAACGAGTCGTGCATTATCGATCTCGGGCGCGATTGCCTCACGGCCTCTATTTCTACAAGTTTTTTTTTTTCTGGATGAAAAAAATTGCCAGTTTTTCGACCACCAAAAGATAAATCTCATAATTCTGTCATAAAACCTTGATCGGCAATGTCCGAAATCGTTGCAATTTAAAAACACTTGCCAACTGCCAACGAATACGATAGTCCCTGTGTCTTGTTTGCAAAGCGTTCAAACTCTTTTCCAATTTCTTCTATCCGAACTCGAAACATCCTCCAAGTAATAAATAAACAAAGTGGCAATGCTGCAAATTTTTTTTTTTTTCAACACAAAAAAGAAAAACTTGTAGCTCAGTTATGCACCAAGCTGAGTGCAGCCTCCGCAAATCCACATTCCATTGGTGATTTAGCGCCAGGCTCTTTTACCTACAATCTTGGAGCTCATTACAACAGTTTATTTAACGTTTATACGCATATACGGCCCACTGTGCCGAAGAAACATTGCGTTTGGAGACCAGACACGTATATTATACCACGCATACGAGATTACAACTGTATTATATACACATTTGCAAATATTCAAATACAAACACACACACACACACGTTTATTTGTAATATGCAAGTACAAATAAGTGAGACAGTTATACGCTGATTTTACGCACGTTTTCTCCGTTCTCTCGTAAGTATAACGAGAAAGAGACGAGCGAAAGGGTGCAAAAAAGGTAAATAAGTTCGAGCAAAAGTTGCATTAAATTGCAACTCGAGAGCATCTGTACGAACGATATGTATGCAAACGAATAAGATGAAAAAAAAACAAAAAACGAGTAAAAGATTTCGAAACATATTATATCAGTGAATGTATAATTCACGTTAAAACTCGACCGAACTATTATAAAACAATACAGAAAATATCGACAGTTTGAATTTAGCAAAAACACGACACGACCACCGCTCGAAGTGATGAGATAAGTGTTACGTCATTAAATTGAGTAAAACAAATTTAGATACGAAGAGAAAGATGTATGGAATAAGAGACGAGAAGCGAGTGGAGAAAAATGAATAAAGGAAAGGAAACAAACAAAGAAGAAGAACGAATGAGATAGAGAAAAAGTAAGAAAAAAAAGATAGAAGATGGACATTTTACAGTGGTCGAAAGGGCGACGTAATGAAAAAAAAGGAATTTTCTCTGCTCACAGATATACGTTTGTATTTACGCATTCGCGTGGTCGTAACCAGGTACATTCCTCAGTCCTGGTCACGCCTCCGATAGTCCTTGGATCACTTAAGAAGTGTTCGACTAAAAATATGCATACACATCAACGTTCGTGCGTATTTCTCTGGATCTATCTCTATTTCTATATTCTTTATTGCATGATTATGTCCGAATAAACTGTGACTGGTATTATACTCGGATGAATTTTTCTTACTCTCCCTTTTGTTTTCGAAAAGTGATGATCTTTATCAGAAACAGGAGACGTTCACTCGCGTCTCGCTCGTCGCGTGATATATTATTATTTCATCAATCAGAACTTTGCAATCAGCTGGACAAAATAAAGAATCTCATTTCCATTAGCCACGACATATCATTACGTTAGAAAGTTTTAGAATCGCGTGCACGCGTTTATTAATGTGTCTCTCGACCATAAATTTTTCCGTGTTCTCGCCTTTTAAAAAAATTTTTTTTTATTATTTTTTATTCACAAATGAGATATCCGTTTGTAATTATATCTATTTGATAAAGTTTTGAAAACAAAAATAGCGTTTATTTATCGTGCTTATTATCTTTCTTCGTAACTTGATGTAGAAACTATTAAAATTTGAGTTTAACAGTATGCGAAATTATTTGAGTTGGAGTAATGAAAATTCGTATTGAAATAGAGCTCGTTGAGCGGTTTGAAAGAAAAAAATTTTTTAAAATGTTTTCCATAATACGCCCGCATCAGTTGAAACGATTGAAACGCAAAAGAATGAAATTGAGAGCAGAGAATAACAGATGCAGAAAGCGTTGATGTACTGGCGCCAATAGTTGAGCGTCAAGCCATCACGACATTAAGCAATAAAACGAAACGATATTATATATGATCTTTAGACCGCGCAATTGAGCGCGCGGACGATGGAGGCGAGACCTGGAGGAGAGCGGAGAAAAAGAAAATATTTTAACTGCTGTGCGTTATTACGCGATCTTCTATTGCCGATATAATTTCATGTTAATATCATGGAGCGTACATATAGAAAATACTCGAGGGACCCAGCGGGTTCTGACTGCCGGCCTGGTGGCTTAATGACTCCATAATTATCGCAGTTTCTTTCGCTTATCCCCCGAGAAGCCCCGGAGTATCCGCACAGTAGGGACTACCCACGCGTTTTCCGTGGATATCCTTGGAGTAAAACGTAACTTGTCGTTTTTTCTATCCCTACACTTTCTTATATATTTCTCGATATAAAATTTTGCTTGCTTTATTACAATTCAACAGACTCGGACTAAAGTGTTGAATGAATATCTACAGCGAAGCACAGCGCAAGAAAACGTCTACTCGGTCTAGAAATAAAATGGATTTTGCTAAAAAAAAAAAAAAGGAACGATGCAAACATCGAAATAATTGTTAGCAATAAAAACATTTTGTATCTACATTCACACAGATTTTATACAAATACTATATCTCGTGAAAAAACGTACAAAAAATAAATGGAAATGAATAAAATAAATATTCATTCGTATTTCTATTTATAAAGACGTTTTTTAATATGAAATTTTAAATCTCTCGATATAGCAAAGTTTACCAATCGTTGTGTCAAGTTTTATTCTTAGATTTTCGTGTCACGATTCAACAAAGCGAATGAAAGATTAACGATGGATTGTAACTCCAAAAAAGTTGTGAAGTGACAACGAATATATATATATATATATATATATATATATATATATATCTGCGATCGAAGATTGATGGAGAATTTGTGTAAATATTAAATATATACCGTTGGGAGATAAACACCGACGGGCTGAACGATGAAGCAAGCTGTCAGTGAAGCGTCAGGCCTTCATTAATTCTTATGATCATTGATCCATGTATCCTCGTAAGATTTATATATCGGTCTCGGGATCGATCGAGCGATCGTTTCGATGCGTGACATGACACCGACGCGGTGGTTAAATTTAATTCGATATTTTATAATAATAATAATGATTGGTTCTGCAACGTGTATGGAGAACCGGAAGGAAGCCTTTGAGCTCGACTTCCCGTGGTTTTCGGATGTATACACAAAGTGATATTGTTAGTTATAAGCATATGACGTTACATCGGTCGCCCACAGATATATTAATATCCAATAAAACACACACACACACACACACACACACACACGCAGATTTGATGTGAGTTTCTCGAGGCTTCCTTTTCATTCATCGAGCCGAGGACGTTGCTAATTGAGGTTCGTGTTTACTTGCACATTTCTCTCGGTTACGCGTCGTGACCTCGTCGGAAGAATCAGGTTTCCGTTTTTCTGCGTTCCCCTCTCATCGTGTTATACTCATTCGTTTCTCACGTATTTCATGAAAATAGTACGGTTCAAGGAAACGTGACTGTTCAACGAGGCTTTTATCTCCAATCTTCAAACGGAATTTATCCGTTTTTCTTTCAGTGCCGTCGCCATATCTGTTTGGCGGAAGAAGGAAAACAACGACAAAAAAAATTGACATAAAAAAGGAGTAATTAATTGACGTCTCATCAATGATGCATCGTAGACGAAGAACAATGCACGTAGCGAGGGAATTTTTCTTAAGAATCTCGCGACCAATAGGTTCGTACGTTTTCTTTTTTTAGTGACTTTTAGGACACCCGATACGTCAACATCGTGCACATGCTCTCTGTACCAGGAATCGTGCTGCTACGAAAAACGTCATCGTCGTTTTCGAGGTGTAAACCGATACGGTTAACGTTTGTTCCATGCTCTCTTGTGCGAACACCCACGGCGTCTATCTCCTCGCTGTGCTTTTTAACACATTTATTCTCGCATGCTCCGTGTAGCTTGTACATTGTAAATAGTTGTTACAGCTAAACAAGACGAGACAGCTTGAGGAAAGTATCGAAGAGAAACATCGTCTCAATATGTTCAAAACGTGTCGACAAGCTTTCGTTTCGCATTTTAAATGGTTCTTACGGCGATTTTTAAGACATGCAGCAGCATTCGTATACCGACGCATAACCAAAAATGCACCGTTCGTTCGAATCGATAATAAAACGTCGACAAAATTTTTCTTCCCTACCAAGTAATCAGTTGCTCGCTCGAAGCAATTGATTTTCTCGATCATTGGAAAACTCATTTCCCGACTATGCTGTTCGATTCATTTCTTGATCTCTGCTCAAGGAAATTTCTCGATAGCCAGTATTTTTAAAAGTCGAAGAAAATACGAACGAGAATTTTAAAAGAACAGAGCGCGCGTCTGTATTCCATCGTGGCGCATAACGACCTCATTTTTTTTTTCATGCCTTCGATCCGTATCCATATTCAATAAACAGCTTGAATTATCCATGAACACCGTTTTTTTTTTTCATTCATTGTAAATGTACAATGATATCTGAAATCTTTGAGGTATAATCAAGATTTTCAACAAAGTTGACTAGTGTGAGAGAAATCGAGGATGAATCAGGAAAATCGTCCTTTGGAATAAAGTATACCGAGACGACCTTATACGACCTATAGGTGCCACCCGAGCTACGCTTCCCACGGTCGTCAAGGCGCACAGAGCGAGAGAGAAAGCTAAAAAGAGAGAAAGAGAGAGAGAGAGAGAAAGAGAGTAAGATTCAGTGAGAGTCCGCTCACTACCAGGTGTATCACGATTTCATTTATTTCGCTATAGTTCAATGGAATATAGCATTGCTACGATATATATCTATTACTGAATCGAGCAAATTAAACGTTTATACATATATATATGTGTGTTGGCGCTTGCCGGAGGGATCAAGCAATTAAAATCGGCGCCATACGGATCCGGAGACTCTCCGCACACTCTTCGGATTCTGAGACACGTATATGTGAGGTATGTCCTCAAAGTAACGTGTAGAAAATTCATGGAACGATTAAATTACGTGATATTAAAGAGGAATTTTTTGACTCGCTTTTTTGTCGTTCGAACGTTGACGTGATATCAATTGATCAAGTATTAGAACACGTTAAGTTCGTCACTAATGGATTAATGATAGTACAGAAGAGACGAATATGAAAGACTGCTCAGACTGTGCTCCTCTTCGAAATTCGAAAATCCATTTAATTAATGCTTTCTGAGATTGGTTTTTATCACGTTTCCTATGTTGTATATATATTCAGGTAAAACGCGCTCGAAGCACTGACGAATACGTATGAGAGGAGTAAAATCTGTAGAAAGAATTTCAAGCTTCGTGGACATTGAACAACCGCGGCATCGAGCTGAAAACACAACCGACATAACACCACAGACTCTCATCTCTGAGTTACGAGATTCGCACATCGTTCATAAAGGTTAAACTCTCACATGGAAGCCTGGAAAAGTCTGAGGGGCAAATTGATTTCAGTGTATATTTTTATAGCATCCAAATCTCATGGTTACTAATATTTCTTTTTCATTATTCAATTTGCAAAGTGATTTCTCATTGAATTTCAAACGTATCGAAGAGATAATAAACATCAGTTTTGTTAACTAATTTTTAGAGGCCTCAGAGCCTAGTTTTAACAACGTAAAAGAAAAAGGTCGTAGGACTCGAGAATATTGCATGATTAAGTCAAATTTGGTGCAAGTGTCAGTCAGATGTATCACGAGATAAATACGAGATAGCACGTTTACCCTCTGTAATCTGCATACCACATGCAAATTACAGTATTCAGCGCATGGAATGTCAAGTATCACTTCTACATGGATGCAAAGAAACAATTATTTTTTTTTTGTTGTTTTTTTTTCGTTTATATCGACATTCATGTACTTAGAGATATTCAAGTTATACCACGAGTCAGGTGGTAAAAGGCGATCTAATGAACACGTATTATCGCACGCTCAATGGACTCGTGTCTTGCACGATGAAATGTATACTTTATCACTTTTTTTTTTTTTTTCGCTATCAACATTACACAATGTTATAAAGCATTGGGATATCTTATTGAGTACGTACGCGAGCAACCGATCGCACGCATATACAAAAGGGAATTGAGCGGTTAAATTATTCTCAGAGGGTTCGCGCTTTAATTACACATTCTTATTAATAGGAATGACGAAGCCTGTTTCACCGAGACGAGTAACAACGAATTTATCACGTTTGACATGGTAAACGATCGTGCTCGAATAAAAATTCGATTGGTGTATCGAAGGATAAGCGCATGAACTTCTGAGTTTTTTTTAAATCATTTTCTATCAATGTTTTTTTAAAATATGAAACATAATTACGAAAGAGATATTCAAAAATTTGTAGAATAAATTTTAAAAAACTTGTAAACGTACAAAAACGTTCGGTGTTCCGATCGCGATATGATTAATTCGATTTAATAGCAGAGGTTCCACACCCACTTGCCGCCTCGAGGATTTAACATTTCGATTAAAAAATTAAAATGTAAATAAAACACAAAGTAAGGGGATCTACGGGGATAACTGACAGTGTAAAAAAGAAGCGAGAAAGAGAGAAATAGAGAAAGATAAATAGGTATAAAGAGTGAGATGGTATCTCGGTACTACCAGGATCTGCGAGATATCCAGCATCTCGCGCTAATAACGACAGGAGTTTCGTTGAGTCTCCGTTGCGTAAGTTCAACTTATAGCGGAGTAGAATAACATTAATGGGCGTAACGCAGTGATGGTAAAAGAGAAGGCTAGTTCTTACTAGATCTATATATAAATATACGTGAATCGTGTATTAAAAGATAAAGCGAGGTGTGTTTGCCTCGAGGAAATTCAGAGAGATGAGGCGAGTTTCGAGGCTACTACTCCTCCCTTCCATTTCTCTCTCGAGCTCTCCGGGATTTATTATCTCTCTCTTCAACGTATATTTTCCTTATCTCCGAGCTTTTCTTCTCTCCTCTTTCTCCAACAGTTTCCATCAGTATGCTTCCAGTCCACGTTGTTTTACCTCGCGAGATCTCTTGAACCCCGTACATATTGTGTGTGTGTGTGTGTGTGTGTTAAACGTGCTCGACGAGCACCTCGCAATTGGCATATGGCATCGCGTCTGTACGTATCAGTGTAACAAATGCAGATGGAATTGCGTTATTCTTGCACTCGTTAAAAATCGCCTATTCAGGGTGTCCTGTAATTCGCATCGGAACTGTTGTGCTGGGATATTCTCATCCGACGCGGACTAATTGATACATTCGTATAGCAGCTGTAATGAGCTATTTCTCGTGTGCTTTACACTCGTTGATCTTAAAATCAATCGTTCGAGTTTTAGATCAATCTAATTCGATGGGGTATTGAAATGTTTTCAGTACAAAGTCGAAGAAACATGTGGAAAAAAAAAACAAACAAAAAAGAAACAAAGAGATTGGAACGTTGAACAAAACGACTGCAGATTTTTATTTTTTTTCTCGTTTTGACGAGTGCATGCGTGCATTACGAGAGTGTATGTTGTACACGATCACTTACGGTGCTTCATTATATGCTATCCGGGAACTTGGGCTCACCGGCACACGATCCGTACCGTTACGCGAATTCTCCTACTTCTCTTCCTCTACCTTCATCTGGTTTTTTTTTTTTTAGTTTCCTTTTTCTTCTTTTTTTTTCATTCTTTTTCATTCGCGTACTTTATTTACTCACGAGGCTATCGCGGCTCGCGTCACATCCAGACAATACCATTTTCATCGACCCGGATCTCACTGAATGCGTGCCCCGCAAATCTCTCTCGAGACTCAAAGTTATGGGATTAGAAATGGCTCGGATAGTACAAACGTTATTTCTTGATTGACGATTCGAGCTCGATCCCTGCCCTGTTCTTAGCAGACAAATTATTATTACTTTTCGAGCAACGAAACTTTTTGTTAACTCCAAGTTTTTAGGATAATCGTAAGAATATGAGAGAATCAAGCTCTTTCGAGATACCGGGTAGATTTGTACGGAATATAGTCGCATCGTGAGCTGTCAAAGTAATTGGAAAAAATCAATTTCGAAATCGAAATTTCGACTATTTTTTTCTTTCAGCACGCTCGAGTGATGCATTTTTCTTAATATTAACGAGAAATCTGAAACTGTAATATCCAGATTCTTGGCGCAATTTCTCACGAAATAGATACCATTGTGCTTTCTCGAAATGCGTATATAAAGAGGGAAAAAATGGTACAAAGAGGAAATAAAAATTAGTAGTCTGGTCGTGCGAGTTGGCACGGAGGAACGAGGGCGTTTGTACAAAATGTGGTGTGTACGTGAAAATGCTCATGCCAGATAATCGAACGACATTAACGGTACCGTCGACCGATTCTCTCTTTCTGTCTCTCCCTCTCTCTCTCTCTCCTTATTCTTTTTCTCTCTTATTTCTTGCCGATCTCCATCATTTCGTCCCGTTTTTACCGTCAGAGTAGATTTTAGCTCGAGCTCCTTTCCCCCGGAGATGGGATAAGGCTCTTTCGTTCTTGCCCTCCCTTTTCCCTCCCGCAACGATCTTGCCGATCTCGTGTACGACCGGTGAGACAAGCTCGTCGTGTTCTCCACTGTCGTGGAGAGGGAACTTCGATATATCTCTCGTATGTTTTTGTACCTGCGAGTATTCTGGCTTACGTATCCAAGAAAAAGAGACAGGGAAAGAGAGAAAGAGAGAGAGAGAGAAAGAAGAGAGACGAGAAGCGTGCCAAAGAAGCGGTCGAATCGAGGTGACGCAACGAGAATCGGCAAGGACGTGGCAAGGCAGCCCGGATTGGTTTTCTCGACTGGAGGCGGTGTGAGCTGCATAAATGTGCGCTATATACATACAACCAACAGGCAAATAGCTGTAAATATATGTATATCGATTTTATAAATACGAAAGTAGCAACATTTGCTCATTTATTTTCTACACAGGCATTTAAACACGAATATTACTTGTATGTTCCTCGCCAGTTATTTATTTAATGTCTATGTTTTTCCCCGTACCAAGATTGACCAAGTAATTGCATCGCGTTAATCATTTCGTAGCAGAAAACAAAACAGAAAAAAATAAAATAAAATAAATGAAATGAGGTTCGTTCGAAAACGACGTGTCGCGATTTTACTCTCGATCATTAGCAAATGATTTTTCATTCGCTTATTTTTTCATTTGTCAATATCGATATCGTTTTCACTCGCGATAACTTCTCTTCAAGATCTCATTCGTTTTTCTACTCCATTTGTTTTCAATTATCGATTTACTTCCTAATTTGCATTGTAAATATATATATTCTTTTTACAATTCATTTTTTTATTGTTTTTGATCGATGCTATCTTGCGTCGATAGTGAAAAAAAACTGAGGATAAAAAATGTCTTTAGTTTCTTAGAACACACTTTGTAATCTATGTCCCATTAAGAGAGACTTGGATCGATCGAGAGAGCTCCGCGCTAGACTTCGATCTAGATCGCCGCAGACCCCCGAGAGATCGCAAGTCCCGTAAGATACACATTTCTGTCTTCGATCCAATCTCGCCAAGACAGATTTACTGTACAGTTTAATTGTATACGTGTGGACTCTTTAATGCGGAGAGATCGAAGTGAAGGAAAGATCGCGAGCACCGATCCGCGTAAATGCGCGTGCGAATCGTTTAATGATCGCAGGTGCTCGCGTGGTTTATTTACAAAGTCCTTGATGAAGTTTGCGTTGGCGCAAGGTTTTTCAAAACCATCAATCACTCGAATAGAAACTATTTTCATCAATTATTTTTGTCCAATTGTCAAACACTTCTTATCTCATTCTCGTTCACGTTATCTCGGAAGATCGAACAGTTCTTTTTTTTTACTTAATTCACAATTTTTATTTGCCAATGAATTTTTTTGATTTGGAAATTCGTCAAAAGAAAAAAATGCAGCAGCACACTTTGCAATTTAATTGTAAATTCGAGAATTTTGAGTCAATGAAATACGTCATCTTACGGCAAAGATCGATCGCAGAAGTGCCGTGAACGCACAGTTTCTCCTTTCCCAAAATCCAAGATTAGAAAAACTCGATTCTGATATTTCTGATAGATTAGAAACTAAGAATATCGTAAAATATCAAAAAATCATATTTCTCCAGTTAGAAAGCGGTAATATTACAAAAAAAAGTTTTAACTCCCAGTTAAAAAGAGAATAGCACTGATATAGGTTTGGTATGATCGCGTGCGTAACAGCTGATGCGATCGACAAACCGAACTTAGCTTTTCTTTGACTCGAGTCATCGAGACTTTAACTCGTCGATCTTTATTCTTGTAAACTATAATTATTTACCACGATTATCACAGATTAAAATCAACAAAAATGAAAAACATGAAAAAAAAAAAAATGAGAATGGCATATCGAGCATTCGTAATTCGTGCGCTTTTTTGACTTCGAAGAAATAGTACTTTGCAAAATTTCGAGGAGAGAAACATCTTTGAATTTAAAAACATTGTTCCTGACGTTATTTGAACCAGTTTACAGTACTTTTCAATAGTTCCAAGAAATGTAGACCGACGATTTTTACCACACGACGTTCAATTGTCAAGTCTCTTGGTCAATAACCTTTATTCTCCGGATCATCCGTTCTTTTCTTCCGTGCTTTCTTTTCCTTCTCAAAACTCGGGTGTCTCGTTCTTACATAAATCATTTATATGTATATATATATATACGAAATTCCTGAGGACTCTCGAGAGTTCTCTCGGTTGAACCTGTTCGTGGAAAGCCTGATATTACAGGAGAGCAGGTGGTGAGTATTTGACCGTAGCGAACCAGAAAAAGAAGAAAAAAAAAACGTTCGGTAAAAAATCTCGCAGTCGATTTTCTATTTTCATATTCCAACGACTCAGAAAATTCGTAGTTGAAAAAAAAAAGAAGAAAGAAACGATGATTAAAATTGAATCGATAAATCGATCTTATTCACGAGCAATTCGGGAATGCGCTGTGTGTGTGTGGAGAAAAATAAAAAAAAGGAGAAATTGAACAAAGTACTTTCTTATTTTCACGATCTATTATTCAGCGAAAATGCATAGAGCGTGACGAGACGCCTCCGCGCGAGTATACGCGGATTTGTGGCTATTATAAAATTATACACGCGCAAGAGTATAAAGACGATACGAGAGAAGCGAGCAGGAACTTTCTAAAGATTCTTTTCCTCATCATTGAAATATATGTGTACATAATATAAGCATATATACGCACGCGTCTATACGAGCACAACGGAAATCGAAGGATCGAAAGAGACTGCACCGATACTCCAAATGAGCATCGCTAATGATCACCGCGTGTGTATTCACGATTCACAGCCTCTGCGCGTGCTAGAGAATACAAAACAGTCACAAAAATTTTCCAAGATATTCCAATACAAAGCTTTCACCGTATTGACTGCGTTTCGCTAAGAAGCAGCCAACTTCCGCTGAGGTATAAATGAACTCGCGTGAACGTTGAATCAACGATGATCAGGCGATCGTTCATCAATGATAATCTTATTAGCAGTGCAACGTAAAGATAATCGATGAGGTCTGTTCTCTGGAAGATCGCGATCTGTTGGTAGTTGGTGAAATTACCTAGTGACTTCTCGGACACCCTGGTCATATTGCTTTCTGAGTTACTGCTAATGTTTTGGTGATTATTTGTAAATAACAATTTTCTATTTATATATCAATAAACATTCCGTATTTGCCTGGCAAATTAAAACCCACGTTTTTCTTGTTCTCTTGCCTCAAGTTATGTGCATTAAACGTTTGTGTGTTAACGAAGAATTCTGCATCGGAGCACGTATAAAAAACTAGCATTGGCTGATGGCCAACAGATGCGCGTGAACCTCGATGCTATTATCGAATAAACGAACACGTAAACAATTCGAAGAAGAAATAAGTATTAATTAATGTAAACGTACTTGTCTGAGAGTTTAAATAAACATAGTAGATATAGATTTATAAGAGAACAGATTCAGTAGTCTACTTTTGTACCATGAAAACATCCTTTTTTGGAACGATAAAAAGCACAGTTCGAAGAGCACCTGCTCTTTGGACCTGACGAAAGTATTTGATCCATCGAATATTGACGAATTATATTCGATAATTTATTCAATTTCGCGACTACTCGAGTTCAGATTAAATACTTTCGTCAACGAATAAAACATTCAGCAAAATAGGGTCAAGCTCTCCGACGTTTACAATATAGCACTAATTTTAAGCTTTACAAAAAAAGCTTGTAAAATTCGTATCACTCTTACCAGATAAGCCTTTTGGGCAGCCTCGTTGTTATCGATTCTCATGACACCAGAAATAAATGAGTCAATATAACTCAGCCACTTTCACAGTTGCGAATAAATTCTCCCGAACAATGTATGATTTTCACCAGCTGAGCGCCTCTTTCCCAATAGACACATTAGTTATTACTCGAACGTTGTTTTATGACAGTAGCTCTTTCACATTTTTTCTTTTCTCCTTCTTCACCGCGCCTCCAACATCTTTTGTTTTCTCAAGGTACGCTACTTTCCTGTAGATAACATGTGGATATTACTAACTTTCGCGAAACTAATATTTACCCGAGTTCTTGTAAACCCAGTGTCCCAAAAGTGGCGTTGCATATTTTGTTGAGTCGCGTATAGATCGCGATAACTCGAAAAAAAGAGCTTCTCTGGCCACTTGGAATCTCGAATTTTTCGTCGTCGATTAAATATCAATGAATTCGTAAACAATTAATAGCGAATTCAACTTGCATTTTGAGTGACGCGTTCATTCGGATTCACACTCCGATTTAGCCTATTAAGAGTGCTACGGTTGAAGCGATAGACACAGCGAGTTTCTCATCACCGGATTGTGCTTCGTTCACGCTTCTCGATTGGCTGTTGAGCTTATCGCTCAACACGCGCTAATTATCTGAGAGAAAATTGGCTCAGAATTGAGACTCCTGGAATGTCTTGATATCATTAAAATTCGAAATATTCAACGCAACTTTTGGGGCACCGTGTGTAAAAAAAATGTATAAATATAAGCGACGACTGACTCTCATTATACTCGAATCTCGGATCTCGATGAGAGCGGTATAATAAAATGTTTAAGTATGAATCATTGCTCTTATCGCGATGGTCGTTACTCTACACCCGTGAAACAACGTTGAGTCGGATTAAATTTTACAGGTACCACAGTTTTCGGGAGTTATTTAATTGTTTTTTTTGTTTTTAAGGAATTTCTACGACTCTGCCTCTGAATATTTTCGTGTCACAGTTCCACGCAATTACGTAATTTGCGGTGATTTTTTTTTTTGCTTTTGTTTCACGTGAGCTTTACATAATTGAGGAACGTTCTTATTGCGCGAAGAATCTCGAGTCTGTAAATTAACGCGTGTGAGAGAGGACATTAGCATTATTATTTTTACGATAACGTTTCGGCGAGTATCAAAGAATATTTGAGATAAGAATCTCTCGGTCCTTTAGCAAATAAGTTTTTTTTTTTCGTATGAATTTCACATTCTCGTGTTGTCAAAAACGATATCGCGTGCGTAGAGAAATTGAAGTTTTTTTTTATATCTCAGACAAACATTATTTAGCAAATATGAAAGTTGAAAAAAAAAAAAAAAAAAAAATGATCGTGCATGACCTTTTTCATCGCACCTTTTATTTTGTCGTACAAAAATAAATGTGACATTGGTTTGTTTGCAGAAGAATGAATTTTATGATGTGTTAAGGTCCGCGCACACTACAGACGGGCCGGGCCGCATCGCAAAGCACTTGAAAAATGCGAGGGCGCACACTACAGGCGGGCCGGGCCGCAACGCATCGCATTTTGAAAGAAAATTTTTGTTTCACTAAGCACTATTCACTGTTTTTGAGCAGGCTATTTCGAAAATGTTAAGTTCTAATAAAGAACTTTTTTAATTATTCCAAGTTATGCTCGAAGAAGACATTGAACGAAAAAAAAATTTAAAAAAAGAAGCACAGGTTTTAGTGTCACGATATTTGTTTAAAACAAAATTTATTTGGAGAGTTTCATACTCTTTTAAAAAATTTACTCGAAAACGAAAGAACATTTTTTAAAAAATTTCGAAGTTCTACGAAGAGTTTTCTGAATTACTTGAAATTTTGCGCTAAGATCTACAGAAACCAAAAAATATTACCGTACATAGTCAGAGAACTGTATATTTACTGGAACGCGCACTGCCATATGAAATGGCCACCTACTCGTGATGCCAAGAAATGCCGAAAATCATCGTTCTATCTTTGTTTTGGAGGATCCTATGTCTCTTTTTATCCTATGGTGAACGAGAAAGAGAGATGGTCCTCTAGAGACTATCTCTCTTGTCAGGCTTAGTGCGCGTTATATTCAGTAAACATAGTCAAGAAACACGTGTAGGACACAAAAATCCGCCTGGGCCTATCGCACACTGCGACGGGCCGGGCCGGGCCGCATCGCATGCGCCGCAAAAATCCGCCTGCCGAGCGATCCGTCGATGCGGCCCGA
Source organism: Campoplex capitator (assembly GCA_037576405.1). Lineage (NCBI taxonomy): Eukaryota > Metazoa > Arthropoda > Insecta > Hymenoptera > Ichneumonidae > Campoplex > Campoplex capitator. The sequence goes on from JARBWI010000003.1 coordinate 7,831,373, forward strand.
TGCGGCCCGGCCCGGCCCGTCAGCTAGTGTGCGCTGTTCCATTTAAAATGCATAGAAGCGATTAAAAAAATGCGATGCGGCCCGGCCCGGCCCGGTCTAGTGTGCGCCGGCCTTTACGACGCAACGAATTGTCAAACTTTGTAGCGTTACGCCGAGCGGCGGTAAAAAAAAAATAAAATAAAAAAGTGCTCAGAGGAAAAACAGTGATAACGAACAGACAAATTCTTTGTGAAGAGTTGAGGGATAAAGAAAAAAACTTCATAAGAATTCTACAACTATGTTAATGTGTGTACACAAGCTACGAAAATATACATTTCGTATCATTCTCGTTCGTCCAGGCCTCGGATGAGTGAAAAAAGGATGGAAGAAAGAGAGGTAGGAAAAAACGTGAGATAAAAGCAAGTCTTATCGGTCGAGACGAAACGAGAGATGAAAAGAGAAAAAAAACGACGACGACGACGACGGAGCACCGAAAGATCGGGGCTTTCGACTCGTTTATTGTCCGCTATCGAAACGTGTTCTATTCTCGATTTTTTTTTTTTTTTTTCTTCGCTAGACATTTATTCGTCACTATTTATGAGAAATAGTTCCAGCCGAAGCGTGTATGGTATGCGGGTTAATGAAAGAGGGAGAGAGGAATTGAGAAATAACTGAAACGTTACGTCGCAATGGGAGATCAATTTATTTAACCTCCGAATCTCAATTAGTATTTTGCTCGACCGTAAAAACGAGAATGACAGAAGAAACTAAAAAAAATTTTTTTGCAAAATAAACTGTCAAGATATGGATTTGAGAAATTAAAAAAAAAAAAAAAAAAATTCAAGACATTTGAAAGGAGTACTAAGAAAAGATGAATAAAATGCCTTTCCGTTGAACATTTCTCGGCATCACCTGAGAACAACGAAATGAATAATAAACACGCATTACTCAGAAGGAGTGTAAACTCGTAGGGACAAGAATGCATTTAAAATTCATTAGCGCGAGGGTCTCTCGTCGTACACGTCAGACCGGAAGTCGTATTTTCTCTCAGTCGTTCTATACTCGTCGAAATTTAATCGAATGCAAAAATGTTGGTTCTCGTGCATCAACTTTCAACTGGACGTCTCGAATTCACATTTAAAAACTGCAAAAATATTTTTTATCCCACCAGTCTGTGGCGTTTAGATCGAGTCAAAAAATTAATCCTATGCAAAACAAACAACAACAACAAATCCGTATTGTTTTCGTTCGAATTCAAATATTTTTTTTAGTTCACGTACGAGAACCACGTAAATATTTCAATGAAAATAAATAAAGCTCGATTGCATTTTTTTTTTCACATTATTGGCTCTACGCTCTTATTTTCTTAGGAGAAAACAACCGGGATTCAACGAGTTCGAGCAAGAGAAGCCTTAAATAATCAACTGACACGAAAGCTGGAGGGGAAACTACCGGTAAAACACGACTCGTGACAGCACTCAATTCAGGTGCTTCACTTCTATCGTTAACTTCCAAATGTGTTCTTAATTCCCACCGAGGAATTCTTTCGACCGAAACAAAACAAAAATGTAAGCCTCTCTCACAGCCTCAACGACAGAGCAATGATCAATAAAATCAATTGATTGGACTGAGCTCCCGATCACTGCTTCTCTCGCTACCTGTATCGTATCAATTCCGTTGCACAAAGCATTTTGCACTCACAGCACCATAAGAGACATGAGTACGTTTTTTGGCATTTGCGTTAACGCGACATCACTCACGTATTTTAATTCTCGAAGCGTGTAAATTCGAACGACATTGATTCTTTGCCAGTCACTCAGTAAGAAAGCAAAAAAGAAAAGAAAAAAAAAAAAAAAACACCAAATTTTTGTACGAATGAAAATAGGAATTACAGAAATTGTTGTTCTGCGAGTAAATAGAGATGAATCACGTGGTAAATTGATAAAAGCAGCGGATAAACGTGACCGCTCGCGACGGTAGCTCGTGACCGACTGACTGGAGTCGACCATGCGTTCGAACCGACCCGGCAAGCCGGTAACGGGGGAACCAGGGTTCTCGGTGCTTTCCTTTACGACCATCTACGAGGTGTCCTCGAAATGGAACCTCTAAATTTATAGGGTTCGTAAACAACGTAACTCTGTGAAGAATCTTTCTTTCTAAGACTAAGGAATTGAGTTTTTGAGAAGAACAAGAGTGAAGATTGTTCTAGTGTGATCGTTAAAACAAGGTGAAACTTTATTGTACTCCAAAAATTGAGGATCTTTGGGAAAAAAATGGGTCTAACTGTATCACGTTGGCATTAACGGAACTGACGAAACGTTTCGAAGACTTTTGCTATGCTTTTGCCACTCGTTTCTCTCTAGCAAACTGAATTGATCATTTTTGAACGAATACTCGATCAACGGTGGACCGGAAAAACAGAATTTTTGATGATTTTTTCTGTCCATGGTAGGAAGTTCTTTTTCGTCGGATGATTTTTGAACACGACTTTTGGGCGACCCGGTGTATCGAGTCCCGAACATGCCTGCATTGAATTTTCCGTTGGCATCGTTTATGGTAATTCGATCGTTTCTTTCGTGGGCGTAAACATCGCGAGTTCGGTGTTGCAGGGAAAAAAAAATATAGCAACCTGCATCCATGAGTTTTATGTACGTTGTAATAAGCGTATTGAATATTTGAAGGTCTAAGCAGTGCCTTTTGGCACTGGTTTGAAAACCAGTGGAAGAGAAAAGACAGAAAAAGGTTGATGAGGGCAGAACAAAAAAAAAACGAGGCATGCGTCATCCCGAAAAGGCTGTCTGAAATTTAGGCATTTGTATCGAGTCCTGCAGCGGTCCTTAAAAGATGGAGCCTGCACGTGGCTGGCATCTGGCAAAGACCCGCAGGATAGTTGCTATCGCACACGCGAATGACGTGTTTCTCCAACAAAATGCGTCGACACTCGTATCGTTTTTTCGGGTTTCTGATCTTTTTTTTTTTCGTACGAAACGAAATTTCAAACGGAATAAAAACTTTGTTGAAAACGAAAAGGATATTTCGTGGTAAAGAAACATTCGTTGAATTCGATAGTTTTCGGATTCTCGCTCTTTCTTTTCTCAACTTTATTATCGATGTTTCAAAAATCTCGGTATCGAAAAAATATGAGTATCGGTCAAGATTTTTATTGTCGACTAATGACACTCTTTTCGTACGGCAAATATAACTGTAACTTTGATTCAATAAAATTGGTTGCGTGTGTCTGGATACATGGTATACAGAAGAAACGATTGCGTGATTTATAGCTGTACATCGGGCAACTAATTTCGTGTTGGAGTTAAAAATCGACAACATCCCTCCGTGTATTCCGACGAGGGTTAAAAATCACTTGTTCTGTATCCTGTTTTTTTTATAAGTTTCGTTTCGTTTTTTTTTTATCTCGACATAATTTTCCAAGCTTTTTTAGTGCTTGTTTATAGCACGAGTAGGTGCTCTTGCTCTCGCGCGTATATGTTTATATGAAATTTAATGGACGAGAGAGTTCGAGTGGAAAGTTCTTCCTTTCTCCGAGCATTCGCGAGAGAGAGAGAGAGAGAGGGAGAGAGAGCTCTGCATCCAATATGTCTCGTAGCTTCTTAATCATCAACCTCGACGTGCTTTACACGCATATAATAAAACGTATATACATTGGAGGGGAACTAACGTAGCCAAAGCTACGTTGGCATCGAGATAAATTCTGTACGCGGAAAGTTCAGGGACTATTAATCGGTCGCATCCCTCGGGTCTTTGTACGCTCGTAAATCATTTTCTCGGTACGTCAACGTGTCTTTCTCCCTTTAACTCTCGTTCTCTCACTCTCTTCTCGGAGAGATCGTCACCGCAGATGATGGGCGTGGGTGGGATCTTTCGTTCTGGTCCTTGTCGCGTTGGTTCCCGAATTAGAAACACAAAACCGTTTTGAATAAGTTATTCAAATATCGAAAACTTCTCAAACTATTCATCATGCAACGCGAGTTATTTGATAGAAACTGAGCAGATGTTATTTATGTCGTATTATTAGCCACAAATTGTACAAAATCATATAAACATCAAATAAAAACTCACAGCAGTTTGGAGAATTGCTATTTTTATTTTTAGACAACGAGAGACATTTGTTCGAAAAATTATTACGTTTCCATCGTAGCATCGAACGATATCGACTGATAATGAGAATGTTAATTGACAAATTCAACGAAATTGTATTATTTCTGTTTTTAGTTCCAATATTTTGAAATCAATTTCAAATAATAACATTTTCATCTATCGCAATACAGATGTTATAATTTTTCGAAAAAATGTCTCCGCATGGGGATTTGATGATTTTCGAGAAATCGGAGTATTTCGGAACGGAGCGATAATCAATACAGGCAGTTAAATTATGTCAGTAAAATACAGAGACTTGTCGTGGATATATCTGACAAACGTGAAGAGCTTCGAAATGCTCGAATTAAAACAGAAATTATTTAATACATTTGCTGGCTGATGAGTCGGGGCAAGACGAGAGGATTATTAATGCGGTTGTGTCGAAGTAATAAGTAAACGTGTATAGAGGGTGTCGTCAATGCGACGATCGCGAATAGGTGAAAGACGCAGATCGCGAGATTCTGACGAAAAACTTTCGTAAGCGCTTTTATCTCGAATATACCGTTGATCATTCGCAATATCAATTAATTCGTCGCGTAAATCCGTCGAGTCGAGAGACTGAAGCATAGAATTGAAAAGGCGTATGTCAACCATCAGGTTTATCAAACTGATTATTTAATAATTAGACTCAAAAGAACTCTTCATCGGAGAGAAAAATTCGAGGATTTTACGAACTCGAATATCGTGATCGGAGATCTCGAATTTGTAACACCGTTTATGTTGTGTTGTTGATCCATGAAAAATGTAGAAAATGTGAGAGGAGCAACGAGCGAGGATCCGAGGATTAGAAGCCATAATTCACTTCCGGTAACGTCGAGGGATTGAGAGTAGAGAGTGTACCCTCGTTCCTGTCCACAAACCTCTACGACTGTCGGGTGCTCGCTCACACGTTCCTTCTACAAGCTCTTTCTCTTTCGTTAACTCTTCTCTCTTTCCCTCCATTAATAAAGTACGAGTTCTGTATGCGGGCAAGTCGTTCTCGTCGTCAACATCATTCGCGACAGATTCGTCATATACGAACGAGGCACTTCGCTTTAATAACGATGACAGTAATAACACTGGAATAAGATCATTGGACAAAAGTCATCAATTTTTTTCTAACGATTCAATTAGAAACGATTGATTACATAAAATCGTATTCGTCATGCGTGTTTTTTTCGTTAAAAAAAAATCTTAAATTTCGATTTACTCGTTCGACATTCGGTGAGAGACAAAAAATATTGTTCATGCACTAAATCCATTTCGTTGAACGAAAATCTTTCTTGTACACGAATCAACCAAATCAGCGAAATCAAATAGTTTTGTTCGAGTTACTTTAATAAATAGTTGTTTGGATCTCGATCATCGAATCAAGCAAACGTTAAACGTTCCGAAGAACAAATGAATTACTTCATTCCGATGATATTTTGTTGCCTCGAGATGAATTTGTTTTCAGCACCACCAAAGCTTTGTTGTCTCGACCAACAGCTCGTTTCAGAATTTACAAATTATTTTGTTTTACAAAATATTTTATTGCCGGTATCAAACGGAATATTTTGATTGAGAGAAACAAAGTTTGCTTCGATCATCAACATTATTTTTTTTTTTTTTCAGTGTGGAAAAAGCTCAATGTACTTCAAACGTGAATTTCAACGTAAAACTGTGTACTAAAATAAATATATGTCCATTTACTAATAGTATGTATATGCAAATCCGTGTATCTCGCGTCGATATCTCGAATTGTAAATGTGCAACAAGACTCGGGAGTGCATCGGACCACGTTACAAGCGATAATCTTCCTGTTTTCTTGCTCTCATCGTGCTCAAACGATTATTCCAATTCTTTTTTCTCATGTTTATTTTGTTTTTCTTTTCTTTTTTTTTTTTTTTATCCCAGATCTTCGCTGGCTCGTTCTTTATCAGCGATTCGGACATCGTCCACTTATCATTCACCGTTTTGTGTCTACCGTTTCGCTATCGATCTCGCGGGCGGACGAATCAATGAATAAATGCAACAGACCGATCGTGACGGAGATTCTTCGCTCTATCTTCCAACTGCCGTTACACATACATATTTAAATATGTATGGATATATATTTGTGACTTGTCTATTGTGCAAATGGGAGTAAATCGTGCTCGAAGTGAACCCTAACATTGTCGCGTCATAAATCCAAAAGAAGCGACGCCTCAGCTTCTCTCTCTTTCTCGCGTTTTCTTTTCTTTTTAACTCTTCTTTTATTTATTCTTTATTGCAGCCTTCGCCGCAAATCTGTGAGGATATCTTTACGTTGCTACTGAGAATTTCTCCACAGTTCTCACAGAATGTCAATGGGAGATCCACGACGAATCGAATAAACTTTTGAAAACTGTGGAAGAATATTTTATTATTGTGACAGCATTCGAAAAAATGTTCAGCCTCTTCCGAGCATAGATTTGATCTGTGTCCGATTGTGAATAAACAATGTTGTCGCGTGGATAAATAGAAAGAACGTTGATTCCAAACACCGATCGCAGTATTATGAAATTACAGATAAAAAATAAAAAATGTATCGCATGCTTGAAAATTTGGTCGAAGCAAAGAGAAATTGGGGAAAAAAAATAAAAGTTGAATGAATTGGAGAAAAAAAAAAATGCGTTTCGTTACTATCATCATGAAAACGAAACAAAACGTCTCGGTTTTGTCAGATATTCGTATATCTGAGTGTAAAAATATGTGGCATTTCGCGATTGTGTACATATATTTACGATTCCAATCGAGACGTATCGATGATTTACGAACTGCAGGAGGAAAGAAGAAAGGTAAGAGGGAGAATTAACGGGATTCTTCAGTCTTTGGGCGACGTCTCTCAACATGAGAGTTGTGAAACACACATCGTTCTTGTCTCGGTAATTACGCTTATGATTTACGTCTCGGCAAGTTTTGCATGAGGATATTCGAAGCCACGGTTGCAAGCAGTGCGAACAAGCTTTTTCTTCATCTTCTTTTTTTTTCGTGCGCCCATTCCACTCTCTCTTTAAAATACCTGCCGTGTAAAAGCGTCTCTTCACCGCAGCGAGAAAGGTGTGATATTGTAGTTGGACTGACCGCAACGAATTGTGGAATTTTAACGACAGTACTGCGCCGCATCTCGAGCTTATTGTTTCATTTGCAAAACAGCCAAAACGTTTCTCTCCGCGAATTTTCTTTGAGTAAAGAAAAAGAAGAAGAAAGAAGAAGAAAAAATTTAACTTGAAATGCTTCGATCTGAAAACAGTTGTGATAAAACAAACTTTCTTTGGAAATTGATTTAGTCGGAGCGAACTCGAAAAAGAGAGGAACGAAAGGAGAGAAACCGGCTCACAAATTTGAATGTGACCGGTGCGGAGCCGCTCAACGAACGCACGAGTTTGAACTCGTATATACGCGAACGTAACACGTCCACGAAGTTCTCCACTTGTGAGTAATCCTCATGGAATGTCCTTTGTCATGGCTCTTTTTTCCCACACAACACAAGCTCGCGGTATGCCGCGCGGTGAAAAAAAAAAAAAAAAATGCGTCGAGATCCGCGAAGAACAGAACAGAGGGAGAGAAAGAGAGAGGAGAGAGGCTTATGAACGGAGAACGACACTAATGGACAGAAACAGGAGAAAAGGAGGCAAAAACAGTCAGTCGGACTTGAAAATAGAAAAATTGAAGAATACATTTGTTAGAGAATTTTTGAAATCGAAAATACTTTCAATTTGTCCAAAAATTGTTGTTAAATTAGCTAATTTTTCGTGTCACTTTTTCTATGGTTATTCTCACCGTTTTCAAGCATAGAAGCTAGAATTTAAACAAATACAAAAACAGCCCAAGTTTTTTCAATAATTTGAGAGTTTTTTTTTGGATGGAGATATATTTGAGGTTAGAAAATGATTGATGAATGTAAAAATCCGTAAAAATTTGAATGTGAACCTTTAATTTATTTCGATTTTAATCCATCAGTGAAATCTGTTCAAAAGAATCATAGTGACTGAGAAAAAAATGCTTTCAATTCAATGACGAAAGGAAATATGAATGAAAAAAAAACAATAATAATAATGTTAATGTAATCAATGAAGAGATATTATTCAAAGTCGTACCCCAACGAGTACAACTATTTATTATCATGTCTTCTAATAGGTACAGCAATGAGAGGATCGTTTGAAAATGTACTGTCATCCAGACTTCTCGATAATCTATAACGAGCATGCACACCGGAAGTGAGAGTGCATTCATCTCAGATCTGGTTTGGTTTATAAGAGCTCATGGACATAAGTCGTACGTGAGCGGGGTATGGAGAACGTTATATCGTTCGGGGAGGTACTTGGCAGTCTGGAAATAAATATGAAGGGTGAAGATAGTGTCTTCCAGTTCCAGACAGTACGTCTTTATGTTGATAGACGCAGATAAAATGCTGTACTCACGACGATAGCTACACACACACACACACAAAGATCTATTTCTGTTCTCAGAAATAAACTTCGATTGCAAATAAATTGAAAATTGATTTATAAAAACGACGTTAATTTGTGGAATCAGATTCACGTACTGGTTGAATGAAAGTGAAAAAAATGAAAAAGTGAGAAAAAATGTCTGAAATTTTATACCGAAAACGAATAATCGTCTTCAATTGTACCGGATTCCTTGGACAAATTATATCTTTTCAATAATTAGTCACGAATATTTTCAGGTGTTCTCAAATGTTTCTTTTTTTTTTTCCAACATTACAACCGCTTCTATTCTAAAAAATTCGAAAGCTTTGTAACCGAGTTTTGCAAATGTTTAGTGCCATTAGCACAAAATCGTTAACGAGGCAAAGACGCCATAAGGAGCAAAATAGAGTAAACGCTACAGTCACAGTGCATTAACAGAGTATTCGAACATTTCACCTGGTTAGGAGAGTCACATACGGGACAAGTGAATCACTGTACTAATCCCATATTCCCTTTGCGCGTTAATCCGGTATGTATGCAATATACATTTTATCACATACAGGGTGTGCCGTAAGCGATGACAAAATGTTTCGTCGGAATAAACTAATTCAATTATTTATCGTAACGATCGACTTTTAATTAATTTGATGATTGAGGTTCAAGAGAATATTTAATCGAAGCAACTTTGGATATGCGTAAGCAATGAAATAGTCAGGTGTTCCAACTGATTCATTTGTCTTAAGTCATTTTTTCGAATAAACTTCATTTGCTATACGACAGAAAGACTTGTTGAATCTATGCCATTTCGTTTAACAACATCGGATTCAATTCGATGAATACATTTTTTTTGTTACAAGAAACATCAGTTTGGTGTCAACTTCCGATTTGCTTGAAAGCAGCTTTATGTGAAAGAGCATTCAAACTAAGAGATAAGAATTTTTGTATCAGCGAAACAACGGTTTTAAAGGATGCAACCACCCTTCGAAGTAAGGCATGCCAAGGGGTGATTTTACAGTTTCACCAACAAGTACTCAATCGATTTCGATAGAACAAAAACCAAAATGTTCCTTATCCAAAGTGATGAAAAGCCCACCATGCATAGGAAGATAAAAACTAGGGGTTGAAACACCCCTACATTTATATATTTCTCACCTCCCATTGAATATGGATGAACATAATGGAATGGAACAGATTTTATGCCCATAAAATCATGAATATAAAATTCACGTGTTTTCGTATTTTTGCAAAATAGCAATCTTGAAGAGGACAACTACCCCATATTTGAATTTTCCTACTGCAGATGTCTTTCTTCTGTTTTATATATGTTTTTGCTGATTTGCGAAAGACGCACTTGAAATTTCATCCCGAATTGAGCCTCACAATGTCGACTTCTTGACTATAGTGAAGCACACTCGATACATGTAACAGTAGTTTTATCATATTCGTATTTATTCGCATGCATATATATGTGTGTGTGAAGTAATCGTAGTCGTAACAGCATGAGATCACGATCCGTTGAGAACCAGGCACAGAAAGAACGTGAAAGGAAGTGAAAAGAAGCGGATCGTTTACATCGAAGGTTCACCTGGTTGATATAAATTGGCCTGCGTGACGCGTAAATCACGGCAACTAGTGTAAAAATACGCGATAAGTGAAGAAAGCATAATCGAGTTCTCCGACCAAGTGAATGGTCATGCGTTTACGATTCATATACAGGTTTTTTCGCAACTTCTTACTTGTTTGTTAATTTATTGAAAAAAAATATATATATATGAATCAAACTGCTACCGGTTGGCTTCACTTTTTTTTTCCGACAAAGGAAACTCGTATGAAAACTGATTCACTAAACTGGGTGATTTCAAATACTCAAATAATGTATATTCATTGGACAGGTTATTCATAAAAAATAAAGAATTAGCAACAAGTCCCGTGATGCTTTATGAAAAAAACGTTCGTCGAACATTTCGTTAATTTTTAATGTAAAATTTTCAAATAATTTTTGGGAAAATGCTATTTCATTAGTTCAATATCAATTCGATAGATCGAAGCGGTGTAGGGAGTCTCCTACGGATCTTGGACAAAATTGATGCGATCTATTGGGCAAAAATCTATTTTACCGACCGCGGAATCGATTCTCTCTTTCTCAGCGGTAAGAAGTATCGTCAGCGTGGTCGGGAGTTTATCTCGTCGATATGGTGGCCGCGGAGAGTTCTGTTTAGCATCAGAAAATAAGCTGTTCCGGTCGATGCTTTACCCACTGTGTTCGAGTTGGTAAAGTTGGAAACTTCGATGAACATATTCATTCATCTATCATGAGAAGTAGACTCGAGTTTATTCGACTGGAGAATATTATTATTTTTGTCACATTCAATGCATTCACGAAGAATCTTTTAAATTCAGTCCCGTGAAGGAACGATAAATTGTAAAACGTTCGTGCTCGTCGGTGCGACACGATGTAGGAGCAAGAAACAGTGTAATCAGGGTTCGATATACTCGAGAGAACGGTCAGGATGAGCAGGGAAGTGTGTGATGCTCCAAGTTGACGTGATTCGAATAACGACATTCGGTGTCGTACACGATGCCAAATATTCTAAAAAAATAAGAAGCACGTAAAATAGTATGCATTTGTAAGAAAGCTCTACGCCGGGTGTCCTATAAGTTGTGTCGAATAATTCTTGGCTTAACCGGGAATCGTGAAAATTTGAGGAGAAAGTTCTCAACTTTCTTCATATTTGTCTGACCAATGTACTGTAAGATCGGACATTGATCAAATAGAGAAAGCCAAACGAGGTTCTTCGATCACTAGAGTTATAGCTTTCGATACAAAAGGTGTGAAATTTTTGTACTTTATGCAATAAAAAATCAAATTTTTTAGATAACTGTTCAACTACATTTGTCTCTGCATGATATTCGAATGGTTCGATCTCTTCTAAAATATTGTGCCAACATGTCCAAGTGTCTCGAGCCGAGACATTTTATCGTTATCCAAGATGAAAATTCAAAGAAGTAACGTAACGTAAAGACCAAAAAAAGAAAAAAAATCTTTTAAAAGCTAAAAGAATCAGTTGAACTGTGTATCAGCTGACATTATTCGGTCTTTCAGCCAAATGATAATACTCATTCGAGAAATTGATCACCCGGAACTACTATTTGAGGAAAGTGAATTGTTCCAAGTTTTTTTTTACAGTTTTATTTATTTTTAATCAAAGTCAGATATTTTCAAGTCGTTTTTTTTTCGAGGTTGTCACTCGAAGTAATTACGGTCATTTTATAGTTGAAATCGTGATTTTTCAATACTTGGCATTCTTTTTCGTTTCCGTAGTATGCGGTATACGAAAATGTCTGCCTCAATCTGATGAATTAATTTTTTCATAGCTTTTATAACGTTGGCGTTAAGAAATGGAATATTCAAGTCTTACGGTTATAAACCGAGGTAAGAGTTTGATGAATAATCATCGAGAACACGCGTACGACGTAGAGAAATAAATGAAATGTTTATTACTGGAGTGATCAGCGAATAGTCTTAAGGCGATTAATCAGTCGTTTAGTTGGTGAAACTCCTGATGCGTTTTATTCTTCGATTACGGTGAAGTTTTGAGTAAAAAATAATACGCGTGATTCTCATTTTATCAAAGCGTTCTAATTACACTGGCAAATTAGCGCAGTGATGAGAGAAAGTCTCCGGATCTTAATTTCCCAATAGCGAGATGACCGTGTTGTGTACTTTCGCATCGTATATATACGTTTCGTTTCGCCCGTGTTCACTCATAAATAAATAGCCGATGATCAGGAATATCAGAGAATAAAATGACCGAAGAATTTTTTATTCACAATTTCACGGACTGTTCACCCTCGAAGAATCTTCCATGATATTCACAGACTGCCCTGTGAATTCATCGTGTAACAACCGTATACGGTAATACAAAATTCGCAAGGTTTTCATGCTCACGAACTTGCGGTTATGAAAGACCGCGCACAGGAGAATCGCGTGCAAGCTTACTCGCCACGATCACGTGTTAGAGGATTGCATGCATTTGTGCATATGTAACAAATTCTATCGATTGACGACAACTATAACAGCAGTCTGCATCGCCTGCTCCCCCTTCCTTCTGGGCCTTCCCTCTCTGCGCCAATCTTTCTTCAGGAAATAACGATCTGAACGTGAAATCCGCTTAAAGCTCGTTCAATGAAACGTACGAGCATATTGTACGAAAGTGGGTAAAAAAAGAAAAGAGCATAAGGAAAAAAAAGTGGAAGCCAAAAGATGACCGCGCAACAGTCCAATTTCGAATGGCGAGCAAAAGAGGCCAGAGACTAAATTAAAGTTTACAAATGGTGAACCGGTCCTTGGATCGAATACGTTTTCGCGTACGCCTGCAGTTTTGTTGTTATTGGATATTTCATCGTGTTTTTTTTTCTTCATTTTTTTACTTGCCTGACTGCTGCATGTGCTCGAGTTGTGCGTTGGACGAACACGTTGCAATTAAGGAGAAATCGTTCGAGGGTCATGAACGAGAAAGGGGTGGAGGAAGAAGAGAGTAGGCGAAACGCACAAGAGAATGAAAAGGTGTGTTGTCTTTAAGCATCGGCAGCGAAGAATTGCCACGAGGAGACGAGGACAAGGCAAATCTTCGGATAAAGAGTTCCATTAGCACATTTCGTTCAACCGAAGCTTCGCCTGCTGTGTTATGTTTCTTTTTTCCTTTATTTTACTTTTGCTTATTCGGAGAGTTGCGAGACATCGTGTCTCCAATAATTTGAAGAAGTACACTACAAAACTATCTCCTCCATCCCTATTTATCTCGTTCTCTCGAAAATCCATGAAAATATAAAGTGTACTTCGCGCTCTTTCTATCAGAATTTCTAGGCAACGCGGAGGATTGACTAAAAATTTTCAATAACAATATTAATATGCGTTCACGAGTGAGTTCAACCACACCCACACGTGGATGAATTAATAATGAGTAATTTGAAAAATATTTATCCAACGAGCGAAGACAAAACGAGTAAGGATAGAAGGTAGTAATAATAATAGGGGGCCCCCAGAATCTGTTGAAATTGTTGGGACCGCGAGGGTGAGTCATCGAACGAGAGCCAAGCCCCAGCTCGAAGAGGGGAAGAGAGCGATTAGGACAGGTAGGCGATGTCCTTAATGCCATCTCTTTTCCTCGTTCCTTATCTCTCTCGCTCTCTCTCTCTTCTTTTTTTTTTCTCATATAGTAATACTCGAACGACGTTCGTCCTCAAGGCCGAACGAATCTGTTCGTGTGTAGTAGTGTCTCGAATGTGGAGATCTTGTGAGGACGACTCCTAATCCTATGAACACAATCGTATTAATCTTTATACCGGGTGCCTCGAGAACCGCTCGAAAAAAAAAACTTTAGAATATGTAAATAGTGATATTAAAGAAGAAAAAAATGCTCGACCACATTTCTGACGAACGCACCGTTCACGAGATGTGAACGTTGCGTTGAAAATATTTTTACGTCTCGTAGTAATCCCATTACTATCGATATATTTATACTTTCTTAGCGAGTGTTCTCGAGTACGGAGAAGAGGCCATATTTGAAAATATGCGATAAGCTTGCTAACAAGTTGTACTCGCTTACACTTCTTTCATTTCATTGATCGATTGTCTACGATCAGGAGACTTATTTTTATCATTTAACCAAACAGACATTGTGCAAAACTTTGTTACTGTCAGCTGTCACTTTCGTTTTTATCTTGAAAAACAAAAAAAAGAAAAAACTATTATTGTTAATTGAGCATAATCTATAGATGTTCGTCAGAATACCGTATAAAAGTGAATGAATATGGACGTTCTTACATGTCTATAGATATATACAGTCGTGGATATATCTATAAGCAGTAAAACCAAAGAGAAGGAAAGAATGCTGGCGTGTGACTCAAACCACTGGCATTCGGCCTGCATCCTGGTCTACCATTAGCCAGGGACCACTACCACGTGAGCGCATATTTTAACCGTATATTTTAACTGCCACAAGACAGTGACCAATCCTTCGATTTCAAATTGTGACATGCAACACACAGCCGTAAACAACGAATGCGAAGAACGAGAATAAAAATGAAGGAAGTGGTAAAGTATTCGGGAGATGAATAACAATAATAATAACAAGTCCTAACAATGATGAAAGTAATATAAATAATAATAGTGATAATGAAAACGAAGAACAGTGAGAATTTAAAAAAATTCGTTTCTAGAAACCATAAAATTGTAATCATAAAATGTTATATAGGACAATAAAAGAAGATTTCAAGATTACTTCGAGGATAGAAGAGCTCGAAGAATTTTTTTTTTTCTTTTCTAGACACTAATCGAATTAGGCCGAAAAAAAGGGGAGGAACGATGATAATTTGAAATTCCTGAGCATGAGTCCTTAATTATGTAAATACATAGGCGCCTGTGTACGAGAAAATAGTACGGAAAGTGCAACAGCTTCGTGTTCTTCGTAGATGTACGATAATTACACCGTTTTCGAGTAAATACGCCAGACCGCAAAACTTTGTAGAAGAAAAAGAAAGAAAAAAATCGAGTCTCGAAAGTTACTCGGACTCTCGATACACACACACACACACACACGATACTCATTCGTCTACCTCGTGCACTGCGTCAATAACTATACAACAATCTTTGCCGCGGTAAACTTTCCTCGCGATTATTTCTCAGCTCGTGGAATGTCGTCGTGAGGAATACGAGGACAGCCTTATGAGGGAAAAACGACAACTCGGTAATTTCATTGCCGTATTTTCTAATCTAATAGGCGACATGAAAAAATTCGATTCAATGTTCTCGTGACTGAGTATTGGAAAACAAAAGTAAATGCATGAAAATAATGTTAAAAAATTACGAAAATTGACATTTGAATACAAGGAATATTGATTCATTCGTTCGACTTCAAAGAATACTTGAAAAATATCATTCTCATTCGATACAGTACGATAGTGGAGGAAAAAATTGTTCAAGATTTAATACGCTGATTTTGTTTCATCATTATTTCGTATTCAAAAGCCAGCAATTTTCGTTTCCGATATCGATAAAAGATTCGAATCAAAAGAGTGAGTTATCAGGCCTGAAAATTAAAGACCGAATACACGTTTTTTTTTTTAGAGTAAAATTTGTGTGTTTGGTACCTGACTGTCAGGTGGTCCATTGGAATTATGAAGAGGTCCTTGAGTAGCTGAGGAAGAATTTAACGGTGAGGCTGGATTTGCTCCGAGACCAGAACCATTACCACCGCTACCAACGCCTCCAAGGCCAATACCACTTTCGTTTCGTTCCATTTTTTCTCGATAATGCTCGAATGATTTTTTATTTTATTTTTTCAACAGCACTGTTGGGAATTACACCATATTCCAAAACATACGAGATCACTGAAATATCGCACGGCTATGATCACACTTTTGTTGCACATCGATCCTGTCGCCTTCTTCGTCCCGATTTTGAGTTGCCTCAGCCAAGAAATCCTGAGGCTTAATGAAAATAATCACGCCCAACGGGATAACTAATCCTTTTCTCCATTTCTCGTGTCGTTTATAGCGAATAAATATTATTTCAGCATCCAACGCCTCGTCGGCATTGCATAAGCAGCTTGTTCAACAACTCAGGTGTATGCCTACGAGAAATTTTTTGGTCGAACGTATTTTAGCTGCCACGTTGAAGCCGGACTCCTCACTATTTCTATACCACCGTTTTCATTTCGTTTCTCTTTCCTAGCTTCACATCCTTTTGCCACCTGAATATATATCCCATACTCGGTCGAGTCAATTAAGGGTCACATTTGAAGGACGTTAAATAAACCGAAGACGATGTAATCATCGGTGTTTATCTACCGGAAACACGTGGCACATAGTTTACGATGAGAACGACAAAACTACTGCTGGAAGAGAAAACTCCAAGTCGAACCTGAGTATTAATGCTTCGTGTTCACAACGTCGGTGAATGGTGAAAAAGTGGACAGAGAGGAAGGGCGGTGAAGTTGTTCGTGTAGTACACTAGATAAATATATATACATATAGATACGCCTATACCACGTGACCACAAAGATCGAGCAACCAATGGGCTAAAGACTCAAGTTTCCCCTCGCCTTCACCTGCTTCGCTATGATTCGTTTGGTATGGTGGTATATTTTTTTTTTATTTCTCAAGATTTTTTCTACACTTTTTTTTCCTCTTTCTCTCATGTGTTCGCAATCTTTCTCGTCGTTTTTTTTTTTTTTTTTTTCAATTTTTTTTTTACTTCAAGTTTTGCTCTTTTACGTTCTATATCTTATTTTTTTTTTTTCTGCTCGGCCTCGCTCGACGACTTCAGCAAAATATTCAGTCACAGTGCTGCGGCAATGTATCTTACGTATATATTATGTACGTATATTTATTTCAGTGGATCCCGCTGCCAAGACATACGAGCCACGAGCCAGAGCTCACATATCGGTGAGTTCAATCTTCGATACAATCGGAATCAGTCGATCGCGTGGCTATGTTTCCAGCATAATTCCTTCTCCCAATACATATATTATTTTATCACTTTTTCCACTCGTTCCCGGGCGCAGTATCGAGATTTTTCTTATATATTTATCTTCTCGATCGAATCACGGCGGAATAGAGAAATTACGGATGAGAAAAATCAACGTTTTCTTCATTGAAATCAAAGTCTTCGATCGCTCATTTGGCAAAGGCACGAATTTGGTTTTGAAGTCATTTGAATTTTTCTGGTATTTGGCACTAAAACTTTCGCTGAGAATTATATTTCTTATCGATTTTCCAATTCGATCAGACGTAATTTTCGATAATTCGTTTTGAGTTTAATCCAAGAAGCCGGACACTGAGATGAACAAATTTGATTGAGTTTTAGTTTCTTTTCTCATTGAGTCGCTGAGTGTTGATTGAAAGTTCGTCGAAGTTGAGAAATCGACGCACAAAATATAATTTCTTTGGGCTCGTTCCTCAGCACTTGTCCCGGTACAACTCAACGATCCTTTCTACCTGTCGACTGCTCCTCGCGCGCATTCCATGTTACCCCCACTCTCGGACATTTCCTCGATTGATGGTAAGAGGGGAAGGAGGGGACGAGGAAGGGTATACGCGAAACTTGCAGTAAAATGCGTAAAGGAGTATTCGTGAAGCCGCTGATGTGGCAGGCAGTCGAGAGAACGAGGTTCGATCTTTTGTAAGTGGCTCGATTTGCCCCACTTTTTTAAGATAATGTATCAAAAATACGTTGAAACGATGATGGAAAATCAAAAGAATAACAAGCAACGATACTCGATGAGGTTTATTTTGCTTCGAAAAGGCTAAAAATTATGAATGATGCAAGGGCCGAGAGCAGAAGGATTGTTGGACTTTTCACTGCAGTTGGCAAAAGATCAGTAAATACAAGGGGGAAAAAAAAATGAAAAGGAAAAAACGAAAATGGTCGAGCTTAACGAACGCCCACGAGTCACTGGCACAGCGGAAAAAATCGAGTCGGTGAATCGTTATGTGCGTGTTTGTGTGCAAGAGAGAACGTAGACGCGTGAACAAGGGTCCCGATATCCTTCGAGATCCTGATGTGATGGCACAGAGCGATGAAGAAAACCGGTATCACCCACGAACTTGAGCGTCTCAGCGTAGTATCGAAGAATTGAAAGAGGAAAACGAAGTGTTTTCGTGATACCGTAACGGGCAAAAGATTCGAGAAGCGTTTAACATTCTCAACAAGATCTGGGAAGAGGGATCTTGGTTTATCGATCCAATAGATCCTGTCGCGATTCCTCGATCGGTGGAGACTGAGCGTTTGAATGAATTTGGATAGTGCATATGATCGGTTGACTCCTTAACGTCCTTTTGATCACTCCTTCGTTCATTGAAATTGTCAAATATTGAAAAGTCAAAAATCAAAACAAATAAAATTCGAACGAGAGCCACGACGTGTTTAACGTCCTGCGGTGGCGTTCGTGTCCACCGCAGAAAGTCCTGCTGGCAGCGAAGGAGGAACGCGCTCGACTGCTACGTGGTAAGCGATGGCGATGGAGTCGAGAATCGCGGTGTTACCGGCGGCGAACTCGAAGGAGAAAGAGAGGGAGAGAGAAAAACGAGAGGGGCTCTCTTTCATGTCGAGGAGGACTGCTCGCTCGACTGTAGCGGAGCTAACAGAGAAAGAGAGCGCTGCGCAGCTTGAAGGAGCTAGGAAATTATGGAACCGAGAGGGAAAAAAAGAGAGAGAGAGAGAGAGAGACCACGAAAGGAAGAATCTCTGAGCTATTCCCGCGATATACCTATGATTATATGCCGTTTCTCGATGTTGATTTTGCTTCTTGTACTAGGTTAGGTACGCAAATGCGCGAGTTCCATGCTCAACTTTCAAATAAAACGAAGAATTTTCGCAGATCAAGATACTGTGGAATCGGTAAAACAGAAATCTAAAACATAGAACAGATTCGAGCGTGATGGGATCAGAAGTCCATTAATATAAAACCATAGATATGTGGTACCAGAAATCGGTCATATGCAGTTGCGACCAAAAAGTTCTTCTGAACTGTAGTTCACTCAGAAACGATAATATTCTAATAGAATTGAAAATTTCCACTCCCAAACTTGTCGTTTAGAAATCCAAGCAAATAAAACGAAGAGTCCACGAACGTTAATATATGAATCAAGTTGACAATAAGAAAGTAAGAAAGTGACGTTCAAATTAAAACAGCTGACATCTCAGTGATGCTCCGATGGACAGCACTATACCGAAACATACATTTCTTAGCACGATTCCAGCCACCATTTTGCCCGAATAACTTGAAACCGCAAAATGGCAGCAGCAAGTAATTTAGCGGACCACCGATATTTCGTACAATCAGAAATCTGAGTTTCCCACGTCCAACTTGGTCAGCAGTAATTCAGATTCCAAAAAAGATGCAGAACTAATTGGTTCAACATCGCGATCCTCTTATCAAGAAGTAAACTTTCATTAAAATAGTAGCGGGAATGGGTATAACTGAAAATGGTGACGATAAGTCACAGCCTCAGAGTCCTACAGTTCAAACCTCATATAAGAACTGTTTGGATCATCCATCCTTTCAGTACATGTCCGTAGGCCTTTTGCCACCATTTTCTCTATCTCTCTCTCTGGTCTTCTGGTGTGTGTGTGTGTGTGTGTGTGTGTGTGTGTGTGTGTGTGTGTGTGTCCCTGCGTGCATGTGTGTATGCCGGTAAATATGAAGGAGAATCAGAGACACGTTTGCTGGTGGTAGTTTAAGAGAGTTCCTCGGGAGAAGAGGAAAGAAGAGCGGGGGATTGATACGAGAGAAAGAGTCGAGAGAGTGGAGGTTGCGGGCCTGACCAGGCCCCTGACTGTGCCTCGAATGCTCGTTGGACCTTCTTTCGAGGGAGAAAGCGAGAAAGAGAAACGAAAAGAAAGGGAAAGACGGAGAGGCTCTTGAGCAGACACCGGTTTGTGGTTGGGATATGGCCCCGCGCGGCTCTCGACTCTCCTCTCTGCTCTCAGGTTCACTTTATCGTATACTATACCATCTACTTCTTCGTAGTATCTTTATATACATATACATCGAGTGTAAATATGTAGAGTTTGCGAGAGGTCGTTCTTCGAGGTCTCTTTCTTCACATCTCTCTCTCTCTCGTTCTCTCTTTCTATGTACTCCTCTCGCTCTTTTACGATCTTTCTTATCCAGGTGTGTTCACTCGACGTTCAGGTATAAACGTGCTATAATAATATGTAGATATGCAACTGTACACCACGTAGGTGTGACATAGAGTACGAGGCATTTGCGTAATTGATGCGTAGCCAGGTCCAAGTGCGTTTACAACGTGGCCAGTGAATGTTCTTTAGCATCAACGACATCCAGCTGGAGGCTTCGAGCATCCCTAACAACGAAGAAGTTAGAAATATCTCGACTTGGACCGAAAGAATTTTTCAATTCCGATCTTAAGGTCCAGACCATTTATCTAATCATAGTAGTTATTTTAATTTCAAATGAAAAAACGTTTTGCGAAAATGAGCCTTCACGGTTGATAAATGTCTTGTAACATGAGGAAGTTCGATGAGTCAAAGGACTAAATTAATGATTTTCAAAGTTTCTCTCGATTTTGTTGTCTCATCACTTCTTTACTGGGTCATCCAATTCGGGATCTCTTGTCCGGTGTCATCAATATCACCGTCATGCCCTGACTCCTTTTGTTTTATTGTTACCGCCTACTCTCGTTTTCGCTTTCTTCCCGATCTCGTTTTCTTCGGCCGAGCCAGGATATTTCCAAATCAACATCGAGATAGTTGGCTTCTCCGTTTGTACACGAATTGCTCTCTTGTTGGCTACAGCTTCTCACCTCCAATTACCCTCAGAACTCCAGTTGTCTTGTTAAAGCACCCTTATCAAGCTTTCTTCTGCTCTTCATCACCGAAGAACGAGACTTCACCTTCGTCTGATCTGGCAACAGAACTTTACACGAATACTCTGAATCCTGACAAAAATGACTCAGCCCATCAGAGTGTGGGAAAGTTGGTTGATATCATTAAAAAACAAAAAAAACAACCACTACTCACAATCATTGGCAATGTGTTTTGAGCTCTCAAGTGTCTACAAAAGACATTCTCGTGTAACGATCTACTTGTGTAACGAATTATCGCAATTGCTACTCGAATCACTCGAAGTCACTTGAGACAATAAGTTCACACGAAACAGCCTCAAGGAAAAAACCAGAAAGAACATTGTATAAGATTTTTTTTACTTTCTTCTTATGGTGTACCCTGAAATCCCTGAAATCGTACCGATCCATCATGGACTTCCAGCATTTCGGCTGGTTATACATTTTTCCTTCACTTCTTCAAAATATGTAATTGCTTCCCAACTTGCTGTTTCCATTTCATAAGTTCACTTCTTTCTTCTAAGTCGGTAGGTTCGTATTTCTTTCGAATTCAATGCTTGTTTTACTTTTGTTTTTTTTTTTTTTCTTTCCTCCTGAGCCAAGGACATCAGCACTGAGAGTGTCTCTGAGAAAGATGCGTAACTCAGGTAGTTGAGGCAAGAGAGGAACGAACGCGAGGGAGTTTATAGGGGCATCAGGTAGCCGGGGTCGCTTTCTTTCTGTAAGAGACCCCTGCGGAACCCTCTCACATTTTCGATCTTCGGTTGATGAGCAAAAGGCAAAGGTAACGCGAGGGCGTGGTCCTGTTATTCCAGGCTCTTTCTCCTCGCGTTCTTTCTTTTCATTCCGCTGTCTTTTTATTTTATTTCGTTTTTTTTTTCTGCAACCTTTTACCAGTCTTTCGTCGCGCTTTGCGGTCGTTGGCCTTTTACACGTTCGGTTACTTCAACCTTCCATTGTTTTTATTTTTCTCTTCTCCCTTTCTCCTCTTTCATTCCAAGTCGTTGCGACGTACGAATCTTTGTTATCTTTATCGAGAGTTCTTCTTTGCTTCTTTCGTTCTGCCTGACTGCCGTATAATAACCCAACAAAATTTTGTGTGAGGAGAAAAAAATAAGGATTCTTATCGATTCGGATTAGCTACGATAATCACAAAGATTTTAAAGAAACAAAATAGCTCAACGTGGATTAAGTTTCAATGATTAGTGCCATTAAAGGCTGATTTTTACAAACTTTGTTTGATAGCATTTCATCTATTAATAAAGACTTTGAATCATTGAATGAAGTTCACCATAAGAAGGGGCACAACTAGTCCCAAATTGGTTGATAACTTTCAAAAATATTCGACACTCGCAAACGCTTTGTGTGAAGAAAATAGCAACCAAGTAGAAAAATGATGCTACGCCGTCATATCCGATAATCCGTAGACATTCATAGCGTAAAGTACAACGATGTACAAAATACCAGGATTGGTTTGAACGAGGAATATCGAGTGTCGGTATATGTGTAGATTAACCTGAGAGAAACGAGATAGAGGAGGATTGAGAGGAAAGGTGTGTTTCTGAACACCCTCGTGAACGAATAAGGAAAGAAGATATGATAAAAATAAAAATGAATAACGAAATTGCTCGTATATCCGAGGGGAGGATGAAGAGAAGGTTATTGAACACCGATCATTTCAGATCCCGAACGCTGGATAATCTGCATCCAACGTAATTGAAGACTGGTTGGAAGAAAACAGATTTTCATCGACACCCAGATGATTAACTTTGAACAGGTGTGCAGAGAAATGAGTATCGTAATTTCGTCGAGAGTTTACAACTTCTTCGGAATAACGTATTAACAATGATTTATATCTTTTAAATAAGGGACACTATGAATACGAAATTTCCAACGAGTCAAGCAGAATAAAAATTTTCAAAGAAACCATTTTTTCACAATTTACTGGGCTCGTTTGCGTTTCTTGGGGTGTCCCAGCAGGAGTGACCTTAAGGAATGTAACTTTTACAAAGTATTGGCGCAGCAGGAGAGCAAGCATGTTGTCGAATCATCTTGCCAGATGAAGAGATCCTTTAGTGGATTAAATGAAAGTGCGAATAAGCACTTTTTTTACTACATTCATTCATTACACTATCATGACGAAATTGTGTATGTTGCGAAGAAGTGCCAAAGCTCCGCAAGATCAAATCCCGAGACTCTACGAGCAGTAAACTATAGAGCGTGTCTTGTCGAGTTCCGCACAGAGGTGTGTACGCGTTCCTCCGATTCTATGGTCCATCTCTCGCGCCTGTTGGCTTGCGCGAGATGGTCATCGTCATCGGGCGCCCCACAGTCAACCGGTTTCTCTCTCGTTCGTAAGACTACTATACAGACTCCCTCTCGTATTCCCCTTCGACAAACCTCCTGAAGGTTCTTCGAGGATAAAGGAAAATTTATTTCCCCCGAAAGCTTTGCAAACGTATCTCTCGAGGAAGAAAAAGAATCAACGGCTTTGGGAAGGTGGCGCGTTGCGTATATCGTTCTTTCTCTCCAACTTTTTTCATGTACAGGATACCTTAAAACTTGCATCTCGTGCCCGCCGACTATTGGTCAACTTTACCAAAGATGTGTTTCATCGAGATATTTTGGTTCGAACCGACGACAGCCAGAGCGGTGCATCGAGAAGGCTCCGGGGGAAGTAAGAGTTCGCGCCTGTCTCAGTCCAATCGAATTAGCGCGGTAAAGAATGGGGTGCAGATTTCATATCACCAGCGTCGTTCCACCGACACACTTTATTGGCTACCACCAATTCGAATCAATATCTCAGCAACGGTGCTGGATCGTGGGAAATAAAAAAGTTGAGAACTTTTAACTGCAGAACATCGCGATCTACCTACCAGCAAAAGAGCAAATGATACTTTTGATAAACCCTGTATATCGTCGTATAAATTGGCCTGTACCACGTGGTAGGGAAAGAGTAAGAGGAAAAAAGAGATATGTTTCCAGTCGTTCATTCCCTTATATTATCCGCAAGCAGGAAACTATGCAGTCGTGCCACAGGACTCTCTGCACGCGCGTATATAACCGGGGTTATTCATTATATAGGCGGGTTAACGTCGTAGCCCGGGACACATCGCTTAACCCACGAGTAAACTTGCACTCCTCTGGCTCCCGATTCAACCGAATATCTAGAATTCCATGCTCTCTCACCAATCTACCTTGAATCATGACTTCTGAATTCGAAAATTACGAGCTACCATTGTATTCCCTGGAATTTAATAACACGAACGAGCTCGAAACTAAAATAACAAACGGAAGAACGGAATAAATGAATTCTGCGCTGCAGAATACCATCAAAGTCATAACGGTCATAATAAAACATCATTTTTCATTCATTTTTACTGTCTCTTTCGGGTTTTCACTAGCCTGTCCCATCACTTTGATCCCACGTTTCCCCTCACTCCGCACTGTTCCTGTTTCTGCGAGACTCCCCCAGAGTGTTGCCCACAGCCACTCTCTTCTAATGCACCACCATATCGCATTTACACCAAGGCCAAGGGAAACTGTGGAAAACCCGGGCAATGCAGGCACCAATATTTTTACTGAATTTCAGCTGATTGGGACAATCATAAATTCAGAAAAACTGCCTCCCGCTCAGTGATTGATGGTCAAATCAGTGCTAAGCTAAGCGATCACCCATCCAAGTATTGGTCTCGTCGGCTAATGCTCAACTTGGAAGATCGCCGAAGCACACCCATCGTGGTTGGTTAACATATCATTGCAAAAAAAAAAAAAAAAAAACACAAAATTCTGACAATTTTTCCTTTTTTTCCATGTACGCCAACCACGTAGATAACGGTACACGTGATTTTTCTAAAACTTCGTAATCGTTGCAATGTGACTACACGCAAAAAGACCTGAAAAAGGCTCTCAAAATGAAGAAAATAAAAGTGAAAAAAATGATAAGAAAAAAAAATTAATAAAAGAAGCGAATGAACTGCGCAATTATAAATTGCACGGCCGAGTGAACAGCGTAGAGTGTAACTCGTACCATACTCACATGTACACCCTACGAATACATTCACGAATGTATATATAAGTACATAAATATGTATACACGCTATCGCCGGTATATTCTGACGCATTCCGATCTATTTTCACAAAACGAGCAACATTCACCACGTTCTCTATAGTGTGTGCGCGCGTGCGCACACAATGGCCGTGGATTTGAACTGGTGTAGAATGTACACAACGAATATCTATATATACGCGCATACGACGTAACTATATTGGCCTGTAAAATAGCGCAGTATGAGCACTAAATGAATATGAATTAGTAGGAATTTGGAGTACTATCAAACTTACGGTAAATCGATGATCCATTTTATTAAAAGCGGTACTATCAGAATCTACATTTTTATTACGAACGCTTCCAAAGCTGCCTATTATCAGATATACAAATTTAAGAATTTAACAATATTTTCTGAAGAAATTATGGCTAAAAGTTGTAGCGAATGCAAGTGATTCGAATTAGCACGGACCCTTCTATGGTAAAATATGTACAGTGAGTAGTTGGTACGAGTCCAACGACAGGACGGGCCTTTCAGCCCTCCTTGAGCATTAGCATACCTCACATATTTTACGACAGGTAATTGCCGCAGGCTTTATCTCAGGAGGAAACCGTGCGATTAATCGTTATACACCGGTACTCCGAAGATAGATCTCTCAGAAGCTCGGATATCGGGTGTCCTATAATTGGATGTCATTGCGATCGAGGATCGAGTGTGATCCATGCAACGAAGAATAGAATTGCAATTAAATGTTGCGACGAAAAGTTATTCGACGCTTTTCCGATCAGTCAAAGTACTGACGCGAATCACTAGATACTGAAGATGGATCAATTGGAAAAGTGGAAGGAGTTTTGACGTTATCGGTGCTGGGCAAAACGATCTAACAAGTGCTGTCAAGCTGTCACCGAATAATTAGTAACTCAGCTAGGTCGCATCGCGGAGCGAAAAAGTCTCGAGAACTATATCAGAATGTTGGCATTTATCTATCCTGTTAATCTTCGAAGCGTAAAGTACATATGCAAGAAGCGAGTGTCAAGGTCGAAAGAGTTTCTGTGTGTACTTTCGTATATATCTTTCCGTCGGAAAATCTGAGCTCATTGTTTGGGTTCTTCGGACCCTCTTAAC
The DNA here is from genome assembly GCA_037576405.1 of Campoplex capitator. NCBI lineage: Eukaryota > Metazoa > Arthropoda > Insecta > Hymenoptera > Ichneumonidae > Campoplex > Campoplex capitator. Next base: position 7,857,465 of record JARBWI010000003.1, read on the forward strand.
CCGTGGGAAAATATCTAGGTGCACGTTGCACCACAAATTGACGTTTTTTTTTTTTCTTCTGCCAACGAGTAATCGTGATTGTCTTTGGCGAGTTCATTAACGCGATATGGACGAGAGAGTACCGATCCCCGCGCGCGCGCTTTACGGTTATTGTGCACGCCTCGAGCACGCAGACCGGAAGTTCTTCACGCTCGAGTCCCGAGGTAGTAAGAACGGTTAAATCGATGGTAATGTTCGATCGCGACGAATTGAATTTCATACCAAGACTGAGATTCTGACGATGAACTTAATATAGTATCCAACGCGATTCGTTCTCAAGTGCTTTTTCCCGCGGTACTTATATGGATTCATCGTAGGCGTGTGTTTTCGTGGGACAAAATTCTTCTGGAGCCGCCTCAAAATTCGAGGGCGTCTGTTTATTCTTTTTAATTATCCATCGTAGGCTCTTCGTAACATCTGTACATGTGAATGAGCAGCGAAAATACAGACGCTGATAAAGACGCAGGGCGTGTTGCGAGTAATCTACAATCGAGTTACTGCCATTACGAATCAACTCCACTCAACAATTATTGTGGCACGATCCAAAGGGAAATCTCTGACTCATGACGATTCACTCTTCACCTCACCATGTGATTATAATAAACAGTACACAAAGCCTGAATGCCATACGAAAGAAACACGAAGACGCAGCTTTAATTAATTGAAGAAAGATCATACCCTGTGTTTGCGCCGATGTCGCCTACTGCTGGTGCTGCGAGCATCACCGAAGAGAAAATCATCCCTCGGAAAGTGGGGAGGTCCCGAGTATGTTCTGGTCGAGGAGACAATCTTTTTTCTCGAACTAATCTTTCGCGACGAGTGTCTGCTCGAGTTAACCCGTCGTTTTTCGTCAGCGCGAAATAATTTACCGAATATTTTCATTATCTTAACAAAACGACGCTGATGAAACAACTCGATGGACGAAAAAAACAATGAAAGAACTTTGAATGAATCACCGAAACTTGTCGCTGCTGAGAGCAACGATCTTTTCGCGGATTTACCGTCGACGAAGAGTCAACCGCACCGAGAGAATTTCGTGCTCGCTCAATCAATTTTGTTTGTTTGTTTTTTAGATCGATCAACTAAGAAGAAAATAAAAAAATCTTCAACGATGAAGAAAACAAAAGATGAAAATCAATACGAAATCACAACGCGCGCGCCAAGTAACCAGTTTTCAAATAAATATCGGACGTACCGCTAAAATATACCACACTGGTATGGTCGATGATCACCAATGCACTAAGTTAACACACGCGGAAGCGAAGCTAGTGGCGCATGGCTGATGCCACACGATCTCTGTCGCGTGTTGGTCACTTCGAATGACGGACCTCATCAATCCATAGTTCAATATACGTTTACGCCTTTTATGTACGTTTTTTTTTCTCTTCTTTTTACCAGTCTATATAGAACATACGCGTATACTTATGCACGTATCTGTCGTTACATGCGTATGTGTACGGATGCGAGAAACCAGAAGTGAGAAACAGTGAGAATATGTAGCCACCGAGGGGCGGTTCCGGCCAGGATTATCGTTACACCATTCACCCAAATCTCTGCATACGTGCCAATATACGGGTTAACCATCAACTTCCTAATACTAATGTACCAATCGAATTTAATTGAGAAACGGATCGAAGAACTTCACGAACCATGTGATGAATTTATTGTGGACTGCTAAAACGAGGTCGACATCGACTCATTTTTGGAGTCCACAACTCCTTTTGACATTGTTTCAAAACATTTTCTTCATTTTTTATAGCCTTCATCGTTGGATGTCCACCGAATACTACTTTATCGTGCACCATTCTTTTCGTTATGAAAATATTTTTAAAAAATTGATATTTGTTGGTTTTGAGTTCGGGAAAATTAAAGACTCGAAACGAGCGAACCGGAATAGTTTTCGAGAAAAACTATTACGCTGCTGCGCTCCTAGTACAGAAGATTTTATCGGATTGGAGACGGCAGATGTAGGATTCGATCAGTGGCTTTATATAAGCCATTCGAACCAGTGGAAATAAACTTCTTCAACAGTAAATGCAAGTTTTTTTTTATTGAGTAACTTCCAAAACGAAATAAACAACCAATACAAATGAAACCTTATTTTGATTTGATTTGCAATTTCTAAAAAAAAAGCATTTTCACTGGTAGACATTTTTTTTTCATAAATTATACGCTAAAAAAGAACGGCACATAATTTATAGAGAAGTAACAAAACGCTGATATTTCATCTCGATTTATCTTGACTAAAATTTCGTTCGATGCAATCTTTCGTTTCGAACGCTTACGAAAATAAGTATAACATTGTTGAAAACGCACAAAACATCGTTGATGCCAATTAGGCATGATAAAAATTAAATGAAATTAATGAAATTATTCGAGAGTTAAGGTCACGGCTGTCGTTTCAGCTCAGAATATCTCTTATAACTGTATAGCATAAGCTTTGTTTCTACCCCATAGTTCTATAACCATATTATTAAACAAGAAGTGGCCTTCGTGAGCGTGTTGTTTACGTGGAAAAAAAAAAGTATTGAAACGACCATAGGAAAGATGGATTAGAAGCCCTATAGGGATGAACCAGCGTCGTTAATGCTGGGCCCTGATTCTTTTACACACGTGTACATCAACGCGGTTTTCTTCCTCTCTGTCTTTCTCTTTTTCTCTTTCCCTCTCTCTTTCTCTCGATAATTACATGAAAATAAGAATTTTTTACGTTCATTACCAATAAATTGAAATACAAACTTAATGCTAATCAAAAAATGTCTTGATTACTGCTCACAGCGATCAGGTAAACGTCGATTCAATAGTCGTGTAATTCAATTTATTTACAAACTAGTCAATCCTTCATACCTTGAGTTTTAACGAGATTGCAAACTCACTCAAAATGAAAATCAATCATTTTTGAAAGATTTCATAAACACGAAACATTCCGAAGAAAAATTCCTTTTGATTGGTTCACGAGATTGACTGGTTTTCAGAAGAAAAAAAAGGAGGGTACGAAAGTCAGAAAAATGCTCGAGTGAGACCGGGAGCTCATTAGACGGAGTCACCTTACAAGAAACTTGAGAATTCATCGAACGAATGGATTTTTACCTACGGTAGGTCAATCACTGAATTCCAGAGAAAAAACGTTTATCTCAAAGACGCCTCAGCTACTCCCTGCAAAATCTTCCGAGTACGTAAAAAGCTTATACGTGGAAAATAAAAATACGAAAGTAATGAATTGACTGTGGATCTTAATCAAGGAAATATCAGAGAAAGTTCAAGAAATCAAATCCTGCAACAGCGTACCGGCTGTTGGTAAAAGCTTTACGACAGTTGTCGATAAAGTGGAAATCCATTCGCCTCCACTTATTGCCGGAGTAGACCACGAGATTTGAAGTTTTCAAACGCAGGTACTGACAGTATTAGTCTGAAAATTATTTTCCACCTCAATAGCAAAAGCTAGTCGTGGATTAGTCTACCAGGTGGATGTCAAATCCAAATTGGAACTGATTTCTTTGAAAAGGAAAAATCTGAAGATACCATTTGATTTTTTATCAAAATGTCAACTTTTCAGAATTACGATAAAAAAGGCCACTGTTTTAAGCTCTGAATTGGAGTTTGTTTTATCAAAAAAACCGTTAAAACCACGAATTTTTATGCAAAACGGCCATGAGGAATAAGTGCCATTTAGTTTTTCTCGAATATCTAAATTTTATTTAAAATTCCCTCAAGTTTTAAATGTCGTAGAAAAGTGATTTTTCCTTCGAGACTCATTTCAATAACAATGAGCAAAACAAATTGTTGTATTTAAGCTCACTCACCGGTTCGTCGACAGGTTCATCCAAGACTTCAAGAATAGGATCCGAGCCCGTTGAAATGCCATTAGGATGAACGTAAGGTGGGCAGTGATTCGGAGGTGGCGGTGGAGTACCTGAAGGTGTCGGGGATATGGAACCACCTCGCGAGTGATCTTGGAAGTCACTGCGTCGACGAGTGTCCGAAAGGGGGCTGAAAAATAAATAGCAAAAAAATTCTGTTAAAAATTGATGAAATAAATAATTGTGAAAGAGAAAAAAAAATTCTATTTTAACAACGGTGAGTATCGAAAGAGGTTTTACCACATATTTGCAATTAATCGTCATGATCGTGTGGAAAAAGAGGGGAGAGAGAGAGAGAGAGGGAGAGAGAACATCCATGTGTGTCGAAGGGATCTTGATAACTAAATAAAACACAGTATTGAGGTGCGTGTTTCATTCTTGATAAGATTAGACATGGAACATAGTCTATTAAGATGGGAAAAACATATCTCTCGAGATCGCTCGAATTATAACGCTTATGTTCCAAGTCTGTATATATATATACACATACATAGACGTGAATAAATTTTATTGCAGTACAGAGATAGTGTACAAAGTGCGATTCACAATTTTTTGCTGTCAACTTTGCAGTCGACAAAAGTCTTTACAAACATTGACTATAGATAGAATCTTGTGGCAAAAGGATAAAACAATTATGAAGATGATTATTTGACATCCGATTAAAATTATTGAAAAATTATGCAATTGAACGTACGAAATTATCGGCATGAAATCATTTTCAAAATTTAGTAACTTTACAAATGTTGTTGTTTGGTTTTTTTTTTTTTTTTTTTTTTTTTTTTCTTTTTTCAAGTAACATACGCATAATTTTCTTTATGCAATAACAGCGATGGTCAAAATTCGCTTTGACTGATTAATGTAACTGGTATAAAGCAATGGAGAGTTTGCTGAGTTAAGAGTATACGTACATACAAAGATTGGCATGCTAATGTGAACGACAATTGAAATGACTGTACTCTTATTCGTAATCGTCGTTTTAGAGAGCAAAAAGAGAGAGAGAGAGAGGGAAGAAGGAGAGAGTAAAAGAGCGAGGAAGAGAGGAAGAAAAATTGAGTTACTCACGAGACTTCGTGCCTCGCTTTCTTCGTCTCTCACTCTCGTTACAATCTCTCTCACAACGTACGAACGTTTCGCATATTGAGACGAGGGTTATTACGTGCTTGAGTGCGAAAAAGTCCGGATCATTCAAGACTCAAGTAGATTTTTACCACGTGTAACAAAAAAAAAAATGAATGAAAAAGAAAATTCGGCACGCCGCACTTGTTTTTCTTGCTTCTTTTCTTGTTAAAAAATCTCGGAATTTCCCGAGGGAGATACGTGCGAATCTCACGTTCTGTATTTTTCAGACTTCATGTGTCCAGGAATATGAAAAATTGCTGCCAGTTTTTGGTTGTTTTTTTTTTTTTTCGATATCGAAGTGTTTTGTTGAGCAAGCTGTCGCAGGAGGAGCTTTCTCAGTCTTTTTCTGTCTATTCTTTTATCCCATCCATGTCATTATCGTCACTCATTTACACACGCTGTAATACCAGAACGATCTCCCACTTCCGGCTACGGTTATTACCGACTACCATTGACTTTTACTTCCTTGAAGGAGAATCGAATGGCTACTTGAAGGATTCAGCTACCACAAACATTGTAGCCATAAAATTTTTATTTTCCCAATCCACTGTCGCGCGTTAATTCTGAATAAAAGATAATTCAATCAAACCAAAATGCATCTTTCCAATTTTTATGAGACTCCATTTTTTTAATGCAAGTATTTCCTGCGATTATTTGGAAGATTTTAAATCATTAGATACGATTAAGAAAAGATAATAATCGATAAGAAAAGGAAAGATAAAAATTTCGACTGATTTCGACAGAAACGAATGATCATCGTCCGAACTATCGATTCCTCAAGGTGATTGATTTCTTATCAAACTAGATGGAAGCTATTCGTCGAGTAAGCCCAAACGTCACGAGTGCCGAAGAAATACTTCACCCACGAATCGTCAGCTGGACAAGGGACTCGATTTTTTTTTCTTTTTATTTTTTTTGCACGATCATTCTCTTAACTCCGATTTTTTCTTCCTCACTTCCTCTTTCGCTCTCTTGGGTATTGTCGAACCCCTCTCCAGTTACGTTCTCCCCCGTCGTCACTGTCGGCGTCGTCGACAACGACTACAAGCAAATGTAATGCTCAGGAGTCAAGTACGCTGGATTGTTCGAGAGAGCAGAGAGAGAGACAGTGCTCGTAAAAGTAACATTAATAAGTAAAGTGAAGATAAAAGTGAATTCAATAGTGAACGAATTTCTTCCTCGAACATACACACACACACACAGACACAGACATATTCGAGCCAAATTAAAATCAAATAAATTGTACACGGATTCAACAATTTTCAAATCGAAATGTTTCCTTCAAATTATTGATTCGCGTTCATTTTATCTGCGAGAAAAAAGACGTACGATGTAACGATATAGTGTTGGAATTTGAGCAACAAACGTACGAATGATAAACTTTTTTTTAGAAAAACTCAATAATACGCAGTTATATCGACTATGAATATCGAATAAAACGTACTTTCTTTTTATATCTACAGTAAATATGACAAGTTCGAATGAAAAATAAAAAAATCTACATCGTAGCATGTCTGTACGTTGAATTAATCGTCACTCTCACATTCCCGTTCAATTGCTCAAAATCAATATTTATCCAAATTATAATGACGAACACGATTGTTTTAATATTATTGAAAAATAAAAATAAAATCGTACACTCGTCACGGAATTCTTGTGAAAATCGTTAATGAATCATAGATCGACACCAGTGCAAAGATAAAAAGTCATCAGCCAGAGGCAGTTTTGTTATGACATCACGTGGTATATCAGAGATACGCACGGACCTTATCTGAACTTCATCCTCGCGGCTAGCAGATGAAAAAGTGTAAAACTGTCTTTCGAACGAATTCATTTTTTTTTTTTTTTCACGCATTTGTACTCAATTTATTCAGTATTCGGTTGATGAAAAAAAAAACTTCAGGATACATACGAAATTTCGAAAAATACGAGAGAATTTTTTTTTTATTTTTTCGAATGAACCGCAATAAAGACTCTTTCTGATAACGAATAAAATCATTCTGTACTGTAAAGCAATCGTATTTTAAAAATTACCGTTCAAATTATAGAAACAAAGAGACATTACGATATTCTTAAGACCACTATATTGACAAGTAACTTTGAACGTTGATGAAAATAAGAAAATATCTCGTCTAGCAACTCCTCTCTTAGACCAACCAAATAAATTTCAATTTCAGATCCAATTTCTTCTTTTTTTAACAAAAAAAAAGATTAATGAAGTTGCACTGAAAACTTGTGTCCAGGCGTATCCTGCACGTACTGCAATGAGAATAATAACATTTTACACAAAAAATTTTAAGGTGTCTGATTCAGTTGAAACTTCACAATCGATGATAAGTTCTGTGATTTTTTTTCTCATGGCCGCACGTTTCATCGTATCCGATTACCGTTTCGTAAACTCTAACGTATTAAATTGCCATTTTATCGTACTTTTCTGTCTGATTAAAAAAATAATAATCTCGTAATGCCTATTTCGAGCAAAATAATCAGTTGAAATGTGTGTCAACGGGAATGAGAATTGACGAGGAAACACTGTAAAAGCATCGTGTGTAACATCGGAAATAGAAGGACTGAAAATTAAAAAAAAAAAAATCAATCAAGTGAAACCCTTTCGATAAAGGATCGTTCGAGTGAAAGGAGGTTGAGGAGAGGGAAGGAAAGTGAGTGACAAAGTGTAAAAATCTCACGGTTAAACGAATGTGTTTCGTACGTGGATCAATTGGCAGTGCTCGGGGAATAATTGGCCAATTGTTACAGGGAGATTCGTTGTCTCTTTGACTTAGTAGAAAAACGGTGTGAGGTGGGGAGGAGGAAGAAGTGACGAGAGGGTTGAGAGAGGGGAGGGGGAGAGAACGTGAGTGAGACGCGCACGAATCGGGTATAAATCTTTCGAGATAAGAGACGCACGGGTAGCCCATCGGAGGGGACGATACACGAAGGGGGAGAGGGAGAGCGAGGTACAACAAGAGAGTACAAGAGATTTAACGAGAGAGAAATAAAGAGTGAGAGAGCGAGAGAGAGAGAGAGAGAGAGGAGTCGAGCTTCGAGAGGCTTCAACGTCGACGATCCCGACAGAAGTTTCCGACACTTTGCGCGCGCGAGAATGCGTTTGGAACTCGAGCGCAAAGAGAACGACGCTCCTGGGGGCTGCGAGGGTGAAATCCCCGCGGATGACCAAACGATCCCCCACAATACTGCTCGCAATTATACCATTAACAACAACAATAACAATAATAACGATCGTAACTCAAATCACAGTCGAGGATATCGTGAAAGTGAAACTTCTCATCGACGAGATCAAAACTTACGACCCAACGAGGAAACGAGCGAGGATACGAGCGCTCGAAGATCATTTAGACTTCGTCAAGAAGAAGAAGAAGAAGATCCGAGCCAACGAGCAACGGTCACGATGAAAGACACCGAAATGCGGAATATCGATGATAAAACACGGGTCATCGATCTCGAACAAAATACAACGATTATTTTACAAAAATCACAAGAAAATGGCACCACCGTTCTTGAACCCATGCTCGAAAAATCCAAAATCTCGAACAGTAAAATCCAGGAAGGAGACAAATCTTTTCAGTGTCTGTCAACGGTCATCGGTGAGTTTTTACTTTCGGGAACAAACAAAGCACCAATAACAAAAAAAAACGAGACCGAACGAGAAACAGAGAGAAAGAGAAAAAATTTACTTTTTACATTTAAAAAAAGTATGAATTCTCCATAAACACATAATTATAAAATTATTATATTCAATGATCAATCTCAGCACTATGGATCATTCACGTATTTTTTATTATTTGTAATTGATTCATTTTTTTTTAAATCAACGGTACCACTGAGTTGTGACCTTCATAAAAATATGACTGTTGGAGCAAAAAAGAAAAAATTAGTATACAAAAAATATCGAATAAAATACAAAAGAGTATCGGAGAACAATAAGAAATGAGAGAAATCTTAGGAATTATTTACAAGATAAATACAAAATCGATAAATTGCTGAATGTAAAATCCTTGGAAAAAAATCAAACAAGATTCAGAGTCATTAAAATAATTTCAATTGATTGCTCGAGCAGTCATTTGTCGCACAAGCAAAGAGATTAAGCTCCACAATATCTTGAGAAATGTTCTATCGAGTTTAAAATAACTGGTTTGTGCTTTCAAGTAATTAGCCCAATTATTATAGCGGTTTATTTCAAGATCTTTTCGCAGTGGGACATTTCAAAATGTAACTTTAAGCCAGACAGATGAATAGAAAAGAAGCTCCACGTGACAAATATTCGTGACGTTGGATACTGATGGTATGTCTCGTTTGATCCATTCTCAGTGGTCAAATCGTCAAATATGTAATTCGCTGTCGGGTTCTCCATTGAAGTGGATGATTTTCTCCTAAGAACATGGCGCTTTCGTGATCGGTTAATTTTCACAATTAGTTACGCCACATAGTGACACACACACATACACAGACACAAGTTTCATAATTCATCGAGGTTTCACGCTCTTTCAATTATCGTTACAATTTCGAGCTTTAAACAAGACACGAACGTGTGTGTCATGTTGTTCGCGCTTTAAATCCCCGATGTACACCGAGTACGCACAGGGTGTGACTTTGACTCCTGCCTTTGACGTTGCAGCATAAAGCAATCGTGGGATTTTCGAAAAAAAAGTCCTCAGGAATTGTTTTTTTTTGTTTTGTTTTTTTTTTTTACGATAAATCGTTGATGGGGAAAGATTGATGGGTTAGTGGCGATCGATCGAGTAATAGTCGTTGATAGAATGAGGAGTGGCGGAAGCGTGCCCGAGGCCGAGCAGGCTGCTTAACAGGAAAACGCCTGAGGGGGCCGCAATTGTTTTAATTTTTCGTCAATGCATCCGATTGGCTGTCGAATATCGATGAATATCTAATCAACGAAAGACCGTGGAGGAAAAAAATAATTGGAGAGTTTTCTCCTGACAGTCCGAGGAACTTTTTGGGCTGGAAATCGTGGTCGTTTCTTTTCCAACACCCTATAGATACGATTATATTTCTGCTCGTACTCTGATACGCGTCTAACGGAACATGTGGGTTTTATTAAAATATATATACACATCCCGCTTGATTTGATTTATGCAAGAGAATTAAATGCATACGGGTGAACATGACAACGAGATATATATAACGGAGGCGTAAACTGACAATTGATATTCGCTAATGATGCTTTGAAAAATCAGCGCTCGAATGTCAGTGCACCAAGAAAAAAGAAAGCGCAGAGAAATAAAAAAAAGTCATCGAACGATAAAACAAAATAATACTGCGAAGAAGTACCCTCCAAAATTGTATCAATGTATACACGGGTGATAAAAACCCACAGATTAGAATGAGAGGGGAGCAGCTTTGTTCAGGGTCAGTTGAGTGATTGATTGGAAACGCTAAATGATCATTCGTGAAGTAATATTAATATAATAAAGAATGGGGCAAAAGCGAGCATCAAAATGACATATACGAATGGGAAATGTACACTCAACCAATTAATATATTTTTCTCCTTCCTCTTTTCGTTTTTTTTTTTTTTATTTTTTTATTTTTTTTCATCACTGTACCATCTCGTGCTCAAGGACACGGAAGTTCAGTAGGGTCGAAACGATATTAAGAGTGATCGAAAAAAATTGAAAAAAAAAAACAAAATTGTTAGAGTTGATGTCCCAAATAATTATTGCGCATCTGTAAATGTTCGAGTCTGGAGCGAAATTTTAGTGACGAATCAACGAATTTATTAATCTCGATGAAATGTTAGCGAAAAAGGAATGATTCGTTATTTAGGATCGAAAGATTTCTATCGATTTTCGCGATCGTCTTTTAACCTTCGCGAAAAATCAACTTCGACAAAGTCACATCTCTAACGAACGACGCGATTCCCTCGATCGCTTCTATTCGCTCGCATTATCGTTCTTTGTGCAACTTATTTCCTTTTTTTTTGTCACAATAATCTCGGTTGATTCGCGTCGTCTGTCTTTCGTGTAATACCCACAATCGCGACAGAAATACCTACGACATTTCCAATGTTTTCAAGAGTAAACAAACGAGAGCTTGTACAATAGCGATAAAGTGTCTCATACATTCTGACTATTTTTTCTCTCTCTCTCTCACTCTTCTTCTCGCTCCATCATTTTTTCGTATTCCATCTCTTGCTCGTTATCCAGAGTTTCGTCCCCGACCCTAATTCATACACAGCTGACAATTAATTGTCGTTCGAAAACGCAATTAAATAATCACACGATAGAAAAATACTCGTGCACGTTCAACGAACGAATCTAATGCGAGGTAAGAAAATGCTCAATTGATTGTTCAATTATGCCAAAAAATAACCAACACAAAAAAAATGACACGAGCATTTTAAATTCTCTTAATAAAAATAGATCGCGTCACACCAATGAATTCGTACGAGTCTATTTTTTTTTTTTTTTTTTCGTTTATTCGTTGTCAAGGGCGTGTTCTCCATTCACTGGTAGCAAACTCATCGAGTCTCTTTCGATGTTAGAAATTAACCGGTTGAATAAAATTGTTTCGAACAGTTAAAAAATGACCAAGAATCGAGCTCTCACGTGGAACATTAATTCCACTATCAATTTACTGCCAACTTTACAATTTCATCACGACTTATTGTACCGGAAATTTAGCTACTAACATTTGATTTAAAAGCGACTAAATGAGCTTATTGTTTTGTTTTTTTTTCTCATAACGGAAACAGCGGGACTGATGGCGATGCAGGCTGGAATGACGTTAGGCTGGACATCACCGATTCTGCCTTATCTGAAGTCGAAAGAATCATTTTTATTGCCGGACGAAGTGACGGATACCGAAGAATCGTGGATATGCTCGTTGTTGGCAGTGGGTGCGATATTGGGTGCGGTACCAGCTGGCAAAGTGGCGGATATGATTGGCCGAAAATCGGCGATAATAGTGACATCGTTACCATTTTTAATATCATGGCTGATGCTGATATTTCTACGTGATTTGACGAGCGTTTACGTGGCTCGTTTTATCGGTGGAATCGGTGCTGGTGCAGCGTGCGTTACGGTGCCGGTTTACATTGGCGAAGTAGCCGAGGCTTCGATACGCGGTGCTCTAGGATCATTTTTTCCATTGCTCTTTTCTCTTGGCATTGTATTCGTTTACGTGGCCGGTGCATACGCGAGTTATATGCTGTTCAACGTGACCTGTTGTTTGGCTCTGTTACCATTCTTTGCGTTCGTTTATCTCTTGCCCGAATCCCCGATGTGGCTGGTGCACAGAAATCGCATGAAACACGCAGCTAAATCGTTGGAAAGACTTCGCGGAAAGGATTACGAGGCTAAAACAGAGATCGGAATATTGCAAATCGAAGCTGACAGGCTGGAGAATCGTAGAGGTGGATTGAGGGATTTGGTGGGTACGAGAGCTGGAAGAAAAGCTCTTGTAACATGCGTCGGTCTCATGTGGTTTCAACAAATGTCCGGTATCGACGCTGTACTTTTTTATACCGTTACGATATTCCAAGACGCCGGTAGTACCATCGAGCCTTATATAGCAACTATTATCATCGGGATCGTTGAGGTTGTAATGTCGATCGTCGTTGCTGCGGTTATTGATCGTTTTGGCAGAAAACCTTTATTGATACTTTCCGGCAGCGCAATGACTCTCTGCCTAGGAGTTTTGGGTTATTATTTCCATTTAAAAGCCCATGGAAACGACGTTTCCTCGATCGGTTGGCTGCCTCTGACTTGTCTATCGATGTTCAATATCGTTTTCAGTCTTGGCTATGGTTCTGTTCCATTTGCAATTATAAGCGAGCTCTTTCCACCCGAGACGAAAGGTGTCGCAAGCAGTATTTCAATAATGACCAATTGGAGCTTAGTCTTTACCGTGACAAAAATTTTTCCCACCATGGTCGAATACATGGGACAAGCTGCGACCTTCTGGACATTCGCCTCTATGACCGCAATGTCTGCCATTTTTCCGTGTCTACTAGTTCCCGAAACCAAAGGCAAAACTCTTCAAGAGATACAAACGAAGCTCGAAATTCGAAAAGGAAACAACAAATTGTCCATCAACAACGATAAACAACCAGCCTCGTGCGCTTGACGAAACTCTCGCGTCTTCGTTTTATTTTCACAGACTGATTCGAGACTCGACATCGAGATTCCTCGAACTTTTGTTCCGAATTCTTGTTGATCGTTCTTTTTTTTTTTTTAGTTAATTACGATGTATTACGTATTTTAATAGACTATTATTTGTATTATTGTTGTCTGTTTCATTGTTCTAACCCAATTTTTTTCCCGACGATCCAAGTTCTCGAGCGAGAATAATTTTTTATTTGTTCCATTTTAACAAAAATGAACGAGAATCACGGTGTTGAAGTTTGGATCGTCGAAACATGCAACGTAATTATACTTCACCAGTTTCCAAATCCCAGTATTGTAAATTATCAGCATTTATTTTTTACTCAACTTATCTTCGAGTTTGAAAAAAAAAAGCCTCAAAAAAGTTCGATCAAGTGCTTTTTAGTTGTGTATAAAAATTTGGAAAGCCGTATTTAAACGTACAAATTTGTTTGCGCTTCCAACGATGCAATATCTTCGTCTTGATATCGTCGAGAATTATAAGAGAATCACTCATGATTTGAGCTACTGAAAAATCACAAAATTTCATCTCGACATAAGAAATATAGCACAACAAAGTGCTGTGGATAAATATTAATGAAAGTGCCTTGCCAAAATGTTAATAATTGGAGCATTTAGGAAATTTTCCTTACCACGAAACACGAAAAGTTTTTATTTTTATTTTTATTTTTTCATTTTTTTTTTTTAACGATGCAGAATTTGATTTTTTCTCCAGCTAATTAACGTTTCATTAATTAAAAGCGACAATTAAAAGCTGGAAATCGTTATAATTTTGTCGTTCATCTATGTAAGATTTTCGTCAATGAAAAAACAAAAGAAAAAAAAATCATTATTCGTAGTACGAAGTTGGCTAATTGTTATTCTATTAATTAGGCAATATAATTGTCAAAAATAAATTGTAAAAAGCGACCTATGACCTGGAAAATTTTCGACAGTGAAAAAAAAAAAAAAGTAAAAATAATGAAATTTCACGATCGAACCGAACGAATTTAACTTTGTTATTGTATTGTAAATTGTAAGAAAACGAAACTCCGCTAATCGGAAACTGCTGTATAAAATATGCGTTATACCCTGTAAAATATTCGACAGTGAAATAAAAAACGAATAAAATAAAAGGAGAATAAAAGGAATAGCGAGTTTTACAGGCGTTAAATCGTCAAACTGATCGGGTCCGAGCCCCCGGCACGTCTCCAACGTCATGATCCAAGTGATGGTATCGAAAGTTTGACGACATAAAAAAAAAACCGTAATTGAGTTAGCACCACTGGTAACAGCTACACGATCGGTTTACTTGTCGCATTCGGTATGGCTTTATCAGCACGCGAGAAACTTCTGCTGGGTGATCACAGGATTACGTCGGTAACGTTACTTTCCAGGGCAAACAAATTCTTTACACTTTACACTTTACACACTGCAAGGAAAATAGAGAGACATGGGTAGATAAAAAGCGAAGATTCGATAAAAGGGCACGACCTGTACGATCATCAGGGTGAGTGTTCATCTCTGCATGACAAAATCGAACAGCGAAAACGTCACGATAAACGAGCCAAAAAAACCTTCCACGTGATCGAAAACTTTTGATTATTTTTCTTTTCTCGATCGAACCACAAATAAATTCAAGATTATTACAGAAGATAATTACAACTGTACAAACACACTTGTGAACATGCAAATAATCGATGCAACTATACAATTTTTAATGATCCATTAAAGAGTTTGAGGACAAGTAGCAAAATGTTACCGATCACTTCAGATTTGCACATTATATTCTTTGATATTGTATACTCCATGTGTCATCTAAATTTCAAATCAATTTTCTACACCATTTTTGTGGAATTACATATTTTAAAAAAATGATTTTTAAAATAGTGAGATGCCTGACGGTCATTGGTGAACGACAGTTTTACGTATGGAATGTGAGAAAAAAAATCCATTGTCCAAAAATTAAATAATTCGTCTACATAGTTTATTGATAATGGACATATTAATCAAGAAAAATGATGAGTTTTCCTCTCATCGATCAAACGTACAGGCTTAAACTCCTTGAAATCTTTGGACAATGTTTGTTCCGTTATTCGTGCATATTACGTAAATGGAAAAAAAAAATTTAATTTTCATGGTAGCGCGTTGATAAATTCTCAATAACAGAATAACGAATGACGAATTTTACAATTTGTTTAGAATTCGATTAGCTGCATACCGTGTGAATGAAAATTAATACGAGAAACTATATAAATCGAAACGTACCAGAGTGTCTGACGCGAGGAATAGGGTGAGTGCGAAGAGGATGTATTCCCTCGGGAACGATGATGGCGTTGTTGAGGCGGTGTGCCAATGCAATAAGCTCCATTTAGAGGAACAAAATAGCCGAGTTGGGCAGGCATTGGCAAGGTGTTATAACCAGAGCCAATCCCATTACCACCACCATCGTAATAACATCTTCGAGGTCCACCGTACATTTTGACACGAATGAAGCTCACTTCGATTCACTATCGATTTACTTTATAACGCCACCGTATAAATCAGAATTTAACGGTGTGACGTTTTACGATAATTTTTTAAGCACCGCTATCAGCGGTAAACCGCTGCGAACTAAGAAACCACGAACAACTTTCGTACAATGTATGGCTGGAAATGACGTTTCGTGATCGTTAAGGAGTTTCGGTACAGGCGATACAATGTTGCCATGCTAAACCATGTTAAAAACACAAAAAATTGTCAAAAAGTTAAGAATTTTATAAAATTTGTTGAACATATTCTTTAGTGCCAAATTTGACAATACAAATTTTTTCAGATTTTTCTTCTACACAGTTATCGAGTAATCGAAGACCAAAGTTCACGTGTATAAGCATAGCGTTTCCATATATATAGGTATACACTTCGGACATAAGAAATCTGCTTTAATGCATAATTACTCGATAACTAAGTAGAAGAAAATTTTGAAAAAAATTTGTGTTTTCGTACTTGATGTTGAAGAACATGATCACCAAATTTCATTAATTTCTTAACATTTTGCCTTTTGTACCGAAACTCCTTAAATTGACACCGCGATTTCGTATTTGCAACCGTTGCCACTAATTTCAAGTATCAATAACGTTTATTTGACTCCAATCGAAAACTTTGTCACGCAATAACTGAAGAAGATTCTTTTACGTTTGAAATTCTGTAGTAAATGTTATCGAATTTATAAATCGTACATCGGAAATCCAATTTTTTAGAAATTTTCCAAGATCGTTGTACTCATATAACCACGTTTTGGTTATCCAATAAAAATGGCTATCATCAACTAGCGCTTATTCGTTTATCAGACAAGATAATTGGGCAGTTGATAATCTTTGATCAAACAAGGCGAGAATGATGAACTATAATTATCATGAATTCGAATCGTTGATAGATTAAGAAAAAAAAGAAATTGATATTTCTGTGTAATTCGAATGACATTATGAAAATGAGATGACGCTAGGAGGCAGTTATGAAACTCATTTTATTCGTGACGTTGCGGAGTAATTTATGGATACATGTTAATATTCGCAAGCTCGTGACCGTACGGATAAAAAAGTTGATGCACAAGCGTGGCCAGCTGTTGCAGGAGAGAAGAGGGATTGCCGTGATTCAGCGACTTATAAATAGTTAAGGGGCACATGGTACGTATGGCGAAGCGTTTTGTACTCGAGTTCACGGGATAACCAACGAGTATTCGTTTCTATCCCTGCCTTACAGTTTCTCTCTTTTTTTTTTTTTTTTTTTTTATTAGAACCTCTCGAATGCTGCGTGGCGCTCTCTTAACTCTCTTTTCTTAGCAAAAAAAAATGAACCGCTCCAATCCAAAATTACTCCTCTCTCGCTATTCGCGATTCCGCGATCGTTGACCCACTAACAAAACACACTCGATTTCATCCCATTAACTGAATCTCTCAACTCACGAAATCACTGAAAAATCTTATCTCTTTCACTGATTTACGAAACGAAAACTAGATGTAGTTTTTACCGTCACGAACTTTGGAATCGGTCATTAAAATCGTGAGTAAGCGGAAAAATCAACGAGCATATAAATGTTCGAAAGAAACATTCACATTTTTAGTCATTCATGTCGGCTTGAATGACGTTCAATTACGGCATTTTTTTTTTATCCTTCATTTAATCATTACCGTCCATTCACAGCGAGCTCAAGTCTTTTTAAGAAAGTTAATCTACAGATTTACGAAAGTTCTTTCTGTTTTTTTTTTCTCAAAATTCATGAACTCTTTTGCTCAATTGTTTCTGCCAAGCTCCGGAATTCGAATGTTGTTTTTTTTTTTTCGCTCAATTTCGATTAAACCCAATAAGCGCATTGAAAATTGTTGATTTTCCTTTTTTTTTTCGATCAAATTTACATATTTTTACGGAGTTTTTGTAATAAAATGAACGAACGAAAAGATCGACGGTTCCGAAGCGACTCGGATGCTGTGACGCGAGCGCGCGCAAGATCGAAAAGCTGTCGTGAACGAGAATCGCGTTCTCGGTCACGCCATAACGTTGAATATTATACAGACGCGATTCACGATCAGCATCGTCGCGGTTAACTCGAAATATAATGAGGAAAAATCGTCGTCCACCGGTACCGAACACGCCCCGATTCAGCGTTCGACTAATTCGCTCTTCTCTCGAGCCTCGAGGTACGACAACACACACCTCGAGCTTCGTTTCTCTCGCCCTCTTACGGAAGCGCGCCGACGAACCCCTCGAACTATCCCGCCTGCGCTTTATCCATGCGCCACTACGAGTATATAGAATAAGATACCGGGTGTCTCAAGACAGGAGACCCGAAACGTTGCGCATCCGAAAAGAAAATTTCGGTTGAAAAAGTCTCCGCGAGGAGATTTCGAGTCGACCAATTTCTAATCATTAAACAAAGTTCAGGACCAAAGGACAGCAAGACTTTGGCAGATACGAGGGGCTCGAGCACTCGAGAACACGCATCAACGTACGCTTTTCATTGCTCCGACTCGAAAGATCGAATCACCCGTCGCAAGGAGCTGACGAAACGAATGATATTCAAAGACTTTTTGACTCAAAATTTCTTAAAGATTGTACGTGAATCCAGTATTTCGATATCCGTTTTCGAGACACCCTCATCGGGTGAACCGATTACGCGGCGAGAGCGAGGAATAACCAAGAGGAGCTAATTTTGACGGCTGGAAGATGAAAGCAAAAGCAAACAAACGTATAACTCTCACGCCACGTATCATAACTTCGTTCAAGTGTTTTTTTTTTTTTTTTTTTTTCAACTTTGTTGATGTTTCGATTCAACGATTTATTCCAATCGTCTATTTCGTTACCGCGAGCAAGGATCACGATTAAAGTCCGTTGTGATAATGCATAATCGACCAAAACAAATGTTGCCTGAAAAGAAAAAAAAAAAAAAACAACAAAAAATTGGTATTCATCTAATCGGCCTCTCTTGCGGTGGGCACGAGTGAGTCGACGGTGAGATAATGTTGATGCATTGTTCTTCTCGATACCGAAGAAACGAGATAACCCAAATGATAATGATTCGTGACCCAGTGCGAAGCACCGAAAAACCGTGTAATTCGAAGTTTTGGCGAGCTTCGAGGTTCGCGTCACGATAACAACTTGTCTCAAGAAACGATTGAAAATGTATTGTTTTTCGAAAAATTAAAATTAAACCCGAATGGGGATGCAAATTCTCAAAAATTTTACAACAATCTTCTTCTTTTTATAAAAATACAAAAAATAAACATTTAAAACTTCTCGCAACGATATCTGTATAGAAAAAGCCACACAGAACTGTAACCAAAGCGAAGAAAAAAAAACGAATGAATGAGAAATTCCTTACACAAGGTGTCGGTTTTGACGAGCTCTTGAGTATTTGTAAAAAGCTTTGGAGATCCGGAAATGGCAGCTCAAATATAACAAGAAAACGAGAAAAGCCTGGGCGCTTTTAGCAACTCGCGCTATCGAGCTATAAATATACATGTACATCGTTCTCACCCCGAGTTCTTACTGTAAATCGGGAATATAAAGGGTGTCCTGGAACTCAACGAGAAAAACTTGAACAAACTTTTGAATAAAAAAATATTTAAATTTTCTTTCGTGTGGAAACTTTCTCATGAGCCATCGCAGTTTTCCATTTACCGATCTTTGCTATCCAATAAATTATCCTCAAAATTTTTTTTCTCATATTCAAATTCGAATCCGTATTAAAAGTAAAATTTTAATAGAAATTTCTTTACCATTGAATTGAAAAAGTAAAAATTTCTTTCGTTGTACTTCGTCCGAGAAGAAGCCGAAAGTATAAACTCGATCGTCGATATATCCACTGGAATTCCCTTGTCTATAATCCACGTGTGGGAAGAAAATAAGAACAAATAATGCTATTTGGCAAACTTCCCGTTTTTGCAGTGAGACAGTTCTCTTTAGTAGCCTCAAATGCAAAAGTTTCTCGGTTTTTGGTTTCTTATTTAAAGAAAAAAAAAAATAGAAATCTATCAAAATATTTATGAACAACATTATCCAATTTTTCATTCGAATAATAAATAAATTTATAACAATAGAGATCAGAGGAACTTTGATCGACGTAAACGATCGAATCTTGAAATTAGATTTTTCGAAATCTCTTGTTTTTTTAAATTATATTCTAAATAAATTGAACTATTTCTCTGCTCTTTCCATAAGAAACGTTCCTACGAGAATAACAATAATAATAACAAATTAGAAGCTTGTTTATGAATGAAATTCAATGCAAAATTTTCCGTCTTTCCAGAGAGGTTGAATCTCGGGATTTTCCGACGTACATTAAGTACATAAAGACCCCTAATAACTGCATCAATTGCACGAGCACGATTTGCTGGAGAATCCCCCGAAGGCAAGAGCGACTCTGACTGTCGCTTCACCCTCTCGTGAACTCTCACGATTGTGAACGCGCTCACCGAAGTTTGCAGAGGCAAGAAAAGCTCTCGTTCTCTTGTGTTCACCGTTATAACCCGAATAAACGAGAACAGAAAAAAAAATCATCGCCGTTCTGTACAGTGCGCTAAAATATTATTATTACATGCATTTATCATCTTACAAATCCGACTGTAATATTAATGACCTCGTAATTACATTCTCTGACTTGGAAAAAAAAAAAAAAATTGGAAGAGTGTAATGATAAAAAAATGAGAATTTTATAAAACTTTGGCTCAATTCTACTTTTTGTGTATTTGAAAATAAAATATGTTCGTATTCAATCACGAATGACGTTTTTTTTGCAAAAACTTTCTCATTTCACCAAAATCAAAATTCAAGGGAAAAAAGGATCGTCAAGAACGAATGGGGATGTTAGTCGCGTTGAAATAAATAATCAGACAAAGAAATGAATAATTGAGCCGATTTCCGCAACGGTCAAAAGACTTGCATCGTTTAGAAAATTCGTTTTCTTCGGGACGTGATATCGACGTCGCGAACGATTCATGAAGTTCTCGTGAGAACTGGCGCCTTAAAAATGGCAACCGGCCTCGCGCGGAGGTTTGACACAGCATTTTGAACACTGCATTATGTTCTCTTAGTCCCGCGGACAAAACTTGCTATTACCGGTTTTTCATAAACTCATGCACTGTTCGAACACGAGATCGAGAAACTTGCGGTTACGATTCTTCTTTTTTTTTTCTTCTCGAACCACAATTTCCTTTCTTTTACTGTAACAACTTGATTTTCTTTTTCTTTTTCCAACTAGTTTCTAACGAAATTGATACAAAAACGTGAAATCAATACGAATATCTAAGATTTCGGTTTCTTTACTTCAACTTAGTTGTAATTATAACATTACTAACGAACAAATGAAATTGAGAAATCGTCAAAGATGCATTATTGGATAATACGATGCAATAAATGAATATTGATTAAAAATCTCGACCGAATTTTATTGTCATTTTATTTTCAACGGTCTAATTGGCGCTGAATGTTAGAAATTGGCGATAGTTCTAAAGCGACTTATTTAAATGTGCAAAAAAAAAATGCCGACTGAAGTATATTTTGTCTGAATCGCAGGTGGGCTTGTCTCTCGTTACGTTGCATTTTCTCGGACGTTTCACTGTGCCCACCCGCGGAGGGGGTCAAGTAGTATAAATCAGATTTAATTAGAAGGCTTAATTAGAAGATTATCTGGAGCAAGCAGCTGCTCTCATTCTTAGCTTATGCGGAGGATGCAAAATACGATGCAGAGGACGATAAATACGATATATTTGCACGAGAAAGATCGAACGCGCACACAACATTCTGCGTGCATCCATTAATTATGGATGACATTTTTTATGAACACGCATTGTATTACGAACTTAATTATGCACGTTATTAAACAAGTACGACTATCAGGTCGGATCCAAGGTTTTGATTTGAAATTTTTATATGATTTGGACCAATACTATAAGCACTCGTTGCCAAAATTTCGAATTGATTGATGGTCTGGTTTTTTCCGCAATGAATTTGCTAAGTCAAGGATTTTGAGGAACTGGAACGCTTCGTCTTACGGAAACGGTCGACCGGAAGTGCCTCGTTCCCTATTCGAGGCACTTGAAATTTTGAAAACCGAATCGTATTTCATCAAAATTTCTCCAAAATGTTTATACACGACGCCATTTTGAGGCCGACATGTAAAATTTTATATTTTGATCGGTTTTTCGGACGGAGCACCTCAAAAAACGATTGTGCACCATTTTTTCGTGAAAATCCATTGAAATTTTAGAAAATTATGCAAATTCGTGCACACATGACAAAAAAACCGGTCAAAAATGGGCGCACGACAAAACTTTCTGAAGAATTTATAAAAAAAAAAGTTTCGATGCCACTTTCGGCCCAATGTTGAAACACCGACAAATAAAATAGCATCGACGATTCAATGTATTCGATAAGCCCACACGAAATTTTGGATCATTAATAAAACGTTTCGAATATCATAAAATTTCTGGAAGATGGGTGACAAAGAAGAAACTTCGGAGACTTGGAAATATTGTGCAGATAAGTGTCTTCACGAAAGATGTGAAAAAAAAGCAAATGAGACGAGGGTAAAACTTGCCACAAACACGAAACATACACGTTTATATACTGATCCTCGATAAATGACTTTTACCTTAGTTAGTTAGAGCGAACCCTCGGGGGACTTGTTTTAATCGTATTACAGACTCACGTTGGCGCCCATGCTCCCTTTCCAATCATGCTCAAACCGAACTTAAATATACCCAGCACCGAGCCTCTTATTTATGAGGTATCAAAAGCCATCAAAGAGATCGAACGATTCAATCACAATTAGCGAGAACTGTTATTTCATAAATCAAACTTCAAGAAGAACGGAATAAGATTTTTTAAATATTGAATCAATTCATAATCGTTTTTTTTTCTGAAATCAACAAATTTCTGATCCTGCTCAAACGAAAGAGTTGTTTTTAACAAAACGTGTCAAAGTATACTTTTTTAATCCGTTCTCACGTTACGAAAGTGTACTCCAACAGTCAGCTGTTGATTTTTTTTTTTTTTTTACATTGAAATTGAACCGCAATGACGGAGCAGCAAATTTATGGGCAAAGTTCAATCGAGGAAAGCCAGCAGGACAAGCTCAAGAATCGTGCATCGAAGTGCAAGAAAGGAGAACCCTCCGGGGATTCGTAAACTCGAGCGAAAGTTTCACCGGGTCAGGGCAAATCTCTTGTATATACACGAAAACGAAGGCGGGGTCGGAGAGTGTCCCGGAAATTCAAATAGGCAGGATACTCTCCATTTTTCTCGCAGTATATATTTCGATTTATCGATTTATCCCTGTATTAAAGGCTCAAAATGAGGACTTGAAAATCTCGAGATGAATATATTCGATCTTTCGATGAATCATTAGCTCGTTTATTCAGTAAATTGGACTTTGAAATAGCTCAATAAAGACTCTTTGAAATTGATCGAGGTGGAAAAAAGATTTTTAAAAAAGTCTGAAGCATTTAAAATGTTCATGGACCAATTCGGAGTTCGATTCTGTCGAAGCTTTATAAATATTCTTGTCGAGATTTTCGTCGAATTTTCTATCTTCCTCTCTCATTTCTGTCCCAATGTCATTTTCTTTCTACCTGTTTTGCCGTACTTCAAACGAGTCTGCGACGATAGAGCAGGGAAAGATGACGATGTGATGAAAAAAAAAAAAAAAAAAGAAAAAAACGAACGATGAGAAAAATCAAGTGAAACGAATGTACAGATAACCGATGAAAAGTGGAGAAAGATAGAGAGGGAAAGAGAGGAAGGAAGAAAAACTTAACGACCCTGGATGCGCTTGTTGGCGAGCGTCGATCGCGCGCGAAATCGCCTCAAGGCAAAATCGTTTCCTGCGTTTCCGGTTCTGAGGACCTTTCACGGGCTTGCTATTTCGCTCTCGCACTCTTGCGCTCAATCTTTTGCGGCAATAAACGCTCCAAGTGCATGCATTCGAAAATAGAAGGGAGACGCGTTCTATATACTCATAATTTTTTTTTTCAATTTAAAAACCGGTTCCTTGTTCAATGATAATGGACAGCAGAAAAAGATTTAATAAAAATATTTCTAATGTGCTTGAATTATGATAAGATGCCACGTGCCGATTTTTTTAAGATAAAATGTACCAGAATTCTCATAATTTAAAAAAAAATTTAAACACATCGATCGTTTTGATTGTAAAACAAAAATGATCGATCAATCTCGTCGAAGCATCATAATAAATGATTACAAATTGATCGATCATCGAATATATTGATAAAAGCTTGTGCAACAGTGTTTTATACTAAAAAGAAAAATCGATTAGAGTTCAGCGATGAAAATTCCTGTAGAAGTTACTCTCACGTGTATAAGGGCATGAAAATATGAAGAAGCTACTGAACAGGTCTGCATCTCAGGTTCGTGTAGACGCAGATACGACAGGGTTGAACGTTAAGAAATCTTAGAACTGAACGAGAGTGGAGTGTCTCTTGCGGTGGTCGACCTGGGGACCCCGATATCGCGTGTCTCTTCATATATTTTTTTTTCTCTCTCTTTTTCTATCCCTCTCTCGCGGACGCCCAACAAGTCATCCGCGTGGTAGCTCCACTTTGCTCGCTTCGTCGCCGTGGACTTACACACGAATGTACGGAGACGAGAAAAGGTGCAAAGTAAAGTTGCGGTGTCCTATAGCGCCATACGAAAGCGCTGAGACTCGTATAAAGGCTGTCCAAAAAGTCTCTTCAGATAAATAGCGCGTTAGATGATTCGTCAAATTCTGAAAATATAAAAGTCCCAAAATATTTTCCTCTGGGAAGCACCGTTGGGGAGATACGAATCGATTGATGATCGATAAAAGTAGTACGCGAAAAATGAAGAGAATGAGCAGGACGCAGGATGCAAGTTACTAGCTCTGCTGGAGAGCAGCTCGATCGATTGGAACCACAGAAATCGGAACAGCTGTCAGAATTTCATTATTATCACAAGAACGGTGGATCTGAGAAAAAAATGGTTGAGGACTTTTCTTCTCGAAATTCCATGATGTATCTATAGCCATGAAAAAGAAAAGTGACTTTTCGGACACCCCATAAAGATCCGTATCGTTTTAGACTTCCAGCCCCCAAAAGGTCTCCTTCGTTTTACCTCTGAGCTCGTATTAATCGAGCAGAGTTCTGCTTGTCAACGTAACGAATATGCGATGGTGAACTGATCCGTTCGAAAGAACGAAGCGTTCGTGTGAACAGGAGACTCCATTGAGCTGAAGTAAGCAGATTTAATGCTTTCTTTCGAACACCCATGGAGTATATTAATTCTTAATAAATACGCCGTACATTATATGCGAGCACGACAAATTTATCGGGCAATTTGTCCGCTCTTTCGAGGCTTCACCGCTCATAAAGCCGAGCTCGACGAAGCACTTTTTTTTTGCGAAAATCGATCGAAATTTTAGCAAATTCGAGCTTCAGCTTGTCAGTGATGCTGCTGATAAATCATTTGAAAAAATAGTCGACAAAATTTGAAGAACGTGCGCCAGTTATCGTTTGAACAATCAGATAAAATAAATGATCAATTCTATTCTTGTACCAGCCTGCTCAACGCAGGTTAAACCTTATTCGACAAAATAAAAGTATAATTTGCGATATTATTAAGGATGTGGGGAATATATCGAGAGATTCTGTACCGGTTCTATTATAGTCGAACGAGGCAAGATCGGCGGACATCCTGGCACAAGACTCATTATATCTCGGAGCATAGATATATACGCGTAACAGTACAACTAAATTTACGTCTATATTCGAGCAGACTACACGCAGATATCTTTATACGTGTATAAATTCATATATCGAGTCGATTTGTTGGCGGATAGGCGGATACGATATGAAAGAACCTCGGATAAATCATTGTCGATTCAAATTGCGGCCTCATTTTCTCATTTCTACTCAGACGATTATAACAGTGAACGGCGTTTTTGTACTTACAGACAAATGATTTTCGTTCGAACGTCCAATTCTCTTAGAGGGCAAATTTCGATTATTAGCGTTGTTTATTTTCAAATAATAAAGTGAAAAAACAAATCGAAATCAATTGTCCTATTTTCTTTCGAACCATATAATTATCGTTTTCGAAATCTCGACAAAGGGAGTGTATGAAAAGAAAATAGTACTCACCACTCCTTGATATCAGTGTCGTGATCCTGAATCGTTTCTGTTCTTCTAGTTTGATCGTCTTGCTGCTGAGCCTCGTGGCGTTTGCTCGTTGTTTGTGGCTGCTCTTCCGAATCACTATTTTTGACATCCTCCTCCTCCTCCTCCTCCTTCTCGTCGTCGTGCTCGTTCTCATTTTCATTCCTTAATTTTTCATCACGCAACAATTGTTGCTGATGTTCACCTGTGCAAGGAATTGAGATTTGAACGAAATATAAATTTGCTTACAGCGAATACGCATTGATAAAATTATATTAATAAACCAATCGAGAGATAAAATAGAAATAAAATAATAATAAGATGCCAAACGTATGAACGAACGTATTACTCGTTCTGAATTCTCTGGCACGATTTATAAACGTCGTTGACATCTGATAGGGTCAAAGGTTCCTAAGGTTGGGTCAAAGATCCCATCGGACAGAGTCATTCGCTCAGTTGCATATAATTGAGAGATCTCGGGGCTTCTAGGCTCTCTGAAGGGGAACAATATCTCTGTGTATTTTAAAATTAGTTACGGGGGAGCTCTCGCGATGAAATCGTCAGATTGTCGGACTCGTTTCGTTTCAAGTACAAATCTTTTTCATCCAGAGCAAAGTTTTTTTTAATTTCCATCGTTCACGATGGCATGAAATCTAAGAGAAAAATAAAAAAGAATCTAATTTTCTTGGAAATGACAGCAATTTCCTTCATTTTTATTCGTTCTAGGAACAACTATTTTCTCACCTCAAACAGTCTCGTTATTTCATCGTTAATACTGGAGGAGGAACAGCTGTTTGCAAACAAGACATTGCTCGAATATTATTCAACGATTCATACGAGGCTTTACGTTCGTATAAACAGGAATAATGGAAGTACTTTTCTCTACTTATTCCAGTATACTCTGCACGAATACATATACACCCTACCTCTCGTGTATATTTATAGACAAAGTTGTACGCGCATGAATTTATGTATATACACAACTCTGTACCGAACTCTAATACACGACTCTCGAAAGCTTCAGTCTTTGGCAGCTGCTGCATCTGAGAGACGAAAGAAAGAGAACTCTTCGACGACGTAAGTGCGTGCACTTATTGCTGAGTGCTCCATACGCTTTTCACTTTGAACGTACAAGTATATACGTACGTATGCGTTAAAGCGCATAACTATACTCTGTAAAGACGGAATATTGGACGATGTGTACGTGAGAAGAAAGATGAATGCACGAAGACGAGAACAAATCCGAATCGTTAAAGGAAATACGCGTGGAATAATCGTCGATTAAAAAATCTTAAAAACTTATAAAAGATTCATTGTTTTTCTCGAATTTTCATGGAATTCATTCATTTTCTGGAATACATTATTATTTTTCGTAATACAAAATTCGATAATCATATCGAATCTGTCATCGGTCTGTCATCGGATAAAAATATATGTTTGTTTTTATTTATTCGTTCGAAATTAATATTTCGAGTGATGAACTAATCGATTTCGTGTTCTCAACAAAATTCGCGACTCGATTGACAATGGACTCTTCCACCAAACTGTCATTGTCAGTGGACTCGTTCTATAATTATTGGTTAGGAATAACCTGAATAAAAAAGTGAGGCGGATTCAATCGAGGAGAAAAAAACTTTCCGTGGCAATTTACTTGTGAATTGAAAAGATATTAATTCGGGTGAAAAAATAAAAATAAAAATAAAATTGGGTCAACCTCTCGCGTGAGGAAATTACGAAGGGGCTTTGAGAGTATAGAGGGAGATAAATAAAGAGTGAGAAAGAAAATCGTTGCAGCCGAGAGGATGGCTTACGAAGAATGCACGTTGCGCTTATTTACTCGCTCGTGATCGGCTCTCTCCTTCTCGTATTCGTTCTCGTATTCATGGTCAGCTTCTTCTGTTGTCCCGGGCTCTTTGGTATCGGCAGACACGAGGGTCGTGCCGTTTTTGGGGCCACCGGCGCACCGACCGCGCCATATCCATCGCCCGCCTTCGGAAGAGCTCTTTCAGCTGCCTCCGGACCAACGTTTTAACAACATTTCGAGAAAAAACAAAAAAAAAAACAAAAAAACTTCCACGATTTAAGGTTCTCATAGAAAATTAATAAATTTTAATGACAACCGACAATTTTAATAGGTCGAAGAAGAAATATTGTCGTTGCTTTTCAAAGTGTATATTTTTGATTCGTCATTTTGTGAAATTCATTCTCGAGATTTTTGACTCAATTTATTTCTTTTAATCTATCTACAATTTTTATCTCGATCTGCTTGAATATTACGTTTCGTTAAATTCGATTACGTTCGTTTCCCATTGATCCTGGTACTCGTTGATAATTCTTCCTCGATGAATAAAAACTATCAAAATTATGCCAATTCGAGTGTCTCGAATGTTGCAACGAACGACGAAACATTTTACGTATTACAGTTTCGTAAGAACGTGACACGATTGTATATAAAACGAGGACTCGGATATTTGCAAGAAAAGGAAGAAAATCGAGAGAAAAAAAAAAATCCCGTAACTAGTCCGGAGCTGGAACGAAAGGGATTCAGCATGACGATCGTCAACGATTCCATTTATACACACAAACCTCTGCTCTCTTACATTCGAGGAGTGTATATTATTCAGTTTCCCACGATTCATTTGCGGTCATTCAGAACGCTACGAAACCTTGACCAAGAAAAACCACAGCTTTGCGCATATATTTTGTCCATAAACGAACACGGATGAGTAAAAATTAAGAATAATATTTTATTTCAAATTCAATAAACATACGAACACTATTTTTCAATACAATTTTATTGTAAAAATATTTATATTTAATGCAGAAAATTACACTTTTTTTTTCTCCGAAATATATTTTTGAAATCGATCCAAAAATGAAATGTACAATTTACGAGAAATCGATGAATGTACACGAAGCAAAAATCTTGTACGATTTTTGCAACATGTTCTCGTCTTTTTTCGGGAGAATTTCAACAATTCAAAATCATTGTCAGGCTGAAAAGCAATGAATGTCACTTGAACGAACCGGAGATAAGGGTCCATCCAATGAAATGTAATTTTATCAAGAGATAACCTTCAATCCTTGATGTTCGTCTTCATTTTTCATCTTAATTTATATCAATAAAAAGTTTTCTTCATTCGAGCTCTATTCGGAATCTTCGAGTTGAATTGTCAAACCAGAAGGTGATGGTACGATCAAGACAAGATTCGACGAATCCATGATAACATGAACCATCTCCACTATTGTGTAATAAACGACGCTCCAAGCAAGAGCGACGAGTATGGCGAGAGCGATGAGGATGCTGATGATAATGTGCCACATATGGGCCTCAATTTCCCTTGACTTTTTGGCCCATTTATTAATGGCCCATAAAATAACGGTGATAATAAAAAAAAAAAAGGTTTATCAATCAAATTGATTGATGAATGAAGAAATTTTTATCAGGCTTTTAGTTTCTCGTTAAAAATGCGACTTTGTCAAAAATCAATTAATCAAAATGAAATTGGGTTTTACCAGTCGGTAAAGGAGAAAAAGAAAAAATATATTAATCGATTTTATCGATCGATAAGATTTTCTGTCACCATTGCATCGACACAAATCTAACCTACATAAGTCGTCAAATTATTTATCATTTTTTCAATAAAAATGCTCTATTTTTACCTCATCGAATACCGGCATTTTGAATAAACAAAACCGTAAAAAACAATTTCTTGAATCGTTCCAACGGAGACTAACGGAGAACATTGAAATCCTCAAAAGATTCGCCAGAAAAATTTGGGATATGGAAAGGTAAGAAAAGAAAAAAAAAAAAAAAAAAAAAGATAAAAGATTCGACGAAAGTTATTCGCTGTGAAATCGATTGTAAAGAAAAAAAAAACCTTTCATACAGAATTCTCTAATTTTCTAAAAATTCAAAATAAATACAAAAAATTGTCGTTTTGAAATTTTTAACCGGGACTCTTGTCCTCAAATCCGATTTGTTTTTCTCAACCAGTAATTATAGGAGATGCTTTTCGTTGCCCTGTTCGCTATTCTCGCATCGTATCTTTGCTGTCCCGAGTTGTTCAGGAGCCAGAAGCGATGCCGTCAAAGAAGACGAGTTTTCATCGCCAATGGGACAGCAGCGAGACCTGTCCATAAGACCTGAAAAACGACGTCCAATAACCTCGTAACACGGTCAGCTCGTACACGAGATCGGTAAACAAGACGAAGAGTTCTCGATCAGCCTAACATTTTTTTTTCCATCTAAAAAACGACCTCCTCATTGTACTTACAATGTGATTATCGTGCCAAGAAAAATCATGACTGAAAAAATAACTTAAAAATTTGATTGTACCAGTCGAAAAACTTGTGAAATTTTGTATTAAACAAAAAGAGACTAAAATGGAAAAATGTTTCAATTTAGACAATAATAAACTCACATTTATCCAGTTTCTTTTATATTCGTATCACCCATTTTTTTATTGGCTCGTTCACAATGCTATTTCAGCGTTACTGATTCGATAGAATTAATAATAAGAAAACTGTTGTACGATTGGGAAATTTGTACGGAAATTCCGAAAGACACCATATTAGGGATACTCTTCATACGAATCAACTTCTCAAAAAAAAATCAGCGAAGGATCATAAAGTGAAAAATTTCAAAGTCACAATGAGCGTGAAATTGTGTTTAAAATATAAATAAATAAAAATAATGATAAATAAGTCACAGAAAGCTATAAAAAATTTCTACAAATTGCACGAAAGGTACGAGTATTAAACGAAATTCGTTTATAACCTGGTACAGGAGTATTGAACGCCGAAATGTCCGCTGAGAACAATTTAATCTCTAATTTTTCTACAAACAAAAATCAAATCATGAGATGTTCCCAATGATTTTTCAATACTAGCCACGAAAATAAAAGCTCAAGAAAATGTTTCCGAACAAAAAAAAACTGTTGATACCAGTTGGGAGTTGGAATAACGTTCGATAAAAAAGCTTCCAAAAGTTTTTTCGTGCCGTTTGTTCATTTTCATGATTTTGTTTACAAATTGATTCTTCAAGCGTACTCTTTCGGTGTCCGTACGGGCACAATCCCATATGAAAAAGCGCGTACACCGGAATGAAGTCGACGACGACGACGACGACGACGAAGGGTGAATTCGCCATCGAGCACGAGGAGACTGGTAGGAATCATAAACACACGAGTATACATGTGCCTTGGCAGTAACGAGAGATAGCGGATCGACGATTGGTAATTAAGAAATGCCTGGCTGAGAGGAAGGAAAGCTGAAGAGGGTGAGCAAGGGGGAGCGGGGGGAGATAAGAGGGAAATAAAGTTCCGTCGCGGTGTAATACACCCAGAAAGATCTTCCAGTGTGAGAAACTCAATTCCCACGGGATACAATGGCCCCTCCGGTAAGTTCGTCACGGTTCTTAAGACAATGGCTAGAAAAAGTCAGGACTCCGAAAGAGTATACAAAAAAAAAAAAAAAAAGCAATTTCTACCCGAGAACTTACGAAAGCGGTGAAGATTTTTTTTTTTGGTAATTTCAACATGTGGATGATGAAAAAAATGGATGATTTTTTCAATTATTTCTTGACGCAAGACTCAAACATTCGTACACTGAGAAAAAAAATTTGAAATTGTGGCAAACAAATTAAATTTGTTGATTCAACAAAACTTTTGTTGATTCAACGATATTTTTGTCGTGGTGAAAAATTAAGTATTTTAATGAACCAAATTTCGTTTGGGTTAACAAATTTCATTTTGTTCGCCACGATTCGTTGAACCAACAAAAAAATTTGTTGAACCAACAGAAAATTTGTCGAACCAACAAAAAATTTGTTGAATTTACGAATTCATTTTTCTCAGTGTATTTTTAGTTAAAAATTACAAATGATAATTTTTTTTTCTCCATTTTTTTACTTGTCATTTATTATTTATTTTTCCTTAATTCTCGCTGACTCGTGTGTAGATATCGGTGTGCCCAGTCGTGCGTGCGATCGGTTCGAAAGTTCTCGTCGTCAGGCTCATAAAACTGAGCCACAATACAGATGGAATACATGCATATGTATATGGAATTGTATATAAATCCGACCGGTCCAGCCACTAAACAGCTGTACGAGACACGAAAGAGAAACGGGAATGAATTACGACTACGTTGACAAAATCGAGTCTCATTCAGATTTTTCGTTCTTTTACCACTTGTTTTTAAATCGATTTCGTTAAGAGTTCGAGCTTGTCGCACTTTTTTTTTTTCTTCTTTTTTTTTTTTTTTTTATTTTTTTTTATTCATCTGTGAATTTAACGAAATCGTAAACTGGAAATGTTAAAATATCTCCATTATTTATCATCCGTCGATCCATTACGAAATTCTTTTTTAAATCAGCAACTGAATAAATGTGAGATAGAAAAAAAAAATAAAAAAGATTATCCATTTGTAAAATGACAGTATAAATGTTTGTTATTGGTATTTGTATAGACAGAAGAGAAAAAATGTCAGAGAATTTGGACAAAGTGCTCTAACGTTCTCGAGTAAGAACATGTTATTCCAAGTTTGTTGGGGAACTTTAATTACTGGGATAGGCCTTGAGTTCTGTTTCCGGAATTTCGAAGCGGAAACGCAAACACATTGTTAATATACATTTAAAATACATGTACATTCGCATGTGCATAAGTGTGTGAATAAATGTACGATGAAGGAAGGCCTGTTGGAACTTATAGAAAAGAGTATGGGGAGGTCGTGAAACTCGGGAGAAGAGGCTCGAGGAGTGAAGATTCGCGCACTAAGGGAATGTTGGGTTTGCGTTAATCACCCGCGCATCCGCTCTTCCTCGGCCCTTTTTTTTTTCTCTATTCAAACTCGACGTCTTTCGAGTGCAAGAAAACTTTAAGCTTATCTCTCTCTCTCTCTCTCTCTCTCTCGCTCTTCATCTGTCTGTTTCACACGAGAGAGAAAAAAGAAAAAGAGAGAGAGAGAGAGAGAGGAGCGTGTTGGCAAAAAAACGAGATTCCGCGTGCTTGTACAGAATTATGAAGCATGCATTGAACTCACGACAGAATTCTCCTCAGTGCCGCATGAATAATGCACTCTTCACACCGTTGACGGAATAATTTAAGCATAAAAAACGAATTTTCACAATTACGACGTAACAAACATAAAAACGAGTTTTATACTATACCGCTCTGTTGTATATCGATTTCTTGTATTTGCCAGTCAGAACTTTAAAAATAAAGTTTCATCGATTCGAGTTGACAGAGAAAATTCAATACGAGAACGAATATTTGGATGTGAATTGTTTTAAAAAAATGAAATTTGCCTTCTGTCATTCCCTGTTGAAAGAAACTTTCTGTGTTTGAAATATATTCGAACGAACCAATATAGTTCGTAACGTTCGATTTGTTACGATAAAAAGTAATGTGGCCACGTCAATAACTAAAAAAAAACCCTTCACACGTCACAATTGAAAGGTCCGCATAGGTTAGATTGATCCAAACTCTCAGTTGACATTTGAAGCACGATAGATCTCGGGCAAAACATTTGCGCATTGACAACAGTGATCATGGCATGAAAAAACGAGCAGAAGATATCGAGGGAGAAATTGAAGAAAAAAAAACAAGCAGGATCACTGATACGTAAACAATAAAACAAGGGAAAAACTAACCGGTTATACTGTGCTGATCGACGAGTAGATCCGTAAGAACATGTGGACACTCAGCTTCGAGGGCGAAACAAAACTCGCGAAAAGCGTCGAAACCTTTGGCACCAATAACATCGATGAAAAGATCGACGTCGGCGTCGCTCGTACGATCAGCATTGCCCGCAACCGCGTCTCTGTCAACTTCATTTATAACGCCGCGTTTAACAAGACCACCGAGTAGATCGGTACCGTTTAATTCACGCAAAAGAGCAGCTTTGTGTCGTGAAAGAAGTGTCCGAACTTCCGAGGAGCCGGCCATGTCCCTTGCGTTCGAATATTAAAACCGCGATCTCGCGTTCTTCACCGCGCAACAATATATAACTATAATATACTCTTCCTTCCGTCGTACACGAAGCAACAGGTGTCACTGAGCGCGGCTGCTTCGGAAAACACAACCACGCACAACCAGCAACACACGATCACCTCAGCTTCACATAGAGAGCCACAGCATCGTCCTTCTTCCTTTTCTTTTTTACTCCCTTCTCATCCCTTCCATCGAGCCACGCGTTGCCGTTTCGTTGCCATCGTTACCCCCGGCACACTGGAAACAAGCATTTTCTCCCACCCTGGATGCTGCCGACTGAGCCTCTAGCGGCGGCGTTAGGCAACACGCTAGCTCAGCAACATGAGATTTCTTGATCGATGTGAATCGGCCTCGACATGATCGATGTGAACTTGCCCCCCCCTCCCCCCCCGACATGAACTTTTTGAAAGTTTTCTGATTTTAATCGTTGTGTGTCGTTTATAGAGTATTGTGAAAACAACATAAACGTTTGTGAGATGAGTTTGTCACGAAAAAATAAAAAATAAAAATTAGCATGAAGTTAGCTCGCCCATTCTATTTTTTAAACTATATGAGTCTAATTTTCATTTTTTCGAATCAAATTCATCTCACAAACGTTTATTTTGTTTTCACAATACTCTACAAACGACATACAAACAATTGAAATCAAAAAACTTTCGAAAAATTCACGGCGGGGAGCCAAATTTACACCGCTCTCTCGACATGCATTAACTTTTCGTATTCGCCATTTCTTGCCATCTTTCGTTCGACCGAGAAACTTCATACACGCCCATGTCAAATAAAAAATTATGCCGGCATTTTCCTTAGCCTCGGTAAAGAAGAGTCTAATACTCGTAATAATGTTGTCAATCTTTTCTTAGATCAAACATTGTTCGGTTTTTTTTTAATTTACCACAGTAAATCATTATTTTTTGGTTGTAATCCACACTCGAAAAATGTCTCCAGCGAGACACGCGCTTCGTGAATCCAGCGCGGAATCCGGTGAGGACAGATATTTATTCCAACATACTTCTTTTAGGTTAAGCTTTTAGTTCTATATCGACATCACAGCAATTTTACTGTGTATTGAAAAGTGAAGAAAAAAATTTTTCAATCACAAATTGTCGACTCCGTGTGTGACTCCAGTGGTGGAGAAAAAAATTTGTTTTTTCAACTGTTTTTTTTTCTAAATTAACAAAATACTTCAATCCATTAATTTCTGGTCAAAAATGGAATCGGACCGATAATGAACATTACCAATGATACTTTCTATTATAAGCAAAATTTTCTTGGTTCTCAAAATAAAATTGAAGGAATAACCATCTCAAAAAAGAAACAAGTCTTGAAAACATTGTTGCTGTCGCAAAACAAAGAAATAATCCATCATTGCATAGGTTCGGAGTCTGAGAGCGGATCGGCATCGTCGACTTCGAGTCGAAGTGCGAGTCCTGTGTCTCGAGCACCGGTACCAACTCCAGGTGGTGCAAGGAGCGAGAGATCGGACGGTGAACATGGACTTCAGTCGCCAATGTCCGTCGCAAGTGCAGCACGATCAAGGAGTAGATCACCCAGCCCAGCCACTAAATCTGTGGCCAGTCCAAGGTCACATAGATCTCCGAGTCAATCGCCAGCAAGATCGGACTCTCGCCACTCCAGTGTTGGTTCGGGAAGAACAAACAAAACGGGATCCCGTAGATCTCGATCCGCAAGTGGTTCCCCACGTTCCGGAAGTCCAGGCTCTCCAAAATCTGCAAGATCGCATTCAGGCTCTCCGAAATCTGTGAGGTCGCCTTCAGGCTCCCCTAAATCAGCGAGGTCACATTCGGGTTCTCCCAAGTCGCCGAAGTCACGATCAGGTTCTCCAAAATCAGCGAGGTCGCATTCAGGCTCTCCAAAATCTGGGAGATCACGCTCAGCTTCTCCAAAATCAGCGAGATCACGTTCAGGCTCTCCGAAATCAGCGAGGTCACGTTCAGGTTCTCTGAAATCTGGAAGATCGCATTCGGGCTCTCCAAAATCCGGAAGATCACGTTCGGGTTCTCCAAAATCTGGGAGGTCACGTTCGGGCTCTCCAAAATCGGGGAGATCACGTTCAGGGTCCCCAAAGTCCGGGAGATCGCGTTCAGGATCTCCGCATGGAAGCGCCCGGTCCGAGAGCCCAAAATCTAGAACAAGTCGTGGCTCGAAGTCGAGGTCACCTGGACAAAAATCGAAGACTCCTGGCTCACCAAGATCGAACGTTTCAGGCTACGGGGAATCGCCGAGGAGTCGACGGTCTCCGGGCAGTCCTGGATCACCTCGGAGCCATAAATCAACATCACCAAAGAGCAGACGTTCGCGAACACCTGGATCGACAAAAAGTGCACGTTCTCGGAGCGGTTCAGCGGGCAGTCGTGGATCCATGGCCAGTGAATCGGCTCGCAGCAATCGATCCAAATCGAGAACACCCGGCAGCTCGAAAGCTGAGGTCGCCGGTAGTCCGCATTCACAAACTCCAGAAAGCTCGAAGATTAGCGAAAAAAGTCGAAGATCGAGAACACCTCCAAGTCCGAGGAGTCAGGCGAGTCCGAAAACTGACGGTAGCCCAAGGTCAAGGAAATCGCAGAGTCCAAAAGATGACAGAAGTGAGGACGAAGCTAAGAAGTCGGATGTGGACAGTGACGTCGAAGGTGTCAAACGCAAACGCGACACTTCCGGATTTGCCTCGGAAACGGAGAAAATAACGAAAAAATTGAGACCTCTCATCGACTCAGACTCGGAAGAAGAAATGCCTCCTAAAGAAAAAACTGATGAACCCACCGCCGATGCTCTCTTTGGTGATGCCAGCGACATAAGTACCGATGATGAAAAAGATAAGGAAACCGAAACCGATAACAAAAGAAAAAGCAGTCGAAGCCGCAGCAGAAGTCGAAGCAGAAGTCGTAGTCGTAGTAGAAGTCGATCAAGGAGTCGTGGGAGGTCTGACAGCGGCGGTGAAGGACCCAGCCATCGAGCCGTCATCAATGATGTAAGTTTTATTCCAATTACATTATCCTAAATCCCGCGTAAAAACACTCACATTGAAAGCAAAATGAATACCATTTATAACGCTGTAATTTATCGAAATTTTATGCATAGGACTGAATTTCACATTTATTTCTTAATTTATAAATCAGGATGACGAGCGTGAGAAAGAGGACGAACCGGAGCCACCACCAGAGACGCGAATCGACGTTGAGATACCAAAAATTACGACGGATCTTGGTCGTGAGATACATTTCGTTAAATTGCCAAATTTCTTGTCGGTTGAAACACGTCCGTTTGATCATGAGACGTACGAGGACGAGATAGACGAAGAAGAAACTTTGGACGAGGAAGGTCGAGCGAGATTGAAGCTGAAGGTTGAGAATACGATAAGATGGAAAGATGCGTTTGGAGACGATGGAAAAATCCACAAGGAGAGCAACGCGAGATTCGTTCGTTGGTCGGACGGAAGTATGTCGCTTCATCTAGGCTCGGAAATTTTTGACGTTTACAAGCAACCTCTTCAGGGCGATCACAATCACCTTTACATACGTCAGGGTACAGGTCTTCAAGGACAAGCTGTTTTCCGTACGAAATTAACCTTCAGACCTCACTCGACCGAATCCTTTACACATAGAAAAATGACAATGTCCTTGGCCGACCGATCCCAAAAGACTTCGGGCATCAAAGTTCTGTCGCAGGTCGGCATGAATCCCGATCAGAACAGATACGAAATGATGAAGGTACGAGCAAACGAATGTCGAAAAATCAACCGAAATCTAACTTAAATTAATAACTAATTCTACTAAGAATATTGGTAATTAACGATTTTTTTATTTTGCAGAAAGAAGAAGAGAAATTACGAATTGCAATGCGAGTGCAGAGCAAACCGAAAAAGACGAGCGGTGGTACCAGAGCTTCTGGACGAGCATCCGGAAATTATGGCGCCGATGCTTATCACGACGACGGTTCGGACGACGAGGGTGCTATTTCTTTAGCTGCGATAAAGAACAAGTACAAAAAAGGTGGTGCCACAGCCAAAGGTATGCAAAAAATATTATGTTTTTCCGATAAAATTAAAAGATTATTTATTTCGTTACCCAAAGAATAGAGAGACTCCCTTGTCTCATTTCGTTGTTATCAGATTCGCTGATTTTTATGGTTCCAAAATCAATCAAAGTCATCAATTGATCAAATTAATTTAAAAAAATAAGATTTATCAATTAAGATCGTTTTATCGATTGATCGCGAAAGGCAGAAAAAAGTTCTTTCATGTTCTCTTGTTGAAAAAAAATGATTCTCAATTCATTTGTCAGCATTCCACAAAATTATTTTGATAGACGACAAATAAAATAAGAAATTGTTTTCGAATTCCACGTATTTGAAAATATCCCGACTCGAATGAATATAATTGATATCATAAATTTTATTGCAGCCGCTTCGAATATATATTCATCGGACGAGGAAGGTTCGGACTTTGAGAATGCGAGATCAAAGAAGCACACGAAAGGCAAGGTTTTGAAAGAATCGGACGAGGATTCGAACAGCGGGTCGGAAAGTGCCTCTGGAAGTGGAGGAGAAGCTGACGAGGCTGCTGACGCTGGAAGCGATTAGAAATTTAACAAAATCATAAAACAATTGGAATTTCCTGGCCATCGAATTCTCAATCCTTTCAATGGAACAACATTTTCATTGATTCTTCAACGAGAATTGCAGATAGGTATTTCGAGAACATGTGTAAAGAGAACGAAAAGGAAACAAATATTTTTAAAAACTTATTTTCTTCGACGTAGATTACAATACTATAAACTTTGTCGGAGGGAACTGTTTTTGAATGTGAGGATTGTGTCAATGTAACGGGAATTACGAAAAGCCAAAACGAAGTATGTCCCGTATAAATAAAATTTTGGAAGTAAGGCCATGATCTTCGTAATTTTTTTCCTTCCAAATCAATAATCCATTAAAAAGAAAGTTTTTCCTCACGTCGCTATACAGATGACAAACAAGATCAATAGAGTATATAGTTTTTCTTTTATTGCTCTTAATCGTAAACGTTACAGTCATCAATTGCCTCTTAAACCTTACGAAACTAGGGATAGAAATACTCGTGGTTTTCTCATTCGTCTGTTCTTTCTCCTTTTATCCTCTTTGTCGATTAGCCTTATTCGAACCACGGAAGCGAAGATTTTTATTTTTACAAATAGACTATCTTTAAAAAATATTCTAAACAATCCGTCCATGTTATCATCATTTAGCATCGTATTCGTCGCATAAATATTTGTCGTTAGATAATAATCCTGGTTGACGTTGAATCATTCGCAATCGCTAGCCAAGACTTGGCAGACAGTTCTCTAACAATTACAATTATTATTACAAACTCATTCGCAAAACGATTATCGCGAGAGAAAATCTCTTATTCTCGTAGATCATTGAACCTTCATTTTTACACGTTCATATTGCACTGTTTATTACACACCGCGTTCTTTACCGAACAACGAAAATCGCTAAAATTTTCTTTTTTCAAAAGTTAACAGAATTTCTTCGCTCTTCGAGAGACGGTTAACATTCGACGATTAAAAATGTATCCGATTAGATTTTTTTCTACTGTTACAATCCTTTAGACATAGCGCTCTTATTGCGATTTGCTTGAAAAGACAAATAAATCATGATTGCAATTTTGAGTTGATGGAAAAGAAAACATTTTTTATGATCACGTGCTCATGCAGTTTTTTTTTTAAGATATTTTGGTTCATGCGAAAGAATTAATGATTTTCAAAAACCCTCGAGACGTTAAATAAGTGCGATGGATAATAACTTCATCGAGTACATAATCGTTTTGGTCACTCACATGAAATGTAATTTATGCATAAACTCTTGGTAACATGTAGAGTAGTAATGGTCAAAAAATGCAAGCCTAGATCCGTGCGACGGACCGTGAATCTTATTGCTAAAACCTATCGATAACAATAGTACAATATCTTTGTATATTTATATATATTTATATGCATATATTCGTAGATAATTATGTATATAATCCCCTGTACGCGTATAATTCTCTCGTGGAACTTAAGTAATAATCGCATCAAGTTAGCCTAAGGGTTCGTTGACAGGGGGAGGGTAGAGAGAAATGGAGCGAGATAAATTCAGGCTTAATAAATAATATTTTACGCGCCAGGAAAAGAAGACAGAGGGGAAGACAGAGAGGTTCGCGAAAAAGGGAAAAATCTCACTTCCATAAATAATAAATAAATATAAATCGCAGTGCGTCAATGGCAATTATTCGTAATTGCGAAATTTCTGGCATTATTCTTTTTTATTTTCGTGTTCATTATCAATTTTGAGTTTTTTTTTCTTATTCACCGCACTGATGATAAGGGAGAGAACAAGAGAAAGAGAGAGATAGATGATTGATTTGTGATGACGTCGAACAAGACGTTGCACCGTTGAGAAGGCAGTGCTCGAAAATGTTCATAATAGTTGTAATACAATATATCTTATAATAATAATA
This sequence comes from Campoplex capitator, assembly GCA_037576405.1. Taxonomy (NCBI): domain Eukaryota; kingdom Metazoa; phylum Arthropoda; class Insecta; order Hymenoptera; family Ichneumonidae; genus Campoplex; species Campoplex capitator. The sequence goes on from JARBWI010000003.1 coordinate 7,897,748, forward strand.
TTATTTATATAAAAAAAAATATCAATAGCTCGACGCTTATTGAAACATTACAATCATTTGTTTCGGTGTATAAACCACAATTTACTCCGACTTTTCTCGACCGTCAATTGTCACTCTAGAGACTCTTATGTCACAGTTACTAAACGACGAAAATCGGAGTATATTATATAAAAGAAATTTGCGTTTAATCCTCGTGAGACGGAGGATAAAAAATTAATTGTAATATTATAATAATAATAATAATAATAATAATAATAATAATAATAATAATAATAATAATAATGGAGGAACGGCGGTTAACGCAAATTCTATCACAATTCTGCGGTGGATACGAGAACTTGGGAAAACGTGAATAATCGGGCCGTGAGAGAGAGAAAAGAAAATCGCAACTGAATCAAACGTGACTGAGAATATATTATCGTCAGGAAATTCAACTTTTGCAGGATTTGTTTTTCCGGTTTTTTCTTTTTACGCAGTTAAGCACGTGTTTTCGTCATTTCACAATGGTAGAATATTTTGAACGTCATTAATAATGCGGAGACTGAAGATTTTTTATTTTTGCTTGATTACTTTGGTAAATTTTGAATCTTTCTCTTCGTTAATCTCGATAAAAAATGCTACGTTTTTTTAAATTGTTCCATTTTTTTTTTAACGACTGGAGAATCGGAATTTTCTCTTGTTTCTTGATGTCAGTTCGTTTGTTATAAAATGAGAACGATCTCGAATCCACGAGTTGTGCAGTAAATCCAGAAGATTTTTTATTGCTTCTTTTCATTAAGTCGCGTTGAAATAAACACGAAATGTTGAACAATTTCCTTGTCGATTGGCGAAACTTTGATGTTCCTTTAAATTTCCCGGAGAAAACAAAACTCGTTCTGGCAGTGTTTTCAAAGTTTCTCATTTATTTACAAATTGCTTGCTTTTGATTCTCGTCTCGTGAGCTTCGAAAATGCAAACAGTTAATTGTCTTTGTAGCTGGCTCTTGCGTCTATCTTGTCTACGTTTTTTCCTCGTTTTTTCTTCGATATCCACCGCGAGGCTCGTCATAGGTCAGTCTCGAGCACCCTCGGGGCAACGATTTCTCAGCAAGCCTGTAAAATGACAAAGAAAAACAACGAATTAACATTTACGATATGCACAGAGGGCAGAATTAAGAAAATACGAAATTCGTTGACGATTATCGTGAATTATAAAGGTCGTGATATCACCGGATGAATGTATAAATACGCAATTATTGTGAATAAATTCGAGCCAGTTGTCTGACTCGAAAAGTTCATCAAAAAATAAAAATTGGCAAGTTCCTTACGAAAATGCTTCAATTCAAAAGTCTCACACGAAAAAAAAAAAAAAAAAAATCAGATTCGTCAGAGATGCTCACGCATTAATGGCACCCTTTTACTTCACGTTTGATTATGCTTAGGATTGAATCGTTTTGCATGATCTTTTGTTGATTTATTTTGTGGAGACTCATGAGGCTGGGGATATTAATCCGGAACGTTATTGGGCACAATCCGTACGTCCATGGCACGACCGACAACGGTACATATATCTCTTTCTCTGTTTTGCTCTCAAGGAAGAGAAGCAAAGGATAAGAGAAGAGAGAAAAACGGAGCATCGGGAGAGTTACAACGAGTGAAGAAGAACGAGACGATGTATTTCGTCGGAGAAAAATACCGAAGGATTTTGAGATGGACTCTCTGCCCGTTTCAACGAGAGACCATGGAACGACCCTGCGAGATGTTTTTTTATTCTCCCTTTTTACTTATTTCTTTTTCGTCGTCTTTTTCTTCTCTTCTTCTTCTTCATCGTCCGTGCTTTCGGAGCGTGGATATTCGCCGACCTTCCACTCCCTTTAACTCGTCGTGCTGTTGAACGTTTTTATTCCAGGTGTGCTTTTGGCCTCGCTCGACTATACTACTACATTACTACCAATAGTATATGCAATACTCGCCCCCATGAGTCTCCGTCTCTACTTATTCTCTTTCTCTTCTTTTCCCCTTGGTCCAGCAATGGTTACCGATTTTATCGAGGATGAACGCGAGTCCAGTCACGACTGAACAGTCTCTCTTTCTCTCTTACTCTCCTTCTCTCTCTCTCTCTCTTGTGCTCTCGTCCCATGCGGGATAAACTTGTTTATTTTCCACCTGAGACTCGCGACAGAAAAGATTCGTTCCACTTTTCAATTTATCTATACGTATGTGCATATAGAAGGTGTCCTATCACCGATTATAATCGCTATAAGCTTACGTCCAGAGCCGTCGACCTACGAGTTGGAGCCATTTATACCGTTTCTTAATCGGACCCGCTCCCGATAAGTAACTCATTAAACCAAAATTACGAGGCCACTCTCTTTCTCAATGCACATTTTCCAAACGGTGCTGAGACGGGACAGAACAAATGTAAAAAGTACTCTTATCTTCAAAATTTCATCCGCTACTCAATCCTGTTAAAATCTGGTGCGACGTTTCGGACACCCTGTACAGCCCATATTGCATGTGCTCGTATCTCGTCAATGGCTCATTTGGGAGAAAAATGGCTGAGGACTTTTCTCTTGAAAATTTCATTCTCTATTCGATTCTACAAAAAATCAGTGCGACTTTTGGGACACCCTGTATATTCGGTACTGCATGTGCTCGTATCTCGTCAATGGCTTATTTGGGAGAAAAATGGCTGAGGACTTTTCTCTTCGGAATTCCGTTCTCCATTCGATTCTGCAAAGTTCCGAGGTGACTTTTGGGACACCCTGTATATTTGATATTGCGTGTGCTCGTATCTCGTCAATGGCTTATTTGAGAGAAAAATGGCTGAGGACTTTTCTCTTCGGAATTTAATTCTCCATTCGATTCTGCAAAGATCCGAGGTGACTTTTGGGACACCCTTTACACGAAAAGTGCGGGATGTAGGGAGTAGATTGAGAGAGATTGTTGAAATGTTCGAGTACGCCAACTACCGGAGTTCTCGAGGGTCCGACATGCGGACGAATGATTCGAGTTGCTTGAAACGTTGTCTTTCTCCGCGAGGATAGGATGCTGGCACAAGAGAGAAAAAAAAAGAAAGACGCTGGCGCAAGAAAAGGAAGAAGACGACCACGAGAAAGAAAGAAGTGAAAAAATAAGCATAAAAAAGGAAGATATTCGAGTCATCGAACAGCCGGCAGGCAATAATAGAACCCCAGCAGCGAGGCAGAAGCGAAAATACAGACGATGCGGAAGCGCAACGATCGAGCTTCAACAAGGGACTCACTTGTGATACTCCCCGAACGGCTCCCTCGCCAAAAAGTAAATAAACTCGCAATCGTACGACATACTAATACGATACGAAAGTTCTTAAACCTTTTACAAGTGAATTTTTTGTTCTCCGAACACTTTACAGCTGATGTTAAAAATGGACCAGTATCTTATTTCCAATTCGTTCGTCATATCGTTGACACCGAACAAATATTAGCACAGGAATCATGAAATTTCGGCATTACTCGTTGTTGTTTATATACATTCGTAGTGTCGAACACGCCAGTACAAGTTGAAAGAACGAATGAGAGTGGTAAGAAAAGAGAGAAAGATAAAAGTGAAAGAACCAGAGTGAGAGCGCGTGCAACACACTCGGACAACCAAAAAACTGGTTTTGCGTTTACACACACATCCAAAGACCTCGTATTCTTTCTTTATTCCTTTTTTTTTTCTCATTTTCCCATATACACATTCATCCACCTCGCTTAAACTCTGTTTCGCAGACTCTTTGTTTCGTGTCGAACGACACACCGTTTCGTAGCCCGCGATCTGTTGGTGCATACAGGGTGTCTGAAGGATCAAATCGAGCAGTTGCAGGCGAAGACAGATTGTGACATTTTAAAGAGAAAAGTCCCGAAGCTTTTAGTTCTCAAACACACCGTTGCGTAGACATTTATTTTTTCATCATTGAAAATGCACCGAGTTTGTTTCATTCATGAAACAAATCTCCTCCTCATTCGACAATTAAAATCACTTGAAACTTAAAAAAAAAAAAACAATCTTTCGTAGAATATATTATTAAAAAAATAGTGCAAGAATAACGAACGAGTTGAAAATCTCGAGGCAATTAGAGCGACGTAAAGCCTGCTTGTAAAGGTGTGCTAACCGGGTCTCTCGTTATAAACGATTCTAAATAATGCGATTCATGACGTGAGAACTTGGCTCTTTCCGAGTACACCGGGGACAAAAACGAGTGAGAAGAAAAATAAGAAAATGGAGCTAAAGACACGTGTGTGCTGGGTTCATGAATTGCCGATTAATCAAAAGAGGTCGTGGCCGTTGGTTAAACGAATGATAAATTATTCAGCGAGGCCAAAATGACCGAACGATCAGAAACAATATTATAGAATGGAAAAAAAAAAAAAACAAAAAAAACAAACCAGGATTCAAAGAATTTCAAAATGTATTGGTCAAACGTAATTTTGAGATTGTTTTTTTACTCGAGAAAAAGACAATCGTAACGTGGAAGTTTCGCATGACCTCGATGAACGGTTGAACGAATTGACCTTCGTATATGGATGGTCATAAGCATTGCCTTGCCAATGAGAAAACGAGACAAACGCGAGGGTCGATGTGTCACGGGTCAATCGAAACGACGCCGGCGCTCGAATGAACCACGATGAAAATAAAGAAAGACAGAAACCAAGAAACAGAATAAGAAGAAAGAGAGAGAGAGAGAGAGAGACATAGAAAGAAAGAGAAGAGGCCAGCTTTTTTGTTGTGGTGTCGATGTGCATATGGAATGCGCTCCACTTTGCGAGTCTCTTATCATTAATGGCTATCTTTCTCGCCTCGATTCCTCGGCGTCTCGCCTTTTCATACGTCTTTCTTCGTGTGTTCGCGGTCTACATAAAGGCAGTTTAGAACGCGCCCGCGTTACACCCGATGCTTCCTATCTTCAAGAGCATGTACGTATATTCTCATTCTCTCCTTTCGTTACACGTACAGTAAAAGCATGTCAGTTTTTTATTTTTATTTTTATTTATTTTTTTTCATGAGAATACGTTTTTTGCCCGCGAGATTCTACTGTTACAAGATTTAAATGCTTCAAGGTAGTGCACGAAAGAGACATTTATATACGGTGTCCGGAGAATCCAAGGTCAGCGAGGATATTCTCAGCGAAAAATCTTCGAACATCATTATTTTCTTTCCAAATCGTTCCTCACTTTATTCCCGAGTTGTAAATTCTTAACGATTTGCCAATGGCCAGGCTCGGAATACGACTCGACTCACAGCATTCTCTCGCGACTATTATCGTCAACGATTCGTCGGATTGAAAAATAGCTAAGAACTTTTTTCCTCGGTATAGTCCATCGTCGATCCGAGTTCTTGGACACCCCGAGTGCAGATCCTATAATAAGTAACACATTAGATTGTGCACCTAGCACGTTGTATGAATTGCGCGTGTTACATCCGGGCACGTGGGAAGCTTTGGTGCTTGTCGTCTCCGTACAACGATAAGAGACCATATAACGCAACAAGTTTTTATATACGTATATATGTGTATACCTGCTCAAGTGCCCACGATGCGTAACAATATTTCACGTTCTGAGAGAACGATTGAACGTATACGTGCGTGCGCGCGAGCCTCGAGTTCAGCCACGTGACAAATGTTGCCGTTTCGAGTTGAAAATTCATTCACTTTGTTGAATCAATTACTTTTTATGTGTTTTTTTTTTCCACTCGATTCATCAATTTTTCGTTTAGTCGAATGAAAATTTGTGCATTTTTTTGCATCTAATTGTTCGACCACGAATATGATGAATCGAATGTTTAATTTTATTTTTCTATTCACATAAGATCGAAGACGCCAGGAATAGGATGAATTTCGATAGGATTTACCGATCGAAACGAGTTTTCTTTAGTTCGAACCCAAAAATTGATAGAAAAATGGTTTTTTTTCTTAAGCCAAAAAATCTTAGTCTTCGTCGAGGCTGATTTTTACGAAATCCATTATTTTCAAAATGGTTTAAGCTTCAATCGTAAAGTCGGGATTTCATCCAACTTATTTTCCTTCTTTTACTTATTAATAACAAACAATGATATGAAAAAAAAAAAAAAAAAACCAATAAACATCGATGAAGATTAAATGCAAAAGCTTTTTTTTTTTTCAATTCTCAGAGAAATCGGTTTCGAGAATGACATTTTGGGGAAAAAAAAAAGGTTTTCCAAACCTTTGTTATCAGGGGGGGGCGACATTACGGAAAAAAATATTGAAAAATCAATTTTCTCGACGCCCTCCAAACAAATGTGACGTCTCGATGAGTAATTAATTTGGAAAACTAAAAAAAAAAAATTACCTTAACACCGAATGATGCCTCGTATCCACCCTTGCCCTGCATCTGAGTCTGTATGACGGACAAGTGAGCGCTGGCCATGTCAGCAAGATCGCCACCTCCGATGTGGCCGGTGTGTTGAAAATTCGTGGGTGCGCCGATCATGCTACGATCTATCCTGAGCCTCTGTTGCTGCGGTCTTTGTCTTTTGTTTCGAGCTCCTGGGCCTTGTTGGGCCAGACAACACGTGAACCACTGAACCCATACTTCACCGTTGCTCGTCATTATATATGTGTATGCATATATAAATGTACTTTTTTTTTTTTATCGATCTTTATTGTCACGAATCGATTTTTTGGCACTCAAAGCTTCGATCTTCGTCTGGTAGGAACGTCCTGAGATCGTCGAGATCTGCGAACACATGATCGTCCTTAATTAACACATTTTTTTTCATATCTCCCATGTACAAAAACAAAGAAACAAAAATTCTATTTTTATCGAACGTTCCACGTGTATGTATAAATATATATGTATAACGACGAGAGAAAAAGATGTTGTGAGCAGAAGAGGACAAAAAAGCAGAACAAAACGAACGGTTAACGAGGCGGGAAACAATGAGACAAGAAAATGCAGTAGCAATGTCATAAGAAAAGCAAGCAAACGAGGCCGTAATCCCTCGGATCATAACACGGGCTCGCGCATTAATATCGTTGCTGTTATTATTATCGTACAATTATTATGCAAAGTACACGAATCGTGTGCGTAACGAGTGTGAACTATTATCTTGTTTAGTCGCCAATTAAATAAACACTGTAACGGAGTCGTGATTGTTGTTGTATGGACGTAAAATGAAACAAAAAAATATGTATTTTCTTATTATTCGTAACGAGAAGTAATTTTTTGTGTTCAGTCATACGAATTAAAAATTTTAGTAGCATAATCGAGGTAAATACTCCGGTATATGGGAGTGCAATCATTTCTTTCTTTTTTTCTTTCACACTTGAAGCATTTTCAAGGGGAATTGTCTCGCAGGATTACTCAATCGCTCGGAGTCGTAAAGTCGTTGACCGTGCGGAGGTGGACAAGAAAAACAATTATTGTCCACTTTCGAATTTACACGTTACGGGGGATAGAAGTTACGTTTGGCGGATCGTTTGTTTGTTTGTTTGTTTTTCAACGAGCCCGCCAATGTCTGGAAACCGCGGTGGTGTATTCGCGTGTATGTTTATAACGTAAATCTTTGTCCCGGTGGCCGTCTCTCTCTCTCGAGGTTTCTGACCCTCCCGGAGAGAGACGACGAGAGCAAAACACAGCGGCACACGCTCGCTTGTTCATTCGCTCGGGCGAACCAGCGCGGAAGTGTCTCTTCGCGTTCTCGTCCTGTTGCTGCTGCTGCTGCTGCTGCTCCCAACAACGGGCTCTCGTCGCATTTACCTTCACGAAATAGTATACAGGGTGGGTCCGAAACGAAGAAATCTCATATACAGAATCAAACTTGGAAATAATTCCAAGTGCAAAAAATTTCCATTGTTTTTTATGATTTGCTGAGTACAAAAAAATTTCATTGACTTGACACGACTTGAAACTTCTTTCATCAAACTTCACCGAGGGCAGGATTTTTTTAAAAAAACTCAAACGTCCTGACAAAGCAAACGAATTCATTCCTTTCGATACAGAAATTATTTTGCGGAGATTTTTTTTTTTCTGTCAAATCATAATCGATTGATGAATCAATTTTTCGAATTTTTGTCTCTCTCATTAACCAGTTAACTGGTAAGCGAGTGAATCGATTCCCGTGCCAAAACTGGTACGATCGAGTACGCTACGAAAATCATCATAACTGTTCTTGATATTAGACAGCAAACTGTACAAAATATTTCATCACAGGATTGCCAGTTCTATATTTGTATTTTTTTCTAATTGCTCATTTTTTAAAATTCAAAATGCCTCATTTGCGTTCGCAAGCACGTAAAAGTTTAAGATCTCTTTCCCCTGAAATGACAGATTCTGATGATACAGATTTTTGCCATACAAGTGCAATGTTAGGGAAAAAAACCCAAGAACTATATATCAACCGGACGATATTTCTTATTCTTCGGAATCTTTCCACGATTTATCGAATAGCGACAACAATGAATGGTTTATGGAAGACGTTCATAATGATTCTGATGGTTCGGCAGTTTCTGCTAATGATTACAGTCACCAGCTAATAGCGGAGGTATTTTGTTGTACATAATGTATCATCGAAATTGAATAATCATTCACATTTCAGTCCGCCTTATTGGATCCACCATTCCGAATTTTCGAAATTATACTTCAGATTCGGATTCAGCGGCCCAAAAAACCTTCGGATACCAAGTTTCATCGAAATTCATCTAAATTTGAAAAAAACGCACATATGCGTCCTTACCAGTTAACTGGTTAACTCTCTGGAAATGATGAAAATTCGTCTGTTACTAATAACGAGAAATCAAACTTCAAACTCACCAGACATCTTATAATTATGATATATTCTTCGATCGACTTTGATTTTTCTGCTTCGATAAAAAGATCCTCGTTAAAATTAGACAAAGTGCCAACGTTTACAGCTAACGTGTGTTTTTCCTATTTATAATATAGCAAGTTGCTCCTCCCTCTCTCGGCATCTTTCTCCTTGATGAGCCATTTAATCGTTTTCACTGTACGGTACAGACCTATTTCGTTCGTAATTAATTTTAATTGAGTATACGACGTGAATCACTGAACCGCAACGAGAAGCCTCGACGTATAGCAGCGTGCGTTATCCAGTGTGAACCTTCATCGATGCAAGAGACACAGATCCCTCCCCTCCCCCTCTTCTCCTCGCTTCTAAACAGACTCTTTCCATTAGGACAAAATTTATTCCATGCTACTGTCGACGTTTATTCGAAATAGTTGTCTTTTAACATCGACTGTGGCACTGGTGCGTGTCGGTAATGAGCCTTCCAGCTGTTGCTCGAACGTCTCGTTTCCACATAAACAAAGTGTTATTATATCCACTGCGATTTATTTGACGAAACGACTTTATCGAACATCTATAAAATTCATTGAAATAAAATCGTTGATAAATTCAACGAAATTGGTGAATCAAATATTTTCATTCAAAGATTCAAATTAATTATGAGAAAACGTAGAAAAAAAAAATACTTCGCACCAATTCTCTTAGCTGTTGCTGCATTAAACTGGATTATATTTTTATAAATTTGTCGAGTTAACGTCGCCAATTCATTTACTGCTTTCGTGGAAGAAGAATTTTTTTTTTCTTGATGATAAAAAGGAACAGATCTCTCTGGTTATTCAACTATTGATTGATGAAAAAAAAAAACAGACTCGTGGGTTCTGGAAATACGTATAGCACCATGACACAATAATGCCTCAAGGCATCGCTGGCTCTATGATATTGCATGAATATAGACACGTCAATGATCTACATAAATATAAAACGTAATATGTTTATATTGAGTCTGAATATGTAATAATAACGTGGCTCTCATATGGGTTGTACGAGAACGACTCAGAAAAAGGCATAATTGATGGTTCCTCAATCTTCATTCGTGAAACGCGTTACTTATGATAAATGGCTTTCGGACAGAATTCTCTTACGTCAGATAAAATCTCTTTTCTCTTTTCGTAATATCTGATTATCGATGAGATTTTTCGAAAAAATAAATAAACAAACTAACAATTCAGAAATGCATAAACAATTCGAAGATCAATGGAGAAAAAAATGTCGTTCGGAGCGTTTTGAGATCGTAAAAAAAATGAAATTGGACAATTCGAATTTCTACTCATATACGAGTCAAAAAGGAAAGTTCCACTCGGCGAAACAACGAAGATATAATTATTCGATACGATTGAATTTCGCGATAATAAAAAAATTAACTGTGAAGAAGCTTTAGAATAATGCTTGCGAGCAAGCATTTTCGAGTTGACGATATTGACGATACTCGAAAAGTTCGAAGATAATTCCAAGCTCCCTGAATTTATCGAAACAAAATTTTCGGTAAATAGCAGGGCGGAAGTAAGAATTGTCGTTTTATTGGATTCGAGCACCCCTCGCTCCAGTATGTGACTCACCGCTCGTACACTGCTGCTCGGATAAGCTGTTTTAGGCTGTACGAAAGAAGGAGGGAAGGCTCACTTAACTCATGACTGTGAACGAGAGAAATTTCAAGGTTCCTTTCTTCCAAACACGGTGATTGCAAGAGCGAGAGAGAGAGATGAAGGAAGGGGGAGGGGGGGGGGGAAGAAGAATAAACTAAACAGAATTTAGATCCGTAAGGGAGTCCAACGTGCGACAATCTTTGGTGCACCGACCTCGAGAATTCTTCAAGGAAAGGTCGTGTGCTCATACACGTATACACACACACACGTCCACAGAACGTCTATAATTAAAAGTCGTAGATTATTAAGAGTTGCATTAACGCGTGCCACACACGCCGTACGAGTCTCGAGCTATTTTCGTCCGAGCTCTCTTTATTCTACAAATTTTCCTTCTTTTTTTTCGCATACGTACAAGAACGTAGGTATATATACGTAAATATGCGTAAACTCGTGAGAAGAAAATTCGTCGAAGAAACGAGTATTTTGTTGTTGAAAAAAAAATCGAAACGAGCAGAAACAAAAAAAAATGAACAGTGCAACGCAGTGTCGAATGAAGCGACGATGTGAATCGCTGTCGACCGGATGTCTCCACACCGGACACCTAGGAATGTCAAAAGTTTACACACAACGATATAGACACGAATGCTATAAAATTCTTCTTGGTCTATGGGCCTCGTTGCACATTTCAAGGGAACAGTCACTCGGGCAAGAAAAAAAATAGTGCAGAATTAGCACGAGCTTGAGATATTTGTCGCCGAAGTGTAAAAATGGAGGAGGATTTTTGAGGTTGCTACGACTTGAAAACCGTTGAGAGTGAACTTAAACTCTGATGGGGCACTCGAGACGTAAAATTCGACCTCCGGTATACTCTCTCCTCTCGGGGGGGGACTCCCGACGAATGATAGATATATACGAAGGAAGCGCGAAGAAAACGTGCTGCTCGCGAAGAAGCTACAGAGGGAGAGAGCGGGCTGTTTTGCACATCACGATTCAGTGATTCTCAATCACGCAATGATAGAAAAATAAAAGATGAAAAAACTGTCGTCGTTCCGATTGGGATATTCGAAAAGTTTGAATTTCGAAGAGTCTCACAAATTCACAGAAGCTTTTATGGATCCGGTTGAACTAGTTGTGGAATAAACGAATTATCTATTTTCTGGTCGTAATAAAAAACAATGGAGAGAAAAATAAAATGAGAAAAATCGCGAGGGCTCGGATTACGAAGAGTCGATAAGTCTGAACGTCGCCGCCACATCGCTGAGGCTCGTAAAGACAGTGAAAACGGCGCCTCGGGGGCGTCTTACCCGCAGGGATATGAGAAGCTCGTATTCGTCAATTGTTTGTCTTTCGAACAGAACAAATGTACGAGACGGACAAGAATCTTATGTGTCACCGTTTATGTCTATTATGGGAAAAGAGAATAAGAGAAGAAAGCGTGACGAAAATCAAGACTACGCTTTTTATCTTCTCTCGTACTTTTCAACCCTTCTTCGAGTCTATTTCGCCTTTGGGGTGTCGCCAAAATTGTACTCAGGCATCCGAAGGATATAGGTTGGTAACTGGACTGAGAAAAAAAATAACGATCCGACTAAATGCGATTTTTTTTTAACGAAAAATTAAGTTTTGAATAAACTGAATCGCCGAATGATTTTTTTTTTTCGAACAACTACGATTCGTTTGATTACACGTTACTTTTCGATTTAATTCGATCAAATATTTATTCGTATCACAACGACAAAATTGACCGATTTTATTCAATCGTTAGGATAAACTAATGGATTTGTTTATTAGAATAATTATTTGTTGCATCAACATGAATTTTTCCGGCTGCACCAAAGTTTTGTTGGCCCGGCCATCGTCCTGTTTTCTAATCCATAAACTATTCGGACCTTTGAAATATTTTGACGCCTACTGAAAATGCATGACGCTGAAGTTTGCAACGTTGGAGTCCAACGAAATGATCTAAAAAAACTCTCCAGTAATTTCAGTAATTATCCAATTTTGTTCCCTGCCGAATTTGCAATTCGTAGTTTTTTAAATCTACACCAATGATTCGTGAAATGAAAAATTATTGCATTACAAACGATTTTTTTTCGTTCATTTCGTTGGACTCCAACGTTGCAAACTTCAGCGTCGTGAAAATGCAATTTTTGTTTAAACTTTTAAATATTTCGTTGAATACGTTTAAAAAAATATTTTGACTACTCAACAAAATATTTTATCGGTCTCAACAAAGTTTTGCTGTAATATTCGAAATTTTGTTGACTGAAAAAAAAAAAAAATTGTTGAATACGTGCAACAAAATGTTTTAATATTTCAACAAAATTTCGTTTTCAGTGCAAATATCGAAGTGATTTTGATCGAAGGTAGCAAGTTGCAGTTGACATTTTTTTTTTTTTTTTCGTATAATCAACAAATATGTTCATAACGATGCGTCCAGGAAGGTAATGAATGAGGAAATTTAATCTCAGTATTGAAAAATGTATCGAGGCCCCATTGAGACGAGACGTAACTTCCGGGCCACCCTGTACATTCACAGAGACCAACTCGTTTTTTTTTTTCTATATTTTCTCCTTCTTCCAGAGCGGTTTTGTTTTTCTCGATGTTGTTTCTCTCTTTTTCTTCACTTCGTCAATATCTCTTTTCAATAAATCCGCAATTAATTTTATCTGCTATTTACACGTGTTATCAAAACATTGAAACGGACAAAACGAGGTCCAAAGAGAATTAAAAAGAAGGAGAAAACAAAAAATGATAACCGTTCTAGGTCCATGACTCAGTGGGTTTGTAGGCCAATCTCGAAGGAGCAGACAACGTCGTGTACGCTCCATCGATTCATCTCTATCCATTTCTCTCTCACTCTTTTCTATTATTTTTCTTCTCATTCTCTCTTCCTTTTCTTTCTCCATTTCTATACTTCCTTCGCGCTGATATACTTTCACTACGATACTAAATAATAATGAGGCACAGATTAATTTCTCATCGTGTGACTTACGAATGTCGCACAACGGGAATCTAGGCTCATCAATAAATTGGTGGGAATATGGACCACCAGGATTTTCTGCGTTTTTATTCAACCGTTTTTATTTCATTCGTACTATCGAGAGCAAACCGATAAAATTGGAAAATGGTAACGATCGAGTGTCAAAAATAATTTTTTTTTTTCTTCATCATCAAGTTTACAAATGAAAAAACGTCGAATAAAAATGAGGCTAGAAAAAATTAATTGAATTATTGAAAATAATTAAACCTTCTTACGATGAACGTTCGATTACGAGAGATACCAAAAGTGATTCGAATTAGCACCAATTTCTCGATGTATACCAACTGCAGAGTATAATATACGAGAGCGACAGCGCGGAAAAGCGCTTGCTTCTTTCACTTTCTTCCGTTCAGCTGCAACGAACACGGACAGATCTTGGTAAATATATATTTATGTATATCTATGAAGATTAAGAGGTTTTTTTTTTTCTAAATCTTACTCGCAGTTTGCCTGCGGTCTCTCGGTGTATAATTTCTCAATAATTTATTCCCGGAATAGTGCATCTTACCCGGTGAAATTTTCACCGCAACACGCTTAATAAAACGTGCAGTATTTTCGCTGAGAAAAAAAAGTTTGGCTGAAACAACTAAATTTTCGTTCAACTAAACCCATTTAGTTGATCGAAAAAACAACAGATAAATTTCGATTCTCCTCATAATTATGAGCACTGAATAAAGTACTTGGATTTTAGGATTTTCGAATATCTAGTTCCAAGTGCTGCTTAATTTTCGATTTTAAAAATCAAAATAGATACTTCCAGTTTCAAGGTGATTACCCGAGGGAGAAAAAAAAAAGTTGACGAAACCGCTTTTCCCAAAGCTTCTATTGCAAACACGAAAAATCTTTATTTCTTAATCGTCGTTTTCCGTATACCTGAATCGAATATTCCGCCACGTTGTGTTTCATTTGGTAAATATGTACGCAGACGATGATTCATAAGTTTTGGAGTTCCTAAAACTTGGGTGAGTATGTGTGGAAACGTCTCTCTCGACAAAAGGGAGTTTTCGCTGACGCTGGTCTTCGTAAAATCACAACGATGTAGAGAAAAGACAAACTCCTCGAATTTGTACGTACGTTGAATACATAAGTATTGAAAACTCACACGGAAGTACAGTGTTGAAAAAGCGACTCGTGATTTCAACAGAATTTGAAACATCGCCTGAAATCTTGAGAAAAAAAAAAGAAAGGAAAATCGTTCTCACTTTACACGTAGCAGCACCGTCGATTAAGGGAGTTCATCTGGTAATCGAATTAACAAACAGATATTGATTTAAAAATTTGAATACAATTATCAATATCAACTAGATCGCCTGTCAAAATTTCAGGTCCTTAGAATACTTTGTTTGAGAGAAATTAATAAAAACAGATTTCCCAATTTAACACGGTTCCCTATGCGTTTCTGTGGTTTTCCCGTCTGTAAACATGAAATTCGCAAGCATTGACAAACAGTTTCGTACGAAACTTTTATAAATTCTTAAAAAATATCTAAAAATCTTTTTACCACTTCACAAAATCGATTCGATACTTATGAGGTTAGGAATAAATTAATTTGTCTCGAAGAAGGAGGTTAAACTTTGGAGGTTAAACACACTAAACATACTGAGCCGACTACGCTAGTCGTGACAGTTTTGGGTTTTGACTTGCTCGGTACCAGATGAACTCCCTTAATTCATTAAAAACTGATTAAGGAAGTACAATTATGTCTTGGGAGTCAAGAAAGAGAGAGAGAGAGAGAGAGAGCTCGAATGAAAAATGAGCCATTCTGATTCGTGGTCGAATATTCATATTTGTCATTTTTCTTGATTTTAATCTGTAATAATCCTGGGAAGTAATTAGTTCACAAAAATAACAACTGACGAATTAATTTCTCAGTGACTCGTGAGTCGAAGAAAAGTGAGATTGGGTTTGCCGATCGCGTCAGCTGGCGACCATACCAGATCCGTCAGTGCTATTCCCTTTTAAACCGGAAATTGAAACGTTTTTTTCTGATATTACTGCTTCAACTACCCAATGGAGTATGATTTTTTGATTTTTTTTTTTTACAATATTCCTAATGTTGCAATTTAATTGCAGAAAAACCGAGACGATCAACCGAATCCAAAATTTGAAAATAGGCGAATCAAATATTTATCTGAATCATGAAAAATTCCGAGTCAGAATCTTTGATTTGACCTTGAGTGCATGATTCGTTGATGCCCAAGCAACGATTTATTGGGAGAGAGAAAGAAAAAGTGAAACTTTAGTCACCACAATTGCACGATTTACCAAACGCCGGACTGATGCGAAAAGATTTTTCGAGACACCCGATATCTCGAAAGATCGTTGAGCAGAGAGAGAGAGAGATACACACGAGAGAACACAGAAAAAATGCGAAAACATAATGGAAGAGTATAGAGCGGCGGCGTCTGATAATTATCGATGCGGAAATCGTAATCTTCTCCCGGCGGCACGAAACTCTCTCTCGAATGCGTCAAGTATAATTACAAATAAATCATAGCGCGATAAATATCTATCTTTATAGTTACCGATACAGACGTATACATTTATATATGTAAGCACGCATATAACACGGTTTAGAATAAATATCGACTCTCTATCTCTCTCTCTCTCTCTCTCTCTGCTTCTATATACACACACCGAAGTTAATAACCTTCGCACTTCCGTTTCGTTCGAACTTGAACTTGTGATTACATACGTAAGTTTCTACCTCTCCGTATATGTTATTAAACATGCACCATTCGAACCGTTTCGATTTCCAAGAAGCAGCCAGTCGGAGAGCAAAGAGTGCGAGGATCCTTTTCAACGTTCGTTATAAATACGATGAATGATAAATGAATGTTGGGAGTCTAACATCGAAAAATAAAAATCAAATTTAACGACGCATGCGAAGAGGACTCCGGGAGCTTCGACAACACAATGATATTGATGATCGATATTCAGCCGATGTACACACGCGTGTAATAAAACATTTTTTTTCTCTCTCTCTCTCTATTTGCTCTGCCCCTCCTCGAGGTTTCTCCACGCGTATATTTATGTGTTAAGGGAGTTCATCTGGTAATCAAATTAACAAACAGATATTGATCAAAAAATTTGAATACAGTTATCAATATCAACTAGATCACCTGTCAAAATTTCAGGTCCTTAGAATACTTTGTTTGAGAGAAATTAATAAAAACAGATTTCCCAATTTAACACGGTTCCTTATGCGTTTCTGTGGTTTTCCCGTCTGTAAACATTAAATTCGCAAGCATTGACAAACAGTTTCGTACGAAACTTTTATAAATGCTTAAAAAATATCTAAAAAATCTTTTTACCACTTCACAAAATCCATTCGATACTTATGAGGTTCGGAATAAATTAATTTATCTCGAAGAAGGAGGTTAAACTTTGGAGGTTAAACACACTAAACATACTGAGCCGACTACGCTAGTCGTGACAGTTTTGGGTTTTGACTTGCTCGGTACCAGATGAACTCCCTTAATTCGATTACGAAACAATTCGACATGTACCGTTCACGAATTCGCGAACTTTTTATCAGAATAATGTGTAAACACTCGATCGACACACAAGTATTAAAAAAAAAATGTAGAGTCAAGAGAGGATCGATTCGATTCTGACTTCTTGTTATATTGATACGAGTAAAATGTTCATTCACACGAATGTTTATCAGGGATTCATCCATGTATTCTATAACAATAAAAATGTCTATGAAAATCTCGTATTATTGGTATTCGTTGGGAGGATGGCATGGAATAAAAATAGTCAAATATGCGAGTGAAGAATTTAGGGTGAGGAGAGAAAGAAAGAGCAAGTTGAGTGAAACGCACGAGAGAAGAAAGACACAAAGACACACTCGGGAGAGTTGTTTGTCGAGCATCGTGTTTTGCCTTCTTCTGGGCAAAGTCTGTTAGTCTGCTGGGCAGTCGTTACCGCCTTTCACCGTTCCTTTGTTGCATGACCTTTACTTGGTGCGCAAGGCAATTCGATCGGATCTATATATATATGTGTATACGAAAAATATAAGATTTATACTCAAATCGTGTCTTTCACTCTTTAGCATTGCGCGATTCTACTTCGAACACACTTCGATTACGATAAACAACGCGGGTGAGTCAACTCGTCGAACTTTTTTATTTTTTTTTTTCCGTTCGAGCACACGTAAACAAGACGAGAGAGAGAGAGAGCATCGAAAATAACTTTCTTCGTATTGTGCGACGAAAAGAAAGGCAGGGGAGTAGTAAACGAGGAAAAAAAGAGTGAGAAACGTTGAAGAAGAAGAAGAATTATATTGAGATGAAAAAAATAAAAAAATAATATGTCAAAACAAGCAATGTGTCGCGGAATTATTGATTTTTGTTGCATATATATATATGCGAATACCGTGATACCGAACATGTAATGTAAATTCATGTATATCTGTATATTCGATTGAGGCCGCGACGAGGTTTAAGCGAGAGGAGACTTCCCCTCGCCATTTCTCTCAAATCTCCCTTGGCTCTTTCCCCTTTTTAGTCTCTTTACTTTCCTCCATGCTGTTTCTCCCCCTCTTTCATCCATTTACTCTTTTCCTCTCATCCAGTTCTTCCCGCTCGAAACGATCCTGTCGTGTATAATCTCCCTCTTCATATCTCTCTCCCTCTCGCTTTCAGTCGTTCTGTCTCAAAACCTTCATCTCTTTCTCTCCTTCAGGCTTTTTCTCCTTCTCTTTCGTTCGTCGCTTCTCTCTATCTCTCTCTTTGGCTCGATTTCTCTCTTTCCAAAAACCCCTAAATCTCCCCTACCGTGACCATCGAAACTTTGGTTAATTGATCCCTCACCCACGCATCTGATCCCTCGTACGCCTGAACCAGAGCGAGTAACAGGCAAAACCCTTCTTCCCTCAAAATATCGAGCGTTGTTCCTTCCTCGAGGGAAAACGAGGGTGAAAATATTATCATTATTATCGTTTCGTATATTCCCGTGTTTAAATAAATTCTGCTGAATTTAAAAATCCTTGAATATTGCATAACGAAAAACGAGAGAAAAAATAAAAATAAAAGTGTAATTATAAAGCTGGTAAGAATTTTGGAACAAGGCACACGCGGATTTATTGGATGAAAAAAAAAAATTGTCGGTTGGCGCGTGGCATTAGAGAGAGCCTCGCTACCGTCGGTGCAGGCTCGTTAGCTACGGCAAATATCACGGCTCGTCGACCCTTTCGTTAATTCACGAGCTCGAAACATTTGAAAAAGCAACTACTAGAGTCTCTGCGAGAATATGCACAAATGTGTGAGGTTTAGGGATGAAATAGAAAAGCTGATTCACACGAGCATTTCAGATGAGAAAAATATGCGAAAGGAGAAAAAAAAATATTCTTCTTGTTTCTCGGCCTTCAATCGTTTGCACTAAAAAAATAAATAAATCGAGATGGAAGGAAAACATTTTGTTCGAAGGCTCAACTTTGGAAACTAAAGAAAAATCTGTGCATTCGCTGTTTTTTTTTTGTTTTTTCATCCGACGTATTCGTGCCAACTTTTTTCAAAAGTCAACCATGAATCATTCGCGCACGCGATATATTTGTGTCTTTTTTTTCCTCTCGTGCGTCGAGTTTACCTCGAATTTTTCCAATTTAAAAATGATAAGTAAAAAAAAAAACTGAGAAAAAGATCGAGAAGCAGGACGAATTTGTTATCAGACCGCGAATTGATCCAGGATTCAGGTGGATCTTCGAGCTCTCACCTCGACCCTGTAGATTCTCACATTTTATTTTATTTTTTATTTTTTCCTCGAGGAGCTGAGAACGCGGTTCGGTGAATTTGGTTCGCGCCTCGCGAGATCTAGGACTCGTGCGGCTCGAGGCCGTTCTCTCTCTCTCTCCCTCTATTTTCTCTCGAGCATCGTCGTCGTCGTCGTTGGCCACGAGAATAGAGCCAGCCTAGTAATATCAGCCTTTTTATATACGAATATTTGCAACGCTTTATAGCGGGCAATGTGCCAATGCAGTGGATGAGTAACTCGAAAGATCGTCAAGTTTTTATAGATATAGACGTATTTCGTCTCGCGAAATTTCGTCGATACGCTTCTCATTTTTTTTTCATTATCTCGAGAAATAATAAAATCATCGCGTTGACGTTTATTATCGTTCTAAACTAAAATTATTTTTCAATTATATCTCCGTACTCATCACCATTTACGTTGATTCACGAAATTAATTTTACACTTGCTTTTCCACTGACAGATTTCAAAAAATAATTTCAAATCATTTTTTTTTCCTTATTACGTATCGAGATGAGTAAAAAAGCTCGATTTATCGTTTGTACGTTCATTTTTCTTCGTACGAAATTTCACATTTTCTTCGTCCTCGAATAACGGTTGATAAAAAATCTTGAAAATGGAGAAATTAAAAAAAAAAAAAAAAAAAACAAACAAAAACGTCGTATTTTCAATGCCTCGTTCATTCTCGTTCTCTGTTCGAATTCGCGAACACATATATGCCTGCAAGCCCAGCTTTATATTCGTGGATGAATCATCGCCCCGAAAATTCCTCGCTCTCCCGAACGACTCGAGGACGCCATGTACAAATTTATATATATGTATATATATTGTAGACGTAGAAACGCACCGTTAGGTCGGAAAACGAGACGAGAGACAAAAAGAGTTGAAGCCGAAGGGATAAACGGCGTTGGCATAGACAATAAGAACGGAAATCGTTCGATCGAAGCTATCGCGTTCGAATTCTCTGCTATTTATTTTCTATAAAAACCGAATTGAAGATTCTCTTTTATTTCTAATTCCATTTAATATACAATTATTCGATCCTGACTATTTTTTATCAGTCTATCAAATAAGATTGACATGGAATAATTCGAAAATCACGAGGAAAACGTCATTTACAGATACTTCCTTAAGGGAGTTCATCTGGTAATCGAATTAACAAACAGATATTGATTAAAAAATTTGAATACAGTTATCAATATCAACTAGATCACCTGTCAAAATTTCAGGTCCTTAGAATACTTTGTTTGAGAGAAATTAATAAAAACAGATTTCCCAATTTAACACTGTTCCTTATGCGTTTCTGTGGTTTTCCCGTCTGTAAACATGAAATTCGCAAGCATTGACAAACAGTTTCGTATGAAACTTTTATAAATGCTTAAAAAATATCTAAAAAATATCTAAAAAATCTTTTTACCACTTCACAAAATCCATTCGATACTTATGAGGTTCGGAATGAATTAATTTGTCTCGAAGAAGGAGGTTAAACTTTGGAGGTTAAACACACTAAACCTATTGAGCCGACTACGCTAGTCGTGACAGTTTTGGGTTTTGACTTGCTCGATGCCAGATGAACTCCCTTAAATTGAATTTCAAATGAATGGAAATTTAGGATAAAAAATGTAAATATTTCGTGCAGAATTGAAGCTCGAGTTATCAAAAAAGTCACCAGAAAAATTCTTTTCGTTATACGAATCTCTCAACTTTTGTGACAGTCTCAATTTTCGGCTTATTCGAATAAAGATTTTGCAAGAAAATTGCCTCGTTCAGTATCGTTGAAGCTTGGATATTTGGTTAAAAAAAAAAAAAACAAAAAAAAATAAATAAAAGTGTAACGCAACGACGGAACGCTTATTACCGTCGTGAATTATTTCAATGTCAAACGATAGACGCAGGAAGAGGACTGCAAGACGTGAATATTATATGGAGGCGAATAATAGGAGAAACCGGAAGTGGCCGTCGTGTTAACGATTGCCGGCTGAAGGAAGCACGTGTTAAAGTGACAGGAGTGGGGGAACAGAGAAAAAGAGTCTTATCTCGATTCTCGTTCGATTGAGAATGCATCATATAGACGGAGAGCTAGCCACGGAAAAAGAGTTGCAATTTATAGAGCAATGAAACTCCTCTAATCAGTGTGCCATACCATCGTTTTTAATTGATTCGGGAGCCTGGCCACTGTTCATCGGTGGGAATGAGCGTGGTATGGCCGCAACAGGGTTACAAAATCAATCGAAGGTGTTCAACTTATAGAGCACTGATTTTTGGTGTGGTACAACTAACTATGTTTCTAATTATAATACAATAAAGCCAGGCGTTTTGGTCAGGGGAAAAGTAGCGCCAGGTGACGTTCAAAGTGCGTAAAAAAGTGACCAAGTCGTCTATCGAATAACTCAGCAACAAATAAGAATATCAGAACACATTTTTTTTTTAATTCCGGGGTATTTCTTCTATCAAACACGACAAACACGATTTTTCGATCAAATCGCTAAAAAAAACAAATAGAAGGGCATAAATTCCACTTTTTTCGCTATATTTTGTTGTATCTTCATAGAAACATTATGGTTACTTTTGATGAATTTTTTTAGGAGGAAAATCAGTATGGATGGGATGTACAAAAAATCGTAATATTTATTACACATATTGTTGCTGAGATATTCGAACGAAAAGATCATGAAATACGCGCGGCGCGAAAGTGGTGCTATATATACTCGTTTCTCCAGGCCCGTTGCTCTCCCCCACTCTCTCGCGCGCTCGGCCGTTTTTCGTCATATTCAGCTCTATTTCTAACATGTTTTTCGGCGTTTTCACGCAAAACCAAGATAAAAGATTCGAAGTATGCGACTTCTACTTTCGAAATCGTTTTATTAAATTCAAATCGCATAATAGCCGTCGCATTCATGCCTGCCGGAAAATTGCATAGTAAAAAATTGAAATGGCCACAGATTGAAAACTATGCATCGGACAGTGCCTGCTCTTCGCACACATGAAGTTTACATTAATAACTAGTACTGGCCGGAGGATTTACGCTACAATTCAAAAAATGACCGAGTTATGAATTTTTGAAAAAACGGTTTTTTTTGCCGATTTTTTCGATTTTCTCCTAAACTAACGATCCGATTGAGTCGTTTGACCGCTCATTTTCTTTGTATTTTTATTTTCTACAATTTCTCTATTGATACCATCACGATTAGCGTAATAGTTTTCATTCTATAAACAAAAAACCAAAAAAACAGCGATTTTTCGCATGAAATTGTTAATAACAAAGCTGTTGGTTAAAATTTGGAATGAAAAACATGTTACTAGATTATATAGAGCTATTCTCCAAACAATGGCCCAGCCGGTTTTCCGATAACACTTATGTCATGGAAAAATTTATCTAGCTTGGCCTAGACGACTTCGTCACTTTTGTCGGAGCATGGCGGGGTGTTCAGCTAAATATTTTTGCCTGTCTTTTTGCACACACGTTTTTAAAGGTTAAATGTGAAGAAAGAGTTTTGTTGCAGCCCTCTATGAATGAAACGACTTCGTCACTTTTTTACGCACCTTGAACGTCACCTGGCGCTACTTTTCCCCTGACCAAAACGCCTGGCTTTATTGTATTATAATTAGAAACATAGTTAGTTGTACCACACCAAAAATCAGTGCTCTATAAGTTGAACACCTTCGATTGATTTTGTAACCCTGTTGCGGCCATACCACGCTCATTCCCACCGATGAACAGCTGCCAGGCTCCCAGAACAATTAATAACGATGGTATGGCACACTGATTCGAGGAGTTTCATTGCTCTATAAATTGCAACTCTTTTTCCGTGGCTAGCTCTTAGACTAATAGCTCTTGGCACTACGCGAACATCATTTTTTTTCTCAATATTATTGTTACTCATCTCAGCACGAGACTGCTGCTGCCGCTGCTGCTTTGCTCGACTCTGTTATGGTGTAAGCGCAGCCCCAACTAACGTTGGAAGTTTGCCAGCGGTTAGACGTGGTTAACGAACTCTACGGAATCAAATCGATAGCTCAGGTCGTATGAAGTTAAAATTTCTGATATACACGTGTGTATTTTATACATTATATTATCATGAGAAATCTTTCAGATTAAAAACAATACGAAAACGATTCGAGTTTTTTTTTTTCATTGAAACTCGATTAATCGTTCAATCGATCTGTCATTATTTTCTTTTTTCATTTTCGAAGCGACAGTCTTTCACCGGGATAAAATTACACAGATTAAAATCTATCAGCGGTAGGGAACAAATAATATGTGTACACTGCAAGAATAATTTTGGCGAGAGTCAATCTGATCGGTGAGGTAAACGAACTTATTTTTTTTTTTTTGCCAAGAAAAATCGATCGAAATGTTTTAGCTTCGAGGAGTTCGGAATTTCAATGATTCGATGATTCGATGATTCGACAACGAAACTGATTTGACAAACTGCAATCGGTTCATTTGAAACGAAAAAAAAAAAACAAACAAAACAAAATCAGTTCAGCCAGAACGAAAAAAAAAAGTTGAAACAATAAAATTATGAACAAATCTATGAAAAAAAAAAAAATAATAACTCCATTCTCAGGAATATCTTCGAAGGATTGGGTTTTTGGACACAAAAAATTTTTTTTGTACAAACCCATCGACGCCATTGACCAACAGAGAATTGAATGATTAAACTGAAAGTAAATAAATTATAAGAAACTCGATAAATAGGTTCCGAGTGCCGGGAAAGATATACTAAAAAGAAAAAAGCAATATATCTGTCAAGTGTTTAACCTCATTTCTCGGAAAGACGAAAGTTTCTTGGTTTTCCTATATAGCTCTCCATACAATTCGCCGAGTTTACAAACTTTTCGTGGAAATCGTTGGTACGGTTCTCGTCGAACATTCGCGGTTAACGGATGAAAAAATTTGTATGTATTTGCGCGCGTCCGGCGAAATCGTAGAATTTCATTGCGTCGTCGAGAAAATTCTGACGATGAGAAAAATTTTCGTTGAAACTTGATAGGAGAGCAACATTTTTATCGATCTCGTGTTTGTATTGCGGGATTAAAGAAGCTGGAGGCGAGATAAAAAAAAAAAAAAGAAAGAAGAAGAATAAAGAAAAAAACATGTGTTTGTATCTGGTCGGGGCGTCAGCCGAGAAACGAACGAGCGGTAAACACCTGCTTCGAGTCTCGCGTATACATTTCTGTCCACTGAACATGTGGAGTTTTGAAAAAAAAAAGGCACTTCACGTCAAAAAAACTGGCCACAACGAAATTTGAGCGATTAATAATGCTCCGCGATGTCAGCCCCCCCCCCCCCCTCTCTAATTTTTCCGTATCGAGTCACCGAATTAACGAGGTGCGAATAATCGGGATAAGTGAACCGAATATTCGAGACCACCTCGTCGAACTTATTATGCGCGAAAGAATGAGAATGAAAAGTAAGTTTGGAAAAAAAAAAAAGGAGGAAAGAAACATCGTTCTACACGTTTTAGGTACCCTCGTTATTCGCGAGACGATACTTTCCCCCTCTCTCTGATTTTTTTCTTCAGAGCACGTATCAGTGGCCATTGTACAGGGTGTCCAAGGAATTGCATTAATTTTATTCGGCCTCGAATAGATCGAAAAAAACACGAAAAGAAAAGTGCTGATTCTTTTTTCAGTCGGAGATGCATCCTTCGTTCATTAATTTGTAGAGCAATTAATTTTACTGTCAGATGACTCGTATCATGGTGCTGGGATCAATCGAACAATTTCGTAAGGAAAAAAAAAAACTATTTTTCGAAACTTGAAGCGTGATTCAAACCGTTCGAACCGCACAACCGATGCGTCGGAATGAAAGATCTTCGAAAACTTTTTTTCGTGAAACTTTGGGACACTCCGTACACAGTAATTTGGCGGGATTCGTTAATCACTCGATCGCGCGCGAGAGCGTTCACAACTTTCAGACGACAAACGACAAAAAAAAAAAAGGGAGCCACAGCTCAACGCAAGGCAAGCAGCAGATGGCGATCACGAATACACGTGTACAATGCATACGCCACTGGAGTACGTGTACCGACATTTATATGTGGTATAATACTTTTGTAAGGGGCCCGACGCGACGTGGATTCGTTTTAATCGTTCGTATACATACGCGTTTGCCCCCCAGGACCGTTGAATTTCCCAGGCGACAATAATAAACCTACTCAATATGAGAAGCAGCACACGCGTCATATTTCGAAAAGGAGTTTTTCCAGTTTTATAACTTTTTGTTTACTTCAAAGTCACGTGAACATTTCAATATTAATTTAATTATCATTTAATATATTTCAATTGTACTTACTCGAAGCGTTGTCCAACGATCTATAAAACCGTTCGAACGCGTCAACGTCCGTGTTAAAAGCAAGTTTCCCACGTGACTCCCGATCTCTCGTGTATATTTGTACACAAACAGAGACACACGCGAACACACTGACACACAGACCTACACTCGCATATTTTATTTCAGGTACACTGGCTCGTTCGAAGTTTGAAAATAACCGGTCGCCCGCGATCGAAACTTTTGTTAATTCGTCGAGATGTAATCAAAAGTTTCACGTTTTATATTCGATTTCACAGCTCATCGGTTAACTTTCGTACAGCTTCCGTTACCTCGCTCGATTCGAGCGGTAGATTTGACTATGTTTGGCTCGCTGTGTCGGCGACAATTTTGAAAAATAAGAGTACTTCCTTCATCAACGCGAGAGAGCACGCAACTGAAATTTATATACACCGACTAATCTCACACTCCGAGAGACGCGCACGACTCTACGGTTACGGGAGAACTGAATAAATGGCACAGCGCAGCACGAGCGCACACCGCACACTACACGCGCGGGACGCTTAGTGTCGACTTTGACCATGTGGCGCTGCTGACTGCTCTTCTGCAGCAACCCGCAAGTTTGAGCGGACGAATACTCGAGCTTTTATTCAAATTTAAAACAAGGAAGAGAGCTACGAGAACAATTTTAAGTCTATTCACTATTTCTATGACACGTTTTCAGCAAGACAAACACCGAATACGTAATTCACGATTACGAAAAATCCAGAATAACTAGGAGCGATGAAAATATTGCTACAAAATGTCTCATGACAAATGTCAACGAATTTTCAGGGAGACAAAAGGAAAGGAGAGGGGAGGGGGTGGAGCGATACAAGACTTCCTCATTCGTGAACAATATTTACTTTCGTTGGGTTTAAAGGGTCGTTGTTTTTCGTCGTTCAGTTACATTGCTGCTAACGTTGCGACCACACGACTTTGCACTGGCGAGTCTTTTTGGTCGAGACTCCATGCCCTGTGAACCATGTTATTTGCGGTATCGCGGTGTCTTTTACGTATGTGGGTATATATATATATGTATATAATGAGTCACAGACGACTCCGTCCCGAGAAAGTAACCGTATCTATTCCAGGCTCCCGCCTCAAAACCAAACGCCGGATCGATGACGGCTAAATATTTACAGACTATCAAGCGAGAGTTAAGCAAGCGAACGCCTTGAGCAAGAGTATTCTCGCCAATCGCTTCCATCGATCTCGTTTTTTCGATCGAAACACTCACTGTTACTGATATCGACATTTTTTCAAATCGCTGGCGACACCTGATGGCCATTTTTGTCATTTGCAGATTTTTTCGCAGTAGTCTCTGGAACCTATAAATGCTCGTCTAGTTGCGCTGTAATTAAGGGGTTTCATGATTTTTTCGACCACGTTAACATCGTTATAATGAAATTTAAAAAAATTTAAATTTAAATTAAAAAAAAAAAATGTCGGATTAACAAATCGTGGCAGACAAAATGGTCGATTCATCGTAACTCTTGATATTTTTTTTTTCGGAACGTGTAAAATACGAGAAAATGGAAAAAACAAATGTTAAATACAATTTTTTGACTTGCAATCTTTGTTCTTACTTGATACGACACTCCAAAGTATTTCACAGAAATTTTCTATTTCATTTTTAAACATAGACGCGATTATTTTTGAAGCCCACAATCATGCGTGCAAAATTTGAGGTTGAGGTGAATCGAACATAACCGCGGAGAAAGGCGGAATCCCTGATTTGCGAAGCGTTTATTACTACACCCTCAAGTTTCAGATGGAAAAAAAAATCATCCAGTTTTGTTGGCAATATTTCCGCTAGCTTCATATTCGTATGAAGAATTCATATCTTCGATTTCGTAAGAAATAAATTCATCCTTGCGCGATAACGACGTCGAGAAAAACGATTAAAAACTCGACAATACAAGTTGTTGGAGCATTTTTGTTTACCCTGAATTTTATAGAGATACACGCTTTGATTTCGAGATAAGCACGTGTTCCTTCTGTTTATCTCAACACAATTAAACACGAAAATTCCAACCTAAAAAAAGCAATGACGAGTTTCGCGGAAGATTTTATTCTTTAACCTCACTTTTTCTCATAACCCCATGTGTCATCGGACACTATGAAAATTACGCGAAAATATTGTACAAATCCAATAATTCCGGACGCAAAAAGTTGCATCATTTTATGAAAATGTGTGGAATTCCCTCAATACATGAAAAAAAATATCCGGCCGAATTGCTAGAAAAAAAATGCGTCGGATGACCAATTAACCAGGTGAAAAAACTGGGATAAATCATTTTTCGATAGATAAAAATTCTCAGTCACTCTGACAACAACTTTAAAAGTTCAATGACGCGCGCGCCCTCGCGTTGGCTTTACCGTGTACATGGATGCATATATGAATTATCGGTATTCGAGAGAGAGAGAGAGAACACGGTGCATTATGTATCGCGGAACTCACGAGAGGCTTTCAACCGACGCGATGAACCCGAAAGCGGTTATAGAGAAAGAGCGTGTTTGTACAACATATAAAATCGATGAACTGCCGCACACGATTATAATAATGTAAATCTTTACACATAATTCTTTCGACATAAAATTCTCGTAACCTCAAAATCACCGTATTTTTTATATTCCGAACGAGGGAATCAATGTAACAAAAATTAAGTCCAACAGAATTATAATTTCAAGCAAGGTTTCACGTTCTCGGAGATCTTCACATCGATTTGATACAGAATTCTTTCTACATTCATATCTACATTGCAAAACCCTCCACGATCAGGAGTTGTTTAATCGAATATTAGAACCTGAGGTTAATACACGGATCCGTATTTTACATAATTCACGGGACTTCCGGGACAAAAGTATGAATTATAAATGTGCTGGAAAGGCGAAAACTCATTGAGACGAAAAGTTGATGCCAAAGTTATTTGTGTTAAAAGTAGGAGAAAGAAAACATTTGCTAAAATTAAGATAAAAACGCGTAGTATTTAGGGTAGAAATGTTTTGCAGTTTCTCTTTGTCACCGTCCACAATAAGAAAAGATATAGCAATAAAGGAGATTGCGTATGAAAGAGTAAAAGGGAGCAAAAAGCTTCGGCACTTTGGTTAGGCCATCAAAGCTTTTAGAGATCTCTCAGACCAAATTTTTGCTACTTTTTGTATTACTTTTCGGTTGTTCTTTTGACGACGGGCGTAAAAAATATATGAAGAAGAAAGATGTAAGCCGTAAACACTACTCGGCCATTATGATGATCCATTATACTCAAGGCTAGACTGGAAAATATATAAAAGACGCGAAATAAAGAATAAAGTTGGGATATATATATGTGTTCGCGGTAGAGATATTTAATGGCAAGCTTGTACCGACAGCTAGCGCCGTCGTGTGCCACTCGTTCGAACGAATGGGCCGAACGAACGTCGGTTATAAAAGAGGGAACGAGATTTACAATACACGACGGAAGGCTATATGAATGTGGAACAAACAACCCGGGAGCCCTAGTTTCTCAGGAGGATAACGGAGGTGTCAAATCGAATATATACAACATGCTCTAATACATATTTACAGTTCGCGATTATAAAACCAGTGTGTGCTGAGCACGGTCGTACATACAGGTCTGGAAACGACGGTGGTGGGGGATGGGTCGCTTAACGTCCAGTGTTTGTAGCTTCCCTGTTTGGCCGCATGGTGCGCATTGGAAAAGGGATGTTGTGTGCGAAAGAGACAGCCATATGTCTCTTGGGCACAGTACATGCACTTTCCATTATAATTTTTTTGTATGAAAATCATTATTGTTTTTCGTTGAAATCGTTAATTCAGGGAAATTAAAATAAAAAAGCACAAGTGGAGTTTTATGATAAACATAGGACTGGGATCAAGCAGGAGAACGTGTTCGGGGAAAACCAAAAACAACTACTTTTAATTTTTAGCCAGTCTTGACAGTTTTTTTTCAGTAGAAGACTCAAGTGTTTTTCACAAACGTATTGAGATGTTTTTAGTTTCACTCCGGGAATTGCTGCCTGCCACTTTTTAAAACGTTCTGGGTTTTTTGGCACTTTAAAAACAGAGCTCTTTTCTTGATTCGATTTATACCCTGTTTTGCAGTGAGGTACCGCACAGGATTTCGTCATTTTGATGCAATCAATTTATTAAAGATTTTTAAATTGTCACACGAATAATTTTTGACGAAATAAATATCGAGAACACGTAAAGAGAGAACATTACGGTTTAAATTAGGCCTGTATATAACTTGTAACATCCCCCTATCACAGCGCTATGCCGTGGCAGCGGTGAGAAAAAAAAGCTTGGACATTAAGAGGCCCACATGCTGCCTATGCAATGCTACTGTCGTTTCCAGACCTGTATATACGACCGTGGTGCTGAGATATAGATATATTTTGCGACAATACTACGAAAAGCAGTGCATTATGCGAGAGCAAAAATAAAACGAAATCGCTAACGAATTCTTTTCTTTTTTCTGCGGTTTTCAATACTTTTTAGGCTATTGCGAAGGCGCTGTTCGGATCGAAACTCCTGAAAACAATTAGTCTTGATGCCGGTACCGGAATTCCGCGTATCTCGTTTTGTCATGAGCATTCTCGTTCGATTTTGGGCCTTGCCAAGTTGAAGCTGACGATACCGCATCCCTCGTAACATTTTTCACAACCACGACCAAAATCACAACCACGATCATGACACGAAGAAACACATTTTGTTTGAATTATATATTGATAACATTTCAGTATTCGACTTGGCTGATCATACTGATCACGAAATTCAGAACTTATGCCTACCTATCCCAATTTTCGATACTGGTAAAAATAATAGTTTAATTTGTTCCAATCGAAGATCGATTATAACAGTTTGTATATAATTACAAAACTGAAATAATAGTTATTTGAGTGACTGGCGTAGTACTCGACCGCGCCGATAAGCGCGGGTTTAACCTCTTCATCTCAAAAGTGTCAAAACACTGTCCGATGGCGGATGCTCCATTTCAACTCAATATTCCATCAAAACTAGGTGGACAATCATTTTTTTTCTGAGACCATTGGATTGCTACAAGCTTGAAGTACTTAAATCTGTAAATTATCTAATGGATTTTTACTAAAATACATATATTTTTAATGACCAGAAATCGAATATGTCACTTTGGGAATCCGTCACGTAAAGCACCTACTTTTAATCATTTTTTTCTCTCTTAATTGGTCGATAACCGACCCTGAATCTATGAAGAACGGCATTAAATTATTTTCACGTGAATTATAATCATCAAGATCAAGCGATTTTACATCAATAAATGATTCAATAAATGTGATTCAGTAAAAAATCTATTAATTCTACATATTCGACTCCAATCTATTTTCCGATTTTCCTGTGGAACAATCGATCTGAAAAAACCCCTGAATAAGATATTCGCCCCAATGGAAATCCGCTTACGCGTCATACACGAAATTTATGCTGGCAACGTCGACGAAAGAGAAATCTCTTCCGAGTTGGCTAGTCGCCAAAAAAGCGCCACTTTGTTCCTCCTCTTCACATCCATCCCTCTCCCGGTTTCCTTTCTCGCTTCGTGGTGTCTCCATTCCTTTGTTCCTCGTCGTTTTATACCGACGACGACGCACGGAGCCAAAACCACTTCCCTTTCAAGTCTCATTCGAAAAAAAAGAACAACGTAACAAAAGCTAGTGTCCGCACACTCAAAAGTGTTTGCCGTAACTCGAATTTATCCCAATTGTTTTTTTTTTATTTTTTTTATTTTTATTATTTTCCATATTCTCACTTTTGTAGATAACGAAATTTTCAAGCATCTATAAAAATATATATAACATGATTGTACGGATATACGATTGAACTTTGAGTCTCACATGAGACTTTTAAAGGCAATTGTCCGTGAGACATATATATTATATTGCACAAGATAAGAATCAGAAGAAAAATTGTATTAACCCCATTTTATCCCCATTCTTCAATATTTGTTTTTTTTTTGATTACACACTTATAGATATTATCATTTTTTATATGTACATACATAAACGTATATAATTGTGAAAAAAATTCAATTGAATGCCAAAATTGGTACCCAACACCCCATTTTCCAGGATAAATCATCTGGAAATCGACAACTTTTAATTTGTTGTGCAGTGAAATATAAAATGAAGATATTTTTCATAAGCCGTTGTATACGGCGTGAAAAACGGGCAACGTTGTACGATCTTTTTACGAAAAAAAATACTGGCTCGAGCCCGATCCCGGAATAAAATTAATAAAAAAAAAAAAAAATACTAATAATAACAAATACATAACAATCATTGTCGTGAGAATTGAAAAGTGAACGAAATGAGTGAACACTTTTGATTTTGGCCGTTATTCGCGGAATGTACAGCAACAAGCAAACGTAATTCACCGCTCGACGCAAGGAAAAGCGCGTGTGAAATTGGAGAATTTTAAAGCTTCGAGCGAAGAACTTCAATTTTTTTGGCAGCTCGTTTCTGCAATTCTGGCAATTTCATGGCGAGACCCATGTTTCCCTTGATTTTGACTTTGCCCTGGAAAAAGGCCTGTTGGGGATTCAATTTGCCGGATACAAAGTCTAGGATATCGGTATCACTGATGATAAATGTGACCTCGGGTTTGATTTTGCTGTTGAATTCGACCTTGCCTTTTCCGGTTTTTGCGTCGACGACCCAAAAGCCTTCAGCGCCACCGGGACCATTGATGATATTGAAGCCGTATATACCCCGGAATTTCTCGATCAAATTGTCCTCGTCGTCTTGCATCGCGGACTCGAAAACCTTGAAGAGCGCGTTGGCCTTGAACATTTCGGGCTTAACCTCGGCCGCGACGTTGTTTCGCCTGATCGCGTTTGGAAATCCCATTTTGTAAAGGGCCACGACTACTGCTCCACCCAAACCGATGTTGTGCTGAAGAGCCAATTGAGCACGAGGCACTTGTCGTTTACCCGCTTCGCCACGAAGTTGCCAACACAATTCAGAACACTGGGCCAAACCCGTAGCTCCCAGTGGATGTCCTTTTGATATCAAACCGCCACTTGGATTCACCACGTATTTTCCACCGTACGTATTGTTACCCGAATCAATCAACTCGCCCGCTTTACCCGGTGGACAAAGACCCAATGCTTCGTAAGTTATCAACTCGTTCGCTGAAAAGCAATCGTGAAGCTCCACCACGTCAACGTCCATTGGCCTGTATCTTGTGCTCGCAAAGACTTTCTCCGCCGCATTTTTCGTCATGTCATATCTGAGAGAGACAACGAAAGAGATAAAAATTTTGTTGATCGATTTGTCGATACGCCTGAGTAAGGTTTACAAAACGAATTCGAGACAAGCTATTTGTTACGATTTATTTTAAGTATTAAGCATTTCATTTTCATTCTGAAGGCTCATATTTTTAAGGTTTTTTTTATTTCTTTCGGCACGATACGCCATTTTTTCAAAAGCAAAGATAAAACCTATGATACTCTCGAAAATAAGACTTATCAGTTGATACGTTTCAATCGGCTGAATCGTTTTCGCTTTATGAGCTTATATTCAAACTCAGAGAGTGCTTCAAACAACCAGAACCAAAAAAACCCTTGATGTTATGCAAACAGTCGTCAAGCGATATAATAAAAAATTGAAAAGAGGCAAACGCGATTATAATGAGTAATGAAGATTAGCAATTTTATTAACCAGATCAATCAAAACTTTGCCGGTAATAATTGATTGTATCGTTCAACAGTGTCATGATGTAACAAGGCCAATAGTTATGAAAACCGAATAAAAATGAAATGAATATCCTTGATACATCGAGAACGAAGAAATCGATTATGAAATTTTTTTTCTCTTTAATTTCTCACCCAACGAGTTTCATGCTGCTACGCTCGGCGAAAGTAGTTGGTCCATCAGTGGTCATTTCCATAGCAAGTATTTCGACAGCCTGTGATTCAAGATTATGATTACGCACAAAGTCCTCATTTGCCAAAATAACAGCCGCTCCGCCATCCGAAGTCGGACAACATTGGAGCTTCGTAAGAGGCCCGAATATCTTTGGCGAATTCATGATTTCTTTGAGGGTATATTTATCTTGAAATTGGGAATAAGGATTATTCACCGAATGGAGATGATTTTTGTACGCTATCTTAGCTAAATGCTCTGGCTTCGTGCCATATTTTTGCATATGCTCAATTGCTGCGTTACCAAACATTTGTGCTGTTATCGGACTCTCGTTAATTCCTGCAGATAAAAAAAAAAAGAAAACATTATAGACGATTATAAATATAGATGGACAAATAAATTTCCGAGTATTCGCGTACGCTAAAGACTGACCTCGTGTAAATGTATGAATTGACTGAACAATGAAAAAACAAATGCATATTCAAACACACAAAACTTCTTATTCAACCAATTTTGCATCGATGAACGATTTTGAAATAAACTTAACACTCGATCGGGGCTTGAAATGCCAACTTGAAAGAATATTTTAAAAATTGCCTGCCTCAAATTGATGTTGCACTTTGAGAAAAAAGATTCATGGCGATGAATATTTTTCAACATTTCCTTGGTATATGTAACATATTATTCAATTTTTTTTCATAGGCAGAGTAAACAGAATGCAAAATTCATGGAACACGGTATTTCAGTTGTGCCCAAGTATGCGAACAAGATTGCAAAAATGATTCATCGTTCGGTTACTAAATTCACAATAAAACTATAATCGCAAGTCGCTAATGGAATGAGCAAACTTGAAAAACTATTTTGTGTATTATAATAAAAATAATTATTGTGCGAACCCACATTTGTTGATTAGAGTAGGCACTTTGTTTCGTATTTCAAACCTTTTTGTTTTGTTTTTATTAATCTTTTAAAGCAGTTGACTTTTCGAACCATGGTCATGTGCTAGTGTTTCAAACTATTCAATAATAGCAGTCACCGTTTTTCATTTTATTTTTACTTCAAACAGATATATCTTGGGATTGTGATTTTTCGTTTAACCTCCTTTTTGCTTTTTAATTTTTTATATAAAAATTTAATCCATAAAACTCAAAATTGAGGTTAATCGGTTGAATCTTTCATAACTATTGTAGCTTTGTCACAATGTGATGAAAGAAAGCTTTAAAATTGAGGGTTGCAACCCCAAAAAAATTTCAATAAATACCGAACTGCTTGAATGAATAACGAATGAAGATTTACCAGCGATATCGGCCATGATTTGAACGTGTTTATCCAGCGGATTGGTACGATCCATGAATTTTGATGAAAGAGAGCCTCTCTCCATTTTTTCAAATCCAAGAGCAAGAACGCAGTCGGCTGTTCCAGTCTGGATAATTTGCTTAGCCATCATAAGGGCGGTAGAGCCGGTGGCGCAGTTGTTATTAACATTGTATATCGGGAAACCGGTCAAACCGATTTCATACAAAGCTCTTTGACCGCAGGTTGAATCGCCATAGACGTAACCGACGCATGCAGCCTTCACTTCGTTATAATTGATTTTGGCATCCTTCATGGCCTTGTGGACAGCTTCCTTTGCCATATCAGGATAATCGAAGTCATCGCGTCTTCCCGGTTTTTCGAATTTTGTCATTCCCACCCCGACAACGTAGACTTTAACTTTTTCGAGCATTTTTGCTTAATTTGGTGATGTAACTGGCAAAATAGTAAAGAGTGAGAATTAAATTTTGGTAAAGCCAAAGCTGTAATTCTCAGGTATTCAAAAACTCAATGTTACAAATTCCAATGAGATAGATATGCGTAAAAACATGAAAAAATGTAGCAAGAAAACAATAAAGCAGAAGAGATCGTGAGAATTATTAATTATCGTAGATTATATAAAGACAAGCAATTTGTCGAACAGAGTCCAGAGTGAAAGTTTATGAGTTTCGCGATAAATTCTATGATTACGCACACATACAAATTCATGTATCCGTATTTATATACATTGAATTATCGTAAATGTATCAAACTTTCTCTCCGTTGACCATTACCTGTTTCTCGTTTCCGACTAAAATGTGTACTGGTGTAATGCGTTTCACGATGATTTTCTAGTTGCAAGAAATATGCGAGGTCAACTTTTTTTCTCGCTATTCTCTCGTCGTAATTGCAAAAGACACTGCCTTTTTCAAGCTTCGATCCTTTTTTTTCACCCTTTCCAATTCATATTCTTATTGGACTTGTGTGTATGTATTGTGTCTGTGTGTGTGCGTGTGTGTATGCTGTGTGTATCAATAATTACAATAATGGCGCGTTCTGCACTTTGAACTTCGGCCGGTTTGACAAGTGAACAAAACAAAACCATATGAAATTCTCTCGTTCTCTCCGATCTCTTCACCAATCACAACTGCTGTGGAGATATGTGCAAGTCAAAATTCGCGATTGTGCTTATCCAATATACGAAGAAAAGAAGGCCTTGTCGATGAGTGACACGCAAAATTGCACAACCTAATATATATGTATATCTGATAATTTGTCCGTTGATATACAATCACAATTTCAGTCTGACGACCTTTCTTACCGACAGACATGAAAATTGCGCGGACGCCCTCTTTGAATCGACTGCTGACGTTCCACAACGCGCGACTTGGGAGATAAACAAAAACCCCTCAACGATCTTTCCACGATCATTCCGCCCATCAATATACTCGATGATAAATTTCATTGAAATAATAGGTAGAACCCAAAAGAAAGAGAATTTTTCTAAGCTTTTATTGCGAAAATACAAATTCTTTTGTATACATGAATATATATATATATTCAGAATGATTTGTGTATTAATACGCGTAGGCATACATATTTATAATCGATGACAAAGAAAACTTTTGCATATCGAATTAACTCATTGTCAAAGCTCTTGAGCTCTCCTCGAAGCGCGCATATATTATAACAAAAGGAATTCAAAATTTATTTCAAGAAAACGTATAACTGAACTGATTTTTCTGAACATATTTCACACGGGGAATTTAATCTGAGCAATTGACGCATTTAAATATAGATATGTACATTACAAACTGCCAAATATATAAATATATTCTCTCTGCCCGCGAGAAAATTATAATTGTCTGTATCTGTCACTGTGCGATTTCCACGCGTCTTGCATTAGGCGCATCTATGGGATGTACGCAGAATCCAAGTTTAGACACAAAGAAAAACGTACAGTTCAAAAAGGAGTTCGTTGGCTTTCCGTGATTCATTTGTCCGCCAACGAGATTCGCGAACCGTGCACACGCGAATTTATCACTGAACTGTATACTTATATTTCAGTGGAATTCACTCATATGTGCACATGTGTTTACATACATATACATATATATAAATATGTGGAGGGATATATCAATCGGAAAAATAGATTGACATTCGCCAGGCGGAAAAGAAGGCACACGCTGCAAAAGTTTATCAACGTGGAACGAAGAAATTTCATACAAATGTACGTGTAAAAAAAAACCATCCAACTAAGAAATCAAATGGAGGGTATAACTAAATAAAATGAGCATAAAAAATATGTCGACAAAATAAAATTCCTCCCCTCCCTATTAGATATTCCGATGGTTTGTTCTTAATTTGATTCTGTCTCTCTCGGTTCTTCGTAATTGGTTACTTGTTTTTCCACTCGCTTCCCGAAAAGCATGTGACAATGAGTAAAGTCGTTAAACTCGCTTTGTTTACGCGGGAAGGTCGTCGATTCGAGGGAAGCCAAAGCGGACGGAAGAGAAAGAGCGAGAATAACAGTGTCAGAGCGCCGAGGAAACAGGCCTGTGCTTGCTCAAGTAAAAGAGAAAACGCTCGCGATATAACGCCTTACAAAATTCTAATTATCTCGAGAGAAAAAGTGATAAATTAATCGCGGTTATGTGCGTGGGCGTGTATAATTAATGCATCGTAATATAGCTCGTTGAAAGTGTATAACAATATTCTTACTCTCAGTTTGAAAAAGAAATAATAACGAACGAATGAAAATATATCGCGCCGGTACCAAAAATCGTACTTGAATTTTGGCGTGTATGAAAAAAAATCGTTGACGATTGAAAAATTGATAGAGATTCCATGTGAAAAATTCGTCTTTAGATTTTGATTATTTATTTAAAAAAAAAAAGGGAAAAGGGGATATGGCAGCTAGAAATTTGCACAGGCGGCCGTTAGACCGCGCGAGATCAACAGCAGGCCCCGTCTTGAATGAACGATCGCAGGATCCCGCCTCGCGATATGTGACGACAACAAGGCAACGCGACGGCGTTGGGAACGCAGCTCGCTTACGCTTACTTCGTTACAGACTTTCCGGTGGTGCTGTTATGACGGACGGGGAACAACGACCAAGCAAAACACCCTGTCTCTCGTCGGCAGGCCTTATTAAATCTTTCAATATCGAGGAAGAAAATGACAAACAATTCGTTTTCCAACAAGATGATCTCTTCTCTCAAGGATTTCCTCTTTTTGAGGAAATACGGAGACAGGGCAAACTTTGCGACGTCACTCTCAAGGTACGCCCGTTTTTTTTATAACCTACCCATTGTTGTGTACTTTTTTCAAAATTCATTATCATTTACATTTCTTTCACTATTTTGCGATCGAAATAAATTATCCAAATACAAAGAACACCCAAATTTATTATGAACTCAACTTTTTTTTTTAATTCGAGCGTTATTGATGGATTTTTCAAATAAAATATATGATGTTTTGACAGATTCCTTTTTGTCTGCTCCACAACAAAACCTCGAAACTCAATTCCCTTTTTTTTTTAAATTTTCGACCGAGTTTCGATTAATTAAAAATTTTATTCGTTCAAATTAATTTATATATTTATTATCTAAAGCAGAAACTATCAAATTTGTTCATTTTTATTATCTTTATTATACAGTATTATGGATTCGTTCATTTCAAATCCTTTGTTCTCATGTTTTCTTATCGTCAATCATTATTTCGCAACCTACCGAGCTTCAAAATTAAAATTTTTCAGATTACATTAAGTAGCTGGCAACTAGATAAATTATTGAAAAAATACTAAAATGATTTTTGGATAATATCAATAAACAAATCTATTCGCAGGTGGACGATCAAATTTTTAGCGCTCATAGGATAGTCCTGGCAGCTACCATTCCATATTTTCACGCCATGTTTCTCAACAACATGGTGGAGAGCAAACAAAAGGACATAACGTTGCGAGACTTTGATGCAGGGTGTGTATTGACTAAAGTAAAAAGAATGCAGTTTCAAATTCATCAACAATGTTTTACAAACTCTCTTCGAATAATATTTTGTTGTATGAGAATTTTAATGTTCGGTAACTTGGGAGAGATATTAAAAAAATTTTCAAATTGTGGTTCGACCGCCAGGCATCAAAATTCTGATCAGAAAGAAATTTCTGTAGTTGCAATTGAAAAAAACACTCATGATGTTTTCGTTTTTACAGAACGCTGGAAGCACTGATAAATTTTGCGTACAGTGGCAAGGTGACGTTGAACAATGACAATGTACAGAGCATGATGGTAGGAGCGTCGTTTCTACAGTTACACAAAGTCCGTGACGCGTGTGCTGATTTTCTGAAAAAACGCTTCAATCCTCACAACGCTCTGGGAATAAGCCACTTTGCTGATACGTTGAACTGCACGGCTCTCGTGACCGAAGCGACCAATTACATTCACCAATATTTTCATCAAGTTGCTCAGTCCGAAGAGTTTTTAAATTTGACCTTTGCCGACCTCAAGGATCTCGTATCTCGTGACGAGTTGTACGTCGTTTCGGAGCTTCAAGTTTTCGAAGCGGTTATCAAATGGATTAATCACGATGTTGAACAACGAGTCGATCATTTGGCGGCTCTATTATCTCATGTCAGATTGCCTCTTCTCAGCCCTGAAATCCTCGCTGATCGCGTCGCTAAAGAGAATTTCGTCAAAAGCTCTCACGCTTGCAGGTTTTTATTTTTCTCTGTTTTTCTTTTTTCCCTTTCTCATTAAAATGTATCCAACACTGAAAAAATTTTCAGGGTGCTCCCATTTGATCAACAATTTTTATTCATTGTTTTCTAATTTCCCAAGAAACTATATAAGTGCTTTTTCCCCCTTTAATTTATCGGATTAACTGATGAAATGTAATTGTTGATTTTTTTTTTTTTTAATTTCAATTTTGAAATTTAGAAAAAAATCGAAAACTTCCAAGCTTTAGAATGGTATGATTTCTTCCAAGTAATTTCATTGATGACTTGATGGTTTTAGAGATTTACTCGATGAAGCCAAGGATTATCATCTTATGCCTGACAGACGCCATTTATTGGCATCCTTCAAAGTTCGTCCTCGCTGTTGTTACAAAATAATGGGCCATATTTTCGCTTTCGGCGGACTCTCGAAATTTGGTAGTTCACGCAGCACCGTCGAAGTTTACGATCCTTTTACTGGTTAGTTTGATGAATCGAAATTTGTATTCATATTATGGAAATTGCAACAACTTTTTTGTTACACTAATATATTTTTCTTATTTTTAAAACTAATCGTTTTAATTGAAATACGATTTTTTTCGCTTCAGGAAAATGGCAAACGTCCGAAGCCATGACGATGGACCGAAGTCGAGTTGGAGTAGCAGTACATAGAAATAAATTATACGCTTTTGGTGGTTACAACGGCCACGAAAGATTGTCCACCGTCGAAGTTTACAATCCCTGCTTGAAAACGTGGAAATTAATAGCACCGATGCACTGCAAAAGAAGGTTACAACTAAAACGATAATTTATACTGTCATTGCTATAGAGAATTTTCACATCTTCAATTGTTAAATATCTTGTTTTTCAACTCATTGCATGCTCTCAGTTTTCATTTTTGCCAATTTTTTTGAAAATTTTACAGTGCTTCGGGAACGACAGCTCTCAATGATTTCATTTACGTATGCGGTGGTTACGATGGTGAAACGTCACTAAATACTGCGGAAAGATATTGTCCAGATACGGACAAATGGCAAACGATACGACCTATGAATAAGCATCGCTCTGCTGGCGGAGTCGTTGCTTTTGAAGGATACATTTATGCCCTCGGTGGACACGATGGACTTTCAATATTCAACTCGGTAATTTTACGCCTGAGAGAAAATGCACCGATAATTATAATGAAATTCATTTAGCTCGAATTCATTTAAAAAATGTAATTTCATGAAATTCTCCTACGCAAATCATATCAATGATAATTTCAAAATATTGAATTCTTCGTTCGCATAATTACAATTATTTTTGGCTCAAATGTTTAAAAAAAAAAAAAAAAAAAAAAAAAAAAAATCAAAGAAAAAAAATTCTATTAAAAATTAATTTAAAAAAAAAAAAAATTGTACGTATCTTTACACTTCATAATTGAAGACATTGACGTTATTTCTTTCAAAAGTTATTAAGAAAATGCATCACGATTTCAGGTAGAACGATAC
This sequence comes from Campoplex capitator, assembly GCA_037576405.1. Classification (NCBI taxonomy): domain Eukaryota; kingdom Metazoa; phylum Arthropoda; class Insecta; order Hymenoptera; family Ichneumonidae; genus Campoplex; species Campoplex capitator. The sequence goes on from JARBWI010000003.1 coordinate 7,938,659, forward strand.
GACCCGCAAACCGGAGTTTGGTCGCACGTCAAACCAATGCTGACTCGAAGATGCAGATTGGGAGTTGCTACCCTATTCGGAAAGCTGTACGCTTGCGGAGGATATGATGGATCGACGTTTTTACAAACGGTCGAAGTTTATGATCCGAAAACTGATACGTAAGTATCTTGTTATGTAATATAACTTGAGAACTTTCTACTGATGTGTTCCAACCGAAAAACGTTTGCTTATGATTTCGATCGTGCCGAGTTGAGAAGAATTTTCAAAAGTTATTCCAATGCGTCTGCAATAGAGCTTCAATACTTCGAATTTTCTTCAAATCAATGAGAGTCAAATTTTATGGAAAAAATTCGGTTTCACATCTCTGCGCGTATAAAGCTAATTTTTGAATTTTATTTATAATTCTCATAAATCTATGTCCTTTAGCAAAGAATTTTCTCGGAATGTTGGAATGGCTGCATCAATTTTATTCAAATTTCGATTAATGATTTATAACCAGAATTGATTTTTCACATTTAAAGTTGGGAATACGTGGCACCAATGAACATGATGCGGAGTCGCGCCGCCCTCGTTGCGAATATGGGAAAACTTTGGGTGATCGGTGGTTACGACGGTGTATCGAATTTATCGGCTGTGGAAGTTTACGATCCGATCACCGACACTTGGACATTCGGTGCCCCGATGTGTTCCCACGAGGGTGGGGTCGGTGTCGGAGTTATTCCAAATCCCTTCGGTGAACTTCACCTGTCCATTTAATTCGTGATTATTAAAGTTTTATTTGTTTTTGTTTTTGTCTCTTGCAACTTCGAACAATTTTATCGAAATGACAAACTTTGTGATGTACTGTTGCATTTAGGGAAACGAGAATTTCCCCGGAACATTTATTCAGTCGTTCACGATTAGTTTCTATGATATTAAAGTTTGGATTGTTGGAAAGTTGAGAATAAGCTTTTTGTTTTATTCAGATATATTTTTCGGGCTCTAAAAAAACCTACCAATTTTTGTAGCACCCAAAATTATATTTCAATGATGAATGCTGATACAAATTTCGTTGCATTTCAACAATGCAATCTTCAATACTATCTGTTTATTTATCTGGACAATCTGAACATGAACGTAATTCGTAAGGTAGTTTGAATCTGTGTCGCCATTCGATCAAACGTAATTCTAGTGCCTCTCGATTTTTGACTCGTAAGTAATTTTCTGAATTTTTATCTAATCACTTATTTTCGGTGTCATTTCGTGGTGAATGATTTCCGAATAAATTGTAAATACGACCCTCCTCTTGCCCTCTGACCAAAAAAACTCTTCTTCATTTAGAATAAATTGCAACAGCTTTTTTCTTGAAAACGAAAAAATCATGAAACGGCAATCAGCTGAGAGTGTTCAGAAATATTTCGCGTCTTTCGATCAAAAGACTGTCAATATGTTGTTTCAAAAATGACCCTGTACATGTTTATATGAAAAAAAAAAAACAAAAAAAAAAAAATCTCAAGTGCGGACGATATTGATCTCATTTCATACTTTTATTATTATTTTTTAGCTTTAACGAGTGTATTTGTAAGCCAAAAAGAGAATAAATGTAATTTATATATTTGATATTATAATGTATTTATTGTCTTTTTCATGATTCAAGCTCAGTAAGTGCGTGGAACTTTGTTCTCGTTCAACGTACTAATCATTTTAGTTTGTTGTTCAACCGCCGTGGCGAGTCGATCAATAGCATCGGTTTGTCGAGCCAAAAGGACTTTTTGATCGTTCAGTGCATCTCGGTGAGATTCGATGACAGACATCAGCATGTCAGCAGCCAGCCGATCGTAATACGGCGTAGATTCGGGTTGTACGACCGAAGGATGTTTTCGTCCTTCCACCGCTCCAGTGTACTCGGCGTTTTCATTTTCCTCAACTACGTGACGCTCAATGTCTTCCACGAAGAGCTCGCGGTCGGCAGATCGCGACCAATCAGCTTCGAGGGATTTTTCAGCCCTGTACCAATTTTCAACTTCGTCCGGTTCCTTAATTGAACTTTCTTCGAATTTCATTTTTTGCAAAGCTTCATGGATCTCATCCGCATCCTCCTGAGGCCATAAATCGGGTGACAACAGTGGCGTTCGATAATTATCTTCGCTGAATGACGTCGAATTCAAACGTTCCTTCATTGAAGCGTATTCATTCGAAGTCATCAACGGAGAAACACTTTCCTCTTCTATAGTCTCCTCAAGAGAATTCTTATGCGATATTACTTTTTCTTCCGTTCCCGAGTCTTCTATTTTCACCGCTATTAAATCTTCCTTCGATTTTACTTTCTCGCTTGTTTCAGATTCTTTCCGAACTTCTACATTCTCCACCATTAAAGTTGCAGCTTGGACTTTCTCTAACTCTTTTGATTTTTCTATCCCATCCTTTTCCGGAGCTTCATTCTTCTCCTCCACTGAATCCTCTTTCCATGTTGTTTTTTCATTCGAATCGGTAGCGCCGCAACTACACACAAGAAAATCCTCTTCTTTGTCAGATTTTCCGCTCTCCCTTTTCACAGACGATTGCGTCGCTCTATGCTCTCCCTTTCCTCGCTTCTTACTCCCGGACATGTTTTCAACACTGTTTTCAATTTTACCGAGGGAAAGTTTCGATCCCGTCGCGCTTTTTCAATAAATTTTTTTTTAGTTTTTTTTTTTTTTATGCGAAATAAACATTCGTACCGTGAAGTTAGCTTTGCCAATGAAAAACACGCGAAGCTCGTTATTCACGTACGCCACCGTGACCTCCAACGATTTTGAATTTCAATAATTTTTTTGTTTATTCATTTTTCAATTTCAATTTCAAAGCAATTTTTAATTAAGACGTTGTTACTTTTATATTTGTGTACCGCGGCTTTGTTTTCGATTGTACCATCTGAGCTTCATGGATCACCGAAAAGAATGCCGCTGAATATTTTTGCTCTCCACTGTTCTGCATTTCCTATTTTTTCATTTAGTTAAATTTTTTTTTATGATTCGTTGAGTCCTTAATGATGTTTTGACCTTTTTGAGAATTTTTTGAAAAACATTTCTCAATCTCAGTGAACGATTATTCACCTCATGTCGAAAAAGTTTTTAAAAAACTTTTCCGCATTTTCTCAATGAAAGTGAAAAAAAATGTAAATACGGGAATATAAGCTGCAACGAGTAATGAAAATCAAAGTATTGCCATTCGTTGAAAATTTTTGTTTGAAAATGTCTTTTTACTAGTCTCTTTCTCAAGCTGAGATTTCATCAGGATTTCATTTGATACGTATGCCAATCCCCATAATAAAAATGGCACGAGATTCATCGATTTATCTTTTTCGTATTTTGTTATTTATTATTTCATTGAAATTGGTAAAAAAAAAAAAACTATTTCATGACGACTATGCCCGGAGTATTCAATTCAAACGCTAAACGATGCAAGTAGCGCTCTCTAACGGCGAAAAAACTAACCTGGCTCACGATATTATCTGTCAATGCCAATATTGCCAATGCAAACGTCTCTCATCTCTACGTGACGAAATGTCATTGTTTTGAACATTTCCACGTAATAATCGTGTACTCTGTTCCGAAAAACGAGAAACGTACAGTTTCACCAGAGAAGAAAGAAACGAAGAGTAAAGAATCGTGTACATGTTGAAAAATCGTGGAATATTATTGATATAACTACGATGTTTAACCCCAACCAAGAACCGGACATTCCAGCCGCGTTAGGTTTGTTAAATCATCTCAACAATGATGAACTCAAAGAACTATTGAACGATGACGCAAAATTCGAGGACCTCGTGAAAGATGCCAAGCAGGTAAATATTTCAAAAGTTTTTTAATAACAATACGTTTTTCAAAAGGATATTTCCCCGCTCAACTTTTCATTGATTACCGTTGATTACACACATAAAAATTCCCATCTCAGTACACACCACAGATTTATTTCTGTTGCAATTTATCATCTCGCAGCTGATCATTCGACGTAAATTCTTTGTTTTGGCCGAAAGGAAAGTTGAATCAACTTTGACAGAATAGATTTGAATTTCAAATCAGAAATTTAAACTTTTACATTAGAGTGACTGTACAATTGTCAATGATTTCGAAAAAATAATGTAATGAACGGAAAGCTGTATTCCATCATAATAAATTATAATCTTGTGTATTCAAAAAAAGTTCAAGGATCTGGAAACAGAGAAGGAAATGCTCATGGCAAGCAACAGATCGCTTGCAGAATTTAATTTAGCGAAGCAGCCAGAACTGGAAGAGGGTAAAAAAGAGTTGAAAGAATTAGGGGAAAAGGGCAGCGAACTTTGCATAAGTGTTCAAAAGAAACTGGAGGAATTAAGTAAGTACAATACTCATTGAAATATTTGGCAAATTCCGTTCGATACAAAGGAATAATGTTTTTCAGAGGAAAAATCGGGTTCTATGTCCGTTGATCATGCGCTCGAGCTTTTGCAAGCAGGAGCAGCGGAAATTGAGGAGGAATCCGAAGTGAGTTATTTTAACTTATATAGACGAATACGTTAAGAGAAATTACTGGTATGATGAAGGAATTTTGAATGTTATGTAAAATTTTCATATCGGAATGTTTTTTTTTTTTCTCAGAAACTCGCAGAGAAATTCATTGCTGGTGATGTTGAAGTAGAAGAATTTCTAGACCAATTTATGACGATAAGAAAATTGATGCATCATCGCAAAGTTAAGGTTGACAAAATGAGAGAATTAAGAAGAAAATCTGTGGGTTATCCATCGGCGATGGGTCCGGGTTATCCTCTGGCCAGTAATTATCCAGGCATGGGATCAGGACTGCCATATCCAACAAATCAACTGTCCATGCCAATGCCTGGTTATCGACCTTATTAAAAACCTAAAAAGAAACAGCGTCGAGAAAACATGAGGCGGACTTACGCACATGAAGATGCGCGGTGTGCGCAAACCTTGTAATTAAAAAGAACGACAAAAAATAACTTCTAATGAAGAAAAAGAAAAAGACGTAATTTCATGAAGTATCCCATACTAAAAAAAATACGACCAACTTTAGTGACCATGTATTATCTTTATTAGCAATACGACGAAAGAAGAGAAGAGAAAAAGAAGCAAGAGTATTGGTCGTCTCAAAGAATAAATAATGTAAGATAAAAAAATAGGTACAGTTTATCGAGCAACTTATTCAAAGTATCGGGTTGTGGAATAAACGAATTTATATTTCTCTATGTAATAAAATTTCTACACATATTTTGTTTGGAAACAATCATCTGTTTCACTCAAATTAAAATAAATAATCAGCACAACAGAAAACGATGTCGCATCGCAGCATTTATCCTGTTCACGTTATTTTCATTACATTATTTTACATCCCCTTTAATAAACCAAAAGAACTCAGATCTGTGTTGAAAATATATATTCTCATAATTTTTTATTCTATCTCACAAATATTTACAACTTTTTAAGAATTACTCTAATTTTCTTTACACATCGACTAACCATCGCAAAACTTTTATGAAGCCATTGTTGTCGTGTTTGTACAACATTGAAGTACAAATCATTGGAACAGCACTCATTTTTGCCCATTACAGATTTTATTTCATGCTAAATAATCTACTATTGATGAAAATTTTGATAAACACTTTCTTGCAAATTTTTATAACAAAGGGAAAGAATAAATTTCAAAAAGTGCATAAATCAAGGCTGCAGTCCAAAGATGGAATACTCGATATTAAACTCTTCAAATTAATCTGATGAAACGGAGTTTGCAGTGGCGTCTGATTTTTCAGAAATTTCGTCTTTTTCAAGGTTTTCTTCTTCCCACACAGTGAAAAATACATTGTCATACTGAGATTTGTTCATGCTGAGAAAAAGAAGACTAGCAATGAATAATATGGACACAAATAAAAAAGACTGTTCTTGTGATGCACTGGAAGGGGTGGGGTTTTCAAAATGTTGCCTGAGCTCTCGTAATTGTTGAGCTTCTTTTTTGTCTTGTATATTCCTCTTCAAGGTTTTGCCATAATGAGCCCTGGTCCATTCATCAAAATCATAAACAGGAGTGCTGCCAGATTTGGTATCTTGTTTAAATAAAGCTGCTTGCGTCTGATAGTATTTTATCTTTGGATCCATCGTAGTGCTTTTTCCATATTGTTTTTCGTGCCTTGGTTTAATGATCAAACTTCGATCGTAAATCTTACGACTGTTGAAATTGCCCAGGACCTCGTAAGCTTCGGATATGTCACGAAATTTTTTAGACGCTTCCACGCTCTTATTTTTGTCAGGGTGATACTGTTTGGACAATTCGAAATACGCTGATTTGATCTCACCCTGTGTTGCTCGGGAATTAATCTCGAGGGTATCGTAGTGCGAAGGTGCTTTTGGTTTCGTTGACATCCGCATTCTGGTTGCTGTCACCATAGTGCTCACCAAAAATCTGGAACTTGATGTCTTGTTCATGGTCCTTCAGAACAATTTAAAAACCCCTGGATCTTACGGTTTTTCTCACGTATGATTACATCTCTTTCTGAGGTCACCTTAAAACAAATATTCCGTAAGTTATTCTCGTAATTTAATAGTTTTTAACGGTCAAGGTCATGTTTTATATACCTCTGAAGGTTTCGTGACGCCAGCACATTGTTGTTTGGTTATAAACACTTTGATGTGCAATGACACAAGGCACCACGTGAAGATAACGCACTATCAAAGCAGATGACAAAAAATAATATTATAATTTCAATCGATTCACCAGTTGTGGAATTTTTTACAGATTTCCGAACGAGATTTGAAGTTAGTTGACAAATCTGAATTATTTTATTGGTTACATTATATAATTGAAGTGACGGGAAAGAATTTCTTTTATCATTATATCAATTCGTGAAACCATCAACTACTTTGTAACCGATCAGCTGACAAAGTGTCTGCTACCACGATTTGTCACAATTCTCAAATCTGTATAAATTTAGATTTAATTTTCATTATTTTTTTTATTTCATCATAATTTTTTGATTATGAGACAGCGAATAATTATAAGAACTAGTTCTAGGTTTTTGATTATCATGAGTTGTCCAGAAAATTTACCGGCTAGTGCGAAAATGAGTCGCTCCGATGACTCAAGGCACACCTCGAGTCAAACACACGTACGTTTCATATACACACGTTCAATGCTTTTCTCCACGAACATGTGAATCTTGAAAAAAAAAATCGGAATCAATATTTAAAACCAAGCCATTTACTTTGATAGATTTTTATAATCACTTAACACTGCTCATTTTTTACATAAATCATGAAATTTTTTCTTAGGTTAATATTACATTTAAATAATAGTTCGCTATAAAGTCACCGATAAGCATAACCTTAAGGCGTTCTGTGATCTGTGGGTTAGTGAATGCGAGAGAGACAGCTAAAAAGCAGATTCACATTTTAATCGGAAATGTTTCAGATATTCAGAAAACGAAAAGTTACGTAAACTCTTATTTTCTAAAGAAAGGAGAACAGCATGTAATTGTTATTATTCTCGAAATTTTTTCAACTTTGTCGTAGAACAACGCGTGACAATTTTTACCGACTGGGGTCGGCTTAAGGCGATGTAGCAGTTTTCCGGGCGGAAATAATCCTTTTACTCACTTTTTTCTGGCGTAGTTAAGTTTTTCAGAAAATTAAAGTTGCACGTTATTCTCTTTTCATCAAAGGATAAGGTCTAACTTTTTTTTCTCAAAAAATCACTGAGAAAAAGATGAATTTGTTTTCATTTGTCTTGCACTCAAGCAACACAGATCTGTGGATGGACGGAAATTCCTTTCTATGTACGAACTTATGATCACTGGCCATTCTCAATTTCTGTCAAACTCGCCACCACGGTCGTACATACAGGTCTGAAAACGACGGTGGTGGGGGATGGGTCGCTTAACGTCCAGTGTTTGTAGCTTCCATGTTTGGCCGCATGGTGCGCATTGGAAAAGGGATGTTGTGTGCGAAAGAGACAGCCATATGTCTCTTGGGCACAGTACATGCACTCTCCATTATAATTTTTTCGTATGAAAATCATTATTGTTTTTCGTTGAAATCGTTAATTCAGGGAAATAAAAATAAAAAAGCACAAGTGGAGTTTTATGATAGACATAGGACCGCGATCAAGCAGGAGAACGTGTTCGGGAAAAACCAAAAACAAACTCTTGTAGATGTTTTGAAACTACTTTTAATTTTTAGCCAGTCGCTTGACAGTTTTTTTTTTTGCCTGCCACTTTTTAAAACGTTCTGGGTTTTTTGGCACTTAAAAAACAGAGCTCTTTTCTTGATTCGATTTATACCCTGTTTTGTAGTAAGGTACCGCACAGGATTTCGTTATTTTAATGCAATCAATTTATTAAAGATTTTTAAATTGTTACACGAATAATTTTTAGAGGTGTAAATTTGGCTCCCCGCCATGAATTTTTCGAAAGGTTTCTGATTTCAATCGTTTGTGTGTCGTTTGTAGAGTATTGTGAGAACAAAATAAACGTTTGTGAAATGAGTTTGTCACGAAAAAATAAAAAATAAAAATAAAAAAATAAAAGTTTTGGTGCGGACTTTTCTGGGAACAAATCTTCCTAGATTCAAAAAAACCGAATGAAATTCGATTGACGGTCTTTTTTTTTGTTACCGGCATTTTTATGCGTTGGGAAAACGAGAGAATAAAACGTTGTTGAATTGTTATAAAATATTACTGAACGAATATTCATACGGTGCACAAAAATGTGATCGCTAAATATTGGCGAATTAATGTCCCTAGCTTGTTTGGATTGTTTACATTCGTGGAGACTCGACTCTGTGTTTATGTTTACGCGCTCTCGCGCTTGGCCTGCTAAGCCGTTCCGTAGCGGGGATGGTGGGGAGAGTTCACGCCGGGGCGACTGGAAGGGGCAGGCGCGAGGACTGGATCATGCGCGGGGCAACGAAGGAGCGAGCGAGAGACTCGCGTTCATTCAGTCGCCCGCGGGACGCGGGGCGGGGCGGCAAGTAGCGCGCGCGGAGAGAGTTGCATAAGCATCGGTCGGCTAGTGCAATACCGCGCATTATCGTTCGTTGATTGCAACGAAATTGATAAAACGGAGTGCGGAATAAATGACGAAAATCTTAATATAAAATACTTTAAACGGTCTGAATTGTCGTTAAACCAAATAAAAATACAACGATGGATAATAAAAAAACGGAAAATCGTGATAAAATTTTTTATTATTAAAACCATTCAAATCTATCATTTTTACATAATTTTTTATCGCAATTTCCGTTAATTAGAGCTTGAAAATGTGCGCGATTTTTTTTAAATAAAAAATGCCCGAAAATAAGAGGTTAAAAATATGCGCGATTTCTCGAAAACGAACCATGCACGAAAACGCTATGAAAAGAATATTAGGGTCGTAAAACACAATTCGCTCGTTTGTCAATCGTAATGAATTTTCAATTATTTCTCTTTTGTCAATGAGTTTTCTTCTCGCAAGCGATATTCGACAAGTCGATAGGAAAGTCTCTTGCCCACGATATTATTTTTCGTGCTAAATTATAGGATGAATTATTTTGAATATTTGAGCGAATCACGATTAATGACATCGTGAGTAAGGGCTTTGAGTGACAGACAGTCTAGTGACGGCTGTGTTACAGTTTCGGAAATCGTGTGTATGCTCGCACGCACGCGTGTTCGCAAGCGGAGCTAAGATGCAACCATACATGCGAGTCGCGCAACGCAACGCAAAGCACCAAACGCACGCAAGCCGTAAAGCCATGGGATTGTCGGCCAGAATGACGGAACGAAAGCTATAAATCTACTCTGTAGTTTGCTGTTTCCGAACGCGATACAGTTTCTGTATCGCATATCGAAGTCGCGCAGGCAAGGTCCATGCATATAACCCGGATGCTGCAAACGGTGCAACGCAACGCAATGCACGCAAGGCTTGTATAACCGCAGCTATTGTACAGCATTGCGAATAGTTTTTACTATCGCAATTGCTATAGTACAATAGAACGCAAGCGCCCGTGCACGCGTGCACCCACGTGAGCACGCACGATTTTCCACGAAACTATGGCACAAGTTGCCATTACACTTTCTATCACTCGTCGTCAACCTTATTCTGTTGCTAAAAGACAATTTATTGACCCAAGAGAAAAACATTTTTTGAGTTAGCGGGACAAAGAAACATTGAATGAATATTTTTATTTCGTGCATGAGTTTGTTGACGTGGAAATTAAAAAAAATTTTGACGTCTTAATCACGCGTTTACTATCTCGGAAGTGTAAAAAGTTAATATTGGTGTTGTGTGAATTAGTGCATTTGAATTTTGAACTATGATGAACTATCGTTTTCAACGTTGGCAAAACGACGCTGCTGCTGCTCGTCTGAATTCAGAATCATGCAGGATTTGGGAAAAATCGAGTGGAAATTAATCAACTGCAATGAGTGTCCTGCAACGGAAGTGGATATTAACTGTGCGGACTATTTCGGAATAGCGGACTTTTCGGTTTTGCCAAAGGTAGGTTCGTTATTGAGGAGGGGAACAAGACATCGACGAGTGAGTACATAATTCCATCATTTTTATTGGTTTCATTTCTGTGCATATCAATTTTCAGTATCAAACTGTTGGACTTTCTAGGATTTGAACTATTATTTTTGAAAGAATTCGATTTCCATTTCAATCGTTAATCTTTAAAGGATAAAATGTTTTTTCTCTTACTGACCGTGGATTGATTGATGAAATGAGGAATGAATACTGTATTTTTTTTGGTCTGTAGAATTTTTCCATTTTAACATTCCAAAATATTCTTATATAATCCCTCATAAAATAAAATTTAGGAATAGACCAGCAGGGGTAACATCTGAATCAGTTCAACAGACCATCCATATACTTTCGCATTTATGAATCAGTTTTATCGTTTTTAGCATTTCAAAAATCAGTTGCGACCCGTATGGTACACACCAGTTTCCTTGACTGGTTCGAAAAAACTTGTGCAAATTTTGTTTTTTCTTTTTCATAAAAATATGCGTCTTACAAACATTTTTATTGTAATATTCATGTTCTACAAACGATTTCGCATTGATTTACGTACAATTAGACTCATTTAAAAGTAGAATGGGCGGGCTAACTTCACGCTACTTTTTATTTTTGATTTTTTCGCGATAAACTCATCTCACAAGCGTTTATTTTGTTCTCACAATACTCTACAAACGATTGAAATCAGAAAACTTTTGAAAAGTTCATGTCGGACGGCCAAGTTCACGTCCATATAATTTTTGACGAAATAAATATCGAGAACACGTGAAGAGAGAACATTACGGTTTAAATTAGGCCTGTATATAGCTTGTAACATCCCCCTATCACAGCGCCATGCCGTGGCAGCGGTGAGAAAAAAAAGCTTGGACATTAAGAGGCCCACATGCTGCCTATGCAATGCTACTGTCGTTTCCAGACCTGTATGTACGACCGTGCTCGCCACCGTGAATGCCGCAATCTTAATTACCTCCAAACTATCGTGCTTCAACTTGGGAATCTGAAAAAATCCTATAAAAGCTGATATAGATTTCAGTTACCAAATTGTCATAAACAAACGTACGTGCGAATTCAATTGTTTTAAATTATGACTCAGTGCCATATCGATTGACTCAAATTTTCTTCCTGATCTTCAAAACTTTCACACGATCGCTTTGAGCCAAGAACCGCTTCCAATTACCGTATAAGGAGCGTTCAAGAAAAGATTGAAACTCCGTGCAATAAAGTTCAGTTGCAGCAAGAAAAAAAATCTTTGGCTCTTCGTTGCTTCCAGCATAGTGTGAAATTTTGATATTTCATCACAAGATAATTCGAGCTGTCAAATAAAATTTGAATAAAAATCGTTTTGCTCGATTACAACGTGAATAAGACATTTATTTTCTAATTAGCATTGGTGTGGAACCTTGAGAGGTAAAAATGGAAGCACTCTTACAACAAAAAGTCCTGGAGGTCGCGAACCAGGTCGAAAAACAAATCGACACAGAGCTTGAACAACTCGAAAGACTCGATGTAGACGACCTTGAAAAATTACGCGAGAAACGACTTCGAGAAATGAAGCAGATTCAACAACAAAAACAAAATTGGCTGGCTGCGGTAAATTTTGACCATTTTATTTTCATTCAATATTGATTCGTGATTATAAAATTGAACAAAAATATTCAATCGATATTAATAAGTGATAGTGTTGTGTTTTATTTTTTATTATTATTTACAGGGTCATGGAGATTATTCAGAACTCTCTGACGAGAAAGAATTTTTCGAAATTTCAAAAAAGTCAAAAAACATTGTTTGCCTTTTCTACAAGGATGATTCACCAAGATGTAAAATTGCTGATATGCATTTGAAAATTTTGGCAAAGAAACATGTAGAAGCCAGAATTTGTAAACTGAATGTTGAACGATGCCCATTTCTAACAGGTAAAATGAAAAACCACTATATTATCTAATTACTATTGAAAATAACGGAATGTGCTTACATTAATTTCTGGAGCAGGTTCATAAATTTGATTGAACCATATAACCACAAAAAAAATAAGGATTTGAAAATGAACTGTCCTCTCAGAAAAAACTGTAACAAATATATAAATAAGAATCCATCTGCGACCCAATTCTAAAGCAATATAATGAAATATTTTTGATATTATTTTTGCAGAACGTTTACGAATTAAAATAATTCCTACGATCGCGTTAATATCTGACAGCAAAACAAAAGATTACATCGTTGGATTCACGGATCTAGGAAATTGCGATGATTTTTCGACGGAAATGTTGGAGTGGAGAATCGCTCAGTCAGGCGCAATAATGTACAGCGGTGATTTGATGCATCCACCGGAGAAGGGAAAAAAGGCATGGATGTCGAAAGTTCAGAAGTCGAAAACCATAAAAGGTCGTGATTCCGATGGTTCGGATTCAGACTAACGTCCAAATCAATTCTTTATTAATTTCGTTGAGAATGTTTTGAGAGCTTAAAAAATTTCGCATTTCATTCAGCATTCCAATTCAAGGCACAATTCATCCACTCTCAACGTCATAATCGTTTTTCGAATAAGTTAATTTATCACTTTACATGCAACAACGGAAGGTGGTCGTCAAAAGACACAAGCGTTGTTAAAAAATTAATATGACACGATAGTTGTGCTGTTCGTGCATTTTGTATTATTTTGTAATTGCTTTTCACAAGATAAAAATATAATATTCATTCGTTAAATCCCGTTGATTGAATTTTGGTGCCCCGATAAAATTGTCACTGGAAGAAAAGAACGTACTATTAATATGACTATGGACGAGGTAACGAGAACGATTATAGACAAAAAAAAATGCGATGAGTAAAAACAACGAACACAGTGGAGAGAAAAAATAACAAAATCAAATATTTAATAGAAATTCCTAATAATTTTGATGAAAAGAATTTTAATGAAAAACGTTTGACTAGTGGCATGTAAAAATAATGAGTCTTCGTAAACAAACTTTTACAATATTAAGCATACTGGATTATTCGTAGACACGATGTTTGTCTTGGACAACGATTTGTCTCTCTCGTCCCATAACGTCAGCCCATCACACGCGCAAATCTTCTTTGTATTTTGAAAGACTCCGGACGATCGAGCGATGATGCCGCAGGCTATTCTGCATTAAAATAAATTCCTGTCCATTCAGTCTCGATTTTATTTTACAAAGGAAATTGCATATTTCATTATTCCTGAGAAATAAAGCTTTAAAAATTTCCTTAAATAGGGAGTTTTCAAAAAGTTCTCAAATTTTGTTTTGGTCGTTATTCAAATAATTAGAACCAAGCCCTCGACCTATAATTGCGTTGAATCATGGATCATCGTTTTCTTCTAATTCTATAAACTCAATCGAAAGCAAAAGTAATCGATCATTTTTTCATGATCAATTCAAAATTGGTTTCGAGAAAAGAAAATTGGTTGAATTACCGGTCGCCGCTGTTCCCATTGATCTTAGAGGCATTGGTACTGCCTCGTCCAAGATCATCTGGTTTTTCAGTGATGACTAAAGATCTACCTATGATATCAGGTACATTGAGATAATCATCTTTTAATCTAAATGTTGCTCTTCCACTATCGTCTGCAACAATGTTTCCAAGGTCACCGACATGCTGAAATATAATGATAACTTTATTCATAAGCCAATCATTAGTTATTATCTTATTTGAATATTTAAATTGTTATCTCAATTCCAGCGATGTTGATCTGAGATTTCGATGAATGAGAAGAATTCATTAAATATTTGATAATATCTGATATTTACACGCCGGGAAAGATCGTCATCCGGACCCCCGTGAGTGGCATTGTGCGGATTATAGTGCTCTCCAACACTGGATAACAATATTCAAATATGTTCATCATATTAATGAGTTAATTATTGATTCATACACGATTAATTTCACTGCATCATACAAATTGTATTACCGCAGTAAAAATGAGGGAATAACAAAGTCATACCTTTGGCAACCTTGGGAAATGTCTCCACATTCGTGGACATGTAGACCATGAGGTCCAGGAGTCAAACCATCGACGGTCCCATCGACGATGCAGCCTTTTAATGACTGAGCAAACCGTATAACGCCTCTAACTTTTTCACCTATGCTATACCCAGAATTTCCTCCTAACATAGATACGGCGCTTAAACTATCTGAAATGAATGCTTGCACTTAATCAATTGAAACTATGTACCGAATTCTATTTTTATCAGTATGAAGAATCAGGAACGTTAACATTACGATTAATATTTCTTAATTAACACACTCCTCACTGTAAAGAGTTTCGGAACAGATTCTCTTTAGCGAGTACCATTACTCTAGAAAAGATTCGAATAAGCTTTACAGAAAATCTTCATCCTACCTCCATATCCTTTGAGCACAGCTCGTCTTCCTGAATTTTCGATTTTTTCTTGAATCACAGAATATGGAAGATTGGAATCAACAACGACAGTTCCTCGCTCCAGTGATATGTCAACATTTTTTATTCCTTCTAATCCAGACAGAGAGCTCTTTATTGCGTTCACACATTTTTCACATGTCATTTCCACAGCAAATTCTATCTATCAATTAAAAAATTTACTTACAAATTAATGACATTAAATCGACTATACTAATGGGTGGGTGGTCACATTTGTTACCTTAGCTGCACTCATGTTTACGAGCGTTACAAAATCACCGGTAATTTTACAATGACACAGCAAATGTTTATCTGCGAAGTTTTTTTCAATTGAATTTCTTATGATCAATGTTGAACTGTAATTATTCAATTTTTTCACGTAACTTTTTAATATAAATAATAATGTGCGTTTTGTTTTTTCCACTCTACAATCTGCGCCCGGCTAAACTTCAACTTTTTGATCGTCACGTTGTTTTTATTCTATTTTCGCAGCTGTCATATCAGTTTTTTAGTTGTGCAGTCGACCGCTTACAGCGCATCTGCCATTTTCTACATTCTCGTCTGTCGTGAAGGTCGTAAGTTTCATTGAAAAAGTAGCTTTCGTTGTTCTGAATATATTACTTTGAGACGAGCTTTTTTTCTATAATGGCACATCATTTATATCTTCAATTAGTCCCAAACTGCAAAATGAATGCGGGTCTCGAATTATATTACATCTTTTATTTCAAACCATATACGTTCCAATGCGATATCAAACTCGAAAATTCGCGCTTTGTTCGCACGCGAAAGCATCGCCTGCATTTTTAGTCTCGACGCGCTCGACACGACATCTCTATCGAATGAAAATTTTACTGTTTCCGATCATTAATCAATTAATCCAATTGCCTCTTCTTGAACGGGACGTTTTTGTGTTTATGAAAAATAATAATAATTTATTTCAAAAAATCAAATGAGACAATTGGTTTTTTTTCTTCATTGAACAGTCGATTTCCTGAATCGATTCTTAAAGGTCGAATGGTTCGATGAATGGACGTAATGGCGCTTCGAGGATCCTTCAAACTCAATTCCAAAATTCAGGAGCAAAAAATTCTGTGAAATGTGTCAAAAGGACATTTAACAAATATTCGAATATCGTTGGCTAAAGTATTATGTAGGAAGAGTAGTTTTCGTTTAACCGCTCATAATAATACAATGCCATAATCGAAAATATGAAATATTAACGAGACTAGAGGCGTAAAAAAGTACCGTTAGGATAGAAGTCTCATCGTTACAAAGGATAGAGGAGTGGGGGAAGAGTCGCTGAAGCACCGGCGCATAGTGATACCAGACAATGTAGAAGTGAGAGAGAGGACGCTTAGAGCCTAAGTGTGAGTGAGACGCGAGCCGGAAGTTTTCCTTTCACTCGACGTTTTCCTACAATTTGTTCGGTAATACAACTTTTAAACGCGATCTTTTCAACGTGTAGGGAATTCGATGAAGAATCAGCTGTTTGGAAATCGTTTCAATTTTATTGTAAAGTGAACCACTATAAACAGATCTTTGTTAAGTCACGTAGCGTCGCGCCGAGTAAATCAACGAGAAATAATGTTTTTGTTTTTCTAATACGAAACGAAAAAGTTGAATGTTTGGAAGAACGTCGATTCATAGAAAATATTGTTTTTTTGGGTGTAGATTCGTGAACGAGGAAAACTTACCTTCAAGCGAGACCGCAAAAAAAAAAAAAAATTGTTCGAACCGATCGTGAATAAACGAAAAGTTCCCGTACGTTTTAATATATTTTAAACGGGAAAAAAAATAGTTTCTGCAAGTGATTTTTTTCTGGGACTTCCGTCAAAATTTTGCAACAAGCATATAAATAAATAAAAAATCGATGTTCGGAAGTTGAGTTCGATTGATACGACATGGCTAAGCTACCGTTGCGTAAGCACGAAGGTCCGTCATGAGAATCCTCAGGTAGAGAAGAATTTCGACGGAGTCTAGACCGGTGAGAATCTGGAGAGGGAAAAGCCGACGACCATTCGGCCTCTTTCTTCCTTCCTTTCTCTCTCCCTCTCTCTGTCGCGAATAAAAATCATAGGAACGGAGGCGCAACGCGAAAGAAAAGAAAGAAAAAATACGGAGAGAGAGCGGGATTATTGACGTGATCGCAGACCTTCATAGTTTGGACGCCGCGGCGTGATTTTAGTCTTGGTAAAAGTTGTCAATTATTGCCGTTAGGAACGCTGTTACAGGTTGTGTGTAGCGTCGGTGCGCCGTAAAACCACGACGAATTGACCTTGGCGATGTCTACGATCACGTCACAGGCGCGCTCAAACGCTTCGGGGTAGAGGAGGCATCGTCGAAAAGGTAGCCCGCCGCGTTCTCTCTCTGTCGTATGCCTCGGTTAGTCGCCCATTGTGTTATCCTTGTCGGGCCTTCGCTCTGTAATGGCTACCGTAGTCGAGTTTGTTGACGCCGCGCGGTGGAAACTTTTGCCCCGTTGAGTACAAGCAACGGGCGACGCCGCCGCCCACATCGGACTTTATTTTTTTCATTCATTTATATTTCCTTACGAATTGGATTATCGCGACAAAATTCGGCAAAGTGCGGTGTGTAAGAGACAAGAAAGAAACTAAAAAAAGAGCAACCGAGCGGGTGAGAAAGAGTGCGAAAGGGAGAGAGAGAAAAAAAAACGGGAAACAAGTGAGAACGCGGCGCGCGTGAGTATCGGGACGCGCTTGATCGCCGGTTTATATGCCAGCGAGACGCCGTTGTGAGGAACCCGAGGGACCGCTTGGGCGAAATGACCCTCGCGGGCCAACGCTCTTTGACAACCGTTTCATACTGACGTGATCATTGCCGCTCTCGGATTTCCCCCCTCAAGTGTAGTGGAAAACAACGTGCTCGTGGCCGATTTTTTTTTCTTTCTTTTTTTCTTTTTCTTTTCTTCGCTCGGTTTCAGTACTAGTGTTGAAAACGCAAGAGCGTGCGCGCCCGCGCGCGATCGAACGGGAACGCATACACATTTTAAGGAGGGTAGAAGAGGTGGGGGTGGAGAAAGAGGAGGAGGAGGCGGCTGTGTGTTACGATATAACGAAAGCCTGTCTCTATCGCGAGTACCGTTTATCGCCGATTTTCGAATCGAATAGCCATTCCTTTTTTTTTTGTTCCCCCTTTGATATATTTGTTTCCTTGTCTATTCGATCCTCCCCACCCGAGAAGACGAGATTATACGCGGATGCTGTTTGGTTGCTCGCGCAAGGAACGAGGACGACCACCGAGAAACAGAGAGGGAAAGAGAGAGAGAGAGAGAGAAAGAAACGAAAGAGCGAGACGAAGAGACGCGAGTCGCGCGAAAATACGCGCGCGCTCTAAGTTTCGAGGAGTCGGTTTGTGTGAATAAAAAAAGCGTCGCTATCGCCGTGTATATATTTAACAATAGGACTATAATTATTGCCCAAGCACGTTTCGCGCTTATGGTGTAAACCGTATGAAGAGCACCGCCGTCATGGCAACTGTGAGATCCTCGAGGAGCAGCAGGAAGCCGCATTTTGCCTGTTCGAAAACGTGAAACATTTTTTACACATGTAAGTACATTCATCCATTTCGAATGTTTTCAGTTATTAAACAAAATTAAAGGCTTCTTACTTCATTTACAGTCTAATATGTATCGTTTTGTTTTTCTTCTAATATTTTCTTCTCTTTGCATTTTTTTTTTTTTTTTTTTTCTTATTTTGTCGCGTGTTTTATATTACGGTACATGACGGAGAGGGGAATACCGGGCGGTGAGGGAAAAAAAGAGCGGGCGCGCGCGCGCGGGCGCTTGGCCTGTTGGGCGGTTGATGAGACGTGGAGTGGGGGAAGCGAGGGCGCATCGCTCTCTCTCTCCATCTTCTTTTCTCAGTCGCGCTCGCTCATACGCCCGTATATCCATCTCTTGCTTTCTTTTTCTCTTCGTCCCTCGCTCTATTTCTATATATCGCGGGTTTCTCTCGGCGTGGCTTTGATCAGGGGGGTCGGGAATCCAACCCACATACACACACACCCAAAGCTCATGTGTTATGCGTTTGTCGATTCCTTGCTGTGACCGTATTCGATCAGGTGAAACCAACAAGTTCAGATAGAAACACATTCACGAACTAACACTTACACACACACACATGAAATATGTTTAACGCCTGATCCTTGGCGCGGATCTATTCTCGTAATCGCAATATGTTGCGATCTTGAAAGCTCCCGTTCACGTGGCTTTTCGAGACCCTTTTTTTACCCCACTCCTTTAACATCAATTTCTTTTCGCACATTCGGAACGCAAGGAAAGAAACAAAAAATGCTACTTTCAAAAAATTTTAACGGTCGTCCCAACGACGCCTGATTTCTTGTGATTGAACCGAAATTTTCACAGGTTATGAGAGGGACATTTCGTCTTTCCAACTTTCCTTAATTTATTTTGTTTTTTATTTATTCATTATTCCTAATTTGTATATTTTTTTCTCCCTGTTCATCTCTCTATCTCCATTCGAGTCATTGATCTCCATGCTTCGCTTTTCGACTATGCCCATGAATTCCAATCAAAGTTTACCCGAGTTATGTTCCCCGTCAAAATTCTCATACTAAATTACACGATGGAAGATACACAAACGATTTAAAAAGTTAGGAATCGAAACGAAAATGTTTGCTTTAAAAGAAAGTGAAAAACTAAAAAAGGTGTTTCGAGACAGGGCCCATTTTTAATTAGCGTAACGCATGACCGTTGAATTGTACAGGGTCAGAGGCGGCTCATCAATGGCCCTTGAATCAAATGGTAACAACGTCGTGTGGTTGAACGCGACCCGTCCTGATCAAATACAGCAGGTATGCGGCGCATACAAACACCAGAAAAAAAAAAACCCTTGAACAGCCCTTCTTATTTATTTTTCTTAATTTTCGTTCTTATATGATTTCATTTATGCCTACTTTTTCTTTCATTTTCATTTTTTTTTTTTTTTTTTTTTTTTTTTTTTTCATGATTGAACAAGAGAAAAATATTTAAAGTTCATGGCTTCATATAAATTGACGTATTCTATTTTTTATTCACAGCACATCAAAGACGAGCAACATCGTCACCTGCAGCAACAGCAGCAACGCTATCAGAGAAGCGCTCTGAAAATTCCCAGTCATAGCCAACATATTCAGCAGCCTGTCAAGTGTTCTATGTTCACACAGACCGAGCCTACTAATAGTTTCGCTCATAACGATCATAGTAATTCCAGTTATAGAGAACAACGACAGGTGATTCATAATTTCAAAATATTTATTCATGCAATTACAATTTATTGATGAACATTACATGAGAAAAAGAAATGATATTAAGTGTTGAAATAACATAGATCGAGGTACCTAATGATAATTATTAAACGTGTATATGTAACAAAGTGATTGTTATTTAAATGTTTGACATCCATATTCAACAAGTACGAATGGTTCACAAATCTAAGTAATCTCTACTTCGTGCACTTTGGTCAATTAAATGATAAACACTGTAAACTTAAGATCGAGATTGAAGTCCATTTGTAAAAAGTGCACTTTTCGCTTGAACTAATCTGGACAAAAAGAAATTTGATAAAGATACAGCCCTGGATTGTATCACTTTAAATTCGGTCTGGAATTGAAGTTTATATCATTGGATGTTCAAGCCGAAACGGTAGAAGCTCGAAAAAATTGTAAACGAGATTTAGATTGCGTGGAAATGTATCAAATTTTTTTTACATTATATGTTCTTGCGGGTAATGATGAAGTGAAAAAAGAAAAAAGATCGAAATGTGGGAGAAATTTAGCAAAAATATTGTAACATTATGATAAACTAGTAAGCGGTATAAAACTGGTAAAAATTTTGTTTACTGAAATATTCGCACTATTGCGAACCGAATTTTTTTGTGTTTTTTAGGCATAATTGTAATGCGTAACATGATCCCTCGACAGACACAGCAACAAGCAACGATGTTCGATCCCCAGCAAATACAGCAGCAGCAGCAGCAGCAACAACAGCAAGCTGCGCAGAGTCAGCAGTCGCAGCAACAACAGTCTCAGATGTACGTTACGGCGGATAAGAAAGAGGACAAGTCTCAGCAGCAGACGACGGCGGCAGAGTTTCCATACTTCTACAATGTCAACATGCTGCAGAAAGTTCAAACAAATGCGGTGAGCACAATCGGTGCGATCACTACCGACGACAAGGGTTGCTACCGTTTCGATGTGCAACCTGTCGGTTATAACGCATTACTGAACCAGATGAGCATAGCGGCTGCTACGAGCGCGACCTTCAAGTGCGACATTTGCGGCCTGGTTTTTGGTCACATGAGCCTCCTCAATCATCATAAAAGGCTTCACAATACGACACCCAGCAATCTGCAGCAACCCCAGCAGGTTGTTGCACAAACACCTACCACCGTCACAGTTGCTACCACACCCGAACGACCTTATACCTGCGACATATGCGGCGCGTGCTTTGCTTTACCCGGCGAACTCAAAAGCCACAAAACAAATATGCATCAAAAGCCTAAAGTTCAACTCTGCGAGGATTGTGGCAGCGAAGATCCCTGCGAGCATCATCCGACCAAAGTTAAAAAGAGTAAGCGCACCTGAACTTTTTTTACTATTGCTTTTCTATCCAAGTTCACATCGTTGGGAGATAGCTAAGAACTGTTTTTTTTTTTTTTTTTTTTTTTTTTTTCATCAAATCAGAGAATTTCTAGTGTTTCTATTAAGTTATCTCAAATGTATAATCAACTATTTCAAACAAAAATGGATTCATGAGGGCAAAAAATGAGGCTTCACCCTCGATCCTTGAATGTTTTGCTTAATTCGTGCTCTTCCCTTTCTACAGCAATCA
The DNA here is from genome assembly GCA_037576405.1 of Campoplex capitator. Classification (NCBI taxonomy): domain Eukaryota; kingdom Metazoa; phylum Arthropoda; class Insecta; order Hymenoptera; family Ichneumonidae; genus Campoplex; species Campoplex capitator. Next base: position 7,960,403 of record JARBWI010000003.1, read on the forward strand.
AACCCGGACATCATCCTGTAAAACGAAGGGGAGTTACGAGCGTTACCAAGTGCCACAAGTGTAACGGGACCGGGATCATTTTTATCGGTAAGTTTTCCGAAAAAATTAAAGTACATAAAGCAAAAACGCTCTCCTTCATTATTCGCGAAAGATGGGTGAAAAAAAAAGAAAAGACAAATTATAAAAAGAGAGAAAGCATCATGCAAATGTTACATTTATATTACTAACGAGACCCAGCAGCAAACAAATTTGTTCTTTCAAATTGTTGTTTTTTTGTTTTTATGATCTTTCTATTGTTTCTTTCATGTAACACACTTTCTTCAATACTTTTTTGTTTTCTTTTTTTTTCGCGCCAATGCATCCACCTTTCCATCATATTATCATTTCATTGCTGTCATGATCGTACATCCGGTGATGTATGGTAGGTAAAGACGACGAAAAACTAGATTCTGGAATCAGTTCCCTTGCGAAGTGTACCGGCTGCAAGGCGACAGGCCGTATCATCATAGGAAGTAAGTCGGACTAAACCACAGCCAACAAAAAAAAACTCGTGGGATATATAAGTCCTTTTACTTTTTTTTTTTTTTTTTCAATCTCTTAATAAAAGGATTTAAATCCCACTCGTTTTAGATGGTGACAGTTCTGAGTCCTTATTTTCCTCCCCTTTCATTGCCTTGCTCTCTCTTTCTTTCGTGTCTCCTTTTATTGTCTTTGAATGAATAAATTTTTATGTCCGATACGACGTTGGCGACTGTTTTGTAATATCAAGGATGAAAAAACTTGTTTCTGCTCTTCAGAATTGATAAATTTAAGACATTCTCGAAACGATAAATATATTATGCTCATGTTGTAATCTTGCATGATTTTCTTCAAATGGTAGAATAGACGAAGAACATCGGGTCCTTGACACCGTTTACAATCGCCTAATGTGTCGCGGGCCACGATCTTTTTCGGAACCCCCAATTGTTTCCTTCATGGATTTTTTTTTTGTTTTTTTTTTTTTTTCTTTTTTTGGGTAGAACTGTCGGCATCTAAATTTAAGGACGATTGCACGGAATGAAATCTCCCCTAAGGGACAGTTTTATAAATTCGAACAGGTCATCTTCATTAACCGCGCAAGCAAAATGCAATTTTCGATGTCACGGTTCTCGAATACCGCTTTTCTTTCGTGATACGTGCCACAAGAGGACAGTAATAATAATTTTATAAACTGTAAAATCTTGCAAAAATTCACTAAAAAAATAGAGAATAGATTGAGTTTGAGACAAAAATAAACTTGAAAAAAGGTAGTAAAGATAATGAAATCGAAAATACAAGTCTTAACTTTTTGCTAATAATTTATCCATAGTTGATTGGTTGTGATTCACTCGGAATTATATCTCTCGTAGAGTTTGTAGATATCCAGTTGTTGAAGTCACTAATTTTTGAGATTTAACGAGAAATTAAAACTCTTTGAAAAATAATGAAATAACAAAAAATGCGAGTGTCCTCTTGTGCGTTTTGCCCGTTTCACGAAAAAAGGTCTATTCGATCCGTACCCCGTAACTTGCAAACGTCTCATGAAACAGCATTGAGCACATCTGTTTGTAGAACTGGCCCTTTGAGGAAAACTAACGCTTCCGTGGTATTTTTAATTTCAGGCGGGAAGCAAAATCAGAACCAGCCGGAGAAGCCGTTTCATTGTAACGTTTGCGACGGCACTTTTTCACGATACTCGTCGCTCTGGTCCCACAAGAGACTTCACTCTGGGGATAAACCATTCAAGTGCGAAGTCTGTGGTTTGGCCTTTGCGAAGGGTAAGGGATCAGTTTATAAACAGCAGCTTTTTTTTCGCGATATTTTATTCATTTTTCTTCACATCCCTCTTCATGCTCGTAGGTTGCATTCGAAATATAAAAAAGCACCCAATTTTATTCTATATCTGTTTTTTTTTTTTACCTATTTCATACACATTTTTCCCTATCGCTTCTATTTTTTGCTTTAACAACTCAAACAAAAAAACAACCGTAATTTGTACGTCGAAATTTGTCTATTTCTATTTTTATACTTTGAACAGAGTCGCTATTTTGCCTATTTCTTGCCCATCCTCATAAAAACGAAACCAAAAAGTAACGAATCACGCTAATGATTTTTTTCTATTTCAGAAATAGTTTTATACGATATATTTCTAATTTTTTGCTCGTTGTAACTTTTATCAGAATAGAAAATCATTAAATTTGATAACCTTCGTTATCATCACCCTTTTTCATTTTTATCGCGCTCTTGCTCCACTTCCTCAAATAAAAACGTTACCGTTATAAACGCAATGAACACGCATAAAATTATCGTTTTTGTTTTGTTTTTTTTTTTCTGTTTTCAACACGCCACGTTACAGCGGCCTATTTGAAAAATCACGGACGTGTACATACCGGTGAAAAACCGTTCAAGTGCAGTGTTTGCGGTATGCAATTCTCTCAAAGCCCCCATCTGAAGAACCATGAAAGAATTCACTCGGGCGAACGTCCCTATCAATGCGAGGTTTGTGAAAAAACATTTGCGAGACACTCAACCCTCTGGAATCATCGAAGAATTCACACCGGCGAAAAACCCTATCGGTGTAACACGTGCGGCTCCGCGTTCAATCAAGCGACGCATTTGAAAAATCATGCCAAGGTCCATACCGGTGAAAAACCCCACAGGTAAATCTGATCCCTTTATGTTTCAACATACAAATTTTCTTTTGTCGATCATCTTCGATGATACTGAACTATTTTCGTTCGTTTCAAATTTCACTGAACTGATAGAAACGATTTTGACTCATTTTTCAACTTACGGTATAACTTTTTATCATATACGTGAAAAAACTTTTACAACTGACACGTTTCGAAATTTTTTTAATTAATTTGTCATACGTTCAATTATTGGAAATTTGAATGATCAAATCTCACATTTAAGAATTCAGGAGATCTGTTTGAACTGTTGTATTTGTTACGTATTAATAAAAGTCCGAAATTCAACGTTGATGGAACTTTTAAACACATGAAAATTGATTGTTTCAGATGTGACATTTGCGAAATAGGATTTTCGGATCGTTTTGCGCTGAAACGTCATCGAGCCATACACGAAAAGTACGGTCAAACGGCACGGAATCAGAATGCGAATAGCGCGTCGAATGCGCAACAGGCGAACACGAGTAATCAGCAACAGCAGCAGCAGCAGCAGCAGCAACAACAGCAGCACGATCAGCAGCAGCAACAGTCACAACAACCGCAACAGGGACAACAAGTAGTGGTGGTGAATGCGACGACGCCTGTGACGGTTAGTCAAGGACAAGGACAGGCAGTAATGCTTGACGAGGTTTACAAATGTCAAGTGGCCTTCCCCGAGCCAAAATGATTTACTTGAAGCGGATCTCCTGGCACGAAAAGTCCTGAAGCGAACAAGGTTGTTGCTCCATTTTATTTTCATAACAACTAAGACCTCGTTGCGATACGCGAAGAAACATCAAAAGAGATAAACAAAAGAAAGAAAAAAGGGGAAAAGGAAAGAAGAAAAATTGAACAAGGCACATGGGGTGAATCTGTGTGTATGTGCGTGTACGTTTCGTGAATGAGTGCATAATTGAAAGAACGCGGGAAGGGTTCTTTGCGTGGAAGTCGGGGTTGAATTTAGTTCGAGGAAGAAGGTTAAGAAATACAAGAAAGCGCTACGACGTCAAGATTGCCTCCGGTGACTTGAGAAGACGACTTTGAGAAGGGAATTTTCGAGGGAACCTTTTGACGAGCGTGTGGCTTCGATCGCGTCGTCAAATTGGCAGCATTCGTGGCGGAAGTGAGTTTCACAACAGAACAAACGTGTATGACGCTAATATCTCTTTCTGTCTCTCTTTCTCTCTCTCTCTCTCTTCCGTCCACAAAAATACGTGAGACCAGTGTCGAGGACAACGATCGAAAGAGAAGAAAAACGCTCGAATATCATTTCGGAAAATAGGGGAAAGAGGAAAAACGAAAGGGGTGAAAAAGAGAAACGAAAAACCCTTATTGAAGCTGCAATAACGATAGCGAGTATCGAACGGCAGACTAATCTGTTTTATAATTTTAAGACGGAATACTATATTATGAATATCAGTTACTGTAGTTGATAGTTTGTAATTAGCCAAAGTAGCTGGCTAGAATATCTATACATATATGTATAACTTCGATTTTTATATCCTCCCTTGTTAGCATACGCGACGACTCCATTGTCGCTCAGACTCATCATCTTTTTCCTTTTTTTGTTTCTCTCTCTTTCTCTCTACTCCACATCGAAGAACCGTATTTTTTTGTCTGCACGAAATCAATTTTTCACTCATTTTCTTCATGTTTTTTTTTTCTTTTCGAATCCTCATTCTTCTCACCGATCAATTTTCTTGGATAGATTTGTTCGTTACCGGCAAAAGCGCCCGCGAGATCTTTTCATACTTATATTTTTTAACTCATTTTTTTGGAACTCCATGTTACATCGTTAGCTTCTACAGGGCCTCTGGTGACTCTGCTTTGACTTGCGAAAAGTCCCGTAGACAATCAGAAACGCTCGCGAATCGAGCATCATTTTGTAGTTTTTTTTTTTAACCGAAAAAGACAAATAATAAAACTTTTTATGGAACTTTTATTGACTCGTGACTATACAGGGTTGTCGATAGCTTCATTGAGTAAAGTATAAGTATACTTTTGTCTTTACATTATTCTAATCGAAATATCAGTTTTCGACATTTCAAAAATAACTCGGACAAAAATTCTTCTGCCTGAGATGTCAAGTTACATAATATTGGAAGGAAAAAAGTGTAAATGTCTTTCCTTCAAATACTTATTAACGAATTTGAATGGCGGACAGTTCTTGTCTAATGACCAATCATGATATTTCAGATTGAATTCAAATTCGTCCAATATTTGAAGAAGCAAACGTTGACGAACTCGTGTTAATTGAATGATCGATGGGAAGTAAGTTGGCACGGGGAAGAGAAGGAAAGAAAAGACGGAGAAAGATTAATCAGAGAATTAGAAAGAATTTTCCTGTTACCCACGAAAAAAAAAAATATCATTTGTAAAATACGAAATATCAGCAATTACTTTATTATTATATTTACCCATTAAATACGGTCATGATACCTGCCACAGTATTTTGGATTAGATTAGATAATTCTGTCAGTTGTTAATAGCGATAATAATTGTCCTCTTTTTTTCTGTTCGTGAGTTACTATTATTTTATTTTTCGAAGTCAGACACGAAAATAAAAAGCAGCAAAACGGAGTTCCAGAGGCTGAGTCGGTTGGGAGGAGAGGGGAAGTAGGGTGAACGTTTTATTTAGCTATTTTAGAATTATTGTATATTTTAGACGAGACTGGCTCGTCTGTGAAAAACACGTGCGAGATATTTATGGCGAATTTTGTTCACTTTACTGAGAAAAACATCGTTGTCGATTAATATTAATGAACACACGTCATTAATTGTTTCTCTCTCTTCCCGTGTTTTCTTCTTTATTTCACAGTAACTCGGGAAATATTGTGTTTAGAAAAATCACTCACTTTGATTATTAATTTTTCTTCCATTTTTTCTACGATTCCTATCTCCGAAATTAGCAAAATTCAAAAATTCGACCAATTATTAACGCGAGTTCGAGCTTACAACATTTTTCGGTAGGTCAGACACGATAATTGCGTTTGTGTCGTTTTGTACATACGAATAACTCCGGAACTAGTTTTTTTTTTTTTTTCAATCCTCGTAGTCTTCCTCCCCCAAACCCCCTTTTTTTTTCTTCGAAAAATCATTAAACTAAATAGAAACCGTACCTCCATTTTGTTTACTCTGCTAAATGGCTTTAAAACTTTAACATCTTTGAGAAACAATTTTAAACGTCAATTTCAAAGCCACGAGTTTCCTAAAACTGGTGTTCATCTGAAATTAAACAATAACATTATTTGCATTAGCGTTACGTGCTGATTGCCTTAGAGCGCCCTCCATTTCAAGTAGAAATCAAATTTACCCGTGTATGTAAGAATAAGGAATTTCCGAAAAAAAGGGATAAACCGTATGTGAAAAATGAGAGTGGGGAGGGGGGGGGGGGGGCAGAAAAGGAGGAAAATGAAAATCCGGATTATACAAATACCGATGAGGAATGCAAAATAACATTAATTAATTAAAGACGAGAAATACGAACTACTAGGTGATTAAATAAAATTTAAGAAAAACTCACTGTCGCAAGAATTTTATTGCGGAGAGAACGAATGTTCATGAACATTGAAAGGATTTGTGGCAACTTTTCGTTTCGACGAATTCATGTTTGTTATTCGATTCTAGCGATAAACGATCAAGAGAAAGAAGAAGAGCAAGAAAGAGAGAGAGAGAGAGAGAGAGAGAGAGAGCGAAAGAATGATATTTGTAACGTTTTCAATCCACCAATAAATTTCACAGACACACATCCCCTCGATAAATTTCATAACAGTTTTTCTATCATTGTACATATCATAAATTGGCGTATCGTAAACTGAACCGGACGAAACGCAAATTATCGCAAATACCTCCCGCAGTAAAATCTTGTGACATAAATAAAAATAAAAACGAAAACATACTGAAAAGGGAAAAAGAAATAAGAAAATAATTGAACGTTATAAACTCAGAGCTTCCACTTGAATCAAAAGGTTTGGAAGCGTCTTCCTATACAATCGCGCGATAACCTTAACCGACCGAAATTTCGGGAGGAAGATAAACAACTGAAAACGAATTTGAAAAATCTGCGCCTCTACTGTCACGACGCAGCTTGCGTAAGGAATTATTAAAGAAAAGCGTAAAACACGAATAAAGCGAAGTAAATGAGTACTCGAGCAGCAAAAAAACAGTGCAGCGAAAGGACACAAAAGCGCAAAGGTTTTAACGACTATAAGAAGAAGTAAAAATAGAGCACAATGACGATGAAGATATACTCCGTTTCAAAGAATCAAAATAATCTTTTTAATTTCCAATCACAATTCTCCAAATTTTATTTTATTCGTTAGACACAATTTCGTACAAACGAGGTTATGAAAATAGAAAGAAAAAAAAAACATGAATCGGCATTTTGTTTATTTGTGGAAATGAAATCTGAAAGACTCTTCGGTTCGGATAACAATAATTTCAGAGAAATGAATAACAAAACGAAAAAAAAAAAAAAAGAAAAAATAGTCCATTTACGTTCGTAATCCACGTAGATTACTTGTACAGCGTACAAACGAGAAGATGTACCTATAAAAGCATTAGTCCTAAGTTAGATTTATTTGCGGAAAAAAAGAAACAACAACAACAACAACTGAAAAAATGGTGTTTAAATATTTTTATTGATAAGAATAGAGCGTCTACACGATCAGTGGTTCTTGTGAGAACGGACCTATTTTTTTCACACTGAAGCTGAATTTTATTGATACATAGGACTCGGTAGTTTTTCATAAAAAATAAAAAATAAAAAATAATATTAATATTAATAATATAAATAATAAGACAACAGAAACGATCGACGAGAACGAGGAAGGAGTAAAAAAGGTGAACGAAACCTCGGTAATTTGTAAATTTTGTTTAAACGAAGGAACGTTGAAAGCGCGCGAGCATTATATTTGCGATGTGGTATTAATCGTTCAAACAAGACAAAATAAATGATAAATAAATGAATAAATGGATAAGGTTTTATCAAATCCCTCACACAGGAAGATATACTCCTGTGTGCGTGCGTGTGTGTAAACATAATGTCGTATAGGAATTTTGTATGAGAAATGATAAAGAAAAGAAAAAAATGCAAAAAAAAAAAAATCACAAAAAATTCATGAGAAAAAATATGTTATGCTAAGTTTACCTATTGTCAATATATCTAGGAGTATAAATCGAATGTACGTGTATTATACTAATTATCGCTTAGATAAGGTACAACATTGATTTAAATCCAACTAGCACACGATTATATATCAGAATTTAGGTTATAATAAAGGTGTCCATTGGGCATTTCATTTTTAGATTGTCTAAATCGTTTGTCCTTTTTCTCATATTTCAATAACTCTGATTATCAATTTTCCGATCATTTTATCTATGCTATTTGCAACGAATCGCTTCATTTTCGTTCTGTTTTGTTATTTCTGGGCCCTTACCATCGTAATGAAGGGACGGAGAGAAGACTGTAAAATTGTTTTTACAGAGACGAAGAGTCTTGCCATCGTATAAATATTTTCATTTTTTACTAACGAAAAAAATGTGCATTCAAAAGTTCAACAAAAATATCATTTTTTTTATATTCATTTTGGGGTCGAAATCGATACCATCCATGAGTTCGAGAGTTAAATTTCTTTGAAACGTTTTATCGACGAAACTTAGTAGATATTTTCATCCACTCGAATACTAAAAGCACAAAAAAATGGATTTAATTCAAAATACAATTTCTTGAACGTTTTTTTTTTTAATTTTACTGTTCTTTCGGTCGTGATCGTATTTTCCCATGAGAGTACGAAAAAAAAGTTTTTCAAAATCTCTTCCCACACGAAGACGGAAGGAGAAACATTGAAACTGAACGAAAAAAAAAGTTCAAAAAATTCTAAATTATTCTAAAAATCACCAAATTCACTTTGTACGATGAAAATTGATAATTTTAACATTGTGCATTAACGTTTAACATCTTGAGGATGGTTGAAGAATTTTTACAGTTTTTTCGAACCACCGAGTACTAAAATTTCCATCTCATCATAAATCGTTGCCAACTTGAATAACACACAGATATAAAAAAAAAGGCCTGACACATAGGTGATGAATTTGTTCAAGAAGACAATTAGAAAAACGACTACTTCCGTCAAAATATTTGTCTCAAACACGATCTCCCTATCTGAGTCACAAAATTTTTTATATACCCAGTGGCTTCCCAATTTATAATCGCCCCTATGCTCGATTAAATGTATAATATTTCGCGTGAAAATAAGGAGCTATGAATCACGGATGAGCAGAATATATATTTATAAATATATACAACATATACATCTACCCGCGCACGACAGATTTAGTTTCGGAGGCAGAAAATCGTGTGCGACGTGCCAATGAACCTGTCTCCATCAATTACTAGCAAATTTCCGGAAACGAAACAGAGTGCTCGATCTTAATTGCGATATCGATCGAAGTCCCGTTGATTCATCGGGTATTTTTTTACTTTTTTTTCTTACGTATATCGCATCTCAATTGATTTAAACCATTCTACGTTAGGAAGTATGAAGAAAATTGGACTTTCGTGAAAAAAAAAAAATAAAATAGAATTCATACCTAATTCGAATTGTTTTTTTTTTTCGCAAATTAAGCTTCATGAATTCTTTCCGCTTCTTTTTTCAAATTGATTTATATATACATATATTTTTCCTTGAATTTTATCTAATAATTCGCGACGAAGAGTGTTTCGTTGTCCGAGGACGTGCCACCACACGGCGGCCATTTTTTTTGTCCAGTTTTCGCTCGACGTGAAGCGCCGTTTGAAATGAGAGCTATTTCAAGAAACTTTCCTCCAAAGCTCGCCGCTCTCGCTCTCTTCAGACGAAATCCTCCGAGCCGTGTGAGACTACTCATCATTACAATTTTATCAAAATAGTTACATGAGCGAATTTTTTTTTCCTCGATTTCTCTTTGCCTACGCGTTTATTCCTCGCGTCATGCCGATAAAACAACAAGTTATGATTAGGTTAGGTTTGCCGCTTCCAGCCATTCGGGAAACGAAGCGTATGGGGTGTTAATGTCTGAGCACATGCGACTTTTACTACTTGACTTAATATTATCGCAAAATAAAATGAGGTTCTGAGAGATTTATACGTCGCTACATCGAAACCTACAATATCTCTGAAAATAACCGAGAAATTATTTCAAACGTAACACATTCACGATTTGTTTGTTAAAACATTTCAATTTTGCACGATCGCAAAACTTCCGGTACGGAATGTTTTAAAAGACAAAACATCCGCAAATCGAAATTTCATCTAAAATTTAATGATTCACCATTAAAACAAAAATACACTGTAAACACAACTTCTCATTCATACTTCTCAATTCATCAACAAATCACCACAGTGATTTGCAACTTTTTAAGTACATCAAAAAGGTGACATTTAATTGATCTAGTTGTGAAACTTTTGGTTCAATTAGTCCATCGACGTGTAATTGGAAACGAGAATATTCACTCTTTTGATGTCAGCAGCAGTCGATTTAATTAAAAGTTATCAAACCCTTTTGTTCACGATACATTCCAGTAGTGTTCAGTATAAATTCGAGAGCTATTTGTTCTTGATGGACTGCTCTGGCTTCCGGTTACATCCCCATTTCAATATTCGTCCGGAATTCGAGGATTTGCACATATGGGGTGTCTCGAAAGCAGCACACGAGATTTTGACAGTTTGTTTTTCAATGTACCATCGTCTAAATGTTCATTGATAGGAATAGCCAATGCGGTGTGATTTATCCAAGTGAAATTTTATGGTTGAAGAAATTTTTTTATTTTCACTTCTTATTTGGCATGTCAAATTAATAAACAACCAAATTTTTGATGATGTTGAAAAATCCTGAGAATTTCTTCCTCGTGATTTTTCGACGTGAATAATCATGAGAATTTTTTCCTCGTGATTTTTCGACGTGAATAATCATGATTGAGTATTGAACACTAAAAATTAATTTCGACTCATCGGAATCCAGGTCTCGAACTTGAAGGGTTGAGCTCTGATAAACCTCAACGAAAATGGGTGCGGTATACGATCGTTCAAAATCAAATGTCAACGGTATTTGTCAAAGATAACAAAGTCAATATGTTTCGTTCTTTACGCTGATTGAAAAAAAAAAAAAAAAACGTAACTGCAAAAAGTTGAAGAACGATTCGATTCGTTTTCTCTGGACATGTACTCGAAAAGCAGTTACAAAACTGATAGAGGATAAAGTTTACCGTGTCAAGTGTTCGTGATTATTTCACCATCCCGTTTCCCCTGCCCCCTCATCGGTGCTCGACGCAATTTGGCGGGAACTGGATCGAAATTACAGGAGAGAGGGTCGGTGAGGTATAACCACGGTACCCGGGAAAGCCACGTGACCAAAAACACGATATCAGAGGTGGAGGACGAACTCGAGCTATGTTAAAATCGCGTGGGTGGTAGCCTCGTTCACTTATCTTGTGTGTGTAAATACATGAGCTTTCTCCTACGGGGATGAAATGCGTGAGCTTTCGAAAACACGGGAAAAGCGCCCCCCAGCGGGCAGCATAGGAACTGTTCGATGTCGCGGCGATCAGCGCTCAGTCGACGCCGCGACACTGGCGCGACAGGCCGGCAAGATTCGCACCCTCGAGTGCTGCATGTGGTAATTAAAAAAAAAGTACACACAAAAAAGAACAAGTGCAACACACACGAAATTGTGAAATAAAAGAATCAATCTGCGAGTAAAAAAATCAACGACTAGTGTCTAAAATAAAAAAACGAGCGTTTAATTAGTGAATTTGCGAATTTTATGTAAAAATATCGCTAAAATGAAAATTAGTTTGATTAAACTTTTGTCTATACTACTATGGAATGCAGCTTGAATTTCTCGTGATATTTGTGTATTTACCATCTAACACGTGTGTTTAAATAAACAAATATACATCGTATATTTAATCGAAAAGTTTTGTGTTATAAACAAACTAAAATATAGATCATATATTTGATAAAAACGACGTTTACAGTGGAAGATTTATGTGGGCTGCGTGACCCTTGGTTGTTTTCTCGTATCTCTTCTTTTCACGATATTTCGCCTCGACAAAGTGCTCTGTTCCCGTATTTTCTCTCCCGTCTATACATATATACACGTATGTGCATTCATTCGAGCTGCTTTGAGCACGGACAAAGAAAGAATATTTTGCACGATTTTTCGAATAAAAGATACGAAAGACAATACCCATTCGACCCTTAAAAAATCCATTTCTATATGTGCAGGAGCATTATTATTTTTCGTTCTCAGATACAAGAATTCGAGAAAATAAAAACGAACGAATATAAGTCACGTGTGCAGACGAGGAATATCCTTGGAATAATTTCGTGCTATATTTCGTTTTTTTTTTAACATATAGATTTTGTTGATCATATTTTTATTTCAAATGTAAGAAGAATATAAAAGCAATATATTTTCTCTCACACCGTTATCAACTTTTAAACGTATACAAAGAATAATGGAAAAAGCTCTCGTATATTATAGCCCATTTACGTAGCCTCTTGTCCGCGCGCCGTGTTGCGTTATCCAGGACAAGAGAAAAAAAAAAAAAAAAAACTCAACAAAAGCTTTTATTCCCTCAACACTGCAGGAACGATTTTCACGTAACCAAGAAGCTGCGATACACAGGACTTTTAGTTAACTCAAACGCAATACTGTTATAATTCGTGGAAAGACACAAAAGTCTTTATCGAACATGTTAACGACGATTATAAGCGGTAGAGAGATGGAAAAAAAAGGTTAAATAACCGGTAGATTGAAACGACGGAGAAAAATATATGGGAGATAAATAAAGAAGACAATAAATGAGTCAATACATTTATTCATTAATTCATGAGAATATTTGCAAAAAAATAAATGACATGCAGCGGAACTCGGACATAAATTATTGTTGGGCCAGAGATTGCCAGCGGAATAAGAAAATAACGAGCGACAATATTTCGCGAAACTCGAAAGTGGCTTTAGCAAGAAAAAAGGATTCAACTTATCTGATCTCTCTGACTAACGTATAAGTTGGCAGCTTCGCGTACATTTTACCACGAAGCGATGGAAATGTCTCCGTAACCGATAGAAAATTCCGATAACCAGAGAGAACAAGGAGAAGAATAAGAAGAAGAAGAAGACGTCTTGCCAAGAAATTCCTCGTATTTTCGAAAGATATATTATTATTATGTGGGCTCGTGCTTCGACGCGACCAAAGTCCTGATTTTTTTAACCGACGTAAAAAACTTCGAACACAAATACAAATACACCAAGTTTCCTATGATGATTTTCGCGAAGCGGTTTCGTGACAAAACGAGACTGGGCATTACGAAAATATCGTAACGGATAATGTCGAGAAAGCCGAAGAGAGACTACCAATACTAATAAACAAAAAATAACAGCCGCGCAAAGGATTCGACACGATACGAGCGAGAATTTTTCGCACAAACTTTCATTACATTTGATGTAAGACTTCGAACTTTCCGCTTTTTTGCCTTTTTTTTTTGTTTTGTTTTGTTTTTTATTCTGTCGGTACTTGCTTTCCGTTTATTCGGGAATTAAATATTCGCGAAAGAATGTCGAATTCACCAAGAGGCCGAAAAATGCCACCAAGACCAAAAATCACAATTCCTGTGCCCGGTAACTACGGCCAATATCCCCAAACCCCGATGGCATACGTGGCCGCACCTTATGGACAAACACCTATTCCTTTAACCCCAGTCTCGGGCCAACCGAACGTCATTTACGCCAACAAAGCCAGCGAATTTATGTTCGCCCACTTCAAAGGAATCAAAGATTTTACAAAGTCTGGACTCAGTGTGGGCGAGAAAAGCGCATATTGGCTATACGAAAAGGTAATTACGTTTTTTCATCTCTTTTTTTTTCCGTTACTTATCACACTTTTGATATTAACGCGGGAAAATTGTGCGCGGAATCACAAATAAAGAACTTTCACGAAATCTCTTTCGATGGACAGAACTTTTTTTTTTTCGACGCTTACAAAAGGCTGTCAATTTACAATTTTGCCATTGCGATCAACCAAACAGGTATCATTCTTGTCATTTTTTTGCAGAATTTTTCCTAAAACAATTCATCCGAACGAAGACAAATATTAATTCAATATAAAATAATAAATAAAAACATTTGTTTCAAATTTTGTTTTCATAAAACTCAATATTTGGTAACTTGAGCATTATTTTTGTTTGAAAACGCATAGAAATAAATATAATTGTGAAAATAGGATTGAATATCACAAAATTTATCTTTATTTCATTTTTCTAATTGAAGTCGAAGCTTTCGAAACTAATTTTTTTACAAATTTGCACTGTTGATAGCCAATCTATTTTTCAGTGCTTTCGAAAAAAGCTTGTTTGACTGACCGAAAGACTTTTTGGCAACTCCTCTTTTTACTCTTTATATCTTAAAATTGTCGGGCAGTTGTGGTTATTCGAAGTGTTACGATTTTACTATCACGAATCGCGGTCAGGAGCATGCTCGTGCATGGGAGGCCATGTTCGTGTAACATTGAAAATGTTACAGTTTCATTTGAAATTCAAATATCAGAATCAAGCTCTATTCGCTTCAACATGGAACGAGTTTTCGGACAAATTATAGCCAAAACAATTTTCAAAAATAGCAAAGCAAGGGACAGCAAAATTGTATTTTACGATACTTGATGAGTAAAAATTGAAATCTTAACATCAAGATTCACGTTTTTTGGTTCACAATTTCAAAATATATCGATATCCGAAAAAATGTACGACAAAAACTCGTTATTGACCGTTCGTGTGTATGTTTTTGTATTTGTTTTATTTTTCCAATAAAATATATACATAAATGCAGACGTATCTGCGTAGGTCAGTTCGTGGAGCAGAAGATGGTTCACGCACATTTTTCTTTTCGCAATCGTCCTTTTGTACAGCGTCGCCGGAGCTTTCATCTTTATCTACTTCGAGGGAAGACACGAAGAGGCGGTTCGTCTCGACATCCGAAAAGACAGGTGACAGTCGAGCATTCAAAAATCGTTCAACGATTTATTTCATTCGAATGAAGCATCGATTTTTATAATTAAAAAAAAAAAGCACTTTAGAATTTTGATTATTGAATCGAAAAATGAAATTATCAAAAGAATGAGAAATCAGGTAAAAACGATTTTCAATACAATAATCAATGTCACAGCAATCTTTCCAGATTCGTTTTTTCTTATTTCGAAATTTCTGCTCACGAATTTTTTTTTTTTTTTTTTTTTTTTCTCATTTTCATTCTCATTGACAATACTTTTTTCTATCAGTGATGACGTGTACCATCCTGTTCAAATTGATTTTTTTCAAATATTGATAGTCATACGTGAGGATACGGAAAAAAATAATCGAGTCGGAGGGTTTCAATGGTTGTTTTATTTCGTCCATGGCTGAATAATTCAAGTCGGGCAAGGCCACTGTATTTTCTTTTCCTTCTTTCCCTCCTGTCGAATGGAAAATTGCACGCGAGCGACTTCTCGACGCCACAAATTTCTCATTCATCTATGTTTTGTATGAGTATCCATCGAGAACTCCTACGTAATGAAAATCTAAAAATGTATCCGCATCATTATTTGAAGGAAAAAACAAAATTGATTGTTATTTTTTTTTTTAGTAAAAAGTTTCATCGTTTATTTTATCGTGCGATGATACGCGTACGAATAAACGATTTCCATACGGATGACACGATCATTCATCCACATCCAATTTATTATTCGTCCCCAATAAAGTTTCATTTGCCCTTCGTTAGTGACGATGAAATAACGTTCGATCGATCGTAATCGCCTTAACGACGTTTTCCTTTGAAAATATACGGAATTTGACCTTCGTGCAATTGTAAACTAGCGATTTAACTGATTAGCGAAACACGAAGGCACTTTTCTCTCTCAACTCTCGTGCACTTACACCTTTGCCAACGATGCAAACGATGCTTTGACGTTGACAAAAAAAATTTACGAAAATGTAAGAAATCACGAGAAAAAAAAAAAACAAAGAATTTAAACAATCAACGATTTTGGTCAACCAACAAATTTTTTTTCTCTTAGTACTGGTAACGAATAAATTCTTCGAGTTCTCACTCTTTCCTAGTACACAAAAATTATTATTTTTCTCAATAATATTGTCCAAAAACAGGTCGAAAAGTTGGAAAAATAAATTTTTTAAGAAAAACTGTAGAAAGCTCGGTCGATACAGGCGCGAGTCTGTATTTTTTCTGAGTTTCGGCGAGTTTTCCATATCAGGAATACAGAAAAAAAAAATTAATCAATTTTTTTAAAAATAATTTATTTTTATGATTTTCGATTAATTTTTATAAATGATTGACATTCAGCAGAAATGAGACGATACGCGTGATACGCGAATACTGTGATGACAAGATACTTTTCGATCAGCCGGAGCATTGGAGAGGCCGAGCTGCCAACCAATTGATGGATTACGAGAAAAGATTATGGACCCATTTCAAGCAAGGTATCATGGACCAAGGTGACAAAATATGGACTTTCTGGAACGCTGTGTTTTACTGTGGAACTATATACACGACTATTGGTGAGTTTCCAAATCGTTTGTATCCCTTACAGAGAATTAATTCCCGATTCACCCTCCTCAGAGTTCATTGGATAACGCTTCCTTCGATTTACCCTTAATTCTGCGTTCATATCTCCATAATAATGTGTCTACACGAAATTTCATTTTATATCGAGCGATTTATCATTTTATTTTACAATTTTTATTCAAATCTGAAAGTAAAGAACCGTCATGAAATTATTCAAACTATTTTATCCCATAAATAACACGATCGAAACACATTTCACGAAAAACGTTACAAAAACCCGTTATTTTAATGCAAATTTTTGCATTCTCATATTTTCGACATTCGATATTTCGTTCATAATGAAATTTATTACAGAGCATCTGCGATAACGTAATTTCGCACAATCGTGAGAAAAAACCTATTCAGATTGTCACTGTCATTTGATTTATTGAATTGCAGCACCACCTTCAATTATTCACACGTATCAGCCTCAGTGCGCGACGACCATCGAATCAAAATCGAAAAAACGAATGAGTATCGATGTTTTTTCTCGGAGACCAATTGTAGTTACTGCAATGAAGTTTTTTTTTTTTTTTTTTTTTTCCATTGAAACATTTGATGCAATTGCTTTCGGTGATTCTTCAGTTTTCGGAAAGTCGAGCGGAATCGATCGCTTCACGTTAGTTACTGGTCATGACTTTCGAGTGTGGACGTATTGCATGCATATTGTTTGCTAACTGGTCCGGGATGAGCGTCGAATGTTACTCGTGTCTCGAACGCCTCAGGATTCAACCAATTAACAGTTGGGAGGTCCTGCTACCGAGGACTATGGATTCTAGAGAGAGAAAGATGAGTTCTGTGAAACAAAGGATAATGAGAGAGAATTTGGTAACGTTTACGAGCACAATTTATCGA
Source organism: Campoplex capitator (assembly GCA_037576405.1). Classification (NCBI taxonomy): domain Eukaryota; kingdom Metazoa; phylum Arthropoda; class Insecta; order Hymenoptera; family Ichneumonidae; genus Campoplex; species Campoplex capitator. The sequence continues at coordinate 7,977,577 of JARBWI010000003.1, forward strand.
CTTAGAAAACTGGGCTCTGAACCCGTCATGTGCCACTCGACCTGATACCATTATTTAACTGTTTAATTAGCACCGGAAAGTTTCCTCACAATTAATAATGCCGTGAAAAACCTGTTCTTTCTCCTCCCTTTTTCGTTTTTTACATCTTCGCGCAATTTCATTAATCACGAATGTTTTGCCTCATCCCGGAAGTTTATACGGTTCTTGTTTCACGGAAAAAACATTATAAATGTGCGTGCTGCTTTTTTTTTAACGTTTCGAAAAATAAAAATGCTAAAGAATTCTAGTAACTGTTTTTAGTATTTTGTTCTTACGAACGAATTGTTTTTTCGCCTCAATTTTAAAACTTGGAAAAAATCACTGTAATTTTGAAAATTGCACGATCATTTATCATTGCCAACTAAGTGTCTACGTGTACAAATCGACTGATCACGATCGCACGAACACATAATGCGGCTAATTTTCATTTGGGGTTACAGCAGCCCCGGGAATCTTGATTAAAAATTTAATTAATTCAATGACTCCGGATCCCTACCAGAGTCTGTAAATATGTGAGCGTTTGCCACTTTCTCTCCCGTGTTAAATAGACAAAAATCGATTTTTTTCAACCCCTGAACTCGATCACTGCCTCGGTCGTTCTTTTTCAAACGAGAAGATAATGATGAGTCGCGAGTTTTTGGAGTGAATACGATCATGAAACTTGATCAGGGCTTGTCGACTCGTTCCATTTCGAAAATGAATAATTCATCAGAATTTAGTCGTATCGAAAAACAGCAAAACACTTTTTTTTCTTCAGAATTACATGCTGAATAAAATATCAGAATTCAATTCCAGGCCAACCTGTGTCCATGGCTTGAGAAAAACTAAATTGTCCGTTCCATTTAATCTCTGCTGAATTCTTCGTGTTATTAGCAGACGACGAATCTCGTAACGAGAATTTATACGCGATGCTGTATGTTACACACGAATTTGTCCTCTGTAAAGCACGTACGGGATTAAAGGGAGCGATGACACTCGCCAACTCTGCCTTAAATCTGCTCCACAAACTCAGTCGTTTTCTCTCCTCCACCATTATACATCCGAACCTTCTGAATTGTCGACTGAATCTCATGAATTATTTCTCACTCAACTCAACTCGATCTTGAGCAATTTTAGGATCTTCTGAAATTCTGTTTTTTTTTTTCGTTCGTTTGTTTTGTTTGTTCGTCATTGTTCTGCAGAATTCAAGAGACGACCAACTATACTTGGGCGAAATTATTCATTTTGTTATTCCAATATTGAGCTGATGATAATATTTATCCACGTCACAAGACCTGCTGAGCTCATAAAACTAATATTGTAGTACACGAAACAGTTTTTCCTCTATAGTGGTGTAATGGCCTATTCATTAGATTCAACTTTTTAATACAAAAAAAAATGCACAACTTTAAGATCAGGTGATTTATGCTTGAACAAAGTTCGAAAGATTTCGTTAACTCCATACTTTTACCTGGAAAAGTTCTTTATTTTTTTGTAAAAAAAAATATCATTCAAGACACAAAGTTCGTGTGTACAGATTGATTAAAAAAATGTAATAATTTGCAAATAATTTACGTAGTTCGGAAGAAATCATAAAAAAAAGTTGTGTCTAAAATTTCTGAGTGTTTTTGAATCTTTTGGAGATTTTATTCTCAAGTTATTGAGGAGTAAACAACAAAAAAGGGTTGAATTTTTACGGCAAAACAATTTTTCTCATATTTATATGCCAACAGACTGCGGTATGTAGCATAAAAAATAGACTTTTTTCAAACTTTTAAGATGACCCCAAACCTTAGAAAAAAGTCGACTCTATTCTCGGATCGCTTTCGATAGTTTGTATTATTTCTGACACAATTTTTTTTTTTAACACACACACGCAGACAGAAATTCGGTCGCCCATCATCGTATTTTATCTGTTGCACAATTAATGCCAGAGTCACGCGCGTATCGACATTGATTTCAAGGTCAGAACCTTAACGATCCATTCCAGGAGATGATACTATCAATTTACCTTTCGAATCCTCTAATAAAGCAGATCATATCGGAACGTTGCATAACTTTTCATGCACAGCAAAGTTTGACATATCAATACATCGCCATATTTTTTTCACTGAATTCAATCCTCGTTTTGCTACAGATCGTTATTCCCTCAATTAATTTTTTTATACGTTTTTTTTTCCTTCACGATTCAGGGATTCATTACTCGCTTGATGAAAAGCCTTTCAATGACATTTTTTTACGATCCTTCATGACGTTGATATCAATCATTTAATTTTGTTGACCCTAACAAGGCTTTATATATTCGTCTGAATTGTTTGAACTGACAATATTTGAAATTAGCTTGATCATATATCATTATTCATAATCCAATCTCTACCGTTTCACTTAGTTGCGAGATTTTGAGAGCAATTAAGTGAAAAGTTTTTGACTGCATAAATTGCGGTACAAAGTAAAGAAGAATGAAGAATGCGGACACTCGAGTCTCGACATCGCCCCACGCATTACTATTTCGAGTACATGTCACAGTTGCGTAATACTCAAAGAACCAGACGAAAAGAAGAAGGAATAGTGAAATTTAACAAATTTAAAACTGGAGATCATCATTCGTTTCTAGAAATTCTTGCTTCTTCGCTTCACGAAATCAAGAGGAAGATTTTGAAAAATAAAAGTGTTTTATCTTGTGCTTTTTTTTTTTTTTTACACAAACGCACTCGATACGTAAACGAATATCACGAGGATTAATTATCTCGATAAATATTTATCATATTCGTGTACATTTTTAACTTGGTATAAAAAATGGACGAAAAAAATAATTATTCAGAAATATTTCGAAGCAAGAAAACAAAAAAAAAAATGATAATCAATTTTTTCCAGCCCATTTTATAATTCGATCATTATTATTATTGATCGTCACGCTTCACAACAATGAAAAGTTTCTCGTGCATTCAATGACGCCGAGGAGCGTTTTATAAGAGAGTGAGGAATTCAGTGAATGAAAGAAAAGTAACGCGTTGAACCGAGCCAAAATATTTCGCGCAGACCTCTCACGTACACCGATCTGCATAAAGGAAGACATTCGTTGTAAATATGATGTCAAAAACTACAAGGGCGAATCATTTTTCACTTAGTTCACCCCGCATCTTCGTCCTTTCCGTATGGAATATTTCTGTTCGAAAATATACTCAGCTTCCAGTTCAACAAACGTGAAAATGTAAAGCTTCCGGTACAGCAAACACTGAATGTGCATCCGCCTATATTTCAGGAATCGAAGCATGAGATAGCAGGGCAGGTACACCTACCCTTCGAGCGGGACTGAAGTGAATTGAGCAACGAAGCCGTTACGTTGTATCTGTCACACCGAGGCTTCATAAATTTTCTGGCCAACAAGGAGTGAAATTGATCCGAGAGTCAAATTCGATCGAGCCTGAATCAATTTGTATTTTTTTCACGAAATATATTAGCGTGTGAATACAATTTGTGAAATGTACGTAGAGAAAGTACCAAACTACACGAAGCTGAAATACTAGAACTCTCGAAATCAATTTTCTTGATAGTCGGACTCAAAACTGAAGCTCAACAGAACAAAGAGACGACTGTCTTATGAAAAAATCGTCACAATCGTAGCAAATTTTCTAGAGATTCTTCATTTTCTTTCGTGGCATCAAAAATTAAATGAGCCCTTCTCCTCTCGTCGAGTTCTGAATTAAAAACCACCATGAAACGCAATGAAAATCAATAAAAAATAAAATTAAAGTCAATAAAAAGGAAAGTTCAATATCGAATATGAAATTGTACGAAATTCTGTGATTCACACATTGAAAATATTTATTTATGTACTCGAATGATAATCAAGCATCGCAATTTTACTGTCGAGCTAAATAAAATGAACACGCACACACACCCGTTACTTATCAGTAGAAATCTCAATTGTCGTTCAATTATCGAGTAACACGAGTGACCGAAAAATGTTGAGAAGACAAACCGAAAGGTTTGCATCTGAGCTTTTTGGGTGCACGAAAACTTATCGATCTTTGGTAGCTGAACAATGTACACACGCAAACATCGGTTTACCGTGTGTGTAGATATATATATATATATATACATGTATAATGTTCATTTCGAAGAGGACTGAAGGGAAACAGCTGAGAGTAGCGGCAGTGAGGTCCGGTGGGGGTCGAACATGGTGGGTGAGGTCGTAAACGCGATGCGGACGAAGCTTCGATACGGGGGTGGATGCTCGCTGCAGTAGAGTAGAGTAAGACTCGTGATACCGGAAACTCGTCGCCGCGACGTTCTACGGCTCTCTTTAGTCCCTCAATTTTTCATGGGTTCTCGTTGGATATAAATATTTATGTATAACACAGATAATTACATTACGAATTCGTATAAACTGATAAAAGAATAATTTCATTATTATTATATCTCATTATCTCGTAGATAAGAAAATAATAATAATAATTATCTGAAATTTAATCCGCAACACGAAAAAATATCCAATTCGAAAAGAAACTAAGAGATCTAACTACTTTTCGAATTCTATTGATATTTCAGTATCGTTTTATCCCGTAGAAATTTATGTAATCGAATAATATTTCGTCAACTTTCTATATTTATTTATATACGTTTTTGTCTACCACTTGGATGGGAAAAATATATATTTTACGAACGATCACTGACGCGAAGAAAATTACAAAGACGAAGAGATGCATACGAGAATAATAAAGAGAATATGAAAAATGTGATTACTGATGACAGATGACGAACTCAGTGTGGGAAAACGACTTGAGATAACAATAATAACACCTGAAATATGAAACATTTTGTTGACACTTTTATTCATCCGTTCGACTCGTTTCTACTTTTGGAATAACAAGAATTTATTTTATATGTATATTCATGTGATTCTCACGCTACAGTGAAAATGAATATCAAAGGAAGAATATGAGAATTTTTTTTTTTCATCCGTATATTTCTTTAAAGTAGCAATTCATGTGCAAGACGATTTTGCGACATATACTTTATGAACTTTGCTCTCTGGCGTTTGATTCGAGTTCGCTGCGGCAAATCCACTACTCGCTCACTACGGAACGGGGCAAATGTGCACACCCGGAACCTCAGGAAAAATAACACGTCGAAAAGTGCATATAGAGTCGGATAAAACACACCGTAGCTTCGTGCACGAATATATAATTTGAAAAAAATAAAAAATAAATTGAGAAATCCTATATTTGTTTGTGTTTAACATTCGGCTGAACAAATTTTCGACACGTTTAGTGAACTCCGTTCAATATTGACAGTTCATTTTTGTTGTTGTTGATCTCTAACAGCAACTTGTGAATATAAAATAAAGATGTTTTCGTGGCAACGAGAGCGAGTACTGAAAAAGAGCAGAGTTAGGGAAAAAGACAGCGCAGTGATTGGGAAACTTTGATTTTTTGAGAGTCTTCGTACGTTCGTCGTAAATTTCTTTCTTTCGAGCAGAATTCGAGCTTTACTGTTGGATTTTCTTGACGAGCGTGTTTCTAAAGTTTTGTCGGGTCTTGATATGTGGAAATAATTTGTGCTAGCTCGAGCAGGAGAGTATTGATTCACGTGTGAAAATTTTCATTCAATTTACATTTCGAAAATTTTTTTGTTCGGCATTTTTTATTGGACATCAGCATTGATCAGTGAGACCACGAATATTACGGGACAATAAATTTTATTTGCATTATCATCGATAAGATTCAGTTGAACAATAATTTATTGATAAAAATCTCAATTCGGTGTTTCGTTTTACGTTTAATTCATCAAATATTTTTCTTTCAGAGTTATTGATCATCACTTCTGCGACACCATATACATTTGTATAAATATATGTGTTTGAGAGTGTAGGAAAAGTGGGAGGGGGGGAGTGACCTCGGATTTTATTTTGGTCGTTGGTACGGCGACGATCTTCGGCACCACTCTCGTTCTTCCTCTCTCTCTCTCTCTCTCTCTTTCTCTTTCTCTTTCTATCCCTCCCTGTGTCTTTTCACTCGTTCGGTTTCGCGGGGTGGATAATTTGCCGGGTCGCGAGAGAGCTTCAGTCGGGCAACATGGAGGACAGCTACACGGTGCATAGACGCCGTAAAGCTGCAGCAAGAAAGCGCGAAAAGACACCGGAACCGCCGCGACGTCGTCAAGAGGATGTCACGGAAACGGACGAGGAAGAAGATGCGAGAGCGAGGATTGAGCGTATGGTGAGAGAGACAGAAATGCTTGAGGAACTTGACGATAAGAAAAGGGCTGAGAATGATAAAAGCGGTGAAAAATCGATGATGGTTTTGGAAGAAAAGGCGCAGCGTGCTATGAAAAGAGCTATGTCACCGGAAGTGCGTCGCCGAGACGAAGAGAATCGCGATAGTGGTGAAAAATTGGATGAAAAGAGTAAGATCGAAGTGTCAAAAAGCGAGAAGAGTGAAAAATCGGAAAAAACAGGACGTCAGGACGTCGAACCAAAGAAGACTTCCGATTTGGACGCGTCACCGGAAGTGGAGAATGCAACGAAGCTCCGGGTTGAAGAAACCCCGAAAAAAGTGAAAAATAACGATGCTTCTATTTTGAAAAATCGTCGTGATCCTCCGAGAGATTTGTCTCCGGAAATCGTGGATAATAGCGGTACAAATTCGACGCCGAAAAAAATGGCGGATGTTGAAAAACCGGATAATATTCGATCCGACGAGACAAATCGCGACGAGACACGGAGCCGAAATTTTGGCAATTCTAGAAAAACATCTTCTAGGGCGCTTGACGAGGTTGAACGAGAAACAGAAACGAAAATCCTCGACGAGAATAGACGCGAGCCTGTACCACGTGAGAATTACGCTGATTCTGAGGTCTCGGGGCGGAGCGGCAAAAGTTTGAAATACGAGCGTCAAGAAACTTCAGGGGTAACGAGAGCTCGCGAGGTTGAGGAAAAATTGATTAAACATGGGGAAGAAGAAAAAGTGCGAAGGGAAATGACGTCACCGTCGAAAGGACGAAGCTCCGAGGCTCGTAATACGTCAAAAGTGTCGTCAAAAAGATCGAGCAAAGATCGCCTCGAGAAAACCGGTTACACTACCGATTCCAGCGAAACTGAGGAAACTTCGAAGCGCCTACTGAGACGTAAAAAATCTCCGGAAGGAGCGAAATCGAGAAGTTCGAGCGGAAAAAAAATAGCCTCACGATCTCGACCCACGACGGACACCGAAGGCGACGAACAGCAGCAAGAGGGACGAAAACGAATCGATAAAAAAGTTAGTTCTCGTCGCAGACGGAGCAGCGAGACCGAGGACGAGGATTTGAACCTTAGAGACCGCCCTCGCAGTCCATCGACTCGAGATAAAAAAGAATTAATACCGCGAGCACCACCGAGACAAGTGGAAAAAGGAAAAAGCGACAGGAAATCGGCCAGATATTTCAGCGATCTCAGCGACGATTATACCAAAACAATGAGCAAGAGCGAAACTTTTCCTTCCGATAAGACAGCTCGAGAAAAATCTCCTTCGAGAACTAAATCAAGCCAGGAAATAAAAAAACAAATTATTCCTCTGAGCGACGACAGTCTCATCGAAGATTTCGAACGAGCACAACTAGATTATTTCCGAAAAGAACGATCGATATTCGATCCCGATCCTCTCGACGATTACGTCGATCCAAGAATGGAAGCTGCTTTAAGGCAGAGAAAATTTAGCATTATTCAGTCTAAGGAGGAAGCTCAATTAGTCGCTGAGAAAGCTCAATTGGGTGAAAAAAAGTCATGGTTTTCTTGGATTCCATTTTTTGGCAAACGGGCAAAAAAAGAAAAGGTCGACGACGAGAACGAGACGAGAGAGTCGAGCGATAAACCTGAAAAAATTAGGTCCCGTGACGCGACAATGAAAACTGCGTCGCTACTCAAACAATCAGAAGAACTTGGAGATACAAAAATCTGCGAAAAAGATAAAATTGTTCCGAAAAAAGTATCATTTCTCGAATTTTTTCGTACTCTCACCGATTTCGTGTCCGAATTTCGTGCTTTCATCGAACAAAATCCACGGGAAACTCAGATTATTCGGGTTTTGAGAAATCGTTGCTTCGTCGAATTACTCTTCGCCATTATTTATTGCGGCCTCGGCGCATTTGTCTTCCGTTTTACCGAGGGCGCCTTCGAAACTTTTTACAAATGTGGTGTTAAACGTGTCAAACGCGATTTTCTCGATACTTTGTGGAACTTTAGCCACAATATGCGAGAGGAAGATTGGAAAAGTATGGCAAGAAGAAAACTTATGGAATTCGAAGAACAATTGCACACCGCTCACGAAGCCGGTGTTCATTCTTACAGCGGACAAAAAAGCTGGAGCTTTTTAAACGCGGTTCTCTATTGTCTTACGGTCATCACTACTATTGGTGAGAAAATCCTGTAGAAAAAGAAAATTCATTATCTATATGTTGAGCAATGAAGATTGTTCGATCGCTTCGCAATAAAAACGTGGATTTTCACAAGTTATGAATTGATACGTCGAACGTATCAAGATTTTTTTAAATTTTTCTCATGCCTGGTTATTCAACGATAAATTTCTAAAGTTCGATCTACAAAAACAGTGGATTATAGATTGCTAAATTCGGGAAAAAGAGTTGTCAGAATTTCACAATGAAACCGAAATAAAAATTCAATCGATATGACACAATTCATGCGATATCTTATTACTTACCTAAATTATAAAAATGACAAACTTAATATTATTTTAGAATGTAGACATTTTTTTAGAAATATCGAAAGGAAAAGACGAAATGCTGATGGAATCGTTGTTGACTATACGTCATAGTGTCATCTGTCACTGTTGGCTTTAACTGTCGAATCGAAACACACCTACACGACAAATATCCGTGTTAATTAAACTGTTTACAGTTTTCATTTTGTGATCGTTTTAATGTAAACAAAGTTAATTACGAGTCACATCGCTCGAAATATGCAAATAAGAGTGAGAGTTTTATACAATCGAGACGGTTCTTTACTATATGAATACGTTCCTTTTTGTCTTGAAATTTCTCCTTAATATAGACATTTTTGTTGGCTCGGTCTTAGCAAAAAAAAACTCAGACCGTCCCGATATTTCAGAACTTTGTGACAGCCGAGACGTAGAAAACGATTTAACCAATAATCGTTTTTCGTAATGTTTTTATGATCGAGTTAGTTAAAATTTTCGTCTCTTTCTCGGATTTTGTGTAACAAAATATTTTTTTATTGTGTCCTCAGGATATGGTCATATAGCACCGAGCACGACCACTGGAAGAGCCATAACAATCGTCTATGCGATATTTGGAATACCAATGTTTCTAATTATACTCGCTGATTTTGGTAAACTTTTCACGAGAGGCATCAAGTTTCTGTGGGCGTTCGTGAGGAGGGTTTATTATACCGGAAGTTGTCGGAGAGTCAGAAGAACCGTCCCAGTTCAGGTCTCTTGAAGTGACTTATTAAATATTTTTTTTTGTCCCAACAAATATTTCAATCGCCTCTCGTATCTTTTTACTGAGCTTTGCTGTGGAATTTATTTCGAGTGTTTACTCAATGAACATCCATAATTCAGTTCATTTTTCATTGTACTACTAAATCTTCCGTAATCATACTTCGTCGATAACAAATAAAAGTTAAACTGCCTCAAGACTCTGTATTTGTTCCAAAAAATGTAATTTGACAAATCACACAACACGTTTGAAAAAAATTCATCAAAGAAAATTCAAGTTTAGCTTATCTATTTTTTCAAAGAAAAAAAAATACAGATTCTCCTCCTTAGAAATCATCCTTTGTGATTTAAACAGCCCCTTAGCAAGGGCTTTAAGGAAAAGTAGTTATTACGACGTTTCAAGAGGCTCGGTCGAGAGCTTTACCGCTGGGAGGGTTTGTGAGGGCCGAAAGTAATTATCTAACTTCAAAGTTCTAACTCCGAGTCGACTGTGGGTCGATTCAGCTTAGTGTGATTACGGAAGATTCGTTATTATTATTATCGTTGTTTTTTTTGTGTTGTTTTCATCGTTGTCATAATCATTCTTATTGTTATTGAAGTAATTGAATTTTGAAACATTCAGGAAGTCATGAAAGGAGTTCAATTAGTCTACGATTTGGCAACGTTTCGTCGTCCTTCTCAGATGAATCCAGAGGAGATCGAAGAAATGGAAAAACAGCAAAATCAAACGCAAACAGTTTTGAATCTTGATGGAAATGCTCCACCCTCCGCTCAACCGCACACACCGGGAACACCGGGAACACCGGCGTTATCGACTTTCGCCATCGACGACGAATTCAATTTGCCTATTTCCGTTGCCATTATTATCCTACTCGTTTATATATTCGTCGGTGCAACCGTATACACTTTTTGGGAACAGTGGGCATTCTTCGAGAGCTTCTATTTCGTTTTTATATCAATGAGCACCATTGGTTTTGGTGATTTTGTACCAAGGGTATGACGCTTAATTCTTATTTATTAATCCCTTATCAATCAATTCTCGGGTCCATGATACTCACGCAGTGAAAAAGCTTGACATTATTCGATACAATAATCTTGATCACAATTGTTCGAAGAGTTGATTGAATGTTTAAAAATAATTTCGACATGAAAATTGCGTCGATAACATTTTCGAGAGAAATACTCTGATTACGAAAAATTGATTTTTGATAGTAATAGAAACGATTAACAAACAACGAAGAGAGTTTCAAATTTTCACTAGTTTCAGAATTTTCGCTACGTGTGTATCGATGCGATACAATATAAAATATAAAAATGCATTGAATTTAACGATTTCAACTATCTAAAATAATGATTGCGCTTTAGCGAGCGTTTGGCTAATTAGCAATTTATGTCAAATTAATTTAAAGCCCCCTAGGCCTTTCTTTCATAATTTCCCAAATGAGATTTAATTCATTTTCATGCTGCTTATTTTGTCTGTTTTGTTTTTCACGGTGGAGCACAGATGGTAAGCTTCATCAAAGGTTGCTACCGCTGTTTAATATTTTATTGAAGCAATTAGAATAATCCTTGAAATAAATTCTCCATTAATATTTTGTATGTTTTTTTCTCTTTTTTTTTTCTTCGAAAATCACTTTTTCAGCATCCGATTTACATGATGCTGTCGATAGTATATCTGGTGTTTGGACTGGCATTGACTTCGATGTGCATTAACGTTGTTCAAGTGAGTAATCCAATTTTCAAAATTTCCATGCGTTTTCGTTACATCTATTTTTATCAATTCTCATCCGACTTCAATAGTTTTCCGATATCGAATGTTTCCTCTATTGACGAGTTTGTCTATTTTCTCGTATAATTTTTCCATACTTTTTCTTCGCTATTTATTTCTATTTGGACGTTTCGAATGTTTTTAAATCATAAAGCTCATACATTCATATTCATATATAAATCTGAATGATTTTTTGCAGGTAATGTTATCGGAATCTTTCCGACAAGCGAGTCAGAAGATCGGTGCAACGATCGGTTTCGAAGTGACCGAAGAGGACGGTTCGGTCCATCCAGGGGTGCCGCCGCCGGTTGAAGTTGCGGACGTGCATGAAACAATCAAAGAATCTGAAAGCGAGGAACAAGTTGCGCCAAAAGCCAAACAAGAAGATCTTGAGCTCTGAAAGCTTATTACCGCGATCGCTAAAATTCGTTACGATTTCGTCGCCCGAATTGAAGATGTCGATTCAACTCTACCGTCGTGGCAGCTTAAAATGCGCTGGTCGTTTTTTCACTCGCATTCGTATCGCACCCATCGTAACGAAAGTCTACGAGCTTCGCGTACACTTTGAATTATTGTAAATATATCGTGATAACCGAGCAACGGAAAAAAAAAAAAAGTATTTAATGTATCGATATCTCTGGCAAAATCGCTACAGCTCTTGCCAAACAAAAAAGTATAATTCGCGAGAATTTTTCACGTTCTAATAATATATACATATATTTACAACATAAACGATAAATATATTTTTCGTAGCTGCGTGTCTATTGACAATAAGGCTAATCGATTTAAAGGTTGTATTATTTTTTAACTAACAAATTATTATCGCGCGCCAATCGCATTTTTTTTGTTTTATTTTTCTTGAGCTGTTGTCTTTGTTATTCACTAAAAAAATTGAATGAAATTTGGAGAAAAAAAAATGAATCTGAAATGAAAATTGAAAATTACCACTTACATCAATTAAATTTTTGTTGCCAAGATTTTTTTGTTTTCAGTGATAACGGTATGGAATTTCAGTATTTTGAATTCGAAATTTTTGGGTCATTAAAAGGAAAGCAAATTTTACAATAATGAGAAAAATGGTTTATCAAATTTTTCTGTAATCGATTATCAAAAATGAATTTTTTTTTCCACTGAAAACAATAAAATTTACAGACGTAATAAACTTACGTTCTTCGTACACGTAAGATATAAAAGTTTGTGGACAATTTGGCAAAAGTAACGAGTACGAATTATAAATAAATGTTTAATCAAATGTTAAACATTAAGATGATGGTGCGAGTCCAACTGTTTTAAAAGTTGTTGATATAGTCAATTTTTGTAATTCATAACGAATGGAAATGAGGAAGAAAAAAATTTCACAGTTATATCATCATTGATCATCCGCATCGATAAATCGCTGGTAAAAAAAATTATTTCTCCTGCAGAAATATTTAAAAAATATGAGACCTGAAACTTTCCTTTCGCGTTGAAAATCTCAGAAATTTGAAATTCGGCGTCTCTCGTTAATACAATTATATAAAAAAAAAACACTGCTCATTTTTTAAAAAATTTTCATCAAGTTTATTGACGATTATATTATAAAAGTGTCGCAAAAGAAGAAACACCACGCTGCTGCATGCAACGCGATTGACACTGATGAACGCATTAAGCAAAAATTGTGCGAAACAAGGATATATAAAAAAAAATTGTGCCTTTTAAACATGAAAAATGAACTCTATTATTTACATTATCGTAAATTTTAATTGCCGAAAGTATGTTTATGCCATGTGATCCGTACATGAAAAATTTATTACAGTGATAAATAAAAAATAGTAAAAAAATTAAAAAATAAATATTTAAAAAGCCTATAAACATAAAATTATCGTCGATCAAATCAGCGAAAATATTTTCATTCGTTATGCCAACGCGTATAATTATATCTATAGTCGTAGCAATTATTGCGGTTTGTCAAAAGTTACAAAAAATATGAGTTGAGAAGAATGAGGCTTTAATAAATTAATCTCAATACCAAAAAACACAAGAATGGCTATTATTGTCGCGTACTATGCATCGCGCGAATTATCATTATACCTGAAGTTATCGGTTTAAATGTAATACGCCAATAAAAATAAGAAAAAATTATCGCCAGAACATTTTTTCCTGTTAAAATATTCCCGATTTATTATGCCTGTAAAAAAAAAAATGACAAATAAACAATTCTCATTACGTATCCGAGTGATTAAAAGTTAATTTACTGACATCGTGAATGAATATACTGAAATAATTATTTTAACAATGATTGATAATGTCATCGATTTTTACGCACAAAAAATCAAAATTTTTAACTGATTTTCCCGTATTCGGCTGTAATTGAATCATTTTGTAGTAGTGTCAATTGAAATGATTGGAAATTTATATAATTACTGAAACTATAATAATAATTATGTTCATTCTTCCGGCTAATTGATGAAATTGTAAATCAAGAATCTTGTACGCGGGAAAATTCAAATCAATCGATCGCAACCATCGCAACTAAAAACGCTTGAGCCTATATAATAAGTTTCGTCTAAATAATGCGCGAAATTGGCCAAAATTGTTCAAACTATTGTCATGATTATTTTTGCAATGGATTCATGGAATTGTAGCAATCAAATATTTGTATTACCCGGTCCGTTGAAGAAAAATTGAAATCATAGCTGGAATATGACTACTGAACTATATATACGTATATTTCAGTGAATATGACGTCACAACGTACAGCGTAGCCAAGCTTCTGGTTGAGAAAAGACGTAAGCGACGTTGCCGTATCAGTAGTTGGCAAAATGGCATCGGGATGACATCGGGAGCATCGCTGATTGTACAGATATTTGACGGTTTTGCTTTTGGGTGATTGATATAATAAAAAATAAGAAAAAAATGTCGCACGTGCAGTATGTCGACGAATTGGTCAAGGAATATTTACTCTTCAGAGGATTCAGTAACACTCTCAAAGCGTTCGACAACGATCTCAAGGCCGAAAAAGAAAAAGGCTTCAGGGTAAGCAACGAGGCAGAGTGAGATAGAGATAGCAACAACAATATCGGATTCGAATCATCATTTTTATTCAACATCTTCGAGTCTGTTTCGTACAGCCATTTTTTTGAGCAATTTGTCATTGTTTTTTTGTGTTTCGAAAAATCATTCATTATTACACTGCTACATAAAATACTTACTTTTTTTTTGCGTTTTCGTAATATGACATTACATGCTCGCGATTTTTTGGATGTATCGACGATTTGTTGGATACGTTTATTCATAAACACAATATACTTGAAACTATCGTTTTTTCTCGTAGCTAATGTGAAGGAACTGTTGAATCATTGCAATGTTTTTATTTTGCAAATGTAAACAAAATTGTATATCAGCTGATGCATTTGTTTATTTACATCACAATTCATTTTGAAAAGTACTTTTTGTTTGTCAATAAATTCGAAAAATGAATTATCACTGTTTTGAAATTGATTCTCTACGGATTTTTGAGTAAGTAACTAAAAATCTTAATGATCAGCTGATACATCTATGGGATGCTATATACAGATTACATCTATTGAATTTTCTATCATTACATTCATTGATTTTTCTTTTCATTTGTGGAATTTGAAGTTTGTTATGATTTTTTTCTACAAGGTGGACAAAATAGTTGACCAGCTGATGCAGTATATTTACATCAGCGATCTGACATCCTTGCGAGAACTTTGGGGACATCTGGACACGAGAATGTTTTCCAGACTGGAGAACCATTTTGCTCCCGGTATTAGAAAACTCGAGAACGCTGTACTCAAACTTTATCTTGTTAACGCTGCTGTGAACAACAAACAAGACAAAATACAAGAATTTTTTACAAAAATGGCGCCAGAACTGCAGGGACACACAGAATGGAAGGAATGGTTCGGTACGCTCTTTTTCTCTTCTTCGAAAACATTGTACCAATAACATGAAAATTTTTGAATAATTTCAATCTTCGGAATCGTTTTTTTACAAATTAATCAGCAGTTTTTGAAATTCTTACTGTGTTAAATCGATACTTAGCTGGAAAAAATTGTAAATTCATACATAATCAAGAGACGCAGTAGCGGCTTTATATATATATACACATATATTTCATACAACCGAATGGTAATGATTCAACATTTTTGTTTTAATCGTTTAGCACTGCCATTTGTTAAAAATCCCGAGGACAATCCAACATATTCCGTACATTTCACTCGTCAATGGCAAGATACGATGCTCGTTTCATTGCACAATTTTCTCTCGACAATCTTCCAAGTAGGTGAAGGTTGTAAATAGCTTGTACAAAGCGTAAAAAAAAAAAAAAATAATAATATTGGAAAACGCTTGAGCCCCAATCGATCGTTGACTAATAGAGATATTGTCTTTGTTCCACTCTTCAGTGTATGCCACAACCGACGCTTTTAACTCTGGATGAAGATACGAACAAATTGAAGCGATTACAGGAAGAGAACGATTCGTTGAAACAGCGTCTCGGTGAAATAACGAAGGTTGAAAGTTTGTCGGACGTTAATCCAGGCTCGACTCCACAGCATCCGCCAATCATGGACGATTTTTATATCATTGCTCAGTACGTAAAAATAGATCTTCGTTTTGCATCGAAATTCGTTTAGTTTTCCTTATCGATTTGTCACTTTTCCAGAGAATCACCCTTAATGGAGAACCCCAAGAGTTTACGAAGTCTTATAAAAAACATTGGCGGCAGTTCGAGTCCTATATTAAGCAGAAAAACAATGGCCAACGTTAAAAAAAACGAGACGGAAAACACAGGGACCAAAAGAACCAATACCAAGGGAAGAATCAATTCTATCAGCAAATCAGAAGTCGTAGCCAAAAGGAGTATCAGCTGTGACTCGAGGCTTACCGGGGCCAGGAAAAGAGACTCGTCCGTCGATACGGCGGGCGAGAGGAAAACCAAAGATAAAATTGAATCCAGTTATATTTTACTTAGTCAGGTAGGATTAGAATATTTATTGTTACCAAATCAATTCCACGTTTATAACGGTCCAGCTCGATTTTTCGATCGTATTTTAGAGTATAATCCAATATTCACGACAAATTGAAGAATATTTACAAAATTTGGGTTCATCAATTCGCGAATATGGAATTTAACAAGTACGAAAGACACTAGAAACATATATTTAATTCCTTCTCTTGTTTTCTTTTTCAGGAAGAATACACTGAGCATAAAACATCGATAATTCAGTGCAAAAGCAACGCGAGTGGTTCTTACGTTGCGACCGGAGATGCGGATGGTATAATTAAAGTCTGGACTCCTATACCATCACCAAAGTAAGTCAAATGATTACACACGAAGCTTTGCTTCGTTTGAAGAATCAATAAACAATCGTTGAGCTCACTGAACAACTATTTTTTATCTCCAAGTACCACGTTCAAAAGTTTCATATGCAAACTTTATTCAGAAGGAATCAAACTTAAAAATTTAGCGATTTTTCAGTGCACCAATTAGTGCTTCCAGAAACTTTTGAAAAAATAATTTTCGCTACGTATTCTCTTGAGGTCAAACTACGTTAATTAATTTCTTAGTTCCATTTGGTTAGTTTTACTGATAATTCGAGCATGGTGTAAACAGGAAGGTTTAAGGACCTGACATGAATTCTTAGTCACGAATTAGAGAAATTGATTGAATGATTTTGGCAGGACTGTAGCTACATTTACATCAACAACCGCAAATTCGAACAAGGCTGTGACGGCCCTGGATTGGATATCGAAGAACGAGAGATATTTTTTGCACGGTGACAACAACGGTTTGATTCAGTTACACGATACGCGTGATTGCAAAACCATATGGGAGATTCAGCACGAAGGATCACGGATCGTGGCATTGCTCTGCAACCCAACGGAGTCGACGTTCGTTTGTTCGGTCTCGGATTGCAACGAGGGTCGTTTGTTGTTGTACGACATAAAAACTCGTAAGCTCGAGAGAACCCTGCCAATGGAACAGAATCTCACAGCTTTATGTTCGACTTTCAATCACAATGGACAATTGTTGATAACGGGCTTATCAAACGGCAACATATTGATACACGATTTGCGTAGAAACGAAATAATCGATAATTTGAGTTGTCACTCGAGTCCCGTTATTGACATTGAGCTTATTAACGATTTTACCAACATATGCGCTCAAAGCGAGGACGGCAAATTGTGCCAGCGGAGTCTCAATCACACGGGAAAAATAATTTGGGAAACGAAAATAAAAATTGAGAAGAACGCTGTACATGGGAAACTCTTCACGTTTGATCAGAGTGGTAATCACATGTTATTATGCACGCAGAACGGTGGAAATATTTACAAGGTAAATAACATTGATTCTTCGTCATTGAATTATTGCGAAATTTTAACTGCATTTTTTTTTTTTTTTTTTTTTTTAACAATTAGATGCCGCCAGGACCTCAAGGAAAAATACTCGAACTCGGAGGCCACAAAGGAACGCTGTGCTGTGACTGGTCAACCGCTAATCAATCGGGTACATGCATTACCGGCGGAGCTGAAGGAAAAGCTCGCGTTTCGACTCTTCTCTCACCATGATACAAAAACAAAATTAGTATTTGTATAAATTCGTGACACCGGGGAAAGAAGAATAACAACAAAATGCATCCATTGCCAAAGTATTTTAGCGCAAACGTTTGTAGATAAAAAATGCCACATATTGTAATAAAATTCATAATCATTCCGCTACAAATTATTCTTGTAGTTAGTTATTGTTTATCACAGTCATACATATATTTTTTTACCTTTTCGTCCCTTTTCAGCAGGTGAGAAGTTTCAGGTGAGGTCGGTGCATCGACCATCGATGGAATGGGCCTGTTATGTCGAGCTGCGGAGACCAATAACGTCTCAAAGCTTCTGTTATTTCGGATGGGGTTATCGCTTTCGTTACAGTTCCCTGAAAATTTTGAATATTTTTTCTCTTTTTTAATCAAATTTATTTGAAAATTTACTCTTCAGTTTGCGAAATCCATTTGGAAACAAATTTGAACTTATTTGGACAGTAATATAAAGAATCTCGCCCTGTCCCTTCATCCCGATGATTATTCACAGTTATTTTTCAAACATGAATCTTCCAGTATGTTAGAAAAAAGAAATTAATTCTGTTGTTCAAGAAAAACTGCTCACTTTGCTATGTTGATAAGGCTTGTAAGTGTATGGATTGTGATAACTGAGCTTCAATCTGTCTATCGAATCTCCATGAATTTTGTTCTGATCTTGCCTTACGAGAAGCGCGAGGTCGATTATTTCAGCCACTGTTTCGTATGCCAAATATCCAAGAACAACGTAGCCTTGTTTGCTGATATTCATATCACCTGAAACGCAAAAAAAAATCAGCACTTCAGGGCCTTTTAAGCGGAAATATCAATCAAGAGAAATCAATCTGAATACTACAAATTTCGACACTTGTAGAACTTGAGAAGCTCGAATTTCCGAATTACATTTTTTCATTGCATTTCATTGTAACAAAACAAAATTAAAAAATAAGAACTCCGAGAAAAATGCATTTTTTGAAGCTCATAAAAACCAAAGTAACTAAAATCCTTTTTTAACACATCATTTCATAGTTCCAGGTCATGTATAATGAAAAAGGATAGTGATTCATTCTGTTCAAAGCTTAGTTCAAAGCAAATGTGAAATCAAAAAATGCGGAAACAGATTGAAAGTACAGTTTGTCTGAAGGAACAGATTTAAAAAATCAATTTTTATGCAGGAATAAGATAAATAAAAAACAACTATAAATGGTTAACATGAAATATGAATAGAAATTATTTTGCAACCTTCACAGCCTATCCAACTGCTGAATTTGTGTTGATTTCTATTGGCGAATGAAACGCATCTAGCTCTGCTGTATTCGAGATACCGAGATTCATCTATTTTTCTAGAAATCATTTCGGCTCTGAGTTCTCTGTTGTGTTTAACGGAATCAACAGCTGACTGATTTTCCGACAATTCACCAGTGTTGTCAATGAGATCAATGATTTTGTGATGAGCACGTTTTTTCTTCAGCGGATTCACCGTCAAATCTTCAAGAGACTCTTCACAGATTTCACTTTCAAGCATTTTGTGCATCGATGCTTTAAACTCTTTGATCTGCAGATATTTGAGTAAGCGGCGCAATTTTATTTTGTTGCTTCTCAATAAAAATACGAAATCCTCTTCGGTAACGATTTTAGATTCTCGACGATCGGCAACTCCGCAAGCTTTGTAAACTAACGATCTCATCTGGCGATGAACAACATCTTCGATTATTTTGGCTGATTCCATAAGTGGTTCAGGGCAATCACCAAATCCGTACATCATTCGCCGAATTTCTTCGAAGAAATCAAACAAATTGAAAAAATTATTACCGCGAAAATAGTACAATAACAACGGACTTAACCTCCAAAAATTTTAAAGTGTCAGACAACTCACCAGCGATGTAATTGATCGGCTCATTTTTTAGATCCTGTTGATCTGATGGTTTCCCAAATGTCGCACTCATTCTACACACCGAAATACTTTGTTCTATTTAGAATTTTTTCACTCTATTTTTACAAGAGAATACTAAACAATTAAAAAAAAATGAATGCAACAAAAATCTCGCTTTTGTTGATTTCGGAATTAAATGAGCCGTCACGTAAACAAAAATATGAATAATTTTGAAAGAAGCTATCCCCATGACATTTTTCTGTACCGTAAGATGGTCGATTTATGCGGTTTTGATGGTAGATGGCGTTAAAAGTAATTTTTTGCACTTAACAGATTTTTTTACAAACGATTTTGAATTCATTCAATTTTTTAATTTAAGTCGGTATATCAGGTTATCTGAATTGATTATTGCCGTTATTAAGCTTACTAACGATCTTAGTTCAACAATTCTCGTATAATTTTACGATTTCCTTTTTGTATCAGAACTTAAAAAAAAATTGCGATTTAACTGATGCTGCTTGAAATCTACTGTCGGTAAACCAAAAAAAATCGTCTACAATGAATTCGTCCGATAGACGGCGACGTTGGTCGATAAAAAACCGACACCATTCGACCATTCTCAGTCGGCAGCTGATCCCGGCAACGAAAATGTATTTCTGTATATTCTTGTATGAGAGATAACGTCGTTGACTCGCGTTATTTACAAGTGCATACTGAATACAGCGCGTTATATTCTTCCCTAAAGAGAAGAGGAGTGCATATTCATTCAAAACAAAAATCGTTCGATTATTCGTCCAAGGGTTTTTTTCTAAATCACCCAATTTTCTAGCCAAAGATTTAACTCAGTTAATTGTCGAACATAGTTTACAATGGCCTGTGAAATCAAGTCTTCGTTTTTACTCTTCCTCTCAGTGTCGCCTTTCAGTTTTCATTACGATTGTCCACACGATGCTCCGAAAAACAAATTACGGATAATTAGCATTGAAACAATGTGAATTATAAAAACAATCCTTTTTTGGCCGTAAGTCGAAAGAAGTTATTCATATGTTTTCACTCTTCATTGAAAGTCTCCAATTAACGGATTACGAGCTGCTTATTAGATTCATCGACGATTCTGTGTTTACGTTTGTTTATTTTGGCTCGTTTACTTTTATCATGCATCATTTTCGCTCGAAATTTCCAAGTTTTAAACGATTGAACTCAAATGTAAAATCTACTTTGTGCAACAACAAATTCTATTAATTTGTAATCAATGCAACAACATAATTTAATGGACACAAAAAACATAATTGCAGAAACAAGGCCACTTTCCCACTAATCATGAGGGTAATTTTCCTATTGATTTCTGCACTGACATCTGTTTTGGCAATTGATGAGAGTCGGGTATGTCCAATTCCTTGTTCTTGCAAACACGTTGGGCCTCAAGCCGAGCGCTTGAGAATAACTTGCAAAGATGTTCACGATATCAAGGATATAAATATCAATGAAATTGGCATTGATTTGTATCATCTGTGAGTAACTTTTCTCAAAATTACAATAGAACGCTGCTTGAAATATATTAAACAATAAAAATTGTAGTGGATTGAAATTGTGATTAATTAAAATTAATCTTTTTATCTATTTTTCCAGGGATTTGAGTAAAAATGATCTGTACGTCGTGGAGTCTGGAGTGTTCAAAAATCTCACTAATCTGAAACGATTGGATTTATCAGTGAATAAAATAACTGCCCTCGGAGAAGGATGCTTGAACGGACTGGAGAGTTTGGAAAGATTGTAAAAATACATTTGTTTCAATCTATAATTTTATTTTAATCAATGACGAAATCAATGTTTCGCAGCTAAAAATTTTAATAAATCAAAATTGAATTTTGATCAATAATAATTTTTAAAGCTGATAATTGATAGTTGAAGTAGTATATTTCTTGATAAAAAATCATCTGCTCGTTTGTGGAAGTTTTTTTTTAAGCAATTAGTTGATGAATCGAAATGATTGATTTAAATTTTGAACTGGCTCAACGGCTGAAGATTTTTCACATTTATTACAATTGCTGAGTACTGGAATTATTCAACAAAATTATTAACATAAATACACGAATAAACTATTCGAAAAAAAATATATTTTTACCAAAAATTTTCAGAGACTTGAGTAAAAATCAGATATCAGTGATTGATGCTCACGTTTTTAGACCACTGCAAAATCTGAAAAAACTGTAAGTGAACAACAACGGAATTTGTTATGAAGCTTAATAATTTTTTGTTTCCTTATTTACGACACTTTATGCTTCTTCATAGCGATTTGTCAAGCAACAAAATAAGCGCACTGGAGACCACCTTATTTCATGATTTGCTGGCCTTAGAACGTTTGTAAGTGTGTTATTATTTTTTCCATTATTTTAACGTTCGTTCGATTGCTCGATTAATTTCGTTTTCAAATCGTGTCAAAATCACTATCGTGCAGATTTGCTTTTTCTGGCACAATTTCGTCACGTCTACATGCATATTGTTCATTGGCTTAACGCACTTTATAAATCGAGCTCTTTTGTTAAGTTACTCTTTCCAAAACTCCATTAACTTTAAAAAACTTGATGCAGGAAATTGAACGGAAATGCACTCAAAACGATGGCGGAAGGCACTTTTTATGGACTTCGAGCGCTCAGACAACTGTAAGTTTATACCAAACATGAAATCTCCTACAGTCGATAATTCCACTATTTTTATAAAGAGGCTCTAATACCAGAATGAACAAACATTTTTCAGAGATTTGTCCAACAATCCATGGGAATGTGATTGTTATCTTTTCTGGTTTGGTACTTGGAGGAACAATTCTGTTGTGAAATTATTGTAAGTCCTTTCACAATTATGCTCTATTCAGCTTTATCGGAATTAAAGAAGAAATTGTAATCTTCAGTGCAATTAATTCATTTATTGTTCAAATATAATAAAAATTGCATAAAAACACATAGAAATTTGATGACCTTTTCAGACCACCGCCTACTTGTGATTCGCCACTTGAACTTCGGGGACAGCCCATCGTTGATATTCGATTATCTGAGCATTTGCAGTGTCAATGGGCTTCGCCAGTTATAGAAATTCGCCCAGGTCAAAGTCAAGTAGTTTTTGCTGGAGATTCGATAACGTTGAAATGTAGAGCACCGAGTATCACTGAGGATAGAAACGCTAAGCTGAACTGGCTGTGGAATCCAAATATAACTATGGAGGCCGTCGACACGAATTTTTACGTTGATCCTCAGAGTACACTGTCGAACATCAAAGTAGAAAACAGATATTTGTCTGACAGTGGGATCGTAGCAAGGTAAACTAATTATGTTTATAGAATTTGTTTTCTTGTTCTTTCTACAACCACCATCGATATTTTAATACCATTGAATATGTTTACAGTTCACTCAGCATTGTGCCTGTGCAGGAAGAACATCACGGTCAATGGAATTGCTTTCTGGTTTCAATTTATGGCAATAGATCTAAAGCTATCAATATGATAGTAATATCCGATAAAACGCAATATTGTCCATTAGCAGGTGATTCAAAGAGAAAACATAATCAACTTTGAAATATTTTTTTTATTTCTTTTCGATATTACTTTGGAAATCTATCGAATTTTAATTTTACACAAAAATACTCAGCGTAAAATTTGTCTACTGTGTCAAAGGTTCGACCATACGGTAAAACTTTCCAATGATTCGGTTGAACAGTTCTAATGAAATTTGCTAAGAAGTTGCACAACTTGTAACAGATATAATTTTGTTATTTTTTTCAGTTACAAGAAACAACAAAGGGATGTATGCATGGCCAAGAACAGTGGTTGGTTGGAAAGTGGAATTGCCGTGCGAGGGTATCGGACTTTCGACTCTGATGCAAATTCCATTACGGGCTTCGTATCGTTGCAATAAAACAGGTCACTGGGAAGAACTGAATACAGATGCTTGTCCGTACATATCGCCAATGACGAAGGCCCTGGAGCAATATTCGAAGGTGAATTTGTCATTGACAAAGGGAAATTTGCTCGAGACAGCTCGTCGATTCAAAAATCATACAGGAGAAGCGTCGAAAATCACGGATCCGGTTGAGATTCATTTCGTGACAAAAACGATTGAGAATTATTTGGCATTTTTGATCGACGAGAAAGAATTAGGCACGATGCTCGTTGACATTGTGAGCGCGTTGATGAATTTGCCTAAGGATATGCTCAAATCAGCCCAAAAAAATTACAACGCTTGTGCGAGACTCGTTAAAGCTGTTGAAGTTGTCACGGAATTTACGCCTTCGATACAAGCGCACAAGAGCAACATGGCGCTGGAGGAATTTCGAGTTAAACGCGACAGTTTCGTAGGCCTTACTTGCACTTGGTACAGTGGTTATAGTTCGATTACTACCGAAATAACGAGATTGTTGCACTGTGCGACTAACAACAAATCCGCTGTTTTGAGCACCAAAGACAAAACGATCGAGGCGTCGATCCAATTGCCCCCTTCTTTGCTGGCTCATCCCAACGCTTCGACGATCGCTCATCAACTCATGATTTCCATGTACAGTGACAATAGCTTGTTCCCGAAAGTTTACGGTAATCGGAGAGTCGATGTGACCTCCTGCGTTGTTGGTAGCAAATTGAGTAAGTTGACCAACCAATTTTCAATTCATTTTGCTTTGTCCAATTTGTCGTTATCATCAGTTGTTTCATTGTGAACGATTTCATTTATTTTTCAATACTTCGATGATTTTTTTAGACTTTTCGTAACGTAATTTCGTACGATATTATTGTTAGGTAAATACGATTGTTCATTTGTTACGATTGATTGTATTTTTGTCATCCACACAGTTGGACAATCTTTGGTAAATCTTTCGGAACCGGTTTACGTTATGCTGAAAGCTCCTCGCTATTATTACGTCGGTAGCAGACCTCGACCCGTGGTATGGGACGAAAAATTTAACGAAACCGGTGGTTGGACCAGCGACGGGTGTCACATTTCCGATTTTCTCAATGATCTCGTCGTTTTTCGATGCTACAGACTCGGCTATTATGGCCTTTTGGAAGATACTTCTTATCTCGATCACGACTCTATGAAGTAAGTTTTTTCACCGATTAAAACCAAGATATTGGACTGAAATGAATTTGTTCTTTCGACAACTTTGGTTGTTTGAGGTCTATGGGTTTTTGCGGATCTATTTGGCTCAGAGAGATTTAAAGAAATGTGATTACGATTAATTGAAGTATAAAACTTCAATATTTCCGTTTCAGTCTTTCCGGCGCAAAGTTCCGTTACTCAAATCCGGCCATTTACATCGGAAGTTTATTGGCAATTTTGTGCCTGACCGTCACAGCTGTAACTTACATAGTTTGTTACGCGTCGATAGTGATGCCAAAAAAAGCAAAGCACTCGGTCGTCAATACTTGGGTGGCTTTGGCTCTTTTGTGCTTTCTTTACACAGCTGGAATCCAGCAAACCGATAGCATTGAGATCTGTCAGGGAGTTGGACTCGTTTTGCACTATTTATCGCTCTGTTGTCTTCTGTGGATGACCGTATCCGCGAGGTATTTCAATTCTATGATTCCCTGAGGTTTATTCTTTTAATTGGCTAAAAAAAAAAAAAAAAAAAAAAAAAAATACTTTGTTGACATTCGTTGTACGAAATTTTCTAATTTTAAACATTAATCTTGTTGCAACATCGGTGATTGGAATGGTATACAATAAAAGTTTATCTCTTTTGCAGCAACATGTATAAGCGACTTTCAAAATCGGATGTGACAGCGGTACCAGACGATGAAATACCGGATGAACCGATACAAAAGCCATTGCTCGGTCTTTACCTCGTAGGTTGGGGAATAGCTCTGATAGTATGTGGAATATCGGGAGCGATAAATCTTCGAGAATATGCAGGATACTCGTACTGTTTTTTGACGTCGGGTGCAGCGCTGGCAGCACTTTTCGTACCGGCGTTGATATTAATAGCGTACTTGATAATATTTTATTTGTTGGTACGTTGTGCGATAAGAAGCGTCGATATGAACGGTCAATTGTCGGAGGGAACTCAAGCGACGGAAAATATGGATCTTGAATTATTGGAGCCGAATTCGAGTAGAGCGGCGGATCAGAACAGTGTTCACAGTACGCAAACTATGTCATCGGAAGTAGAGGACTTGGAGCACTCGCAAATAACGCAACTGAAAGGACACATCGTGATTTTGATACTTTATTTGCTGGCATGGACGTCGGGAGCGGCGGCAACTTCGAAACCGTTCGATCCTCACGTGCCGCACGAAGAAACAATATTTTCAATTATTTACGCAATATCGTCGAGTTCCCTGGGACTCTTCGTACTTTTATTCTACGGTATAGCGCGCAGTGACGTGAGATCTCAGTGGATGATGATGCGTTGTTGGCTCAGGCGACGAAAGAATCGGTGTTGCCGGACGCGAAGCGTTTCCGACGCGAATCCATCGTTACCTGCGCAACCACTCGTCCAACAAAATCGTCCGCCGCCCGTCTCCAATTCTCAAGCTACTCAAGTCATCTCGGACTCTAATTCGATCGCTTCCTCTCGACATACCAACAGTTCCCGCAACGCTGCGGCTTGTAACACTCTCAAAGTCAGCGAACTTGGAGGAGTGACCAATTCCATTGGCGACGGTTCGATCGGCGCTGCCAAAGTGGCCAACGTTAATCTCGTCGTTTTGCATCGTCAACAGTATCGATCGAACAATTCCGTCACGACGTACACCGAGCCGGCTCCCTCCTGCGTCGAAATGTTTTACAATCCTCATCAAAGCGGCGTGGCGCGAAAATTTTTCAAGAAGCAACGACGTCATACGAAAAGCAATAATCTCGGACCGAGGAAACAGGGCGACGGTGGGGCTACCAGCGACGGTGGAAGCTGCATTTCCATTCCCCGCCGTCAAGGCAATAAAATCGATCCTTCGATACAGCGCAATATTTTTGGCAGCGGTGCCAAAGTCAACAACACGAATATTCACGTTGAACTTAATCCGATAAACGACGGAAAGAATATCAACATTCTATCGGACAGTGGCGGGAGCGTTTCCGAAGATCGTAACGTACCAATGCGTTACGTAATCGGCCACGAAAACCTCGTAAAGTGCACTAAAAAAATGAATAACGAGCGTAATTCTCGACAGAATTATCCGGAGTCTCACGCTATGTTGTCCTCCCCATCGCGTCATGATTCTCGCAGAAAACAAGAGCAGCAACCCCTCACCAGCGCCAGCCCCAACGAATCCGATCAAGATTCTCGCACCTACGAGGAAAAAATACTTCGCAACGTTTCTCAACAATGCAGTCTCGAGTACAGCTCTGGTCTCGAGTCAACCACTCAAATGACCAGCGAACGAAGCGATCACGATTTGCCTGAAATTGGCGAAACCCCCGAAACACCGGAGAAAATAATGTCCGACGATTTACGCGTTTCCAGCCTCGAGGACGTTGTTCAAGATAACGAGGAGGAATCGAGTCCGCGAATGTCGATCGTCAGGCCCGACGGATCCAATGATTTTTTCAATCAACCGGTCGACCGTTACGACGATCGATCCGATACGTTGAAAAATTCTTATTGTAACTCTATGAACGACGTCGGAGATCCCTCGATGAGCGGAGACAATTGTTATCTCGCGACTCGCGGATCGTACGAGGATTTTCGACGCGACGACGATTCTCGAAAGCACAAACCACGCGATTTTCATCATCGTGGCTCCTGCAAGTCCCTCGACAGTTCGAGACGATCGCTCAACGATTCGACGAGTTTTATTCCCGAAAATATACCCGACCATCCGGCTCTTCCAGATCCAAACAAATGTCCCGATTCACACGATAACGAATTTCAATTGCTCGGCGAATTACAATCGCCCACGGAATCAAGAGATTACGGAACTCCTGATATCAGCAACGAATCCATCGACCAACATCCCCGAGAATCTTTCCTCGCCAAGGATTTCAACTCCACAAACGACTTAACGTCCATCGATGAATCCCTCGGTCCAACCAGAAATCTCGATTTAAATTCGAGCATCGATTACGAAGATTCGCCCGAATTTAGATTTTCTCAACGCTTCGATCAACCCGACAATGAGGATGAAGAAATCGACACCGACCCTGACGCCGTTTATACCGATGGCGAATCTTCCGTTCATTCGACAACAGTGAAAAAAGAAACGAGCGTATGAAAGTTCGTTATTCCCATTGGGGATTTTTAGTAATAATAAAACAAAAGTATACATTTACGAATGGAATATTCGTTATTTCGTAAATGAAAAAAAAAAATATCGAATTCCTCTATCACGGGGATTAATTGTGTGCGAAAATATACGAGGCGTTCTCGAATGTCATGCAAAACCAATGGTATTACAAATTCTTGTGTGTATAAATAATTTAACGGTTGAATATATATTTTAATGCATATTTTATGTCGATGCGTGAAAAGATAATTTCGGTATAAACGAAATTTTCTTGAACGACAAGAAGAAAATAGCTGCGCCATGAAAAATCTGTATTTTCGCACATTAATTGTTTTCGAACGAAGAGAGTCGAGAACCGAATATTTTTCTCTCCGAAGAAAGCGTTTAATGTTTTCGAATCGAGACTCTCACCAAATAATATCTTCCACTTTCAAAGTGCCAAGTGATTTGATTAATAGATTATACGTGAATTATTTTCACGATAAGGACTAGAACTGAAGTTCTCGAATCCGTGCGACAATTTTTTCGTACGAGTTGACGAGAATTTATCCATTTTTCATTTCATCCTTTCATCTTTTATATTATTTTACAGACTTTCGAAAAAGAAAAAAAAAAAAAAAAAGAACTCAACACTACAAATGTGTAATGTGTAAATAGCATAATTCCAAAATCTTCCGTAGCTTCTTCAAAAATGTAATTTTAGAATATAAAACACTTATGACTGGACTCATTGCGGAGTCAATGTTAAACATACTCGCTCTTTAGGTTCCTGAGGTTCTCTTGATCGATGTGTAATTATAATCCACTATTTCATCCAAAACTCTCGCTGTCCACAACGTTCGTCAAACGATGTAGCAAAGATATAAAGAAAAAAAAAAAAAAACTAAGAAAAAACATTTAGTTTTCATAAGAAAAAAAAAAAGTATTAGAAAACCAACTGAAATGCAGAGTTGTCGATAAACAAAATGCCAAATTCTATTTCAATGTTTCTCTAGTTCATTTTATCTACGAGAAATATTTTGCAGAAAGAAATGACGAAAAAAAAACGTGCAATTCTTGACTCATTTTATTTTTATTTTTATTTTTCATCGACAACATTTCTTTATTATCGATAACTCTATATTTCAAAGTGAATTTTCGTATGGCGTTTAAAATTGCGTAATGTAGAAACTGTGGAATATTTTAGATGTCCATCGTTGCTGCTCGTGTTTCGCTTAGATCGTTGGAAAAATGTTGTTCAAAAGAAAAATATCTTTTTTTTTTCTCTTTCGCGCTCTTAGCGCTGGAAATTTTTTTGAACTATTTTGTGCAATGATTAATGCGCCTTTGTCATGTAAATGTGCTTTTCCAAGCAACAAGAAGCTCTCTGTCTCTTCCTTACTCCATCATCGATAATCACAAAACGCCCAATAGACATATATAATTTTTGTTCGAAGACTGAATGTATACATGTAAAATCGTCTGCCAGTACGTACTCCGATAACTCGACTGAATTTTCATACGTTTCTCGAAACAATAATGATTTTCTGTGAAAAAAGCTGCTTTATTGCGATATCGTGTCGCTTTTTTTTGACGACAAATTATTTCGAAAAATCTACATCTGTGCTTGGATACAAGCAAAAAAAAAATAATGATCATGTAAATACTTTGTACTTTTCAAATATATATTAGTTGTGTTTCAATTGTAACAAAATATACAAAAACTCGTATTATATATATATTGTGATGAAAATTTTTCTTATTTTCGTTGAGTCTAACTCCATCACGTTAGAAATTATTTCAGTATTTTGGCCCGATGTTCCATTGGAAATATTATGAAAATACCGAGTCTCGATACATATAGATACGAGTACGTAATCAAGAGTAAATAAATTTTCATGTCAAAACCGAATTTACGATGTGAATAACGTTTCATTTATAATTGTTTCCAATTCTTTTTTTTTTTCACTATGTCGAAACTCTTTTTGTGTATTTACGTTTTTAATTCCACTAAACGAATTATGACACTTTATCGAATAGAATGATGTCGATAATCATTTATGAATCATTTTCGAAAGTAAAATTTCTTTGCATCGTTTGTCTGATCAGAATTAAAAAAAAAATTCTGCAGAGAAAAAAAATCAAAAAAGAACTTGCAGTTTTTTTTTTTTTTTATTTCGATCGGTGCGAATAAGTTTCCACTCGAAATTTGCAGCTCTTCACTCGTGGTTTGTTTAGCTTTGCTAAAAATTTGTTTAGCTTTTTTGCTTCTTACTTTCCCGCAGACTTTGCTCAAATATTATTGAATTTTTTTTCATGAAAAAAGAGTCACTGATTTTGGAAGTTTTTCCACTAATAAAAGTCAATTATAAAATAAGAAGAAATAGTGTCGATCGTCTGAAAAATACAGAGGCGATTCTGAATTGAATTTTCAATTTGATTAGTTTCGACCGTTGATAAAAAGTGAACGAATATCAAAGACTCTGTTTCATATGAAAACAATGAAGATTCTTGTTAACTGTAAGCAAACCCGAAGAGCAAAGATCCGGTCGAATTGAATTAAAAATATCGGTATTTTTAATGACTTTTAGAGGACGCGAAGAGAAAAGTTGAACGCTTTGAACGAGGCTCGAGAAAAGTGCATGGGCGCGATATTTTTTGGTCGAATATTTCGTTGATGCGTTAGAATTTTTTCGCCAGGAAAACGAAAATTAAAAATCAGGGTCTTCGTTTCCATGGGAAAGATGTTGGGTCACTTTAGCGATAACCCGAGAGAATCATATCGAAGGAGCTCGATGATGAAAAGAAGCGTTACAGTTGAACGTAACAACAGTTGACTGGTCGAATCGAGTGCGACCCGGTATAAAATCCTCGTGAATTTACATTGGTAGTTGGCACACGCAATATCTTTTGATTGGAAAATTGCCGAGACGAAGGTGAACCCTTTTTAGCGTGTGTATATATATATATATATATATATAAGCTACGATCGGATGTAGACAAAACGTCATTGGAAGTGAGAATACACGAGAGGATGCTGTACAACGCGATATTTGTCGCTTATTTCTGCTGCTTTTTACCAGTTTACGTAATAGCTGAGGAAAAAGCAAGAATTATTATTGTTGGATCTGGTGCAGCCGGAATAGCAGCAGCTTCGCGTCTCTTGCAGAACGGATTCGCCAATCTTACGATACTCGAGGCGGAGAATAGAATCGGTGGAAGAATTCAGACGACGGAATTCGGTGATTTATTACTCTGCAATTATTTTCATTTGGATCAATCAATTTCATACATTTTCATTCTTATTTCATAAACAGTTCGTGGCTATTTTATAATACTCGCGTCTTCGTTGTTCTGATTATATATTTTTATTGAGTAATCTATTATTTTAATTAGTTTACTTAATTTCATTCCCATTTATAAACTGTTTTTTTTTTTTAATACTTCGTAAATGAAATTTATATTTTTTCGATTCGTTGCATCGAGCTATTTCGGTCAATTGAATACATTTTTGTTGAATCTTTCGTTGCAATATTTCTTTTTGAAGTGTCATTATTTTTTGATCAGTCAAGTACCTTTCTTCAAGGTGGCTACTGGGTCGACGTCGGGGGTCAATGGGTTCATGGAGAAGAGAACAATGTCGCATACGAATTGGCATGGCCTTTGGGGCTACTTGAAAAAACTGAGTCGGTATGGTTGTACAAATTGTTCAGTTCTTCCGGCTCTATGATGCCCGAAGAAACAGGCAAAAAGTTCATGGAATTTTACTATGATCTTGCCGAAAGCGAGCCACCCAATGAATACTTGAATACTTCCATCGGAGAGTACTACAAAATCAAGTAAATCTGACACTCTCATTAGCACACAATTTTTATTGAATGCCAATTTAAAAAACTTTTTCATGAAACAAAATTCTGTATGACACGAAAAGTCGAAAGAACGACATTTTAAAAAAGAAAAAGAAAAATTGTAAAGGAAATCAAAACAATTCTGCACGATCAGTCGATTCATTTTGTAGGTTTTGATTTTCTAACTCTCAAAGGGATTTGTTAAGAATTTTTCTCGTGCCTTTTCGAGATCGCTGAATCATTCAAATTTCATTTTATTGTTTTTACACGCAGAATGGATGAGTATTTCAAAGCTCATCAGGAGATAGCCGTGGATGAACGAGAACCTTTGGAAAATATGGCCAACCTTTTTGAAATGGCTCATGACGCCGGAGATGATTGGTTCAATCTCTCTGTTAAAGGACTTCGAGAATATACACGTTGTCCCGGTGATCAAGTGATTCATTGGAAAAATAAAGGATACAGTACGATTCTTGATGTTCTAATGGTTCGTGGACTTTTTCGAATAGAAACAATTTTTCGAGCAGAAACGTAACGATCGTTGGAAGAGCTGAAAAAAAATTGAAACGAAAATAATGATCGTTGAAAGAGCTGAAAAAAAATTGAAACGAAAATAATGATCGTTGAAAGAGCTGAAAAAAAATTGAAACGAAAATAATGATCGTTGAAAGAGCTGAAAAAAAATTGAAACGAAAATAATGTCAGACAAACATAAAAATCAAACGATCATTGCAAATAATATCTCGTGCAGTTTAATCATTTTTTTTTCCGTAAACATTTTTCGTACTGATTCTGCCAAATTTTGTTGAATAAAATGTGTCTCCGTATTGTAGAAAAAAATTCCGAATTCATCAGATGAGCTTCCAGTCTTGAATAAAACGATTTACAACAGCGAAGTTTCCCAAATAAAATACAACGTTTCTGGTGGAAACGTACGCGTTGTTACTTCGATCGGAGACGAGTACATCGGGGATCACGTAATTCTAACAATGTCTCTAGGCGTTTTGAAATCTGATCATCAGAAACTCTTCGAACCTCCGTTACCTCAATCAAAAATCAACGCGATTGTGGTTTGTACAATTTCCATTCAATTTTCAAATGAATTTTTGTTTGCAGAATAAAAACTAAAAATTTTATCAAATTTATCGTTCAATTTTTCAGGGCCTCGAATTTGGAACGGTGGCAAAAATCTACTTGTATTATCCTGAACCTTGGTGGGACACCGGAAATGGAACTCACATGTTTGCTTTCCATTGGAACAAAAGGGATAGAGATGAGTTTTCAAAAAATGTAAATATTGTATTCGTTTACAGATAAATATTTGTAATGGAGCCAAAAAACTTAACAATCCATTTAAAATATTGTTCCATTGATTGTTACCAACGAAAATTTTTTATCTTACGAAATAATTTCTTTTCAATCCATGGACATTTTTTTTTTTTTTTAGTCAGAAAAGGCCTGGTTACTGGGACTTTTAGGAGTAATGCGTGTTGAGAACAAGCCCAAATTACTTTGTTGCTGGCTAAGTGGACCGCACGCGAGAGAAATGGAAAGTATATCGGAAGAGCAAGTTTTCAATCAAACGAAAGAGATTTTACGACGATTTATAGGCAAAACTTACAACCTGACGGAACCGACTGCAATGTTGAGGTGAAATTTGCATGATTTTACTGTTCTACGATCCTTATTGATTCGTTATTTTCTTTTTTTAGTAACAATTATTTTTTCATTTCATGGATTTTTATGATTTTTCGTTGCAATATATTTTCAGGAGTCAATGGTACAGTAACAAACACTTCAGAGGCACTTACAGTTACAGAAGTCTCGCGACCGAAAAATCAGGAACGATGGCGATTCATCTATCAGAGCCAATAACGCAGCAAAAAAAACCTGTAAGTTTTGTTTTCATAGTTCCGGGGTGTCCGATGTTTTTTTACTGTCTCGTTACTTCGGAAATTGTGATTATTTTGCCATTTCTCAGATTCTTTTATTCGCCGGTGAAGCAACACATCCGCAGTATTTTTCGACGGTGCATGGAGCGATTGGTACCGGATGGCGTGAAGCTGACAGACTCATCAAATATTACAACGAACGCATATCCGAACCACAGTAGAGACTGGAAATATCATAAATTCGAGTGTAACATCCAGCGTAACGAAGTATTGGAGACGTTTTTTCTCAAAATTTATAAAATTATTGTCATTTATGTCACGTTATACATAAATATTTCTTTTCACACTGCATTTTTATTTACTTTACCTCGTAACAAGATTCTTTCTTCTTTTCCTTATCCAATGAATTGGATGTTTGTCGACACTTCAACGTCGACTCATACCAAAACCTGACGCGATTGAGAATTTCAACGAACAGATTCGTCGTACTGGCACAAAAAGAATCCTCCAAATCGTCGAGTAACATTTTTTTCACCTGCGAAACAAATGCTTCCCTGCTAAGGTTAAAAAAAATTTGAATTTGAACAAAATGCTCATCGATATTTCGGTGTTTATCTGTAAATTTTATATTTTTCAAGAATCAGCAAATCACCGAATAATTTTAGCTTCGAATTGTTTCACAGGTTGAACATATTCACGACATTATACGATATACTAAATGAGTTTTCTATTACTCGATGCTTCGATCGTTCAAAAGAATAGTAGAATCTATCGACATGTTCGAGGAATGAATAATTGTGATATCTAAAACGTTCGACTCGGATAAATTGTCTTTGTGGATGGAGCAATTCTCAAGTGTCTAAAGACACTTTGACCCGAGATATCGAGGAATTTTCATTAATGAAAAATCATTAATCTCGATTTAATAAATAGTTCAACTTGACATTGAACACGGCTAAGAGCAAATGTGGCATATCTTGGCTAGCACACAGCTGTTTCCTGATTACGAAATAGCTCAGTTAGTCGAGATCCATGCTCACGTATAGACCAAATATTCGCTGCATTTAAATGTCAAAGATCACGATGTTTAGATTCGCCTTATTCGCGACTTTTTACTGCTCCATTATTCAAGTGCGAGCTATCGTCGCTCATTCACCAAGGATCATTATCATTGGATCTGGTGCTTCTGGAATCGCGGCAGCTTCGCGTCTTTTACAAAATGGATTCAATAACGTCACCATACTCGAAGCCGAAAACAGAATCGGTGGAAGAGTTTACACCACTAAATTTGGTGAGTTCCTATTAAGGAAACACAAATCTTGACATTAACGTTACGAGCATAAAGAACATTTGATTCGAAAACATTTTTTTTTAAACTCGTATTTTTCAGTCAAAAACTTCAATTTATTATCGTATCTCTCGATATTTATTTTATAGCTACGACTGTAAACAAAAACATTGAATTTTATCGGACTACTAATCTGCACGCCAGCTTTTATCGATATTTTTCTCTGGCAATATTTATTTCTTACACAAAATCCTAAATTATTTACGTTATATTCCTTGATTGAACCATCCTTGTGAATAAAAAGAAATTCTGCGCTACCGATGACGTTTATCAATGAGATGAAAGCGTCAACTATTAATTTTTCGAACAATACTGATCCGGAGAGCCATAATTTTTCAATTTTGTGAAAAATATTTTTTTTTTCCATTCATTCAGTGAAGCACCAGTATTTTTTTTTTCAGGCGATTATTGGGTGGACATCGGTGGACAATGGGTACACGGTGAGGAGGACAACGTAGTTTACGAGCTCGCTTGGCGTCTCGGTGTTCTCGAGCATTGGAATGTTGAAACGAATTTCACAGTGCTCAGTTCATCGGGATCCGCGTTACCCCAAACTATTGCGAGTGATCTGGCAGACTTATTTTTCAATATGACGAACGCGAGAACACCGGAAGAATACTCGGGCAGATCGGAAGGAGATTTTTACAAGCTCAAGTAATTTATTCGTCATGAAAATGACGATCGATGTCTCTTATTTTGAAATTTGCTCTCGAGATTCCTTGTTTCCATTCTTTTCTTGTTATTTGTCTGAAAACACGAGAATCAGGAACGTTTGCTTTCGTTTTTTTTCGACTCGCAGATTCGACGAGCGCTTTGATTCTTATCCCGAATTAACGAACGAGCAGAGAAAATCTTTGACGCGGATGTTTGATTTGCTCCAAATGACCGCGGACTCTGCAGACAGTTGGTTCAACGTTTCTGCTCATCACGAGGATGTTTTGTGTCCAGGAGACCAAGCTCTGAACTGGAAGGACAAGGGATATAGTACGATTCTCGATATCTTGATGGTTCGTTTGTCACTTTGCAGATCATAAACAATATCGAGAAAGAAACTACATTCAAGGCTTCGTTTAATAAGAACCAAATAAATCTGTGATTCGAGAATGAGCAAATTCTTCATACTCTCGTTCATTGTCAATTTTTTTTCGGTTTTTAGAAAAAATTTCCTGATCCTGCCAAGGAACTTCCAGTTCTCAACAAAACTATACTGAACGCTGAAGTATCTGAAATCGATTACAATGTTCCTCACGGTGTAATAAAGGTTTCGACAACTAACGGATTTGAATACCGCGCTGAACACGTTATCGTAACAGTGTCCCTCGGTGTTTTGAAAGCCGATCACGAAAGAATATTCAATCCACCATTACCGGAAACAAAAGTCAATGCGATTCAGGTACATTTTTCTTGTTTCTCCAAATTTTGGAAAATAAAAAATACATTTATTCGTTAAAATGTACCGTCATTGCAGGGTCTCCAACTGGGACACGTGGCAAAAATATTTTTGCGCTATACCGAACCGTGGTGGGGAGTTGATAATTTTGCATTTTTCAATATCTACTGGACCGAAGAGGATCGAAAGGAGTTCGAAAATGATGTTCGTATTGAAATTTCATTTTAGTTCGTTTCAGAATTAAATTATTCGTGACAGTGAATGATCGAGATGTTGAAAATGATAAATTATTCAATGATCCATTAGTGATTCAGGCGAAACAAAATGAAAACCTGAGAATTCAATAAAAACTTGACTTTACAGCCGGAAAAATCGTGGCTTTTGAGTATAGTCACGGTTGTCAGTGTCGAACATAAGCCACGTCTGTTGAGTTGTTGGTTGGCAGGTCCTCACGCTCGGGAGATGGAATCTAAACCCGAGCAGCAAGTTTTTTCTCAGATAAAAGAGATTTTTCATCGATTTTTTGGACCGGGATACAATCTTACCGAACCATCTGCCATGTTACGGTAAATCGAGTCATTTTTTAAATATTTTTTGTTTCGAAGAAAATGTATTCTGAAGGATTTTATGATCGAACGATGAAAAAATGCTTTCAGGAGCAAGTGGTACCTTAATAAACATTTTCGTGGAACCTGGAGTTATCGCAATCTCGAAACTGAACGTCTCGGTGCCAAGGCTGTTGATCTTCAGGAACCAATTATGCATGAAGGAAATCCAGTGAGCCGGATTTTTATTGTATTACAGTTTTTTCAAATCTCTTAAAAGTCACATTGAATCGATATGCTTTGGTGTCGTTTTCAAATGAATGCAGTGAGAAAATAATCTGTCCGATTGGGGCTGATAAAATTTAAAAAGTTACAGTTTTTTGCTTTATAATTCGAGAATGATGAGAGGCTCGGGAAGGTTTAATTGATAATCGACAAAAAATATTTTATCGTTTTGTCAAGATCGTACTGTTCGCCGGTGAGGCAACGTCGACGAAACATTCTTCAACTGTGAACGGAGCGATCGGTTCAGGATGGCGCGAAGCAAATCGATTGATAAAACTCTATGGTCGTCAGAAATCCACGAAGGAACGAGCCAACGAATTTTCTTCTCTTGCTAAAATTGTAGTTCCTTAAATTCAACATTTGAAGTATAATTGTAAATAAAAAATAGAAAAAGTGATGTAAAACCGACAGTGATAGAGCTATGAGGCTTTTTGTCACAGTTCTATCGATACGACAATGATTACTCAAAAACTTCAAAAATCATTAGCATTCGACATTTTTTTCTATTCATACTGGATTCATTTTTCTGTATGATAATGAAATAAAAGCTATCAAAATCCTTTCTTTGTTTAGATCGGAAAAAAAATTATTTCGGAGTACGAGTCGCAGTTACGATTGTTAACAAATAAAAGTGTTTCAAAGTTACAATTATTGTGGATACATTTGGTTTTATTTCCAATTTATGAACTCAAATACTCGAAACAGTATGCATAGCATATAAGTGGGTCCCATCGAATCCCATTTTCAAATCGAATATTCAATTGTGTGCATTCGCAATTATCATCAACGCATGACTGATAGTGAATTTTGATGGCCTCGACATTTTAGATAATCCCAAGCTGATTGGATCGTCTCATACAAATATTTATGGATAATGATATCAGATAATAAAACAAATACATAGTGTGATTGAATGGCCTTTTTGATTTCGCTCGAATTCATTTTTTAATAATAAATTTAATAAATTTATAAATTTATTATATAATTATATATATATATATATATTATATATATAATATAATATAATTTATATAATTATAAATAATATAATTATATAAATAATATAATATAATTAATAAATAATAATATAATTAAATATAATAATAAAATTAAATATAAATAATATAAATATATTAAAAATAAATAAATAAATAAAAAAAAAAAAAAATTTAATAATAAAATAAAAAATAATAAAAATAATAAAAAAAAAGAATAAATTTAATCAACATTTATGAACTAACAGAGACAATTTGAGAATTGAAAACGAAGGTTATTCAATTATTTTTTTTTTTCGTCATGTTTTTTTAGTTCAGTTTTTTCGTTCATTATCGCAGAGACCAAGATTCTGCAGAAGTTTGAATGATCCTCTAATTTTGAGGATCAAGCGAGTATTAAAATAATCGTTAGTTATTTTTTTTTTTAATTGAAACTTTTGACTATGGATGTATAGATCAAACCAATTTTTTATGAATTATCGTGACTACGAATGTGTGTCAACATATAATTAAAAGTTCATTCTAATGACATTGACATTTGACATGACTCGAAGCTAAAACACTTTATGCATACATTTTAGCATAATGATATAAATAATAAAAAAATTTCGAACGCAGCTGTACATTATACGCTTTATGTCATTCATTACGTTTTGACCTTGTTACCGAGACCACTTTCCATAATCTTAGTTCATATATAATAATGTGATAAAGATAATGATATAAAAGCCAGAGACAAATTTTCACAAGTTGCATTAGGAGAAAATGTTTCGCTACGCAATAATCTTAGCTTTGTGTTGCTTTTTGCATCTCCAAGCGGATGAAGTTCCTCCGAGAATAATCATCATCGGATCTGGACCGTCAGGCATTGCTGCAGGCACTCGCCTACTGGAAAATGGTTTTGAGAACGTGACGATTCTCGAAGCTGAGAATCGTATAGGTGGACGACTCTGTTCCACGGAATTTGGTGAGTCAAATTGAATAAACGCTGTAATTTTTAATATTCTACTTCTTTTTTTTTATTTTTTCGAATTTCTTCAGACAAGTATTCAGTTTCGTGGTTTTAAATTTTCCCATGGGGATTCTAAATGAGTGATTTTAAATTTTAGGTTTTTTTCTGCCGTCTCAATTTAGTCATATTCTTTCATCGAACGTGAAAAGTCAATTTTCAAATAGATCATTTGAGTTACACAGAGAAAATAGGAAAATTGTGAATCTAATTTCATTGGTTTTGTGTTTATGTTTCAGGCGGTTATACAGTGGACATTGGAGCCCAGTGGGTTCACGGAGAAAAAAATAATGCTGTTTATGAAATGGTTTGGCCACTCGGAGTTTTGGAAAAATCGAATCCTGTATTATATACATCGATGTTCGATTCTAACGGTATAAAAATGGACGACAAAACTGCAAGTGATTTAATAAAGCATTACATTGGTCTGACTTCGATGGAGGTAACAGAGGAATACAAAGATGGTACCTTGGGCGATTGGTTCACACACAAGTATGCGAAATATGTTAACTGTTCGGAGCAGGAGAGAGATCAAATAGTTAATTGTAGATTACTATTGTTGTATCGATAAATAATATAATTGGAATGGACCATAAGTAATAATCGTAATAATTGATTACACTGAGCATAATTGAGGACGGTCATTATCCGAACGAATAATGAAAATCTCAAATCGATGTACCAGCTCTTTTCTTATCTCAGATTGGACGAATATTTTAAAGAACATCCGGAAATAAAACCAGAGCAACACGAATCGTTGAAAAAGTCATTATGCTTGATGGAAATGGCTTTGGACGCTGCTGACAGTTGGTTCGACGTAGCAGTCGATGAAAATTACGAAGAGTGTGAAGGAGATCAAATGATTAACTGGAAGGATAAAACGTACGGCTCGGTGATCGACATTTTGCTGGTCCGTTTATCATCGAATAATGTTATTTGAATAATTCATCGAATTGTTTGTATTGTGAAGCGTGCTCCAACCATCGAACGTGATTAATTTTATAGAAAAAGTTTCCAAATCCTGCCGAGGAACTACCCTTTAGAAACAAGACGATTCTCAATGCAGAAGTGACGAAAATCAATTATAACAATCCTGACGGAGCAGTACGCGTGGTAACTAAAAACGGTGACGAGTACGTCGCTGATCACGTTATCGTCACGACGTCTCTCGGTGTTTTGAAGGCTGATCACGAGAAACTCTTCAATCCTGCGTTACTTGACAAGAAAGTCAATGCGATTAAAGTTTGTTCATTTTTTTTTTACATCACCCAATCCGCTTTGATTGTTGTGCAAGAAACAAAAGTTTCAGACAGAATTGTTTTTCAGACACTTGGATTTGGAAGTGTCGCGAAAATCTACTTGAAATATGATGAACCTTGGTGGCCTGCGAAGGACTCTGTAACGGGCATGCATTTTTATTGGACCGATGAAGATAGGAACAAATTAGCCAACGATGTTCGTAATCGTATGATTATTTATTCGATAATCAGGAATGTGATCGTTCACCTTCCTTCAATATGAATTTTATTCGCAGGCAGAGAAATCTTGGTTCCTGGGCGTTTATGCAATCATCACCGTTGAACATAAACCAGGCTTGTTGTGTTGTTGGGTCACAGGTCAACACGTCCGGGAAATGGAAAGTGTTTCGGAGGAAAAAGTTTTTAGTGGAGTCAAGGAATTGATTCATAAATTTTTGGGAAAAACTTACAACGTCACAGAACCTACAGCAATGTTGAGGTACAATTTTTTACTTCAGCCATTTCATCATTTTTTCTTTGCATAATGAATTCTCGATTGAAAATATTTTTCAGGAGTCAATGGTTCTCGAATCCTCACTTCAGAGGAACTTACAGCCACAAAACTCCCGAATCTAAAAGCGTTGATAGTCCTCGAGCTCAAATGGCAGAACCAATAATGGAACAAGAAAAACCTGTAAGTTCAGACTCAATCTAAAGGTCATTCACCATTAGTAGGAAATTAAAAAGTTCTGAAATGAATTTCATGTATGCATTTTCATGTACAAAAATGACATAATTTATATTTTTTGCAGAG
Source organism: Campoplex capitator (assembly GCA_037576405.1). Taxonomy (NCBI): domain Eukaryota; kingdom Metazoa; phylum Arthropoda; class Insecta; order Hymenoptera; family Ichneumonidae; genus Campoplex; species Campoplex capitator. The sequence goes on from JARBWI010000003.1 coordinate 8,018,809, forward strand.
AGTCATGTTCGCTGGAGAGGCGACTTCTACTCACCAGTACTCGACAGTCCACGGTGCGATAAGTACCGGTTGGCGTGAAGCTGACAGACTGATGAAACATTACGGTCACGAAGTAACCGAAAAACCGAAAACTTCGTAAATTTTCTGATCTCGTCAACACACCTATTTCCATCGAAAAAACGTTTCGGTGCATTGAAAAAAAAAAGAAAAGTAACGTCTTTGAATTTAAATCCACACAGAAGAGTATGAAACCAGTTTTCATTGATGCTCGTCGATGATTGTATAGAAAAAAATCTCAATAAATAAATAAAATATTCTTTCCATCATGTACGATTTTTTAAGCTGCTTTTTGCATAAAATTTCTTAAAATTCTTAAAAAAAATTCTGAACATTTTTTTACCTTTACCTTCACCGTGAGTTCCCAGACGAAAAACTCGATATTTGTCGTCATTTTTCAGACTAGTAAACTTCATGCAGACCTCAGTAGATTTGGACCCGGTTGATTCTCGAATGAGTGAACAGTCCTCTGTACCGAGTGGATTTTCCACAATTCCAGTTGGTCCCCGTGCAAATGCGACAGAGTCTAGCAAGCGTTCATGAACTGGTGTGAAGGGAATCGTTTGGTAACACGCTATAAGTGTTAGCAATACACGAGAAAACGATCCTTAGAATCGACGTCTATCGCTAAAATTCTAATTGATACTGCGGAGAGTATGACTGTTAATGACGATTAACAAAGGGTTGAACTAAAGACAGACTGTCAAAAGACAGATTATTTTTTGAATGTAATATCAACTGCAACATTGAAATTAAACATAACATGAGTGATACCTATTTTGGTTACAGCTTTTTTTTTCAATTGAAATATTTGATTGTTTACTACCACGTCAAATAGGCTGACAAATAATCACTCGTTGCATGTGACTGTAGTGTTTATTTTACCGTGTAACAATGTAAATTTGTGAACATTACATTCAAAGTTCATCTCAACGGCCTCGATGTTTTGCATAATCCAGAGCTGGATCGGATGACTTCATGCACATGTTTGTGTACGTTGATATCAACAATATAAAAAGTAATAGTGTTGTTTAAATATTGTTTTTGAACTATCGGAATATTCCAATTCTCTGTATACCGCACTCGAATCTGACCTTGTTAATGGGATCACTTATCACAAATAGTTCATATACAATTATGAGATAAAGATTATGATATAAGTGGCTTGGGCAAATTTCACCAGTTGCATTTGAAGGAAATGTGTCGCCACGCGATAATCCTAGCTTTGTGCTACTTTTCGCAACTTCAAGCGTATCAAGTTTCTCCGAGAATAATCATCATCGGATCTGGTGCAGCGGGCATTGCTGCAGGCACTCGCCTACTGGAATATGGCTTCGAGAACGTGACGATTCTCGAAGCTGAGAATCGTATAGGTGGACGACTCTATTCCACGGAATTCGGTGAGTCAAATTGAATCAACGCTGTAATTTTTAATATTCTACTTCTTTTTTTCATTTTTTTGAATTTCTTCAGACAAGTATCCAGTTTCGTGGTTTTGAATTTTCTCATGGGGATTCTAAATGAGTGATTTTTAATTTTAGGTTTTTTCCTGCAGTCTCTATTTACTCGTATTCTTTCATCGAACGTGAAAAGTCAATTTTCAAATAAATCGTTTGAGTTACACAGAGAAAATAGGAAAACCGTGAATCCAAGTTCATTGGTTATGTATTTATTTTTTAGGCGGTTATCCAGTCGACATTGGAGGCCAATGGGTTCACGGAGAAAAAGACAATGCCGTCTTCGAAATGGCCTGGCCATTAGGAGTTGTGGAAAAATCGGATCCCCGAATAGATACAACGATATTCGATTCTACTGGGGCAAAAATGGACGATAAAATCGTGAACGACTTGATAGATTTTTTTTGGGAAAACCTAACTTCACTGGTCGTAACGGAGGAATACAGAAATCGGAGCTTGGGCGATTGGTACACGTACAAGTGAGCAACAAGAATGGTCGTTTTGTCCGGGGGTTGAAATGGCTGTATAATTGTACTTTAGTGTCGTTTCAATGATCAATGATATCACGACTCATTAATAGTAGCTGTAAAAATACTCTGGTGACTGGAAACTTTTAGTTCTTTGTGATAATTTGATTGATTATAAAACTGTAATTCTTTGAACTTTAAATATTTCTTTTAGATTGGACGAATATTTCCAGAAACATCCGGAAATAAAACCGGAGCAACGCGAACCGTTAAAAAAATTATTAGACTCAATGGAAATGGCTTCAGACGGTGCCGATAGTTGGTTAGACGTCGCGGCCGATGGAGAATACGAGCAATGTGAAGGAGATCAAATAATTAACTGGAAGGACAAAACCTACAGCTTCGTGATCGACATTTTAACGGTCCGTTAATCATCGAATAATCTTATTGAAGGAGTTCATCGAATTGTTTGTGTGTATCTTGCGATTATCAAACTCATATTTGTTGATCGCAAGATTTGCCTAATTATTAACATTTTTAATGCTCCTGCATCAATCATATTTGTTCATTAATTTTCAGAAAAAGTTTCCGAATCCTGCTGAAGAACTTCCCTTTCGAAACAAGACAATTCTCGATACAAAAGTGACTAAAATCAATTACGACAATCCTGACGGAACAGTTCGTGTGGTAACTAAAAACGGTGACGAGTACATCGCCGATCACATTATTGTCACTCCGTCTCTTGGTGTTTTGAAAGCTGATCACGAGAAACTTTTCAATCCACCTTTGTCTGAAACGAAAGTTAATGCGATTAAGGTACGTACATTTTTATTTTTTATTTAATCTGCCCGTGTATCATCAATTCTACATCATTCTCAGGCGAAAACGATCGATCAGTTATGAAGCTTAATAAACACTGATTTTCAATAACATTCAATCCGAGAAGTTATTTACATATTTTTGCCTTGAGTTGTTGGTGAATAAAGAAATTCGACGAGTTCATCAATGCTCGTAACGTTTTTATTGAACACCGTTGAATTCTTTCCAGATTTTTTTTTTAACCGTTAGTTATTCAAATTAAACAGTGATAAAAAAAAAAATGAAATTTATGTACAACAGAAATCTGAGACGAAGATGTTTTTCAGACGATTGGGTACGGAAGTGTTGCTAAAATCTACCTGAAGTATGACGAATCATGGTGGCTACCAACGGATCATGTCATGGGCAAGACTTTTTATTGGGCCGATGAACATAGAATAGAAATGGCCCATGATGTTTGTATTCAGGCAATATGAAATCGTGTTTGAGAAAAACGCAAGGTCAATGGTATTGTTACAAAAGTCGAATTTGAATTTAATTTTCAGCCAGAGGTGTCCTGGTTACTGGGTGTTTATAGCATCATCAGCGTTGAACACAAGCCAGGCTTGTTGTGTTGTTGGGTCACCGGTCAACATGCCCGGAATATGGAATATGTTTCGGAGGAAAACGTTCTTAATGGAGTCAAAGAAGTGATCCACAGATTTTTGGGAAAAAGTTACAATCTTACTGAACCAACAGCAATGCTGAGGTTAAATTTTGTACTCAAATTCATGTACCGTCATCGATTCCCTTTTACATTGTGAATTTGAAAAAGAAAATTTTGTTCGATTCGTAGAAAATTATTTTTTTTTCAGTTTCTTGGTAATATCGAGCCATAAAAACAAGAAAATAAACAAAAATTTTTGCAAGCCATCAAGTATTATCATGGCAACAATTGTTCAAATTTCGTTCACCTTAGAATCATATAAATTGAAATTGATTTGGACTAAAATGACCCGGACGTTAAGCGGAGTAATTATTCAACTGAAAATATTTCCAGGAGTCAATGGTTCTCGAATCCACACTTCAGAGGAACTTACAGCTACAGAACTCCCGAATCTCAACGCGCTGGTACCATGGCAGCTCAAATCGCGGAGCCAATAATGGAACAAGACAAACCTGTACGTTTATGTATATTGAATTGGTGAATTATTTACAATTTTCAGAAGGTCAATTTCTGATTTTTAAAAACTCATAAAAATTGAATTCGTTACATTTCTGTCTTTGAAATTTTTTTTGCTGACTAGAGTTGTTTAAATGATCTTAGATGTAGTAATTTTGAAATTTTCTTCAATATTTTTTCGGTTTGATGAGTTCATTTTTATCATAATAACTCTCAATCCAAAATGAGATTTATTTTTTATTTACAGCGAGTTATGTTCGCTGGTGAGGCCACTTCCAGTCACCAATATTCGACAGTCCATGGTGCGATCAGTTCCGGTTGGCGTGAAGCTGACAGGATATTGAAATATTACGATCGCAAATCAACTGGAAAACCGAAAAAAAATATTCCAGCGTAAAGGAAAAAAAAAATGTATTCATAATAAGGCTTATGAAGAAGAGTGTGAAATCAACGCTAGTCGATGCCACAGAAAATGTATGATCGTATGAAAAAATCTGGAATAAAAATGGCTTCTATTCTGCGCAGACTTTTATGAGCTGCTTCTTTTGGCGAAAAAAATGTTCCCTCTCATGTAAGATTACACAGTCCAAGAAAATAAAAATAAAAATCTGAGTTTGGGTTGGATCTTTGCAGCCTGGTTCTGCAATTCGAAAAGCAACAAAATGTACCAATTATACTTTGAAAAAAGTTTCCTTTCCTTTGTGGGATGACGATATTTTTGAAATTGTATTCTTTTATGTTTTCGTGACTGAATTCCGGATTTGCTGCCATTCTTCAAGCCTTCAAATTCTATTGTTGCGATTTTCAATGAAATAGAACTTGCATAAACTACTAGCATTTTTGACTTCATATCATTAATTAGCTCTCAATCCTTCTCGAACGATCGATGACGTATCGCTTCATCAGCAGCGCTTGCCTATACGGGACACGATACACGATACTGTATTCATTCAGCGATAACAAAATTTTTGCGATTTTTTAATCAAATTAAATGAATTGAGAAAAGATATTTCTAGTCACGATCGCAGTTAGAACTAATATTACATCCGACAATTCCTTGATCTCGACATGCTTACTGATTCAGTTTGAAACCTTTAGTTTTTTTGGCTTGACCTCACGCACTATCAACAGAGATTGCTTCCAATTCAAGACTATAAAAGATCCATCCGGTTCTGTATATTGCCACTGCTAGAAAATGCTTTGGTCCGCAACACTCGTAGCTCTGCTTTGTTGCCTCTTTAAAAGTCAGGCAACCGGAGAATCGGCGAGAATCATTATTATCGGATCCGGTCCTTCGGGTGTAGCCGCCGGTACACGACTTTTGGAAAATGGATTTAACAACTTGACGATCCTCGAAGCGGAAGACCGAATTGGCGGCAGACTTTATGGCAAAGAATTCTGTAAGTTTTGTTTATCCGAAACATCAGAGATATTTTTCCGATGAAATCCTAGAAAATAATCACCAAAAAAATTGAAGTTGATAAATTAATGGTAACTGATAAAGTGCGATCAAACATCGATAAAGATTTTGTATGTGTCGGAGTCGAATTCATATCGAATCTGTTTTCTACTTCAATAATTCTTAATTTTTTTTAATTTTGTACAAATATTTATTTTTTAAAGGTGGGCAAATGGTCGACATTGGAGGTCAGTGGGTGACGGGAGAAGTGAACAATGCAGCTTACGACTTGGTTTGGCCTCTGGGACTGATTGAAAAGCCAAGTGACAGGGCGAACGTAGGCGTGTACAGTTCATCGGGTTCAGCATTGCCGGAACAAGTAGGAGCCGATTTGATGCAATTTTATTTAAATTTTTCCGATATAGAAGTGGCGGATGAATATCAGAATGGATCAATCGGAAGTTGGTACACGCACAAGTACGTTTAAGGGAATTGTGAGTTTTAAATACAGGAGAATTATTATGATTAATCGAGTGAAACGCGATTGCAGATTTGAACAATTTTTCGAAGCACAACCGGAAATAGATGTGGAAAAACGTGGCTCGTTATTGAGAATGATGTGCTTGGTTGAAATGACTGATCAAGCCGGAGACGATTGGTTCAACGTATCTGTAGTGGACCATTGGAATGTTAGCAAAGACTACGAGCTTTTTAATTGGAAAGACAAAACCTACAGTAGCTTCATTGATATTTTGTTGGTTCGTTGATCACTGGACAAATCCATCAAAACGATTACAGTCTTTCACATTTTTCTCTCGATCATATTCATCCATTCATTTCTAGAAAAAGTTTCCGAATCCTGCTGAAGAACTTCCCTTCCGAAACAAGACGATTCTCAATGCAGAAGTGACGAAAATCAATTACAACAATCCTGATGGAGCAGTTCGTGTGGTGACTAAAAACGGTGACGAGTACGTTGCCGATCACGTTATTGTAACTCCGTCTCTCGGTGTTTTGAAAGCTGATCATGAAAAACTTTTCAATCCGCCTTTGTCAGAAACGAAAGTCAATGCAATTAAGGTTCGTGGAATTTTTTTTTTTTCATTCAAATGTTTCTAGATTTTATAATTCACTAGATTCACTAGATTTTCCGGGGAAAATACGAGCTCGCGATGAAATAGAAATGAGAAGCAGAGTTGTTTTGCAGGGCCTGGAGTTTGGAAGTATCGCCAAAATTTACATTTTCTATCCAGAACCGTGGTGGCCCCAAAACGATGAACTACAGGTGTTTAATTTTTATTGGACCGATGAGGATAGGAACAAATGCGCTAGTGACGTTAGTACCAAATTCATACTTCCGATTCATTTTTATGATTGAATATTCGGTGTGAAAAAAATCAATTTCACGTAAACGAAATGAAGGCTCCATTTTTTAAAATTCCAACTCCGCTGCATGAAATGATTCCATGCTCAGTTCTTGATGTTTGTTTTTTATATTTTTAGCCCAAAAAATCATGGCTCTTAGGCCTTCCTACTATCGTCAGCGTTGAACACAAGCCTGGCCTACTGTGCGGTTGGCTCTCAGGCCCTCATGCCCGAGAAATGGAAAAAATACCGGAAGAAGATGTTTTGAGTGGAGTTAAAGAAATTCTTCATCAATTTTTAGGAAAAAGCTTCAATCTCACCGAACCGTCAGCGATTTTGAGGTAAAACTTGTTTCACTCTTGAGCTAGTCCTATTAACGATTTTATTATGAAATAAAAAATCTTCTCAGGACTCAATGGTACTCGAACAAACACTTCAGAGGAACTTACAGCTATCGAAGTCCCAACACATATGATTCCGGTGCAACCGCAGCTCAACTCGAAGAACCAATAATGGAGCACGAAAAACCCGTAAGTCAAATTATTAAACGATTCTCGAATGTTTTTCGATTCCTGTAAAATTAAAAACAGAAATTCCTATGATGCATTAAAAATTTCACATCCAAAATATTTCGTCGAAATTCAATTAAAAATTCGCGATAAAATTAAATTCATAAAAAGGTTTTTATAAACTTGAAATGTTAGAAAATGGGATTTCAATTCCTGTCCCTGAATTTTCAGTTGATATTGAATCAAATATTACCCTTTTTTTTTTTTATTCAACATTTTTTCACTCCTGGGATTTTCTTTCAGCGTGTTTTATTTGCTGGTGAGGCAACCTCTTCGAATCAGTATGGAACAGTCAACGGGGCAGTTAGTACAGGTTGGCGAGAAGCTGACAGATTGATTAAGATGTACCAGCACAAAAATGATGAGTAACTGATAAGACAATTGTCAAATTTATCAAATAAAAATTCCCCCTTTCCCAAATCCTTCTGTCACCAAAAGTAATGTTTAAAGAATTGAAAAAATTGAACTCCTGTTTTGAATCGCTATGTTTACTTTCTTTATTCAAAACTTTCTTACGTCTCCGATGAGTGCAAGGAGTTCGACGAGTGTAATAGGAATGGAATATCAAATCTTGTTGAATAGAAAATGACTGAAAAAAATTCTGCGTACTTTATTCCGGGACGTGATGGCGTAAAAAATTCAGGGCTTGCGTTTTACCGGTGTCGTAAGCTCCGTGAGTCGTGGAGTAAAAATGTTCGTGTGTAGCTTCGCCAGCAAACATAAGAACGGGCACCCGCTGCAATAATAAAATGTAAATAACAGCAATTAAAATAAAACATTAAATGAGAGCCGAAATGAGGAGATTGTCATTTGAATGAAGAAAAATTTCTTTCACCTTCGGTTCGTCGTCTTTTTCACTTGTACGACAAAAAATTGGTGCCGCCAACGTTGCTGGCGTAATCTTGGGTTCGTCGCAACAAACAGGAATATGACTGTAAGCTCCTCTGACATATTTATTGGTGTTCCATCTCGTCCTTATGCATCTTTTAGGATTAGGAATATTGTCTCTTTTGAGAAAAGTTTTCAGAGCATCGAGACAATCGTTAGCAACTTCATTTTCGGTCAGTTTTTCGATTATGAGAGCGCCTCGTCCTCCGACCCAACCGAGAAGAACTGCATCGTGATTTGGGAGGACGTCGAAACCGGTCAAATCACATATCCACGAGGAGGACAATTTGTCCTCGGTCTCATAACTTATTTCGCGATCGTTGTTCTTCGAACGAAGCATTTGGATTCCTTTCGTGTCAGTTTCCCACCAAGGCTCCTCAAAGTCAAGAAAAATTTTGTTTATAAGACCGAAACCCAACGATTCGATCGCTCGGACATGTTCGAACGGTAGGGCCGGAAGAAACATTTTACGATGATTCTCTTTAAGATATCCCAATGAACTCGTTACTATAACGCAATCTGCTACGATACGCTTTTTGTTGTTGAGCGACAATACGACTGGACTCAGTTTTGCATCTTTCAGACCTCTCTCGTCTCTTTGCCATTCTATATTTTCAACAGCACTATTTAAACGCAGTTTTCTGCGATCTAGCTTCTCCGCTAAAAGCTTTGTAAGCGAGCAGTAACCCTTTTCGAATACAAGATGTTCAGGGCCCCCGACGAACTGAAATCAATAATAACAGAATTATGAGAAACAATATTTTTTGAAGAAATTTAGTGATGAGCCCAAAAATAGTTCTCGAATCTTTATAGCCCATCCAAAAGTATGAATTCAAAATTAAAAATTGACATATAAGTTATTTAAATTGAAGATACCCCAAAAATTGTAATAGAACTACGAATACAGTATCCAATTTGTTGAATGGAATCGTAGTTTTATTTTCAAACGACTAATCAACTTACTCGAAATTTACCCCAATATTTCGTCGACAAATCGTCGAGCGCGGTGCATGAATTGTCGATCACAAGAAATTTCACCATCCAATCGAAAATCTCTTCTCGAATGCGTCTAATTGTAGGAGTTTCGTTTTTCGATCTAAGATATTTGAGCATTTTTCTCCGCAAAACTTTACCGATGTTATCTAAGCTCTCGAGCTCGGTATCTCGGTAAGCGTACTTTTCGCAATCTTCGAGAGTGTCGCATACGAGATCGTCAATTTCATTCACAAGACGTTGGTCTATGGATGTACCGTCGTCGCGTAAAAACATCCCCTCGCCCTCGGTCGATTCTGTCTCTGACAAAAGTTCGTGCTCTTTCGCTAATTTTCCCAAGGCGCTTTGATCACCGTGTAAAAATTGCGCTCCAGCCTCTACCCAATTTTTGTTCCATTCAATCGAACGTATTCTTCCTCCGATTTGATCTTGTGCTGAAAAAAAAAGATTAAACTGATTCAACAAAAATGGTAAAGTAAAAACACTGAAAAATTGTGTTTAAAAAATCATTAGGGAAGAGGATCAAAGCGGAACCCTTTGAAAATGAACTTGATGAAATTTGATGTAACACTAGGATGTTCAATCATCTTGAATCCAACAAAATAATAATAATTTTCACACGTCTTGCCAAGGTTCAGCAAAATATAGCAAAAGCTTTGCCACGTTATAACATTTGACCGACACGATCAGCGGGATTTGGCAATCACTCAAGTTGATCAGCTTCGAGTGAAGTTTTCCTAAGTTTCTGATGTCGCTAAACAACTTAAACTCAGTGAAAATGTAGCCGATTATATCGATCGGGTTTCCGAAATTATCTCATGGCTCTCGTGCAAATACGATAGCATTAGGGTATTTAAAAAAAAGTCGTTTACCTTCGAGCAGCAAATAGTCTTTGAAATTAGAATCCTCCAAAGTTTTGGCAGCTGCCAATCCAGCAATTCCGGCTCCGATAATAACGAGTCTCGTTTTTTCGTATGAAGAGCTGTCCATTTCTTTTGTGAAATCCATTTTCTCTGGTATATCGCAACTCTTAGCCACCTGCCTTAACCATTCAATTGTAGTTCTTCGTGACCGGACTCGTAATACATTTATAAATAAATTAAGAATACCGAACACAAGATCCGGACAATCATGCAATGCAGTTATAAACAAATTTACGAAACCGTTAATATCAAAATGCGATCTTTGTTACTTGCATGATTTTTGATAATTATCTGAGGAAGTTCTGTTTCAAAAAGTTGTTTTTTATACAGTTATCAATTGATTCCACTTGTACTAATGTCTCAAAAATGTATTCATTCTCAACCAAGTCTTTTTTCGTCTTTTTTCTTCGTCCACTTGTGCCATTAATTAAAAATTCACCAAGGTCAATAAACCAAACAAAAACAAAGTGTGTGCGTTTTACTCGAATCTATTCATATTTTTTTTTTTTTTTTTCATTAATTTCTAACAGTATAATATACAATAATTTGATTTAGAAAGACAAAAACTATTGCTATTTCTACTTTTACGATATAAAGAGTATGTCGACTTTACCGTCCTCCATTCACAACGAAGCTTGTCGTCTTTGGTTAGAGATGAGACTTTAATTGCCTAAGAATTAAAAGAAACAAACCATGCAAATCAATTTAGGCACGATTTTAAATTTTCTTTTTTCTTTTCAATTCGTCTGATAATGCGACAGAATATCAGTGTCAACAAGAATGAATTTAAAGCTTGTGATATGAAAAATAGCAAACGCGTGAATTCCAAAAGACGGATCGTGCACACAAAGCACACATCTGTTGATCGAATTGATTTTTCGAGGTATTATTTGTGAACTTAAAAAACGTACAGTTCAGAATACGGATAATCGAAGCAAAAATATCATAAGATCTGAATTTTTTTGCTGTTCAATAAGTGAATCCCGAAAAAAAAACTAGAAAAATATTTCAAAAAACATAAATCTTCCATAATAATGTTGTCAGTAAAGAACTGCAATAAAAATAAAAAAATAAAAACAAAACAAAAATAAGTGTGAATTACATTGACAGTAATGAAAAGTAAATTTTTTCTGATTTGATTTGATTGTTTCTCAGATTTTGATCTCGATCTTGATTTTGAAGTACGTAACTTTGAAACTTTCATTCCAATATGATCTTTCGCTACGATTTCCTCACATAATATTTCCAACTAAATGTATACAATTATTAACAGAAAAATGTTTATCTCGTACCTGTAATAATGCAGAATTCTGTCCGCTTCACGATGGCCAGTTTCAATTGCGCCGTGCACCGTTGAATAATATTTCTCGTGTGTAGCTTCACCAGCGAAAAGAAGCGTCTATATTTGAAAAAAAATGAAATGAAATAACATCAATATCATTTCACGAGTTTCTTTGACATGTACTAAGACGTTCATTAATTAATCTCGTAATTGAAATACGTACCGGCTTTTTATTTGCATCGAGTATAGGTTGAGCCAAATCTTTTGCCCAAACATCGAGCTTTTCAGCAGCCATACTTCGATAACTATAACACCCACGAAAATGTCGATCCGAGTACCATTTCGTTCTAGAAAAAAGTAAAAATAATTGACCCACGATGACCAAAATTAAAACACACTGAGAGTATTTTCTTTAGATTACATAAAAAATCATTTTTATATCATTATATGATTTTTAATTATCGGTATAAACTATCATTAATTAACTCTATTTAGTCGAGCCAAAGATTCACAGACATGCAATTACTTTTGAGCACAATTCAATTTTCATCAAAAGAAATTTACCGAACTATGTGATCTGGCCTTGGTATGTTATACGTTTTCCCCAAAAATTTTTCCAATAATTCGTAAACGTCATTTTTAACGATTTCTTCGGGCAATAGTTCCATGTCTCTGGCTGATTGCCCCACGAGCCATCCACACAGTAATCTCGGTTGATAGTCGACCGTGAAAAATTGAAACAAATCGCACAGCCAGCTTTTGTCCTGAAAATAAATTGTGTTTGCATTTCCAAATTGCTCATTTGATCGAAAATAATGGTGTTTGAATTTATCGATTCTCATGCACTTACTCGTCCATTCGCAGCTATAAATTCGAGTTTGTCTTCTTTGGACCAGAGCATGCCAAAACCAGCGGAATTTTCGGGCCACCATCGATGCGGAAATTCGAGGAATATTTTAGCGACGACACCGATGCTCAAACCCTGTTCGTTTTTATTTTATTTTATCAAATTAAATTTCGAAATCGAATGAAGATTTTTCAGCGGTCTCAGTGCTGATCTCTTATTTCAAACGTACCTTTATGGAAAGCTGCTTTTTTTGAGGTAACGGTGGAATGAAAATTTTGGAATGTTGTTCTTTGAGAAATCCTAGAGACGCCGTAAATATAACATGAGTAGCAGAAAATTGTTGACCTTCAGTAGTTTTAACGATTACATCGGTGCCTGAACTACAATCGATGGAAGAAACTTCTTTTCCAAATTCTATTTTATCCATTAGCGGTAATGCTTTTTGAGGATTTGGAAATTTGTGCTAAAAACAAAAAAAAAAGGAGTATTTTCTAAAACCAGTTTTTATTTTCACTGTGAATCTTTCGGTTTTTGTCGATTAAGAATCGTTTATTGAAGTTAAAAAGACGTTTTGTTATTTCAGTCTGAATATCCGACTACAAAATTTAACTCGCAGCTGAAAGTGGAATCGCCATTTTTCATAAAAATTGTCGAAAACAATTTTTTAACGCTTTAATGTTAACACAAATGTGCTAAAAGATTGAACATATACATTGACAAATTTATTTTATGAGTTTAAAAAATTAAAGCGTCAATACTACCGATCGAATAATGTCTGTTCAATAAAAATATGCGAGATAAATATTGTTTTAATATAAACCAAGGTGATTACCATTAGTAAATCGAAAATAGTTTTGTAGCCCCGACTTTTCCAGTTGAGAAGAAGGTCGCCATCACACGATTTGTATTCGGTAATTCCTCTCGCGGAGACGTCGAACCAATCGTCGCTACATTGTATCGAATTATCGAATCGGTGAATCCACTCTAAAAATTCTTTAGCTCTAGATTCATCGGTGAATGGATCAGTGTTGCAATATTTGTAATATCTGTGAAAAAAAAAAAACAACAACAATAAAGAAAATGAACTTTTGAATTACGTGGAAGTGAAGATATTTGTCGTTTTCGAAATTCTCGCGGTAACGAGGAAGTGCGATAAACGCGTGGTTGATTTTGATATGAGTCATTACTCGTGGGCCTTGAAAATGTGGAGGGGATCAGTTTCGATGGCGCTCGTGAGACGGAACTCTTACGCGTGAAAAGGTCAGAACGCAAAACGTAATGTTGAATTGATACAAAGTGATGATTGTGAAAAATTGTTCTATTTATCAAACGACATATTGAGCGAAATTCATCAATTTTCAATCCTTTTCGTTATGGCGTTAAAGAGGTAAATTCGATTCAAAATATATTGTTACAATGATGTTTTATTTGACGAATATGAAATATTTATGTTTATTCATTGTTTGTTTACAGAAATGTAGACCCTGTTCTGGAAAAATTGAGAAATGAAGTGGATGGTCCACCGAATCTGGATACTTTAGCTCTCAATTCTCAACGCTTAACTGCTAATATTCATGCTGCTTTTCTCTTTGAAAAAGAAGGCAAACCGGTACTCCATCAATTGTGTTTATTGCTCAGTGCCACTGCGAATGGAAAATTGTACAGCGGCTGGCAAGAATTTGGTGCACAATTAGGTCTCTCCTTGGAACAAATACAAGTGAGCTCAATGAAACTATATTTGCTCTAGTTCTGTACTGTAAATCAATTGTATACGAATGTTTGAAGTGTGATTGCAAACGAATAAGTAAAAGATGATAATCTCTTAAGATAATTTGGTGACACAATTTAACAGATATTTGATAAAACAATGGAATTCAATAATTTAATATAAACGTGAAATAACAAAATATTTCATATTGAATGATTTTTTTTCTGCCATTTATAAAACCGATAGTTCCAGAGCAATCGTATACAAAAATTATCGCTTGAAGTTTGAACATGAAAATTTATTGTGATTATAATAGTTCAATTCATGTATTGATTGATATTTTTGATACCAAAAGTGCATAGATTACAATTTCAAAGGATTGCAAGATCCTACTTATTATGTCCTGCTCGCATACGTGCAATGGAACGAAGCAACACTGGACAAGATTATAGTGGCTCTGCAGAAAATTGGGAGATTGGACATTGTCAACAGGATACACGAGAATATGAGTAAATTTATCGAATGTTTGGACTTCAAAGATGATACAAATGGTACATATTATTGGATCTAAGTATTTTAACAACATCAAATTTATAATTCATCGTTCATCGCGGTTGATTTCAGACATACAAAAGCCAAAATATATTCCTAGAGCACCGATGGTTCTTAGTCCTATGATAATTACGAAAGAAGAATTACAAACGAGATCCTGCGGATCAGGGAATAACTCTGACGCGTCTTCAAATTCTGAGCCTCAAAAACTCAAAAAAGTAAGTGGCTAATATTATTTGAAAATGCCTTAAATAATGTAACATGAAATCTGAAAAATTTACTCAAAATACAAGCGTTAAGTGATTTTTGTCTTTACTGAAAACAGAAAAAAAATTAAAGTATTATGCTGCATTCAGATAATTACTAATTTGGAACTTTGAAAAAACTGGGTCGCATTGTATTTTATTTTTACAAAGCCAATCGTGAATTGTAACCCGATTTTTATGCTCTTAGTCTTCACCATATTATGGAAGTATAGTTATGCTGACTTTTGCGCAAGATGGAGCAAATGCAGCAAAAAATGTAGCCAAAATATTTAGAGCAAAAGAGCCTAAAATTGGTGTCGTCATGCTCGAAGAACAGGAAAAACATGTATACAGCAGAGCAGAGGAATTTGTTGACGATTGTTTCAAACAGGTAAGTGATCGATGATTTTTTAAATTTAAAATATAGAAAGAATGATTTGATAATTGACGATTGAATCTATAGGTGAACTACATCGTTCCAATATTAACCAAAGGATATATAAAGAGTTTGAACCAGCAACTGGACACTGAGCTAGAAGATAGATGTCTAGATACAAAATATTTGAAATATATTTATTCCCTAATGCGATTCGAGTACGCAAAAAATAGTTGTTGTAACAATAGGGTCAGGTGAGTTCGATACTGATTTTTTCCATCGTCTCTTCATTTTCTCGAATCTTATTATCATTGAAGGAGCATTTAAGAAAATTCAAATTTATGTAAATAAAAAAAATATTGGATTGTTTTCATTATCAAGATGTATAGTGCCAGAAAGCGAGGTTTCAACTGTGTTCAAATCAGATTTGCATCCGACGCTTCAAGCATGGTTCCGGGAAGCGGATATCGAAGCCTTTACAGAGAATATATTGTTAAGGAAAATCTAAATTGTTATTAGTTATTAATAAAGTATTGATAAATGAAAAAAAAATCAAGTATTAATTGATTCTTTGCAGTGACACTTGTCCAAAGTCCTATGTAAGTTGCACTGGTTTGATTCGGCCCGGTATGATTCTGAATCTAGTATGAGGACGAATTTTTTGCTCGATTGGGATAAAAAATAGTATAAAATACACACCAAACATTTTGTAATGCATAACAAACAGTTTTCAACAGAATTGAATTTGAAAAACAATATCAAAATGAAAATTAAAAAAAAAGTACTCCGCACTAGAATCTTACTTTTTATTTCCAATTAATAAAAAATAACTCTCTTTAGTAAGCATCATACAGGAGTCACTCAAGCTGATTGTTGATAAGAATAAAAATAATTTTTCAACAGAAAAAATGTATACGATTAATAATTATCACTTTTTCAATCAAATGATTAATAAAAGTTATAAAATTACTGACTCTTTGGTGAAATATTCCCCGTAAGATCCATTCCAGTTTCTCAATTCCTCTGAAGCTTTCTCTGATATTTCATAATACAATTTCCACACTCTACTTGCTTGCTCTGCTGGGATTAATTCTCCTTTTGCATTAACGAAAGAATGTTTATCAAAGTCATTAAGATTGTGCGAAGATTCCAGCAAATCGTGAGGGGCTGCGAGATTGTACCCAATGTTTTGACTTTCTCCATGAACCCATTGAGCACCCAGATCCACAACATTGTCAGCTGAAAGGATTTCATCATAATTTTATTGTTTGTTTTATTTTTTATTCTGAATTTGATTCGGAATGAAGGTCAATATTATTTCGTAATGGTCATATGTGTAAAATAAATTCCACTATTTACTATCCAGTTAACAAAAGAAGTTCTGAACTTTTTTAGATTTTGGTTGAAATACAGAGTTTCTAAATTCTGAGGCAAAAACATTTCAGGTTGAGAAACATGTGTCATTAATTTTCAAATGTTTCTTCACATCTTTTCCAAAAAATATACCTGTACCTAAAAAGAAAAATGAGTAAACTCCTCTGGTCTTGCAAAAATAATATTTGATCACTTATTGAACGTTGACATGTGCTTTTTCCGACCAATAAAAATTTGTTGCGAATTATGATTGGATTTTTCGAATTATGAACTTTCTCAAAACTGGTTCAAAACTCACCGAAATCCACGGTATGAATTCTACCGCCAATTCGATTTTTTGCTTCCAGAATAATTATATTTTTGAAACCTTCTTCGAACAATCGACAGGCTGCTGCAATTCCGGCGGCGCCGGCACCCACGATCACAACCCTTGTCTGCATAGACATGTTTTATCTTTTTCCTGCGGTAATAAAATTATACCGGCCAGCAGAGACGCAATTGAAAAATAAAATAATATTTCTTTGTCGTTACTCTACGTCACTCGAGAATTTTATCTGATTTGCTTTTTATCTAATTTAATAACACTGCCGCAGAATTTGATTTATGAAGATAATTTGAAACCGCAGATCAAGAATGGAATGCAAATAGAAAAAACACTATCGGAAGAGGTAAGTGAATTCATGAGCGATGAGATGAACATGGAAAGTTCCATGATAAACAGATAAGATTGCATTGTTGTTCTATGGTTTTTTAAACGTGGCGCTATTTTGGGGTGGCCGATATGTGAACTATCAAAAAAAATAGAAATGTTCTTGACTCGGCCGAGTTTACAGATTAATTTACTCCACCGCTACTGCAGAATCTGGCAAAATCGAAAATTATCTTTTATACACCTGCTCTCAAAATCGTTCAGAAGTAAACATTGTAATTGTAACAGACGAAGAAATCGAGTTTACTATCAGTTTAAACTTTGTGACACAGCGCAATGTTATCGGATTATTTAATCTCCAGAAACTGTTTCATAATTCCATGCACGTTAGAATTCTAGTCCCGAAAATGGCAGAAATCGCTGCTAATTTGAATGCCGTTAAAGAAAGAATTACGATCGCAGCTGCAAAACGTCCGCAGGTATGTTTTTGGTTGGAGTTATATTAAAACAACAATAAGAAACAATTGATTTTGATTTAATGTTTTTTTTTTCTGTACCGAATTACAAAAACAAAATTGAATTTTACACCTTTCATGAGGAATTCGAATTGACAGGAACTCCAATACTTTCAACCACGTTTGGTTGCTGTGGGTAAGACAAAACCACCGGAATTATTGATAGCTGCTTACGAGGCCGGTCAACGTAATTTCGGGGAAAATTACGTCAACGAATTAATCGAAAAAGCTAACAATGCTGATATTTTGGAAAAATGCAAAGATATTCGATGGCATTTCATCGGTCATTTGCAACGCAACAAAGTCAACAAAATCCTCAAAATACCCAATTTGTATTTGATCGAAACGATCGACAGTGAAAAACTAGCAACTGCTGTTGATAATTCTTGGGATAAATTGAGAAGCGACAAAGATGCTAAACTCAATGTAATGGTACAAGTGAACACAAGCAAAGAGGAAGGTTCGTTTAAACTTTTGTTCCAACATCTACCATGCATTTTTCTATTGAAGTATTTAATGTCGATATATTACATGTGACAAGTGCACAGAAAAGTGATTGTTCCGAGTCAAATTTCCCTCGACCTTCTACTCAGAGAAATATAATTAAAAATCAAATACTCATTACCAATTGATTCTTCGGGTGTTGGAAAAAAATTAATTTCAGAGTCTTGTTACAATCAACACCTTCCGATGTTCAATGTTGTTAACATAACTTAAAAAAAATCCTGATGATCAGCAAGATAAAACAGTCAGGAATGAACCGCGTGTTTAAAAATCAAAAAGTTTATTGCTGTGGAGAGTTGTTATGGAGGCTCAGGGAGTCAAATCTACTAATTAATAACAAAAACTTCAGTTTGTAGCATTTTGTAATGAAGTGTAACAAAGAATCGAAAGAAGTTTCTCCATCCATTTGTAACCTTGTATTCGACTACTCGCTTATTGTTTTAAAATTCCATTTTTTTCAATTTTTACCATTTCGTTTTTTTGTATAATTAATTGATTTTTTTCCTTCATTGCATTGTTATTTAAAATTAATTTACTCCATTCATCATTACTTTATTGTTTTTTGATCATTCCCTGTTTTTTTGTTCGCTATTAAATAATTGTTTCTCGCATTTCTATTTTCCAATAATACGTTATTTTTATTACAGCTGAATTTATTATTCTTACACATTTTCCTTGAATTCGTTTTTGTACTCTCATTCGCTGTTGTGCATCCATTCATTCTATTTTCTCATGTCATCATTCTTCTTTTTTTATCCCTTGAGCAATTACTTCGATAATAAAAGAATTTAGTCAAAGAAGTGATTACGAAAACATTTATCTGACTGATGTACCATTAAACGATTATTTTTACAGAGAAGCAGGGCTGTGAAGTTGAAGAAGCTCCGATTGTGGTTAGACACGTTATAGAAAATTGTAAAAACCTGAATTTTATGGGTTTAATGACGATCGGCGCTTACGGTTACAACCTTGCGAATGGACCAAATCCCGACTTCATTACATTGAAAGAATGTAGAGAAAATGTGTGCAAAGCTTTAGGGTTGGAAATGAAAAACGTTGAAATTTCTATGGGAATGTCCAGCGACTACGAACATGCCGTAAGTGTTCGATTTTGTCAGAAATCGACGATCATTGATAATTATTAAAATTTTCACAACAGCTCTCAAAACGAATACTTTGAAATCGTACTACGAATTATTTTCTGTATTCCATTGGAAATAATTCAAATTCTTTCTGTCTATTAATACATAATGATTCTCATATAATTGGCCACAATTACATGTTTTCTCGCCCACGTTGAATTTTCATCTATCGTCAAGCGTTATTCAAAAAGTTTTTTGCCACAAAAATCTTTTTTTTTTTTTTTTTTCTATTTTTTTCTCATCCAAACAAACCTTCGTTCGTGAGAAAGTAAAATAATTGGAATATTTTTTCTATTATTAGATTGAGGTCGGCAGCACAAATGTGCGGGTGGGCAGCTTTATTTTCGGTGAACGGCAGAAGAAAACGTAGACGAATGATAAAACGAGAAAAGAAAATCGTTAGCCAACCTCCAACAATAATATATTATAAATTAAGTTTGTTGTTATTACGTAATCACGTAAATATGTGTCGCAGATAAATTTCGAGAAAATACGCATTTTATTAAGAAGTTCTATTGAAAAAATTTAAATTCCAGAAAATTTAAGAAAATCAGTGATTACGCTGTCATTATCAATTCGTTAATCACAAGATTTGTGAGCTTCCGAAAATTCGCGATTAACTCATAATCGTGAATCAACGTTAATCTAATGGGTAGATTTGCTCTTCTGGTATATTGCCAAAATTTGAATGAAGCTATTGTCGGTTCCGATGATTGATAACAACTTTCCAGCTTCTTGGAAATTTATTATAAAAAAGTAATAACACAAATCAGTTATTTACATTTTTTCAATTAAAATTTTTTGTATGTAATGTCGATTATTTAAAAAATACGAATTCTAGAAAAATATCATGAGATTATTTTTAAGCGACGAAGAAACCGCTTTTTAAAATGAATTGTCAAGACAAAAGAACCCTCTTCGTTGAACAAGATTGTTGGAAAGCTCAAAAATTCCGTTTATTTTGAAGTATTTCTTACTGAAGGATTAAAAGTGTTGAACTCGAATCATGAATTGCAGTAAACGACAATAATATTTATATACGACATTGTTTAATTGTAAACATTCCGATCCAAAATCACTAAATTGAGAGTGAAAGGATCAAAACCAAATAAATAATGTTAAAAAAAGGAACTTCAATCAAAATTATTATTGAATCGTACTATATTTTAAATAACAAAAATACACGAGTAAAACAATGATAAACGTGAATAAATAAATTATTGAGAAAATTAAGGAAAAATAAGAGAACAACATAGTTTTTAAATACTTTTATTATATGAACGATAGTGTAAGGATTGCGAAACCTCCATTAACGGTAGGCCCGCTTATATTATTACGAAAAAAAAAAGTGAGGAAATAATAATCTGAGGTGGAGTACACGCTAAATCGCTAAATAGATGTACATATGCATATATATAGATATAATATATATGTATAAGACGAATAGAGATGTACCCGTTGCAGTTTGTTTCATATTTTCTTATTTTTTGTTTCCGTCTCACAGTTTTCGTTAGTAGTCTCATCGATGGGTGATTAACGCTAAAATTAATAGTTTATTGTCCTTTGCTGTACAATTATTTTTGAGGGCTATTTTGCGTTTCGATGTTCTGTGAGTTCACGTGGCACAAGCGGGCCTGCCGTTAAAACGAGACGATGCTTGTAATGATACATTACTTATGTGTTTCGTGTACATATGTTTGTGTAAATGTCCGAATGTTCGCGTGTAAATGTGTTATTTTTTTTTTTTTTTCTTGTAAATGTGTGTTGTGTGCTTGTGTGTATGTGTTTTATTTTTTTAACGATGCGGGGCCAGCCGTTTATTCGTCGTCTTCTTCTCCCTTTCCGGTCAACATGGCGATAAGGCTGGGGGTGTCGATCATTCCCTTCTCATCAATGTACATATTGTCGAAGGCTTCGGTAACTTCCTTCGCCGTGAATTTCTCACCGTAGGTAGTAAGTGCGTGCTTCAGTCTTGAAAAGCAATTATCAGTTTTTTATCATTACGAATTTATCATTATTCGAGACTTATTTTGCTAAACTGATTGCATTTCGTTTCGAATTTTCTGTAGTATCATAATAACTGGATACAATAAATGTTCTCGTTTGATAATTCTTCTTAACTTTCTTCACAAACGAAAAAACTTAACTGAATAATCTTGGTTGGTCTTAATTCCAAAAAATTGTTAAAGAAATTTGTTTTTTCCGATAAATACTGATGTGATCTAAATAATAATGAATATTCTAATTTTTTTTTTTACAGAATACACGCAGTGATTGGACGAAAATGGAATGATGAAAAAAAAAAAATTGGATTGCTCTGAAAATGGTGCTTCAGTCATGAAATTCAGCAGAATAAATCTCAGTCTTAGATCGTACGAAAAATATAAATTGACGCATCATAAGCACCGAGGATCAGGAATCCAGGTTACCTCAGACGATTCTCGAAGATGGCTTCGTTATAACATACCTTTTGCCGTCAATTTTTCCGTTGACGTCGAAGGTGCTGAAGGCGTTGATGATTACATCGTCCTCATCCGATCCTGCTGTAACCATGCCAACGGGGCATAGTGAGTATCTTGGAAACGGTAAGGTGCACACAGAAGTATAGGAAAAACATTTAGAGGTGGGCCAGGGTGGGGCGAAACACGTTCGCACACACACAACAGATGAATTAACACGTTTTCATATTTTTTTTTCTGGATTTTTACACGATTAAACGAAGAGAACAAATGGACATTCGACAACGGGTGTACTTACTAGTTATTTAGGAACGAACGTTCGTGATATTTCATTATCGACACGAAAAAGACGAGTACATACCGAGATTTTGACAATTTTCGATCACGTGCTGTAAACAATAATTTTTTTTTTTTCGTTTTGTTTTCACAAGGTTTACATCAAGAGGATGACACTGAACATAAATTACACATGAAAAATTTAGACACAATAAATTTTGCATTCAACGACTGAGGGCCACGGATAAAACCAATTTGAATATTTTTTTCCATGTTACAACGTGGAGGATATTGACATTTAAAATCGACACGAATTTACCTCCAATGCAGTACTTTTTCGACCGTTATCTTGCTCATCAATTACAAGTCTATTTTTTAGATTTTAATTCTTTCGGAATGTTTTGTTTGTTTTTCATTTTTGTTTTTTTTTTTCCAGTTTTTTTTTTCCCGTATCAGCATTGGCACCATGACTCTAACGCTTTCTACACATCCGCGTGCACCCTACCGTTTCGAGTAGGGTACAAGCTGGATATGTCCCGTACGAACCTCCCGACATGCGAGCCGCGAACAGAGTGAGCAACTGCGTGAAGTTTATTGGTCCGGGAACCTCCCCGATCATCTCGTCCAATTCCTTGTCCGTCGCTAAACGACCAACCGAGTCGAAGGTCTGACGAAGATCCTCTTTGCCAATAACGCCGTCCTTGTCGTGGTCCATTAGCTGGAAGGCCTATTTCACACAAATTCCAACATGGTTTTGTCGATTACTCATTTTTTTGACATTATTTCTGGAAACATTTTTCTTATTTTATCGCTAGAATCATTGATTATAATTTTATATCGATTTTTTAATGAAAATTTCTCAGCATTTTGTGATCTTTTAATTGTGGGGCAGCCAATAATTAATGAAGCTTTACGCAACGTTTATCGAAGCAAAATTGCGTAAAGTATTTATAAACAAATCATTCGTAGCGAATAACTTATTCATGATTGATTACATCTAAAATTGTACAGATTCTTCGTTCTGTCAATAATCCTTTCTCGTATAATCTTACAGGTGAAAAAGAAAAAACATGATGTCACCTCTTTGAATTCGGCGACTTGTTTCTGTGAGAACATAGAGAAGACGCTGGAACCAGAGCGTTTAGCCTTTCGGCTACCGCGACTGCTCGCTCTTTCGGAGCGAGATTCAGGAGTCTGAGTCTTTGACTTGGCTGGTTCGGGGGCTGGTGCTGGTTCTGGTTCAGGTTCAGGAGCAGGGGCAGCTGCGGCCTCCTCCTTCTTCTTGGGCTTCTTCTTCTTCTCCTTATCCGCCTGGAAAATGAATAAACAAAATGAAAAAGACGATAACAAGAAAACTGAAAGAAGAAGAAAAACGAGAGAAAAATATCGGAATTTTGGATGGGCACTTCCGTATTCGCGTTGGAAATAACCGAACGTGAACAAATCTCCAACTAACCATTGTAAGGAGAGTCGTCAATAAAACGAAGAAAAAATTCAATTGAATCGAAAGTGTCGATTCGGAAAATTGATCAGCCAATGTTGGCTGAATCCCGAGATATGTTTCCTCGAGGCCACGAAAAGGGGAACCGAGGCGTTCACCGATGAAAACGAGAATAAGCCGAGCATCGTCGAGTTTATAACGAGTGAGAGAGGCCCTCGCGGAAATTGGTGAGGAGTATTTTCCGCAGATGATTCTAATTATAGAAAAACAGGCCCGCGTTCTCGCTGCTTGCCCGAGTGTCGATGTATAAACCTATTTTGCACCGGTACGAGACGTATATAGACCGCCGATCCCCTTCGCACCCATCGGTCTCAGCACCGCTCTCGAGTTACCGACATTACGTAATGCGCCTCTCCCCTCCCCTCCCTCTTTTCGGCTCGAGGATATTTTTATATTCGTTCATAATACGCCTATCGATTAACGCGATCGAAAATTATATCCTCTCCCAACTAACGCCTTTCTCATTCCGTCACTATCATCGTGCCAAATTTATCAATTTCCTTATGATTATCGATTATCAAACAATTCTGAAAAATCATATTTTCCTGACAACGATCTCATTTTTGTGCGAAAATATATTATTTTTTAGATGAGAATCCCGGACGAAAAGTTGTATGAAGTTATTTGATGCTTTTACAACGTTTTTTTAACGTCAGTTTTGTTTTTGTTTTTTTTTTTCATTTCTCAACCTTTGAGACAGAATAATACTTCTAACAAATTTGATATTATTTGCTCGTTCATATGAAAGCCTTTCCAAATCGTTGGAACGTATCCCTTCAATCAAATATAAGCAATTAGCTTTTTCTTCTTTACGTTTTCTGTACTCATCTCATATTTTCGTAAAACAATGAGAGTAGGATACATGTGTCATTTTTTGAGTACTTTGTTTGGGTTTGTTTTTCCCCCATTTTCGAGTACTTCGAACTTTGCCATTGTTTTTCTGATTTTACAACTTTTGTTGTTGATTCCAAGATTGATTTAGACACTTTCCCTTGCTTTTCGCGTTACGGTAAACAAAATTTTATCTCTAAATCAGCAATTTACATTTAAAAACCGAGAACAGACAGTTCTGACATTGTCATTCATAGAATGTGAATAAAAAAAATGAGTATTTTTTAAATCCTATTTCGTACGTAAAAAAATTAACGATTTCTATATCATTTTTTATTGCAATTTGAAAATTCGAGTATTTTGGGACACGATGTTTCGAATAATCGTGCATTTGGATAAAAAATGACACATGGATCCCACGAATCCTTATTTCTTTATATTTTGGAAGAAAATGCTCGCATCATTTTCTAGTTTATGATAAAATTCCAAAGCGTCTGACGTATCGCCGAGTACCGGGGCACTTTTTATATTCTTCCACTCGGACGTCACAATTGGCACTTGTTTTTCAACTTCCATATGATCACACGTGTATATTCAAGACAATCGTGATGTTTCGGTGAGATTTTTCCTCGATCATTATCACCACTTGACATTGTGTTTTAATCTCGCGCAATCACAGTACGAATATTGTGTTTTTGTTTAACGAGGAACACATGGTCGCGCGAAAAAAATGCATAAATGGTTCAAAAGGGACGATGGAATGGTGTGAACTTTTTGTTGGTTTTGAGATTTTTTTTTTCGAGTATTTTGTTTCCGCGCACATCCCGAAATTCTCCCTAACTGTTTTGCCCTTCCTGCTTATTCTTCTTCTTGATTTTTGAAGAAAAAAAGCGATACTTACCATGTTTAAGATTGGTTTCTAAGTGGATGGTACGAGATGGTTACGGGGAACCAACTGTCCAAGTCATAGAGGTGAACTTGTCTAAGTAACTTTCGGTGCTTCTTCCCCCACCCCGTCTCATTTTCCCCCACCATAGTTAAAAAGCAGGGGCTGCTTGGTTCCACCGTGCAAAGCACTGACGCGCCCATCTCTGACCATATTTAGTGCGAGCCACCTCAAAATAGCGCCCTTACTACCCGCTCGAATTCGACTAAAACGGTTTGCCGGGGACTCTCGCGTTTTCTTCTTTCTTCCCTCTCTTTCTTCCTCTATCTTTCTCTGTCTCTCGCCTCATCTCTCTATCTCTCTCTCTCTCTTTCCCACTCTCTCGAAAATGACAGTATTTCATTTTTCTTTTAAATATTTTTCGGAACGATTTTTGTTTTCTTTTTCTCAAATGCATATTTATTGCAAAAGCATGTGAATCTCCTATATTTTTGACTTTATTTTTCGAATCGTTTAACGCAGAGGCGTGGGTTTATAACAGTAAATTTCGTTCAGTTAAAACCAATTTGTATTTCGAATTTTATCGTATAATCAGCGTTACTATTTTTAACGAAAATTCTAATGTGATGACAGTCGAATCACTGAATGCTTCTTCTAGGGTCATTCGCTTTCGTATTTTTCAAAGCACCTTTAGGTTTGTTGTGTTTTTTTTTTTAATTCATGCTCGATCATTTTCGTTATCATTTATCGTTTGTTCACACTCTTTTGGGACATCTATATTCGTCGATCATTTGAACTTTTTTTGATGTTCGGGTCGTTGAGAATCTCCGTTCGACTCGAAAGCGAAGTCTTTCGAAATCGTTCCGACATTACTTTTTTTATTTTTTTTTTTCATCAACGTCGCTCTTCCTTCTGTTTTCTCTTCTCGAAAATGTAAAAATATGAGTCAAGGGTGTCCGTGCATGGAACTGCGACTGGGATGGAATTGGTTACGCCTTTGCGAAGAGACTCCGGTTACGTGTGACGTCGTAACGATCCCGTCACACGCCCAACCAAGCTTTATAAACCCTCCCAACATCCCGAACGCGCGATAAAACTCTACGTCTTGACTTTTCGTCCTATATCGAATGGCAAACGAATAGAGATGAAGAGAGAGGAAGACAAACTAGGCGAGAAACGCGACTTGCACTATTTGCCAACTCGCAATACCCCTGGGGCGAACGAACCTCTGCTTCAATATTATTGGCCTGCATCAAAGAATTCGCCACGGAAATTTTAAACGCTTCTTCGCTGCTCTTTACTTCCGGTAATGCATTACCAGCTCAATTTCAAATTCCGGCTGTCAAGAATACTGATGAAAATATCGATGGATTTTGTTTAAAGAATTCCTCAGTTTTCACTATTTTTAGTCAACTTCCTGAAAGTTTTTTTCTTTCTTTTAATGAAATACTTTTAAACTTATAATCAACTAGGTTGATGAACGAAAATGTATATTGACTTACGTTTTAAAGTGTTTTGTACATCGATTTTTGAATCATAAATTAAAACTCGTCCAACTTTTTTTAATCAACAAATTGATAATCATCAAATTTTATTCGAATGAAAAATCTTACGACAGTTAAAACAAATCTGATAAACGATTGTATTTAGTAGAAAAATTGTTTAGTTTATATTTATATTTAGCGATTCCAAATACAGCTTGAGCGTAGAACTTGATAAGATGGGTTTTTTAAGGTCTGAAATGGTTGTGCAGCCCAGATTCTGTCTCGTAATAGAGAGATGTTGGGATCCGCACATGGTTTCCTAAAAATACATTTTTTTTTTTCCGGCGTTCATTCGAGCTGAGTCTAAGCTCTGTTATTGGAGAGAGATATAAAACGTGTGAGCAAAGCATATTTAATCTCAAAATTCATCGGTCGAAAATACATTTATAAATAGGACGATATAAATATCAATATAATTATTCATTATAAAATTGTTTGAATATTTTTTAAACGGCTTTCGACAAAATACGGGAACATTTGGCACAAGTGCTGAAACAATCGCTTCCGTGGCTCGTTGTTCTCGTCATTTTTTTCATCTTTTCGAGCTTCCTACGTCTGGTCACTATCATCGAGACTGGTCCCTGTTTTTGCAACCTTCCCGCTGCCACAACGTTGTTCGATATGCTTCTTGTTGTCATTCGAGTTTCAATCTTTGATTGGCTGCTCCGAATGACAAAGAAAAACACAAATTTTTCATGAGATCATGACTGCGTTGAAGAATTTGGGATTTTAGCTGATTAACTTTTGTCTTACATGTTCACACAGGGCGGCGGTATCTTCGAATCTGATGTTGAGTCTTCGGTCACATGCGGAAGGAAATTTACGCCATCGGGACGAGAGCTAAAAATCCGTAGAAATTTTTGTTCTCGGAATAAAAAAAAAGTTCGTTAAATTTCTATTTTTAAAAATATTAATTATGGCACACACTTGTCTGAATTAACGGAAAGTGGCGTAACGCTTCGCGACGGTTCTATGGCGTCACTGAAGATGTCAGGCGTGGCTGAACGAAAACCGGAAGTCGCGGAAGAGTACTCGGATTTCGTAGGTTTTGTTAATGGAGCACGATTCAAAGGTGGCATATTCGAGCGTTGATTCACCACTTTTTTCCACCATGTTTCACCCGGACTCAACGTTATTTCCCTTGGAATATACAACGATTGATAACAGCAAAAACACCAAATAATTCTTCACTCGTACATCGTTATTTTTCACCAAAATTTGCTATTTATTGCTCCTCGTCTTATGAAAAAACATGTACTTCTTGTATCAGCTTCCGAATCGAAATTTACGATATATTTATACGAAACAAAAACTATCCAAGTTGACAGTAGATAAAACAGGTATACAATGAGATAAAGATCTCTATGATCCTCTCTGTGACACGATTTTTCATGTTTTTTTCGAACCTTTTTCTCCTTCTTTATGGAAAGACTGCGCAGAAAATCGATTATATAAATGGAAATGAAAAATTCTCAATAAATCTTATCGCACTGAGATTGACTGACCAATGAATATATGATTGAAGGTATCAATTGCACGAATCTAAAACTCACCCAACTGGCTCGTTATAATCATCCATTGATCTGAAAATAAATAACGAATTGAAATCAGATCACAATCGATTCAAAAGTTTCTCATTTATACTCACGTCTCATTATTTCTCGAAACTCGTTGATTGTAAGCTAAATTTGCCAAAAAATCTGGCTCTATCACTCGTTCTTTTTTGACGTACCGGAAATTCCTGTTGTGAGTTAACGAATGAACGATTTTTCAACAACAAAAAGTTTCACACATTTTACAGAATTTTTCGAAATAACAGCAAACTCACGTGCATTTGCGACAAACACATTTGGAGGATTTATTTTTCGAGCTTCCTTTGCAATCGTCCAATCTTCGTCTTTTTCGTCTTCGCAAACGTTTCGTTATGATTTCGCGTTGACAACGTCTGAAATAGTCAAGAAAATTCAACTGAAATACACCGGATTCGTTGTCGGTTACATTTAGAAGTAAAAAATCTAAAATTCGTTTCTTTCCTCTGCTGTATCGTCAATGAAATATCGATGAATTACGTTATTACTGAATCAATCAATTAATTAATCACGTAATATCTCAATACTGGTGGATTAACGAAAAAAAAAATCACTTTGCATCATTATCTCCAGATTCTTCTATTCTCATGACTTCAAACACACTGCACTAGCTCAGAGTGAAGCGAATATTTTGCGAATAACGTTCGTTTTCTTCAACGTTAATTAGAGTTTAAGCTAAGTTCGTTGTAATAAGTATCGAAATTTTATTTTTGACATAAACTGAGTGTAAACCGTGTTGAAAAAAAAATGGCCCGAAAAGTTTTGCGATTAAAATATTTGAAAAAAAAATGATGATATATCAGTTTTTATTACGCTGCTTTTCCCATGAAACCCCCGACGTACTCCATCGCACTCCTCGTTAATTTTGGTACTTTATCGAGATTCAGATAATCTCTAATATACTCGAGGAAGTTTCTTACTTGCACGGTCATCCAAAACATCTTGTTTCAAATACATTTACAGAAATTGACGGTTAATTTTTTTCCATTTGTAATGAAGGTTACACGGTTTACAGCTTCGAGATAGAATGCAACGTGGGCAACGACGATCGTGACAAATCATTATGTCACTTGTTTTTTTATTGGTCGATTGCTTTCGAGATTATTTCGATGTTTTTCTTCTGAATTATTAATTTTTTTTTTTTTTTATTAAAAAATAAAGAAACTCATCTTCGGCTGCTAGTTCTTTGAGTTTTCAACGACAGCTGAGGATTCGCAGAGATTCAAAATTTGATGTATTTTTCGAAAAGATTGCAATAAATTCAACATAATTGTCAATTACGAAACGAAGCGATTCAGATCTATTTTATTTTCAAATAATTTCTCATTTCATATGCATTATTGCAATTTGAATTTTTGTGCTTATGTTTTTTTTATTTCATCACTCTGTTTGAGTCTTGAAAATTTTTATTCTCAATTTTATCTTCTGTGTAAAATTAAATTTTTTTTTTTTTTCTAATTTCTTTTCAAATTTTCTGTTCCACGTTCAGCTGGTATGAAGACAACTTCAAGAACGTTCACAAAACTTAAGTTCGTTCAATTCTTGAACGTGCCTGGCCCATCGCGGCTTTCCCCACTCCGAAATTGACGGTCCCATCGTGTCACTCCCACCTCGAGCGGACTTATTTCTCGAGGTGAGACTGAGAAATGAGAAAGTATAAGCTTCCTTAGCTGTCTCGAATCACCGTTTCAGAGAGTGCTCTCGAACAGTGTGTTTGAGTGCGTTCGAAACTGCAACGTGGTTTTTCGTTGTAATATTATTACTCGCGTTCCTCCGAATTATCTTTTTTATTCGAACAAATCTGACCAAGTAAATGAACTCATGCGAGGAGAATGCAGTGGATTTTTTTTCTTCTTCTTTCCGGTGAGTTTTTCACGTCAAGGAATTTCCATTATTGTTTCTCTGTTTCGCAGCTTCCGAATGCTCCAGATTGAATGACGATTATAACGACAACTGCGAAGTTGTATTTTTCAAAAACTCTTTTTTTTAATATTTAAAAAATTAACAAACACGAAGAATCTTTGTATTTTTTTTTTTGGTATTAATTACATGAACAATTTTTCAAACAAAAAAATTTCAAAATTTCCTTCCTCAATCGTTTGACAGCTCTATTCTCGAATTCCGAACAAATGAATATTAATTCCTCATTTTATTTATTTATTCCTACATTTGAAACACACAAGCTTACGTTCGAGTCGAATTTTGAGCTGTGCGATCCCTACGGGTCCTCTGAACTACCAAAAAGCCATAATTATTTCAGTCGAAAATTCAATATTGTTTTACTCAAATTCTACGCTTTGCTTATTGAGTGAAATCGATATAAAATTTTTACTGAACATTTTTTTGAATTTCCAAATAAAATAATTAAACGCGAATAAACATATTTCAGTTTCATCGGGAAGTGCCCTGAGATTAGCGGCGTATATATCTTCCGGTGGATTACACGGTGAATTTCGTTTCGAGCAACGAGACGAGAATGTGGTAAAAATTCGTTTGGGCCTCGAGACAACTTTGCAATATCCGGATCAACAATGGATCTGGACGGTGACCAGATTTCCGGTGGATTATACAAACGTCGAGAACCGATGTGACGATCGTCAACTCGGAGAAACGTAAAAACAGAAAATCATATTCAAATTATTTAATAATTTTTTTTTTTACTCAATTTCTATAACTGTGAATAAAATAAAAAATCTTTTGGCTACAGGAATTCGCTTCGAGTTGACGAAACTATTCATTAGCTACATGAAATGTCTTTTTTTTTTATAGAATAATCGATCTAACGGAACTCGTGGGTCCAATTATGATGCCCGGAAACGAAACAAGCGTCGTTGAGGTTCCTGGCCTTACACTCACCGGAGACAAAGGCTTGTGGGGAAAAGGATTGTTACTCGTCGATACTTATTCTTCCCGAAGAATTTGTGCCTCCATCACAGTAATGATCAAAATGAAATTATCAATGACAGTAAAACTATCCGAAAAACTTATTATAGACGAAAATAGAATTAAAAAAAAAAATGAATTATTCGTAGGTGCTTGAAAAACATGCAGAGAAAAATGCTGAAGCTCGATTCCATGGACCTGTAGCCGGAAGTGTGTGGTTTCGATGGTTGGGAGGTCATGCAGGTGATGCAACGAGCGATACAGTAATGTACGTGGATCTCTATCACGTGTCGAAGCAAAAAGTACTCAAAAGTGTCGATTTCACCGAACATAATTGGAAAATATACGTCACGGACATTTTTGACTCAGGAAAAGGTAAAAAAAAAAGAAATTTTAACTCATTTGAAAAATTAACTCTTATTATTCCATTTTTTTTGGCAGTAAAGAAAGTTTTTTTGATAAACTTTTCAAAGTAATTGACATTACGAATAGTTAGTAATCCGATGACAGTCTCAAAAGAAACGCGTTTTAAAATGGTTGTTAAAATGGAATAATTTGGAGTGAACTTTGTTTCGGTAACAAACATTTTGAAATAATCATACGTCTTATTATTGTAAATGCCATTTGCCTTTTTTTTTCATTTTTTTTTTCGTTTCAGACAAAAACGATTGCAACATATTACAAACTGTTTTCGATCCTGACAACTCGGGTTCGGGAAATTCGATCGGTGACGTTGACTCCCGTCTCGGTAAAATCAAAGTAGCTGTGGATACGAATAAAAGCTTGAAAACATCGTACAGGGATTCTCTAATTTTGCTGCTACCAGCTGACCTTCTTGGCTCTCATCGTTCTCTCTATCTCGTCATATTTCATCCAACACACACCGACTCGTTTCTTGCTTGTGCAAAAATAAAGCCGAGAAAAGCTTCGTTGGCAAAGTGAGAGAAAATCTGTTTTTTTTTTTTTTTTTTTCATTATTTTTTGTGTATTCAAAAATATTTATTTATGAACTCGACAAGTTTCGGTTGTAAAAATTCCTCATGTAACCTGTTGTTTGTTACTAAAAATTTCAGAACTCTCATAAGTTCTCGTGGTATCAAGGGTGAAGTGATTTTATCACAAGAAACCCAATACGATCCAACATGGGTGAACGTCACTTTGAACACCATCAATGATCTTGAAACTCGACTTCGATATGCCACCAAAATCGCTGCTTACAGGATTCACGAATTACCACGCGATCCATTTCATTTTATCCATCAAAACAACAACGAAGATTCGTGCCTGACGACCAGAGATATGTACAATCCTTCGAACATCGATCTAAAAACGATTCCACCTCCCGGTAAGTATAAAATACTTCAAAATATTAAAAAAGATATCGGCAATTGAAATTCTTCAAATTTTTCTAAGCTGCTTTACATATATTTTATTGTGCCTGGATTGTATTTTAATTGTTTGCGCTCAGGATTAGGGACTCAGGATCAATATGCAATTGGAGATATTTCGGGAAAGCTCCAAGGTCGAAAATCACGATCGTACCACACCGATATTCTTGCCGGAAGTGCACAGCTGGCAGGAATATATTGGGACTTGTATCTACCATTGTCAGGAATAAATAGCGTTGTTCATCGTTCTCTAGTACTTCACAAGTATGAACAAAAATAATCGATCAAAACTTGAACTATTCGTCAAGATCAAAGCAAAGTTTGAACAGATACGTTTTCTTATTTTCCAAAAAAGACCTTAATTCTCTTGCATCGTATGAATATATAGAAAAAAAAAAAAAAAAATTGTAAAGTTGTATACTTTGCACGGAAATTCCTAAACTCTTATAATAATATTCAATGTTA
Organism: Campoplex capitator; assembly: GCA_037576405.1. Lineage (NCBI taxonomy): Eukaryota > Metazoa > Arthropoda > Insecta > Hymenoptera > Ichneumonidae > Campoplex > Campoplex capitator. The sequence goes on from JARBWI010000003.1 coordinate 8,051,924, forward strand.
CAAGTATTTCATACAAATGGAATAACGATCTTTTCAAAAAATTTTCACATTTCAAGTACAGAACAGAAAAAAAAAATCGAATCAATTGAATTTAATATTTTTGAAACATTCGATTCGATTTTAGATTCAATGAGACTGATAACAAAGGAATAATTCCTTGGATTTGTGGAACATTACTACACCAATTGTCGCAAAATGCTGGTCAGATGCCGATGATAACAGCCCAGGTTATTTATCGATATCCCATAGTGGGTCGAGTTCTATTTCGCCAACCACAGAACGAACCAGAAGCGGACACAACGATTATAATTGAAAATCTCGTTCACGCGGATGGCAGCGCCTTGAATAATTCTGCGGAGCACAGGTCGATTTAGGCTATTTGAAAAACTTAAAAAAATAGTCAAATTTTATTTTCGTTATTTTGGAGAGAGAAAAAAATGTTGTTTTGGTTTATTCGTGACGTAAAATGGTCCGCTCGTTTCTCGCTTAGATGGATGATTCACGAAAATCCTCCTGGGATCGATTTTTACAATTGGACTGCAAGATGTCTCAGCGCCGGAAGTCCCTACAATCCTTACAAAGTGCGAAACGCTTGTTATTTCATTTTCACAATTTTGTTTAGTTCATTTATATCTGATTTTATTTTACAATATGTTTCCAAATTTAGTTATATTTGTTGTTCGATTCAGATGTGATCTGAGATACAAAATTAATTTTCGTTCAATGCCTAAACATCATTTTGATTCTACACTTATATCTCCAGTTTTTAGTGATTTTTACTTTCATCGAAAAATTTATATTGACGTTTCATTATTTGATACCGATATTTCCACGATTTCTATCGTTCCATGAATATTAAAGGATGTTTTTGTCAATCCTTTCAAGGTCGAATGGGATCCTGCACATCCGGAACGTTGCGCAGCCAATCAAATTACTCTCTGTCGCGTGGGAGATTTAACGAGACACGGAAGTTTGTCGATCGCTGGACGTAAACGTGATGGTTCTCGTATCACTCGACGACTGTTCACCGATAGCTCTTTGCCTCTCTCTGGTCCACACAGCATCCTGGGCAAAAGCTTAGTCTTGTACGACGATCATGGACCAGTCGCGAGAGGAGAAAGACTCGCGTGTTCCATGTAATATTTCTGCTTAAAAAACATTGTTAATTAATCCACATTAGTACACAAATAGTTTTCTGGAATAACTTATTTTTTTATGTGATAAAATAATCTTCATAATCACCTCACTATTGTTTTCAGAGTCAGTAGAGTTTACAGGCGAAAAGGAGTAGCAAAAGATTGGTTCAGTAATAGCGAAGATCCTGTGCTCAGAGGTAAATTCGAATTTATTCAACAGACTGAATACGACGTGACCGATATGGAAACAATGCTGGAAGGTTTGGATGGAATAACCAGTGCTTACCACGTTCACATGGTAAATAATTGTATTTTGTGACAGCAAAAGAAAATAATTTTTATCGTTTGTTAAATTATTATTCAATACTTATTTCTTCTTCATTTTCTGTATTCGTTTCAATGAATTCCTCAATTTTTAGACTCCGATTGAAATGGATTTGGAATTTCCCTGCGAAGCGACCACGCTTTACGGTCGTTACAATCCTCAGAACGTGAGTATCGATAATTCGCCACATCCTGGTGAAGGAACATCCGATCAATACGCGATAGGAGATTTGAGTGGAAAATTTGGGACGCTTGATAATCGAAAACGATACGCAATCACGCAGAATGACACTACACTCCCTCTTTTCGGACCAAGAAATATTTTAGGACGAAGTATCGTTATACATAAAAAGCACAAAAACGTGAGGTACTCTTACGAGTTAAATGGCGCATTGTCGAAAAACTCTCCTATCAAAATTAACATTATCAGAAAAAATTGAAAATCTATTTTTAAAAATTCCGAAAATGCCAATCATAATCAATAATTATTTTATGAATTATCGAAAAATTGAAATATCATTTGCTTTTGAGTACAAAAAAAAAAAGAAAACAAAATTGAACCCCTCGAAAAAGAACCATTCAATTTCCCTAAAAAATGAACGCAATTTAGATGGGCTTGTTCAACAATCGAACGAGGCTATGCCCCTTCCGAGGCCCGAGAACTTCGAGCCATTGCTTCGTTCCACCATCCGAACGGTTTTGCATACGGATATATAAAAATGGTACGGCGAAAAAAAAAAAATAACGTTATCCAAGTTATGAAAACTTGAAGAAATTCGCTCGTGTATACCTGACGTTTCTATTTCAGACTCAACTAATATACAAGGACAACAGTCAGAGCGAAACTGTGATAGAAGTGAAACTACGTCATCCGGGAAATCACGATCGAAATGTTGTACGTATTAATTTATATCTATAACTGACTGGTTGGCATCGTTTCAAGAATTTCTTGAACTCCATTTGAGAGTTGAATATCTGTGTATTGACGACTCTCTTTCAGACAAGAAATCACAACTGGGCTATATATGTCAATCCCGTTGGCGTTGACGCGACTGTTAAGGTGAAAGATACTCGATGCGTTGCCGGCGGATATCTCTGGAATCCTTATTACACCCAACTCGCAGATCCCTTAAACGTGAGCCAAATATCATTCATTTTCGTTTTCTCGTTGAGATATTCTATAAACTTTGCTGTCTGTAAATTAAACTTAACATACTGAACAAAATCGCTGATATATATATTTTTTTTCTTGGATTAAATTAATAAAATATGATCATTTTTCATATTTCAGGAAGATCTTTATAGACAAGAATGTGGTCCGGATTTACCGCTGCGTTGTTACGTGGGTGATATTTCCGCCCGATTAGGACCAATAGATATTGGCCTTCAGAGGAAAGTTTTCGTAGACTCGAATTTTCCACTCGAGGGCAAGGTCTCGGCACTTGGCAAATCTATCGTTATTATGGATCAAAATTTCGGCCAACAGAGATTCGCTTGTGCGAACATAGAGGCTGATCATGATATCGTGAAATATGCGAATATTCGTCGTCCACCGAAATTCGTAACGTTAGTGAAAATGCATCAAAAATTTTAGCTCAGTTCAATTTTATTGGCGAAAACCTATTTTCCAAACCATTTCAAATTTTGATTTTCAGAGCACAATTTCTTGACGATGTACAGGGAGTTATGGGGATTCCCGAATGGATGTTGTCGATTGATAGTCGAAAAACCAAAACTCTTCACAACGGCGGATGTATACAGTTTTTGCTGCATTTCCGAGGTAATTTCTATTTTAGTAAAGCTCGATTTGAAAAATCATCAATGAATTCCAGAATAAACTCGATAAGTGATTGCTTAAAAAAATGAAGATGGAATTTGCAAAATATATTTTTCATTATTCGATGAGAACATCAATTTTTCATACAGTAGATTGGAGCAGTTTGGAAATATTTCTTTAGAATTATACCCTCGTATAATTTTCGTCGAATTGACAAAAAAAAAAAAAAAAAAAAAAAAAAAAAAAAAAAAAAAATGAATGATTCTTCCACAGGACCGATTGCCAATAGATTGGAACAAGATTTCAGTAAATTGATGTCGACGGGTCGTCTCGATGCGCCGAGCTTAAGTATTCCCGGATACGTTGACAGTAAACGAAAGTCAAAATTGGGCTACAGACAGTGTGGAACACGGGATCCTAATGACAAAAGTATATAAACCTATTTCCGTGCTGGCCAAGAAATTGAGGCACGCACAACGAATGAAGTATCGGGCGTGAACAATAAGACGACTCACGTTGTGTCTCACTATTTTTAGGTCTGAAACGTAGCTTCTGGAGTTCTAGAGCCGGATCATATTCCCCCGCATTCACGATCGTCTTCTCGTCTTTAATTTCTCTGCTCGTATTCGTCAATTAATCCTTGGTAAATCTGACGATTTTTTTATAAGGACCCTGGGGAACTCAAGCAATCTTAGAGAAAAGTATTTTTTTTTTTTTTTTATCATTTGAACAATATCTGAAATATCGTTTTTGGTACGTCAATAATGAACTATTTTTCGCTCACAGTTCCGCTCACGAAAAAACTCCTGTAATATTTACTTGAAAAGAATAAAAAGTTACAAAATTGATACGTTTTCAGCTGGACTACATTTTCATCGCAAAATTTCCTCTTCACGTTTATTTAAACATGTTTTTCTTTAATCAGTATGATCGTCACTGGTGGATATTCTAAAGGTTTTGAAGTACGTTCGAAAATGTTTGCATGCCAGTAACAATAAAATGAATCAGTTGATATTAAAATAAACACAAAGAAACGTAAAAATCAATTATGGAAAAATAATGACGAGGATATTTTTGAATATATATGTAAAATAAAATTTCGACCGAAATCTGAATGATCGTGGACGTTAGTAAAGTGAAAGACAGTTTAATCAATATAATTATACTTTATTCAAATAACAATGTTATAAGAGTCTTATGTTCATATCTTTCCGTATTTCCTATATCTGTATATCTGTTCATATCTTTGCAATAATAGCCTTCGAGATCTGTTGTACGATTTTTTTTTTTTTTTTCAACCAAACCAAACAAATTTCCCGGCAGTCTTGTAGAAAATTGAACAATCTTCAAACTCAATCAAATTTTCAACTCTTTAATTATCATTATTATTGTTTTTTTTTTGTTCTCGCATTATCTACACTTTTACACAACGTTTTTTTAGCATCCGCAAATTTATCATGTATTGCGAATACTCGTTATTTTCAACGGGTCAATCCAGCAGCCGTTGAAAAACAAAAATGCTCTGTCATGTCAAAAATCCGTTGTTCGACGAAATTTTCAAGAGGCGAATATTGCCCTTTTGTCGCAAATCGTGCACGAGCCAAACGCGTAAAAGAAAGGGAAGGATATAACTGAGGACGTGAAAATTCGTCTCACTTAATTGGAAGCCGTAGCAGTTGCATTCGCAGCTGGAGTGCCACTCGTCGATGTCGTTGTCGAAGCGCTTGTGTTCGACGTCGTCGTGACAGCCGTTTCTTCCGTCACAATTCGTCGATTTTTCTTTATCCTCTTCCATTCACCGTTCGTGTAATTCATCTGGAAATGCGTCTCGACCAACATCGAAACTGTCGTACCATCAGGTTGAACTACGTCCTCGATATTCTCGGATAACATCACAGTTACGATATTGCCCAATTTCGGACATGGGTTGTCTGAAAATTTTTCGCACATGAATTTTACGTTGAAAAAATATTCAATCACTCAAATTACATTTTGTTATTTTGTTCAGAGACGAATGTCAATGACCTTCTGAATAATACAACCTGCATAAATAAATCTACTCTAAAATTATTTAATATTTCCCGAAAATATGCATTCTTGTCATTTAGAAGTCTGTCAATTTTTTTTGTCAGACTTTATTATACTAACATGTTGTCCCAACAATCTTGCAATCTTTATATTTTTTTCTAAGCAACGAAAATCAATAAACTCACCTCTTGAGCCAGCCATAAATCCAAGAATGAGAGCTTTTTCTGGCCTTGTGACTTTGTTCGCTGTCCTGAACATCTCTTGTGCTTCGAGCATTTGTTCTCGCTGTAACATATATAAATTTTCATTAATTTATAGTATTAAAGAGTATATAATTTGAAAAAATACTGCGCATGTAAATCAAACATTTCAATTATTTGATATGGCACTTTTTTAAACTTAATTTCTAATAAAATGTGTTCGTTCTATTTTCAAATGAGTTATTCCACTCAATGAAATATAATCGAGAAAATTGAGTGTTTTCTGATAGTATTTGAAGCAATGATTACGAACCGTGAGAGAAAGTCCTTTTCGGGTATTTGCAGCCGCATTTGGTGGTTGAGCTGTCGGTTGTATGCGGATTTGCGTAACTGTTTGAGCCGGCCGTACAGTTTGAACGCCAACCGGAGTACTTTCGACAGGAGTTGTAGCAGCAGGCGTTGCCAATGGCAAAGTCGTACTCGGTGTCGTTGGTGTGGTCGGCGTTGTAGCTGAGGAATACCATAAAAAAAAAATTATTTTACAAAATGGTTAAACGGTAAATGGCTTTATTTCTGTTTCAGAAACTCGATTCTAAAAGGATCTTTTCGATAAAATTCGAATAACAGAAAAATGTGGAACGAGTAAAAATAGTTTAACGAGTTTGTCGACGAATAGAAAAAATTAACCCCCAAATTTCCGATTAAAATATAAACATCTTAGCATTACAATAATGGCTTTTTGACAATTTGGATACTAAAAGAAAACTTACGAGTCTGCGGAGTAACGACAGGAGGAACAGGCGTGGTTGTACTCGCGGGTGCATAAGTCGCTGCCGTTGTACCGGTTGTTGTGGTCGTGACCGGAGGATTTATTGGTGCAAGACCTTGGGCGTATTCCGGCGTTGTAGGAACTTCTGCCACGGCGGGTGTGGCAGTAGCAGCTGCAGCTGCCGCGGCTTGAGCTTCCGCAACCTTCTTCTGTTGCTCCTCCAATTCCATCATACGTTTTCGCTTTTTAGCTTGGGCATAACCAAGGGGTTGTTCATTTATGTCCAGAAGCTTTATTCCTCCATCTTTTCTTATTCTACTACTAATAGGAGTTCTCGTGGCCAACGAGGAAGGCGTAAGCGCCGGTGATCGAAATCCGCTCGTTGGTACTCTGCTCGGAATCCCTTTCAAAGGCGCTGAAAAACAGTATCAATAAATAGATAATTAAAATTTAACTCAAGTCTTAAAAGCAATTATTATCTTTTTGCAATCGTAGAGACTGGTTGTTTTTTTTTATGTATTCTATTTCCAGACATTCGCCAATTTCTGTCACGATTCTCCCATGAGAAAATTCGTATCTTACTTGTATCGGTCATTTTTCTTGGCATTCCTCTGCTTCTGACGGGAACAGTAGGAGTCGTATTTTTTTTCAAATTACTCGCAGCATCGATGCTTTTTTGCAGCAATTCAGCTCTAAGAGCGGCACTTTTTGGTTTCCTTTTGAGAGTGAAATGTTTAGTCGGTGCAGGCTGTTGTCCAACAACCGAGGTGAGTGCTGTTTTGTTCAGATAATGGCATTCTAGAGGGAGCATGGCCGGATCATTTTGCTTCTTCAAAAGCTTCCTTAGATCGTTTACTAGATCTCCAAATATTGGTCTATGCTCATCCAAATCAGTGATATCTGTGTTCAAGGAACCCGTCGATGGAAACGTTTTCATCGCTTCGGATAACATGGAGACCCACAATTCACTGTCCAGCGATGCCACCTCGATAATCTCCTCCAATTCCGCACGCCACTTGAAATTATTACAAAGAATTCTTACAACGACATCAATCAAGAAAATTCTCTAACATACATCCTTCTGCTCCATTTCTTTTTCAGAAACGTTAAAGCTTTGTAGATTTTGTTTCATTGACAACAATTGTCAAAAAATCATGTGAATGATACTAAAATGTTGAAATAAAAAATAAAGAAAACGTTAAAAATTTTTTAAATTTGAAATAATTTTTAAATTTTTGATCCATTGAATTTCAAGATTATTTCAATTCATAAGCATTATAATACTGTGTTGATTATTTTTAGGTCAAACATTGTAATTTGGAGTCAAATGTTAAAAAAATAATTTTTAGTTTCTAGTGAATTTTGCTGGCAAAATGTTGGGTTTCGAAAATTCTGCAATATTGTATAACAGAACATTTTCAACGGTTCGAATTTGGTATACTACAAAATATGTACAATGTATATATGCATGTATATACAAGCGATTAGACGCCATTCGAAAAACATAAACCCATCAAATCCGGTCGCCAATTCAAATGAGGTTATAAATTTCTTTTTTAGTAGCTCGTGTTCAACGTAAAATAAATGTAATTTGAATAAAGATGAACGCAAAAAAGAGGTGACAAATCGAAGTTTCAATGTTCCTTAAAATATGTAGTAAGTTTGACTATATTTGAAGAAAATTCGTTTAGAAAACATCGATTCGAGCAGGTGTACATGGGTAGGTGGCGTTATTCATGAGAATATGGGTAAATTGGTGTTATTCCCAGGTCAATTAAAGAGTAAACATACGGTATAAATCAATGTAAGCGTTATCAAACAGCAAAATGACAATGATGATTAAATTGCCGTAACTATCAGTGAGGCATAAATTCGTGAAGGAATTTTAAAAAAAGTGAAAAAACGCTTGCTTACCTCTTCGACATTCCGTCTAGGTATGTGAAAGAATGATAGTAATAATTTGAGCTTGACTTGAGTTTGAAGATCGGGAAAACAATCCTTGATGTTCCGTAATACTTCGGCATTAAGTTGAGAACAAATTGAACTCCCTGTCCAGCTGTCGTTCGAAGTTCCTAACTTGTTATGAAGCCACAACGACGTATCACTGTCCCTCACATTCGCCATATTGGAGTCGTGTGATTCTAACAATCGCCGTAGCTTACCGATGCGCGCCACATTTTTCTCCCGCCATATTAATCCGATCGCCAATCAATGCGTGCATCATTTGTCATTTCTATTGAACTAGCCAAAGGCATGTGTATGCATAAACGAATGGTGATCTGATTGGTCAAAAAGAGAAAATCTCATGAGTAAAAACAGGGAGCAGGGAGACTATGAGTAAAAATCCGAATAAACATGTATGAAAGCTTAATGCGATTTTGTAAATGATGTTTTTTTTTTATTTCAGCTCATCTATGAACGTTTAGAAAAGTGGACAAAGAATTCTCATATTTATTAGAACAGAAAGACATACATTCAAAATCCCTGGAAAAGTTCAAACTGAAAAAAATCAGTCTTAGAAAAAATGCAAGCTTCATCAATTGTGCATGCAAGTGGGATAGAGTATATAGAGATCACCAAGGAGCAGATACAAGCACATACGCAGATACACATTTTTCTCGTACATGCTGGATATTTCGAGGAAAAGGAAAGTGTAATTTCTTTTTCTTGAAATATCGTAAAGCCTCTTCGGAAAAATATGCAGCTAGATTTTTACCGACCGTGCACGGCTAATAGGCCGCTGTAAAAGTTGAATAGTGACTCCAGAACAAAGATGTTTTCACTTAATTCCATGATATGGGACATTCGTAATCTATTATTGTTCCCACAGATTGTGTAAAAAGAATGAAGTTAGTTGAACAATCAATTAGAGAATAGAAAATACACATCACCAAATATGCAAACCACGGTCGTACATACAGGTCTGGAAACGACGGTGGTGGGGGATGGGTCGCTTAACGTCCAGTGTTTGTAGCTTCCCTGTTTGGCCGCATGGTGCGCATTGGAAAAGGGATGTTGTGTGCGAAAGAGACAGCCATATGTCTCTTGGGCACTGTACATGCACTTTCCATTATAATTTTTTTGTATGAAAATCATTATTGTTTTTCGTTGAAATCGTTAATTCAGGGAAATTAAAATAAAAAAGCACAAGTGGAGTTTTATGATAGACATAGGACTGGGATCAAGCAGGAGAACGTGTTCGGGGAAAACCAAAAACAAACTCTTGTAGATGTTTTGAAACTACTTTTAATTTTTAGCCAGTCTTGACAGTTTTTTTTCAGTAGAAGACTCAAGTGTTTTTCACAAACGTATTGAGATGTTTTTAGTTTCACTCCGGGAATTGCTGCCTGCCACTTTTTAAAACGTTCTGGGTTTTTTGGCACTTTAAAAACAGAGCTCTTTTCTTAATTCGATTTATACCCTGTTTTGCAGTGAGGTACCGCACAGGATTTCGTCATTTTAATGCAATCAATTTATTAAAGATTTTTAAATTGTCACACGAATAATTTTTGACGAAATAAATATCGAGAACACGTGAAGAGAGAACATTACGGTTTAAATTAGGCCTGTATATAACTTGTAACATCCCCCTATCACAGCGCTATGCTGTGGCAGCGGTGAGAAAAAAAAGCTTGGACATTAAGAGGCCCACATGCTGCCTATGCAATGCTACTGTCGTTTCCAGACCTGTATATACGACCGTGATGCAAACAGAGAATTGTATAGAGATGTTGACTTTTCGTCGATAAAAAAGCATTCCACTATTATCCTGAAGTCTCCGGATTCCGAATATGAGTGTGAGTGCTACAAAGCGCGTAAAGCGGCTCATTTCGCGAGAGTAAACATCCAATCTTTTTTGTGTACAAACAATAGATCTTTGACGTGAATAAATAAAAAAATCAAGTTCAGAATGGCATCTGTACAAGAGCGTAAGTAAATAATCATAAATATTAGAAAACAGGATTTGTTTTATTCGTAAATATAAACATTTGTTCAGAAATTTGAGGTTAGAATAGACGCATCATTCAAAATACTTTCTTCAAATTGCTGTTTACTATTATCCAAATTTTCTTCATTCAACCATAAAACGTATCATCGAGAATCGCATTTGTAAATTTATAATTTTTCTTTTTCAACATCACAAAAATTCCACATAAATTGATTACAGTAATGTGAAAACAATCAATGATACAAAATAAATATTCGAAACCGACATGATAAAAGTTTTATTCAATTTTATATTTGTATGTAAACAATTTCCTGATTCGTTGCTTTTCCTATAATTTCTAGGAAACAAATTGAAGCGAGTGTCATATGATACATGGAGTACAAGAGAGCAATTGTGTTTAGCTACAAGTGTCCTGAAATCAGGGGACCAGAATTGGATGGGGGTGTCAAGATCGCTGAAGCCCTTTGCGGAGAAAGAAGCGCTTAGGCCACCGGATTGGTTTTCACAAAAATCGTGTGCGATACAGTACGCGATATTGATAGAAAATGCTGATGCGCCAAAACGTAAGAAGCGTGAGAGCGGGGAAACAACGGGAGAATCGATAGTGAGAAGATTGACTCAGGAAAGAATAGCAGAATTGGGTCAGATATTGGCTTTCCAAAGAGACGAATATCAGCAGTTAAAAGCTGAGGTAAATTTATTGAGATCAGGAACGATAACGGATGAAAAATTGCAAAAAATGTGGTTATCGATAGAGCAAGAAGAACGAGAACAGGAGCAAAAATGTCGAGCCCATGCCGCATGGCTGGCAAAGCGCCAACAAAAGCAAGAGGTTCAATCTTCGATGCAGACAGTAACGATTGCCTCTCCCAGAAAAAGTTTGGAAGCTACGAGCGAGGTACAGGAAAACAGCGAGTCGACGAATGAGGAGGAAGAGAAGAAAAATCGTGGTGGTCGATCGCCACTTTTGACGAGCCTCCTAAAGTCACCTAGTCCAACCACTCAAATGCAGAATCCGACCTCCTCCGCTCAAGTCAATTCACCCACGATAGCGAGTCTTCTTGGATCCAGCCCTAAAGTTCCCAGTACTCAAATAACCACAAGTATTCCATCACAATTGCATCAACTCGTTTCTAGCACTCTGACTAACACGGTGAACGAAAGACCCTCTGTAGGAGCTCCCACTTTATCAATGCTCCTTGAATTACCGGCGAATTTGCAAAGAGCGTCACTCGCGAGTCTGCAACAAGCGGCCTCAAACGTACAGCAACAAATTGCAACACCGGAAATCCATATCCAGAGCCATCCTATGAAACATACAATTCCACAAAACGATTCATCGAATATAAAAACCTCTACGATCCCAGCAAGTATTCCTGTTGCTGAGAATATGGTACAAATCATTGATCAAGTGGATGACGTTATCCGGAAGGATATCATGGCTGATGTGATAAACAAGGATGAGATAAATGAGATCATCGGTGACCTTGAAGAACTCATAAAAGAAGAGATAACCGCTAGTCCTCAAACAACACCTTTGAAAATGATGCCAACTGTTCCTGTCGTTGTAGAAAATTTGAATATTCCACAGGTCGAAAAACTCGTTCTGGAACGTCCTGAACCCCGAGACGTTGACGAACCTGTTTCATTGTCCAATTCGCCTCAGAGTGAAATGGCAATCGAAGAGATTGATCAAAGCACATCGAGCATTGCAGAAATTATTGGCACTGTCGCTATTGAACCTGTTGAACCCAAAGTCCCCGCTGTACCGGTAATCGCTGAGGAACCATCCAAAGTTGAAGAAAAAATGAATGAGGAGATTGAAGAAATTCAGCAAGAAACTAAGGCAGAAGGAGAAATTGAGCGAGAGACTAAAACTGAAAAGAAATCTGCTGAGGAGCAAGAAGCTCCTGTTGAATCGGAAAAAGAGGATAACGTCGAGCAATCCAGTCCAACAATTGAAAAACCATCAGAAAAAATTAAACCTGTAGAAACAGAGAAAACAGAGGTAGAGTCTGAGGAAAAATGTGAAGATGTAACTCCAAAAAACGAGTCCAAAAGCACCGAATCAATCGTCGAGATTTCGCAGGAAAATGTCACTGAAAAAGAGAACAATGAGACTGTCTCGAGTGAAAATAGTGAAACGACTCCGGTGGAAAAAGAAGAAAATGAAAAACCCATCGATCAACAAAAATTGAGTGAAGAAAAGGAGGCAAAAAACGATATGGAAATCGATCAAATCGAATTGAATCTCGCGAAAATTACGGGTGACCAGAACGAGGTAGGATCGGCGGAGGTTGTAAGCGTTTGTTCTGAGGTGACGACCGACGTTCCGAGCATCGAAGACAACGAAAAATCCCAGGACATTAGTACGATACTCGAGGATGACGAGAGTTCCCAGAGCAATTCGAGTAAAAAGAAAGACACTGACGAGCAATCGTCGATGGTAGAAAATTTGATCGATAATTCCGATTCCCAAGAGTCCTTCAAGGCTGAATCCGTTTCGAAAGAGGCTACTACGAAGGAAACGACGGATGAAGCTTCGACAGAAGTGGAAAGTTCAAAACAGGAAGTTTCCGTTGCAGAAAAAAATGATGAAGAAAAAGGCAGAGTCGAGGAATCGAAAGATTCCGAGGAGACTACGAACTCGGAGACACCACAGGAAGTCGAGAAAAAGGAAATAATTGAAGAAGTCACTCTGCCCCCGAAAGTGGAAGAGGAAACAAGTGAAATAGAAAAGTCTGAAGTTGAAATGAAGGTTGAGAAGGAAGAACCCAAAGAAATCGAAGAAAAAATGGAAAAAATAGACAAAGAGGAAAATGAAGTGGAAGAAAAAGAGGAAGTTAAAGAAGAAAAAATAGGGAAAGAAGAAAGCGTAGTTGAAGAATCCTTAAAACCAGAAGTTCAAGAGATCGAAGAGAAAAAATGTGTGACTCCGATACCGTTTGAAGAAAAACCTGAAATCAAGGACGAATCGGACACCGATAGTTCCATCAAACAACTCGATGAATCGAAAAAGGAAGAAATCGAGATGAAAGAAGAAAAGGAAGACGAAGAAAAAACGATGGACATCGAGATAAAGAAAGAGACTGTCGAATCGTCAGGTAGCATTTGCGACGACATCGGTGACCTTGACGAGGAGGAATCTTCGCTCAGTAAATTAAGCGGTGGTCGAGCCATGAAAACCTACTCGAAGAAACAAACGATCGCTGTTGACAGCGAGCCTGAGAACGAAAGTAGCGGCGAAAATGCCGATTATCGAGCTTGGAAAAAAGCTGTTATGCTAGTTTACAACAGATTGGCCACCCACAAATACGCCTCCGTATTTCTTCGTCCAATCACCGAGGATCAAGCTCCTGGTTATCATTCAGTTATTTTCCGACCAATGGATCTTTCCACTATTAAAAAGAATATTGACAACGGTACGATAAGATCGACCATGCATTTTCAACGGGACGTTATGCTCATGTTTCAAAATGCTATTATGTACAACAAGCAAGATACTTTTGTTTACAAAATGGCCGTATCCATGCAAGAAGAATGTTTGCAACATATGCAGGTATGTTAAAAACATGTTCGTCGATTTTAAATATCAAAATCGCGGCTCCAAATTTTAGAGTACAATAAAAGAATAACTCTACGAAATTTTTTTTACAAATAAATGTTTCGACTCTTCATATTTTATGATAATTGATTCAAAAAAAGAGTGTAATATTGCAGTAAAAAAAATACTTCGCTATAAAATCGAATTCCAAGATTTTTTAATATCATTTTAGCTCTCATTACTATTTATTCTGCTAGGAGATTTCAATATTTTAGTTAATTCTCGTTGATAAATATGTATTTATCAATCTATTACAGAGAAATGTCAATTGTTACTCAGTATCTGGTTATTTTATGATAACACAAAAACAAATTTTTGCAGATTCTAGTTCAAGTCACGGGCGAAGGACAACTGCGAAGAGAAACGCGAACGGCTGCGAGCAGTAGCAGCGAAACAAGCGATTCGAGTGTGAAGAGAAAGAGAAGTCACATAACGCCGAGTCCCCACGACACAGACAGTCCGCGTGGAAAAAAGCGCAGAAAATCAGAGAACGATTAAGCTCGAATAATTTCGAGAAAAAAAAATCAGATAACAAACGATTCATATTGGAGAGGCCTCTTTAAACTACGATCGATACGTGTAAAAAAATAGTTTGAAATAATCATCGCCACGAGCATGTGGCTGAATTGTAGTAAAAAAAAAATCAGGAAATACTATTTCTTCAATTGTTTTTTTTATCAATTGACATAAAAAAAAAAAAAAAAACGAGCAATACTCTAGTGTTTCTTGAAAATGTCATCAAATTAATCGAAAAATGCCGTCGACTTGTACATAAATTTACTAGTTTATAAACTCCAATCTAAAAACGAATTAAGAAATTCACAAAAAAATTAATTTGTATAAAAGAAATAGGTAATAATAAAAAATCATAATTAAAAAAAAAAAAGGAAAAATGGGTTATTACGCTCGCGGCGATTCGAGAAAAATGATTTGCAGCTCCGACGAGGAAGAAGGTTATTCAGCGACTTCGCAGCATTCATCACGAACGAATTCTAATATGTCTCCGATGAATCAGCGTGACAAACGAAATCTCATACTCGGAACTTTCGGTGAAGCTGTAAGTGAAAGATCGATAGTGGATCGATAAAAGAAAAACAACTTTTATTTCTCGTTATGAAAAAGCCGCCACTTCCTCTTCCACCTGTTTCGGATGACACCGATCGTCAATTTTGGGCTGAAGATGAACTCAGCAGCTGCGACTCCAAACTTCATCTTATAATCGCGAGACGAAGGAGAAGACACAGCGTCGCTTACAGAAATCGAGCTGCGGTGCATCGAAGTCGATCCGAATTCGTTCAATCTTCAAGCTCCAGCACCGAAACTACACGTTTTAACGTACCACCTTCGGGTACCTTTAATTACAAGAAAAATCATCTATTCCACATTTTTATTTACATTGAAAAAAAATGTCGAATTTTAGACACTTTATCTTACTTCAACGTTTTATAGAAACTCTCGAAAAAACAAATATTACTTTTAGGATTTGAGGAATTTGTCGATTGTCTAGAATCGTGAATTTTTTTTTTTCAATTCATCGTTTTAATGCTTTCCGGAAACGATATTTGAGTAGCTTTTCGTTCAACGTTTTACCAACTGGATTATAAAATGTTGAATATTTGTATAAAAATATATGCAAAATTTGTTTCCTGAACAAAAAGCATAAAAACGAATAATTTCGGATGGAAAATTTTTTCTAATTTGTCAGAAAGCCATTAAACCTATTTCACGTAACAAGAACTTTATTTTTCGAAGAATAATTCGTTTAAACAATTTTTTAACAACTTTTCAAGAAAAATGAATTTTGATTAGTGACTTCATTTCGGTTTTTATCCAATTGTGAAGTAGGTATCGGAATTTGGATATAATTAATTATTAGATATTTGTTTATTAATATAATTAGAATAATTTCCATTATAAACTTTCGCTCTTCGTTTAGTAAAAAAAAAAAAAAAAACGATTTTTATATTTTAGTCATCTTCCAATCGATTGTGTAAATGTTCTTGTTATTGTAGTTCCGAATCCCTACTCATTTTGAAGAACAAAAAATTCTCAAGCTTGAACGTGAAAATTTTCAACTATATACCCAACAAAAAAAACAAAAAAATTGTTCGCAATTATGAAAAATTTTAGATAGAAAAAGTAATGCTTTGAAAAATGTTGTATATTTATTTGGTATTTTAGTGCGAAGAAGACAAAGACATCGAAATTGTCCGGGAACTTCGAGAGTCCAAAGGCCAAGAGTTAAAAGTAGCGGTGTCCAAACAAAATTGAATCCAAAAACGATGTCACGTTTGATAGTGGCGGGGAATCGTTTAGCATCGGGTTGCGCTATCGTTCAGCCTAGTGTGCATAATCAAAGATTGAATTTATCGTTCTTATCAAATCGAAAGAATGGCGAAACGAGCGGAGCGACACAAACGCAAGAGAATATTATGCCAGCCCGAATTTCTCCGAAACCCGAGACTGGCAACGTTAGAAGAAGTCGTATAGGAAAAATCCGACCGTCAACTAAATCGAGACGAAATTGAATGATCCAATTTACGAACATTTCGAAAAATGTGTAATTATTTTTTTATTATTTTTTAACTTTAGAAACTCGCTGCAGTTCTACTTATAGTTTCAATATATTGTTCAACATTTGAAATAATTTCATCGCGAAAATGTAACGTGAATCTATAATGCAGAATTCAGTAATTACAGCAATATCGGTGGTATTTCATTGTTTTTTATATTTCATCGCATTCGGTAGATTTTTGGATCCTATAATAAAAAAAATAAAATAAGGTCTACGATTAAGCTGGTTAGAAATTCTTTAATTCCCGGTATATAAAACTTGACTTGAGTAGAAATAATAAAGAAAACAATTTAAAAGAATTTTGTGTCGTGGCATTTAAAAACTTAAAACCTTTATGGGGAACTGGATTTTCGGTAACAACGAATTGTGCTGAGAATGGCAAAAAAACATGTACGATTTCGATATGCGCCGGCTTTTGCGCGATAAATATCATTCGACTGTAGTGTTGGTATTTTGGTTCATATGTGCGGGCCTGTGTTCGGTTATCGTTTGTTTCTCCAGCAGTTCGGATGTAAACGTCAGTGAGCTGTATGAGTTTTGTGCAGGAACATCGTCTCTTTTTATTGCAAGTTTAAAGTTATCGGAGAATCTCCGAATAACCGGTAAAAAAATAAAAACAAAATGACGTATTTCTTGAACAACGAATGGGGCAAGAATCAATATCAGAATCTCAGCAATGCGAGGACGACCGACAGTGAGTTTTGCGAATAAAATAAAAAAAATGCATCTTGTCTGCTTGAAATCTTCGAATTCGAAATATTCCTATGGATTATTAGTTATTTTTATCGGGCTGCGTTTATTGTTATGAATATATAAACGTTAAATATCTCAGTTATCTGCACACTACAGCGTTGCAATTTATCAATGTAATTCAATGAATTACGTGACGGATATATTGCATTTTGCGCGACTAACCAACCTCACTTGTCAATTCGCGTTTCGGGACGCTGAAGACTAGCGACTTCCCGCGCTCAATATGTGAACTAGTTCGAAAGATGGAAAATTTAAATTTCTAAAATGTCAATCCACATTCTCCGCTCGTATTTCTCTCCTGATGATATTTTTTTTTATCGATGATTTTAGATTCCACTATGCGATCCGTTGTGACGTCACTGATCGTAGCTCTCTGTATGGCATTGTTGATATTATTTTTTTGGGACATCAGCCGACACTCAGCCAAAACACACGTTTTCGTCATAGACACATCGCAACCAATTTTGTATTCGACTTCAGAGAAATTTTTATCGTTTGGTCTCGATTCCTCGCTACTTAGGCGTATGAAAAATTTTCCTATCAAAGATGAAAAATTTGTCAATTTGGCGCGACATTTGAGTCCGGCTTACGTACGCTTTGGTGGTACTTCCGCTGATTGTTTATTTTTTAATGAGGTCAGTGAAATTTTGGAGAAAATATTTTTCAGCCATTTTTAACCGCTCGAATTCCACATTTGATAATTTTCGTCCTTATTCTCACAGACTTCTTTCGATTATTCGACTAACACGACCAGTCCTGTGGACGGTCAGGACATAAGCAATTTTACAATAACAGAAAATGATTTTTTGGATTTGTACAAATTTACGGAAAAATCTGATTTGCGGATGATGTTTGATCTCAATGTATTAATCAGACTGCCCGATGGAACGTGGGACTACAATAATGCTCAAGAAATCATCGATTTTGCTAAAAGTCGAAATATGCTTGTCGATTGGCAATTAGGCAATGGTAATTATTTCATGAGATAAATGTTATTTTTTCAAATGTGAATAAAATCAATAGAATATTCTCATCGCAGCATTAATTTGAGGCTTGTTTTGCAATATATACAAGCAATGTTAACAAAAAATGTTATTTTTCTCCATTAATGACTAATAATTTTTCAATTTTATACATTTCAGAACCAAATTCTTTTCCTCACGCATTTGGTAGAACCGTCACTGCCGAACAGTTAGGCCGAGACTATAGTCGTCTGCGTGCTATATTGAACTTATCGGGTTATCAACCAAGTATTCTTGTTGGACCAGAAGTTAACCACATCGGTGATCCGAATCATCACGGAGAAGAATATGCTAAAGTTTTTCTTGAAACTAATGAAAATAGCGTTGACTATTTCACATGGCATCAGTATTATCTCAATGGCAGGGAGGCACATGTTAAAGATTTCATAAATCCTTCGACATTTAATTATCTTCCGATGCAGATCGAGGAAGTCAATGCGATGATCAAATCTTCCGGACAGAAAATGAAAATGTGGCTTTGTGAGTTAATTTATATATTTCTCATTGAACCATTATCGAATATTTAATTATAGACAATTATTTATTTTCATTAATTCCAGTTAAATCCGATCTTTATATCGAATTTACATCAAGTCATAAGAAAATAATAAGCGTTTGATTAACAATGAAATCTTTTCACACGATTTGGAAAAAAAAATTTATTTTCACAGTGGAATTTGTCTTCATTCTGGGTTGACTTTTTTTTCTGTAATTCAACAATTCCATTTTGATATAAACAATTCTATTCCCAAAAAAATAAAAAAATTGCGAAATATGTTTTGCGATTTTCATTTATCTTCTCATCTTTTGTTAAATAACTCTTACAAAAGGAATTTTAATCGGGATTAAAATGTTACGTGTATTTGCTGATAAGAGATGAACATAAATGTTTAAAGCTGAGACGAGTACTGCTTACGGTGGAGGAGCTCCTGAATTATCGGACAGATTCGTGGCTGGATTTTTATGGCTGGATAAATTGGGCTACAGTGCGTCAACGGGAGTTGCAGTCGTAGTGAGACAATCCTTGTTCGGTGGTAATTACGCGATGGTTGGACCGGAAATTACGCCTAATCCCGATTGGTGGGTCAGTGTAATGTACAAGCAATTTGTCTCGAAGAAAGTACTGCGTTTAGTGGCTGCCAACAATTCTACAACGATTAGGTTGTACGCTCATTGTACACCGGAAAGTGCTTTAATTAATCGGGTTCCTGCTATCACTTTATACGGTATGAATCTTGACGCCGCACCGGCCAAAATTTCGATACAACGTATTCAAGCCTTCCAGAAAAAAGGTGCTACCATTTTTTTGTATGTCCTCACGGCGAATCATTTACAGTCCAGGTGAATATAAGCAACAAATTTTTAAAAAACTCTTTATAAGTAGCTTTTTGAGCGAATTATAGCAAAAAATAAATGTGCCAAAGACCGATTAAAACTTTTTGAGGAAAAAAAGTACGATTATTAAATAAAAACGATAATTTGATTGATTCTAATAAAATTTTTATAAATGTACGATTGTTTTTATTGCAGTGAGATTCGAATGAACGGAGAAACGTTGAAATTGAAACCAGATGGAAGTTTGCCGGCGTTCAAGCCATTTATTTTAGACTTGGCGCATTCGATAAATCTCCCGGGGTATTCTATGGTGTTTATGACAATACACGGGGTGGATGTTCCTGCGTGCAAGTCTTGAGAGAGGCCAAAGATTGAAGAAACGTCCGCGAGACGTTCTGTGTACTGATTTTAAAATATTTACATGTTTTTGTATATACCATATACCTATATATATTAGATATTCAAATAAATGTATAGGGTGATTTTTTGAAAGTTCGTTACTCGAAAATATCTGTGAACATTCATTTTGGACGATAAAGTCAAAGGGAAGATTTGAATGGTTTATTAATATCTATAATTCGATAGCATTAGATTTTTTTCAAGTGGAGATATCAACCTGATTTCAAGGTCACTTTCATTTTTTAAAGGGAAATCTGTTCTTTTTATTACTTACAAAAAGAGGGCTCAAAAAAAAAAACAAAACCATTGATCTTCCCTATCGTGAAAACCAGAATCAAAGCGGAGCGAGCACCAAGAATGATGATTTGATGGGTGTTGCTCAAAATTTTCTTCATCAAATGCGATCCATTTTAGGATAAGATTTCTTGAGTTGCAGTTGAGCAAGGTTCTTCCTATTGCAGAGACATCCCAAGTCAATGACACGATTTATCATTTTTTTTTGTTCTGGATTCATAGCCAATAAAAAAGGAAGTCAGGCTTCAAAAAAGTGGAAAAGACATGGAAACCAAAAGGGAGATATTGCCAGAACACTCAAAATTTGCCTGAGACTTTCTTGACTAAAATGAAACATCTATAGGCGTTTTCGAGTTACTAACTTCTAGTGAATCACCCTGCATATGTACCGATCATTTCATTGCTCTTGACGTATTCTTCAAAATTGTGATGCGAAACATTTTTTCATTAAAAAAAAAAAATAAAAAAAAAACAAAACAAATGGCCAATGGTAGCGTCTCATTCATTTATTTTTACGTAGTTCAATACAGCTATCTTGTTTTATTCTTTATCGTACATATCTGATGACGCATTGAACTCAAACAATTCGGATACTTTAATATTCCTACAGAATTTATCCTAAATAATATATTATACAACCACGTATCGCATACGTCAGCTGACGATTAAGAATTTTGATGAGGACAGAGCCACGGGAATGAAGTTTGTGATAAACTATCAGGATTAACTGTTTTCTTTTTTCTATCACCATTTACCGTTTCACTCTCATTCAGTCGGTGCTTCTGTAATGCACGCGAAAAAATCTTCTCGTTTTTGAGGAAATCACGTTTTTTTTTTTTTTTTTTTTTTATCGTATTGAAGTTTGGACATTAGAACATAGCGAAAATTCTGCTTTGTTGGTTTCGCTTATCAAGTTTATGGATGCAAAAATATTTTTCATTGATTTTTGTAGCCCAATCTGCGATTGATTTGCGGAATTTGTCGCATATGAAAGATTTCGTTGCACAACAAATGTGCAAACTTCAATACTAATCTTCTCTCGGTTATAAATACTGAACGCAGTGGTATAGCGATCACGGAATGAAGTACAAGTCGTTTGAGTACACGTCGAATTTCGTATCGCTGGAATGTAACGAAATTTAGATAAACTTGCATTAC
The DNA here is from genome assembly GCA_037576405.1 of Campoplex capitator. Lineage (NCBI taxonomy): Eukaryota > Metazoa > Arthropoda > Insecta > Hymenoptera > Ichneumonidae > Campoplex > Campoplex capitator. The sequence goes on from JARBWI010000003.1 coordinate 8,073,247, forward strand.
TTTGCTATCAAGACGATGGAGAATTGAAAGTTTGCAAATAATTGTAAACGTTTTTTCTGAGTTAATAAATCGATGAGTAAAGTAAGAATTTCTGTCATATTCCAACGATTCGAATTTCAGTACCTTAGAGTAAATTTCCCGACCGAAAATACGACTTATTTGTTCAAGAAAACCACTACCTCGAGATACAATTTGTGAATGATTTATTGTTTTTGTTTATTCGCATCGACGATTCGGTGCTTATGTGACTTTCGCGACTTTTCGTGAGACATTCAATACTCAACAATGTTAAATTTATATCATTGCAACGCGAAGAAAAAAAAGTTTCTCTCTCGGCATAAAAAAGAAAAAGTCGACGTATTACAGCATCGAAATATACAGAACTTTACATGAGTTATATTTACATATTCGTGAATAAAACAGATGTACATTTGTGGTGTGATTTTAATCAACGGAAGCGTTGATAGTGATAGTTTTTCCTTTTGGATCGTCGTATCGGTCAGGCGTACGAATATCCATGATCATAATTAAACCCCAAGTCATAATAATGGCGAGAATAGCGGTGACGAAAATTCCAGCCCATATGGGGATTGACATGAAACCAACGCAATCGTAAGCATCACCAAATTTCTGGGCATCGATTTGTACTTGGAAATCTTTAAGATCGAATTTCACGGCACTTCCAGTTACGAATTTAACGCTCTGCGAGCAATGATAAGAGAAATTGAATGGAAACGATGCGTCCGTCTTTGTTTTAAGAGTCGTATTTTCGTCGTTACGCTTGTACAAAACTTCGGGCGTATAGTAACCCGTATATTTCTCCATAAAACGTAAAAGTATGTTTACGGTTGAAGTCGTTGTGCCATTCTTTACGGTATATTCAAAATTCACTTGCAGCGGTGATTCCACACTTCCGTTACCTTCTGGAACCGGGTCTTTAGCTGTTACTTCTATGTCTTTTTCATCGGGGAATTCCAACATCGGTTGTGAGCTCGCGTACATTAAAATTCTTGAACCATTGATCTTCAGCGGAGGCAAAGACGGTGCCGGAGTTGGATCGTCACCCACTGCTCTTTTTATTCTATCCGGACGAGCATACCGGCAAGATACTCCTGTCAATGCTGCTACAAGATTTGGACTCGATTCCTTCATCCTATTGTACACTTTCACAATACCCTCTAAATTGGAAACCTTGCGGAAATTCAATTGACCTTCCATCAACGAACCCAAATCTTGCTTCGTTGTAAAGTTGTAGTATGGCAACTTTTCGAATACCGAGATCGGAGCTTCAACCATGGGACGATATACCAAAGATCCAATGTTCATCAAAGTACGCAGACTCTGCAAATTTTTTAATATCTCATATTGTTTTTTCCCTTTCTCTTTTAGATACCATTTGAAATGAAAACTTGCCATAAAACCCACATTTTTTTTTAATTTCTAGCCAATAATAATCTACTATGAGTTGTGTTTTGAAAATCTTTAAATCTTCCATGGCTCAGAAAGATAAATAAATTTCAATTCATGAAAAAAGAAAAACATAATGTTAAGAGTCATTCAATTATTTTTCTTTCAAAATCACAGCAAAATTTATTCATTGCTTAACACAAAAATAATTATTCGGAGCTTCTATTGTTGATGGTGTAAGAAATTTTGAAATGCTTCGGAATTAGGAATTTTAGTATTACAGGAAGCACATAGGCTCTGGGGTATATAGAAAATTATTTTCAACATTTAGATTACCCATAAATAGTAAAAACTCGAAGTTGGGTCGAATGTTATGAAGATAATCCAAAAAAAAACAGTGTACGCTCTCTACTACTCCATGAGCAGGTGGATTTTTATCGAATTGCTTTTTTCTCATACAAACGAGAGAGCAAGGGATAAATTGGAAAATTCAAGAGAACGTACCTCCTCGCTGTCCGCCAAATTTTCAAGACAAAAATCTTCCTTGACGAAGACGAGAAGTGGCTTGAGGGAACCGCCCACGAACTTCGTGACAATTTTCGCAAAATCTTCGTGCGAGGTTTTCTCGAAGGGATTCACGAGAATTTTGTTGGGAGTAGCAGGCGTATCACCGCCCCATATTAGAACAGGCACATCCGTACTAGCTTGAATCGTTGATATTTGAAAAAGAATAACGAGTCCGAGGACCCTCGTTAAAAGTAATCGCGAATTTTTCATTTTCCTTTTATTACGCGATGTTCGAAGCAATTTTTGGGTGTTTCACGAACAGTATCTGTGGGGCTGGATCGAGCAGAAGGCACTCACGCGCCTGTACTGTCATATGATGCGATCGCTCGACTCTAGCGCCACTGCGGACGTTTTTCGAATGACCAATCTCGAAGAATTCAATTCGAATAATTCTAAAATACGTTATAGTTTTTTTTTCTTTTTTGAAATTTAGATTCTGTATTATTATTAAAAGAAAAAAAATCTCTGTTTCTTCGAAGTAACAGATTTGACAAATCAAATTTTTTAAAAAGAAATTTGACTGTTTCAATACGCATATAAACAAAAGACATTTACTGAATTATCAAAAGAAAAACAGTTCCTCAACATTTTGACAAGTGGCAGGCAGCAGGCATTCCGACATCGTCCAAATTTTTCTCGCGTCTATTTCACATTCGGAGTTCTGAAAAAGCTCAAAATCTTTGACAGTGGACATCATTATATTTCGGTGATAAAATTTTATCGAAAATGGCTTATCCGGGACAATCGGCCGCGACGACTGAAACCGTGATGTACACGGTAATTAGGTTATCGAATAATTTTCAAGCTTAAAATTTTCAAAATATGTAATCTGTTTTGTTCTGAAAATTGAAAAGCAATTACAACCATGGAGCAGCATGGGTGCTTTGCCATGTATGGAACAAGTTTCGGGTTCTCCAGTGCCGGCGAAAGTCGGAGAATATTTCAGGACTCCGAGGCCACATCCATGGCGACCAACTTTGGGTTACGAAACCATACAAGTTCAGCCCCTGTAAATAAAATTTTTTCAATTATTTTTCGTAATCAAATGAATGTATTTCTTTTTTTTTTTCGAAACAGCGTTTCGGCATAATCCATTTTTTTATCTCCATTAAATCCAGACTATCGCAAACCATAACGAATCAACTTGCCGATCCCTGTTATACCCCGGAAGGAATGGCAACCGAACCTCTCAAATTTCCAAATCTCGTAACAGGATTCGAGAGAAATCCTGGACACGCAGCACGTGCTGCTCTCTATACGAGATTCACTCCATACGAGTGGTCCCAGAATCAAACACGTTTTTTTAACGAAGTTAATTCCAATGTTCGTTACGCCGACAAACTCCGACAAGATACAGTTCAATTCATGCGGTTCGTTGATTTAATTATTTGATAAAATCTTCAAATTAATACTAATTATAACGAAGCACGAAATATTTTGACTTGGTAAAACAAAAACAAAATCATTCTCGATTACTAGATTTTCTCATTCAATTTAGAAAACTTGAAATGCTCTATTTTTCATTTGAAATTACAAAAACAAATAGTGAATAAAAATAAATAAAATTTTGTAAAATGAGTAACAAAATTGAAATAATTGAAAATCTATTTTCACTCAAAGTTAAGTAAAATTGAACCATCGAATAATTGACACAGAATAGCGGATGAAACAATGAAAGATGGACAAGCTGAAACAGGTAGAAAGATCGGTGAACGAATAACTGACATCGAATTTTGGGAACGCGAGTTAGCTGCGGAATTGGAGCGTTTGATTTTGGAAAATAAAAAAATGCAGGATTGTCGGAGAGCTCTTCAGAGGGCAATAATGGATCTCGAAGCGCCTTTGCAAATAGCTCAGGAGTGTCTTTATCAACGAGAATTTAGAAAAGGTTTTGTATTCACAAAGTACAGATCAATAGCTTTTAACGTTTTTTGAACTCATTTTTTTTTTTTGATGTCAGGAGCTGAATTGGTGCATGACGAGACTGAACAATCATTGCTCAGGGAAGTCGAAACTATAAGAAGAGCTATAAAGAAATTGGAATTTTTCGTTGAGAAATGTGCCCAAATAGTAAGTTTTTCGATTATTACGTTTTTATACATCTTTACTCCATCAATTTTCTACGAATCTCAAACATTTTGTACTCGTTGAAAACTCAATATTATCTATTAAAATATTTCAGAGATTTTTTGATAATTGTTTATGATTTATTAAAATTCTAGTTTCGATAAACTTTGAAAAACCGAAAAATTATTCAGTTTTGCCAATTATATTATTCCAGCTGATTTCAATTTAGCTGTATCAACTAATTTGGCACTGATTAATTATTGTATAGTTGAGCGAAGGTCGAGCAGCTCAAAACGAATTAGAAACGGATGTAAGTAACAAAGAAATTGCGCATGGAATCGAGACCTTGAGCCACCAGTTGAACAATTTCAGTAAAGGATTAGAGTACTTCGGTGGCATTGAAAAATATGATCCTTGGTAAGAATAATAAATTTTTTAGCAATCCTCAATATTTAGATCTGTATCGAACGAAAGAGAAATCCTATTTTCAGTGTGACCGAGGCTGAAACGTGGACTCAAGCTTCCAACGACCTTATAGCCAAATCCCAAAAGATTCGACAACGCTCAGCGGATCTTCGAACTAACACCGAAACTGGTATAAACTCAGTTCCACAAGAAATTTGGGATGCTTGGACCAGAACGAATAATGCACTCGCCAGAAGAGCGGCAGAGCTGCTCGAAGCTAAGAGCAAACTTATAATGCATTTGCAAAAGGCAAGAACTCTTTTAAATTAATTTTTTTTAATTTTAATTTCCAACTAATATTTCAATATTGTAAGTAAACTTCATAATGCCCCTCCTCAATGGATTCCGTACAGATCAAATCAAATGATTGGATTTATAAAAATTTTTTAATTTTTCTTGAAATATTTATTTTTAACTATATTTTTATGAAATTTATCTTTGCTCCGAACAGGTACAGAAAGACATTTTCAGTGTCGAAAAAACAATGGAGTTAATAAGAAAATCGATAGGCGACAAAAGTTCAACACTGAAAGTCGCGCATACGAGACTCGAGGCCCGGACTCATCGTCCGCAAGCGGAATTGTGTAGAGATTACGCTCAAATAAGGTTTGAAAAAAATTGTTTGATAGACTCTCGAAAACGTGGACGAATTACACTTGTTTTTTTTTTTATCTAAAATTGTTAACGAATCAAGATTTCAAAATTTGGCAATTGGAAAAAACTCAGACTTCTTCTTCGAAATTTGACAATCAATGATTTTCAGTTATGATGATTCTGAAAACTGACATTGTACTATTCAAACACAATATTTACCGAAAAATAATGAGGCAATTTTATTTTTTACGTCAAAATTTTATACGATCAAAAAAAAAACAATAACAAACAAAAAGAGTTCAATAAGGTGACAATTTCGCAAAAAACTCCAAAGTATTTTAGAAAATCATCATTTTCGTGGAACGAAAAAAAAAAACATTCTGTTATTTGTCGAATGATCATTTTTTCATAAAAATTGTTAATAATTTATCATTGTGGGTGAATGTATCGCTTTGAAGAGGGCTGAATTTTTGCCGATTTATTGCGACCTATTTTTGCGTGACGGTAATTCGCTCTTAAAAGCAAACCACGCTACTTTTATGGTTCACAAATTTTTCATGCTGACGAAAAATATTGTGCAGGATGGTGAGCGAAGTGGACACGATAAAAGCGATAATCCACGAGCTGCATATGAAGCTTCAAGAGTGCGAAGCACAGCATCAACAATTGCTAAAAACTCGTAACAATCTTGAAACGGATCTTAAATCAAAAGTCGATGCTTTGTTCGTGGATCGCGAGAAATGTATGGGAATGAGACGAAGTTATCCCATAGCGGCGACGATAAAGTACTGATTCGATTTCTGAAAAGAGAGAAAAAAATGAGTAGCGATTTTAATGATGTTTTTTTAATCAACCTTTATTCTTATAATTCAAGTGTCATCAAAATTCATAACAAAAGTAATTTATCGCTATAAAATACATATTTTTGTGATATTAACGATGTCCCAGCCCGTGTAATACGCGGATAATCCTTTCTATTTTTCTTTTACTTTTTTTGTGTCAAACGACAAACGTCATCAAAGTCCTTGTGCAACGAGAGAGATAACGTTTTCACGAATTTCAAAAATTCTTATTGTCACTCACGAAATATAGGAATATCTCAATGCAATTCGACCATTTTGGAGATCAGATCTGATTACGCATTGTGCTCGCCTCCTTTTATTTTAACTGTACAAGCTTCGGTGAGCTAATCACAGACTTATAACCTTCGCGTGACTCAAACGACCGTTTTCTACTTTACCTTTTTTCTTTGATTGACTTCTTTTCTCACTCTCTTAGTCTTAGAAAAAATCTTGGATAATTCTATTTTGAGTTATATACAGGTTCCATGGTTGGTCAATAGAAAAAGAAATATTGATTTTTATCGTGATTTCCTTCAATCGACATTTCTGGTCCACTTGAAAGTCTCGATTGTTTCATAAATCTCGTTCGCTGCCCTGTCATTGTCATACTCGTCCTTAAGATAAACTATCTTAACGTTCTGTTCAGGATGACATTCAAGCACGTTCCACTTCTCGAAAAGTTTCAACGAATTTTTAATCGGATCCACGCACAAACTTTCACCTGTTCGAGCAAACAATGTTAAAATCAGATTCGAAATAATCCAGCTCATAGTATTGATAATAAAAAATTAAGATTATTTTTACGAACCATAACTGACGATTCCACGATCTAAGTTCGTTTTAATTTCGCTCAAAACTTCTTGGACTAAGTCTCGCTCGGATAACGAACGTCCGACAAGTTTTCGAAGCGTGAAGGCACTGAATGTGTACGTGTCGATCAAAGGCCTCAAAATAGTGTGAAGAAATTCCATGTGGTTCGAATGATGAGCGTCGAGGTTCAACTTGTACTGGATCATTCTCATTTTCTTTTCAACACGTCGCTCTTCGTCCGAACTATCGTCAAACGTTTGTGCGTATCTGCGGCTCCAAAGTTCTTCTTCCAAATATCCTTCCTGAAAAGAAAACAAAAATCATGATACTGTTTATGTTCAGAAATTCAGCGGACTAGTGCATAAAAATTTAACATTAATTCTTAACTTTCTGTTTATTTTAAAAAAATCGCGATTAATTTATTTTTGTTTCAGAAATAATTATTATTTGGAGATTGTTTGAATATCGATGCTGCCAGAAAAAAATCTGCATCTCGTTTCTCAAAAACTACTCTTTTTTTCTCGATACGTAAGGAAATTAATTTTTTTTTTAATTTTTATCAAGTTTGATGTCAGTCAGTCACATCAATAAAAAAAAGCTATTCAATATTCTTATTTTTTGAATCGTTAAGCTTTAACGAGTATGAATTTCACAAAAATGAATAAATTAAATCTCACCTCTTGAAGAGATATTATTCCAGTGCTAGTGAGATTTCTTATCGAATCGCATATTACGTATTTCAGATCTTGACAAGGTTTGCAAAAAATGAACTCGTATTTAAGGATATCGCATAGCTTTAACGATTTCTCAACCAGGACCGTTTGAAATACTGTTATGTCGTTTTCGGCGATTGCTCGTGGATCGTTTATTTGGGATTTTAAAGTTGCGTACAAGGCACTCACTGGAAAAGCAAAAAAAAATTCAAATTAAAAATAAGTTTAACTTAATAAATATAAAATCAAGAATAACTAAAAAAAAGCCCGAAAACCGTCATAAATGATTGAATAAGAGTGCAACGGGGCTTTTTTCAAAACTTGGTATCGAGCCGCTTCCGCGTCTCTTGATAAGTAATAAATAAAAAGGACAAATTATCATTTTAAAGTAATTTTAAAGCATTTCTCTTGTCAAAAATGTGTTGGATAAAATTCTTTGAAAATGTATTGATAAAAACGTTGTTCACGATGATTTGTTGATTACACAATTATATTTGATAAAAATTTAAGAATATTGCAAATTAAAGTTTGAAAAGTTCAAATAAATATCAATTTCGTTAAAGTTATTTCGGACGCAAAGGAATTTTCATAGTTCCAAATACCAAACATTTTCATCGATTACATTTCAATGTCGGATTCCTATTGGTATATTAATTGATTACTTTTTGGAGAAGATGAATAAATAAGAGATGAAACAAACCTATGATACTGTCCATGACATAATGAAGCATCATCGTATTACTGTAATACGCAAGTTCGATAACATTAGGAAGAATTGCAACGGGTCGAATCATCAAAACGCTTTGAGTTTTTGGTGTTTGATCATCGACAGTTTCCGTGATTTCTTGTCTCTGTTGTTTGACCAAACCGGGACCCAAAATATCGAGCTGAAAAATATCATAATCGGTCAATACGTCCTAATCACTCTTACCATCGCGATCATTTCTTTCCTCGAACGAATTTATTTACCGCATGATTGATAATATCGATGCTCTCCCCGCAATAGGCAATATCTTTGTTCGCGGTCTCCAACTCTTGTCGCAATGACTCGAAAGCTTCGATGAGTTTGTCCAAAGTACACCCGTCTCGGAATTTGTTCAGCAACAAGAAGGCCACGACATTGGTAGACATGATTGGTGTTGATTTCGAGCAGTCTAATCGAAACAAGGTTCATAGATCGTGATCGGAATTCAGATATCACGATTTAATCTCGAATTCATTTTAATTACTCGTCGAGCGAATGCAAGTTACTTTTTTCTTTTTATATATATTAAAAATGAAACGAAGAAGCGATTTAATCTGAATTTTTTCAATTACCTTTCGATAAATATACGAGCAATTTTATCAGTTCTTTTTTTTTTTTACATAAAAATAATCAAAGATACGATTTAATCTTGAATTTTCTTTACTCATCTGTCGATCAAATTCCAGCTAATTTCTTTATCTTTATCGTACACAACCGATCGAAAAATCGATGTCATTCCAAATTCATTTGTTACGTGTAATTAAAATCCCGAAAAATTCGTTTACAACAATAAACAGAGAAAAAGTTTTTTTTTTTTTTTTTTTTTTTACCGTAAACGATGTGTCTGGCGATACCATCCACTAATTGTCGGTGTTCCTCGTCCACAAAATCTGTGCCGTACAAAGATGAACTTGACATCGTGTATTTGAGGGATTTTTCTGGCGTGGCTGATGGCACGGTGATTTTGTTTTGTTGGGTTTGAATGGATTTCAACATTTCCTGAAAAAATGTTCAATTCGAAGGTGAAATTTTTTTGCAACAACCAGATAGTTATTAATTTTTAGAATAGTTTTCCATTTTGAACTTACTCTCAGCGAAAAAGGTTGACAAATATCGACTTTTACTATTCCATAACTTCCCATTATCGTCGACCAAATGGCGCTTATCGTCGAGCGGAAAGTTTCCATTTTTTTGGGTTGTCCGAGCTGTTCCCTGACGAAATTGCCATCAACGAGCCGCTCGTAATTCATTGCTATTGGCACTAAAAGAGCATCTTCAATCGTTCCATCGAGGTAAGCGTCAACCACAACACTCAGAATTCCCCCTTTTGGCATACAAGGTTTACCCGTTCTCGTTCGACCACCCTCAACGAAAAACTCAATATTGTGACCGGCTCTCAAACTCTCCATTAGATAAGTGTGCAATGTTGCACGATAAAGAATATCTTTGCGACCCAGAGCAGGGTCCATTCGACGTTTTATGAAAAATGCCCCGAGACTACGCAGCAGCCAACTAAAAAAAAAGAAATAAAAATAAATCCTTTTTCTCGTCACATCATTTTGTCAAACATTTAATTCAGTTTTGTCGATTTTTATTTAAGGTGAACTTGAAAATAGTTACACTTTTTTCTTTATTTTCTAGAGATATCAAGCATGTTTGAGAACCCCGTTTCTGCTCTTTATCTCTCGCCCATTCACGCAACTGATAGAGCGTCTCAAGATTTTGCATCGTTTTATTTCACAGATTTTGAGCTGTGATTAGTCAGGTTTTTAAAACTTATTAAATTTTGACTAATAAACCCAATTTACTGAATGAATGAGCGAAAAGAAAATTGATTTGTGAAATAAACTAATAGATGGAAAAAAGCATACCCGAACAATGGAATTTTGAGATTGTCACCAGCAGCTATAAGAGGATGTCTGACATCGTTGCTGAGCTGAACAAAGCTGATCATAATATAATCTAAATGGCTTCTGTGGAGAGGCAAAAAAACAAGAGGTAAACCACTGTCGTTTGCTTTTTTCAGCATTTCAATTTGCGTGGGTTGGACAATTGCTGATTTGATGAAACGTGGCAATAGTTTGTAGAGTAGCCATGCCGTAATTCTTAGCAAGGTGTCGCTTATCGTACTTTGCATGTGTAGCAATATCGTTTTCGCACGTGCTTCGGTTTGGGCGATAGCTTTTTCTTCTGTGATACCATCTTTTTCAACACTCTCCAGAGCTGTTGATCTGATAGCATCTCGTAATCTTTCATCGTTCAGTACCTGTCCAATATCAGTTCAAATAATCGTTAACGAACATACGAAAAAGAAAAAAAAAACTGGAAAAAAATTGTTCTGTTGAAGCGAAGTTAATCACTAACTCTTGATGGAGCGTATAATTTTTTATCATCGAGTTTTAAGAACCAATTTATCGTTACAAGTCTTTCTAATGTAGATTGAAAATATTTTCATGAGCTATTTAAATTTTTTTCTGAATTCATGCAAACATTTTTACGAGTGAAGAAAAAAAATTGAATACTCACAGTCTGTGTGACTCGGGGATAGTCAAATTTTCTAAAACTGCAAACGTGTGAAACGTGATAAAAAATTTTGGATAAAAGACTCGGTCCGGGTTGTACGAGAAGTATGTTTTTGCCATAAGCCTGATGTTGTTTTGCTGCAGTATCGACGAACGATCCCTAAATAGAGATGAAAATATAATTTAATTAAATCTTCCTCGATAATCTATGCTACAGATGATGATTTTATTTCTTTATTTTAAAGGGTTGAAGGTTCATTTCGAAAGATTGAACAGCTCGATTAGGAAGTTATCAAAATCGCTACATTCCGCTGATAAAAAAAAGGAAAAAAAAAAAGACAATGAATCGAGACGTTCGGAGCGAAGCTCACTTACATTCTCGGGGTATCCTTGCACCACGACGATTCTCAACCATCGCGTGAAGAATCCTCGTCTCTCTTCGTCATGCATGTTTCACACGGACACAAAAACGTTTTCGGCAATTTTTCAGTTTAATTAAATGAATTCTTCATTTAATTTTTTTCAATTTTTTTTTTAATTGCCGAAGAAAAGTAAAAATGGGGTGTATCGTTTATCCGTTGGTACAAATAAAATTCGTGCGTTTCGCGTGTATCGCGCACGTTTTTCAGTCTGTCCTATATGTTTCATTATTTCAATATTGTTTTCACTAAAGTCACGCTCTCAAGTGACAAAGAATAAGAACGATTACGAGCGATTCCAAATCGTTTTCAATGTTCGAAGAAAAATTTGCCTCACTCGCTCGTCCCATCTCTTAAATTTCTCTTATCTATTTATACGATCAACTTAACAACATGTATCGAAACACACGTGTAAACACCAACGTTCAAAAGTTTCGAAGCAGTTTAAACATTAGTTATTAATAACGAAAAAAAAAAAATTCGTTCACCTGAACAAACAAAGCTGCTATGTTATATGACGAATTCTTCAGAAATCTAAAAGCTCCATAATCAAATTGGATCTAGAAGTTAAAATTAACCAGAAGCATCTCAACATAATTGACTTTTTTTTATTATTATTTTAGTTATCTAATTGACACGAATAGATTACATTTCTTGGTTATCGAGCACAACGTTCTTTTTACCCAATTTTTAATTCACGCAATCTGCATGTTTTTTTTTTTTTTTTTTTTTGTAAAGGACGTCAATGCGAAGCTCCATGAATAACGAACGTGCTATTAAGCATAATAAAGGCCTTTGGCCCCGTTGTGAAAGTAACGAATAACATTTTTTTTTGTCATCCAACAAAGATGCTTTGAAACTTTTGTGCGATAGTGTGTGTATTTAATGTGTATACGCGTGAAAAAAAAATATGAGTTATGTAATCGGATTCGCGAGGCGTTACCTAGCAATTGTCGAGTTCGATTAATTCTCCCGGAGATGAACTACAAAGCTCTTATCATGGCTCCAGCCGAACATATTGAGCTTCAAAACAAGGTTCATACGCGGTTAAACGAAAGATTATAAAAGAACTTTTTTAATACCGATTTTCTCGAGATCGTGCATGGAAAAGCAGATGAGAAATGCTCGCGATTTTCTCAATTCGTCGGTACGTTCGAACCCGAGTTTTTAGTTACGTAAGGACGGAACGAGCTGAGACTTGACGTCGTCACTACCTCGGAGTCTCGAGAATGCACTCGACAAGAATGTTTCTGTCAGAAAGAGAGAGAGAAAGAGCAAGAGAACGAGAGAGCGAGAAAAGCCACAACATCCCAGAGATAGAAACGTGGTTCGCGACAAGATCGTGTATTATTAGATCTATTTCGGTATTTGGGCGTTCGGTTTAGAGCTTTGACTGAAGCACCACGAGGGCTTTAATTTCGCGAATTTTAAATGCCGAATCGTGCATCAGGAGCGAAATAAATAATTAATCCAGTTAACAGGAACGATAAAAAAGGAGTGAAAAGAAATATTTGAAAACGAATGTGATGAAAAAAAAATTAAAAAAATAAGAAAACTATATGAAACTATTTGAAGAGTCACCAATTTGAAAATAATCTTGAAAAATACGTTAGAAAAACGAAAAAGAGCTGGAAATGATTGAAATCAAATCCAGCAACTTACTCTGGACGTGGGTGTACAGGTGTTGCAGCAGTGATATAAAAATGGCGTAGTTTCGGTGTAAGAAGGTGCCATCAGTTCCGATTCTTTGATTTTGTACAACGAACTTTCCCGACTTTTTCTCGCTTGTTCACGATTCTGAATTCGTTTACGCTGAACCTGTTGACCAGCTCGACGAAGCCCTGCATCGAATAAACGTATGAATAGAAAAGCAACAATGAGTCACAAGGAAAAAGGCAATTTGTATTTAATGCGAGAAACTGTCGCAGCTTTTACATCGGATAATTGTAGCTATAGTGGTATGATTTTTTTTTTTTTCTTCTTTTTTTTTACCATCGAGAGAAAGTCTGGGCGTGCTTGACTCTGCTGTACGAATTACGTCCGTCCGGGACTCCCATTTCGCGTAAACCTCCTGCAGGCGTGTCGACAGAAGATCCACCATATTATTTCCCCTGAAACAAATTCGTACATTTTATTTTTTCATTCTCAACGTATCAATAATAATAATAATATTTTATTATTATTCATACATTCAATGTTCTCTAAAGAATCCCATTTTTACGAGTTGGGATTTCTATAAAAGCAAATCGTGAGCCTGATAATAAATTTTTCAATTTTTTTTTTTTACAGCCTGTTCGGGAAGTCAATGAACCTTAAAAGTTGCACTCAACGATTGAAGGTTTACAGTTTTGGTAGTTACTCAACGACTGTATTTTTATAATATATATATTTTTTTATATGGAAGAAACACGAATGCCATTTTTTTCTAATCGTTGCAAAATGATTTGATGGAAAAACCTAAAATCAGTAATTTCCTGGTAATTGTAGTGAGATAAAAAAAAAATTAATTTCGTGTTCGATCTTTGAATGGGTTTTCGACTAATTAAAAAAAAAAAGAAGTAATAAAAAGTGCAAAATATACTGCATTTCAATAACTCTGCAGTACGAGAGTTTAAAAAAAAAAAAAAAACAAATTCTATAATAAATCTCACAGGCATTGGGTCGTAAAATAATTCATTGTAAAATTTGCATTCAATACATCGAATTTACATTTCCAATTGAATGAGCTTTGTAAATTGTCGGTGGTCGAGATTTTGCAACATTTTGTTCTTTGAACTTTAAAGATCATAGTGCATAGAGCATCTTCGATCGCGTATAATGAAAAACAAGAAATTGACAATGTTCTATACAATCTCTTATAACTCAACAGTAAACGAGAAAAGTTCGATAAAATGAATCAAAAGAAAATCTGGATCTTGTACTTTGCTACCATTAATCCACTCGGTGACGATACGACGATTATTATTTAAATAGCTCGATCGTACGAGCACTTTGTTAAATTATTATAATCATTCGAATGATTATCGTCGGTAACTTTCCCCCGGTAAGAAAGAAAGCTCGATCGTACAGAACAATGGGAGAACGCTGCACGTTCAATTGTATTTTAAAAATAAGAAATTAATTTCATTGAAAAATACGACGAAAAACCATTTTTTTTTTTTTTTTCAAGTTTCTTCAAAAATTTTATCACAGAAAAACGAAGAAAACTTCTTTTGTTTTTTCTCCAAATAAACCAACATTCTAGTTGATAATTTCCAATTACTATTATTATTATTTGAAAAGTGATTTTTTGAGTTTCGTTCTCGATTCAGAGCCCGCATCAATGCGAGCTCGCTGATGTGTCGTTCTTGAGGAGGGTCATGCACAAACGTTTTCAAGCCTCTCTTCTCCAACCGAATGAGAAAGAGCACAATTTCATATATATAGATTCGCTCTCCCGTACAATATTTAAAGCATGTGGGCATCTGTGCCGAACTCGCGAAGGGGCAAAGGGAGAAAACGTCGCGAGAGTTACCGTTCGTTAGACCTCGCGTGATTCTACCAATGGCGTCGAGTCGTCTCGGTATTATACACGAATTAAACGACTTTATTAGGGCTAATCGTCCTCGGCGAGTGCACGTACAAAGACTCCATTATCCCTATCGTCTTTTATCGACCGCTTAACTTTATCGATCGATTTATATTTTCTCTAATTCGTTTAGAAGCTTCGATTGAAAAAAAAAAAGAAAAAAAAAAAAAAAAACTGTTTTCGTTAGATCGTCTCGACACTAGTCTCCTCAAACTTGACACTTGATACGCGTGTATTCATTTCGGTTCGATATATGTATCATTGGCACAGTTATCGAGTATCATCATTCTCTAGATTTATATTATGCATAAGAGTATTTAAGCGTCGATGTATATATATTTATTATACATAAAACCGGTATTTCTTGAACGAAGTGAAACAAAAGTTGAGATCATTATAGAAACACGGTGTCCTGAAATCGACTCGGGGATATGGACGAGTAGCGTGGAAAATATCGAAAGTAAAATCCTCGAAGGCTTTTCTCCCCGACGAAACACGAATATGACATATTTTATTGACGAAAATTGATCCAACGTGCGAGAACGAACTTTGCACCGATCTTACCGGCGTTTTAAATTGACTGATCAATTAATAACTCATCAAGGAAACATCAGGCGAAGCGCGATGGGCAAATAAAAAATAAAGATTTTCCTCGGTCTTCGTTAGTCTTTGATACAACTTTTCGTACACACTGTAGTCAGACGTTTGTCAATCCGTTCGGGTAACGAGGGCCGTACTGATGGATTTCTTTTATTTACGTGGGATCGAGGCCGATGTGCGGTGATATTGCGTTTAAATTCAGGCTGCGATGGATGCTTATGGTTTATCGACCAGATGAAGGATATAAATTACAAGGAAATATCGGATTACTGGCGCGAGCATGGACACAAAACTTTTATATTCGCGCGCGCGCGCGTGCACAAATCTCAAAATATTTTCACGTGTTAAACGAAAATTTATAAATGATAGTTACATGTAAGGATTATCGTTATTTTTATCCTTATACGAATGAATTTTGTATTGATATTCATTCGCTGTTCTATGAAGAAATCATCGCAGCCTTCGTTTTCAAGACTTCGCGATACACGAACGACGCACACCTCTTTGTTCCAATGACATAATTAGATCGAATTAACATTCATCACAAACTATCGGAATATATTGACAAGGACGATTGCTCGTAATCGGCTCGGTAAAAGAAAAAAAGAGAAAATTAGCCGAATTAGCTTTCAGTCGAAATGACAATCAATATTCGTAATTAACCGTATTAGGTTTGCAAAACTGAATATACAAATAACGTGATAAAATTCTACAATAATGTACGAGCCAATGAAAGCCGTATAAGTCGATGAGAAAAATTGCTTTATAATTTCATCGGTGTGTTACCTGAGATTGCAGAAATAATATAGAACTCCGCAGAAGAGAAATATTTCGACAAGTCCATCCATGATTTCGATGTTTCGTTCTCGAGCTTTGTTAAAAAATTAAAATTAAAATTAAAACTATGTACTTAAAAGTATATTCGCGTAACTGAGCTCGCGGTATTCGCGCCCGTAACGTTTCTCAAATGAAATTCGATCTTTTGAGCCTTATATTTATTGATTGGATTGAGTTCGAAGTGGCTAATTTCAATATTTATTAAACACGGCACTTAAAGTCTCACACTGCATCGAAAAAAATTAAATTTTTTCTCGCATTAGTGTAAAAAATGCAAAAAAAGTTCATCGGGAACACGATTTTCACATCACTGTCGCTTGAGGTCCGGTACCGCGAAGGGCGAACGAATAAATGATCCAGGCATTGATCGCGAGAAAACAAATGCCGTTGATCAAAACTCGGGCATCCATATCTCCCTCTCGTCCTCTCGCTCTCTCTCTCTCTTCCTCGCTGCCTATCTTTGAATTTCTTTCTACGTTGCTCGATTCAACAGCGACGAATGGAAAATTGTTGATTGAAGGATGAGCTCGAACTTGGTTGCACAAAGAGACAGTTTCATTCCCTGATTCGTCACGTACACGACAACGAAGAAGAACGATGAAAAATATTCGTTTGTTTTCCACTGTGTGTCGATTCGCGTTTTTTGTTTTATCTTTTCTTCTCTCTCTCTCTCTCTCTCCCTCTTTCTCTCTGGTTATCGAGGACTTTTTACTCGATGTTTATCCACACTTGTTATTACCGCGACCAATAACATTGCATTACAAGTATAACATTTTTATTGTTTTACATATACGTGTATACATGCGCGCGACACGATTCGTTCTCGACAAGATTCACCAGAAGCGCATACTTCATCGTTGTTTCTCGAATCATTTAGAATTATTGTGTCGTTTTCGTGCACGAATATTATTACATTTTCTCGCAAATAAAAACGATAAAATTGCGAAAAATCACGTTCGACACGGGAGAAAACAGAGTGCGTCTTTGTCGTCCGGAACAAAGATCGATTCTGAATCACGATTAACTTCAACTTCACTTCCGACAACCGTTCCGACCGGCTTCACTTCCTCAGTGGCTTGTAATCGCGAGGTCGTTCACCGCGATGTTAATTATTCTTTTGCACTAGATTCAAAGTTCATTCTCATGGAATATTACCACTGTTGCAAGACTGCGAAATTCAAGATCTTTTATTTGGAACGCAAAAGCACTAGGATTCTTCTTTGTCGTTCGAAAAGTCTGTTTTTTATTTTTTATTTTTTGTTCCTACTTCGAGCGCTCTCGCACACTGCCGAGCGTGCGTCCCGCGCAAGAGTGAACGGATCACGGATCTCACGGCGAAAGTGATGCCGTGACCCTCGTCGTGAGGCTCTCTTCGTCCTAACTAACTATGCACAACTTTCGTGCACAGTATACAGATATATTAAAGCTTTTATTACTACTGATGTACGCGATCGGAAAATTTTATAGTGTTTATGCGAAATTGAAGTGTTCCGTGAGTTTTTGGATCGTAAAAAAAAATGTGTATAAAAATGAACTTTTCTGAGATAACGAAAAATTCATTATTTAGAAACGAATATTTTTTTCTCAAACGAATTTTGTGATTCGAATGGAAACAATAAATTCTGAGTCGAAATTTTTATCGATTTGATTTTGCAGCTATTCGACAATAGCATCGGAGACATATTTATTCGGTTGAACATATTATTGCGTCAGATTCAAGTCGATTTCATCGAGTTTCGACTCCGACAGAAATCTCAGAATGTTTAACCGTAAAATTTTCAATCATCGAGTTCAAAAATACTAACACACTGAATTATTACATGAAACGTTGGAATCAAATTTATTTTCAAATTTGAGATTGTGATTCGTTACCCAAATGTTGATGTATGTATGTCGAGCTCGTTACGCGGTTGCATATCCTGAAAATGTCCGACCGGCGAATAAAATGGCTTGCACGCGCGTACGAAATATAATTAGAATCACAAAATCGGATGACCCACAAAATTTATACAAAAATTGTGATGAGAACATTTGGAAATCAACAGTATGCACGAAAAAAAAAAAAAAAAACAATAAGTTCAGTGTTTTTTTTGTATATTTTTTATTTATTAATACGTATTTGGCGTATGAGTTTCAAATACTTTCGCAACAGATGGAAGATCAAGGTCGAAAGTGTAGTGGTGGCCGGAGTCGTTCGAGATAGCACATATAGTTCACGTGTAGTTCAATCACGAGCTTTTTACATAAAAAAAAAAAAAAAAAACAAGATTTGAGAGAAAATTTATTTAAACGGGTAAGCGGACTTCGTTCGCGTGTGTCCTCGTTAGAGAAATCGATATTTTAACAGTCGATTATCGTGTGACACGGTAATGGGCGTGATCTCAAAAAAGTGTGAAGAGATGTGAAGATTCTTTTGTTGACGTCTCCCCCTTCTCGCCTCACCGACGATAAAATTAAGCAATGTTTAACCACGGTGACCGAGCCGCCATGAGTACGAAAATGACAGTTACCAAATTTCGAAATTGTATTAAGTCTGATGCAACGAAAATGACCGAAATAAAAAATGGTCCCGAGGGTTTTTGCAACTTTTCAGCGTATCTCTAACATTTTTCCAATTCGATCGAATACACCAGCTTGGAAGAAATTCCATTTTGCAATTTCGAAGTGGTTTGACTTTCCTTATGAATCTATAAGTACTTATAAAAAACAATGAGGACAGTTTTTTTTTTTTGCTTAAAGAACTTAAGCTGCAATTAGATGAGCGAAGGTCCTACGCTGTTGGAAAATCCAAGGAACGATTACGAATGCCCTTGCCAAAGGAGAAACTCTGTGCTGCGGCAGCGCCGCGAGTATATGGGGGAACAACTAACTCGAAGTTCAACCGAGTGCAGCAGCGTCGAGAAGAAGAGAACAAAAGCTTTTGGTCATCCCGAATCACGTGTTTCGCGAGGCGAAAGCGACGGTCCGTTATGTTCTTTCGATCTACTTTTTTTTTTTTGTATCTACGTATGTACAAGATGGTCGTTTATGTCTCTTCGTCAAGCGACCGTCGTTTATGACTTGAAAAACTGATTACGTGTATTATTCTCGGCGTTCCCGTCGATATAGTGTGAATTTATTTTTCGAACGTTGACCATTGCGATTGAGATACCAAGTCAAATTAAAAGTTGATAATAATATTTCAACAATTAGGTCGCATGCAAATCTTTCGTAAATAATTTCAATATGCGCTCATCGAAAATACTAACTTTTTTGTAAATTCGGTAATAAATAGCTTCACTGAAGAAGCTTGAATATGCTTAATAACTCTTGAAGTTAAAAAATAATTTTGTACAACTGATAAGTGTATTTTTATTTATTTTTGTTCATGCCATATTGTTTCAATAAATGCATGGCATTTCGTCGAACCTTTTGTGTTCGCCTTTGCAAGATGCAAATTGTTAGAGTGGAAAGTGCGAAACTCCATACTCCTCAAGTTTCTGTCTCTCAGCAAAATGAAATTCAACCCGCATACTATTGAGACCGACAAAAATCACGCGGAGGAAGAAATTGAATAATAATTTGGCACCTGTAGAGTTGCCCAGTCTAAACGAATTACCTCGACTGTGCACGATTAATCAATGATAAAAGTATATGTCCACAGAGTCATTCATAATTTGATGGTTTCTGAACTGCCGTACATAGATATCAATCGTTTACACATTGATCTTGTGATAAGAGATTGCTCCGTATGGCATTCGTTGATTCAGTACACAATTATAGTTTACAAACATTGTAACAGGTTGTAATTCATAATTATAAAGAATTCCATGGAGAATTCTTTGAAAAGGGTTAGTAGAAAGACCAAATTTCCTATTGGATCTACCTGATGAAATTTTACTCGCTCAATTTTTCTTTCTATTTCATCAGAATATTGCAATTATAGAACGCGCATCGCGAATATGTCTGACAACGTGACATAACCTCATGGCACTTGTTGATGAAAGTGAACATAACATAGGCTTACCTTAAAATCAACGATCTCTCCACAAATCTCCGATCTCTTTTCCACTCGAATCCTTGTAAGCCGATGATTCATGAATTGTCAACACTAATTACACGGTAATTGACCACTAATTAAACGACTATTTTGGAAAACCACGTTTATTTGTTTTGTTTGCACAAACTAAATATCGGAAACATGGAAGTTTGGTTGATTGACATCTGGAGATGAAATCCGGAAATATTACAACAAACGCTTGACACAAGCGCCTCTATCAGCCTTCGTACGAAATAGAATTATGTGTCAACCACGGTCGTACATACAGGTCTGGAAACGACGGTGGTGGGGGATGGGTCGCTTAACGTCCAGTGTTTGTAGCTTCCATGTTTGGCCGCATGGTGCGCATTGGAAAAGGGATGTTGTGTGCGAAAGAGACAGCCATATGTCTCTTGGGCACAGTACATGCACTCTCCATTATAATTTAATATAATATAAATATAAACGTTGTTGAATTGTTATAAAATATTACTGAACGAATATTCATACGATGCACGAAAATGTGATCGTTAAATATTGGCGAATGAATGTCCCTAGCTTGTTAGGTTTGTTTACATTCGTGGAGACTCGACTCTGTGTTTACGTTTACGCGCTCTCGCGCTTGGCCTGCTAAGCCGTTCCGTAGCGGGGATGGTGGGGAGTGCTCACGCCGGGGCGACTGGAAGGGGCAGGCGCGAGCGAGAACTGGATCATGCGCGGGGCAACGAGGGAGCGAGCGAGGGACTCGCGTCTCGCGTTCATTCAGTCGCCCGCGGGACGCGGGGCGGGGCGGCAAGTAGCGCGCGCGGAGAGAGTTGCATTAGCATCGGTCGGCTAGTGCAATACCGCGCATTATCGTTCGTTGATTGCAACGAAATTGATAAAACAGAGTGCGGAATAAATGACGAAAATCTTAATATAAAATACTTTAAACGGTCTGAATTGTCGTTAAACCAAATAAAAATACAACGATGGATAATAAAAAAACGGAAAATCGTGATAAATTTTTTTATTATTAAAACCATTCAAATCTATCATTTTTACATAATTTTTTATCGCAATTTCCGTTAATTAGAGCTTGAAAATGTGCGCGATTTTTTTTAAATAAAAAATGCCCGAAAATAAGAGGTTAAAAATATGCGCGATTTCTCGAAAACGAACCATGCACGAAAACGCTATGAAAAGAATATTAGGGTCGTAAAACACAATTCGCTCGTTTGTCAATCGTAATGAATTTTCAATTATTTCTCTTTTGTCAATGAGTTTTCTTCTCGCAAGCGATATTCGACAAGTCGATAGGAAAGCCTCTTGCCCACGATATTATTTTTCGTGCTAAATTATAGGATGAATTATTTTGAATATTTGAGCGAATCACGATTAATGACATCGTGAGTAAGGGCTTTGAGTGACAGACAGTCTAGTGACGGCTGTGTTACAGTTTCGGAAATCGTGTGTATGCTCGCACGCACGCGTGTTCGCAAGCGGAGCTAAGATGCAACCATACATGCGAGTCGCGCAACGCAACGCAAAGCACCAAACGCACGCAAGCCGTAAAGCCATGGGATTGTCGGCAAGAATGACGGAACGAAAGCTATAAATCTACTCTGTAGTTTGCTGTTTCCGAACGCGATACAGTTTCTGTATCGCATATCGAAGTCGCGCAGGCAAGGTCCATGCATATAACCCGGATGCTGCAAACGGTGCAACGCAACGCAATGCACGCAAGGCTTGTATAACCGCAGCTATTGTACAGCATTGCGAATAGTTTTTACTATCACAATTGCTATAGTACAATAGAACGCAAGCGCCCGTGCACGCGTGCACCCACGTGAGCACGCACGATTTTCCACGAAACTATGGCACAAGTTGCCATTACACTTTCTATCACTCGTCGTCAACCTTATTCTGTTGCTAAAAGACAATTTATTGACCCAAGAGAAAAACATTTTTTGAGTTAGCGGGACAAAGAAACATTGAATGAATATTTTTATTTCGTGCATGAGTTTGTTGACGTGGAAATTAAAAAAAAATTTGACGTCTTAATCACGCGTTTACTATCTCGGAAGTGTAAAAAGTTAATATTGGTGTTGTGTGAATTAGTGCATTTGAATTTTGAACTATGATGAACTATCGTTTTCAACGTTGGAAAAACGACGCTGCTGCTGCTCGTCTGAATTCAGAATCATGCAGGATTTGGGAAAAATCGAGTGAAAATTAATCAACTGCAATGAGTGTCCTGCAACGGAAGTGGATATTAACTGTGCGGACTATTTCGGAATAGCGGACTTTTCGGTTTTGCCAAAGGTAGGTTCGTTATTGAGGAGGGGAACAAGACATCGACGAGTGAGTACATAATTCCATCATTTTTATTGCTTTCATTTCTGTGCATAGCAATTTTCAGTATCAAACTGTTGGGCTTTCTTTGATTTTAACTATTATTTTTGAAAGAATTCGATTTCCATTTCAATCGTTAATCTTTAAAGGATAAAATGTTTTTTCTCTTACTGACCGTGGATTGATTGATGAAATGAGGAATGAATACTGTATTTTTTTTGGTCTGTAGAATTTTTCCATTTTAACATTCCAAAATATTCTTATATAATCCCTCATAAAATAAAATTTAGGAATAGACCAGCAGGGGTAACATCTGAATCAGTTCAACAGACCATCCATATACTTTCGTATTTATGAATCAGTTTTATCGTTTTTAGCATTTCAAAAATCAGTTGCGACCCGTATGGTACACACCAGTTTCCTTGACTGGTTCGGAAAAACTTGTGCAAATTTTGTTTTTTCTTTTTCATAAAAATATGCGTCTTACAAACATTTTTATTGTAATATTCATGTTCTACAAACGATTTCGCATTGATTTACGTACAATTAGACTCATTTAAAAGTAGAATGGGCGGGCTAACTTCACGCTACTTTTTATTTTTGATTTTTTCGCGATAAACTCATCTCACAAGCGTTTATTTTGTTCTCACAATACTCTACAAACGATTGAAATCAGAAAACTTTTGAAAAGTTCATGTCGGACGGCCAAGTTCACGTCCATATAATTTTTGACGAAATAAATATCGAGAACACGTGAAGAGAGAACATTACGGTTTAAATTAGGCCTGTATATAGCTTGTAACATCCCCCTATCACAGCGCCATGCCGTGGCAGCGGTGAGAAAAAAAAGCTTGGACATTAAGAGGCCCACATGCTGCCTATGCAATGCTACTGTCGTTTCCAGACCTGTATGTACAACCGTGGTGTCAACCTTTCAAAATTCTTCAAGCACAAATAAACAGAGCACAACATGAGCACGTGTTTTATATCTGGCCGCGTAAATTGTTCTTGAATTTGTGACTGTAATATTTAATTATTTATTTATTTCAGTTTAAATACTTTTTGTAGGTTTTTTTAGTGAAAATAAAATGGAGAAAGATAAAGAATCCATTATCTGTGTTCCCGGTGCGTTTTATTCTTTGTTTATTATTTACTCCAATTTCAATTACGGATTGATGTTAATGTTTAAATGATTCGACAGGACAACGATTATGCGTGTCAGACAAAGTGAATTTACCGGGACCAGGAACATACGAACAGCAAGGTTATATTTAT
Organism: Campoplex capitator; assembly: GCA_037576405.1. Taxonomy (NCBI): domain Eukaryota; kingdom Metazoa; phylum Arthropoda; class Insecta; order Hymenoptera; family Ichneumonidae; genus Campoplex; species Campoplex capitator. Next base: position 8,097,030 of record JARBWI010000003.1, read on the forward strand.
TCCAAACTCGCCGGCACGATAGAATTGATCAAGGACGAAAATGTACGAGAACGATTTTAGAGGTTAAGTTTCTCCCTTTTTGGTTATTCATATTTCTAATAATTAAATTTCCCATAAATTTAGACAACGACGGTTGTTGTACATGGAATGACGGAACAAACTATTGTACCTGCACCCGGTGACATCGTTACAGCTATGGTTACTCTTGTTAATCAAAGGTTTTGCAAATGTATCATGAAATGCATCGGTGACGTCGTTTTAACTAGACCCTACAGAGGCATTTTGAGGAAAGAAGACGTTCGAGCAACGGAAAAAGACAGAGTCGAATTGTACAAGTCTTTCAGACCTGGTGACATTATTCTCGCCAGAGTTGTATCCTTTATATTTCTTTTTACTATCGATAGATTTTTCAGATTCATTAATTTTTCCATTCTCAATTAATATCCTTCAAATTTCTCACTGTTTTTCATCGTTGCAATTAATTACTTAACTAACTAATGCAGCATTGCATTAGTTAACGCAGAATTAAGCTTAGTTTCATCAGGCTTTTAAAATTTGTGTAGGTCGCAGGAAAATTCATTTGATCCCAAAATTATTGATCGAATCGATCAATAAAGATTTGAATTGAAATATATTTTTCTGTATAAAATTCCTATGCGTGTATCAGATGCCATTGACAGAAGCTCATACTTACCAGCTCAGTACAGCTGAGAACGAATTGGGAGTAGTAGTGGCTCACAGCGAAGGTGGTAAGTCGAGAGATGGAATTGAGTCGCCGGACATAATGAGCCGATTAAAATTTCCTGAGAATTTTTATTTGTCGTTGCAGGAATTTCTATGGTACCAATCAGTTGGACAGAGATGCAATGTCCAAAGACGTTGGTGAAGGAATTTCGAAAGGTTGCAAAGGTTGTACCGGAACAAATGATCACGGAACAATGAAGCATAATTTTTTTTGTTTTTTCCATAAAAGACACAAAAAATCAAAATTTTGGTTTTTTTCTTCGAAAAACTTTTCAAGGAACGGATGGAAGTCGGACTAAGTGTTGTTTTTTTTTTTCTTTATCTGGAGGGTTCATTAATTACAATAGAAGTGACAAAAGTTTGTTTTCTATGAAAATTCTATTTGCAGAATATTAAAATTCGCACTGTACAATTATTACCACACGCCTCATCCACTTTAACCGTTATTTTAATCGAGTATAAAAGAACATTGAAATAAATACGCTACGGTGCATTGAGCAACAAATATAGTACACTTTGCATGTACCCACGAGACGAATAACCAAGTAGCGACTATAAAAACAACGAAATTGAACAAACAAAAACGCAAATATGTCTCTCATGATACGCAGAATATTTTTCAAAGCTCGATCATCATTAATTTATCAAAATCCGTCTCCGTTTACTTTTTGTAAGCTCTCCACACAGTCAAAGTCTGTTCGACCAGTCAAGGTCGTTCACCGAGACTACTTTTTCTTTAACTTTTTGAGGTACTTTACGTTTAATTACCCTCGAAATCCCGCAAACTCGACATATTTCGAAAACGCCTCAATAGATTTGCTTTTATTTGCTATTTTTTTTTTCTATACCGGAGATCCTACGCTTTGGAAGTCCAACGAATGAAATAACATTAACAACCCTCATCCTATGAAGTTTATTTTCACACTTTCGAAGTGTAAAACTGTCTCGATCACGTCCATCGCTTTTTCTAATAGTCAATTAGTTGGAAAATAAAATTTTTCCAACGATTTCACACATTTTACCAAAACCTTACAAAAACAAATACTGAAAATCAGTTATTTCAATCTTTCGTTATAACAATTACGCGATTCAAAACGCAGAAATTTTAAAAAATTCACGATTCTGCTATAATTTTTTCATTCTTTTCATCTTGAAAATTCGTCTCTCAATTTAGAACTGTACAATTCGAAAGTTCCTTTTAAATTCTATAGAATCTTTCGAAGACTTTGTAAAGCGAAAAAAAAAGATTTTTCGTACAACCCTGAAATCATATCGTACGCGCTAGACCCAGATTAACAGGATAAGGGTTAATTATAATAAAAACAAAGAACAAATTGCGATCAGCGTCGATTGGCTGATCGAATCTTAAATTTAACCCTTTTTGAATTTGATTAACAGTATTGCTATCGTCTGAAATATCATTATCCAGATTAATGTAGCTATGAAACCGTGATAAACCGTAGGCTCGCTTATCGGCCAGCCCCTTGCAAGCATCGCTCGTATCGATTCCGTGCTTTTCGTTAACGGTAGTACGAAGCTTATGTACCTCAAGACCGGGTGCATTCCTTCAACGGGCCAAATTATACCGCAGAGCATAACTATTGGAAGAAATGAACCCATTGCGAGATACGTCGCGCTCCTTTCGTTCTCGCAACTGCATGCTATGACGAATCCTAAAAAAAGAAATAAAATAACATATTTTTTGTGTAAAATATTAAGTTTTCAAATGATAATAATTAGTAATTTTGGCATAATTTATAAACTTTGAAAATCGAATGAACATTTGCGATGAAAATTAGGTCGAAAACAGTTGTCAATTATTCTCTTTTGCGGTTGACTGAAAAACTCAAAATTTGGTTGATTTTCATATTCAGAATCTCCAAAAAAAGGGCAACGCTGCATAAAGAAATGGTTTTGGTGTCCGTTGTTGAAAATGAGCAAGTTTCATTTCTCTCCGTTGTAATTCCTAATAACATGATGGAGAAAAATCTTAACGAATTTATTGAGGAAGAATCGAGTAAGAAACTCAACATTTTCTCTTTTTTTATGGCTCGGGGTTGGAAAGAAATTTGTGGCAACGAATCAAATATGCTCCGTTGTAACGAGGAAGGATTTGTGAATAAATTCATAAATATTTACCAAAGCACATTCCAGCCAATCCGGTGAGAATCGTCAGCGTTGTAACCCAGCCAATTTCACCTTCGCAAGTAACTTTGAACACAGCGAATGCGAATATGAGCACCATCAAAGTTTGTCCCGTCATAACTACGAATTGCGTTACAACTTGACCGAACAATATTTCTGATCCTGTTACACCGGATACTAAACTTCTCTCCAAAAGACCTTCGTTTCTTTCGAGCAACATAGCCCCTGATGTGAGAGCAACGGAGAGGAAAAATATGATTCTGTAAGCATTCGAACAAATGAATATTTATTATTTTCGTTATTTCAAACAATTTCAGATAATTTACTGAATTTTTGACTGTGAAATACAAAATGTAATTTGTGTCATTCTTTTATTTTAGTTTTTCAATTGGGGCACTCACGTCAAAATAATTCCTGGCGCTGCGAAATCTGTGAAATTTGGTTCTTTTGTACCGTAAATTGGAGTTCGGAACTGGAAATTAAAAAACAAAATTGTCAATAAATTTGGTTCATGTGCCATTGAATAATTGAATTCATTTAAAATATTATTTATTAAGACAGTAAGTTTTTCTGCGACTCACGTCTATCGGAATAGTCGTGTACTTTTCACTGTGATTACAGGCAGTCGTGACATCTTTGGCGAAATCTTGATACGAGTAAAGAAGATCGCGTTGTAACAACTGCCCAATTTGTTGATCTGGAATATAAACGTTTAAACGTGATTTTTGAAAAACAGTGTGGCTTGAATCTTCTGAAATCTTTAGAATGAAAATAAATAAATAACACGCGCAATGAAAATGAACAAATTCATTTTCCGGGGTAAAGATAAATCTTCTGATAAGCGTTGAAAATTTTTCGACACTGCTATCACTGAAAATGAATTCTTATAATATTTAAAAAATGGCAAAATATTATTAGATTTTGTCAAATCGAATGAGAATTTTGAATTCTTACATTTCTCGACTGTTTCAATTGGCTAAATTTAATCGAAAAAAAAAAAATTTCAGAGCTCACTCGACATATCCATGACAACGTTCATCTGAGCAAATTCAGAAGTCCAAACATCAACATCTTTGCCCAGTTCGATTCGGTCCATCAAGGATTGAGAATAATTAGCTGGGAATGTAATAGCTCCCCATGCCCATCCTCTGGCAACGGCGTTGGCAGCGTTTTCGTCATCGTCGTATGGCAACAGTACGACTTTTCTCTTTTCCAAATGTTTTAAAAATCGACAACTAAGCATAATGGGATCGCAGCCTGTCGACGGTATGCAAGGTTCCATGCTGCTGTTCAATTCGTTGTTAACTATTGCTAATCTCAGTCCGACTGGATCTTTGCCGATCGATAAGCAAAAAAGGATTATTTGTACGGCCGGTAAACCAATTATGAAAGCCATAATGCTGTAACGATAAAATTTCAAAGATTATCAAATCATTCGTTATTTTTATTGATGATGAAATTTTCGAGCGTCTGAAAAATCGAATTAATCAAACGATTTCATCAATTTTACCCAAAGTTTCGCCACATCCATAAGAAATTTTTCCATATTAGTGCTTTCATGTGCTGGGGATCGAGGGTTTTTATGCTCGACGAACCCTCTTCTTCAGGTGGAAGTTCGGCAGCCTGGCATAATTCACCCATGAAAGAAAAACGAAAATTACTTTTTTGTTTTTTTTTTTTCCTAATCACTAAATATTTGGTTTTAGAAACAAATTGAAAAATTGGAAATGTTTGAGAGAACAGAAATAATTATCAATTCAAATTCTTACGATCGCTTCGTCCGCGGAAACGGCTATGCTTTTTCGTCGACTGCACACGCTCACGTTGTCTCCAAATTCTCCACTCATTTCGTCATCGACATCCTGAAAAGCGTTGTGATTATTAAAAATCTTATTCGAACAAATCATCTCAACAGGACATGCATTTGACACGGAATTAAGATTCAGATGCCCCATGGTGACAGGAAGCACGTTCTTTTTTACAAAATTGCAACACGCCAAACTTCAACGATCGATTTTTTCATGTTTTTTTTTCTCGTTTAACTGGTCTTAGAGACTCAATTGCGACTCGGTCTTCCAACTGGTCGCCAATTTCGAAAGCATATTTTTGAAAAAACCTCTCCAAAGTACTTCAAGAATTTTATGAATCTTTCCATACTTTATGGCTTTTTTTTTTTTACGGTAAAATTTGTACGTTTTCTCAATCACTAAACTGATAAAAGGAATTTTCTGAATCAAAGATATTTCATGTTGTCTGAACAAATCGTGACGAACAAATGAAATTCGTTGGTTTGACAAAACTTTTGTTGATTCAACGATGTTTTCGTCGTAGTAAAAAATATTTATTTGAGCCAACAAATCAAGTATCGGAATCAACGAAATTTTGTTTGCATCAACGACTGTCATTTTTTTCCCCACATTTTGTTGATCCAACACAATATTTTTGAATCAGCCATTTTCTCGTCTCAGTGCAAATATCTGGTGTATGAGATTTCAGATAGAAAATTCGAACAGTTCCAGATTTATTCCATCCCAAAAGCCATTTCGGAAAAAAAAGTATTTTAAACAACGACACAGTTTAAAAAAAATATATGTTCAAACGTCTTGCTCGATGTGCGACAAATCGTCGTGAAAATGATTAATTGGCATAAACACTTACGACTTCAGGCGGTACACCCGTGACACTACTGAGGATACTGCTCCTTCTTCGAAGTCCCATATTCTGGCGTTTACTGAGTTTTAAAAAAACGTCTTCGAGAGTATCAAGATTATGCATCTCCATCAATCTTCTCGGTGATTCCTCAGCCAAAAATCGTCCACCTCTCATGAGGCCAATGATACCGGCTTGTCTCGTTTCTTCGATATAATGCGTCGTAATAATGATTGTTTTGTTTCCGTCTTTCGTTATTTGTACGAGATGATTCCATATGCTCTGACGTAATACCGGATCTACACCGACGGTTGGCTCATCGAGTATCAATAATTCCGGATCAGCGAGAAGAGCTGCGGCGAATGATACTCGTCTCTGTTGTCCACCGGATAAATTCTTGACGAAACGATCCTCGGAGGGAAGTTCAAGAAGCTACGAAAAATCATTCGTTATTTGTTACTTGTACGCTTTACAGATCGTGTCGAGCCGATTTTACCTTGAGCAAAAATTCCATTTTTGTGTCGATCTGTTCAGTGGTCATGTGCGCGCACCATCCGAAATAGAGGAAAGTCTCGCGTATCGAGAATTCACCATAAAGAGCAATTTCTTGTGGCATATAACCGACTCTCGGGCCAGGAACACCAGAACCTTTGGAGCCTGGTCGTCCACCGAGTACCCAAATTTCACCGGCTTCGAGTCGTCTGCGTCCAACGATGCACGATAAGAGGGTTGTTTTTCCACAGCCACTTGCTCCCAACAGGCCATAACTGAATCGATGGAAAAATAAGATTAAAAAATAAATAAAACTAAAATTCTGACGCCCAAGGAATAAAAATGAATAATTTTTTGTTCGAAAGTGACGTGAGTAACGTCATCGATCTTTTAAAACGAGTTTCATCATTCTTAATGTTCGTACAAAATGTTTTTCCAATTTTTTTCTCATTTCAATAGAGATTACGATAGAAAACAAACGCACATTGTTCCTTTTGGCACAGTCATATTGAGACCGTCGAGAATAACGTTCGGATTGCTCTTCGGTCCATATTTTTTGAACGCTCGTCTCACGCAAATCGCTTGTCTTCTCCGGGTATCGAGGTTCGAGGCTTGAGTTTGAAACTGTGCCCTTCGAGTTTTGAGCTCGATCGAAGCCACTGGAGCTGCTGCGGTTGTCGCGCTTGGCGTCTCCATATCTGAATACAAAAGTTTTTATCTCGAAATTAAACATCGATTTATTAAGAAATTACCTTGCTCCAAGAAATCAGAATCGTCGACATGGAATTTTCAATGTGGAAGTAATGACTTTCGATTCTAAAACTTAATGGAAGCGTGTGTTCACGGTTCACATCGAAATATTGTTCATTCAAGCAAATTCGGGGTGATGTTGGAAGAAAAATATAAAATTTTACAATTCTTTGATCTCGTGATGAAAATATAATGTTGGTTCCCATAGAACTGGATATTTTGGTCGAAAATATCGAAATTCGGTTCGGTCATCGATTAATTTTTGTCGATGTTCCCACGTGCGAAAGCGCGTACCACTTAAAAAAACCGTTAGCAATGTTTCAGCAACAGAAATGATGGAATTGATAGTAATTCCACTCGAAATGAGAGGGTTCCAGTTTCGTTTTGAGATCGATCGTATAAGGTTCACACATCCGGTTAATGGGCTGTGAACCATTGAGTCTGAATCACGTTTTTCGATACTTTGACCTCAATTTTCCTAGCGATCCAACGATAAACACTCAATTATTTGCGAGCTAATAAAATGCAACAATTTTTTTATTAACCTACTATTTTATTACGAAAAATATCGACTAAAAATTGGGGATTTCCTTGAGAAATAGGTCAAGGTCAAACACATGAGTTCGCTTGATACGAGATGACTCATATGGATGCATGTAAAGACTTAATGTCAACGGTATCGAGTTTACTTGTTGCAGATATGCCAACGAAAATTATGCAATGATAATTAAACGTTAAAAGGAGCACGGCGACGAAGAATTTGTGAGTGTAATATCACCGGGTATTTGTTTCGCTCACGATTCAACGACTTTCGTAAGCATATATGTATACATGTTGACTTGGATTCGATCAGTTGGTGCGTAAGAGAGTGCCGAACGGTCCAGCCGGATGTATGCGGTGTATAGACTCTCGTGTAAAAAATTTATATTCGTATCTCTCTTTCTCTTTCTCCCAATGGATTTAAGATACTATCGAGGAAAAAGTCGAGGGAGATTCTGGCTCGAGCGTGTGCGAACTTTACATAGTCGTCCAATGAATAACGATCCACGACGATGATAAACATTTTTCATCAAACGCCCCATGATTTTTTTGTCATACTTTTTATTTTCTATTTTTCATGCTCAATGGAATTTTGCTATGAGATCTGCATGAGAAATAGTATTTTTTTAAAATCTTTTCGAACGGTTCTCTCAATTGACAGCTTCCAGTGGAAATCAATATTTTTACAACTTTTTTAAGATGCAATTCACAACAAAACGTATAAATAACGAATGATTATTTTAATATCATCGTTTCGTTTTTGTTCTTTCGACAATACTTTCTCGACTATTTCCTGGCGAAGTTTTATATTTGTTTTATTCATGAATGGAATTATGTTTATGTCAATAGATTTCTGTACGTTTTAAAATTCATGTAAGACATCGATGTCTATTGAGTATAAAAATTTATTTTGTATTTTTTTTTTTTAATTTTTTTGCTTGGGAAAGTAAGAAACACGAATGACCTCAGGGGGTAAAAGAGCTAAGAATTTTTTATACAACCGGAAATGTTGTCACGCTATTACGTTTTTGGATTTGTCGTCGTGCCAACAAAGTAAATTTGTTTTGTGAGAAATTGAAGAAAAAAAATGGCAATAATTGTCGACGAGTGAAACGTAATTATTTACACGTTCGAACGTCATAGTCTCGTCTAATACGAAATGAAAATTGAGTCAATATTATCCGAACGAGGTGATTCAATATTATTTTTTTTCTTTTGTAATAATTTCAAAAAAAAAAAATTCAATAGAAAGAATCATGAATCAACTCACTGCTAATTGGAGACTTGACCGACTTATGAATCGTGTTACCTCGACCCACGAAATAAAGAATCGTCATTAAAATTGCCAAATGTATATGATTCATTCAATGCTTGGGTATTCTGATTTTGGCGAAAACTTGGAGATAATAAACACAACTTAAACACCTTGAGAATAATTCGGACTCGATCGTTGCCTTTCACGCAATCTCATATTCTTTCTCCAATTTTTTTTTTTTTTCCGTCCATGTTAATCGTTTATGATGACGTAACGCCTATAGCTATGGAACTCTCTCCTATTCGCTCTGGCCCAAAAAATTTTCATCGAAATTCTATTTCACAGTGATTTACTCTCGTTTTATTACTTTTTTAATTTCTCGTATTGTTGCTGTCATTATTTTTTCACCATACACAACAGTGAACTATGGAACTGAACTTCTAACGAAAATTGGCAAGCGGATCGAGGCAGAGCAAATTTGAAAAAAAAAAAAAACAAAAATTAAGTAAACAAATGTTCGGTGAAAGTGAAAAATATTTATTAAGATTGTGAAAAAACAATGAATTTTTTCGAGGTTAGAAAAGAATGATTATTTTTCTCATTTTAAAAGGTAACTAATTATCTGTTTCATCAAATTGTAATTATTTAGACAAATTCTTTGTACAACGAATTTGTATTAAATTTTGACATTTATCGCTTGTATTATTATATCAATAATGCTGTAATAATTGAAGAGTTTCGAAAGTCGTCGAGGAATCTTCGTCGTCGCTCGTGTACCACGTTTCAAGGATGGCTTTAATAATTTTAAGCGGACGTTGCGGAAACACCCAGCAATATATCTTATCCTCAAATCCTTCCTCTTGAACTCATCGCCGCCCAAATCAAACAGTGAAATCATCCTTTTGGAAAGGAACGTAATCTGGGTTTTCTCCCCTCTTTGATCACGGTACGAAACAGCTGACTTTCAAGTTTCAATATAAATATACTCGTGAAAATGTCACAACAGTTGAAATCCAATGGTGGTTACGTACAGGAAAAAAATGTAAATAAAAAATAAATGTGTCGACTTATAATACGATTATGAGACGTTGCAGAGAGAGAGAGAGAGAGAGAGTTGAAAATTCATGCTTCTACGTAAACCTTTTTGGACGAACCATGTTTTTTTTTTTTTACTTTCAAACGTACACGTTTACTTTTCCCACAAGTTTTAGTTCACGTCAAAAGAAATATGACGAGATTCAAAGTAGATTTTAGTTGAATATTTGTTAATTTTATTGTTTTTTTTCCAATCTGTTGTTTGTTTTATAGAGTTTTTATCATTGAACGTTCATCAAATGTGACTTTATCGTATATCATTATCTTCCTTATCAAAAAAACGAAGAGAATGCTGTATGGTGAAACCTGTTTGTCACGTATGAGAAAAATTGTGTGCTGAAAAGAAGCTCGAAATCGTTTTCGATCTCATTTTAGAATTCGAGTTCGGAAAGATCTATTTTAGGGATCTATGGTCGATGGTGATCCAAAATGCTGTAATTTATCGAATGTTATTGGAAGAGCGTTCGAAAATTTTCGACAATAAACAGCCGGACCTGCTTGCTTTACGATTTCAAGTCTGGTCGACGATTGGGTTCGATCGTTTTGTTGCTCGCAATTGAAAACGAAAATCTGTTGCATTTAAAACGTCTGAAAATCGTTACCGGAAAATGCTTTTTTTTGAGAGGTTCCCTCTAAGAATTAATCGTGTTCCATCGAAGCGTCGATAACTTATTACACCAATTTAATATTTTTAACAAATAACGTTGCACATTTTTTTCGATTACTAATTATTTTGGATTGTGTAATGTCTATGCTGTCAAAGTTAGTCGAGAATGAAGCTAAAAAATAAGCGTTTCGAACATTAATCAGGCAGTAGGTCGATGAATTCGATGCTTATAAAATGTCAGCAAATTGAATAAAAACAATTTAAAAATATGAAACGATATCGTTCCCAGCCATTTTTGAAATAAACTTCGAGTCGTTGTTTACTTGTTTTTTTTTTTCTTTTCTTTTTCGTACGGTGACACATAAATGCAACATTTTCAGTCAAATTTAGCTGTATACTGGCACGCAACGTGGAATTCCATTTTGTTCGAAGGCATAAAGAAAAAAAAATAAAAAAATAAATGAATAAAATACCGATCGCGGAGACCAACGAGGGAGAAAACGTGTGGCAGTCGAAATATGTCGCAACTAGCGCAAAAACCCGTTTGGTAGGTCACTGGGATTCCCCTCAAAAGACTCGATTAATGGATCGAAGAATCTTAGAGGAAAAAGAATCGCAGGATAAATATGGGCGATTGTTGATACTGTAATACAGCAAAGATCAGAAATGATAAATCGAAGGTTCAAAGATCGAAAAAAAAAGGTGAGCCGTCGATGCCAACAACATAGTAATACGTCAGTTTACACAAAAACTCGTTCGAACGATTCATTCAACTAAAAATATATTTGCGTTACTGTCAAAACACTCTAATCACGATCTTTTTAATTGCAGAAAAGCCATAAAAATATTTCTTTTGACAGTCTGAAAAGAATGAACCGATTTATCTGTAATTCCGTATGAAACGCAAGAAAAAACGAAAAATAAATTGAGTGATTTCGCTGCGCAATTTCAGAAATAAATATTAAAATTCAAGCCGGTTAATGTTTAATTTTTATTTCATCGAGAAAAATTTTTTCTGCAGCAATTGCTCAACTCGTATTCAATATAACGATAAGTCAGGTTATCCAGATGAAGTAATATACATTCAATGGCTGGATGATTTCGTGAGTTTTGAAACATTCATGCAAGAGAAATTCACACGTTCTTGCTCATCGACGCGATCATGAAAGAAGACACACGAACACTTATTCTTCGCATTGCGATCTTTCGAAATTTTACCTGTGAATTATTCTCCGATTAATTTGCACGTATTTTCTAATGAAAAAGCCTCTTAGAACGATCGACCGACGAAAACGTTTGTGACGAAAAAAAACGAATCGTTTCTCGAGTTTCATCAACACGAATCAAATTTTTTTTTCATCGATATAAAATTTGTGAAGTACACACAGAAGTAGGAGTAAGCGTGGAATAAAAAAAAAAAAATATTGAGAAATCAAAAATCAAGAAACTTCAAAACAAACCTGTTTGATAAAAGAAAAAAACCACGTAAAACGTAGCACTGTTTTCAACAAACTAAAAATCACTGTATCCAAAATTTCAAACGACGCGCGCTAATGCGTCGACTTATTTGAATGCGATTATTTGAAGTTTGAAAAAAAAAAAAAAACAAAAACAGAGTGCGATAGCTCGTCCACAAAATTTCGTTTGCATTGACAAGAGACTAATGAAAAGGGAGTTTTATACATAAGAATGAATAATTCGAGGGCGAAACAAACATACAAAATTAAAAAAAAAAAAAAAATGAATAATTATATCACTGATATCGCGCAATTACGCGAATGACGCCGCACCGTGGCGAACAAAGAAACGAGAGTGGCCGGTTCGCGAAGCCACTGAGAACTGGCTCGACAGCCACCAGCTCACGACGCGGAGAATCAAAGAGACTTGTGCAACATCGATGCCCGGCATTACAGCCACACGATGTGGGAATAAAATACTACAGTGGGAGTTGGGCCGTTCGGCTGCTGTGGCTCCTTAGAAAATAGAAAGAAAGAAAGAAAAAAAAAAAAAAAAAAAAAAGAAAAAAAAACTTGTAGCTGCTGGACCACGCGAGAGCCTCTCGCAATATATAGATACTCGCGGCGTTTGAAGCGCACCTATTTTTTTTCGAGCTATCGAATCAAAAGTTCGAAATAATGAAGGAACGAGCCAAGGTCTCGTTGCCTGGATTTTATAATAATTACCAGCAAAATTTAGGAGAATTTGTTGAAGAAAAAAGATCGAGAATTCTCTATTTCTTGAAAAAAAAAACAAACAAATTTGGTTCTGTAATTACAAAACGATTAATCGATCCATCGAATGTAACTGAACGGAAAATCACGAAATGGAAATTATTAAGAATTATAAGAAACAATCAACGGAGTATCGAGTCTTTTGGAATAAAAAATGTTGCCGGTATAATTATGAACTGCGTGAATCAACTTCGAGATCTTCCCGCCTGTGTTAAGATATATTCTTATTTACATATAGATATATGAGTGTGTACATTCAATACTTGATCTCGGGTACGAGTGCACGTGAACGCATAGTATTGAGAGTGAAAGTAACTTTTGTCAAATTATTACGCGAGCCACCTGACAAACGAGCTTACTTCATGTCGTCGTTCGATTCTCCGAGATAAAATAGTTCCAGTTTTTTGTTTTTCTTCTTTTCATCGATTAACCATGCATCTAAGGCTTAGAGCAGCGTTTTTTCTGGCGATAAAATGATTTTTTGAAATTTAATTGATATATTCGAGATGAACCAAATTTGCAGGTGAATTATTTTCTCAATATTGATGAGACTGGAGAAAATATTCGTAAATTCCATAATTTTATTTTTCGGTCGTTGAGTCCATATGTTCGTTCGTTTATTCATTTAGTGTGAATTCAAAAATCAAGCTGATATTTCTTTCTACGAACCATAACAGAATACGAAGATAAAAAAAGCGTCCTTTTATACATTGGCGAAGTTACTTCTTTTCAATTTTAATAGGCATAGAAATGTTGACTCGCAAAAACTTTCACGGACGCTTGTGTTTCATCAGCCGAGGCATTGAAGTCACCGAGATTTCATTCTCAATTGGTCTCCTGATCTCCGTAGTTTTGATGACGAAGTAACTTTTATCGTAAACATATTGAATTGCATTATTCATGTGATTTTATTGGTAAAAACAATAGTTAATTGGATTAATAAATTGTTTTTTATTGTAAAGAAATGATCGATTGTACAGTAATTTGAGAAAAATCGAATTCGTCTATGATTTTCTAATTTGTGCTGTAAGAAATGTTTGTACCAGAAAATGAATATTGCGAAAAAAATTTAACTTTCGGTAACGCAGGCTCTTTCGATCTGTTGATTAAATGAATGAAATATTTTTGAATTGTAAAAAAACTTTCGATTTTTACAATATAATTTGAAAGAATGAAATTTGCTTGGAATGATTTTTCAATTAATAGTGACGAATGTAACTTGAACAAAAATATTTATATCGAAAGAATAAAGTTTTGAGGCAACGTGTTTCTTTCCATTTCTCGCATCGACATCAAGGGTCCGTCTTAATTGAGCGAATCAACGGATTTTAATCGGTACAGAGTGTTGCGTGCGCAACGTCGATTTCGATCGCGAGATCGAAGATGACGAGAATGGAATTTCTTCGTCTCCTTCTTCTGTCGAGGTGTTTTTTGCTATAATTATGTGTTAATTGACGTTTGTCGAAGCTACGCTTGCTGCGACGTTGCTTATAGAAAAATGAATAAATATCATGTGTGCATATGAGTTCGTGCAGTTTTGTATATCTAAACAACGAACGAAAGAGCAGAGACGATATAAAACATACTTAACAAAATAGGTGCAAAGATCTCGACCATGAAGTTTCGTACGACGAATGATATACAAGGAGTTCTCGAAGTCAAACTTCGTTCGATGACGATAATTGAGGCGTTGTATTCTGAGAAGAAAAGTCTTCGGTAATTCGGTGAAGAGATATTAGAGTATCACTGAAAATCACTGTAAACTTTTCGTTTTAGAATCCCTCAAAATCTGTTTGCTGGCATCAAGTCGTTTAGCGCGAATTTCACGACACCCGCTATCGGCGAGACTATATACGTGTTACACATACTAATAATACGTGGTAAAAAGTATACAAAGATCATGAAAGACGAGTTCGCCGATGTCAGTGTCACTTTGGACCTAAGTCAAGGATGCTGTTCTCCTCTGTCTTCGGTTATTAATAAGTTACGCAAATAATACGCACAGCGAGCTGCGGTCACGTTCTTCGTCATCTTCAATGTTGGTTCACGCGATTCCGCCACGGAGAATGAATCGCATCTCAACGTTTCTAAAGATATTTCAACAGATCCTCATTCCAGCGAAGTTTCAGAATGTGAAAAAACTCATTGAGACATTTAATGTTTCATTTTTTTTGTCTTTGATCAAACTTTGATCATTCTTTACTCGTCTCACTGAACAGAAGGATCTTCGGGGAAGATGCTTCGTTGTAATTATTCGACAAAGAAAAGAAAATATCTTTCAGTATGGCTGGCGACTTTCGTGAAACTTTATGAACAATTAAACAAAGAAATGAAGCAAAACTGGCTACCAATTTGGAAAAGTAATTATTAACGGATTAGATAAAACGGTGAAGACTGAACGAATGATTTTACTTTTTTTGGATTTTTTTTTTGTAAATAGAAAGCGAAAAAACCTCTAAAAGCTTAGGAATAAATGTGCAGAAGACGCATTAATCGAGAGCAAAGATGCTGTAAATGACGTCGTTAAAATTAAAGACGAAGGACTGTAAAAGTCCAGCTGAATATAAATGATTCTTGTTGGATGTGTTTTATTGTTATAACGCCGAAGAGGTTAGTGTCTGGAGGACGTCCAGTTACTCGTTGAAGAAAATTCGCTATACCTGTATCGGTACCACACAATTTTTGAAGGCATTTACCTCGAGATGAGACTTTCCCTGCAGCTATCGACCTCACGGTAAAGGGGACTCAAAGTCCTTATATTTTTTGATCAAATATCTGTATCCAATAATATTCAGACAAAGCTTTTCGCATATTTATTTTTTCTGACATGTATATATACCAAAAAAAAAAAACAAAGAAGTAAATGAACGTCAGGATTTCAGGTTGTTATTCATGATCCGGTTTCTCAGTATTTCTGTTCGTCCTTGTGGTTGACTAAAGAAAATTGCTCTTCGTCTGGTCACGTTCTTCATTGTATCAATGTGAAATATCATCGTTAAAGCATTTTTTAAGCCTCTACATTGAAACCGAATATTTCCACCAATATATTTACAGACTTACACTACAAAGATATATTCGAAAATCAATTCAATTTGTATGATATAGTTGCATAGAAAATATCTGGAACATCCGAATCGACCATTGAGCTGTAAATTTCACTGTCTGAATCTTTTCATTCCAAGGTTTTTAGGTATTTTTTTTTACAACGAAAAAAAAAAACAACAACAACTATTCGTATGAGTAACTTCTTCAAGGCTTCATCAACTTTTTCTTTCGTTTGAATCGCAGTTCGAGGAACGAGCAAAGGGCTATAGGAATATGCATGTTTTAGTATCCAATTCAGACGATCGTAAAACATGCTTCTCTCTCATCTTCCCTCGAGCACTTTTAACAGACAAAAAAGGCAATAAGAAATTTGCTGTGCAAAATTTTCACATAACAGTATTCCTCCGCTGGGGAGAAACGGTCTGCAGAAGCGCGTTCGAGATTCCGCAAGTATTTTATCTTGGATTCATCCGCCAAGGGTAGCAGCTTTTCTTAACACGCAAGAGAGAGATTAAAAAAAAAAATGTTATAGCTGATATTTGCGTTGTGTTATTTTATCGTAAATAAGATTATCAAAGAAATTATATTTTCTTTCATTTTTTCATATTCATTGGATATTTTTTGAATCGTTTGATGTTCAAGTTGCTAAAAATTCTTCCCTTTTTTTTTTCAAATTTTTTCTATATACTCTGACATTCAAGGTTTCTCTTTTTTTCAACTTTAAAAAGATCTTGTTCAATGAGATTTAAATTCAGGATAAATGAGCTCATGAGCTGTACGTCTAACGCATGACGAATGACAATGATTCGTCAAATGTACAATGTTTTACAAAAGTCATTTACATGCAGACTCTAAAAACGTAAAACTCGTTGAATATCCCGTTTTGCATATGCCTCTTCTCGGTGAGTACACGAGTCTGCATAGAATTTGCATATAGTTCGAAATCAATTCAGCGAACTCAAACTGGATTTATTCGAAGATTATTCTCGGTATCTTTCGTCATTTTTTTTTTCTTTAACTTCTCAATCGGGAACAGAAATTTTGATGCTCTTTCACATGAACGAGTGTCAACGATTATCTAAGGGGCTTATTTCAATACGAGACCATTGACGATCTTTAATGTTCAAAAATGTAGAACATTGTAAAAAGAAAAATGTTATTCAAAGAAAAGGTCCAGTCTAAAAGTCTTTAATTAATTAATAATTAATAATTAAATTTTTTACTGTTACATACGTCAAGTATGAACTCCTCTCTTTGTGAAAATAAAATATTTTTTTTTTAGTTTAGTTTTTTAATGAGTTTCATCTCGAATGTCAAAGCTGACCGGTTTCGATCGATTTTCCAAAACCCTCGAAACGATTCGACAGAAAAAGAAGCTGAAGATTTTTTGGATCGTATATAGCATGGAAGCTGCGACGCGTTTTATCAGAGTTTGTTGACGAAACAATATGGAAAGAGATCTCGTACGTGATTGTACGATGTAGTATCATGCATGAGTTTTTAATAATTAGCATCGGAGTGCGGTTGAAATTGCCGAAAGGGTAAAGTTCAAGCGAAGCGTTTGTTCGACGCCGCGTAAGAAAATGTTTGAGAAAAACATAGAACATTGCAAAAAGGTGTCTGGATGTTAATCGATGAAAATAAAAATGATTTTTGAACCAATGACAACGAACAAGTCAATGATGGAAATGAACATAATTTAGTAATTCATTATCAACAAAATATAATAAACAGATGTAAAATAAAAAACGAATATGAAAAAAAAAGAAGATGGAAAAAAATAAGGGACATAAAATGTAATACATTGCATATATAATAGTGATGTGCATATGAATTTTAAAAACAAGATCTCCTTGACGTTGTGACGATGAAAAAAAAAAAAAAAAAAAAAAAAAAAAAAAAACATGAACACATTGAGAAAAATGAACGAGAATGCGATTACATGGATAATGGACCATTGATGTAAATTTTTTTTTTTTTTTCAACTCGATTGCCCTCACGATTATCATGAGTTAGATGTTCTCCTTACATTTTCATTAATTTATGAATTATTTTACAATCTTATTTCGATATAGCTTGAGATATTTCATTAGCATGATAAATGTACTACTTTCATTAACAAATAATACCGTTCAGAAGCTTATTTTTAATCGATAATTAATGAATAAATGTCTTTTAATTTAAGCATCAACGAATGTGTTAAAAATACATATTTTTTCGACCACGCTGCATAATGGAGCATGAAAAAAAAAAAACTTTTTTCACTGACTCGTGTCCTAAATACTCGAGAAAAAAAATGCATACGAGAGCACTTCGATTCTCGAGCCAACATTTTCCGCTGCATTAGTGCAGCGTCTAAATTCCGCGCATACGGTGTTTAACTTATTTTCGTTATGCACAGTGTCGCGTTCCTTTCGTAAAGGAAGAACTTATATCAAAATACGAACAGTGCGACTCGCGTCGAGCTAATGGATCCAGAGGAAAACAAAAATGTGCGAGGAGGAACGAGAAGATTGGATTATCGGTCAAGTTGTCAGAGCTTATCGTTTCAAGACCCAAAAGGTAAATAACTTGTTGGATTTTACCTCAAACTCTCATTCGGGATTTCCTAAACCCATGAATATTCAATTAATTCCTATGTCCAACGACCATCTATAAAACGAATACATTTTAGCTCGGATTTTATTTCGATAAATTCACATTGAATAGAATGTATTCAACTCGAGTAAATAATTTTTTAATACCTCATCTATTAACATCTTTGTATCAATCACGTGTGAGAGAACGAACGTATATTTCTATAATTTCCCATACCTGCAGGCTAAACAACGCTATGGTATTTACGAACTTGTGACCTCCGAGATTTTTTTTTCCCCCCGACAATCAATCTTTCCAGGTTTTTCTTACCACAGCTTTTTTCTTCATTTCTCGTGTACTCTCGGCGATGAGAATGAAACGAGTAACGCAACAAAAACTTTGTATGTATGCTAATTTTTATGCATATTTATATATGCTTATCTATGTTTAAATCGGGAAGTGTGGATTTCGGAGTCGCTGAAAAACGTCTGTAAAAACAAAAGTCCGTGACGATTGATGCCGTTGACGTACACGACGTACAGATGACGTGGATCCACAATATCATGTTTTTTTTTTTTTTAATTAGTTACGATTCACCCTTAATTTCTTATTAACATTTTTATATATTTTTTATTGTGATTTTATCATTAAAAAAAAAAAATTTTTGTATCCAACGTAGCAAATCCAGTTGTAAATCTTTCGGGAATAGCGTCAATCATCGGCGAATCACCAAATTAGCTCTCGCTCGCGAAACGCCTTCGAATTAAGATGAAAAATAGTTTACGGTTGAAGGATAAATCGATGAAACCATACTCCCTGATTATTAATTGCATAAAAATAAACTTTTCAATAGCTATTTCCCTCGATTAATGGCAACGAATTTAATCAAATCGAATTTAGAAATAAAATCAATTTTCTTCGAGTAAAAAGTGAATGAATTTGTGCAAGGATTCGAGTATTCAGTTTCTTCAAATAAAAAAGTGAAAATGCCACGTCATGTCGACGCAGCGTCGACTCCGCGATGGAATAAAATCTTTGTGATAAACCGGATTCTATCGCAGAGATGAATGACACATACGACCATATAATTCTTACCGGTGTATACCGAACGAAGAATACGAGTGTTTATATTTTAGCAAAAATGTGAGGTTGTAAAAATCTTATGCGAGTTCGATAGCTCTGATTTTTTTGAACGTAGAGATTTTTTTTTTCACAGCTCGAAAGTACGATCCACTCGAACAGTTTCCATTTCATTTTTAATGATTTTTAAAGAATATTGTTTAACGCGATGTAAGAATGAAGGAGACTCGATAAATCTTTATCGATACTTTTGGAACATCAACCCTTCAATTAAAGATTTATCATCGATTCATTTATTATCATCGATTATTCGACAGAATCGGGAAGAATTGTTAGATTCAAGTGAATTCGTGGATACATGTATTTTTACTTTACTCTCGAAGTATTGAACGGTGACTGCATCACGCTTCGGGATCACATTGACATGTTTCTGATCAGTGACAAGGTCAGCCGGTCCGAGGGTAAACCAGTCTCGTTTTGAAAGCGGCGAACAACGTCAGAGCTTTTCGTCGTACAGCAGCTTATCCATTTTATACAGCACTCACGTGGATCCTCCACTCGATGAATAATCATATCTCATCCTGTTGGCTACCGGTAAAACGAGAATTCCACCGAGACTACTATTTTCGATTGGAAAAAAATGTAGTTCTTCATTTCTTTTCCAAGTTAACAGTGCATTTGGCACGGTTGATCTATTACACGTTTCGATGAAGCTGGCGATTTAATCGACCAAATTTCGAAACATGTGTGAAAAATTTATCGATGGTTTTTATTTTTCATTCAGAATCATTTTTTAAAATGAATTCAAGCTCTTTCGCGATGAAGCTCAACAGGAATGCACAGGTCATTAGATCGATAATTGGAAAAAATAAATAAATGAGAAATGATTTATTTCAAACGGAATGTTATCGACCGTGAATTTTTGATTCCCAAATACGATCAATTGTTTCAATGTAAATCTTACCGATGTTCAACAAAACGGACCTCTTCGTGTCCATCATGAGAGATAATTGATTGCAGAGATTTGATCGATAGATTCGAATCGGTAAAGCAGCGACGAATCAGTGGATCGATGATAAAGCGACGATCGGTAAAGTGATTTCCGAGCGAGCTGTGAGAAGTAAAAGTGATCTGGTAACAAAGCGACGATCGCTAATATAACTTTCGATGAAAAATGATAAAAAAAATAAGTTTGTCGGTAAAAAAGCGAGGATCTATAGATCACTTGAGATTTGTGGTGGCAGTAGCGAGAGCCAGACTCTATAACGGTTAACAGGTCGTCTAAGTGGATCACGAAAGTAAGAAGGGTTGCCTACGATCCGGCTAAGATGTAGACTCAAAACGGAGTTATATTGTTATATACAGCGCTACCAACATCGAAGTTGGGACCGAGAGCAAAGCGGACATGGATATCGAAACGAGATCCACCACTCAAATCTTTTCCCCACTACTGTATTTAGACTCTGGGCCTCTATGCTCGATTCGATCTTTCTCATGCATTTACCGAACAGTTCAGTACGGGACAGCACGAAGATCGCGTTGCACGGTGAAATATTTACATCCGGTGCAATTGAACAACCCAATTTAACACGAACGAATTAAGGACGAATAAAAAGAAAAATAAGGATTGAGAAAAATTAACAGTGTCGATCGATTACGGCAATTTTTAAAATCGGGTCATCGACTGAATATTTTGAAAAAAAGATAATCTTTTGTCACATACAATTATATTTGAAACATTATCAAGATCAATGATGATTTCGCAATGGCTTTTTTGGACTCGTTGGATCGACCCTGTTCGTAAATAATAAATAACGATCTTCGATCAATCCTTCGGTGATGCTAAAACTTCCGAAATCTGTACAAAAATCACGGAATATTTATAACGTATTCTATTGGAAAATTCAATTCGCTGGTGTCGCGGATTTCGTTATTTGAAGCATCCAATGATGAACTGTGTTTGAAATTCGAATCGAAAATAGATCGTTGCGGAACGGATCTTCGGATATCAATGGTTTTTTTTTTGCGTAACAGTGCTACGTATGAATCGTCATAGCTGAAGAAAATAAAATAATAAAAAATACGCGGGTGAAATTGTTTCGAGTCAGTTCGAAACTGTTAAAAACTTATCACGAGGAAAAATTGGCGCTCGTTTGCGCGCGCCTGTTCATTCTGAGGCGAAAGTATAATAGAGGGCATACACGACTTTTGCTGCCGGTAAGTTGACGCAAATAATATGAGCAAACGTTAACGGCATTGTTATTACGGTGTACACGCATAATACATGATTTTTTTTTTTTTTTTCCTTATGAAACAACCAGCCTCAAACGAGTATCAATTATTATTTGACCACAATTTTCCTACCGGAAGTGAATTGATTATCTGGAAACGGCTCTTTTCATGTAACTCGATTTAACAGTCGAACCTTAAAAGCGATTTACTTTTGGTCAACAATTTGTGGGCACTAAAAAATGTATTAAATACTTTGAAAAAAAATATGCAATTTGACATATATGAGTCTTACGTCACAGGAGACTAGAACGAAAAAAACTGAAATTTTTTGACATTACTATCGATGAATAATCATGGAGATAAAAAAAAATTTCTGAATTGGCATAAAACCTTGTTTGGAAAGTATTTTTCCTTTGATTCATTTCAAATTATCGATCAAATAAATTAATCGTTATAAGAATTTGCCAAATACCTTGTTCTACATTTGTTCGAATGACGATTTTCACAACGCGATCACATACAGTTATATCCTCTTTCCAAAAGTAATGTTCCACGGTTGCAGCTTACGAATTTCCAACATGAAAGAGAGAATAAAACGGACGAAATGACCGCGATTGATCAGTGTAATTAAGAGGTTATAAATCGAAATGGAATTGGCCTCTTTGAGTAACTATCAAACGTGTGTTTACATGTGATTTCCGGGACCTGACGTTGAAGTAGACTGAAAAGACGATAAAGTTTCTGACTTTGGCAAAATGGCTTGTAAATCGAGGGTAACTTTGTGACTAATTATTGATACTGATGTGGGAAACTCTCTTCTATAAACGTAAATAAATTTGTCTTCACATCTGTAAATACCGTGCAAAGTTTTCTCTCGTCATTTGGAAACAGTTTCGTATCAGAGCATGGCGCCAAGTAATGATATTAAAAAAAGAAAAACCAGAGCTCTGCCGCACTCGTACATACTCAAATGTGTCAGTTTTTGGATTTTTCTATTTTTTTTTTTTTTTAATCGTTCTCATGAAGCAACGAGTGAAGTGAAAAATCTGAATTTTTAATTTTTTTCTCCTTTCTTTGTTGTCTTTATATAAAAAAAAATATATATACACTACCCGTCAAAAGTTTCCGGACAAAATTGCAAAAAAGTGTCGGAGCCATTTTATATGTCATTTTTTAAGCAGTATAGATAAACGAATTTAATAAACGGCATTTTGAAGGGAAGGAATTCTTCTTCAATTTGCTTTTTTTGAAAATGTTGTACGATTTTTTTTACGTCCGCTACATTGTTTTGAACACGACCGTTTTCCAACTTTTTTTTTAAGATTTACAGTTGGACCGCGTTTTGAGAAAAAAATTTTTTTCGAGTTCTTTCCGACCGGAACCTCAACGGGGACAGCGAAAACTTCAATTTCGTTTTTTAAAAAGTTCTGTACGATTTTTTTTCATGTAGTTATCTCATTTTTAGCGAAAAAAAGCGAAATTTGGAATATGCCACATAACACGAAAACTAGTAAGTTTTTCAAAAAACCTCAAGAGGATAAAAAAATGAGTTTGGTTTAGCCAAATTCATCAGAATTTTTTCCGAATTTTTTCTTGAAATTTTTTTTTCCGACTGATTTCAGTGAAAATTCTGAAAATTTGATCGCGTTTACTTGTTAAATATGGGGTTTTTGATAAAATTTCAAAATAGAAAAAAGTTTTGTTTTTCAATTCTGAAGACATCAGAATTTTTTCAAATTTTTTTTCGAAATTAATTTTTTCGACTTGCGAAAAAAGTTGGAAAAAAAATGTCGAAAAAAAATTTGAAAAAATTCTGATGTCTTCAGAATTGAAAAACGAAACTTTTTTTTATCTTGAAATTTTATCAAAAACCCCATATTTAACAAGTAAACGCGATCAAATTTTCAGAATTTCGGCTGAAATCAGTCGGAAAAAAAATTTCAAGAAAAAATTCGGAAAAAATTCTGATGAGTTCGGCTAAACCAAGCTCATTTTTTTATCCTCTTGAGGTTTTTTGAAAAACTCACTAGTTTTCGTGTTATGTGGCATATTCCAAATTTTGCTTTTTTTCGCTAAAAATGAGATAACTACATGAAAAAAAATCGTACAGAACTTTTTAAAAAACGAAATTAAAGTTTTCGCTGTCCCTGTCAAGGTTCTGGTCGCAAAGAAGTCGAAAAATTTTTTTTTCTCAAAACGCGGTCCAACTGTAAATCTTAAAAAAAAAGGTGGAAAACGGTCATGTTCAAAACAATGTAGCGGACGTAAAAAAAATCGTACAACATTTTCAAAAAAAGCATACTAAAGAGTAATTCCTTCCCTTCAAAATGCCGTTTATTAAATTTGTTTATCTATACTGCTGAAAAAATGACATCAAAAATGGCTCCGACACTTTTTCGCAATTTTGTCCGGAAACTTTTGACGGGTAGTGTATATATCAATCAAAGCTGTGGATATAAAAATTCTTATTTTCAAACACGAATTATCGATTCAATAGGAAATGGGATAGTTTCGAAAAAAATGTATTACAGTCTTCCGTCTATCGAACCTATACGAATCTCATAAAGTTTAGATGTTATTCCGGTCCAACAAAAGAGATGATATCGGAGTATAAGTGGTCGCAACAATCGCGCGATCTGACCACAACTATAGAGGAGAAAAGAGGGAGAAAAAAATGGCAACTGGGTAGAAAGTAATATAGCGGAGAAATTTGCTATGTTACGGAGACAGAAGGAGCTTCGTCTGTAGGAAGCAAAAGAGAGACATTCAAATTTATGTATACATATAATGAAAAAGTATAAATACAAATATATGTACCAAAAAATGTAGAGAATTCCTCAGTCATTTCGATTCCTTCAAAAACTACTCACACAAGTGCCCTAATGATTGATCATTTTTTAAATATCACATCAAGTAAAACGTAAGCAAATGCCTTCGAATAAAATACGGAGTGTTTTGTTATAATTTTAATGAAATTGCATACGTCGATTAAAAAAAAAAAGAAAAAAAAGATATTATATGTTGATATTCACTGAACCAGAGTGAAACTGCCTTTATTCGGTCTGTCGCACATTCTATTTTTCTTCACTAGCCTGAATAAATATGCTAACCTAGATGAGCACTGTGAAATTGGGAACTGATAGAGAAAACATAATTTTTTTTATTCATATACGGAGTTCTGTAAATTTGACGAGGATTCATGGGAGTTGAGGGGGCAGGGGTAGGGTCTTGGAGATAAAAAAAGTGATTTTTTGGCAATTTTTTTTAGAGAATATGGTTAATGAAAGTTCATTTACATAATTGGTAACATGCTAAAGTATTATCTGAAGAATATTGTGTTAAATTTTCATTGAAAAATGAAAAGAATCAAGTTGTTTCGAGGTGTACCGCATAAAACAACACCAAATTATCAGAAATGAAAAAACCAAAGTTTTTTTATCAGTTAATGAGTTTCTCTAGGTAGCAACGGTGAGTTTATTTATCAATTTTTTAATTTTTGGTAACACTCGGCAGTGAGAATACCAATTTTCGAGTAAAAATTAGCCATTTGTAATTGTAAAATAAATAATAGTAATGAAAAAAAAAAACCCCGACGTCGCTACCTTGCAAATTGTCTATAAAAATAGTGTACCAAATTTCAGAACGATCGGCTTTGAAAACGTTTCGAGAAAAACGCTTAAACGTTGTTTCGAGTAAAACGCGTATAGTTATAAATATCTACATACCTGCGTAAATATTTTTCGAAAGAAGGAATTAAGGGATTATACCAAAGGGATAGAAAATTATTCTTTGTGCGTCAGGGCCAGGTAGTCGTTTTCGTTTTTCTAGTAGAATTAAAGGGGCGCACAGTCATAATGCAATATCTTTGTTAGTTTTGTTTCGATTTCCTTGAAATTTTGACACGATATTTTTGTGACGTTGTACATTAATTTTATCGATTTTTCTTTACCTCCAATACCCTACCCCTCCCCCCCTCTTAAGGCAAAAACTGTAATATTTAACATTGGATTTGAAAAAATAGATATTTAAAAAAAATAGTTCATGAATAGTTTCAATATCATCGAACAGTTGAAATATCTGTCATATTTCCATACGAGTATGTTTAAAGAAGTAGAAAAAAAAAATGCGGATATGAATGATTCGAAATGACAGTTATTTAAAAATCCACAAAATTATGATTATCTCGAGATTGGGTGAAGGTATTGACATGCAACAAGGACCAATGAAAAGAAAAAAATAAATAAAAAATACTCCCTGAAATAGAAATTTTTTACTCGACTCGACGCTTCATGAGAGCTGTTTGAAATAAATAAAAAAGTTCGAAAAGTGTCATATTCGAGTGACCGAGAGTGCGGCAGGGCTCGCGCTTGATTTTTTTCAAAATACTTGGCGTCGAGCCGCTACCGCGGATCTTGATGCTCGAATTTTTTTACGCGGTATCACACAAAAATTGGGGTTAATTCGCTCGTATCAAGACCTTCGTGATCGAAATGAATTTATAATACGAAACGAACGAGTGTAAATATTATTATGTATGAGCCTGTGAATAATTCAAACTAATTCATAACCGCGTTCGAGCACACCTAAATGGAGCAGATAGGCTTGTGTCTATATAGGATATTGTACGTTATCCGAGGGTAAACGTATAATCGATCAACAGCATATTCAGTAACTTTCCTACGGTTATAGCCTCAGTTTCTTCTTCAAATTCTCGTGTAACGCGTCGAAAGAGAAACCGTGCTTTGTCATAATGAATTTCAATTCACGTCGAAGGATCAATGGTAATATATATCGTGCAATTAACGAGATGAGCATTATCGTACAGGAATAATTGACCGCTAGAATAAATTAAACATCTTTTATGACTTCTTGCTTACGAGAGACTTGAAGAAAAAAAAAAAAAAAAAAAACCAACAGACACGTTTTATGTGTATGGATTTGGATTTTTTATTTTCCATCAGCAAAATGATTAATTTAATTAGGAAAAACATAATTTCGCAATCGCACTTCGTATCTAAAATTCGGAGCTTCGTTGGCTCAACATATATTTTTCCAATTTATTCTTCGAATGATCATCGATTCTAATTTTTTCTTCTGATATGTATACATTGCCGGTAATGGTTCATCACTCAGACTCGATATTCCATTTCTTAAGAGATTGAAAGAAGAAAAAAAATGAATAAATTACTGCATAAGCTTTTAGTATCCTAGAAGTTGTCGATTGTGTCAAGTATCATTTGACAAAGTTATTTTCCATGACAGAATTGAGCTCGAACTCTGATCCCCGTCTATGATGACAGAATCTCATAAACATGTCTTGTTCGTCGTGGTTTGCCATAATTATAATGCAACATTTATCGAGGCCACAAATGCATCATAGGTACAGTGATAAATATTGATCTCCGCACTTATAAAATCATTCGAGATTGTTATACTCGGAGGAATCTTGAAACATTTTGGCGAAGAATTTTGCTTCGAGGATTCACCAAGAATACACTTTTTATTGTGCATCTCACGAACTCGTTGAAGATCTTCCGCAAAACGTGACTCGTTTCGTTCTGGTGTTCGTGAAAAAAAAAAAAAAGGAATAAGATTAATATTCTTATCCTGCTCTTTTCTGCGTAAAAATATAAATCGCGGAGGAAAATTTTAATGGAAAATGAAAAGAACAGTATGATTGAATTGAATTTTTTTTTTTCATCACCCGAAAAACCGCATCTAACTCGAAAATTTCAGTCTTACAAAATGACAAATGAATAATAAAAACTCGAAGCTTTTGCACCCAGAAAAAAAAAATCTATTTTAATCTACCAGGATCGTTTATTCAATTTTTTTCATTTGAATCAAAAAAAGTTTCTATTTATTTCAACTAAAAAGCTGTTTTTGAATCAAATGAATAATACTATTCGAGTGCATTGATTAGAGCATACCCACGTTGAAGCTTATCGAAGTCGAACGTCGAAACATTTTTTTATGTACGTATTGCGCGCCCTGGATGTGGATAAATAGCGAAAATCCGACTTATACTTATTCGAATCAAAGAAAATTTTGTCTTGAAGTTAAATAGAGTTCTGTCAAGCCGTGGGATAAAGAAAAAAATGTATTCGATTTAACTAAATCCTAGTTAAACGAAGTAGATGTTTTGTTTTGTTTCTGGGTGCGAGAATCTTCATAAAACGAAATTGTAAGAACAGTATGTCGAGCTTCTCGGTGACCATTGCACAACATTTGATTTTTCATACGATTGAAAAAGTTTGTTTAAGCTGTGAAGGACCATTGATCCCACAAGTAGTCGACTTTTTAACGTAACGACTCGGATATTATTAGCGCATCGCGATTTCGTTTCTTTCGTCATAAAACTGCCGCAGGAGTAAAAAAAAAAAGGGAAGAAAGGTACACACGCAAAGGAACGGAGCTCGTGTAAAGGCACTGAGAAAAGTGAGGTATGAATTATTATGTCATTTGGTTCCAGGGATAATAAAGAGAAAAAGTGAAAGAAAAAGACAGAAAGTTTGGCTCTAAGTGTTTGGGCATTACACTATCCTATACACCGTCTCTGTATTACTATGCTCGTAACACTTTCTGAAAACTTTCGTTCGTCTTTGGTGTGCGCTCACCGCGCGGATGAGATCTTGGACAGCTCGAGCTCGTTATGTCATCTCCTCACTGTTGCTGTTCTCTCGAGACAAGGGAAATTTCGTCTTTGATCATTGCAGCGGGATTGCGTGGCATGAGATTAATTTGAAGAAAAAAAAAAAAAAAAAAAAAAAGAAAAAACAAAAAAAGTTCGGTCGTAATCCACATAAGTGCTCTTGATTAACATTTAAATTCGATGAGAAGGAAAATCGAGATGATTTTTTTGTCAAATCAGCAATTATACTGGTATACATCAAGCAACGGTAAAAAATGAGATTAAAAGACGGTAAAAAGATCAATTGATTCAATTATTCTACTCACGCAATTCTGTCATGAATTATAATTCTTATAATTAGCGCTTTCAGTGAATGAATAGCTAATCTGAACTTGATACCCATGTAGTTAACTTTAAAGCGAAAAAAAAAAGATTCATGAAAAATCATATTCGTGATGATGGCACATAAAAACTTATATACAGACGTGTCATCCAAACGTTTGTGACGTGTTGCTGACAGAATACTTTCAACCTTTTTTTAACACTTACCGCATGCTTTTTTGTCATCGGCAACATGACCAGTTTTTTTTTTCTGTTTTAAATATTTCCGAGTGTTTTCGTCATCAATTATAAGTAATGAGAGATAATCTATCAATGATTAAGTTCACACGGCATTATTATTTCTGTTTAGTTATGTCAATGTAGATGTTACAATATATATTCGTAGGTATAAATATACAAAACCGGATTAAGAGTGTCGCGCGTGTAAAGTTAATCAATAGGATTTCATTTTATCCTTTCGTATGTGCGCCTCACGGATGAGAATGTCTCAAGAGAGGAATAATAGAAAATGATAAAAGCCTGTGAGCTCATGCTCATGCAGTACATTTACGATCGATACTGAAATTGAAACGTAAAATTATTAATTCTTTTCATCTCTGATTTCAAATGGAGATGAATCAGAAGCAACTATAATTCCTGTATAAGTTACGACGTTTCTGTTGTTTAATATTTTCTTAGTCAAGTGAAATTCCGTGTTTTTTCAATTTTTTTTGTAGCAACTATTTTGTACACGCAAGATGTTTTCTTTAAGATTAGAAAGAAATAAAATCATTTGAATTTTCGATTATTAGATTTTCTTTCGGAAACACCATACTTTGGAGCTCAAAATATTGTAAAGATATCAGATCGTTACTGGTCTCGTGACTAGCTTGTACTTTCTTTTGCGCTGCAGCTGTAAAAATAACACGCGTTCTACTCTCTTACGATGTTCCATGAGATTCATGGACCCTTGAGATGTGTTAAGCCCGAACAAATAATATCTACTCGTATGCGCATTGAAGTCTGTAAGCGTGAACAAGCTCGTATTTGACGTCTCGGAAGATGAAAAACGAGCTCGTGTTCATTCGAGTACGTTCGACGAGTGCATTGTGAGATGCAATAACGGACAAACTTTAGTGGCCATGACCTATTTTCTTGAGTCAAATTATTTCTCTCTATACCAATAAGCACATCGAGGATTATGAATAGAAAATTAAAAATGTACCTTTAAAAGACTATTTTTATAACCACGTATGTGATAAGAAAACGACCGAAAATTCTTTCAAAGAATTCCATTCTGCGTAAAAACATCTACATTGAACCATTAACTAAAAACGAATATTCCATCCAGACGGTTTTTTTTTCGCGTTTTCACCGAAAGTCATAAAGAATGAAACGACCTCCGATTAAAAGTGAAAATCTCGATCGCATTGATTGAAGATCGAGTCTACCGAAAAAAAAATGAGCCCAAAATTTCCAGCAACTCGAATCGATACAAATGATTTCAATAAAATTTGGTAACGTTAAATAAATTGATTTATCGAAATCTTTCTTTGGGCGTGTGTTACGAGAAGAAGGAATAATTTTATGGACTTTCTTTTTTTACGCGTCTAAATTATTGTAGGATATATACATGTTTTAATACAGTCATATATTATATGAGATGCTCACTTTGTTACGTCATTACTTAGGTTTGAGGATAATCATTTTTATGATCGATTACACGTTATATGTAATATCATACATAATCCACGCATATTTTTCATACGGTTACGTTCTATTGTATAGAAAATAAGTACATTGTGTCAGGCATATTGATCATAGAGTAAAATAACTTTTCTTAGCTGCTTTGTAAATAGGTCAAGAGTGAAAAGGAGTGGAATGTGATGGCATTGAACGACCATGACCCATTAATTTTTAAACGACTCCGAAAGGCTGTCTTTGATAGTTCAATTTTTCAATCTTGGTCACGCGGGCTTCTTCTCGATCCTGGAGTTTTCTACTGTTCGATCAATAGTGTGTCTTGATAAACGGTATTTTATATGTTTATATATGTATACACAAAATAGTTTATGGAGGAAGCTACTACGAGTTGCGAAACGTTATGGCGAGTATTGTTGGGAGGGAAAAAGTAACGGGTGTAGGCCTTCACCGCGAAATTCTTAGAGGTCCAGGCCACGTTCAGTGCCGTATAGAGATATGTTGTGAAATATAATGATACGACAAGCACAGCCATTAATGAATTCGTCGAGACTCATCAAGGCAAACTGGAGTTGGATTATCAGACTTCCGTAATGATAGCGTCGGAAATTCATGTATTCGTGTATTTTTATATTGACTCGATTGGATTCGAATAAATGAATAACAATGCCAGAAGTGTCAAGATTTTTTTATTTTGTTATTTCATTGCTTGATTAATTTATTGCTTAATTGATACATTGCTTGAGGCATTCATTGCTCCAGAAAAATGAAATAAGTCATTGCTACTGATAAGAGATTGTTTGCAATAGTAAGAGTGAAACTTTTATTGGTAAAATCGAACAAAAATTTGTTGAAAATGATAGCGATGGTTTTTACAGATGAAAAATCGACTGTCATTCGCACAAATTGACTCGTTATTTTTTTGCTCATTCTCAGTGAAGACTTTATTCATGAAGTTTTATAAATTATAGCTCGAAAGATATGATCCAATTATTTTACTTTATATTTACACGTACTAACGTATAGAATTTGAATGTTGACTGCGAATAGTTAATGTATTTTTTTGTCGATAAGACCTTGCCAAAGATGGAATTGTCGGGTTCGTGTACCATTATCTTTGTGTGTCGATTTCTAATTAAACGTTCAATGTGTGCTGGGGAAAATAACAACACGTCGGTCAGAAAATCGTTACCGCGAGTGAATGAAAACGAGACGCTTAGGTACTGCACTTGAAGTATGCCTCTTTCGCGTGAATCGACTTTTTTTTGGTGCCAGTACACTGAGAAAAAAAAGTTATTGGAACAACAAAATCTCTCATTACGGAGTGCCAATAAAATATACGATCATCATAATGTGATAACCATTGAACGAACACATTAATTTTTTATCAGACTGCACGATCATTCTGCCAAAGAAATGCGCATTTCAATTGACAAAACTCTTCCAATAACATCAATTTCTATTGAATCAACCATTTTTTTTTCTCTGTGTACTATTCAACTCGTGAGATTCGCCTAATACGTACATGTCCGATGCAATGTGATTTTTTATTTATTTTTCGAGTTAATGCACTTTGAGCTCGAGAATTATTTTAAATAAATGCATCAAGCAAAACGCCGATTTTGAGAGCTCACAAGATACATTTATCTGCCATTATTATAGAGGAAAATAATAACGTGAAATGTACCTGATTGGAAAGGATTTCTCATTTTTTTTCTTGAATTCCTAACAAGCATATGATTGAATAAATATATGTAAAGAGTCGTTGAAACTGTATGAAATTTATGATGCACAACAGAATCGAGTCTCTGATCACGTTACGATCGTAATTAAATAAAACATTTTGCAGTAAATAAGATAAATTATACATAATCAGGTAATCGAAATTGATTGATAATCGCTTTATGATCGAATTTATTCTCATTTCCTCAAGTATGACTTGAAAAGTTTTTTTTTTTTTTTTCAAAATAAATGTTGCATTTAAAAAATTGCAGAAAATTTTTTATTGTAGATATCATTTTTCTAACGTTTTAACACAAACAGTTCGGGAGCTGTACGGTATTGAAAGTATAAACGAATACATTTTAAACATTCATTAATCTCTGCGAAATAGTCGAGTTCATTTTATAATCATCGATTTCTAACAAAAGAAGTTTTCATTTCCTTTTCCATTTAGCGATTCTGAACAGTTGTCCCATGATCAATGAGTATGTTTTATTTATTGTTACAGATCAATCTTGTTTGCAAAAGAATCCAGAATTCGCTGCAATGATCGCGAAGGAAGCTATCGTGATAAGAAATGCTCAAAAACAGTATGGCAGTGGGACAAAGATCCTCGATGGCCTCAATATGACTGTTTCAAGAGGATCGATGTAAGTGACAGATTTGCATGAAATCATTTTTTTTTAGTTCCTCGAACCATCATTTATTGATACTATCACAAAAATTTTCATCATTTTCAATATCGAGGGTTCAAGTTTTCACACAGATTTTCCGAAACATAAAATATCGTTGAATTATTTTCTTTCCTTTATACAAAAAAATTCCAACTGGATTGAAAGATTTTTTAAATTATAACACACGTGAAAAAAAAAGAACCAAGTAGTTTATGATTAACTAAAAGTCCATCATTCCTCGGAAGTCTCTTCCAAAGTTACTGAATTTCGCTCGTTTCTATTCGTCCCAATTATCTCATTTATCGATTCTAGTAATATGTCAATCAGGTTCTTTTTCTCTTTCGTTTCCCTTTCATTTTGTTCTGTAAAGTTAATGGCGGACGGATTATCTGATAACGCGAACGATTTTCTCGAGTTTGATTCGTAATTATTGGTTTCCGAAATATTCATCAGCCCGGAGCCGTTGAATTTGTTTTTTTCGATGATCGCATCTTTAACCATTTTCTTGTTCATATCGATATCGGTTTTAATCGGACGTTTTGGAAATTTTTTGGACTTCACGAAAATTTTCTTAGCCGAATTCTTATAATCTTTTTTGTCAGTCAAATTCGATGTATCATGCGATCTAAATCTCACAGCAATCCCGGTGTCACGTTCTCCTTTCGTAACGTAATCATCCTTCGTTTCATCAGTCGAAATACTATCGTTCGAAGAGTCATCGTGTTCATTTTCTTTGATCGATTCATCACTCAATTCCAAAGGAATTGACTCGAGAGAATCGTTTTCGTAATTTTCCTCTTTGGCTTTTTCTTCTTCTTGTTTTTCCAGGCGTTGTGAACTTTCAGCTTTGAGCTTACGAAGATTTTCTAAGAAGTCGATTAGCAACTCGATTATCTCAATGTCATTCGTCATTTCATTACTTTTCAATTCATCGGTTTTCTTCGTTGAGTCCTCTTCACGATTTTTTGTCTCGTCAGACGATTCATTATTCACAGCATCTTCCTTATCTTCGATCTCTGGAATAGTCGCGTCATCACTTTTTTGTAAAATGTTTTGATGATTTTGATGAGTTTCATCGATTTTCGCTTCTCCGTTTCCAAGCTCGTTTCCAACAGCTTGAATTTCATTTTCCGACAGTGAATGATTATGCTCTCTCAAAGGATTTTGCTCAATATTCAAACCTTCGTCGTCGTTTGACTCCTGACATTCGAATAAAAGTTTCGTATTCGCATTTTTGTTGCAATCGAAATGCTTAGATTCGTCGATTTTTGTTTCAAGTCCTTCCTCGACGTCCTGAATTTCTTCTTGCAACCATGGAATAGTCTGTTCCTCGGTTGACGCATTTTTATCAACCGATTGTTCGTCACCTTCCGTTGATTGTAAAATTCTATTTTTTATATCCATTCCTTTACCACTGCTGTTCTCGTTAACTGGTTTCGAAGCTTTCTCTCGTTCGTCATTAAGGTAATCCGATTCATTCGTCGTTTCGTTGTTTTTTTTGGTTTCTTGAGTCATCAGTTCCCGAGACATTTGATCAGTTTTCAGATTCTTTTGAAGATTCACGCCTTTATTTTTCGCATTAGATAATTGTTCATGATTTATTTGACGCTTTTTGTTTCTTCGTGAATCGGAGGAAATATCATCGTCGTTCGAATATTTTTCGAGCGATCTCGATCTTAAGGATTCAATTATTAAAGAATCAAATTTCCTTGCACTGCCATTCGATGAATCGATTTTCGACGAATTGATAATGAATAAACTGCTTATCGATTTTTCGGTTCCCGTTGATTCGGATCCCGACAAATTCTTACTCGAAACGTCCGTTTTTGTTGAAGTTTCTTGTTCTCTATGGCCCATTGCATCAAGCTTATCGGCCATGATCGTACGAAGATCGGTTGCATAATTCTTCATATCCAGGATCCTTTTCAAATCAATATCCATATTCCTGCTACCATTTTTTCGAACTGAAATTTCTCGCGTATTTTCCACTTGATTTACTTCTCGATTTTCAAGCCTCGATAAATTCGGCGACTCGATCTTACCGCCCGAAACAAAAGCGCAACTCAGTACGAGTTGAAGCACGAGAATCACAGAATAACATTTATTCATCGTAAAATACAACGCTGTTCTCGTCCGACTGAAACGAAACTCACGTATGCCACGAGCTTTATGAACTCTTTGCTCTATAATCGTTTACTTCGCACTTTTCTCGGTGAATCTACGCTTATTAGCTCGGACAATGAGCAAGAGTATAATTGCAAATTGGCAAGATCTCATTAAAATCCAACAACGTGTACCGACTACGAAGCACAAAATACTAATTGTTTTCGACAATCATTTGTCTTTACGATCCAGCTGAAAGCGTTCAATTTTAATGATCGCAGGCGTTGAATGTTGCTTTTTTTTTTTCTTCTTCTTTGCAATAAAAATCATTTTAATGGTATCGCACATAATCTTCAATAGTTTATGTATCGAAAACAACGAATACGATTTTTTTCATTACAATTTATACCATAATGTTGACATTATTTTTCATATTTCAAATTTTATTTGCAAACAATTTTTTATCATCTTTGAATCGACAATAAAATCACTAATTTTATTGATTTCCTTTATTGATTTTAAAAGTAAAGTTTTGATTCGTGAATTAGCTGCTCATTGTCATCGCTTTTTCGTGATTCTGATTGATTCGCTACGATGATTTACGTAGCTCGCTTCTCTTTTTAGAGTTCAAGTCAAATTATAATTCTAAACTTATTCTGCCTGCTCTTAAATGTCACAATGATCTTCTTTTGGTTCTTCGGAAGATCAACGATTCGAATTCGTTTTTAGCTCTACCGTACTATGAAGCAATTGTACTTGACATTAATTAGAAAATTCTTTATTAGAGATCAATATTTTTGGATGCATCTGACTGTTAATGTTTCTGAAGTTTTCGTTCATTTAAGAAGATTACGCTACGCCGCAGGATACGGCCCATAAAGTGTGATAGTAATCGAGACCCTGAAAAAAAGTGGCGATCCACTTTCAATTTGAAACGTTTAGCAACGTCAAGGTCCTAAAAACTACGAAAAATCCGATTCCCCTTTTGTTTTCCTGATTTTAACTATTAATATCCCCTCCAAACATTCGTCGATCCCAATTTTTTATGATTTATTTGGAATCCTGGGAGTTTTATTTATAAATAGAGCTTTCAATACGCAGTTCATCTAATGGTTAAGTATTTTAAAGATTTTTTTCCAATCCATAAATATAAGAAATTTCCATAAAGCTGATGTTAAATAAGGTGACTTTCGACTTTGAAAATATTCATTAAAACTACGTTGACTCATAATGAATCTTGACGGGAATATTGTTTACTGCCTAATCAACGGTATATTTCAGTTTCAGATTTTTATCCAATAAACCCTCCAATAGGGGAACCTTCTCAATGACATTTTTTTAAGTCTAGACTGATTTTTTTATGAGATTTTAATTGGCATCTCTTGTGGGATTGAAATTCGATTGGTAAATTTTTGTGAAGCTTTCTTTTCAATTTTTCCTTGGGGTTCCTTGAGGTTGTTCCTTTTTGGAAGCAATTTTCAATATTCAAAATATCTTTTTTGTGGGATCTACTATTAGACGGGGGGGGGGGGGGGGGGGTAAATTTTTCAACTTTTTTTACAGCATTAATAACGTTTTTTTTGTGCAGATTTTTCATCATTATATTATCTTCCCTTAAAAATTCTAATACAGTGTAAAACGTTGAAAATGCTTTCTCGATAAATCGCAATAAAAATGTATTTGTCATTGATTCGATTTGAATTCGTTGATGGGAATCAGTTACGGGCTGCTGGGCGCCAGCGGATGTGGAAAATCGACTCTTCTGACATGCGTCGTTGGTATTCGCAAGTTTGACAGTGGAGATCTGTGGGTTCTTGGGGGACAGCCAGGAACAGGAGGATCTGGAATTCCAGGTCCTCGGGTCGGCTACATGCCTCAGGATATTTCGTTGGTCGGCGAGTTCACGGTGATCGGTGCTCTCTACTATTTTGGAAGGATAAATGGTCTCGATGATAAAACGATTGGTAATAAGATCGAATGTTAACTTGAAAATGAAAGATCAAAAATATAACTTCTGTGCAAATTTGATTGAGCGAATAAAGCGTTTTGATTTCAATGCCAATTTGAAGGAATCATGACACAAGTATTTTCCAGAAAAAAAAAGACCAATAACTTATTGAATT
The DNA here is from genome assembly GCA_037576405.1 of Campoplex capitator. Lineage (NCBI taxonomy): Eukaryota > Metazoa > Arthropoda > Insecta > Hymenoptera > Ichneumonidae > Campoplex > Campoplex capitator. The sequence continues at coordinate 8,133,747 of JARBWI010000003.1, forward strand.
TGTGTTTAATCAAGAATAAATTTTATTTAGTAAGTTTCGCATCATCGTTTATCGGGCAGTAATAACTGGTAAATTTTTCTAGAGGAGCAGCATGCTTTTCTCACGGATCTTCTTCAATTACCATCGCGAAATGAATTAGTGAAACACTTGAGTGGCGGCCAACAAAGGAGAGTTTCGTTCGCGGCTGCGCTTGTTCACAATCCGGAGTTGTTGATTCTGGACGAGCCTACCGTAGGACTTGACCCGATTTTGAGGGAGAAGCAAGTACTTTTAGGACTCACTTAATTAATATTTCATCAAGTTTTGGTACAAAAATAGAAAATAAGAGACCGAAGCGTGCTCGAGATTTCGCAGACGAAATCCATTAGCAATTGTTGTTGTAATTTAAAAAAAAAAATTTTTTCAGTATTTGGAATTTTTTGGCAGACATTACGAAAACCAGGGGAACGACGATCGTGATAACGACTCATTACATCGAGGAAACGAAGCTCGCTGATAAAGTTCGTCACTTTATTGAAAACTCCTGTATCGAAATCATTTTTTTTTGTCTCATCGAATAGTCGAAATAATTCGTTTTATTTATCAACTCAGATCGGCCTTCTGAGATGCGGCCAATTGTTGGCTGAATCTTCGCCGAGTCGATTACTTGAAAAATTTCAATGTGAAAGCTTGGAAGAAGCTTTTTTGCAACTGAGTCAACGCCAGCAAGATAATCAGGAGAGAGGAATAAGAACGCCAGAATTATTCGACGATATTGAAAACGATGCAAATTTGTCAAGTGAAAATGTAAGTCTAATCGTTGATTGCTCGAGAGAAAAAAAATTGAAATATCTACTGAAAAACGAGAGCGTATAATGTGAACCCTATTTTCAGAACAATATACGTAATGAAAAACCGTCATCTAAAGTGGTGCGAAAAGGCCGATTCGGTAATTTCACTGCCTTGAAATTCAGAGCTCTTATGACGAAGAACATTTTACAATTCGTACGACATCCAGGGTAACACTTATTATCGTAGACGAGAATACTACGAAAAACGTCGAAATATCTTTTGATTATTAGCTTAAAAGAAATATTGTCCTCTTCAAACACTCCGACATGTTGATTAATTATGGAAAAAAATCTCAATTCTCTGCTTAGGGGTGTACTCTTCGCTCTGGTTCTGCCGGTAATACAAGTCTTTTTGTATTTCAACGCGATCGGAGGTGACCTTAAGGGACTTCAGATGGGAGTTGTGAACAACGAAGCAGGAAATTGCAACGGTGGTTTATACAATGGAAAGGTCATTTTCGAGCCGAAAAATTACACCTGCGATTTCGTCGATATCAGTTGCCGTTTTCTCAACGTTTTCAACGAGGCAGTCGCTGAAAATGTGAGATAATTTCAAAGTGCAATAAAAAACAGTAAACCGAATAATAAAATGAACGTGAATTAATTGATAGTCTCAGTGAAATACTTGTTTCGAGTATGGACGTATGTAGACTCTTAACCTTCGAAAATACTTGCTCACGAGCTCGTTAAAACAGATGAAAGTGACGATCTATATGTTCGAGTACGTAACCTCGTCAAATCGGTTCACTCTTCCGGGAGCGTGTTATTAGATTCAACACGATTTGCCATATTATATCGCGCATAACCGTCTAAACAATGATCGATTAAGAAATCATTAATAATAATATTCGTTCATCGAGCATTATAACGAATATTCATTTTTTAAATCAATCCGAATTGTCCTATAACTTTCGTATATTATTATTATTATTATAATATTTATATATAAAGTTTATATTTTGTATTCGAGTTATTTAAAGAATTAGAAAAATGATCGTGCATGCTCAGCTCATAAAACTCAACGCGGATGACTGTACTGACCTGATTAATCTAAAAACAAATGATTATTTTATTTGTTTCGAATAAATCAGCTCGGTACAGTCTTTCGCATTCAGTTTTTCGTGCAGAGCATGATAAGCCTTATAATATATTGTTTTTTTTTTCTCCGCGTGTGCTATAACGAACACAGAATTATTGTCTACAAAAAAAATGTCTTTTCATACAATTAATCACACGAATTTTTCCAGATATTCTACAACAATATTGAGGAAGCGGCTGATGCCGTTAAACACGGTACCGTAGTGGGTACCATTTATTTTTCAAGCAATTTTTCGAAAGCGTTGCGCCAGAAGATGGAACAAATAACATCTACAACTGACGAAGACATTGTCGCAGGAGAGATCGAAGTATCTTTGGATATGGGAAGTACGTAATTCAACGTTTATCCTAGCAAACAGGAATACCAATTCGGATCGCGAGAATATCGAGAAAAGTCTAAATACGGCGTAACTAATAAATTTTTTTTCTTCATCCAGACCGACAAATTGGACTTTACGTTGAGCAACACTTGCTCGAAAATTTCGTGGGGACTTATGAAGATATCGTACAAGAGTGCAATATACCGAAAAAATATGCCGATCTTCCGATTCGAGTACGTACGAAATATTTATTTTTTTCATTATATGTTCAGCTCCCGATGAGCAATGTATTTGAATGAAATTTTTTTTTTCGATGGATCTTGATCGAATCTGCGCAGTTCGAGGATCCTATATTTGGAACAATGCATCAAAAGTACTCGAGCGCGATGGGACCCGGATTCATAATGACGTGAGTAAATTTATGAACTCGAAAAAAAACGTTGTTTTGTTTTTTGTTTTCGTACAAATAAAGAGAAAAAGCCGATTTGGTTGATTTATTGGTTAAGGTATGATATTTTCAAATTGTTATTTCAGGGTTATATTTTTCCTCGCAACATCAGTTTCCTCTTCCATAATAATAGCTGATCGTCACGAAGGTGTTTGGGATCGAAGTTTAGTACAGGGTGAGCATTGATTCATATTTTTTTTAATATCTATTTTTCTGGACGAAATTCTTTCGATGGATAAAAAACGAAGAGAAATAACTTGACAGCTTGATGTTTAAATGGAAGACCTTCATATAGCGAGGCTTTAATGATCGTTCGCCGATTCTAAATTGGTCTGAGAACGACGTTGATGCACCGATACGACTCCGTAAATTCGTTAAAAAGTCAATTTGTATACAATAAGCGTAAAGAACGGGAGGACCTCCGCGAAGCGGCAATATCTGGCATCGGATTTTCATGAAGAATTGTAGCGCGAATGATACAGCGGATCACGTACCGCAATAATCGTACAAGATAAATACGTTCGACGAGAAGAAACATTTCAATAGCTTCGCTTAGTTTGAATATTTTCAAGATATTTCGTAATTCAATGCATGCGTGCAGTAAAAACTCGAATTCACAATGAAATTCTGAGGTTAAGAGTATTTGATAGTTTTTTTTTTAAACTTTATTCGATCCAGTCTTCAGTCGCTATTTGAGCTTTCAAGTTTGGCCAATTAACGTGCAGTGAAGAGACGCCACGAGTGAGGCCTGGTGGGGGGACCCAGGTCTCGGGTCTTGATTAGAAAAATAAAAGTTCGACGATGATACGATTTTTTTGGACAAATGTCACATTTTTTTTCTGACATTGATAATATTCGTTTCGTCGATTAATTCTCGAAATTCTTGAATATTCACAGGAGTGACGACCGCCGAGATACTGACCTCGCATCTGTTGACTCTACTGCTCGTTATACTTCTACAAGTTATACTGACTCTGGTCATGACCTTTGGGCACTTCCATGTAGAATGCCGAGGCTCTATGCTCAGTGTATTCCTACTCGTGTTTTTCGTCGGATTTTGCGGGCTCTGTTATGGTTTTCTTATTTCCGTAATGTGCTCTTCACAGTCCGTAGCCAATTACATATCCACCGGAAGCTTTTATCCGGGCATATTACTTTGCGGTGAGTCATTTGCACGATACAGCTCGAATCGTTTTCAACGACCTCCTAATTTTCTTAGCGATTTAATTATTTTATTATGATTCAGATTTTTCGTTAAGTTAGTCAGAAATTCAGATGACTGATTCGAAAAATCTAGCGACAAAGATTTGTTTCCAATGAATGCATATTTTTTTTATAATAAAATAAAATAATTTCAGAATTAAAACAAAAGCACGAATACTGTGTGTTCGAATTTTTTGAACGTAGATCAATATCGTGCTCGCATAATTCGAGGCTTCCGTCGCGAAGTCAACGACACTTTTCTCAGACGACCTAGAGAACTTGATTTTTTTTTTGCAGGATGTGTGTGGCCCCTTGAAGGTATACCAAAGACATGGAGATGGCTGAGCTTTCTAATGCCGACGACGGTGCCTTCGCTGTCATTGCGTGGTTTGATGGATAAAGGTTATACGTTGGATGATCCGGCGGTGTACTCCGGCTTCTTAGTAGTTTTGGCTTGGACAACGTTGATGTTATTTATAAGCTTCATCCGCATTAGATCGAAAGCGGGTTGATCATGCACTAACGATGAGTCTCGATCGATCGCGTCTTTGGTTTTGTTTAGGTAATTTTGTAACACAGAATAAATCCATTTACTTCCGAGGCTCGTTAACCGTATAACGCAGCATTTTGTCGCGTATATAAGATGCCTATGATACAGGGTTTTACAGTGTAAGAGTTTGGCGAAGAAAAGAAAACGTCCTAACCTCAAAAGTTAACGAGCACGTTGAGGCTCGCTCGCCAAAAGTCGTTTCGTTTTATTCATTTGGTTTTTTTTTTTTTTCTTGCTCGTATAATTCACGCTTTTGGACATAACGGTTCCAAAACGGTTAAGAACGCACTCTTACACTCGCACGCACACACACACATGCACACACGTAAAGTAGAAACGAGTTCGAAAACGTCAGCTGTACGCGGAGAAACATAAATCATAATCGCGAAACGTCGGGAAAAAAAAAAAAAAAAAAAAAAAACAAAAAATTCAATATCCTTCTAGTCAAAGGCCGAAATGTTAACGCGTGTGTGCGTGAGTATTTTTTTATCCGTCTCCCGTTCAGCATCTTGCGAAAGAAAGTCATCCACATTTATGTGTTTATATTCGCAAGAAAATTATTATCGAAATTCGTAAATTTACAGAGCGATGTTTCAAGGATGTAAGATTTTTAAACTTGTATCGAGTGCCCGTATATTTTATTTTTGATAAATCTTAAGTAAAAGATAAAATTTGTTAAGTATAAAAAATCGATAGAATAATCGAGCCTGATCGGCTGTGTCGATTGTAAGAAAATCTCCTGTCCGGAGAAAATATTCGACAAATAAGTATGTAAACGCATTTTCGTCGGACTGTGTCAAAACCGAAAAAATTGTTGTGTCGAAGTTTTTACAGGTCGAGGACGATAATTTTTTAAAATACGAAACACGGTTGTTCAGAAAAAGTGAATATTACGATGTGTTCGAGTAACGATGCGTTCTAGAATTCTCAATTTTTTTTCGAACAGCATGGGGAAAACAATCGTAAATTGTGTTCCACAATTTCAATTTCTTTTTTTATTTTATGGGAATTTACGAAAAATACACAACAATCTTTTGTCAGCATGAATTGAAAGCATTCAGGTTCGTATTCTTCGTGAACGATTCGAATTTTTGTTTATTGGCAAAAGTAATAAAGCATCGTCTAATTTTAAAGCTCAATGCACTGAAAATTCGGTTGAAATTAGATTTTTATTGAGAAATATTTACTTCAACGCAAAAATTCTGATGAATATTCTGAGTAACGAGCTCCATTACTTTTTACTTTTTTTCGAAGTGTAAAATTCGTGATATTTTGTTGTTGTAATGTGTCACAAATGTAAATAAATTATGTAGACTGTACGATGAAAAGAACATACGTAACTTGAACAACGATCAACGTCGATGAGATTATTTAATCATTTATTTCTTTTTTTTTCCCTCAGGGAAAAATTACATTTTTATGTAGACATTTTGGTACATACGTATCGTTTATTATCGTTTATTCTATGTATATTTACGGTGTGCTGCTTCGATCGTTTAACGTACAAACATACATAACGGTATTAACTATTCTCCTGAAGCATTTTAACGCTAGGAGTCCAGCTGTGAACGATGAGTTTGCGATTTGATTTTGTGTTTTCTTTTTACTTGCGAGTTACGAGGATTTATCAAGCTTAAAAATGGAGCTCCATTAATTTGCGGAAAAAACGAAAATGTTCATCTTTCTTCGAGTTGAGAGTAATCAGTGTTTTCATTCGTATTTCAAGTATTTTAAAATCATTTTTTCAATCAATCTTTATTTCATTCATTTGACACTTTCATTATTTTTTTTTTCGAACGATTTTCTGTTGCCACATAAATTCATCAGTTGATAGCGAAAAAAAAAAAAAAAATGTGGTTAGTAAATCGCTCAACTCTCGGATACTTTCGTGTTGTTGTGGAACTTTATATCCATCGTTATTCAAGTGAAACTTTATCGTTTATTTTTTATTTTTCAACAAACTTGAATTCAAAAAATCGTTGGAAACGAATAGTTATCGTGGATAAAAATGGTCATCTCCAGTGGAAATATTTGATATTTTTTCTCTAAAATTCTACGGATACTACGATCTACAATAATTTTAAACATTTTCCCTCTCGCGCTCTCTTTCTTTCGTTCGTTATCAATTTTTGTAGACACACGCTTAATCGTTCTGTATAGACGCATCTTCGTGTTTCGATAACATTCTTGAACGATGAGATCCCTTGAAAAAATCTCAAGTACATCGTTATTTTATTTCAATCACTCGTTTTAACGTAATTTATATTTACAATCAGTTCGTTTAAAATATATCCCAAGTCGGACAAAAGAGAAGAGCAAAGTGAAAAAAATAATGGTCGGTTCGAGATAAAGAGTTCTGCAGATCGTAACAGTGCCAAAAAGATCGAGAAAATCTCGAATTCGCTATTTGGCTACGGATTTAAGGTATCAAGTAGCAATTTTTAGTATAACTCATCATTTTTTTTTATTTTAATCTTTCTCAGTACGTTTTACGTGAAAAATAAAACTTTCTCTAGCAATAACCCTTCGATCTTTCACATCGCTTCGTCAGAGGAAATTTCTCTCTCGTCTTTCTCTCGATACACAAAATACATTATTATTATTATTTTTTTTTTTTTTAAATACTCCCCAAGTCATTCCATTTTATACAAAAACGTAAGTATCAACGTAATCAACGAAAGACGATTTAAATCTCATCAGTGTCAACAAAATTTCTTCTCAATAAACTGTGCCAGAGTTTTTAGTTGGCTGCAGAATTTTTTTTTCGTAGATCGACGGAGAGTTAATGAAAGTTCAACCGTGATTCGAAGTGTCTTAAAGTGTCTCACAGCTCAAATCTCTTATTTACCGTGATGGCAAAACATGAATTTCTGTGACCGCAGTATCGATCGAATAGCCAATAAAATTGTAATATTCGAATCAGGAGATTCTAACAAAACAGTAAACTAGCAATAACTATCTAAATAACAAGGAACTAAACACAATACTGCAGGATTACAAAAAAAAAAAAAACAAACAAAAAACAACGCTAATTAAATAAAAATAATATAATATTTACATTGGTAGTGAGAACAAAATTCTTTTAAATATTCTTAATAATTCGATGAATTTGAAATATTTGTTAATATCAATCGATTTACAGAAAACGTTTGGTTCGATTAGTGCCTATTTCTGCTTACGAACGAAATTCATAATTTCTGCCAATTACTTCGAGATTCGATGCGACGTTGTGTTTTCATTGGTGTGAAAATTTCTCATATTATCGAAGAGCCTCGTATTCTCATTTTCTACTGTTTCAATGATAACGCAATTGTTGGATATATTGCTTTTACGACTGTTGGTGGTAGCGTGGTTTAAATTATTTTTAGCAGTAAGGCAGGAGCCACATCGGATGGGCAGGGGACGAGCAGCAACGAGACAGTCAACTATCTGTCTTACAGTAGGCATGCAGGTTTTGCTGTACCCTGGAAAACACATATCACGTGCCGCATCAGAATCGTACCAACCCCTTGACCTCTTCGTGGCAATCGAAGAAACAAAATTCAATAATTTTGGGACATTGAGCGTGTGTTCAAATTTGGCACAAAAAAATCACGATTTCCAATTGCAATGTTCATCATCGATTACTTCGTAATGGAATGTGACTGCTGTTGTTCATAATCCAATTGACTCCATTCGATTCGATTCAACGAACAAATTTGTAATCTTAATTATCATGAGAAACAATCAGAGCAACAAATGCTTAGCTCGTGGTTGTTTTTTTTTGTTAAAAAAAAAAAAAAAAAAAAAAAAAAACGTTCAAAGAGTAAGTTTATATGTTTGATGAGAAATTGCGATTGGAATGAATTTGAGATCGCCGTACCCCTTTGGAGATAATATTGAAACTGATTATGGTTAATCAGAAGATTGCCGAGGAGAGGTCAGGATGGCAAAGGGCTTGAAAGAAAATGAAAAGTATTGAGACACAAAGAACGAGCACATAGCACCCAAATTTTGAGTAATTAAATGAAAATATATAAGAAATTATTTGTAAGAAATAAAAACAATGAATAAGCGTATTATCGGGGCGCAAGGCCTAAGGCCTGGGTCTGATCAAAGCACGTCATTCCACGTAACAATACCCAGCAGTTTCACAAGAGTATTCGCGCTCCAGGAGAAAAGTAGGGGAATCGCACGAAAGTTTTCGAGTACAAATAATGCTGTGAAAAATTATCGCCATATTTTTTTTTTTTTTTTAAGTTTCGTAGCTAAAAATTATTCATTAAAATATACGTAGAAAATTATGCGTTATATTCGAAGGTCCCTGAACGTATATTAAAAATAATATTAATTATAGTTCGTTGCCTTATGAGCTTATTAAGAGTTTAAAAATATTAGAGGCGCAAAGAAAGCGAAATGGCTGAAAATCTGATAGCCAATAGTTTCGAAAAATGCATACACCGTGCACTAGAAGATAAATCAATTTGAGTATGGAATGGAATAGCTCTAGATTATAAACTCGAAGCTGTAGCGGATGGAAAGAAAAAAAAAATGTATCGTTAATCTGTAGTTAAACAGGTTGGCTTTGCCTGGGACTATGTTTTATTTAGTGGATAATACTTTAATCGACTTAATCTCAGTTCATTTTTGTCTCAGATCATAGAGAGCCATTAAAATTTTCGTTTATATTCTAAAATAGTATCGTTCATTTATTCGCAATTGCTTGGCACGTTTTTTCGAATAAAATATCTTCGTAAGAAATTTTTGGAATAAATGAATAATCAGTTATCGAAGTAATTGAAGAATTTCGAGTACATCGTGTGTACGAATAATCATGCGAAATAGGAAGTTATAGTATCGGGAAAAATCTCTAACAATCAATATATTCATTACGTATTTTACTCCTCCGAAATATTTCCGAAAATCTATGAAACGGGCTTTCGTAAAATGTGCGAAGAGAGATATTACAATTTAACAAGTATACTCGTGATTTTATTAATCTATAAAGTGAATAATGACTCTTGTCAACAATTGTTTTGTCTTCGTTTTCGTTGATGAATTTTAGTGTTTATTTTATATTCGCGATTAAGTATATTCGTATGTTTTCTATCTTTCATTGTTTCTTTTTTTTTTCTTTCTTTTCTCTATTTAATTGATAAATTTTATTATTTTCAATTTTATTTTTTCAATGATATTGGAAGCTCCACGAAAATACTAATGTTTGAACATTCAGTCGGAGTGAGTGCCGATTTTATTATTTTATTTCAATTCAACGAGCTCGTTAATCGAACGATATAATTCAATTTTATCATGATATATTTCTATAGTTATATACACATATTTATGTATGTATGTATTTGTATATGTAGGCATTTATCAATGCACGTATATTGACATTGTGTCAAAGATTGTCTCAACTTGTTTCTCTTGTATTTGCTAACAAATTTCATGCGTTCCAACACTTCAGATCGCATGCAAAATTGCGCAACATTTTTTCTAAGGGAGGTGCAAAAACATTTTATGATTTGACACGCGTTTTTTTTTTCTTTTTATTTCAATGTTTAAAGACCCATGGTTAAGTGTTGTCTATTCATTTGAATAATTGGAGTCTCGTAACGACCGTAAGTCAGATGAACCGAAGGCTCGTGGCGTTAATGAGTTTTTATTCGAGTCTTTTTGGGGGTTTGTTCTTTAAGCCAGAACTGTAACATTGTAACTGGGCTTGATGAAAAATCGTTCAAAGACATTTCATAGCGACTATTAATTGTTCGTTTAAAAGTTTCGATATTAGATAAATAAAAAAATGGTTGCTCCATTTGGAAATAATTCGATATCGCTTATCAATATTCATGGATATATTTTCGTCTTGGCAACGTCTTTAAAAATTTTTCATCACAATATTATACCGAACGATATTTCATAGCCACTTTCTCGGTTTGGCAAGCTCAGATCTTTGAGACGAGAGCTTTTTTTCACGATATCGAAATTAGCGTCGTTGAAATACAACGAAACGTCTGTTTTAATTAGTATCCAAAATCAATTTGCAGAATTATGATTCTACGATTGATCTTCTTCGTGAACCCCCACACAATCTGTAAAAACGTCGGATAGATTGAAAAAGAAAGTGATCGAGGAAAGAAGATTCTTCGTCGCTTTTCTCAACCGTGTAAACTTCAATATTATAATTTCTCGTTGTTTTTGTTGTTTATTCTGCATTTTGAGTGTTGGTTTCTTTGGGTTTGACGTTAATAACGCATAGCAAAGTATTTTGTGACGTTTGAGAGCTCGGACTACTAACGGAGCTCTTCTCGTCGGAATCCTTTTCCTAGAGCATCTCCGAGTAAACCCTCAGCTATAAAGCGGTCTCTTTGTCGCTTATGATTTTGATACCGTGTTTGGTGAGGATCATTTTTATGGTACCACAGTCCCGTGGTTTTTGTTCCTTTGTAAATTTTTTTCTGCCGATATTTTCGTACAGAGGCGATTCGTGGGTATCGTCCAGGGAAGAGTGATAACCACGCGCAACATCGTCGGCGGATTTGCGGAGGGTAGTGCGACTTCGTGAATTTCTGGTCGGTCGAATATTATCAGCGGATCCAACGAGACTTTTACCAACACCGCGTGGTCTCAGTGAATTTGGTTTGTCGATGGTAGATTTGACGATTTGACGTGAATTCTGGAGATTATCGACGGACGAATACCGCCTTTTGGCTCTGGTACGATCGATCGTATCGCGGTTTATGAGAGATCCTGCACGAGTCATTTTCTTCGAGTTTTTGGCTGAAATTGCAATTTCGTCGCGAGGAACAATGTTTCTCAAAGTGTCTTCGATCTCGTTTCTATAACGCGAATTATCTTCGTTGCCGAGATCTCGATCGAGCTCGGCATCGAGGCCACAATTTTCGATTTCGAATTCATCGTCGTTGCTGTTGGTGTCGTCGGTGGAATTTTGGTCGTTTGATTTTTCTCGAAGTGCTTGCACTTTGTCTCGAGAATCGAGAATTTTTCGGCTTATTTCGGAAGCATCTATGTCGAAGCGATCCACGTCATCCTCTTCGTCGTCTTCCTCGTCGTCGTTATCAATGTTGTTGAAAGTTCTCGTGTTCAAACGAACCACCCCTTTCTTTCGCTTCGGTAAACTCAGAGGCAATGGACGCGATGACAATAAACGACGATCGACGAAATCGTCCTTTTCGGGCCTCGAGGATGCGACGACGTCTTCGTCCATCGCGACGTCACCACAAATTTCGCACAATTCGCAAACTGGTTCACCCGGTAATATCGGCTTTTCGAATTTTGGCGTTTCTTCTTCGGGGTCCTCGCGGAGATCGCAATTGCTACAAATGTCACATTCCGTTGAAGCTTCCTCCAATGGCGAGCTTCCGGTTGATCTCAATGTGTAAAAAGCGTCGGTCGATGATGGCTCGTTCGCGTAACAACAGACTGAACAAAATTCATCCGTTTGGCCACTCTCATGTGGCTCGTTCGCCGTTGTGAATATCGAATTACTGTCGGTTCTTAATTTCGAGGTGTCGTCGCAAGAACTCGCTACGTTCTCATCCTTCGATCCGTCTAACGAAATTTTATAAATCATCGTTGGTTGAATTTCCGTTGGTTTTATAAATTCGTAACTCTTTGATTTTTTCGATATCGCCGGATGATTTTGACTGTTTATTACAGACGATGATTTCGGCTGTTTCACGTTTATCGAATCCAAACTACCCTGAAATACAACTCCACGCTTTCGACCTGTTACTACCGTATTTCTAAACTCGCTCTTAGTTATCTTCGATTCAATTTCCCCGTTCGATTTATCTCCCGACGATTTCGAATCGTCTGATTTCACAGTCAAAATCTCATCACTTTTTAATTTCTTTGGACTTTTACGCGAATTTACCACAGATTTGAGATACTTTCCATCGATCTCGATGTTACTTTCATGTTTTTGTGACAGTTCTTCGATCGTTGACTCCCGATCCGATGAATCCTGTTCGTCCATTGATTTTGAAACTTTTTCCATGGGTTTTTCGATCTTTTCGATCGGAGCAGCTTTCTCCGAATCTTCGTTGACGTTTTCTATTGATAGTGTAAGATTTTCTGCAGCTTCGATCGGATCAGAAGTCTTCATAGAATCGATCATTGTTTCAGACTTTTCTTCCTCTTTTTCGTCTCCTTCTTGACACGATGTAATTGTTATTTCGTCCTCGCAGCTGACGGTGCTAATAGCTCCGTTATCTTCGATTTCGTTGGAATTTTTTCCAAATGAGTTATCCTGATCGTTAGATTCGTCTTTCAAGCATTTGTGTCTGTCTTCCAAAACGGATGAATCGACAACGTCGATCGAGAGTATCACCGATATTTTGCTATCCGAATCGTCTGGTGTCAATTCTTGTTCGGAAGATTTAAGGGGTTCCAGAGCGTTGTTGGTCGGAAATTCTTCACTCAATATTTCTAAACCGTTATCAGTTTCCTTCGCATCGATTATACATTTTGAATTGGATGGTGAATCATCTTTTTCCACAACTCGATCGACCTTACCATCGATCTCCATTTCGATTTTGTAATTCTCGCTAATACAATTCAAACCTACCTCACAAAAAATTTGGGATTCCCCGGACTCGTTGGCGATAATCTGTTTAGCCTGACCGGGATAAGATACTTTGTTACATCCTAAAACTTTATTAACGTTTTCGGTAATCGCGTTGTTAAATTTGTCGCGTATGCGTTCGTTATCGTCAGTCGTTGTGCTCGTTAATATTGTTCTCCCGTTCATCGGGATATTGTGAAAATTCTTCTTGAGCACCGATTCCGATATATCGATCGATATTATCTCGACCGGGCTCGGCGTTGTCATTGTAACATCGCTCGGCGATGGTGTCAAATAAGTGCTCTCATACTTTGGCTGTATGCACAAAAAATCGTTATCATTTTTCGTAGACAGTTCCAACTTACTTTATTTTCCAAATATCAGAGCAGCATGAAAAATAAACGACAACAAATATTTTAGATTATTTCTGATTTCGATGTTCATAACTTAAAAAAAAAAAAAAAAAAACAAAAACAAAAAAAAAGTAAACATTTTTCCAGAAAATATTGATGCCATTACATTGGCAGGCGTATTAAGATTTGTGTTTCAATTTTTTATTTATTGCGTGGAAAAGTGCGTTAAAAAGAAACTTTGTGTCTTGTGTGAAATCCAAATGAATTAATTGCTTTACGGAACTTGAAGAGAATGGACGAGTTCAGTGAACAAAAGAAAATCAAAATAAACTTGAAAAAAAAAAAAAAAAAAAAACATACTGAAGTTGTGCAAAAATCTAATGATTTTTTGTACGAACAGAAACTGTCAAAAGTTGATTAATGAGGTTAAAAACAAATTAAGGGGACATAAAAATGGTTTGGAATTGTGAAAAACATATATATATTTCGTGAGATCCATAACTTATCGATTGTTTGCAACGATAATATTTTTTACAAAATATTTTAAGCGAAAATAATTGGAATATCGATTTTACGAAATCACATTGTTCAACGTTTATATAAACACTTTTTAACCAAAATCCCGGAGAATGAAACAAAATTTATCCGGAATGAACGAAAGAGGAATTTGGCGCAGACTCGAGTTCTAACGTTGTAGCACTATTAAAGCTGCACGAGATTCAATAAAACTCAATGGAATTGAGGAAGACAAACGGATTAAGAAATTTCAAATTTCCTTTCCGAGCAATCGTAATAAAAAATCATATATTTATCAATACTTTGGTAACACATGGAAGATTATAAAATCTCCTTTGCCCTTTAATCACACGACGATTCAAAAGTTGACACAGACTCACCAAATTTTCTAAATTCTCTATAAAAATATATATGTATATAAATATATTTATGTTCTTTCTATGTAAAAAGTGTGAAAAATTAAGATGTTGCTACAGATAGTGAGGTTGTACGAAAATTCGTCATTCGAACCTTCAAATTGAGCAATTTTGTCATTCACCATCACTTGATTGTTTCTCTTAAAGCATTTACTCGACTTTTCTAAACTTATTCTTTTTGTAACTTGTTTTCCTAGTTTATTTACAAATGTCGCCTGATCGATTAAGCAGACTCACATTGTTGTAACAGTCTTTGCATCGTAAATCCCGTGTTTGTAGATGTATTCGATGACGGAATCTTGCACGAGATATCTGACACTCTCGGCCCGTTTCAGAGCTCGTCTTATCTTCGTCGAACTCACTTCATTCGGTATCCATTCGGTGACTATGTGAATATTGTGCTAAAAGAAGAAAGACAAAAATGCCTCGTCAGCACAGCGACATTGAAAATCTTCCATTTGTCATGTTAATATCATATCGCGCTAATTATTCGTCATAACAAAAGCAGAAGTTTTACAATTGCCTGCGACTTCGAAGTTCGTCTCGCCTTACCATATATTTTGAGAGAATATCGGAGTCGTAGATAAATTTGTTCGGATTCGAACCTTCTCTCGTTATTACTACAAGTCCATGTTGTCCTACAATTGCGTCGATCTGAAATCAAATGCAACAATCTCAGTTTCATCACGTTGCTCATTCAAAGTTATTGAGAAAAATTAAATGAATTTATTGAAAATTTTTTGGAAGGAAGCAAAATCTCTCAATTTCGATCATGTAAAAATATTGAGTACAAAATTGGAAACACATGGACAGTATATTGAATATTTTGTTGGATTTTCATATTTTATAATTTTTTCATTATACTTCTTGCTAAATAGACTCACATCTTCATCCGCCCATAAACCAGGAGTTCCAAAACTTTCTAGCAAATCGGCGCCGCACAATAATTTAATTTGTATGGGAGTTCTGTCGCTGCTGTTCTTAATGTTCTCAGGTATCCAATTGGTGTCTTCGGTGTCCAAGCGATGCTTTGTGTCGTTAGAATCAAGGAGAACAGCGTTTAGTAAATTTTGGTGGTACTGTAGACTCAGTCTTGTTTTGGTCCAACCGTTTTGTCTGGTTTCCCAAGTGCTGACACGTATCCAGTCGCTGTTCTGCGTAGCTAACTTAAGCATCGCGCATCTGTGTTCAGCACTTGCCAATTCCTTTTTTGGATAATCGTCGTGAGTCGGAGATATAACTGCTCCGACAACAATGTGCGTTCCCATTCGGTGAAGATGATCCCGAGCTATTTCTATATAAGAGAGTACAGTTGAGAATTTTTATAACTTCTAAACATATGAATCGTTTTTTCTTTGCAAATAAACAAATAGGGATTTTTTAGTCCGGTCTCTAGCTTTCTATTTCCGATATTTAACATTGTCAAATTCTATCGAACAGATTGAGGCGGTAGAAAGTTTGAAGGAATTAAAATCAATGAATATTCAGACTGATTTTTGGAGCCTGCACATAGAAACAATTGTGGTGACAATTTTGAAAAAATTAAAAAATTGTTCCCTCGCATTTTGAAGATACAAAGCTCATTAATATTTTTGGATGTTCATGTACAAAAAAATGCGATTTATTTCTCTGCATCTTGAAGGGGATTGATAAAATATGATGCAAATATGAAAACATTGAATTTTCTATCATATAATGCTTTCATACAATAATACTGAAACGTACATGATAGGGATTGAAGTGAAAAATCGGTCGAAACATTTATCATAGTTCCAGAGGAGAGTGGGGACCAGAGAAATATCCCCCTTATCAGCTGATCATAGTAAAACGCATAACTTTTGTCCTTTCCGTCGTAGGAAGTTGAAGAATAATATTATTATAACTCTTTAAAAATTATTTGGTATGAATCACAAGAGAAATTTAGCTCGATGACGTACTCGGAAAGAGGTTTGTGATTGACGTGGATTTATTTGAAGGTTATGGTTGAATAACCATCGAACAATAGGAACAATAAAATATCATCAATGGTTTATAATCAGTTGTGAGTGAATGGTAATTTTATGGTAAAAAATATTGCGTTTAGAATAGAATCAATATCGATTGTAAACGACTATATATATGTGACCACAAGTACATTCGTATCTACAGATAGAATGACGTACCAAACATTCGTAAGTGCATATTGGTTGGGGGATTGTAACTTCCGCATGACATCAAAATAACACGCGTCGGCGCCATTCTCAATGACTTATCTCGCGTATCATCAACTGACAACACTTTCACAGCATTTCACAATGATAAGCAAAGTACTTAGTCACTTTTTGAAACCGGTTTAAAACTTGCCACGAACGAGTATAATTATTATTCTCTCAAAAATTCTGACGCGCAGCGAAGAGCTCTCGCGGACTGACGAAACTTTCGGCCATCTTGTCTTATTATGGGCTGACGTAGACTACCGAAGTCAAACGACAAACGAGTGACTCAAAAGAGTATTTGAGCCCGCTGATTATTCGAAAAAGCAGAATAACGATTAGTATTATGATTTTTCGATCGTTTATATTTATTTGCGCAGGAAAGTATACAATTTTTTTCCATTTAAGATTCGATGCATGTTTACGTAATAATGTGAAACAGTTGATAACTGTTAGTCCTGCGACGGAAACGAAAATAATTTATTGATCATAATTACGTAGGTAGGGTAGCGCGTCTTCTGGTTTTCTAATTCAAGCATTTATCTACAAACATAGGGATGCAGAACGTCAGGGAGGAGAGTATTTTTTCGGGCCATAAAAGTTACTGGGATTTAAAACAAATTGTGACATCGTGATGAAGCCTCATTATTTTTATTTTCCATAATAAAATGGACCCTTCATAGAGGATACTAGAATGAAAGGGAATGAAAAATGTAAAATGAAATTTCCTTTTCACGCTAACAGGTAAGGGGGTTATGAATGAGTGACGCAGACGTTTTCATAATACACAAATTTTATTTTCCGCAGAATCGAGGAAATCATCTGAGAACATAAATTCGCATGACGAATAGTTACAATTAATATGTACAATAATATAACTGGTTGATTTTGTTTGTTTCAGTTTATTCCTGTCTCATTTTGTTAATGATGATCAATTAATTAATCATTTAATTAATCAATTATTAATAACCATAATCTTCGTAATGAATTATTATTTCATACAGACGCCTTTGCCTTACAAGTGTGTTCAGTGACAACAGCCAATAAACAGCGAGTTATCGAATCGTTTAGAGCGTTGCACCTCCTATATAACGTATATTTTTTTTGTTTTTCTTATATTTCCAATTTTTTTCCAATTCTTTCCGGGTCAAGGTTACAATCTTATTTCTCGAAATCATGCAACATTTTGAGTCTGCTAGCGAAGGCGATCTTCAAGATTTGTTTTCACAGATCAAATTTTGTTTCTTGACAATATTTTACGTTTCCTCATTTTGTTTACCTTGCGGTTCAAATTCACGTGCGAATTTAGGCGTACTCCATATAAAAACTTGCTCTCGTTTTTCCACTCTCTCATTCTCTCTCTCTCTCTCTCTCTCTTGCTTTTTATCTTTAGTCCAATTATTACACAATAACATTACATTCGTCATAATCATCGTCATTTTATCTCTTATTCTCTCGTTTTTTTTTCTTTCTTAAACTGTACTTACAACGTTACCGTTACAAACGTAAAACGTGATGTATATTTTTTGTTATTCTTTTTTCCCTTTTATTTTTTTGTGATTTTTGTGTATTTTTTTTTATTAGTTTTTTTTTTTTTTTTTTCTTTTAGTTTCGATCGTTTAAATATCCACTAAGCATTTTCTACCATTGATTAAATGCTCTGAGTGTTGCTCGTTCGGGGCTTTCGCACCTCGTGATTTAATCCTGTTTTATGTTTTTCTTTTTTCTGTTAAAATTTTTTTTTAAATCTTTTAGTGTTTTAATATTTTTTTTTTTTTTTTCGTTTCTTTTTTTCTCAACTTCGTGAACTCCACACGCGCGCTCTTATAGTTTTTAAAAATCATTATATACGTGCCTGCTCCGCGCCTTGACCTCAGTGTATCTCAATTCTGTGATATCTCAGCGACATCGTGGCTCTTCCGTCATTGTTTACCTGCGCACTGTTTTTATTTTTTTCATTCCCGTTCTCGCACCCACAGTTTCCTTTCATATGAAGATTTCGTTTGTCGGGTCACAAACACACGCACACACAAACGAACAAACGCATGCACACACCCACACACACACACACACACACACACAAATATCAACATTTATCATAATTTTTTTGACCTTCATTCAAACTCTCGATGACATTTTACATCCTCATGAAGAGATACGACCGAATATACTGTTAAGCTTTTTTTGTTCGTTGTTAAAAATCTCGTTTTGACGCAACGTGGCTCAACAACGACTGAGAAAAGGACCGCACTTTCGCTCTGAAGGAGTATACACCACGTATATTTTTATATTCCTCACGTTTCTTGTTTTTTTTTTTTTTTTTTTTTTTCATCCATATGTTCCACATTAATCTACGAATCGTAACGAATCACGAGAATTGCGTTAACATTTGTTTCCTTCCTTTCGTATTTCTTCGTATCACTCTCTAAACGCGTAAACAATGAACTTTTAATCTCCGATGTAATTGGCGTTTCCACGAGTTAGTTTCAACCTTGTTTTCGTTATAGAAACAATCGCTTGATGTTTAACAAGAGTAAAATCTCGAGTTTGTTTTCTGTTGTCAAAAAAAAATTTTGCTGGTCATTATTTGAAGTATGCTTGTTTGTGTGTGCGTACGTAAGAAGACTCGGGGAGAGAAATAAAAGCTCGAACATTCAAGCCTAACATACATAGTGTTATTTAATAATAATAATAGTAATAATAATGATAATAATAATAATAATAACGATGCTAATAATAATAATAATAATAATAATAATAATAATAATAATAATCTTTATTATTGCATTCACATACATATTCAGGAGTTAGTCTTTTTTTCTCCTCGCCCGAAAAGATACACAGAGGCAAGTGCGGATCATTCGAGAAACGACGTTTAATTTATTATTTATTCCTCATTATCCGGTGGGACTGTTGTTTTATTTTCATTATTTTTGCGTTTTCGTAGTAAATATCGTTCTCGCATAATATTTGTTTACTCATTCGTCGCAATATTCCTCTTTGTTTCTTTCATATTTTCTTTTCCGTTTATAGTATTCATCTAAACAATGAAAGCAGCATGAAATGGCTCGAGGAGGGAAAAAGTCACCTCGAACGATGAGAGAGAGAGAATTAACGCTCGGACCGTGTGACACACATTTACATCGGATCGAACACAATTGGGACGCGTTTAAATTTTATTTTTCATGTTTATTTTCTTTGTGTTGTTGATATTGGTTTTATTTTTTGTTTTTTTTTTTTTTCCATATTTTCAACATCGTCGATTCGGTGTACACCGGGACACAAAATGCCAAGAATATCGCAACTTTTTATACATTTCATTTTCGATTATTCGTTTGGATCTGAATATTGTGGCGATGAAAAAAAATCAAGTTGCTTGTTACTTTTTTTTCCTTCTCACTTTAAAAGAGATACGCGGTGCGAAACAATACGCGCGACGTTTAATAATATGAATAAGAAACATAATGGTAGTGTAAATAATAATAAAAAATAATGATATTAATAATATTATAAATAATAATAATGTTAATAATACACTCGTAGGTCCCGGTCATCACTGAAAAGGCGCGCGCGCGTCCGTGTGCAAAATTTATTCTCTTATGAAAATCGCGTTCAACTAACTATTTATTCATTTATCGTTTTTTTTTTTTTTTTTTTTTCTTATTTTTTTATCCATCCGATTTATTATTTTTCAAGTTTCAATTTCATATCATGTTTTTTCATCCCCGCTATCATTTAAATCCTTAGTACAAGTACGGTAATATTAGGTAGTTTTTCTTTTTTTGTCATTTATATAATTTTTGTTTTTTTATTCCTTTTTTTGTTTCTTTGTTTCTTTTATATTTAAGCTTTTTTTTTGTTTGTTTGTTCATTAGTTCTGTTTTTGATAATCTAATAGACATCTAAAAATAACACCCATTTTTTTTTTCTTTTCATTATTATTTCGTATTTTGTATTTCTTAGTATTTTTTTTTTTTTTTCACTTTTAAAGGTTTTTTGTTTGTTTGTTTTTTTTTATTTTTTTATTTTTCGTTTCGTTATTCAATCAAGTATATTAATTAAAGGATCCTTAAAAGTTAGACCAGAGCGTCATTTGGCCGAAAGAGCGGCTTTCGCGTTTCTCACGTGCCATTTTATTTATTTATTTATTTTATTTCTTTTTTTTTCGTTTTGAATATCCGATCGAGATTGATTTTGAGACTGCTTAATGGTGGAAAAAAATTGCTTTATTTTGCATTCTCTTGCGATCGCTTCGCGAGAGCCCCTCACGAGTTCGATGCGACGAGCCCGTTTTTTTGTCTTATAACTGTTCAGTCACGGTTTAGTTACTGATATTCTAGCGGCTGGAGTAACACATTGTTCTTCTTCTCTCGTTCCCATTTTTTTTTTTTTAATTTGTATTCGACATTCGTTTGTATCTTTGTCAATACTGCATCGATTTATATTGCTGTGATCTATTACAAGCTTCCTTTTTCCTCGAAAGTAAATCTCAATGCTTGAATGACCCATTAACACGCATCATATACGCATACATTCGTCTCGCACAATTACACACTTGAAATATTTTTCGCTTCAATTTTCTAAACTCCACTGGCCCCCCAGTCTTGGTGTTTGCATCGAGAAATATAGATTTTAATAATTCTTCGAAATTAATTAATTCTTCATAGAATTTACATTAAATTAGTTTCGTTTTGAACGATAATTTTTCTTCGTCAAACAAATTGGCCTGATTTTACCAAATCAACGATAGTTTTTTTTTTTTTATTTTATTTTATGTTTTTTTTTTTTTTTTCACGCCAAATTCGAGGGCCAAATCATATAATTATTTGAGATCAATTGATCTTACGTTTTCTTGATAATTTGTTTCATCAGCAAAGTTCGTTCTCGTCGTTATGATTTTATTTTTTCTCGAAATCTCACGTTAAGACCAGTGTTCGTAATTTTAGTATCACATTTTTTTTTTTTTTTTTTGAGAGAGAGAGAGAGAGAGAGAGAGGGAGAAAGAAAAAGAGAGATGGAGAGAAAGTGCAACTGATCTGGTTCATATAGAGAGGAATTGATTCGAATTGATTCGTTCTATTCATCGTTTAAATCAAATCTTATTTTATCAAATTTTGAAGCTTTCGTCGAGCTTTTAATCGTCGAAATTTGAACTTCGCCGAGCATGTTTTTTGCAGCTTGTATTTATCTTCATTGTTTCACATCTGAATCTATCACAATGCAGTATTCTCTCACATTATTTCATAAATTAAATCGATTGAATACATGTTTTCTCTCGTCGAAACAGCGTTTCAAATTTCGTTTTTTATTGAATTCTGGAAATTGAAATATATTATGAAATTCGTTGTAGCAAATTTTGTTGTTGTTTTTTTATTTTTATTTTTTTAATCAATGATGTTCATGTCAATTAATTACTTCTTTCCGTCTCTTTGGGTCAATATTTGTGCCTGTGTTTGCATGTGTACGTGTGTGTATATGTGTGAATGGAAGGCTCGCATGGATACAAGCAGCTTCGTGGTCATTGGATAGTCTTTTCGACGTCCGAGACGTATACACGATATGTCAATATCTACGAGACTCAATCAACTAACTCTCTTCGTGACGTTTCCCCATTTATCTCCCCCCCCCCTCCCTCTCGCTCTTTCTCTCTCCCTCTTCGTATATAAGTCTGGTCAAACTTTTTTCAGTTCATGGTGACTGAGACGATCCTCAATTCGTACGTGTTGATGTAACTTTTACGATCGACCTCCATCTAATAGATTAATTAACACCGGACGAACGTATTATCCTTGTCCAATTACATGCACTAAGCAGAGTTTACATATACTTCATATTTGTCAGGAGATATTAAAAGAAAAGACAACGAGAACGATGTCAATATTACATCACGAAACGACGAAGTAGACAAATTAATTGTTGGATCTCCATTTTATTTCTGAATTTGTACTAAAATTTGCTTTTTTTTTTTTTTTGATGAAAAGTTCAATCTCTAGCTGGTGTTTTATTTTTTTCGAAAGTCTCTGTCGATGAGCTCAACCGGAAGTGAAAATGAACGAGTGTGTCTCAGGAAAAGTTGTGCACTTTTTTGCTCAGAGTTTTAAAAAAATGTGAAAGTAGATTTGATTTGGATTCGATAATAAAAATTTGGTCGAAGAATCGAGAAGATTTAAGGCTTTTTGAAGTAATAATAATCATGTGTGTGTAAGTGCGTGGATGTGAGTGGGACCGTTTAATATTTCACTGCGATAATTGTGCGACATACAATATGAATGCAATTTCATTTGTACAAAAGGACATAATGGCAATTTTCATTGTTTATCCAATCAATGGCCTTGGTATTATTCGATCGCGACTTCCGGTTAGATATCTCATTGTGCAGTATTTTTCAGCTGGAGGGTATTGAAAATTTTGTCCGTTTGTTTGTTTTTTGTCCAAAAAATAATTGTCTGGGATCGTCTTAGCCACTTTTCCATTTTATTATTATCGACAAATGTATACCACCGTGTTTACTCAATTGAATCAATAAATCTCGATCGCCGTTCAGATTTCAATGACTTTTTGGTTAATTCTTCTTTGTTTTTTTTTTGAGATCACTCATCACGGTCTTTAGTTATCTAAAATTGATGAGCCTTGAAATGAAAATCTTCATTGCTGAATTTGAGTTTTCTTCCGGAGCTTCGTGTATTTTTTCTTCCTATTTTAGCAGATATTTTGTATATTTGTATCGCCGTCTTGGGGTAGATGCACTTTTTTCGTAGCTTTTCGTATAAATCTACAAAATGATCCACTCAATGTTCATCGGACTGGATTGTCTCTGAAGTTTCGTTTTAGGGAACATCGTTCGGTGAAATTCAAGCTAACATGACCAAAATCGATAAGCCCTCAGCCTTCATCAATCACATACAAGGTGTCTTTGAACTCTACTTCGAAATTAACAGGGTCATTGAAGCAAGTGATATTCGAGTGGCACATTTCCTAAAATTCAGGTAGATAGCCATAAAGGACCAGAAAAAGAAGAAGAAGGTGATATTCAAGAGAAAAGCTTTGTTAGTTCCAATTGATCAATTCTCGTCAACGATTAATCGGAGAGAGAAATTGGTAAGAACGTTTCTCTTGAAGAGTTCAAAATTTCTGTATCCTCAAGATTTCGATAGTAATTTTTGAGGCACCCAATATCCGAATCTATGAATGACGGGAAACTTTTTAATGTTCGCTCCATTAATATCGTCAATGGAATTCGGAGACAGCATATCGGTACTTTGAAACAATTATTTCCCGTTAATTTATTCTACAGTTTATACTTTCTTCGAGGTTAATCGTGTTACTTTTTCGGGTCATGCAATTCGTAAAAAAAAATGTCTCGTTCATTGTAGTACACAAATCGAGAATCTAATCAAGTATTGGTCGATTTCCGTTTAATTTTAATCGAGGAAAATATTTGCTTCGAAATAGGATATTGCTTGTCGTATGTCTCGCAGTTAGTCCAAACGGGAATCAATGTTTATGTCATTGTTCAACCAATTATACTATACAAATGGATACAACAACGCCGCACGATACAGCAGGAAAAATATCGCAGCCCAATGCTTTTGTGTACATATTCTTTCTTCTCTTTCTCTCTTCGTTTATTATTTTTTTTATTTTTTATTTTGGAAGATGCGTGATGAGGGGGCTTATAGAATTTGTACTCTTTGAATGTGTGAATGACGATGTGTGTCTGAGTGTCCTTTCGGTACCGTTCGAGAACTATTGTAACAGTATTTGTTTTTTTTTTGTTTAATACTCGATCGCTCTGAAAAATGCCTTTGGATTCGTTCTTTTGGTGTAATGTCGTCTAGTTTTTTTTTTTTCCTTTCTTTTATCACTTATTACATAAACGTTATTGAAACTTCTCCTTTTGTCGTGTAACAGTAGTCTACCGCAATTTGTGTCCTTCCGAATGTGTGTGAATGAATGGAAAAAGAATGCATTTACGTCTCGTTTTTTTTTTTGCGTCTGTCATGTCATATGATGGTTTTTTTTTACCCTGACTGTGGGAATAATTTGTCATAATTAACGGTCGTAGTTATTTTTAAATATCGACACGAAAGTTGTTTCTCATTCAGTTTCTTTCCTCCTTAGATTTTATGAGAAACTTTCGTTTGGGTTTGTTCGTGCACATTCGATTCGAGCTTAATTTTTTTTGCATCAACTCTCAAAATAAAAATATTCGCACAGGAATAATTGAAAAACCAGTCGAATCTTTTATCCGACATCTACTTGTTATTTTAATGGTATTTTTTGGTTGTTATTTTTCTTTATCATGACTTTTACTTTCTTTACTCGTCTGTTCTCTTTATGATTCATTATTTTCGGTGAAATGCGATTTGTACGTTTCGCACTTCGTTCCTTGTTGTACATAGAGGTCTAATCTACGTGTTGAATATTATTATGTTTTTTGTTTCTAAAAATTTTCTATATTTCCATCATCAATTTCGTCCGAGTTTCTTTGCTTTGGATTATCAAATTTCAAATCCTTGAGAACGTTTAAATTTGAGTTTTGCAAATATTTGTTTTTTTTTTCTTCCAACAATCGGTCGCTTTCCGAAAGCCCAAAGCGGCAGGTGGATTGTTTTTAGATATTTAAATTTGAATTAAAAAGTATTTTTGCTTGCTTTGACACAAAAACCTTATTGGTGGGAAGTTCAATTTTTTTGCCATAACACACATACGTCTGGCTTCTAGAGCAATTAAAAGTTTTCTCTCAGCGGTGTACATTATTGAAAAAAAAAAAAAAAACAAGAATAAAAATGGGTAATAAAAAAAGAGCCAGAAAAACAAAGAGAGAGAGAGAGAGAGAACCAATGGGAAAAGTGAAACGGTTGCTGGAGAATTGAACTTCGCATTGATGAAAGAGAGAAAAGAAGAAACGAAGATGAATGAAAATAACAGACACAAGAGTAGCAGTAGATGAATATTAACGGCGTCAACTAAAATCCCAACACTTTTTTAATGCTCTGGTCTACATTTCGGTGGCGCAGTGAATCGAGCCTTGCAACGCTTATTCTGTTTTTTTTTTTTTTTTTCGGCCACTTGGTTTAGTACGTAAGTTTAATATTCTCCGAATCATCCTTCAAATCTCCCTATTAACGCATCTCCCTCTACTCTATTTCTCTCTCTCTCTCTCTTGCTCGTTTTTTTTCTTTCTTTTTCTCTGTCGTCGCTCGCCTTTCTCTAATCAACACACCTGCTATTTTTTCTACTAGTTTTTTATGTCACGTGAAATTCTCGGATCATTTCCTTCTTGAATGTATTTTTCAATGAAACATCATTTTCGTAAATCCTCCAGTGATTCCTATCTAATCTGACTTTGACTCTGTGTTTCGCTCAGTGTGAGTGTGTGTATGTACGTTCATGTGTGTGTATCTGTGGGTAAGTGTGTGGGGGTATGCATGTGTGTATCTGTGTGTATCACAATAACGTTTACAATTTTTTTTTCTTCTCTCTCTCCCTTTCTTTCTTTCTATCTCTCTCTCTCTCTCTCTCTCTCTTTCTCTCCTTCGCTCGATCTCATACGAAAACAGATCTCGATTCGACGCCTCGTTAAAAATATGTACAATACTTTTACATCGACATTCAATAATTTACAGATAACAGAGGTCTCTCATCGTATTATCCCTCACGCGCTCTTTCTCTCCGTCATTTATCTTAGTCTTCCCATCGTAACACAGTTGTTTCTCCTCGATTTTCCTTTCTTTTTCTCCAATTTGATGCGTGGTCGATCGTCTTTTTTTGCCGATTATTATCACGTTTTTTTCCTGTTCTTGTATTTCACTCTCTTCCTTTCTCGATCTCGCAGTTCATCTTTTTGTCGATTTACTGAAAGTCAGAAACGAGTCTATCAACATAAAAATGGTAAACTCGTTTCGCAACAACGATAAATCTCAGATTTCTTCGTTACAACATCGGACGATTTTTTTTGTTTTTTTTTTCGCGAGACAATCGATGCAACTTCGTCAACGTATTGTATCGTATATTACTGCTGATCTTTACGATTTATTCACAATCTCCTGTCTCGACGAATAATTCTCATGTTATCCATTCTCCTTCTCCTTCCACACAACACGTCTTTCCATTTTTTTTTCCATCCATTCGACTATTTTTTTATCATCTTCACAATCATCGTCAACTTCAGCAACTTCTTTTTCTTCTTCATCTTCTTTATCTTCTTCCTCGCCGTCCACCTCCGCGTGTCCTCAATCTTCAACTGTTCATCTGCCATTTTTCGCCACCCACGTAATGCCTCTTCATCTGGTCCACAACAGCAGCGAGCAATGAAACAGAAAGATAAAGAAATAAATAAGTGAGAAGAATCGTAGTTTTTTCTTCTCTCTCTGTCTTTTATCTCTAATATAAAATTACAGAACATATCTCTTATGAGATTGTTACAAGAGAAGTATTCTCGTGTAAATTTCATGTTAAAATTTCCGATAAATATAAAAGTGATAAACTACTGAAAAGTAAATACGAATGTAAACGTTGTATGTTACGACTTTTCTTTTTATTTCAAGGCCAGTTCTAATTTTGTTTGCTACATATAAATTTTACAGTTTTAAGAGAAACTGTAAAATATATTAAAATTTTTATAGTGCACTTCTTTATAAGATTTATGAGAAATTTTTTTTATGACAAAAAATTTATGAAATAACAGAATGCTAATTGTTCTCGAAATTTAATTTGACATAGTAGAAAAGTATTTTATAATGAAGAAAATTGTTTTATTCAATTCTTACAAAACTGTAAATCTTCTGCCTTTTCGATCATATTATTTTGATCATTACTATTGCGCAAATATAACGAGGAAGTATTACTGGCGATTTTGATAAAAACAACAAAAAAAATATTTCATCGGTTCGTTAAGTTTTTTTTTTTTCCCTCTATTGGGCGTGCAAAGATGATGTACTCTCTGTTATCTTCGACAACATCCCTTCCCCGATATTTCTCCCTCGACTCGCGATTCCTTATTCGACAAGACTCTTCCTTTTCGCCCCTCGACGTCAACGTGCTCAAGTGGCGAATAATGCAAGCTCGGTTATAGCTCAAGAAATAAGAAAAAAAAAAAATAAATAAGGGAGAAAAAAAATTCAAAGTTGAATGGTATTTCGCGATTGAGGTTCAGCCTGTTCTGTTTGCTTTCTCGTTTCCTGCCACTTTTTTTTCCGAGCCCCCAGGCAATTTTTAACTTCTCAGCTTGGGGCACGTTTTTTTTTTTCTCGAGGAAACAGAGAGCTTTATTAGCGTCCACTCGAGGATCAATCTCGTGAATTTCCTTCCTTCTGCTAGGATTCTTTGTCACGAGATAAAGTAACAAGATCACGAAGAAAAGATGCTGTGGGTTCTTGTGAAATAGAATTGAAAGAGCTCGATCAAAAGTCTTTAAAAAATGCAGGCACTCGGTTGAATCGAATTAGCTTGTAAAACGTGCAGAAATACGAATGGAAGTATCATTCGGTTGATTGAGATTAATCATTATTTCAATTATAAATATTACTCCGAAGATTCAATCAAAAATCCTGGTTGTATTTGACAATCCACAAAAATTGTATAAAGATTAAATGAAATTTGTTGACTCGGACATTCCCTAATTTCCTCATACGTTTTTCATTATACTCCCATTTTTTCCAAGTCTATAAACTTGTCAAGAAACGAAGTAAAAAACAGAAAAAAAAAACTCACCTAGAGATTGTCCATCATTTCGGAGAGGGTCAATCTCGAGGTTGACATTGCCACCCCGCTGTCACTGCTGCTCTGGACACTGCTATGGTCATCCGTGTCCGATTGGTTGCTCGTGTAACCGATCACGTCCACTTCATCTGCAAAAAGAGAAAGAACAGAAAACAAAATGAGTGAAACATGTAGAATTTTTAATTATAGAAATTGAGAATGTTTTTTGAAAAATCGGACAGATTTGCCAAGTACCGGAATCATCTATGAGTACAGAGTACAAATGATCGAAATGAGCTTTTTGAAAACAGATTTAACTTCTCTGCAGATGTGTGTCGAACGCTAAAGCGTTCAAAGTTTCCTTGCCAGACGAAAATAATAGTATCACATCAGTAAAATATTCTTATCAATAAATGTTTTGGTCGTATATTCAGCCTATTGAAATGGAATATGTTGCCGGGAGAGAAAGTAAATATAATAATAATAAAAAAAAAATATCGCACTAGTCGAAAGTCATAAGAATATAATGAAGGGTGAACGGAGCTATAATATTTGCTTTGAGTTTGATCTTCAAGTTCATATAATAAAACGTATGGATTTTACGAAATCCGACTATCCACAGTTCGTATGCCCTTATTCGTTCCGGCTCTCTTCGGTTTCTCGAATTTCACGAGGAATCGATATCATTACTGCCACTCCCGCACGTGCTGCGACACGCAAGTGCGTATCACGTGGAACGACATGTCTGCCAAGATATACAGGGCGTCCGATAAATCTTCGACATTATTTTTCTACGATTCCTCGTTCGTTAGATATCAACTGATTTGAGGGTGGGTGCGAGCACTTTCTGCTCCAATTTATTCGCAGTAGATTAGTTGTAATTTGTTGATTAATACCTCTCACGAACGATACGAGGGAGAAAAACATTTCTGACGACTTATCTCTGTGAAATTTCGTGTTCAAAATACTCTGCTAAATCTTTGAATGACACTTTTGTAACAGCTGGTACAATCGTAATATATTTGTATCTTGTCTCACCCAGCAGCAACAGCAGCAGCAGCAGTTTCACGTTTAAGTAAGTCCATAACTGATATACACTTTTAGCTATATTACATGCAATTTCTTCATCCTTAGTGCACACAATTTTTAGTCAGTAGCAAAGGAAATATCGACGTTTCGATAATCCCTGAGAAAAAAAAAAAAAAAAAAAAAAACGACTCTCGCTTTCTTCCAGCCCTTCGTCCTGAGAAGGTTACGCGTGCGGGAACCGTCCAAGCTCGCAGCTGACGCGACAAGAGCATCGATTTTCCATGTGCGTGCATATTACAGTATTATGTCCCGAAAGCGTTTTGTATATGGGAGCCTCATATGTCGGGGCTCAAATATTTTCTCAACCGATACACTTCTTACGTTGACGTTTATGCAATTTCAAATAAGATTATATAAAGTTGATTGAATTAATATAAACTTTGATAAGTATGGATAAATTCATACAAATACGAGAAGCATGAAACACAAAATTTTTCGCCAATTTTTCAATTACCATATTTCTGACGTTTAATTTAAAGTTCAAGTGGATTGAACGAAATGAAACTGTAATTGAAGTTAACCATTATAGGTGATGCGGGAGCATGGCAGAGAAGTTCGTATACGAGTTTCACTCTGAGATCTGTTTTTGACATCGGCAGCCAGTCGCAGAGTGTACGCCTCGCCAGAATATTTTTAACGAACCGAGCGAGAATGATTATTTCTAGCCTGTGCGTGGCATACTTACCCACATGTTCATCATTAAATTTTTTTTTTTTTCTCTTTTTTTCTCTTCTACACTTCGTTAAATCAGAGTTTCTCAGAAGTTTTACACAAACTAAATGACATAAATCGATCCACTGGATTTTCATCATACTACATGAAGTACTCTGGGGGACTTGTTGATTAGAAAAAACTACGAAACGTCAAACAAGTGAAAAAAGTCACCGACTTTTATGATAAAAAGGAAACAGCTCGAAAGAGTGTTTCCGCAATATAAAAATATCCATGGACGAAAATAATGTCAATTTACAGTCAATCAATGATTATATGGAGTACCATATAGATTAATTAACATTTCTCTCGGGCTATTTAATGTTGGTTCGTCCTATTTAATGTTAGAATGTTGGAGAAAGTGGTAATTCATTGGTCGTTGTTTTAAAGGGTATTTGCAGTATTTACAGGGCAATTCTGTCGGGCAAGTCGAGACAAATGAACCTTTCATAGAGAGCGAAAGAGGGAGAGAGAGAGAGAGAGAGAGAGTGAGGGAGAGACAAGAGATTTTGCGAGAGCTTTGGTAGAGAGATGGAGAGGCCCGGCAGTTCATTATGCTAGATATACATATATTAGGGGTGTTGGATGTAAGGGAGAAGACCACGTGCGTGCGGAGGAGAGAGAAAGCGAATGAGGGTACAGTATTTTCTGGGAATGAACGGGGATGCACAGTACAGGGCATCCATCGTCGAGAGACAATAGACGTACCGGGGTACATTGTAAACTTGGTGCTCTCGGTACCGGGTAATCTCGACCGTAGATATATACTACGAATACTTGCAATGTATAGTAAGGGAAAGAGGGGGAAAGAGAAAGAGAGCGCGAGAGAGAGAGAGAGGGAACGACGTACTACGAGTACTTACTGCGAATACTATGTCGAAGAGGGAGAGAGGCCAAAATGGAGAGAGATCGGAAGTATCGAGAGAAAAAGAGAGGGATAGCAAGAGAGGGGGGGGGGGGGGAGGGAGAGAATAGGAGTTTAGGGAGAAGGTAAAGTTGCGAAGGTACTTGGGTATACATAAACACAGAGAGAGAGAGAGAGAGAGAGAGAGAGGGAGAGGAAAGGGATGAGACGGAGCGGATTTCGAGGCTAGCATGTATTTTGCCTTCGAATAATTAAACTTTACGATCTCGCCGGTTAATTAGAGCCAACAGAGGCAACCTCGGCTGCGGATAATGGTTAATTCCGTTTTAATGAGCCCTTTAGTTGCGTCACATTTTCTTCTCTGTTTCTCTCTCTCTCTCCTTCTCTCTTTCTCTTTCACTCGCTCTCTTTCTCTGACTCTTGTTCGCTGTACAAAAATCCATTAAATCTTCCTATGCTCCGCGTGATCAAACGAGTGCTACACGTAATATCGACGATGATTATAGCACTCGCTTGTAAAAATCGTTCGCAATTGCATCGAAGCACCATTCAGAAAATAATAGAGAGTGTGATTTTATTGCATGTTATTATGTTCCGTCTAATTTGCTACGATTATTTTATGCTGCTCTGTTTATTTTTTTTTCTACAAGCTTCCGTAATTATATGTATTTGTGTTGATTTGCACGTTTGTCGATTAAAAAAAAAAAAAAAAAAAAAAAATGTTTTTTTTTTTTTTTTTCGGGGTTCCAAATAAAAAAGAAAGGCCGGAATAATGACACGAGTCATCAATCGTGTATACTGTAACGCTTGTCGAGATCGTGCCAAAGGAAATCTCATTCCGGAAGTACGCGAAAGCGAAAACTTGGAGGGAAACCGTGAATGAGAATGAATGCACGACGATATTAGGACGAACGGGACTGTGCGAGACCGACGTGACCGCGACCACTCCCCCGAAACACATTCATCAATGTCTCTCTTCTGGGTACGTTAATTTCGCTAATTGTATGTATTTCATGCATATATATATATATATTATATATATATAAAGAGAGAAGAGATGTGAAGAACACGGAGTAACCGAGAATTTCGAGTCGCTCCGAATGTTACGATCGATTTCTTTCGTAATATATTGCTCTTCCTCTGTTCCACACTCGCCACATATACCATCGAACAATGTATGAGCAATGTCAAAGCATGAATAACGCCGCAGCAGTTATTCACTGTTTTTGCCAAAATTTTTTTTACGACGAGGACAAAAAAAAAATTGGCAAAGACGAAAAATTCTTTATCCGACGATAAACCGGCATAGATTATTGATCAAAGAATCCACTGAAATGAATAATTTGATTTGAAAATAACGAATATCAATAAAAAGAGACGATTCACTACAACGAACATTCGGTATTTCCTCAGATTGACGAAAAAACAAAAAAAAAAAAAAATAATGCTTTTGGTCAATTCTTGATGCCATATCATTTATCTCAAAGTACCATTTTGGTTGGACATGAAATATCAGGACTTCCCACACTGCAAATTCGCTCGTCAACCGCGTGACTCGAGGTGTGACTTTATTACCACGGTCATAAAAGTGAGAAAAATAAAAAAAAGAAAAAAATTATTCAAATTCGTATACGCGTGTGTTTGAATGTTTTGTGACTCGTTCGCTTTGTCCCGTCGTAAAGCCAAGTTTTTTTTCTTCCTATTTTCTTTGCTGTACATTACACACCCGGTCGTTATCTTCAGAGGGGGTATTATCTAACGAGCTGAGAGAAAATTGTCGAGAATGATAATACGTGTATACATAAATATATATGTGTATATTCGTACATGTATTCATATATAGATATTTATATAATACACTTTAGCGGGAAAAGTAGATCGCCAACTCTCTGCGGACACTTATCGCAGATCCTCGAATCTCTATCGTTCGCAATTCCAGATATCCTCCTTCGCCTATACGCCTTCTCTCTTTCTCTATCTCTCTCTCGCTTTCTCTGTTCCTCTTTCTCCCTCTATCGGTTTAGGTGAGCAACCAGGGAATCCCTGAAGACCCTTTTGGCGCTAGTGCTTCTCTCTTTGCCCGAGCACTCCTACCAACATTGCCTGCATCAGTATGACCACCACCATACAGAACCGCTTATAATAGGGTCGCGAAACACACGCGCGCCCAAGAGCGCGTGCGACACGAATGAAATCCTGAGCTCGTTTGTATGCAAATTTGCGTATATCCCATCCGTGCGCGCACTCACGAGAGACCAGCAGTCCCTTTGCAAAGCCTGCTTTAGCATAAGCTTCGGCAACCTGTGTATATATATATGTATATTCACATATATCCATATATACGTATGAATCTCTATGTATTATATGTATGTAAACATGCATGGACCATGTCGTGGCAACTCGATGAAACTTTCTCCCGTTTTTCTCAGATTTTTTTTTTTAATAAGCGATGATTCATATCTTGATAAAATTATTTGTTAATTTCAAAGGTCCTCTCTTAGTTTTTTGTTTCGGTGGTTTGATTTTTGTCAGGTGAATCTTGTCCAAATGAATCCTTTTTTTAATGGTCATTACAGTTTTTTCAATCTTCAAGTTCCTCCTCTCTCTCTCTCTCTCTCCATCCGTCGCTCTCTTCTACGTAATTTTTCTCAGTCTGTCTCTCTTACTCATCTGAAATTCTCTTCTTTACAACCGCCAGTTCCACGAATTCTGTTACACCCCCTGAGCCCTCTGTCATTCTCTTCATCCCTTCTGCCATATCAAGAGGTAGAAAGAGAGAAAGAGAAAGAGCACACAAACTTCCATCCGTGGCATTTTCTACCCTTTCCTCTATCCTTCACATTTCCCTTTCACCCCGATCTCTCTATATATGTATATGCGACCTTCTCTCTTCGCTGTTCTCCCCCCCCCCCCCCCCCCTCTTCGCCCCCATCTTCTTTCTCATCTACCATTCTCTCGTGCAATTCACTCGCGTTCCCCTGGCAATTAAGCGTCGCTAAGAGGTTTTCGCGTTTTAGTAGTCTCGCGCGCTTCGCCGGCGTTCTGGCTTCCGGCTTTAATTGTTGTTTATCGAGCAAGCATCGTTGCTACTGTAGCACACTCTTTCTCTTCCCCTTTTCGCATTTCCCTTTGTCGATTTCTCTCTACGATTTTACCCTCTTCAGAGACAGAATAGAAACACCTCGATATCATTTCATTCATAAGAGCGAAATTAAAAAAAAAAAAAAAAAAAAAAAACTATGTGATGTTTGGATTAGGCTACTTATACGCTCAGTCAGGTCAGACACACGCTTCTCTACCAGCGGATTAATTTACTGGAATTCATGAACAGATTTTATCATCGACTGTATTTTCACTACTTTTGTTTTATTGTTAACGATATTATCGTTATTGTTATTGTAGTTGTTGTTATTGTTTTTGTTGTTATTGCTGTTGTTGAAACGTTGACTTTGGAGCTTTCCAAAGTTTCTCCGACGCAGACGAAATTAAGTAGTATTTCGAAAAGACCAAGCGTGATGCGAGAGGGTAAGAACGTCGGTACAATAAGAGCGAGTAAAAAGCAAAAGTTTTGAGGATTTAGTCCCCGTTTATTCTGTAATCCTAATACTTTCTCTGCCCCAAAATCATGACTTTTTTTTAACTCTTGATTCACACTTCGAAGCTTTTAATTCTGCGACGGTGGATTAGCCGTCATCGCGAATAGGACCAAAACAAAAAAAAAACATACTTTTGTGGGAATGAATCTTCGCACCGAAATTATTAATCATGATTTTTTTTTCCATTCTTTCAATTTTGCTTCTAATTCTGATTAACTTGTTGAGTTATCAACGCATTTTTCTACGGATTTGATTCGTTATCATTGCAGTGGTTTTACTTTATCACGATCCGCTTTATTATCGTTCCTTTTTGTGAAGGATTTACCTTTCCGGTGGAATATTCATGTCAATAAAAGTAAGCTTCGCGTCGGGTCAACTTATTTTTCCGCGGAGCAGGTTTTTTGTTCGTCTCTATGTGTTTTTT
Organism: Campoplex capitator; assembly: GCA_037576405.1. Taxonomy (NCBI): domain Eukaryota; kingdom Metazoa; phylum Arthropoda; class Insecta; order Hymenoptera; family Ichneumonidae; genus Campoplex; species Campoplex capitator. Next base: position 8,168,627 of record JARBWI010000003.1, read on the forward strand.
TTTTTTTTCTATTTTTTTTTCGACGTCGTTATTTATTCGTTTAATTTGATGGTGTTGAAACTCGGTGCATATCGAAAACTTTTGCAAATGACAGTATAAATATAAATATAAAAATAAAAGGCGTTGGAAAAACCGAAATGCAAAAATATCCTCTCGCAGGTGTAAATTATGTTGAACGAGTGTGTGTTCGCGTGTGTGCGTGTGCTCGCACGAATCGGAACAAGAGCGTTGTGTATAGCGTGGTGATGATGAGAGCGAGAGAGGGAGAGAGAGAGAGAGAGAGAGAGAGAGAAAAAGAATGAGGTAGATTGCTGTATGCGCACGTTCGCAATGCTAAGTTATTCTGGAGTTTGGCACAACTCCAAATACCGATCTCGTTCTATATATACTATCTTTTCTCGGCCTCTTTTCTCTCTTTCTATAACGTTTGCTGATGTTTCGCCGAGCGAAGCAATTCCTCGCACCTCGGTTCCCGCATCCGTTTTCTTCGGCATCCGTTTTCTCAAATCGGTTTATTATTCACCCTCATCATGATTTATACAGCCTCAAAAACATCAGCTACAGAAATCGGCGGATTATAAATCTATGAAAAAATTGTTGTTAATCGTTGTAAACATGACTAAGTACGAATTAATTAATGACGAATGTTCGAAGTGTGAAAAAATGCCTACATTTTTTCACACTTCGCAAAAAAAGTAGAAACTTTTTCGTTAGAAGCATAAACCGATGTTGCATCATTCATTTTGCTTTACCCATTGAAAACTTTTTGAAATAATAAGGAATAATTGAGTCAGAAAATTCAATTAAAATTCATCGGTCTCGAGTAATAAAATAGAGAAATAATAAATTGATGGGGTGCGACATGGTCAGTAAAGGATTCAGTCGTTACTGAGATCTTGTGATTTCAATTGAGTTAATTACGCGACTTCAACGCGATGTCTTTATACATTATTACAGTGATATATATATAGATATATATTTGAGGAACATACTTTACGGGAGTTGGAAGTCTTCGAAATTGAGGTTCTCGGAGGGTAAATTCATGGAGCAAAGTACAGAAATCATGAAAAGGAGATTCCGGATTTTCAAGAGGGGGGTGGGTGTGGGAGGGTTCTGTAGGTAGGATTGCAACCTTTGGAGCTTTGCTCGAGGTACGAACTTTCTGTGAATGATTTAACATATAGGTACGTTTCAACGGGGTGAAAGGATGACAAGGTGAAAGGATAAGAAGGGACAGAAAGGAGGAGAGAGAGAGAGAGAGAGAGAGGGCTAAAAAGTGAAACTTGGCCTCGAGGTCCTTTCCTGAACCTCCGTCATTTTCCTCGCTCGTCATCCTTACTCTTGGGAGGAAAACTCGTCGCTTAAAAGCCAATCCGAGGGTGAGTGCGATTAGCGTGACCGAGAGAAACTGGCGACGACGTCGAGAGACTCAGTCGCGAACTTTCGAGATAGATAATACCTCGAGGGTGAGGCGAGAGGCAAAAGGGCCAAGTCCGCGCTGGCCAAGTTTTCGAAAGCTACACCGAGACCCGGAATCTCTTCCTCCTCCTCCTCCTCCTCCTGTTCTTCGTCCCCTTTGCACTATCTTCTTCATTTCGCATCTTCGAACACATCTCGCGGAAACTACCGCCGCTTCCTCCAACGTACGTGATTCTGTACCTTACTACCACTAAAAGATCTCGCGCTTCAAACGAACCCGGCAGAAACTCGAAGATAAATTTCGGTTAAAGAACCACGATAAACTGAGTGAAAGTTTTCCCGAATAAATGATCGACGTTGTACAACGAATGAAAAAGTATTTAACAACCACGAATCATCTCCGATGATGGCAAACATCAACCTTTTGGGGATATAAAAATAACGACCGAGATATATATAGAAAGTTTTAGTAATCTCAAACTATTTGAATTGCGATATTGCTATTTTCGTTGGAATGCAACGAGATTTCTTCTTCTTTGTTTTAGTCTTGTCTTAAAGTTTTTTTTGCTGACGCTGGCACAATGAAAATGGGTCAACCCTATTGGTTGGAAAAACAATAAAATAGAAATTGACTCAATTCAAAAACAATAAAATCAAAAATTTCCTTACCAACATGTTTGTTTTTCTCGATCATACTCTCTAACTTGTCTTTCATAATAATCATAGTGGAATACCAATGATTTTTTTCATCCGACTTTTGAAAACATAGCTATAACGGTTTCGTGTCATAAGAGATAATCTTTAGCAGCTGAATATGAATTCACCGTACATACACTCCCCTGCTCTACTAACAATTAAATTTTGCTTCGTAATTAAATTAAATTTGCATAAGATTATCGCTCCGAAGGCTCCGACTTTTTTTTTTTTTACACGTATCGTCAAGAGATAAAATGGAACTACTGATTATTCGGGACGGGGCAGAGAGGACTGTGGAAATTGGTCTTGACGATACTCTACTCGTTCCATTTCCTATAGTGAACTTCCCCATTAGGTTTAGAGCCCTTTACGTCCGATAGTACCGAGACCTTCTTCAGGTACTTACGTCCCTGACGCCATTAATTAATCTTGCATGATAAATGCTAAGCCGTCTGCCAACTTGGAAGATACGAGTAGTATAGGACGAGGCCAGCTGTGCCTCTCGGCCCAATCGTCCTAGTCGTCGACGTCGTCGTCGTTGTCGTTGTCGTTGTCGTATTCGTCGTTGTCGTCGACGGTGAGTTTGCCACCACACACTATTCTCCACGTATAACCAGGAGCGACAGATGCAACCGCGGATATATGTATATATGCGTATGTATATCTGAGGTATAATATACAAAGGGGTAGAGCGAGGGAGGGGTGGGGGGAGGTCTAACAGCCTCCAAAGTGGTAGTGGGTATAACACGGATTATGGCAGCCGGAATTACGTGAGCTTCGGAGAGAGAAATAGAGAAATAGGAAGAGAGAGAGAGAGGGGGGGGGAGGGGGCTGAGATAGTGGGAAATTTGGCTGGGAATCCTCATTTCGAGTACAAACACACACACACACTCGTCATCGGACTAAAGTTGAAGATTCAACGACTACGGCGTGAATAATCGATCCGGAAGTGTAAACAAAGAAGTATCATTATCGAGAATTATTGAAAGAAATATGAGTTGATAAAGAAAAAAAAAAGAAATATTGAATGAAACAATTCAATAAAAACGATTTCGTAAACACTTCAACAGCTTCATTTTCGTGCATTATCAACTGTATTTCATTTCGATGAAAAATAACTCTGAGGAATTTACTGAATGTAACTGAAAATTGTTCCATGTCGATCGATTACCCGGGAATGGTGCAATACATTGGAATTTTCAATTTTTCATTAAGCAGCGATGAATTTTATATTATTACACACTGATATGGATTTTGTTAGTAACGAAACTTCATGGTGATGCTTTTTTCGTTTTACCTTTCTATTATATGTTTGACGAGACAAAACCTCGGATTTTCATCATTATTATTATTATTTTTTTTTTATCGACAGCCCAAAAAGCGTGGAACACAAATTTATTCCTGATAAAAATAAATTGAAGTGTATTTGTTCCTGGTGCACCCTTATCACGCTGGCTTTGCGATCGCCCCCGCCTCGGGGCAGGGTATATTTTCTAAAGGGGTGAAGAAAAAAAAGTACCAATCTCTGCACACGTGGTGTACATATGTACGAAATATCTATATACATGTAGATCGAGCTTAACAACGGTATGCACCGCGTATGGAGTAGGATAAGGTCGTCATCCTGAGGATTTCAGAGGACGCCCGATGGGCAAACTAACCAAACGTGAAAATATGAAGGAAAATGGATGCACAACCACGAGTCGGTAAGGGAGCGGAGAAGGAGGAGAGAATGGGTAGGATAAGCGTGGGTTGAAATGTGTGTAATAGGCCTGGAAAGAGAGAAAATGGAACAGAGCCATTGGGATTTATGTCCAGTGACCCTGGATCGGGGTATTTCGCGTTAAATCATTCCCGCATGTCACCTTCGAGCCCCTTCTCGTTTCTCCCTTCGCAGAAGGTTCGGTAGAGCTTGCATACAAAATATATTGCGAAGAGAAATTCGATGTGCCTCCTCTGTTCCCTTTTCGGGAAAGCTCGTGAAGCTTCTCTTCAAAAGAATTGAAAACGTTATACCCATGAAAGCTTGAAATTACGCCTGGCTTTTCTCTTCTCTGCCCGAATGTTTTCCTTCTCCATTTATCTTTATTTCTTTTTTTTTCTTCTTTTTCTTATTTTCAAGTGCTGCTTTATATGTAGTACGTGTGTATGTGTAATTTTTATCAAATTGTGAATATCTATCTTGGCGGAAATTCGTACGTGCATGAAATCCTACGTTCGCATCCGCACACATATACCTCGTCTATGTCTATAGATATGACGTGTGCTGTTTATACTTATATTTATAGGCACGTGTACAAAGGTAAATGCTTCGTGTGTACCAAAGACCATTTAATAATCTCGTATATCCGCCCTTCATACGCTATAGCAAAGAACACACGGCTCCGCCAAATTAAGGAATGCAATAAAACCGGCAAAGCCACATCGCGCTTGGTTATATCAGCTTTTATGTACGCGCGCTACGTATACAGCCGCGAAAAACGCACCGCGCGGCCTCGAATGAGCTATAGTAAACCGAAAGCATACGTACTATGTATATATAATTGCGCGAGAGAGTATGGGCATTAATTATATAGAAATGTGTACACACATGGAACGAAGTTTCGTCCAAAAAACGAGAACATGTTCGACCATCCGAGCGCCGCTGGTATCGTTTTTATTTCGTATCATATCTGTATGCGTTTATTCGTTTTAATTAATTCATGGAATTAATGATATTGCTTTGTGATTTTGGATATAGATATCGCTTTGTCCATCCAAGGATTCTACTCAACCGAGTCATATGGTTGAGGAGACAAAAAAGAAGGATGAAAATGAAAATTATTTTAGCTGGAAAATGAAATTGAAATATTGTTAACGTTGTATTTTTGTAGAAGCTTGTAAAAAAGTTACACGATCCCACGAAATTTCTAGATCATTTTAATGGTAGAGAAAAGGATGGAATTAAAAATATAAAAGCATAGAATTTTTTTGTTCTATTATTGATACTAAAAGATTTTCTTCTTCTTTTCATTGACAATGTAGATTGAATAACAAGACTATGGATTCCGAGAGTAATGAAAATGCACCCCATCCTCCATGAGTCGTCGCCGCCGGTCGAAACGCGAGACCTCGTATCCCGCTGGGATATTACGATATCACAAGAAGGAAGAGTTCGTGAATCATGGCTGCTGTATAACGCTTGCAAAATACACTTTTTTTGACGATCCTCCTACGACGTCCACCCTCCGATGCATTAATTTTATATTGCGGCTATGTATAAGCGTAACAGCGCTATCCTGTATACAGATATAATTTTAAGGTCGTTCATCTCGAGCGAAGGAGCATATGAAGAACATGATTTATTCGCGACGTTAGCTCTGAGTATCCCATTTATGATCTCGTAATGTTGCAAGAATTTCATGTCGTTTTATGTGCATACCGAGTGAAAAACTGTGTTCTCTTTCAGTATATACGCCTCTGTGTATATATAAATATATAGATTTTTTTTTTATTTATTTATTGGATTTCCTATAAAGAGCTTTTCATAAGTGGAATCTTACGATTTTTCACTTTGACCATCGGAATTATTATTACTACTTTTTTTTTCTTCATATCGTCCTCAGTAATGTTGATACATTACATCATTTTAAACTTTCATCCGACGAATAGAATCATTCGTTAGATTGGGGTTTGAACGATAGTTACAACTTTCTGGCCGAATTAATGTGATTAAACATAAAATGTAAAAAAGTTGTCAAGATACGTAGTTGACATTTTCAACGCGTTTTTATTTTGTGCTCGCAATAGCTGGTGAAAAAAAGTCCAAGGTTCTCCTTAGAAGGGAAGATACAGAGAGAGGAGAGGAGGAGAAAAAAAATGTAAGAACGTAGAAACGAGAAGGGAGAAAAACGTTTTCCGGAATTAACGCACGGCGTGGTCGAAGAAGGCTTTCAAAAAAATTGCCCGTGAACGAGGGAGAAACGGTGTGTCGAGCTTCTGGACTGAAGTGAGTCGAGTGAAAAGACTCGTCTCTTCAGGACTGCGATTATGTACTCATCGTACATGTACAATAAATACCTGCATACATAGCAGTCGTTCCGCATTGAATGGGAACCGTTTTTCGGCTTATACAGAAACGTTCGACCAAGTTTTTAAATCGCTACGACTTTGGGAACAAATTTCTTAGCGCTTTTTGCAGCAATTACCTGTATCATTACCGACGACTTTTTTTTTTCTTCTTTTTCTAGAAAATCATTGAGGTACGCGTGCCCAAGGGGTTTCCGTTATATACGAAAATGCTGATCAGGATTTTGGAAAAATTTGGAAAAAAAAAGATTGTCGAGATCAGGTGAATCATGAAAAATTGTGGAGTCAAATCTTTGGCCATTTCTCCGTTAAATTCAACGTTCATGAGATATGAATTAGTTACAACCGAAATCCGGTGCGTAGATTGACTGGAGTCCCGCGTTACGGACGAGCCTACCCATTGTGTTGGTGGATGGAAAAGCAGCGCGTTTCCATCTACCGAGCGCAGATTGGTATATAATCATTAATAATTCATCACGCCATTCACGGTTCATCATCAAGAACAATGACTGACGATATATACATATATATTTCACTGGAGAATTTTGCAATTCGCTTGGCTGTCAACGACGAGCGCCATTTTTGCGACACGCTGTATACAGGCATCTGCAAATGAATGCAGGTATGTAGATGCAATCGAGTAATTGAGCCTTCACACTTAAGCAGACTGAGAGAGAGGAGTATGAGTTAGTTGAGGGAAGAACGCATGAGGGAGAGTTATAGACGACGAATTATTCGGAGTTGCCATGCCAGCTATATCGTTCATCCTATTCCGCACATATTCACGTGAATTTTGCAGCAAGAAGCTTGCGGCTCATACATCTCTTAATCTCTATCTTTCTCTGACGTACATATTGAAATGAGGAGTGAGAAAGATCGGGTTTGAGAGAAGCGGGTGTAACTCGTCGTCGAAAATCACGGGTAAATTTCTGGTCACGAAGAGTAAGTGGTGCAAGGATTCTAAAGCTATCTGCAAAGGTTGAATTTGTAAACGGAAGAGGAGAGGAAAGTCAGTGATGGAATATTTGAAGGAACGAGATATACTCGACCCTGGTATATTGTACTACGTCATTGTCAATTTTATTTACTAAATTCACTGGCTTTGTTTTTTCTCCTTTTCTCTCGGTTACTCATTACTTTTGTCTTCTCATAAGCCTACTTATTGTGGATGATTCTCTACTTTGCTTCTCATGCGTTTCATAGTCTATTCTTTTTCATGTATTTTCTACTTTTGGCTGTTCCGTTTGAACTCTTGCTGGTACTTTTTTTTTTTTTTTTTTTTTTTTTTTCATACTTACCGAATCCTCATCGACGCGGGTTGCCTGTGTATTATCCTTGAGACTCTCGCACCTAAGCAACCTTCACAATGGGTTCTAACCCTTTCTTTCATCTTTTTTTTTTTTGCCAGCGAAAAGTGCCTCGCAACGAGCCGTAAAGCTGCACCCCTCTTCTGTTTTTTTTTTCGTTTTTTTTTTTCGTACATGTGTACGTAAGCGACACGTGCGGGCATTGTGCATCGGGAAAGGAAGCTTCGAGTGGTAAGTGACGAGAAGAACGTGCACATCTATTACGAGAAGTTTCTCGGGGATAATATACGAAGGGATTACGAACGTGAGAGGAAATTCTAGCCCAGACTGCCAGGATTGATTTCTTAATCGAATTGCTCCTTGAAAGCATCGACCCATACAGTGCTATCTACACGTTCAAATATATTTATCTCGCGCGAGAATGTGTCCTTGAGATTCGAACTTCAGATTTCACGCTCGAGACGAGAGTGTTAGATCAACTATTTCGAACTACAATTCGTATATTCGTACATGAATTTTCAACGCGAGCTTTCGGATTCAAACATTCGTATGTTGCCACATAATCCCGGAATCATTTTTCCTAATCATTGACTTCCGGAATTCTTTGTATTTAGAGATCGTGGTATTAAAAATTTATATCACTCAATCCGCTAAAGATTCGTACAAAAAATGATATTTTATCACGAAAAAGTATAGATTTTCCGAGATTTTTCTTCTCGCCCAATTCTTTTTTTTTCTTCATTAAGATTTTGTGATATGGTGGAAAATATTAGTTTTTGTTTTATCGCCTGTTTCGAACTAATTAACATAAAAGTTACATGCATAGGTTTGAGATCACAAGAAAAGAGGAGGTGAGACAGGGAGAAAGACGGTAGAGAAAGAGATAGAAACTGTTTCTCGCCAGAATGTGGTATTTCACTGGCGAAGGAGATAATTCGAGAATTATCACTGGTGCCTGGAGTCCGCTACCGGATGCGAGCGGTTAAGGGATAATGAAGATTAAGGGAGTCGAGTAGTAAGCGCGGTTTTCCAACCCACTCCCTTATTTTCTCTCTCTTCGTCGTCACTTCCATTCTACTGTATTTCGTCTCTGAATGTATTTATACATGTATACATAGTCATAGATATAAATATATGCGTGTGGAATACGTGTGAGTGTGTTTTACGTATATAACTACCTTAAGTTGTCTCTCCCCCTTCAACTTTCACTCTACTTTTCTCATCTTACTCCTTTCCCCCCGTTTCTCCACGACTCACTTATCTATAACGCGCGCCCTCGCAGCAGTAATTCGCCGATTCGTGAATACGAGATGTCTCGAGTCTAACGACGAGAATTACTTCTCTTTGGCGAGATCCCCCTCTCTCTCTCTTATAACTATCGACTTTTCAATCTCGACACGTGCTCTACATCGACTCCTTAATAATTCTCGACTTTTCGATTCATTATTTCACAATTTCTTTACTCAATCATGAGCTCCGTCATTATGAATAATTCATTCGGATAAATCACAGTGGAGAATTATTCGTACGAACGATACATTTTTCTTAGTTAAAAAAAAGAATATATTTCCAATTAAAAGATCAACGAAATGATTCGAGTTACGAAACAAGCATGGGTTCTTTGAATCCGGATGACCCGATGGATGAATTTAAATGAATGGTATTGTTGCGTTCGCATTGTTTTCAGCTCAATTTCTTCTTCGGTGTACAAAAGAAAAAAAAAGAGAAAAGAAAAATGAAACAAACAAAAAAGCGCTGTCGTTACCCTCCATAGGAAAAGCGACGGTGAAAAGTCGACGGTGATGCTCGTAATGACTCTTTCCTGGGAGCATAAAGTCAGACATAGACGTCCCGATATAGACGTAAGTAAAACGTAATTGGTCGTTTGCTACAACGCGAGACGTGTATAACGTTGAGTCCCTTATCTCGTCTATGTACCAAAGAATATATACCAAACGTGTATGCAGCATGTATTTAGCATGTATTATATGATATACGCACATATACATTAATATGTACAAGTGGGGGGGAGTAGAGGGTGTGCGAAAGTGAAGTTTCGAAGAGCGAACCAGTCTCTCTCTCTCTCATTTTGTCATTATGACGTCAATTGAGAGGCAGGGAGGTGCGGTCGAAGGTGCGCAGAAGGGCGGAAAGCTACGATGAAGAGAAAAAGAGTGCCCTATCTTGAATAGCAGACAGAGTAAGAGAGAGGTCAAAGTGAAAACGAAGAGAGAAGTACGAGGGGGAGAAAAGTAGTGTAATGGTTTCATACGAGTTCTCGTTGGATATGAGAATATTAAAAGATTCGGTTTATAACATGACCAAGTGTAGATCATGCCCTTCGAAAGAGGTTTCATACGCATTTGGTCCGTTCATCATTGACTAGAATATTGAATAATTAGTACCATTTTTCGAGGTTACTGGAGAGGAGCAGTGGCAGAGTGGGGCGACCACCTTTATCGTCTTTATTCGCACCGCAGCAAGAACGTTTTTGCGTATAGCTACCCCGAGTTAGTAACTCTGCATTTTTCGTACTATGATAACGGTTTAATTGTTTGAATTTATTAATTTGTCGTTAATCGTGAATATGTATAATCGACGTGGCAACGGAAAAGAAAATGTTTAAACGCTTTCCCCTTCGGATTTTCGCCACCAATTTATTCTCTCTATTTGAATGCAGCTTTTGGGATATTCGGTATAAATATATATGTATATACATTTGTACGAGTCACATGTGAAAGACTTTGAGAGAAGAATGGAGAAGGGTGTACAGTGCTAGTGGCAGCCAGAAACAGAATCGTAACGTGTACAGTAGCCATGACACCGAGGCTCTCGTGGCGATAGCTTGAAAGCATGGAGGGCTGACTAAAAGGGGGTTCGACGTACATCCCTGCTTTCCCACCCACGCCTCACCCTATCTATATACATATCTATATACACAGTTCTCGTTTCGACGTTGCCTCTACCACTACTGTGAGGACACGGGACGCCGGTATTTTTCCATAATCAATAACATACCTCTATTCTCGTCACACCGAGCGCGCGAGGGAAAACCTCGCCTTCCTATCTCACCCTACATCCAACAACCTGTGCAGGTGACAGTGGTGCTCTCCCACCCTCACTCCTCCATTTATACATGTGCCTGTGTGTTGTGTGCGCGAGTATGTATGTATGTGGGTACATAGCTGTGTACACATCTGTATGTATGACGCGTCTAGCAATGTAAATACATTCGGATGACTGACAATGAAAACGGCACGGTCGATGTCTCCCGAGTAGCCAGATTTTTTCGAGTTAAGCCCTTTTATCTCATGTCTCTGGATATACTTTTGTTTTCTACATTGATATTCGTCGATTCCGCTTTACATGGAAATCTTGCAGAAAAGCAACGAACTCTTGTGGTAGGTCGAAGTGGAATTGATAATGTACGAAGATACGAGGTGGAAGAAAGAACGAGAATTAATCATGACTTTGTATAAACATATTTCAACTGTAACGGAATAATTATTTCTGTTTCATAACAATAGCAATTCGAATTTGAACGAAATTACGACAATATGTAGGGAGAAATTTTATCGTTGTGTCGAAATCGTTTTCGATTATTCTTTTTGATCCATTTTGATCGATTCAAGACCTATCAACCTCAGATTCGTTGAGATTATTTTGGTAAACGAGTGACAATACGGGTCACTTGCCCGTTTCACCCACTCGATTTACGTTGGCCGCGTTCGCGACTATACACGAATCGTGATTCGATCGTGACGCAATTAGCCATCTCTCAATTTAATCCTCTTCGATGAACAATTTATAATTGTCAAAGGAAAATTCTTGTGAAAAAAAAGTTAAAAGATTATGCAGGCTAATAGATAAGGTCAGCGTGAAAAAGTGAATGAACAAAATGAAAATAGGCAGACACGTGGATGAACGAAATCAATAAAATATCGGAAAACTGAATGAGTGCGAGGCAGTTAGCCGCGTACGATCGCGCTGGCCATCATCGAAGGTTTCTTTATTAAACCGTCACCGGAAGTTATCCATAAACGTCCGATCCCCCTGGATTTTTTTCGAACTCGAAAGCTTCAACGCAATTGACACGAAGAAGAGATTTTTCGTTAACAATATTGTTTCCACAGGTTGCTCCAACGTTCTCGATTTTTCGTTTTTTCAACCTCAGGACACCCCGTGAATGGGAAACGGAGAAACGCGATGACCTCGGTGGACAGCCAATGGATCCGTCACTGAGAGTTGAGAACCCCGAGTTAAACCAGCGGTTTAAGGGTGAAGAGAAGGATGCGGGGGAGGAGGTGAGTGGCGGGTGAAAGAGTTCATTAAAACCAGCATCGTTTACATCCCCGAGCGCGCGCGTCCGTTCGTGGATGGCTGTGTGCGTTCGTAGCGTTCTATTCCCCTCGACGAATCAACCACTCGCGCCCTCAGCTGTTCGACTGCAACCCCGAGATGGTGGCTGCAGCACAGCAGCACGGAACAAAAAAAAAAGAACGACCGAAAAAAAGGGTTGAAAATAATTTCGGTCACACCGCGACGAGACACGAGGAGAGTGCGCGAGGGGCCGCGCGATGAGGGAGATGAACTCTTACAGCAGCCACGGGGTTGATCCAAGAGTCAATAGCCGAGGATCTGTCTTATGAAGTATAACATCAAAATTATCAACTGTGAATCACTGCTGGTTAATGGAGATAATAAAAGAATGTTTTTTCCCGGCAGACTATAGTGAGAGAATTTATTCGACCATTATAAATTGTTGCGTCACTGATTACAGTCGATCATACGTACGAATGGAATAGAATCGATCTGGTTTTAGTTCATCCATCTTAGTTGTATGTCGAGTTTTTAATTAGTCAAACACCTTGTGATGAAATTTTTTTTTTCTTTTATTTATAAAGCGAATATAACGGTGACGATGTTCTCAAGATTTTTGCTTGGAAACAGAGGTAGAGGTTGAAGAATCCTGGCTAGTTAATGTATATAGTACAGTGCTGGGCGTAGTTTTATACGTCGCTGGTTTTCTTTCTTTGGTCTTCTTTTCTCTCGAGCGTAGTCAAGCACCGACAGATACTCATTGTCGTCTATATATATGTATAAGTTTAGTTATAAGCCACCGACTACTCAGACCGAAAGGCAGAAGGGAGAATGAAAGAAAGAAACAAGAGTAAAAAGGAAAAAAAAAAGAAGAAGAGCGAGAAAACAATAAACCTTTCCCGGCGACAGGTGCGAGTCTTCCGGCAACGCTTTCATTTTTCTTCTCTATCTCTCTCTCTCTCTCTCTTGCTCTCTCTATCCATCCGTTTTTTAAATCCGCTGTAAGAAAGAAAAAAAAATCGCGCGTGTGCAGAAAAATCTGTTCTGTTTTTCTATTAAATTTTTTAGCGAGAAACGAGCTTTTTTAATATTCAGAAAATCTCAGTAACCTCGCCGTTACACGAGTGAGTTTGAGCGAAAAAATACACCGAGAAAAATCTCTCGTGTTTCGTGATTGATAGAAACCTGTTATATTTTTATATTTTGCCAGATTTTTACGTTATTCGAATTAAAAATTATCTCATCGCAACAGCTCGATTCGCTTTTCATATTCTCTCATAAGCTGGTATTCTCGTATTTCGTGAAATATACAAAAAAAAAATTGTAAAAATGGAAAAATTGTTTGATCGTTTTTTTTTTTTTTTTAATTATTGTACGAATACAAATTTTATTATGTTGAATCATTGGAAAAAACAATCTGGTTTCAAGTTTTATATTTTTTATCAGAAAAATATTAATGTAGTATGGAAATCTTGGTGAGAGCAATAATCGTTAATTAAAGATTCGAAAGCGTGAACTACAACGGCTCGGAGTCATGCATTTGTACCCCAACAAATATTGTCTCCTTCTGGGTATCTGTGTGCCTAAATCTTGAGAGAAACAGACTGGCCATTATCGCTAGTTATGCGGCAAGTTCGTGGTCTCCGGACTGGACAATTAATTGTCTTTCTCCCCCGAGCACACTGTTATATAATCAGGGTGCTTGGCCACAAGCTAGATGTGAACTCGTACAAACTGGTACGCTTGCTGTTGTAAGGGTTGTATAACGTACAAGGCCGAGAGAGAGAGAGAGAGAGAGAGAGAGAGAGAGAGAGAAAGGAAGAAAGATAGAGAAAGAGAGAGGGAGGATGACGTGAGCTTGCACGTAGGTATAAACACGTACTGTCTGACTGGGTCGTCTCTGTTTTCATACATACGCAAATCCATACTCAACGTTTGCAAATTTGATGCACTGAGTGTCCTAAAATCCATGCTCAAGAATTGCATAGTAAAATAGAACTTGAAAATCTGAGACAAAAAGTCTTTAACTAGTATTAATCTCCGATGCATAATTTATGAGATATGAATTGACCAGCGTCTGTCACTGATCTCCTACTTTGAGGGATACGCGAGATTCGCGTGATTTTTCCATTTTCCTCTCTTTCTCTCCTTTTTCTCATTCTGTCTCCCTCTCTCTTCAGTCGTTGCGTCAAAGGCTCGTGCAGCCATATTCCAAGGAATTCGACGAATTTTCATAATTTAATTCGTTATATCTCATGAAATACGTGGTACATCAGTTCCATTTTTTTTCCATGTCACTGTAACGTATCGGTCAATACTTGATTGAATTTGCGATAAGCCACCACCTTTTTTACTGCATGATATGAAATCATTTCTCCCGTCAAAACAGTAATAGCCGTAAGAATCTGTGTAATTTGAAGGTAACTTCAGGATTTTTCATTTCAGAAAGTAGGTGGTCAATCTTGTTCAAATTTTGCCGGTCTACGCGGAATATGTTCAAGAAGATGTTACTAAAATTTCAAAGACCTGCCATTTTTTTGAGTTTTGAGCAAAACTTCCTCAATACTTCAGCAAGAACAGTTTAGATTGGAAGGAAGACACGCGGCCGCGCACTAGCTGGAAGGCTTCGACTGGTGTTTAGTCACGTGACGGTTGCCACGCCCAATTCGTCCATTACAAACCTCTGATAGGCTGTTTCCAATAGAATAAATATCTCAGCGAAGATGAATCATAGATAAAAATGATGAGAGACTCTTCTCGTAGGAATAAGGCAATCGAAAAAATTCCAAAATTCAACCATCATTCCTCGGACATACTGTATACGAAAGTAGAGTCTGAATAGTTTTGACACGGGGCAACGCACACTAAACTCTCTGGCAATAGAGGGAAATAGTCGTGGCGCCAGTAGTTTCCCAGTCGCAACATGATTTACCGGCGATGCTGGGCGACCGCATCCCTTTCTCCTCCGTGATCCCCCCCTTCCCTCCCTCCAACCCCCTTATTCAGCCCTCTGCGTCCGTTTGGGGCTGGCCGACCACGACCCTCCGTGCCTCAGCACTCCCACACTCCTCAACTACCGAGCACGACTGGTGTATAAAAGCACAAGTGTTGACAAATAGTATTTCCTGTCTCTCGTGCTGTTTAAATATACGAAATGGAGGCGAGCGTGAGAACACGAAGAACTATCGTACATACTGAATATGCACTGAGCATATACGTACATATATATAAACGCGTATATGTATTGATGTAAATATATACGTATATATTTAACCACACAAGTACGTATATATATGTATGGCACATCAACGGTTATGAAACGAAAAGGCGTATTTCGAGATGTTAACGACGGTGAATTGTGGATTTTGCACCCTTTCGATGCCGAGCGGTTGATATATCGTAGCTAAGGGTAGATAGATGAGCGGAGGGTGAAATTCTATATATAAGAAAAGGGTTGGCTGGCTTCTATCTTCACCTTGAACGTCCTTTCGATATCTCTTTCCGCATTTACCGTATACCGACCTCATATACAAATATATGTATATATTAGCTTTATAACGTATGTGCACATATCTATCACTATCTCTCGCTTTTTAGCGTCTCGTCTATAAATGTGCACCACGAGACGGAAGTTCCTCACTGTACTCTGATGCTATGTGTGCACGTTTTATATCTATGTTTATGCATAAAGAAGTCACATTGATATTCGCAGTTATCGCAATCCCGCTATCGCTACGAGCTACAAACATTCCTCTCTATCGTTATACGTGTATCGTTGTAGTATATTTCTCGTAATATATTTTTTTTTCTCTTCACTTTTTCTCTGATGATTGTCAGCTATATTCCAAGAAGTGGAAGGTTCGGGAGGTGCTATACGGTAGAATACGGACGACGACCGAACTTATGTTGGAAAGATGAATTTTGTATCCAACAGAACAAAGGCGTTTTAATATTGGCTGCATACACGGCGTGGTCCAAGTTTGTAAAAGTAGTGTGCATCATCGAACTGGAAAGAAAATCATTTTTGTTTCTCTTTGTTCCAGAATTGATGATGAGTTACTTGTATACTTTGATTAATAATAACACACAATTTGATTCATTGTAATCTTGCCTCTCATTATTCTTGTTATTTTAGTCCATCGAATTCGTTGTCTCTAAATATGGACAAGAAAAGTGAATTGAATCTTTATCCGAAGATGAAGAGCTAGACGTTATTGTTGACAGAAATAGATCCGCGATGTGTTAATAGCCGGAGTTCGAGAGCTGTTCAGTATCGAGTATAACAGTAATTGTTTACCGTATTGATTCCGTGAATATTCCAGTATTTACATGCGTTCTTGGAAAATTCCATTGAAAATAGACTGAAATGTAAAAAGAGCATCCGTTCATAAATTGCTGAACTTACAACAGTACTGAGGTGAAAAATATCGCGAGAGCTAGCGCTTAGCGACTCTGCACTAGACGTCTCGTAGGCATGACAGTTTGGCAGTCCTCTCGACTCGTCATCGATCTTCCTGAATAACATCTCATCAAGAAACCACCGGAGGAAATAACAGCTATAGACTTATTTCCTTGATAATTATACAAACTAACTGTGCTTTTGTTGCGACTTTTGCAGTGTCTTGTACAGAAGAAAAAAAAAAAAAGATACGTGAAAAGCTGTGAAGCGTAAAAACCTGATCAGCTTCGCTCTTCTTCGCTCGTCCAAAAGCTTCAACTGGAATCGCAGGCATCTTCCTCTCTTTTAATAACTCTTTTTCTCTACTTTCTGCTCAATCCCTCGAACCCTTCACCTCTCTTAACTCACTCCACTATTTTTTTTCTTTTCTCTCTCTCTCTCTCTCGCTCTCTCTTTCTGGATCTGCCTCATTCTCTCGTAAATACAGTCGAGCCAACAGCATTGGGGGTATACGACCACCAGCCCTGGCTCGTCGATCCCGGGAAAAGCTGTTGAAACTCCGTAATTAACGAACTTTGCAGTTTCTCCATTCGCTGAGAGAACCGGCACGAAGAGGTAGCTCGGTCACCGCCAGCTTATGGCCCAGATGAGAGAGTGTAACGAAGAGAAAACGCGCAGTATACCAACGGTAAAAGCAGAACCGCGTGGCAACACTACGCTCAGGTATTGTTTGGAGAGGTAGAATTATTATTTCTTTTTTCCTACTTCTCTTTCAGACGATCAAAGGCCACGTCACAGAGAGAAAGATGGAAAGAGAATTCAAACGAAAGACCGAAAAACAAAGCGAGAAAGAGAAGAAGAATGAGGGGAAGGAGGGGGGGGGGGGGAGAAAGAAAACCTCGTTGATCTGCCCTTTTATATCTCCTTTTGCCCTTTATGGCTACGATTTTACCTCTTCACTTTCTCTTCTCCTCTTTCTTTTCACCCTTTGACCATACCGTCTAACTCTTTACCATTCCGACTTTTCATCCTCATCCCTTAAAGCAAAGTCCTTAGGATTGGTTCAAAGAGAAAAAAAGACAACCGATGACGACGACACTATTTTTTTTCATTTTATACATTTATGAAATCCTACAATACTTTCTTTCTTTCTTTCATTCTTTCGCCCTTTATATTTTTCGCTGTCTATCCTACTCTCCTCTTCGTTATTGCAATCGAGCTACCATATCACTCGGGTTTCAAACCCTCTACCGTTTGTCGTTGGTTGCCCTCCCTTTGGCCCCTCTCACGAGATTGGCATTCCCGAGCGTCGAAGCGAACAAGTGCGAGAGGTGGCGGAACGTCGCGCTCGCCCGGCCCTGACACGCCAGGAACATGTCTCGAATCTACCCACTGAAAGCTTTGCAAAGCAGTGCCCCAACCCTCAAAGCGGAGATTGACATTTCAGACGTGACAAAAGCGGGGTTCGGTTGGACAAGAATTTCTTAACATACCTTTAAACCAGAAAGAAACAAATTAGATTAAAAAAAAAAAGAACGATTAACGAGCTTAATAAAATTTCCCAAAATGTTTTCTAAAGTCAATTGAGCTTTCGAGAAACAAAGAACTTTTTTTCTGATAGCTTCGAGGGTTATTTCGAATATGAGAGAAGTTGATAAATCGTAAAATTTGTGTCATACGTTTCGAGAGCTAGAAAGTGGAGAAAATTTTGAGTAGGACACAGCTGCTATAGGTATGAAATTTCGCGAACCAATGCAGAATTCAGTAGAAGAACGATAAGTAACAAAAGTTTGATATTATATTGCCGGAATATTGTATGAGAAAACTGCTATAAAAACAGAATGGATTGCGAAGTAAAATGTGTGAAGAGAATAAGGGAAAATAAAGAAGAGTGAGAGATATATACGGGGAAAAGAGAAAGAGGTAAAGTATGCTTGAGCCAAACGT
Source organism: Campoplex capitator (assembly GCA_037576405.1). Lineage (NCBI taxonomy): Eukaryota > Metazoa > Arthropoda > Insecta > Hymenoptera > Ichneumonidae > Campoplex > Campoplex capitator. Next base: position 8,186,783 of record JARBWI010000003.1, read on the forward strand.
CGATATACGAAGTTGTCAAGATTTCCCATGTGTGCTAGGCGGATTACCACTTTCTCTAACAACGTGAGCCTGCGATGAACCATTTCCCGTTGAGCTCAATGTTCCTGGTTCAAATGTGTAAATATATACACGTACCGTATACGTTTTTTTGTCGGTGTTATTCCTAAAGTTTCGTACACAAGAGTATACGTTGTTTGCGGACGAGACAAATTTGCTGGATTAGTGCAGGGATGTATGGACCGAAGTTTCTTTTTCAGAGAAAATATATTTTCATCGCTATGATTGACTTTGAAGGTAGAACGGAAACGAAGGTAAAAAATCGTGTACAAAGTAGTTCGGAAGTTGTATCGAAGGTTCAAAAAGATCATGAAATTCCGAAGAAGGAAGTTCAATTTTGTCCACGGAATTTCGCACGATATTCAAAGACATCGTATGTACTATATATATATATGTGGAGAAATAAAGAATTGTGTTTCGACAACACTTCTTCTCCAAGTTCTTCATCTTGTTACGAATCTCTCTTCGATTCTTTGTTGTCCCGTTCTTTCGCATGTGCACGAAAAAAGTGTTATATCTCGATAGTCGAGTAGTTGATCCAAGAGTTTGCTTCGGAAAAATAAAATAGCCCGTAGCGATGAACCAGGGGGGAATGGACAGGACAGGACATGAGATGGAGTAAGGGTGGGAGAGATTGTATGCGGATGCTGTGCCCGCGGATCGAGGGCCAAAGGGTCGAATGCTGCTGGTCTCTCGCGACCATGTATCACCTTTTATTAAACGATAAATCGACGTAACGAAGCCTCCTATAGAGACGTATAGTTCGGGGGTGACCAACCGAATATGTGTGTACGTGTGTATCGGACCTCCTCGCTCTTCTTCTTGCACGCCCACACTATTCCGTTGGCCCCAAAAGAGCTAAGCGACTCTTCGAAGCATGCCAACATGGAGGACTTTCCATGAAACGTTCATCATATTGGAACATCATTTTCCGCAACATCTGATTTTCTTTCATATTTTATTGTCGAAGAATTTCGTTTCGATATACGTTGTAAATAAATTTTGTTATTTTTTGTTTGAACGCTAATAACCGTAATGAAATTCGAACAGGATGATGTCAGTATATCAATGACTATTATAATGGGATTATAAGTGGACTCATAACTTCAATATAATACTTTTTCCGTTTGAAACCATCAGAAGTTCGAGTACATTAAACGTATCAAGAGTTTTTGTATCTATGGCTTCCAGGATGATTTTCAAGATGTCATTATTTCAGTGGTTGCCCGAGAGATAAATCAAGTGTAAGTTTCAACTGTGGCGTTAAAAATTACGTTGATGGGATGCAACGTTATTGCTTTATTCGTTTTATTAAGGACCCAAATGGATTTACAGTAAAAATCTGCAAAAAATGAATCGATTTCATGAGAATTTGAAAAATAAAATGGATGAAAAAAATCTTCAGATTTGTTTGGAGTGGTGATTAAAAGGAATTTTTGCTTGCGCAATGGAAGCATAGAAGTACTAATATATCTGGATATTGGTCTAATCGGCATGGAATGTTTCATGCATTTATCGAGGCTGTATAGGGGCAGACAGAGGGATGTGAAAAAGAAGAGTGTGAGGATTTTGGGAGGTCTGCCGATGGCAGTAGCGGCGAAGCGGAGAGCGCACCAGTTCGCTCATGCGAAACTACATAGCGAAGGAGAGAGAGAGAGAGAGAGAGATGAGGGAAAAAAAGAAGTGAGTGAGATAGATAGGGCGAGTGAAAGAGGCGAAACGACGAGGGTTGAAAGAGAAGAAAGTATAGAAGAAGGAAGAGGATGAAGAAAGGTAGGAGGAGGCCGAAGGGCGAAATATATCGTACGATCCTTTGTACTTCCGCACCCGCTCGTTATTTCGAGCGCCCGCCCGGCGAGAGAGAAAAGAGCGGAAAGAAAGGCGGTGGGGTCCCCGGTGCTTGCTCGGCAACGACACTCAGAAAAAGTGTACGAGTAGTAGTGGCGTTGGTAAAAGTAGTAGTAGAAGCCTGTATTTGGCCGATGTGAGCTCGACGTGGCAAAAGAAGAGACGAAAGACACGAAAAGCTACAGCACACTTTATTACGATGCCCGAAACACCAAGTAGCAGTAGTGTACTCTCTGTCGCCGAGGTAGCACAACCCGCGACGACTACGAGAGCTTTGCCTCTGAGAAAAAAGAACGTGGATGATAGAGAGTAGGAAAAAGAGAGAGAGAGAGAGAGAGAGAGAGAAGTTGAATAGAGGCGTTTTGTCATAGGTATTTCTTGTAGGGCATCATTTTTCTCTGCACCAAGCATAAACAAATATAAATAGTTATTGAGCTTAAACTCTAATTCCAACCACACGATATCGTCAATAAAATATCGTAAAAATTACAAAGAGTCTACTGTTAATTGCAAATCAGAATCAAGCCAATCGACTATTATTTCGATCTCTAATATTTCCGGCTCGCCAATCAATTTTACCAAATGACAATAATCACAAAATGTTGTGTCAATTGTGTATACGGTGAAAAGGTTTTTAAGCTTGAACTCATATTAGAACGTTCCGTTAATGGTTTTTCATTTTGGAACGTCAATTACGAAACAATGCTGAATTGTCATTATCTTCAATGCTTTGTCATTAGCGAACAAGAGAACGATATACATTAAGAGTCACGGTATATACATATATAGAGTTGTATGGACATGGTCTATGAGTTGTGGAATGACCTCTCGAAGCTGCGTTAGCACGAACCGTTCTTCTCGTCGAATCGAGCAACGTTGCATAATGAAGCAAATACATAAACAGATAAACACAAACACATATATATGCGTCACATCGAAATTACGTAAATTTTACGTTTATATAGATACTCGAAAAGCCTTTGTGATTATCAGTTCTCTCGTCGCGTGATAGCCTCTAATCAGAAATACAATAATATCTCATCAATTTAAACGTATACGTAAACTGGCTCCTCGCGTCATTGAACAATAGGGCAGGTATGTGTTACAATATAAGAGGAGACTAGTAGCGTTGAAAGTAGGAACTTTCGAATTTTTAAATGTTCAGATTTCATCAAAGGAATCTGAATGTTTGACATTAATTGTTCGGACACTCCGTCGCAGCAAACAAAACAGCGATTGGTGATCGAATTTTCGTAACCGCAATTGCGAAGGGTCGTGTTTTTTGACAGCGTCGATAACAATTTCAACGCACTGCTTCCTTTGGAAGTTACCAATTTTCCCAGAATCTCTTTTCTCGCTTTGCATACCTCTCTCCATTCACGTATCACTTTATTCTTTATAGAATGATTGCAGTTTCCTCCTTGGACAGATTTCTAGTTGGAGTTGTCGACTTTTATGGCTCGCGATAAAGAATTAACAAGTATCTGAGCTAACACAATGCTCGTAATTATGAACGTTTGCCAAGGGTCATGTGCTCATAAAATATACCGACATCCACGAACAGAATGCCTTAATTATTCGAACGTGAGATTCAGCCACGTGCTCAGTCTGATATAAAAGCTGTTCGCTGCTTCTAACGTTGACAAACTGTCAGGAACCACAGATTAGTGGGAGAAAAAAAAATGCATTTTTGAAATACACGGATGAAACAAAGTGACAACGACGCGTACTGACGTCATAACTTCTCTTTCCCTCGCTTTCCCGCCCCTTCCGTCGTCACCGCTCCGGCGGCTTCTTCGCATTCGTTTGGTGAATTGAATCAGAGGGCTCGTGATCTGGGTTAAGCGCCCTTGCGCCGCAACCCACGTCATGTCTCCTCTCGGGAAAACTCGCGTCGAGAACCAACAACGGTGAATGAGACAAAAATTAAAATGAAAGATTTTTACGAATAAATTCATTGAAAATGAATTTTCTTTTATCAATTTAACTTCAATTTGTCATTCCAGTATTTGATCATATTTAGGGTATCGCTGATCAGCTTGAGATCGCAATTACAATGAAATGTAATGAACCACGAATCTTAAATAAGTTAACATCAAATCGAAACAAAAATCAATTGAAATGGTTTTTTTTTTTCTATCGGAAATCCATTTTCTTTTTTGTCAGAAAACTGAGCCTCGATTTCCGAGACACCCTGTACATTTATATGCAGTGTACATCATTCCATGGAAATTCGGAATTTTCGTATCTTGTGTTTTGTTTGCAGGTACACAGAGTATGTGCGTTTGTGTAGTAAAACGGAAACATAGTTCAGGTTCTGTGTGTTCCTGTTAATTGTGCACGTACGCCCTCTCTCTCGCTACGAGTATATTTATCTATGAGCTCAGTGTAAACAGGAAGGTAAAGCTAGATAATCTTGATTGCAAAAAAAAAAAAAAAAAAAAAAACAAACAAAAATGGCTTATGAGATGATAAACATTTCGTAAAATTTGTTCAGACACAGTGTGTTATCAGAACATTGGACCGAGTTTATTTCGTTCGTTTCGAAAGTTCGTGCAGCCACGAGGGATATAATTAATGATGATGAGGATGGATGATAGAAAATGACCGTCGCAAAGTTGCGCGTACGCGGAAACAGTCGAATTCTTTTTCGTTGGAGACTCTATAAGAAAATAGGAAGAAGATGGGATGAAAAGAGAGAACAAATCAGGAAAAACGGCTTGAAGAAACGGTGACGAATGCTTCAACGCTAATGTTGTTTGCGAAAGATTTTATATATATGTATTCACGTATCCGAGAAAAAGCGACTCTTACAAATTAATCCTACTACTTTTCTCGATCTCGCTACGGACTGCTCATTCGTTGTGGATCTAATAGACCGAGGTCTTGTTACGAAAAAGCTCGAGGAATATATAGTTTTATCCAGTCACAATCTTCAATCCTTTTTCTTTCTCTTTTCCGAGTGGAACCGCGACAAAGAGGGAGAGAGCGAGAGAGAGGAAGAGCGGCTGGAATCGAGAAAAAACAGGAGAAATACTCTTGGCTTTTCTGTGAAATGTTAAAAAGAGAAAAAGTGCATGAAAAGACAGGAAGAGAGGGAGAGAGAGAGAGAGAGAAGAAGATGTATTGCTCGAGCTATGATGAGACGTGTGAGCAGCTAATCGATCTTTTCTCGCGCATTTCAGCAATTTCACAACGCCAGACCGAGCTGAAAGATGACGATGGAAGTGTAAGAGGATGATCGAAGAAAAATGAGCTCGGCGTTTCATTTTGGAACGAAAAGAATTCTGCTATAACGTCACTGTGACCCTTGCAGCTTTGTACCTCGACTGGATCACGACTCCGGGGAATAGAGATGAAAAATTTTATATTATGATGAATTCGGTTATCGCATAGGGATTTAATAGGTATTCGACGAATAGTCGTGTCAGAACCTGACAGATCATTTCGATGAAGTCCCCATGGTGCCGAATCGTTGACATCAGGATTGACCGACCATCAGGATAGCCGGGATATCTATTGTCTGCAAAGTACAGATCATGGTTGCCACCCATATTTAGGCTTCTTAGTCCTTCTACGGATTGGGCATAAAGTTACTATCGTAAACAGCAAACATAAAAAATAGTTTGCTTCGGTTGTGATTAAGACGAAATCAATATTTTCATACGATGCGACTTGATAAAGAGCGACGACATCGAAATTATAATCCCAATTCTTCGACACTTGATCAATATTCCCTGAGTCCTCAACTACCTCTCGTTAGTACTGCAGTTAATTAATGGTAATTCACGAGTGAGAGACAATGCGTTTGTAACTTTATCTACGGACTTAGCTACAACATGTAAACTACATTGGAACTTCAGCATAAATTTGCTTCAAGTTTTGCTCATAATACTGTCGCTCTATATGACAAATGATAGTTTTCTCGTTAACCTGACAAGCTTAAACTTCTAGATTCCTTCGACTGTAAGATTAAATTATGATAATGACGTGTGAATGAGTAAATCGCTTAATAAGAGTATGTATAATACAGGAAAACCCAATTCCCGATCGCTACAAAAGTACATGTAGCAGTGAATATTCGTAAGATATTAAGGAAAAATGAGATTTGTATCCTTAAAAGTTGTGGCTATCGAATAGTCATCTTCGTTTTCGGCTAAGAACGTTACATCGTCTCACGACAGTAACACAATTTCGCGTCCTCAGCTGATGTGAGCAGCTGTAACCTAAACGAAACTTTATTTGAATTTTCAATTCAACAGGAAGTAAGAAAAATGTAAACTGTCTACCGACGTGAATCCACGTTTTGTATGAATTTTGAATCGAGCATACGGTAGACATCTTATCTGACTTCTACTTCTGTCGAGTCGAAAGAGGCACGAGAAGCAACAATTTCCCAAATCATTGAAATAATTTTTTTTTTTTTTTTCATTTCTCAAATTATATACAAAAATAAGTAAGTATTTGATATTTCGTTGAGTGCAGTGATTAGTAATTTTGGCTGAATGACTATAGTCTGCAACAACAGGATTACCTTAAATCGTTGGATCTTCACGTACACACAAATACATAACCTTACGTTGCGAAAAGAAGGAATTAACGGTCGACACGTGGTTCAGACAGGATTGAAAGTAGTATATATGTATGGAGAAATATAGTACGATTCACCGAACTAAAGCTCGGGCGTACGTGCTTGGTTTCTGTTGGGCGTGTAAGTACGTAACATTTATATAAATATATGTATACATATGTAGAGGCGAATGCTCGGGTATATATGTATATACGTATGAAATGCTATTTCGGAAGGGAAAAGTTCCAGCAGGCGGAAGAGACTTGGACGGTAGCGTAGGAGCGAGTGTGCTATGTGCGAGGCAAAACGCTCTCGAAGAGCCATCGTGTGCGAATGTGAAAGAAGGGTGGCACGTTGTATACACACGGTATGAGAGAGAGAGAGAGAGAGAGAGGCAAAAAGATACGAAATCTTTGTTGGTGTATGTGAAATCGTAGGAAATTCAGAAAGGACCGGTAACACGAAAGAGAATACCACGGGCGTCCGGTGGTCGCAGAGATCGTTTCGAAATCGGTAGCCCGTGAAACGGACACCGTGTCGGAACACACATACCGAGACGCGTCTTTGGTCATTCGTCGATTCACATTGTACACCTATCTTTTCCATCGGAATTTCAACTCGCTTTTCTTCTCTTCTTTCCGTCTACTTTCGTCTACGGAGACATGTCACGCTTCGTCCACTTGTCTCGTCCTCGGTCTTGCATGGCGAAAGAATTGATTTGCACATACTAGGCAAAAAGAGAACATGACGAGATGGAAAGGAGCAGAAAAAGAGACGACCCGACGGCTATGTTTCTTTATAAAATCGTAATTTCGATCTAGAGATGCAGCAGCGTCTTGACGCCGAGTATTAAAATAAAAATATCAATAAATATTTATTCTCGAGATTGGCCAATTACCTCTCACTTTTTTCCAGATACTTCTCATCTATGCGCAGATATAAAAACGCTACTGGACCTGGAGATTGGAGAAAGAGAAATATTTCAATCAATATCAACTGAAATGTCAGGGGTCATGCAGCTGTAGGATATGGTCCAAAAACCATCGATGATTCGTTCATTCCCATTTTGATTTCCGTCTATATTTCCGAAAATTTCCTCTCTATTCCTGCTTCCGTTGCTACCTCACTTTCACTGGCTCTCTATCCTTTTTGCTCTCTCTATCTCTCTTTTTTTTTTCCTGGATGCCCAGCGGACAAAGTCCCACGGGCATTTGCGGTGCTCGATCGAAAGTGTGGTTGCGGAACACCATGCTGGGTCGGTACCTTGTCGTAACGCGAATGAGAGACGAAATGGCAAACGGGAGAAAGAGAGAGAGAGAGAGGAATAAAAAAAGCTAAACCTAGATGTTGAACGCGCATGAGTCGGAGCAGAGGAAAAGAATTGTATATATACGAGAGGGTACGAAAACCATGGATGGTAGGGTGGTTCGCTATTCCCTGTTTTTAATCACTTTGCACGCAGCCAATGACGCGGAATTGTAGCCGTAGTTCGAGGGAGAGAAAGGGTTCGCATCACACCCTGCAATATCAGTAGGATAAAACACATGGTGTACGCGGGATTTTGTGGAATACGAGGAGAAGAGGCCGCAGGGTTGGTATGTATTTGTAAGGGAGAGAGAATTGTACTGTATGTGTGGAGCATGAACGCGTTGATGGTGGATTCGAGAGGGAAACCCAGAGGACTCGGTGATGCAGACACCGGTGAGCCCTCCGCGGACTGGAGAGGATGTGGTGCTCGAGGATACGGTGAAGGATGGTATAAATGGGACTATGTACGTTCGACACGTACGTATAGTACGTGCAAAGGTTTACGCGAAACAGTAAATATATACGCGGTTACAGAAGTTACGCTCGAGAGCTTTTGAGAAGCGTAGATGAGCTCGGGATTCTCAAGTGACAAGTTCTTACGCATTTCTTTCTCTGATAGTTATTCTTTCTTGATTAGTGACGAAGAGCCTTTTTGATGCACCGCTGAGAAGTCAGCGTGAAAACTGATGAATTATAACGCGCGCAAATCTATCGGCTGTAGGTTGGAGGATCGATTGATATCTTCGCAGCGATAAATTGTAGAAAAAAAATTAAGAACATCTTTTTTCTTCCTTCATGATGCTGCGATCTACTAATATTCAATTGTCGCAGACGTATTTTGAGACAATCTGTATGTGAATGTACGAGATGTAGTACCTTAGCGAATGGAATACACGCATGGAGATTGATCGAAGTACACCGGCTGCTAGGAGAGCACTATACAGGGCACAGTAATGTTCCCCGTGTATGGAGAATGCGGTATAGAAACTATTGGATGAAGAGATATAGTAATGCAGATGTAACAGCACGTTGGATGGACGATGGTCAGCGCAGCTACTCGAAACTTCGTGCTCCTCCTGTATTCCGTTCGTAGTGCTCTATTGGATATAAACCCGGTACAGATCGAAACTGCGGGGATTGCGTAGGGATGCGGGAATCATTTAGGGTGGAGATGGGAAAGAGATTCTCGTTAAATTGCATGGCACGTCCATGTGTGTATGCCCGGAACCGAATGAGAACGTACGATCCCTGCATGTCGATACAAACAGACGGACAACTCGATTGCGGAAAATATGTTACGTCGAGGTATATAAGAAAAATATAGAGGAGAAAAATCCATTATAGATATGTGTGTGTATGTGTACGGTGTATGAAAGGAAGCTCCGGAAAATACTGATTTCGTTTGTTTTATCGTTTATTATCCTTCGAGATTTACGGCCAAATGTTGGCAAAACAAAATATATCTGAGCGCGAATTATATTGCAGTTTCGAAACGTAGAACGATCGGCAATGATATTCATGCTAGGTCGTTCAAGTGTCGACTATTAAATTCGAACTATGAGTCGCAAAATAGTAACGGACCATCATTTCTTGTGTGGAGAAATCGTTTAATATAACAACTATCGACAAAGCTGATCGCAACCATTTGATTTATCGGATAGAGGGCTGTTGCGAACGATACATCAATCGTTTAGACAGCCCCATTATCCATCGCCTGTATATTTGATTACGTGCGATAAATACTTATTTTCTGATCTGGCTAGCGAATATAACTTGCAAAATCAATTTCTGTTACAAGCGATAAACTTCTTCTTTGAAAATTTTTTACATTTCGCTCTTTCATAAATGAAAATCATCCAAGTTCACAATAGAAGAGAACTCTGTATGACTTCCGTTTTTTCTTTTCTCGCAAAATTAAAAATCTTTTTCTAAAGAATGACGCGGAGAGAGCAAAGTGTTTGAACAACCGGAAATTACGATCAGAAAGAAAGACCCAAGAAAAATGATGAGCCACATCGGATGAATTTCAAAGCGTTACGACCTTTTCTTGGTCGTTTAGGAATAAACTTTCATCTTAATTACAGCATCATAACTACCATCTCAAGGTAGAAAACATAGACTTTTTCCTTTCTGCAAAAAAAGCCTTTGTCTGTGCTTTACTCATGAAAAAGCTGATGCCACATTAACTTTCTCCCTTACCTTTTTCTCTAACGCGTCTTAATCTCCGTTGCGTATTCCTTCTCCAATGTCGGACGGAGCGAGATGAGAAAGACGTCGTAATCGAAAAAAACAATGGAATGAGAAAAGGAGCGAGGGGCGACGAATTGAAGGCCGGGTAATGAAAATATACGTACGTTCGAAAGACGCACAATTGTTCACGTCCTTTTCTTTTTGTTTGTTTTTTTTTTTCATTGAAGCCAGGACTTTTTCGAACCCAGCAAAATGATGTTTTATATCTCGAGTGAAGTTTTCGGTACGTAAGATTGTCTGACGATCACCGAAGCTCGTCGTGGTCGCTCACATTCTTCGAGAGATTTATTTTTAGAAACACAAAGGATAAATGGGTGGAAGGTAAATGGATAACGTGAAGATTTACGAATTGAACGTCCCTTTCATCAAGAGCTTATTCATAGTGCATCGTGCATACATTTACGTAAAAAAAAACAGCGATTAATACCTAACCCGGCACAATTCGGAACCGATGACTCGAAAAATAAAAGAAAAACCACGCGGAATGGGGTACGCACGAAGTCCGTTACCCGAAATAGAAACGATTATGCTTCAAAGTGAGGCAACCGTATGATCGGGCTGATCGAGTAAGAAACCTCTCTACGGCTTATAGGTCGGCTGGAACATCCGTATGCGCAAAAAAAAAAAAAAAAAAAAAAAACAAGGTGGTACCCACATGAACGTAAAACGAAGAGGAGTTGAATCGATAACACCATCCCCCTTCGTCGGGCCCACCCTTCATCAAGACCCTCATTCGATCTCTCGTCCTCCATTCCTCTTTCCTCTTTCTCTTTATGCTCTCGGTCACTCTTTCATCCCTCTGGCAAGACCCAACGCCGCCGTCATCACCGCAGACCTGTGTCTACATCTACCTAATGCTATAATGGCACTGATTAACTGATTCTCCGCTTTTCTGCCTGCCGCGCGTATTCTGGTATGCATCCACTCCCTCATTTCCCTCTGTGTCGAACGTCGCACAGACGAAACGAGCGAGTGCATCCTCTTTGTGTTTCATCTTTTACCAGTTCCATAAGCCAATTATACGGGCCCTTTGAAAATTTACTTTCAAATTATCGCATGCGTATAAAATCAACTTGACAGGTTAGAAAAAAAGTTTGATGTAAACAACAGTGGCAGCTTAATAAATGTAATTTCATCTGATACGTGGCATTGAAAAACTGATATTAAGCTTTGCGAGTAGCGGTGTATCACGATTGAATTATACTCGAATATTGGTGGATAAATATTTTTGGTGAACAACCGCAAGAAGTGAATGAAACTCAAGATCATATTTGCCAGCTCGGCACACACTTTATATCTTTATATATGTAGACGGCCATAGCATTATCAGAATACGGAGGCCACACCGGAAGCCACGAGACTCCTTTTACAACCGACAAAAGCCTCTCTTCTCTATGTCCTGATGCCGGAAGATCGCTCGGGCGACAAGGACAATGCTGCGTTAAAGAAAGAGCAAACGCTTCGAACTTGAGTAAAAGGATAAAAAAAAAAGAGGAAACAAAAAGAAGCGAGTGGAGATTGTGTGATCTAGAATAGAAGGTGGCGAAACACCGTGACGATGAGAACACGGAGAGAGAGAGAGAGAGAGAAAACGAAAGATAGAGATAGGAGCGAAGACTTATAAAGCTGAGAAACGGAAAAGATCCTTCGCACTTGGGCTTCTGTGTTCTTGACTTCGTGTGGTGCTGGCGATTTTACCAAGGATAGAAACGCACGACGTACAACGGTAGGGGGTGTCGGTGGCAAACAATGGCGGACGTTTTCTTGGTGCTGAGAGACGATGGGATGAGAGAGTAGACCGGCGAAAGACGACGGATGGGCTTGGTAGAAGTCACTTGGCACTGGACGCGAACAAACCGAGAGAGAAAGGAGAGAAGCTCAAGACGATCTCGGTTGGGATGGTAGGAAAAGCCGTGAGATAGACGCGAAGATGAAGCAGATATCCGGTTGAGGAGTCTGCTGATAAGAAGAGTGGAAAGAAAACGGTAAGTGGAGTTGGAAGCGGTGGGGGGGGATGAGGATAAGAGAATGAGACGAAATACGAGGCGAATGAGGGTAGCATGAATGAGGAGATACTTATATACGAAAGACAATAGCTTTTGGAGTAGTTTTAATCGAGCTAAAGGGAAGAGGAAAAGCCGAAAGAGAGCGGTGCAACGTAGCGGATTCGATAATCCACCTGAAGAATCGCTATACCACATTTTTTCAGACGTTTCTTATCACCTTACATTTAAACATCTTAAGCTGATGGCTGGAGACGTGAAGACCGGAATTTTAATTGATAACAACTATGTTCCTTCAAACGATGCACCTTTTAGTAATCTCTGGAAAATATTTGAAATTCGGTATGATGAGAAATATTTTTTTCTTACTCGTCATCAAATTTTCAAAATACGTGTCTCTACCATTTCACCTAGAGGGGGTTTGGATTAGCGTTAGAGAGAGAGAGAAAGAGAGAAGGAGAATCAGTAAGAGCTGGAAGGTCGAGGGTTGGAAGAGAGTCTTGCGGCCAGTGTCGGTCGGGCCAACTGGGTAAACCTCACCGCACTTGGCTCTTCGTTCTCTTCCTCCTTCCATTTCTCCCCGCTGTCCTGGCCCCTGTGGCAGCGAGGCTTCCGTGACTGCCCTCCTCCATACCTCAACGCGGGCTTTCATTGCTGCTCCCGGTGGTCCCTAACTTCGAGGCCCTCCATCAGAGTTTCGAAGGCAATTTATTAAACAGACAGCGAACCTCGAGAGCAGTAGCACTACCAGTCGATGTCATATAGGTATTGCTGCCAAACTGAGACACCGGAAGATGAGGGAGGAAGAGGATGATAAGAACGATGGGTGGGTAAGCGTCTCCGTAGACACACCAACGTATCGTATTAGAATAATTTCATAAGCGTTGAACGACAGTTCAACGTTACCGAGCAACCAACCAAATACGGTACCTCTTTCGCTCTCGTAACCCTCCATCGCTGTTTCACCTATATTATATATTTATATGCATACAAATTCGGCGTTATATATATATATATATTTATCGAGCTATGCATGTACACCGCACACTTCACTCACCTCCTCCCTGCTGTCAACTCTGTAACGCCTGGGCCAACCCTCAGAATTATAACTTTGGGACTTCCGGTTCTGTCCCTTCTAGCCCCTCTCTCGCAAAGTTGCTTGTAATCTGCCTGGCCATATGCATATCCGTCATAAGGCATAACCTTGTTTGCCCATTCCTTCCAATATCCTCAAAATTTTCACATAATTCATTCTTTACTTTTCAACTGTTCCGCGTGTTTCCATAAATTATATACTGTTTCATACAGTATGGTTTTTCACGGTTCAAGAAACTTTTAACTTTTTTTCACTTTTGGCACCGTAAACGTTATATTCGTTTATAGATATGTCGAAGTTAAGACGTTACGAAGGAACAGTGTTTCGGATCAGTACAATTCCAGCTACGGAAAACTGAATCAGTTTAAACGTATGAAGAGCGGTTTATTAGCGTATGCTTTTAGGGAACGGCTATTTCGAAGGAAGCAGTTTCAAATGTTTCCGGCACTGATAAAAATTCTCCATCACCATCGAGCCATGAAAAGATTGGAAATAATACACGAAGCCCTTATTTTTGACAGTATTTCGGCAGATACGTTTCTTTAGAGGCAGACTGACGTAAAATAAAAAGGCCCTTTGCTGAAAATCTTGATCTAAAACTCGAGATACTGGAATATGTTTTTCTTTGCACGTTTACTTAGGAAGTTGAGATTTTCACCGAGTGTGATTCACACTTTTGCGTCATAGCCGATGGGAATGCAGACTAGAATGAAACGGTAGATGCGGATATGAAATGCGACGAGTAAAGAAAATTTGCTATAAAAGAAGAAAGAGAGAATAGGAAGGAAGGAAAATGTATCTAAGCTCTGTTTAAGGGGGTGAGTTATAAGTTACATCCTGAGGATACGAGAGCGGCGTCGCGAATCACCCCGGGGAGTAGTTTCACCAGTTTTCCTACTTCACTGCGAGCTTCCGAGAATAGTATCTTCTGTTATATTTGTGTGCGCTTATATATATATTGGATAAGCAGAAGGATAACTACAGAGGAGCGGAAGAGTTAAAAAGACGAAAAAAAAAAATGGTGGAGCATTATTGTAGCAGTAACCGATAAAGCCATCGTCGTAACTCTGCCGCTGAGTTCCTTGAGAAATTATTATTTTATATTGCTCTGCGCACGCGTGAAGCCGCAGCTTTTCAACTCGTCGCTCCATCAGCTTGGGCATGGGAAAGTAAAGAACGATAAAAGAAAAAAGAAACTGAGAGAAGCGATGTTCCGTAACCTTCGAGAGACCCCGTGACGCATCCCGCGAGTCAAAGTTCGAGGTCCGTGGTTTGACTGTACTTTTGTTGGTATAAAAGCGAGGGCGCGTCTGACTTGTTTGCTCAACTTTTATCCTTTTTCTCCGGGGTTCCTTCAAATGTGAAAATAATGTAGGAAGTTCCAATTGCTTCTCGCTCAGCGAGAGAAGAACACATGCTGACTTGAGGATTTTCATGGACCACGAAGTAAAAAAAAGAAACAATCGCCATTAGGCAAATATCACACATACTCAACTTATTTTTCTGCCATTTTGCATTCTCTTCACTCTTTGAATTTTCTTTTTGAATAACGTTTTTAGAACTTGACGTTCAGGAAAAAAGGATTATTATTCCTCCGAATAATAATTTTTTTTATTCACTTGAGAATAACGCATCGATAAAGTATAAGCGAAACGAAAGAGAAATAACGAGTTCTACAACGATGACAAGCTTGAAGTGTGCTCTACTTTCGCTGTGCTTCTCCCTCATCCGCAATCTTATTCGACCCTTACATCAGCTCTCACGCTCTCTTTTTATTTCGTCCTTTTTCTTTTTAGCCGACACAATTTTTCTCGACTTTTTCCACGTGAAGCATTCTCGACTATTCCTAGAAGATCGAGAGGAACAGAAATGGAAGAGAAAGAGAAAGATGAAGCCCTTGTAGATCACCCGGGGCGCCGAAACGTCAGAGAGCTCTCTCTTCTCTCGCGAGGTCCATCGTCCTCCCCAATAATATAATATCCAATAGTTTTCCCTGTGGAAATGCCATCGCGCGAGCCATTTCCACGCGAACGAGCGAAAATCAATGCGCGACGACGACTACAAAAATGCTCGAACCAAAAGCCTTATGTGTTCACATATATATATATATGTGTGTCTGTATAGATATAAATGAAATAAAGTCTCTGAGAAAAGCGAAGATGGGTTTCGTGCTACATGTAATATAGGTATGAGAAGATGAGGCTGGTGGATCGGGAGCAAATACACGAGGGTGTGAGAAAGTGAAAGAAATAAGCGTCGATTCTCTTGCCGTTGGCGAAATAATAATTCGTCTTGGCAGCTCTGAAAATTCCCGATTTTCTTCTGCGAATCGCCTGAACACTCGCCATTCGTCTCTCCCTCGCTCTCTTTCCATTCCATCCAAGTCCTTGTCTCATTTCGTTTCACGTCTGCACTGGTACATGTCCCGTTTTTTTCATCGCCAGAGTTCAACTACCGAGTCACTATAGTTCCGTCGAGTGACTTATGACGGAAAGCATCAAAAAGCCGATGCGAGAACGCTTCTGAACGACCTACAAGAATTTCCCGGGAGCCATTTTCAAGATAACACTCGTCAGTTCTCACGACCATCAATTTTCGTCTTTCACCCTCTTTATTTTCTTACTTTTTTCTTACACCGTGAATTATTTTAATTGGCGACACCGGATGACCGCCATCATGCAATTTTCCAATCGGCTCATTTCGCCGTTTATATTAATTATTTTTCAATGACCGAATCGAGCTCGTTACCTTTACACGTTGATCCATCCTTATTCGTTGATGGGTATTCACAGATCGAAATGCAGAAATTTTCATTTCTCACTATGGAGAAAAAGGAATGGAGAATATTCTTTTCGTCGTCTTCATTCACGAGGATTTACACGTCAACGTATATTCTGAATGTAGCGCACGATCGTACACTTCTCTATCCTACTACTTACAA
Source organism: Campoplex capitator (assembly GCA_037576405.1). NCBI lineage: Eukaryota > Metazoa > Arthropoda > Insecta > Hymenoptera > Ichneumonidae > Campoplex > Campoplex capitator. The sequence goes on from JARBWI010000003.1 coordinate 8,202,856, forward strand.
GTGGAGAACGATAATAAAAATTTCGTACACATTTATCTACGTATACGTATATATAAAATATCGATGTCGTGTACGAATAGGGCGTACACGTTGTATAACTTCCTATGCCGACCATTTACTATCGAAAGAGAGCACGAAGACGCGATATATCGCGAGACCACAATATCTTCGATATGCTATTTTATCTCTGTAGCTATCGCGGTAGAGTGCACAATAGGATAAATATAAAATCGAGTGTGCCGACAAAAAAAAATTCTACTGAGCATAAATCGTACTCAAAACAAACAAACAAAGAAATAAAAATGAAAATTCAATCGAATCGTTATGTCGATCGAAAGTAATGACATCCGTCATATCATCGGTAGAAAAATACGCTGTAAGAAATGAAACTGAAAAGTAAATGAAAAAAAAAAGTAAAAACAGAAAAAAAATGTAGTCTTTTTCGTTACGGTTGTCATTGGTGACTTTTTTATGATAAGAATCAATTGATTGAAATAATCGAAGAAACATATTCTTGAGCACATATTTAATGGATGATAAGGAATAAGCTAAAGATGATTAAAAATTGAATGTAAATATAACGATGATAAAAATAAACTTACCAGATTCCGAGACACACGGACTGCCATGGTTGGATCTATCGGAGTTTCTGGAGCTGGCGGTAGAGCTCGTGGAGAATGCCGTTGCTACAGAGCACTCAGAGACACTTCGTCTCTTGGATAAAAGAGCGGTCGCAGCAGCAGCAGAAGCAGCAGCAGCAGCAGCGGCGGCGGCGGCGGCTGATCCGCAAGATGAGCCGGTCGGTGCGCTCGAGCTCAGACCATGCAAACCCGCGTGCAATCCATGATGTAAACCCGTCTGGGTCGTTAGCTGCTCCAGCCGACGCTTCAGGAACCTGTGCTCGCGCGACAGCTGTTCCTTGTGCACCGCTTGTTTTCGCTCTCGCTCCTCCAAACTCTGCCATTAAACAAACAAACACCAGGCGTTGCTGTGGTTCAGTTTCGGTGATTATCCCGAAAGATCGAGATATAGGGAGAGAGAGCTTATTTTACCGAACTGTGGCTTTTCTTGCTAACTACGCGACATCAAATTTGCATATAATCGTTTATTACGTTTGCCATCAACGTATGATATTCTTTATAATAAAATTCTACCGTGAGAAATAGTAATCTTACGGTTTCGTTCGCTGTATTTATTTTTATTTATCATTCTTCAAATTATTGTCCGAATCCATTGAAAAATGTTCTTCTCCAAGTTTACTAATAATTTTTCACTTTTTCCATACTAGAGTACGAATCATGAGTATTTTTTGGTTCAATAGAGTCAATATATTAATATTGTTTCTCGAGGCACATTCGCGAGTGCTTAAAAACGATTAATAAAACAATCAATTTGCATGGAAACATCGACGTGTAAAAAACAAGATCGAAACTTTGTCGGGTGTTCAAGAGGTCGACGAGGAAAGAGAAATGTGCTGCATCATCGTGTTTTATTCTGATGGTAAGTTAGCGCAAAATGTGTGAGGAAAAGAAAAAGTGCAGCAAGAAGTTTATATATTGAGAAGGATAGGTGAAAGAGATGAGAGAGTTCATGGGTTAACGCGAGTGAAGAGAAAACGGAAAAGATAGAAAATTGAAGGCAACGTGGAATATTGGCGAGTGAGAGAGGTGAAAAGAAATAGGAAAAGAAAGGAAGAGAGGGAGAGAATCGCCGGAGGCCGGTGAATCGATTGACCTGGCCTTTTGCTACGTTACTACCGGTTCCGCAGCAATGCTTTTGCTCTCTGGGAGAGTAGCTTCTGGAGGCTCTCATCTCGGCACACAGCACGACCAAACTTACTTGCTAACTCAGTGAAGCATGAGAGGTTAGACGCGAGATTCGCAAGGATGAAGCTTTCGCGTTCAACTTGGTCGTCATCTCGTTCGATCTTCTTCTCTGTCTTTTACTGCCTCACCCACCCTCCCTCCCTCTCTGTCTCTTGGTCATACTCTTTCTCATCACTTTCTCTCTCGCTCGTTCTCTTTTGGCTCTCCGCGCTTGGTTTATCATCGGATTATTAATACGTTCACCTAGCCACGACGCTCGAAGATCCTTTAAGATCCCTCTATTTATATACTAGGGGGAGAGGGGGGGGGAGAGTAGAAAGATATGAACGTATACACGGGGAGAGGTAAAGTTGTGAAGAGGCAAGCGAACGAGATGAAACGAGAGAAAGCGAAGAAGATCCGTGATATAGATTGAACTCTATCCATAAATATATATATAGAGAGAAAAAGTGAGAGGGAGTGAGGAACAGAGAAGAAAAGTAAAAGCAAAAGGGGGTGAAAGAGAGGAAGAGCAGATGAGGAGATTCAGAAAAGCATCGACAAAGGTAAAGATCGGCAAGAAGCAGGGGATATTTTCTCCTTCGAGAAAGGATGCCGGAGAAAACACATGGTTCTTGCATCCTCTTTAAGCTTGCAGCTTCTTCCTTCGCTCGCTTCTCTCTTTGGCGTCACCGTAGTTCAGTCGCCTTAGATAAACCGTCTCGAAGCTGGGCTGGGGTAGTAGTAGCGAAGGTGGAAATGAAGGGAATAAGGCGAGGAAAAGGAAGGAAGTCCCACAACTTCGACTTATCAGAAAGAGATTAATCTCTAAAGGGCCCTTAACGTTCATGCCTTGTTCGATTTACCAAGGCAAACACACGCCATCTTTGCGACACGAAACTCGAGAACTTCGCAGTCACAAGTTTCACCGTTCGGGCATAAGCACAAAATTTAATGCAAATATTTGTCGGGTTGGTTAACCTTTTTTGCTACGTTTTCAACCCTCATGAAAGGAAACACTTTTTTTTTTCAAATGCATCGAAATTTTTTATTCGAATAACGGAACAGAAAAACAAACAACAGTATTATTGATATGAAATAATGAAAAGACGCGTACATTGCACTTTCCATTGCTCTCGTATTCTATTTCGAAACAACAAACTGTATGCACAATATATTTTACACCACACACCGACGATTTCACGCGTTATTTTACTCCAGCGTGGATCATCTGGAGTTACGCGTGTATAAGGAACTCCGGATAAACTGTACGGCAAAGCTCGGCCGGATAAGAGACTGTAACTTTTCCCCAAAGCGAGAGTGAGTCAGTGAAAGAGAGGTAGAGAAAGAAATGAAAGGATAATGCTACTGAAGCTAGGATCGTACAAATTTACGTACTTTTCGGGCTCACTGAATAACTGTATATAATAACACATTCAGAAGACTTCTACGTGTACATATAAGTATAACATTTTCCTGGAGTCGTTGAAAAGTTCCCGCGGCGTCTTTCCGCATACGATGCTTTTCGTTCGATATGAGTTTACAACGGAGATAAAGGTATTAAAGCTACTCGGTTATATATTTTACGTAAATTTATATATATATATACGCGTACGAATACAAGCGCGAATGATCGAATGTATTATTGTTGTAATATCTATGTAATACGTGAATTTATATAATCTATTGTATATACGTTTATTCGCGCGGTAACAAGACGCCTCGTAAACTTTATCCGCAGCTATTTTCCTCTCACTCTCTCTCTCTCTCGTAGATTCAAACTTTGTTCAGCTTTATTTCGCTATCCTGGTATAGCACCGAGATGCGCCAAGAGGGGCAGCTTAATCGAGAGTTGCATTCTCTCTTGCTGTGAGTGCAATGTTGCAAAGGATACATGAGCTTTTTTATACCAAAGCTTTATTCTTGTGGCGATATCGAAATACGTGTGTGAGCGAGAGACGTAAAATGAGACGAATTATAAAAAAAAAACGTATAAAAAAATGATTTCTTCCTGAACGAGACGTTCTTGTTAACGATTCCTGCGATTTTATCGAGGTTAAATTATATGACCGGGAGCTAAGAACCAAAATTAAAAACAATGGCTAATTATGAATATCGAAAAAAGGGCGTACGGAGCAATATTGAAGCGTAAACCAATGAGGAGGTTATAATTCATGTGAGAAATGGGGAAATTTGTGGTTGAGGGTACAATTGAACGGCATGTAGGACTGCGCCCGAGCGGAATGACGACAAGTTTTAATTATCCTGTCGATAACGAGGGAAATTGGGTGCGGATATCGTTAAGGCGCTTCGATCGTTCAAAAAAAAGAAATACATATTTATTGGTATGTTCCAGGCTTTTCACTTCAACATATTGCCAACGGACTCGGCGGAATCTCGAGATAAGTAGTACTACAATTGACGCTCTTTGAGAGCACACGTAGAATCGTATTTTATTCGAATAAAACCATTGGTGCGGTGGCGGCGCAATGACAACTCGACTTCGGCAGTTTTTCAGGCTTCGAGTTATTCAATCGATGCTCTTTTAATCGTGTCAAGTACGATTGCACCCAGAAGATTAAACATCCGGTTTGACCAGCCATGATCAAGATGAATGTCAAATGAGAGAATTTTATTGGCGGCCTAATCAAGGTCATCTCAATTTCAACGAATCATTATTTTTCTTGTTCGGACTATTTCTTACATTTTTATCTTAAGCATTGAGAAAATATAAAGTTAGAATCATAAGGATGTTCTTATCAAGAATGATACGATGATTAATTATATCAAGAGACTCTGTAGAGTCTCGGGATTACGTTTACATGATTATTGAATAATATTTCCATGTACCGGTATCGGTGTTATTGATTTTACTGCTCAAAATTTATTAAATGTCGACGATTGATCGTTTTGATTTTTTTATCTTCAAACCTACGAATGAAGTTGAATTAGTTTACACGCATAGATCAAATTTTATGATCGTTCTGGCATTGATTCTATCAATTTTTTGATGAAAAGCTAATAATAAAAACTTGATCGTTTCAATATTCGTTGTCGGGTGGGTGGCTACCACGTTCCCTGCTACAACAAATTTTGTTTCAAGTTTCTATTATTGTATGTGAAATATGTGCGTACCGTGAATTTCAAATACTCCCGATGCCCTTCGTCCCCTTCCATGACTCTTGTACAACACGTATCATTTTTTTTTCCAAATGTATACAAGGTGTAAAAGGTAGGTTGTAGAAAAAAAAACTTGTAAAAAACTTGTGCCCTCGGTAGCATGTGTGAATGTATATAGAGGAGAGATAAAAATAAAAAAATTCTGCATATATCCAGCATAAGAAAACAAGGAACAAAAGTACTACAAGCGTGGCTCGAGATATATCCTGGGAAAAGAAAACTTTTCGTGTATTTTCGCGAAAGATATAGGTGGAACGTTCAGACGCTTGCATCCTCGATTCCAGACAACCCACACGTGATATAAAAGCCGCGACTATAGATGGATATTTTTTACAACTTGGCTATATAAATCTGCTTGAAAAAAGGTCGATTTTGCGTATTAATAAGGAAACATATGATTTGATGTTATAAATCATGGATGAGATGGATCTTATTTCACAATGGGGCGAGACATAAATGTCAAACCGAAAAGGCAGAAACGTAAGATAAATAAATCCACAGTCCCTTTTGCCTCCGGTTCAAATAGAATTAACGACATGCGTACATAAATGGACTCGTACGATAAACTGAAATAAACTCTCTGTACGATGGTTATGCGAGCGAAGAGTCAGAGTTAAAACATTTCGTCTGTATAAATATCTAGACAATGCTAATGTGTACGTGGATAAGACTGTTCATAGAAGGGCAAGGTGTTGTAGCAAACATAGACATTGAGAGGAAGAGAGAGAGAGAGAAAGAGAGAGGGAAAGTCAACATATATAGCGTGGAGCTTACAATAGATGCACAGTTAGTAAATTACAGACTGTCCGAACAATGGTGTGTGCGGGAGGGCAGACAATACCGAGTGAATTGAAGAGGATGGGAGAGAAGATGAGCGTGTGCTGGGGGCGTAAGCCACTTTATGTAGCTATATAGATACAATCCATTGCTATATATGCTGCTCACCATGGCAAGTCGCAGTGCAACGATGCGAATCCACCGTTGGGCTTTACATGGAGAGAATCCACATTCTGTATGTACAGATATATATACATACATGCATAGCTCATAGTAAATCCAACTATACAGGGATGGAAGCAGCGTCAGCGAGCAGGACACAGTATGAATCCATCGCGGGAAACGCGAGATCCGGATGTGGAGGATTCTCGACGAGTATGGAGGTAAATATCATTCGTATAACCATAGCTTATGTATTGTGTTTTCCTATGATGTGTAACCCACTATGGGATATGCCTAATTTATTGATGACTTCTCCGGTACAACGAGATTAATATCGGTTTCTATAGCATTTCATCATTTTGGTTGAGAACGTTGACTCAGACAACCAAAATGCAAATTTTATGAAAGCGTATATCTCCCCCGAGATATCAAAACAAAAATACCAGAATTTGCGGTGAAATCTGAAAAGAAATGGAGTCTACTTGATATTCAACATTTTTGCTATGCGATCGCAACGATCATGAGACTCTGAAGCGAAAAGTCATCGATCACTCTGTTTCGCCATGCATTAGCGCAGATATATTAATTAATTGGTCGTAGTCCATTCGTTAGGAAGCGAATAATCAAGGGGAAACGAGAGACGCGCGCCCCGCCCATTCAACCGTAGCAAATAATAGGCTCGTGCATAATCGCTCCCCGCGTACTGAATCGCTTGTCCTTCATTTACAAATATCTTTTTAACGTTGGAGCAAAGAGAAACATAGCTGAAGACTATTTTCCTCAGAAATTCGTCAGCTAACTGTGCTCTGGACTTGAGCGGAGAGTTTTGAGACGACTTGTATAGCGTGATATTAGATATGACCAAAGCGGAGTAGCGTGCTAAGCTAAATTGGAATTCGACCCGAAAAGCAGTACGCGCTTGAAGCAACGACGAGATTCGAGATAAATACATGTACAGATATACATATGCATGTATATATACGCTCTCGTACATGATATACACGGTAGAGGGTCTAATGTGCAGTAAAACATCTCTCAACTTGACGGCTCAGAAGGAAGATAGCGTTAAAATTTCTGACATGAATGGATAAAATAGAGCACAGGATCGTGTCGCTGTGAAAGAGAATAAGTGTAAAAGCAAGAGGATGAAGAGACAGAAAAAGAGCGAAAGAGCGAGGGTGATGGAGAGTGGATTAAAATCTGCAGGAAAAAGATTGGAGTTGGTGAAAAAAAAAAAGAAAAAAAAAACGAATATATTCATATACACCATAAAGGTACCCTATACACGTATATATAAACGGAAATACATTGGACGTTGGCAAAAAATAGCATAGTGCGTCATATAAAAGATTATACGATACACACAAACATATAAGTAAGTGCACCTCCGGAATACTCCGCTCTCTCTCTCTGACTCTTTCTGCTTGCATTGACTTTTCTCACTTACATTTTGAAGCGTCACAGCAGCCTACTTCTTCGCGCACGAAATGTACGAGACACGAGATTGAAAAAGGGGCAACTTCAACCCTCACACTTTTTCTCGTCTGACTCGCTCACGCAGTCTCTCGCTCTATCTTTCTTTCTTTACATCGCACTGGGATATGCGGGGGAGGATGATAATCTTTCATTTCGCCGCCGCATCGCCAATCTTTCCGTCAACCTTCTTGCAATGCTCGCGTTTTGCACATACGAGAGAGATTTTCGTTTGCCCCTCGACGTGATGAGAGAAAAAAAATGTAGTGCGATACCAGTAGTGGATTCCCCCCCGTGGGGTTGGAAAGAAAAAATGTAGCGCGATCCTGGCGCGAGAGGAGACATCCTTCCCGCCATCTTCATCGTTAATTATCTGACTCGTTTTACCGGCGATTCTCGAAACCGCACTTAACTCATACTTTCTTATACATCTATAGATACATTCCGGTTCACTTATTTCTCGTATCACTTGTCGCCACGTCTGTCGGACGTCTCCTGACGAAGTTAGCGACTGGGTCTGCCTCCACAAAGACGGTTTTTACTCTTCCTCTTTTCAGCTCACTTCATCTATCTCACTCTTTTTCTATCTACTTCCAGTCTCGAGGAAAGGAGATTTGTTGGAATGAGTCATTACTCCTATCACTCTATAGATATTACTACGCGCAGATAATAACTATAATATATATACGAGAGGATTTCGCGTGTTAGTAGTCACGGCATGAAATATTCACGCGACTGAACCTGCTACAGCTTCGTGCTCTTTCTCTTTTCCCTATCTTTATCTAATTTCTCAACGCGACTTTGCGCAAAATAAACGAAAATATATATGCCTCTCCAATATCTACGTACATATTCCAATCCATGAACTACAATGTACATTTTTTTCAACTATTTCTGTTCTTCATAAAATAATATTCAATCATTTTCAAATAACAGTATTTTAACTCTGTACAGATAGCAAAGTTCTGTAGTCGTCGGTGTTAGGATGAAGAAAGACGTATAACGTTTGTGTAGCCACGAAAATCAAATTGTTGAACAAACTCTGTTAATAATATTTTCTTCCAATAATATAGAAACGTATTTACCTTGATAAAACGTTTGGCTTTGGTCAGAAGACCGAGCGTCGTATGCCTCGAAGTTTCCGGACCAAGTGGTACCAGCACTTTCAGCTTTTCGAGGCAATTTCTGAGGTGTGCTCTCCTGCAATCATAAAGAAAATTTATGGGATTGAGTAAAATTAAGCTCACGAAAAATGTAAAGATATTTCAAATAAATTGTGGTTAATATCTTGCTCTAATTATAAAGTATAGACTTAGGCTCGAGTTTGGGTTCACGTGGAAGATCATTTTGTAATGATAATTCATTGGATGAACATTTATGAAATATATACCTATAATTGGATAATATAAAATGTATTTACGGTGTTTAATTGCTTCGAAGATTTGTCGATTTTTTCTCATGCGACTACCGTAATTCTTTGTTGATCTCGGACAAATTTCTACCCAATCAAACCAAGCTGATAATAAAAAATTAATATGTTTAACGCGAATGTATGTATCTAAATCAAATTAGGACGCGCATACGTGAAAATTGAACCAAAATATAGTTGGCTTATTCGGTCCAGCGTCTATCGCGGTAAGTTATAAATGTGTTGGGTCTATGGAGGAGTGTGCAAAGGCACATTGCTCAAGGCTATAATATCTTGATGGACGATAAAGTTCGGCGGATTCTCATGGGCTCCCGTTTTACCAACGATACTCGTCTAGCAGACTAATACTACTAGTTTTGCTGTTTCGAAATGAAGGATATTATTTTTCTTGTACACGCTGTCTGCCCGTAGTAACGATCAAGTTTTAAAGAATCGCCAAGTCTGAGAATTTTAAAGAGATTTTTTTTCAGCTAGAATTTCGATTTCAATTGGTCACGGTCTGATGGTACGAACGAATGATTCACCAGAGGTGAAGTGACATGGTTCGCTCATGGATTCTAATTTCTTGACAAGTTCGCATTCCAGTGGTAAGACAATCAGAAGAGCTGTGCATTTCGGAGGGTATTCGGGCGATCAACGAGAAAGGAGTGATAGTTACAAGCTTCTACAACCATGAAAATGTACAACGAAATCGAGTGAGAGAAATGCAAAACGAGATAGAGAAAGATAGATATTGTGGAAGGAGGAGAAAACAGGAATGCATTTTGCGATGAGACATAGAATAGGAAATGAGAATGAGAAAGACGAGGGGACTCGTAGCTAGAGATCACGAGGATGTGAAACGGTGCGAAAGGGCCGCTCCAAAACCTTTACAAATTGTCGTTGGTCTCTTGAATCCATGGAATTTACAGGTTCGAGCAAAAGAGAAAGGGAGGCGAAGAGATGTTCTCTTTGGTCCTTGTGAACGTTTCACAACAAGCCGCAGATTCAAGGATCTCTACTCCTGTACAAACGACAGTCCGAGTCCCAACACTTGGACGAGGATGTGCAGCGATTTGTAATAACTTCACCATTTCCTTCTCTCTCTTTCTGTATTTTGGAATCCGATAATTCGTTGCCATGCACCCAGACATCTCGAACCGATCACCCGCGTTCAATCATTTCTCACTGGAGGTTCAACAACTTCGAGGTATTTTACACTCGTATTATATGAGTCTTTTATCGAGTTTCTTTCGTAGCACGTTTGACGCAGAAAAGAAATAAGACAGCATTGGAACCATGAGGGAATAATTTTGAAGCGACGCTAGGAGGGCCTCGCCATATTTCAGAGGTATTTATTGGCGGCCAGCGGCGGTTGGAGGACAGAGTCAACCGCAGGAACGAAGGGAAAGCAAGAGGGAAGAAAGTGGTATGAGAGCGGGTTGGGAGTATTCACGCGCCTAATGGCCCGTGATCGCGTCGATAACCCCGTGGGATCGTATCGTTCTTCCGGCGCTTTTCCCCATCCCCCAACATTCCTTCATCCCGAGGTGCTTTGCCCCTTTGACTCCCCCGTTAGCCCACCCTATTTCCTTCCTTCATTCCGCCACACTAACCCTTGCCTGCCAGCAAGGGTGCCAGCGGATGCCGAGTTCGTTTATCGACGAATTCTATCCCCCCAACTTCATCCTATTTCCCGCGAGCGTCTTTGACTCCGAAATCGAACGTTCGCGAATGATCCTTCGACCGGAACCAGATCCTCACATGAATGAGTTTGTGGACACTCGGAGAAGTTTCCACATTGACCAACGGGTGACGAAAAAAATCGTTTGTCGCCCAAAAATGTCTCTTCGACAATCAGTTTTAAATTGCCAATAACGTATTGAATGTGATGAAATTTTCGCGAAGTCAATCGTCGAGCGATATACGTTAGATTTGTAATTTGATAATGTCGCCGTTATACTTTCATCGTTGTCTTCGAGTATTGCGTACAGATGAATGAGAAAATCCAGAGATATGTACCAAGGACATATCTCGTATAATTCCAACAAACATGTACCGTTACAAGTATTTAATATCGAGTTTATATCATCCTCAAGTGCAGAGCTCTCGTTATTCGAAGAAATAAAGCAACGTACAACTAACACGTGGCGTTGGGAAACTCACGGACAATTCGTACATACCAAAGACTTTATGGTGAACAATATGATGTGCAGAGACATAGCAAAGACAGGACGAGACATCGCGGTTCATATGAAAAAAGAAGGCGAAGTAATGTCTGCGCGGAATATCCATCGAAACTCGTGCATGTGATATAGAACAGTCCCCAAGTACACATACGTACAAACATTCGCCAGTAGATAGCACGGAGCCTCTGACCAACAGCGCACACGGTATGAGGGTGGGAGGGAGACGTGGTGTGTCGCCATTGACGGTAGAATGGAAACGCACGTCCGCGAACCATTTACGAGAAACAATAAGCCGACTCGAGCTTAATGGCGTCATCAAACGGTATTATGCTTCACTAGCCACAGCGAGCGCGAGGGTCCAGCCATCCGTATCAAACCCGTATACCATTACGGACATGTATGCATCCTCATATGACTAGACGAATGTGTGTTCGTTAGGTCATGTAAGCGCATAGCTGGGATGATTAGGATTTAATCATTTCAATCCACACAGCCAATACACCCCTCAATCAAACTATGTACGTGAAGCATTTTCTCTAAGCAAAAAAAAATGATTAAAAGTATCAATGAGCGACGGATTGAAAGGGGTGACAGATAGAGAAAGAGGTTCATGCCACAAGATGGAACGCTAAAGGGAAAGATGGAAATTAGTCAGTAATTTGGCTTCCAACTTTCAAGGGTACAGCTGCAAGCACATGAGAGAAATTGTGAGGGAGAACTATGCTCATTCGAAAATGGAGGTTTAAACTGTGACATAGATAGTTTAGGCAGTATGAGTTATGCCCTAGCGACGACATTATGATGACGAGAGAAGTCGTACTTCCCTACTAGTTGCATGAATCTTAGCAGACCTCTTGTCTTTCTTGACGTGGAATGCTCTACCACAAGAGAAAGAGATGGAGAGACAGGCAACATTGAAAGTCTGCCACAGTTTGTGAAGTAGAATAGGGACGTAGCGAGTTTCGCCAGGATTCTCTCCAATAACATACCGAAATATTCAGGATTTAGAGCAAGTCTGTGGGGTTGGTTGAACCTGGATATCTCTGAGACAAGCCGTCTAGCTAAGTATGATATGTATAATAGGGATAACGTTGTAATAAGACGCATATACCTATCATGGTAGAAGTTGACAGAACGCTTGCAAGATTCTCTGGCAGAGTAAAGCATCGAAAAGGAGAAAGACGGAGAGCTAAGGAGAATAAATAGTATATGTATAGTGAGAAACGCAGCTCCAAAGTTTCATTCACGCATCCCCGCACACTAGACATAAATGAATAGAGAGGGTGAACTCTGGTAACGGTATAATACACGACGTTACTAGCAGAAGCCTCTAGCTTTGTAGTAGGAGAACTCAGCTTGGTCGTTGCCTTTTAACTCGCGGGCTAATGTTTCAAATTTATCTAAGAATATCCCTTTGCCCTTTCTTACTGTATATTGCAACAAAAGGTCATTATGGTCTATACGAAAATGGAACTCTGCCGCAGGAGCTGGGAAAATATTCATGTAAGAATTGTACGCGAATTACAAAGATGAGAGACCGGTGAAAATTACGTGCGTGAAAAGGGACTAGGAAATGAGGGAGCATAAAAGTTGACAAAGAAGCCAAGAAACGAGTTGAATACAAGATCGGGAAGTGCGAAAATTCGTCTAATGTAAAAGCGTAAATCGGAAATTGTACGTGGATATGAAAAATACATGACAGAAAACGAACAGGCTAAAGCGTAGGTAGATGAAAGCATCGGATATGACATGATCCTCAGGTTGGTATACAAATACTGTGTACCATGGTGATATAACTTTACAGCATCCATTCCCCTGTGAATTAGATACAGAAAAAGTAAGATAGCAAAAAAGGGTGGTATAGAGACTCTCACAAATGAGATCAAAGCTCATAGGAATAGCAGTGCTCGGAGGCCGAATACCTGGAGAGAAAAGTAAATCGTAGACGTACATGCTACCGATGTTACATGTTCTGGTCGCATATAAGCGAACGAAAGAGGGAGCAACGGTGTATATATGCTCCGTGGCTCACGCGCCATCCATGAGTACGTGAAGAGGGTATAAACATAAACTCGATTCCTCGATCTTCTCACAACGTGTACGTCCCATCGGACGTCGTGTCGTTCTCTTTCTCTCCGTCTCGTCTCCGTCGTCAAGATGCCATCCAAGTATGGGAAGCAAAAGCACGACTTTGGTGTCGCGTAGAGGCGCTCGAAAAGTACAGCAAAATAGACCGAGAAAGCAGCCTGGTGGATCCACGTACTACTTGTTCGGTTCCTATACTATATAAGGACCACTACTTGTGTGATCCAATCGAGATTCGAGTCCCAGTGTTCGTTTATACGGAACTCCGAAAGGACCCTTCGCTTGAAATCCTGCGTTGCACCGCAATACCTTAGTCCCGACCATACTCTGACTTCTTGCCTCTTTACTGAAGAGTCTCCAGGAACCTTAGCTAACCCAATTTCCTGCGGTAGACTACTGAAGTATGCTGTGCTGAACGTACTACGTGTCTATGTTGTTACACCTATTTGGAGCTACGAGCGAAACGTATTTGATATATGATCCGATTGATTTTGCTCTCAATATGACCCAGGTTTGTTTCTTCATTCTGGATGTATTGAAATGTGAAAAGCGGGCATGAATTGCTATTCGTCTTCGTCAGCATCGTTACATCAGTGTCCTTACATGAGCAGGGGCCGTCAAGATAGTTGTTGCTACTCATGTAATGGATAAATGGATAATGAAAAGATATCATTATCTCAACGAGTAGTATTCGTATGTTATTTCATTTGTCATCATAGGGGCTGCGATTAAAATTCAATAAGTACGCGTCATATTCACATTCATGGTAAATAATTATCGCATGAACTGCCTCGATTCAACACTCTTTCATTAATATCTGCCCCTTCTGATTTACGTTATTTAACGACTTACTCTTACACGTAAAAACAACATGGAAATATTACGGCACCCTGGGATAACATGCAAATTTAAGAGCCGGGAGAAACAAGTGCACGAGATACTGGGGAAACGAGTGCGACACGACGATTCTGTCAAGCAAAGTTACGAGGTTGTTTACAAGCGGCTCTTAAAGCGATCTAACTCATGGTCGGCCAATGCACTCGATGTTGCCAAGCTTGAACCACGACGAGGCGGTTAGTGCTGCACACCGCAATGACGCACGTTCTAAGCAGCGACGGAAACCACAATAACAATGAAGTAAAATAATTTTTTTTTAAATACACGTGCGGGCGTGACGAAGACTTTGCAGTTTATACTTTGCCAGAAAAGTCTTAAGCTCTCCACCTGTATTAGCCGCACACTATTTTTTCATACGTGACTATTCAAACTTAATAGCATTGAAACACTTGATAAATGTTGGTTAATTAACAATAAATGTTCCGCATATTGTTCACGTGACGAATTCTCGTAAGTCTGGCTCGAGATATAAAATGGTTTATGGCGAGATAATGGCAACGCAATCTGCTGTTGAACTTCATTGTTGTAAGCCATCGGTATAGCATTGCTGGTAGAAATCGTGAAATTTTCGTACTTCCAGGGATGAGGACTTTATTCATGATGGCAAAGGAGATTGACTGCACGCAAATGCGTGTGTTAGAGGCTGAAAGGTTTTTATCAGCAAAGCTTATTCGGTAAAGCTTCGTATCCGCCTTAAAAATTGCCGGGACGGGTAAAGGTAGTAGCAGTGAAGTAAAAAACGTAGCACAGGAAGCTATGCGGCATTTCGTTCTTTATTTTTCCCGTACTACGTTCGAATGATTTAGTTTGTGATACATCGTAAAGATACCTCCATTCTGAACCCTCCATTATAACAACCTGAAACCTTTATTATACCACGACTATGATATATATACGTATTTTCAAAGTTACACCAGAAACGGATATTATTATTATTCCCGTAATTTCTGAAATTAAGAAGTTCTGTTCATCAAGACATCGACTTACATATGCATCAATATTATAATAAGGGCAATAAGAAATAAAAGAAAAAGACGGACCCATCAGATTTCCTTTAGGTACCAGTCCCTGGAGAAAGCAAGAGCAGATAGACGAAAAGCCGTTAAAAAAAGTAAAGATCTCTTTGAGCTAAAAAATAAAAAAAAATATATATTGAATATGAAAGATACGCTCGGTAATGTCTCTCCGTCTCTTCCAGCTGACTTATGGTAAACAAAGGGGATCGTCACGGCCATATTTCCATGTCTGCTTTACTGGCTTTGAAAAAGGAAAAGTATATATGCGACACGAGTGAAGTAGCCGACGCTGGGGAGGCAGCGCAACGAATACCCGAGAGGATTTATATCAAGCACTCTCCTGTTATCCCCGTTATCGTCGAAATGGACATTTCAAGATGGAAAAGACGGTTGTGCAAAAATATTCCGTGGATCTAGAAACTCAGCCCTGAAGTGCACCTACAAACTGATGGTTGGTTTAACAACAAATAGCTTTTTCGTTACTTCTCTCGAATATCTAAGTGAGTCCGTCAACCACTCCTACTATATTATGATACGGAAACTCAAAGGAGACACTAGAGAAACAAAGAAAGAGAGAGGAAGGGGGAGGGAAAAGGAGTCTGGTTGAAGGATGAACGCGACGAAAACCAGTTTCTGGCCAGTTGCGAATGTCCAGGTTAGTTTCGGAGTTAGACCTGTGAGCTGTTCAACACATAAATATATACACGTTCACCGGAAATATATAGTGTCTCTACAGTTAGTATTTGGATGAATGAAAGTGCAGCAGCGTGAAGGTAAGGGATGAACAAAAACACAGGCTTGTATCCAGTGTGTACATATATAGCACACGTCGTTGGAGTGGGATACATTCACGCATCAGTGTGCGCTCTGAACCTCAGCCAGTACAGCCAACTCCATCTCCTAAATGTGTGTACACTAGTGTGTGTGTGTGTGTGTGTGTGTGTGTGTGTGTGTGTGTGTGTGTGTGTGTGTGTGTGTGTGTGTGTGTGTGTGTGTGTGTGTGTGTGTATGTGCGCGCGCTCAAGGATATACACCGCGGTATATCGCCGGTTTCGCTTAATTAAACTATGTCTAGCTGGTGTGGGGACGACCGGTGAGTCTTGGTCTTGATAGTGTGCGACCCGAGCCACACTGGTCTCCGCCAGATAGGACGGCGAGAACGACGAAAACGACAAAGTCATACCCAAGCAATAGAAGCAGTAGTGAGCAACGGCAGCGGAATGAGCGCTCGAGTAGAGCCGGGTGTGCGCGTGCCTTCATTAGGACTTGGTCGGTTCCTCTACATAATCCAAAACAAAGAGGTTGGGTTTGAGAATGAGATGGATGCAAATACTGCAGAGCTTGTATGGGAAAAACCTGTGAGAGTGGGAAGGTGATATAGGTCCACGAAGAGGAGAGAGAGAGAGAGAGAGAAAGAGAATGAGAAAGGAAGTTCAAGTTGAGCAGACGAAAGAGAGGGAGAGAAAGGGGTTAACTTCGTTTATGGCACTCGCGTGTTTCTACCCTCTGAAAAGTAAAAGAGTTCTGTTAGAAGACCAACACAGCTGTGGGTGCCTTCTCCCTTTCTTGTTGCGATCGTGCCCAGCCCGCCCCTTGGGCAAGTAATCCTCGTTTCGAAGCGCCCCAGTCAACCAACGATTCGCTCCGATCCACCAGTTAGAATAACACTATATAGCCTTCTAGCCGGAAACTCAGGAAATTCAACGAGCACGTATGCCGGAAACGCGAAAAGTTCCGTCACGACAATGGCCGGCCGGTGCCACAGAGAGCGCTCACTCAGATAACACTCGGCCTTGCCATGGCTCTCTTACAACTGTTCTCCCTGTTGGCTTTATCACATCTTTTACTCCCTTCGACTGTACTAGTGTTGGCGAGACATAGGTGCAGCAGCGGTGGAGTGAAACCGAAACTGAATGAACATTGGACATCATTTTTGTTACTAACCGTTCGCACATCTATCCTTTGTAAAAATCTATTTCTCCTTATCTGAGTACTACTTAGTGCGTTTTAGTCTTGGACTTGTCATTAGTACATCTACACGGGGAATTAGGTAAAAAAAAATTATTATTGCCATTGCAGCGTGAGACTGTGTCGGCATAAGGAAAGTAATCGATATTATCAATGGGAAGGAATGTAGTACAGTTTGTGTCAGCTTTCAAATACACATAGCAATGGGCATGATGACACGATGATCCCACGCTGGCAATGATTCAAACATTTCAAAACATGGCAATGTTTTCCGTGAATGTTTCTACCATGCTCACGAGTATATATATATAATATCCAATTTGTTAAAAGATCATTACAATTATTTATTCGTTATCTTTTGCTCATTTCATGCGAATCCGTAGACTATAGATATGTGCTTAACGTGTGTATATGTGGGGTAAATCGTTGGACTCGAATTCGACGCCGATTAATTACTGCCGCAAGCGAAAGAGGGTGTTCAATTTCGATTTACCGAGAGAACCCCTCAATCGCTTCTCTCTTCTATCGTAATACTCGATATATTGGAGTATCGTTCGAACTCTCTGTGGCACGATTATTTCAATGTATCTACATCCCCTTCAGTTTGCCATCCAGACGAGTCTCTCTTCGGATATTTATCGATGTTACCGGGTGAACGTGTGAACGGGTCGCCATTAATCTGAGTAGGTTGGTCTCTGCCTGACAATATATATGCGCTCCAATGTTACGTACGAAAGAGATTTCTACATTTATTTGTTCATGCGCAAGAGATATACATGACGTTCGACGGGGGAACACTAAATGTCGAATTGCAAGATCTATCCGGTGACTCCATAATACGAGGTATGGTAATCCAGTTTCAAGATTTTTCTTCAAGCATTCCGTGTGTTAGCGAAAAAGTGGACCTCGATTACGCATTTTGTTCATGCTTCGTAAGTATTTTTTCAAAGATTTTTCGTTGAATGTGTAACTCAAAATACAGCTACTTTGCTCCACCACTTATTCAGTTGCCGCACGGATTTCCTCAAGCTTCTCGTTCCCAAGGATAGAGTTGCATCAAAACGAACCCAATTCGAGGGCCTGGAAGCAGTGATACAGCTGTGATACGTGTATCAAAGGATTTTGTTCTCAAAGCGCAGGAGGTTGCGATAACGTTCCGAAGCGTGTTCCGAGGTCACACGTTAATTACTTTTTCCCCGGACGCATTTGCGCATTTTATTTTAAAGACAGGATATTAATGGAGAGTAGTGGAAATTTAAAAAAAATTGGGTATGCAGTATTCTCATGCCGAGGCTTCATCGAGGATGCCGGAGCGTAAAAATAATTAGGAGTACCAACGTCTACGGAGACATCAGAGTGCGTTTGCAAAAGGTAAAAGCGCGGCACTGTAAGCTTACTGGGCTTTCACTAGCTACGCGACAAAAAACCATTACGATAGTTGGATGCACTTCTTCCGTTCTTCCGTAATTTTAAGCCTGTTGAAACATCATGGAAATCATTCGAATGATCATGGTATCTGCGTAGTTAGCATATGACGATTTCAATTTTGTCGAGTACCTTGAGGGAGTTCTGTACCAGCAGGACAAAGGAATGATACTTATCAACAGAAGATTGTTGAGGCAGCGCGCAAAAAAAAAATATCGCATGTGTGATTATTATATCAGCGAGCAGTGGAGATTCGGTTGTAGAGACTGAGAGAAAATGCAAGCGTAAGAGACGAAGGGGCGCAATGAAGAAAAGCGATCCAGTTCTCTATACTTCGCGGGTAGCTTTGATTCATGGCCCAGCATTAGGTCCCGTTACGGAGTTTCCTTGTGAACGCATTAATCGTCGACGTCGAGCTGGCGGATGGTGAAAGCCTGAGTAAGAAAAGGAAGCGACCAAGAGATAATAAATATATGTATACATACGTGTATTATACACATACAGATAAATATAAGATCTTCCAACACCGCGAGATAGGAGAAAAGAGAATTACACAGAATTTCAGTTCGCGAGTGTTGTATGTTGCACACGCGGAAGAGAGTTGAGAACTGAAACAAAGAAAGAGACTGTGTGCTCTTCACGAAGGGAGACGACGTCGAGACGAGCGTTTAAGCAGCTCGGGAAATTCTGCTGCAGACGTTTGTTCTGCCAAAACAGAGGTTGGAGGATAGTATATGCAGGCGTAGAATGCGAGTTCCCGCTACTTCTTCTCTCTCTCTCTCTCTCTATTCGTTTGTTTCTCTGTGGCAGTAACTGTCTGTGTCTCCAGCCGAGTTCTCCATTAATAATAAATTACGAGCTGGGACTGCTGTATAGATCGAGTGTGTGTGAGAAAGAAAGAGAGAGAGAGAGAGAGAGAGAGAGAGAGCTAACCCACATGATTTATCGGTTCTTCAATTATTGCCCGTACCATATAACGCTGTCGATAAATAATAAATCGATAAAGGATATGACGAATCGTTTGTGAACACATATATGTATTCTGTACAGAAGCCATCCATACAGGATCACTGTTATATTACGAATGACTGCAGTTAGATAACGATGTTATACGGAGAGAATTATGTTTGGCAGAGAGTGAGCGCGTTCTTTCGTTCAATGTTTTTTCTTATTTCTTCTATATTTCTTATCGCTTTTTTTTTTATATGAGGATGTCAGTCGAGAAACGCCCAAGTCTTGGAAAAGTTTCGTATTTTTTAGTGCATGAGAGAGCACAAGATTTTTCTTAAAGTGTGTATATATATCAGAGAAGAGCGTGGTAGTAAAGTGGATGATAAAGCGGGACTGGATAGAGCGGTAAACAAGGAGATCGGAAGCTCCACACCGAAAGTTCGCTATATGAGTAAACGAATGGAGAACGAGTAGTAGGAGCATGGAAACAAAGAGAGAGCAAGAGAGAGAGAGAGAGAGAGAGAGAGAGAGAGAGAGAGAGAGAGAGCCGGAAGTATCAGTCGGGTAGTAAGAAGCGAAAAGGAGCGAAAAATTGAGCTTGCGATCTTGGTTTCCATGACACAGAGAGAAAAGTTCGAGGCCCCGCTCAACGCGTTCTCTTTAAGAAGCTGATCGCGAAAAAGCGTTCAAGTTTTCCTTACGCTCGATAAAACGAGCGAGGCTTTATACGCAGTTATTCTAGAGTAAGAAAGCGCGGATTCGAGACACTTCTTGCTCTAATATAATATCGACAAATATGAAAGCACATATATACGATCGTCTCAAACGAAAGTCATTCAAAGCAACGATCGAATAAGAAAAGCTGGCTCTGCGAAAATGCCTTGATTTAAACAGGATTTTGCACAAGTCTCATCGCATTATCGCGCTTCATAACTTCCCTCTTCTATGCTTACACGCTCTGACGGTTCGTGCTTCGATCTAAGCTGAATCATATATTAGGAAAAAAAACACGGACATCGTAAATTCAAAGCAAAAAAGTAATCACATATGACTCAAATTCACAGTAAACAATCTGTAGAATGTCTACCGCGGTGGACCATCGTAAAATTATTCCCACATCGTTCACCGATTATAATAAACAAAATCTTTTTTTATTACGCAACTCAAGCACAGTTGCAGTGAATTAGACGATAACGTGCAATAAATACCAAACAAATTTTTATTATATCACTAAACCAAATGATACGTGTGATAAACGTCGCGAGATTTTATGGCCTAATATTACGATGGGTGCGAGTTATTGAGCGATATAGACACTGGAATGGAGGAAGTGCTATGCAGAAGAAAAAAAAAGCCGAAGATATAAGGGAAAGATAGAGAGAGAGAGAGAGAGAGAGAGAGAGAGAGAGAGAGAGAGAGAGAGAGAAAGGGATGGTGAACGAGAGTGCGAAGACGTACGCAATGTCACTGGACTATATACTCTTTCGAGTTGTACTGTGTTCAGTTTGTTCCGAGGTAAAACCATTCACAGTTGGACAAGATCGATGTGCATTTTCAGGGATTCAACGGTCGTGGAGGTCGGTAGAAGGAGAAAAGAGAAGCAGTGTAGGACGGTTAAAGGGTGGAAGGGGTTGCGAGGGTGAAATCGTATAGATCTATACAGAGTTGTAGAGCGACGTGGCTGCGACGACGATCAATTATTGACTATCGGATCGTACGTCGGTTTAGATCGGGTTGAGCATCAATCGGGTTGTCAGCCGTGCGGCCCCCGAATGCACAAACCCTGCATCCCTCCCCTCCGACGTTTTTTCAACCAGTCGATGTGCCATCATGCAAATTATAAAAAATATGTATCACCTTTGTTTTTCTCTGACCGTTCTTTTCAGCTTGCACTATATATATCGAAGTTCCTACCCCCGATATCGAATTCTCGCGTAGTGACAGCCTCGAAATGTCCCAAACAATGAGAGCATAACGGATGTACCGCAAAATCGACTGTGACCAATGAGAAAGAGAGAACAAATGATGAAAAAAATAAAAATAAAAAAATAAAAAAACAGAGAAGTGACGAGAATGCGGATGTAGCGTTATGTGTTCTCGATGTTTCACGCGTTTTTGAGAAACCAGAAAATCGACGCGTCACTCTGTTATGCTCTCCACCACTGCTTTCCTTCTCCCCCTCTCTTTCTCTTCCTCTCTCGTGCTCACATCCTATCTGTATAGATATGCAATTCGGAATATATGTGTACTGTATACGAAAAAAAAAAAAAAAAAAAAATTTCCTCGCTTCGAAAGGACTCGATGAAGCATCCGAATAGTGAATTTCCGGAGTTTCCGTACAGCATATACACTCACTCGTCTCGTCGATCGACCTTTTGGCACTGGAGCAACATGCAAATCTTCTTACATGCCAAAAGACCCAAGATCTCTTTCGTTCTCCCGTTTCTATCAATTCGAAAATAACATCATTGTATATTATGTATTTTTACAAAATAGTTCTTTTTTCTTTTTAAGAGTCCAATTTTCTTCCCTATTTTTGGTGCAGTCCAAATTTTGAATTTCAATGATTTTTTTCCTAGAAAATGAGAATATTTCGATAGAATGGCACTTCAAGTACTTCAAGCTCTTTTGAAGTGTTTCTTTCAACGTATTTATTATCCCAACTCATTGAGGGATTTGTTCTCTCTTTGTCTCGTACTTAACCATGAAGCCATTCAATAATCAATGATTAGTATTTCGCTTCCCGAAGCTGATATTGTCAGTCGAAAGAATAGTCCAAGTGACTTCTTTATCGCTGCTCTTTAGTTGCTGAACGATAATTTTTTCTCGAAAAAAAAAAAAAAAAACAGCACAAAGCGACAAATGGAAGAAAATCTTACAAAAAATTACGCATAAAGAAGAATGTTTTTGTATTCACATATTTTATACATTCGATAAGTGTAGTCGGATCAACGGTGTATGAAAAAAAAAAAAAAATGTCAAGAATAAAAACGTATTTTTATAAAGTTACTTCAATAAATCAGACCATTTTATCAATTGGAAAAAATCTCGACCTGGAAAATCGCACAAAGCAGTGTGAATGACGAAAGATTGTTCGAAGCGTTACAAGTGTGCGGGGGAGTTGAAGTTGAGTAAAATTGTAACTCGACAATCGATGTAACCAATTGAATTCGAATTGCGAGTCGGATGGTACGAGATAGAGAATTACAGAGATTGAGAGAGAGAGAGAGAGAGAGAGAGCGAGAGAAGAACTGCGATATATATAGAGCTGACGGTAGTCTCTTTCGTGAATTCAATTTCGTGCTAGCAATCCCGTATTTGTTATCACTCAAAGAAGTA
The DNA here is from genome assembly GCA_037576405.1 of Campoplex capitator. Classification (NCBI taxonomy): domain Eukaryota; kingdom Metazoa; phylum Arthropoda; class Insecta; order Hymenoptera; family Ichneumonidae; genus Campoplex; species Campoplex capitator. The sequence continues at coordinate 8,225,531 of JARBWI010000003.1, forward strand.
CGGTAAGGAGAAGACTCGAAGGAGGAGAAAAAGAGTTGGAACGAGGAGTTTGGAAAATTGAGGCAGAAAGGCTCGAGTGAAGAGTGGTCACAGAGGCTCGTTCTGTTTTCAACATTTCTCCGCGTGTTACGCTATATGTATAGAATGCGTGTACTGTCTAAATGCAAAAAAATGGTTGAAGATAGAAATAGCGAGACAAGAGGGCAACAATATAGAGGCTCCGTCGTTTATATGTCTCGTCAAATTTTCCGCACGTTCGGAGAATCCAGAAAATTACATACACATTCATATTATAGTTTAAGCACATATATAAATTGGTGTATACATGTATGTACGAAGGAGAGAACAGAACATGTATATTTATTATATACATTTAATAGCCAAGCGTGTAGGAGTGCCCTGTTACATGGTTATCCTGTACGAAATTCGGTATGTTGGTACGGAACATTCATATTTAAATTCAATTTCGTCTAGACGTACGTGTAGTGCGAAACGGGGCCTCCTCCATCCTGCTCCCGCGAGTCCCGCAGTGGCTATCAAACATACCGGAAAGGCTCGTGATGTATATATGCACGTTACACCGCATGTTATATTTAACCGAATATGGAGAAGACAATTCGCTTTCGAGAAAAAAAAAACGTACCGTAGATTCCAAACGAGTATTACCGAATCACATCTCGTAATGAACGGCTTCTTTTCCATAGAGACATACAGAAACAAAGCGCACAATCGATAAATAAATGAATGTCAATGTCTTTTTCGATTATTGATTATGATTATTCGCAAGATATCGGATATAAACTGTTCAATAACAGCGAAGTCTGACGATGCATGAATAATATATGTGATGCAATTCTGCTGATATTATGAAAGAGGAAATTCAAGTTTATGAAGATGTTTGTTACTCAACCAGGCGCAAACCGTTGAACGGATTTGGATGAAACTTGACACACGGACAGGTCACGTTCTGGATTAACGCATAGAATACTTTTTATCCCGGTAATGCGTTCCCGTGGGAAAATAGATAAAAAATTTAATGTTATAATTTAAAAGTTTAGTTCGGAACTTGTCGATAAATGGCGTTTGTCCACCAAACTTCATCTTATCCTAACTGTTTCGGGCGCCAGAACGTCACTAGATGGCGTTGGCCCGTTTTAGATCGCGCTAAAATTTCGTTACCGTGATTTAGTTAGAGAAACTGTCTCCGAGGCTCGGAGATGTTCGGGCTTTGTGATGTAGTTGAGAGATCAACGTTCTGTGTTTTTTAATATATCACTGATATTATAAATGTGAAATTTTTAGAAAACTTCATCTCATGAAAATACTTGTGATGCAGACAGAGCCGCGGACAAAAAGGTGGTTATATCCCGTTGAATATATATATGTATGAACTGAAGCTGCAATTTTGATGTCTTGAAATTTGTCTTAATTTTGTAAAAAGAAGTATCAATGAAAAAATCGATTGTATATTCGTTTAGTTTTCGTAAAAATAGCGTAGAAATGCTGCGTTCGTGCCAAACTGAGGGATCTGTCGAATTCGTAAGGATTTTTAGCGTGTCTAGGGTAGTATATGAAATGGTTGAGACAGGGGTGGTGGTGAATGATGCAAGATTTATTCTTACAGAAAGAAATAACGAGGCGATTCGTAAACTCTCGTAAGTAGCAATAACAACAATGCGCACGCCGACAGCCTTGAAAGAAAAGCATCCTCGCGATCTGTCGGAGCTTCAAACATGAGGGTGAGCACTCTGAACACAAACAAGATAGGTGGGGTGAAATTGAAAGAGGAAAAGAGATCGAAGCAGCCACGAAGTTATGAATTTCCACAAAGTTAGCAAATTGGACTTGTCTTACATCCGCCTGTGTTAGTTATTAACAACCAAACTTGTATGGGAAGAAGACGTGAGAGGGATGCTATATTTACGAGTACGTTTCATTCGAGTCAAAAGGTGAAAAATGTTAACACAATTCCTTGAATTAAAAAAAAAGAAAAAAAAAAAAGAAAGGAATATATGGGATAAACGAAAGGGGCAAAAATGAATAGAGAATAAAAGCGAAAAAAAAAACACAAGACACGAGAGAAAATGAGGTCTTCGAAGAATACAGAGATAGAGAACGAGAGAGAGAAAGAGACGAGTGATAAGTATAAGGAGTGTATAAAACGAGAAAAGTTTTCCTTGCGGAGAACACGGAGCGACAAATATTTCCATTGACCTCGACGAATGGGTCTGGAAAGTTCATGGTTCGGTTAGCTTCTTCACCCACACTTTTTTTTCTACTTTTTCTTTATTTTATTTTATTTTTTTCTTCATCACTATACAGAAAGCGAATATCGTTTGCGTATTCGGAACAATTCACCTTCGTGTCTCCTCCGTTAAATCGTGCAAGTATACTTCTTCCGTGACTCTTTCGCCGGGCGAAAAGCTTCTCCTAAAGAGACGAGAGGAGGTACCCTTGCATGTTTATGTATATGGGGAAGTAGATATAAATAATGAGAAAGCCTTGTAACAAATATGAGGTTCTAAACGGAGCTCCACTTGCATGTTTCCGTTAGAGCATACAAGTGGGATGTACGTTATTCAAGCATTTCCTATTAACCGACCCTGGCTCGTTTGCCTCCTCAACTCTCAAGTAAATTTCTCCGATAAAATGTGTGTAACAAGGTGGAGCGCGTAAAAAAAAGGGGGGAAGCGTGTTACAAGAGGAAAGAACAGAGGGATGTAAGAATATGGGAGTGGTTGAAGAGCAAAAGAGTTGTAACCGTAGCAGGTTGCTGCGTTCATGTCGGAGGAAAAATTATATTTGTAGCGCCGGAAAGGGCTGAGGAAATAAACGCATGCAAGCGCCAAGCTAGAGGTATCTTTCAAAGAGCTTGTGTCTCGCGGTGGTCGCTGGGAGGGGATGCATACTACGGTACGAGGCTTTGCCAAGGAACTCTCCTCGCTCGAGGAAAAAAACTTTTTTCCACCCATTTTAGCGTCGCTCTTTTTATACTCTACCACCGCGGTGGTATACTTTATAATGAAAAAATATATGAAGTTAAGAGAGATCAAGGGAGCTGGAATAGAGGGATGAGAGACAGACATGAATGGGGGGGGGGGGAGGAGGAGTAAGAAAGAGTTAAAAAAGAAGAAAAAGAGAAAAAAAAACGTCGAGATGCCGAGAAAAAATGCAGCGAGACGGGAAAAACGCGCGGAGCGTCGCGTCTGTTTTTCTCTCGTTCTATCGCGTTCGACCTCCGCCATGTGAACCTAACTAATTTATTACAAGGATCTATCGCTGCAGCCCTGCTCGGTGTACCGAGCATCTCGCGCAATGTGTCACCGAAGCACTGACTGTATATCTCTCCGGTGGTAGTTGCCAGTAGCTCGGGCAACGGTATAATATTGCTTCTGGTTACGGGTGGAAAAGCTTTTCCCCTGCTATTTCTACAGGTTATTTCTTTTAGCCCGGCGGCTTTGACGGAGGAGGAGGGGGGGGGGGGGGGGGAGGGAAGGAGGTAACTTCGTAAAAGGGCTACCGCGGTTCACCGCGCTCGACACACACGATGATAGACTCACAAAACTGCCAATAATGAATGGGCAATAACGATATAACGGTGGTAGTAATAAAGTTCAAATAAGCGATGGCATTATGGCACATACTTGGAGCATATATATGTATACGCATACCATGTCATCATTTCATAATGGTACCCACATATATAACGTTTTGGTACTATACTGCACGGACATTACGTGATATAAATGCCATGCCCGGAACGATATAGCGTCATAAGGGGTAGCGAGGGCGAGAGTTTAGAGACTGGACAGATGATAACGCTGGGTCGCCCCTGTTCTGTGCAAAGTGCCGTCTTAAATCAGCCCTCGATTCGGACTTCCGGATGGAAAATGGCTCTTCCCGTGGGACACCTCTTTCTCTATCTGTATTCGTTCCTTCTCATACATTCTATCGCTTATCGGTGAACAGTAAGGAGAAAGGGAGACAAAGATCGTGTATACATATATATATGCGTCAAGTCGTATTCGGTGGCTGTGATATCTGGACCAAAGAAGAGATGCACGTCTTGGCCGCTCGTGAGAATCCGTAATGTCATAACGAAGTGGCCACTTTGGCTGAAGAGATACGAGTACAACGGGGACCACGATCCAGCACGATAAAAAAAAAAAAATAAAAATAAAAAAAAAAAGTCCAAGTATGAGATACGAGGACAACAGCGAAACAGACGATACTTTACCAAAAGCGGAAATAACGACTTGTGTACATGTGAGGAATCGAAGGAAAAAGTGTCGCAGTGTTAGAGGAAGTTTATGGACGGACAAACAAAATTGAGTATGGGGAGAGAGAAGACGAATAACTTTCGATTGCACCATGCGCACGAAGAGCGTGTAAAAAGAAGGAGAAAATACCGAAGATATGAATGATGAAGGGAATACAAAAGGAGAATAGAGTATTGTGCTAGGGAATAGACGAATGACATTTTGCTGTCGAATCGGAACTCCGAATAAAGCACGTCCTGGTCGCTCGACCGGAAGTTCCCTGAACGAGAATCAATCATACCTCGAAAACTTATAAAAACGAATAAAAAGATAAGGCGCTACTCGTGTTTCTTTCAAATATACCTACAACTTACAGGAAATCTTTTGTCTGCAGTGGTCAACAATCGTAACACAGACATCAAGTTCCTTAAAAGAAGTAATCTAAAACGATTTGTCTGCCTATATTTTAATCCCTGCTAACACTATAAATGCAAAAATGTGTGGTGCTGTTTTGTCCTGCTTCCACGCAGCAACGGAGCAGCGGATCGGCGTGATTTTTTGCAATAAGAAAGAGAGCAAGCTTATATATTTTCCAACAAGCTTAACAATGGAACGAAACATTGAAAAAAACGAGGATAAAATAATAAAATTGACAAAAACTCCGTTATTTTTCATTATGATCACACGGGTAAAGCCACGGTTTAAAGCTTGTAGCCTATAAATAGTATCAATCAAATCATCATCATATAGAGGAATGAAAATGATAGCAACAACACGGAAATTCCGTATTTACATTCGTCTCCTTTTGTTTCAATGAACCAAAGATTACACCAATCTTTCTTAATCGTAAAAGACAGGGAAACATTATATTACAGGAAATGAATGATATAAGCCAAAATAAGCTATGACAATTTCCTTATTTATACATGATTCGACCACGATCTATCACGAGCCTATTACCACTTTCGTGTAACTGCCATTAAGGTCCATCCCATTAAACTAACCTGCTGGTATACTAATAGACTAATTATAAGTATACAAGAAAGTTTTAAACGTCACGAGGATAATCGCTAACGACTTGTCACGCTTACATACCGATATACATGTATATGCATATTTAATATATGCGTACCAGCGAGTAACCGTTTAGGAATTGGTAAATCGCTTGCGGCGACTCAACAGGGTCACTTTCTAAACGATGGGTGTGCATCGTCTCGAGCTTCGCATAGTAACGTTTACACAATATTATGCATTATCTAAACGCAACGTACAGGGTGTCCCAAAGAACATTCCCAAAATGCGCGGGCTTTTTCGGTGACGGAATGTGAAGAAGTCAAGAGAAATGTACCGAGCCGTCATGTTTACGTACTTTGAAATAATCGACTTTTCGATAGAAACAAAAAAGGCTTTCTCATGGTGCCCTGGATCACCATATTTCTTTTTGCATAGGATCGAAAGCCACGAAAGAAAACTCATTGCTCTAATCTACGATGTCCGAAGGATCGTTTCACGAGAAATTGAAATAAATTGACGGTAAAAGTTGTAAAAATCATGGGCAGTATCTCGCGGCTTGACCACCGTAAGTTTCTGCAATTGATCTGTTTCTCGTACTCTAGGACTTGTGGTTTTTAGTATCAGCCTGTATGCGTATTGCTCGTCGATGATGTAGACATGCCTGAAGCGTTGCTTCATTAGACCTGCCGTCCTATTTCTGTCCTCAAACTCACGCGGTCTGCCGAGCTGTAAAATACGCGTTTTCACATCTGAAACTTTGAGGTACACAGAGAACAAAAGATACAGAGAGAGAGAGAGAGGGAGAGGGAGTCCCTAAGGATGTTTACAAGCGAATCTCGTAATACTAAGCTATCGACTGTCCGGACAGGGAAACTTTACGATTATTGCCAGGCAAAGGATTGTGTGAGCGTGAGCTGCACTTGATGGCTCTCGACGACTTTAGTCACCGCGTTCTCTTGTCGTCGTCGTCGTCGTCGTCGTCGTCATCGTCGCCGAGTGGGTTATATATACTACACTTTGGTGTAACTACTGAGCGAGAGTTTTGCGACACCCTTCTCTTTGTCCTTCCCTTCTCTCGCACGACGCGATTCCATAGTTCGAGCATCAGCCCTGCACAGAGACTCGGTTCTACATGGACTAACCCTACCCCTCCTCGTGAACTCGGGACATCTCATCCGTGAAAGCGAGAGAAGGAAGAGGGAGGGAGGAAGACAGGGGCGCAGATCCAAAAAGGGGGGTGGATTGGGAGGGGGGAGGAGGAATAGCAGTTCTCTCGTAAAGTGAAACGATTCGTGGAAGCAATTAGGAAATCGCTCGCTCTCTCGCGCTGTATTAGAGCTACTAAGTTATATAGCTAGACAGAGAAATGAGGAGAGTGGGGAGAGCGAGTGAGCATTTGTAATAGAGAAGTTTCAGTTGCGACTGCTAGAGAAGATTAGAGTTTTCTTTCTTTTTTTTTTCTTTCTCTATCAACAGTGCCCAGAGGATAGCGAAAGATTTCGTTGTCTACTTAACGATTGAGGATACTTTTTCTCTCTGTATAAGTGTCCACTTTACGATGAAGAACAGAAGAACGAGAACCGCAATATTCCGATTAAGTGTGCAGACCTTCTCGATGCGCCTGAAACGCCTAGAAAAGGTTACAAGGTATATAACCCGCCGTTATATGACAGGTAAAGCCACTTTATTCTTTTCGATTTGAGTAAAGCAAACGGCTAGCCGGTAAAAGATCTTGTTTGATTGAAACCGCACGCTAAGCTTGTACTTCAATTCGCAATAGTTGAGAGGAGAAGAAATGAGAGAATGAAAATAAAACAAGACAGGCAGCTACGGCTGCGTAATGAAGAAATTGCGCAGGGGGGAGCTCGTAGTGTCTACAAATCGAAATAAGAAACTCGCCTATTATCCACGTAGGGAGGCCCCGCGTTGTTAAGGACACAAAAGGCATCTCAGGCCAAGCTATACACGTGGCCTGTGCCAAGCTTGATTCACCGTTAACAACCGAGCGGTGATCTCGTGCTGTATAAGTGTAATCTGTTATTACGCCAAAGGCTTGTAGTACTCGCTAGTGACTCTCTTATTCTCTCGCTCGCGGCATGGGCTGAACTCCCGCAGTTGCGACGTCTCGTCTTTTTCTGCCTTTCTCTCTTACTATATCTCTCTCTCTCTCTCACACTCTTCCTAGTTAGCTCGCCGGAGCTTATTCTTATCTTAACGGTCTAGACGTCTTGTTTTCTCGTACGGATAAGAGTCGTTGGCCGCCTGTTGGCCTATTCACCTACCCTGCAAACGAATCAACCAGCAGATCCAAATGCAGAAAGAGATTACGTGAACTAGACCAAGTCGAAAAGAACTTCACGTACATATAAAACCAGGAAAAGAGGGAAAAGAGCAGGTAAAAGAAGAGAGAAATCCTCTCAAGTGAACATATATCTCACCCAATCTACGCGAAATCCCAAAGAACATGTTTTCAACTACAAACAACCAAATCTTCAGGATGCACGACTGCACGATCTTATAAAACCGGAAGTACAGCGAAACGAAATAATACGGTAAATACAGTCAATAATAATATCGTAAAACGAGTTAATATTATAGATGCAGGAGTAGTAACGAATTTGCTCGTTATTGCGGGCGGGGGGGAATAAAGAACAAAAAGGAGCTAGATTTCTCGCCTGCTAAGTCTACAACCTATACAAGTCAATGTATAGTCTTCTTCAACCCGTACCACCGAACGGAACGTGTTTGGCGCTCCGCCAAAGACTCCCTCGAAGAGCGAGAACGCGTATCGCACTTATTTATTTTAATTTGCAAAGTGGACGGGCAATCCTTCTAGATTGCATTTATTCCGGTGGTTATTTCACCCCGTGACACCACGAGAAAAATAACTGTGGAAGTGAGATATTATTATGCCCTTCTTAACAGCTTTTATTCCTTGATATCACGACGTTAACGAAAAAAAAAAAAAATATATCCTGCAAACAAAATTTTGTGAGAATTCTCTTTGAAAATAGCAACGCAAATTGGTTGTAGGAAAAATCACGAATAATTTGAATTAATGGTATCGAAAAAAAAAAACCACAATAATTTAAATAGAAAAAAAAAGAGAGACATTTAGGTAAGAATGGGTTGTTCGAGACGGTATAAAGATGATTCAGTCTATAATTGGGTAAAAAGCAAACTTGATAAGCATCGTAGAAAAAAAAAAAAAAAAACTCTGGATGATAGTAAATTGTCGCAAGATGTCGATAAGAGTGATGTATTCGTGAGGAAGATTCGAGAAAGTAAAATTGCATATCAAGAAAGAGAATGAAACAGTGCAAAAGACGAGAGAATAGTATAGCTGCCGGAAGTTCACGTTAACGTCAGTTCCGCGGGTATTCTCCTGGCAAAGAACGCGAAATCTAGACGAGAAAGACTCGAGAGTTGACGAGATAGGAACGTAGAGAAAGAGAGAAAGACGGAAAGAAAGGGGGAGCTCGCTTCTTCTCGCGCCCCGAGAAACGAGTTCCATACGAGGCGCCCGAGAAAGCTGCAAAAAGGTCGCGGGGAAGGAAAATGTCTCGGTGCGTTTTCCGCGGAACGATAGAAACGACATTGAGAAGGGAGGAGGGGTGAAGCGGTGAGAAACAAGGGGTTGGGTTGTGGGCAAGAGACGACAACTTTAATTGAATTCGAAAGCGTCGACGAGACCGAGAAAAGAAGACGGGGGAAGAGGAGGGGGGGGGGGGGGGGGGGGGGGGGGATAAGGACAAGTAAGAAAAAGAGTAAGTGAGATGGAAAACACACTAGACAAAAGAAAGGGGCTAAAGATAGAGCGATAAAAGTGTGAATGTGTATGTCTGTATATGTGGCTTGAGCATCGATGAAATTCTCTGTCGCCCGCGACGTGACAATTCTCCATCTTTTTTTTTTTTATCATTCTTTTTTTTTTTCTTTTTCTCTTTCGCGCCGTGGATGTAAGGAGCTGTGTGATAAATAAAAGCTGGCCAAGAACGTGACGAAACGCGAGATGGATAGAGGAGAAAGAGGAAACGAATAAAAATAAAAGAATAACGAGAGCGACGGAGAAATAAAGCAGCGCGTTTTTTGGAACATATTGGCGACAAAAAGGAGATAAAAAAAAACGAGACAGGTAGAGAAGTGGATTCGGAGGAAAAGGAAAAAAAAAAAAAAAAAGTCTGTGAGCATGTCGAAGTGCTTGAATAAAAGTGGTAAAAGCCCTCTTCACTCGAAAGCCCAATTTGTGTCGCACAATTTATTGGAGACCTAATTTACGTTATTACCGAGAGGTGAGCACGCGTGCTTTTACTACTACAATTCATAAAGGAAAAAAGAGGAACGAGTATAATTCGAATTGAAAAGGACACAGAGTGATTGTGCCGACGTTAACGAAATGAGCACAATTGGTTAAAAATTGTATTGATGTTATCCTAACTATATACGTCGATCGTATCCAAGTATAACCCTAAATTCCATATACATTTGAATTAAGCCTAGAACACTGTTGTTAAGTAACCAAAAATAAACTACAAAAAATCGTGCCACATATTCGCAACAAACTTGTATTTCCATTACTCCTAGTTCTCAAAATTTCCATCTATTTCTCTTTTTTTTTTTTCGAGCAAATTTTTCTGAAAATCATATAAAAGTCATCATTTTTCAACGTGATTTTTCACTAACGCCAATCTTTCATAATAATATTTAAAATTGATATTTGCTATAAATCATTCAAACGTGTACAGAATACCGTCTTATGTGCGAGAAAACATAAGTTGTGGTATTTGAAACGAGAGAGGATAAAATCGTGTGATGGGAGATAGCTTTTTGCTACGTCGAACAGCTGGCCGAAGCATTGGTAACGAGTACGAAGAGTGGAGAGCGTAAAAAGTGGTGAATATGGGAACGATACGGAGATCTGGAGAAGGTCAGACGAAGAAATATGATAAGGAAACGTCGAGGAATGAACAAAAAAAACCATCGAATATCACGGAAAATTCGATTCTCCAAGTGCATCCATATACATGTATATGTATTTGTGGGTGTATATAAGTATATATAATGGAATTTCATTGCAGCGAAGCGGGGTGAACACGTTGGACATCAGCGGCAGCAGCAGCACCAGCCCTTTTTCTTTCACTCTCGGTGATCCCTGCGACCTTTTTCAACCCCGAAAACCCGCGAGAGAATCTGGACGAGGAACGTCTGCCTGTTCGTTCAGTGTGCACCGATGTGTTGGATACCATATAATTTATAGACCGCACAAGCTCTCCACATTTTCTTTCTCTCCATATAACCGCCTTACCTCGTTTTTGTTGAGCCCTCTAGTGCCAGCTGCCAATTTTTTTTTTTTCTCCCTTTGCCTCATTCGTACCACCGAAACGTGTATTTGAGAAAGCAAAAAATAGGAAACGATACACGTATAGATGAAAATAATAGTGAAGAGTTGGAAACAAGAATCGAGCTTTAAACGAGAAAAAAAAAAAAGAACTTCAAAAGAAAAACTACGTCTCGTTATAACTGTCTTTTTTAAGCCTGCGTGGTCAATTGAGAATATTTGTGATCAATCGACTAAAGAAAGTGAAATTTTAATAGGTTACGTTACTTTTTAATATTCGAATATGTCAAGTGTATGAATTCAAAAGTGAAATCGTCTCCTTGAATTCTTGAGTGATACATTTTTCAAATTCTATCTTTAATAAATGTTTCCTGAAACCCCATAAAGAGGAGGCAAAAAGTCACCAAACATTCAAATAAATCAGCTCAAGATCGATCTTTTGAAGAACAAAATTCCAACTATTTTGATATTGTCAATGAATTCAGAATTAAAAACGAGAATTATTTGAAAATCTGAACGTTAGTCGAACTGGTTACATTTTTTTAGTTTACAATAATAAATTGATGACCGGAGGCGGTGGTTGCATGGTCGGTGTACGGCTCTGGCAATCTCCCAAGTTCAGCAGCCTCGGGGTAAAGTCAATTGTTGGTTGGGTGACCGCTTACCGTGATGATTATTGCTAGCACGAATCGCTTTTGGATGATCGCTCATCGATCACTGAGCGGAAAGCAGTGTTTTTCCAAGATTCTGATGGCGTACCGTCCGGGGTTATCACAGTTTCCCTTGACCCGAGTACACATCAAATGTCACTCGTTCGAGAGAAAAAGACTCGACGCGATGAAGTTCGTGCGTCAGCTCAAATTTCTTATTTTTTATATCGCATGATTTTTGTATTTGGTGCAATTATGGTGAAAGTTTTTTTCTCGTTCGTCGCTCATTCCGGGTGGGCTTCCCCGAGGTGACACGACTATACCGCAATGTATTTTCCTCCAGGTTTCTCCTCCGTGAACCCCGCGACGTGAGGGGAAAGAGGAGAGAGAGAGAGAGAGAGAGAGAGAGAGAGAGAGAGAATGAGGGTAAAAGTGGGATAAAATCAAAATACAGAACGGTAGTAACGGAGTAAGGGCATGCGTGAATTTTTCTCGCCCGCAGACTTGACGTATTGCCCACGGTATCTTGGGCCACGGATCAGTGCATACATGCATTCCTAATGCGAGGGAGCTTAGTCCGGGGTTCACTCTCATGCTGTATACTCCCCCGCGTGTTTTCAGCGTCAGAAAGCTCCTGCATGGAAATATCTGCGCCCAAGACCGCACACACAGAGAGACACACAAACCCACACGTAAATCTAGCCGAGAGTTTCGTACCCTGGTTCAAACGATGCATAGCGGTGCGAGTTGACGAATTGCTCTGGTTCCTGGCTCAGGCACGAGGAAAAAAAACGCTGGCAGAAAGAGAGGGAGTCAGAGAGAGAGAGAGAGAGAGAGAGAGAGAGAGAAAGAAAAAAATGGGAGTGGGATGAAGAGAAAAAAAAAACGACAAAGAGAGATGTGAGCGAAAAGAATTTTGCGGCTTCGGGGGCGAAGCCAAGTAAGAGGTGAAGAAAAAAAAATGCACGCTAGGGAACCTCTTTTGTCCCCTGCAGAGGGAGAGTGAAAAAGGGACTACAAAAATTTTCTACGACAACCATGTCGACGATCAAGCATTTATTTTCAATAAAAAATTCTCATAGATTACGAAACTTTTTTTTATAGCTTTCGTTCAATTTTAATACCAACTCGAAATTCCCAAAGTACCAACCTTTTCATATATTTACTTCCAATTTATAAGTAAATAAAAATCTCTCTCGATATCGCCTGATCCGATATGATTCGAATTTCAAGGACGTTCTTTAGTCATTATTATCCAACCGAATATTGACAAAAAATCAACTGCTCGTCACGGATATTTATGCGAATGAATTTCAATGACGAAATTGGATTGTTTTATTAAGAAAAAAAAACATCAATCGCACAGTCAATATAAAGTTGAGCCTTCCGATAAATATTTGTGTAAAAAATGAAAGCCTCGAATATGTAATTCGATTTAGTGAGTTTGGATGGATGAATTTCTCGGTCCGCGATATCGCCAACGTCGCGTGCAACGCTGTGTGACGTTGTTGACTTTGATAAAGTTATAAATAAGTGGCGTTTTATACGCACCAGCGCGATGACTCGTGAGTTAAAGGTTTCCGAACATTCCCAGCTTCAATGTATACATATATACGCTATGCAGTATTAAAATATACAAAAATATACACAAGATATATGTATATATACATATATAAATATGCATCATACGTTCCATACACGTAGGATAAGCCGCGATATGGAAAGAAATATACATAGAGATATGATTGAACGGAGCACTGGTGGGCGCTCTCGCGGTGAGCAGTTATGAAAATAACCCGAGAAAATCGTTTCGTTCGGCTTTCTCGTCGCAACGATTGCTGCACGATGACGCAACGGCATCGATACAAGGGCATAAATTTAACCGAGAAGTCTCCACGGATGATAAAACATATAACGAAAATAAATACGGGATTGGAAAAAGAGACAACAACGATTTTGTTATTGCGCCGACGATACGAAAAAAAAAAAAAAAAAAAGAACGAGGGGAAACTGTACAAAGCTTTGACAAATAAAACAGTTCGAGTTGTCGATACGTTACGAACAGCAGTGCTTCCGAATACTCATGTCGGAGGTTACGCTACGGCGCAGGATACGGCCCATGAAGTGTCATACAGACCCTACAAAGAAAGTAACGATCCACTTATAATTGGAAACGTTTAGCAACATAGTCAAGGCCTTAAAAACTACGAAAGATCCGATTCCCCGTCTCTGTTCTGCCGATTTTAACTATTAATGTCTCCTCCAAACATTCGTTGATCCCAATTTTTTATGATCAATTTCGAATCCTGAGAGTTTCACTTATAGAGCTTTTAATACCCAGTTCATCTAATGGTTAAGTATTTTGAAGCTTTTTTCCAATTCATAAATATAAGACATTTTCATAAAGCTAATGTTAAATAAGGTGAGTTTTGACTTTTCAAAAATTCCCTAAAATTACGTTGACCCATAATGAATCTTCAAGGGAATATCGTTTACTGATTTATCAACAGCATTATTTCAGTTTTTAATTTTTATCTCATAATCCCTCTAAAAGCGGAATCTCCCTGAGTGGCCGATTGTCTTCTCAACCGAATATTGTAGATATGTTCCAAGTTATTAAGAAAATAATAATAATAATAATAATAATAATGTGCACTTCAGGGACTGTTGAATGATATGAAAAATCATGGCTATACTTAAAAGCAGTGAGAGTCAAACGTCGTCTCTTTAAGATATGAAGTTGCCCGTATAGGAGTATAGTCCAAGTAGTAAGAACATAGTACAGGCTGACGATATCCCAACGGAGTATTCTAAAGCAAACACATAGCTCGTACATAACACTCTGCAACGTATATTTCAAGGCTCATAGAGATGCAGCCCTGTGAATCGTCTTCACGTTCATATTTATATAGATATATATATTATTATATATGTGCCCAAGGGTAAAATCGAAGAGTTCAATCTGCTTGTACAGGGGTCTTGTACGGGGAAGGTATGTTGTGTACATGTATGTAGAGGGTAGAAAAATGGAGAGAGCGAAGGGAGGTCAGAGACGCATTTCAGCATCGACGAAGCAAGACCTGCTCTCGCTCGGAGATTTACGAGGTTAGAGAGGAAAACAACAGCAAGAATATATATACGTTGACACCTTGTCCAGTCGCTCGCCTTTGTGTAGACCTTCGCTATCCCTCCATTTCTCTCGGTTTGTCAGAAGTTCGTCTTCGGTCTGCCTTGTTCTGATTCCGAAGGAAACAAACAGTGCTCTCGCTCATTCACTAGTATTTCATTGACCCTAACGCGTAGGCTCCAATCACTCAACTCACTTTTACGATTAGTTTATTGCGTTAACGAAATTCGTCTCTTCCTGTATCGAGGCCCTTTTCATACTCAGGCAGTAGGAAAAAGCTCGAGCACGATAAGGATTTGGAAAAAGCTTTTTTTTTTTTTTTTCATTTTGGTTAAATCTTTTCTCTCATACGCAACAACGATTCTACAACACTCTTTCTCTTTTTTTCTCTCTCTCGGCTCGTCCTCTCTGCACATCTGCACGATAGGTGAGAACAATTTCGGAGCAAAGTAAGCTATAAGTTTCGAAACGTGTCTTACAGATAGTGTAATACGAAGGGTAAGAGAGTAAAAGATAAGAGAGAAAGAGAAGGATCACTATCCCTTTCTTTTTTCTATTCCGTCTATTACGAGCGCACGAGAATGCACAGTAGCAATATACGAAATAAAGAGAGAAAGGGAGACATATATAAAAGAAGAGAGGAGAATAGAAGTCGACCAGGCGTTTATATACATGAACGTGAGTGCACGCCTTTATGCCCCGTGGCGTCGTGCATTGAATAAGTCATGAACAGCACCGTGATAAACACACGATTTTATCGGTGCAAAACTATAGCTGGTATGAGAAAAGAGAGAGAAAGAACAGGGGAGAGCGAGAATATCGGTGAGAAGGAATAGCTCGAGGAATATGCCGTACCGGAGAGATCCTCTTTCCGAGTTCAACAAACTAGAGGCGAGTGCAAACACGGTGTGATGCCCTCCTCCTCTGCCTTCTTCTTCTTCGTCCCTTCATTCTTCATCATCTTCTTCTTCTTCTTCTTCTTCACGTTCTTCATCGCTTCGTCGCTCTTCTCCACTTCTACAACCGGTGTTTGCTATCGTTTTTTTTTCTTCTCCACCCACTATCGTTCTCTCATTCTTCCTTCTTCTTTCGCTTACTTTCTTTCGTTCTCCTCGTCTCTGATTCTTTCCTTCTTCATCTACTTCAGCACTTCATCTCTATCGTTGCCTTTCACCGCCCCTCTCTCTTTCTCCAACTTTTATTCTTCCTTTTTCTTTTATTCGTTGGCATAACCCGCCACCTTGTATGCTTGTAGCAAGCAGAGAGAAGGAGATTGAGAAGAGAAAGAGAGAGGGAGAGAGAGAACAACAACAGCTCAGTAAAGCACCGTAGAAAAGTCGAGAGTCCCCGACGGCTTCGATATCTCGTTGGGGGTGGAGGAGGTGAAGCGAGAAAGAGAGAGAGAGGAGGAAAAGAGAGAAGGTACGTCGACCTAAGCGAGATTACGATCGCTCGAGGCCATCGAGATAAAATCGAAGGACGCTCTTCTCGCCTTCTTTCTTCTCTACTCGCATCCTCCTCCTCCTTCTCCTCTCTTCATCTTCCAAACGTGCATATAACCCTCTCGTGTCTTCTCGACTAAAGAGATTAAAAAATTGCATCGTTCATATACCCATACGGTTATGTGTACGCAAATGTTTGTTCTCTCTTCTCTCTTTACCGATCTTTTCTTTATTTTTATAAGATAAAGCTTTTGTATTATGCTTCGAACGACCGCATAATACGTGACTCTATATCGAAGTTTTATCGTGAAGCGAGATACGAAACGTTGGAATAATCATTGTGGAAAAAAAAAAAAAAACGAAAGCTACGATTATTTCTCGACTGCGGAGACTAAAAAAAATTGCACACGTTCGTTCTATCTACACGGATTGCTGTATTTAACTCCGGCGAGTACGCCGTACAGCAGCGGAAGGCATTTTTATTAACGTAGATAAAAGAGCTCCGACATATCTCTCGTATGATTGATTTGGAAAACAAAAACGGAACAAAACCCAGCATCCCTGAGTACCGCAAACATCCATCGCTCCGCTACCTCTATACACAAACGAGGCGGTTTTTCACGTTAAAATCATTCCCCTCAAGTGTTGACAGACTATGTATTTCACTCATTCAACTCTCATACGCGTATTTGACTTTGACTTCCCCTGGCAGGATATAACTTTAAACAACGTTATAAACGTATATATACACATGGATACGTGTATTGCCAGGAATATTCGAATATTCATGGATATCAAGGTGAATTATGAGCCGGAGGATCTGTACATTCGAGGCATACCGATGGAATGGATTTCAGAGACGTCCATGTTAAATAAGAATTGCGCACTGGCCTCCGCGCAATACCGAAAATAACTAAAAGTGTTATCATTGGTCCAGGCCTTTTTCCAATCTCCCTCTCTCGTTGCTCGGTACACTTCAGCATTCAGCAAAGGGAAAGTGCATTTTAGGGAGGAGGTGTTACGTAAATCCATTGTAGTTAAATCGGGGCTCAAATTATACGTAGATCCATGCTTACAGATTTTACCGTTTTACCCACAAACCATGAGACACGAAAAAAAAATGAAATAAAAGAGAGAGGAAAAAAGGATGGAAAGACTCGTTGACACGGATATGGTCGAGTGTTCCCTCTACCCTGATAAATGATTTTGTGCAAGGATCGCGAGAACGAACACTGCTGACTTTGAAATATTCGACCTCTCATCGCGCGTCGCCTCGTGCATACATACATTTTCTTTGAATCCATTAAATTTATATATATATATATATATACATATACATGTAGGATCAGCTCTCGAGATGCGTGTTGGTATTTGGCACAAAAATGTGAAAAATCCGTGTGGTCCTAACTGTGGGTTTCGTGTACGGTGCCCGGGCTTCTGTTCTCGCGACCTACCTCAAGTTCATTTCCATGTATGTTATATATAGAAAAATGTAATAATATATACAATATTTTGAATGAATTTACGGATTTCGTGTAGAGTACATGTATGCATAAAGTATGAGAGAAACGTATAAAAATATACCTGATTAACGTAGCTCTCAGTTTGTTCTTTATGAAATAGAACCTCGAGCAACGACCCGACCATCGCGCTTTCGTGAGTGAAAAATTACGTCACATCGCCCGGTTGTGCACGAAAGCTCATGAAGAAGCGATAAACATTTCGAATGTGATTCAAGCCTCGACTCTTTCGAATTTTATATGAGAGCACGATAAATAACAAATTGAATTTCGACGAGACATTTATTTCGGTTGGAAAAAGTGCAATCGTAAAGTGAAAGACATGCTCAAACGAAAGTAGATGATCTTTTAGCCGTGAGTCCGGACGAGCTTATATCGCTCGCTGCAATTTCAATCCTGCAGAGAATTTGTCTTCGGCAAATGATTTTTTTTTTTTTTTTTTTTTTTCTTTTTCTTTTTGCACTATTTCGTTCTTTATATGGTACGTGACTGTGCGATTAGATGGTTTTCATGGTTGCAAAATCGAGTTGAGGGAAAGTGAAGGAGTGAGGAAGGAAGGAAGGAAGGGAGAGAGTGAGAGGAATGCAGAGGTAATCGAGCGAGAAAACAGATCGACAAGACGCGGAGAACGCGCTGGTACTTCCGGTCGCCACGAAGGTTATAACGCGCTAGAGGGCGCCAAAGAAGCTTGCTCACCGCACACGCGGTTGCGAGAGATCAGGGGAAAGAGCGTGTGGGCCTGGGATAGTGGTAATAAACGTTCAGAGCGTGACTTGCGGGGAGGTAGAAACCCGCATCGACTAAAGCTGGGTTATAATTCGAAGGGCTTAGAGAAAGATCGACCCAGAGAGAGAGAGAGAGAGGGGGGGAAGGGGAAATTGACGGAGAAAAGATGCGCTTTGCTGCTGCATGCGCTTACGCTTTACTAGAGACTAGGAAACGTATATACCTATATACAGATTCCACAGAGAAAAGTCGATTTAATCCACTTTTTCTCGGCTACACGTATTGGCCTCTCTACCCACCTCTCGCTTCATTTATAACCCCTCTAGCTGTACTAACCCTTATAAATAGGTATATATATGATGCGGACGCTAAACTAGCCTTGAACTTTATGATACTTGTGGCTATTCTACATAAATAATATTGCGGGACACACGAGAGGGAATTTCTAACCGCGATTTCCGTATGGTTCATCGTACAGAGATCATACACGCTGAATCTCCAACTGGGACTTCATTTTACGAAAATATACGATTACAAACACGTTGTCATAATTACAAGCTCGCAATTTGATTTTACTACTTGAAATTCTTGATAGTATATCGAACGAGACTAGGCGATGAGTTTTATCATTATTTTTCTTATTAAATTTCCAATTAATATACTATCGGATGTCATTTAAATCTCCACTCCTGGAATCAACGTGTGTTTATCCCAGAAATTATGATGCTGGAGGATTCGGATAAATCATTATACGAAAACGAACACGTACACGAAGCCAAATCCAATCAAACTCAAGAAAAACAGCCAAATTCCGAAGTAAGGGAAAAATACGAATCGACTTTTTTGAGAGCAGACGGGAGGCTCCGTTCCTCAAACTCCCGGGGGAAGTTTCTCCCTTTCCCCAGTCACGTATGCATTGCATAACGGACGTGAAAATCACGTCGTTCAACTTTTTTTCAAAAAAATTAAAATAAAAAAAAAAACAAAGCCTTCCTACTTTTAAACTCGTGATAATCGTATTAATGGCGAAATTTAAAAGCGATTTTGCCGAAAATGGGCCTACTTCTGATGTAAATTCATCGAAAAATGAGAGTAGCTTAGTTCTGAGGTAACCGGTTTCCCAATTTTTTTACAGGAGCTCATTTACCAGGAGATTTTTTTATCAGTATTGCATTTGCCTTAGATCGATTTTTCTTAGACTCACCGTCCGAGGCCCAGCTTGCCTTGGTTCAATTTTCCTGTGATCGGAAACTGACGTGAGAACAAATGTGGCACGCATTTACATCTCAACTTAGAAAGCTCAGTCACCGTATCGATCGATAACGACGAATACCAAGTATCTTTTCATAACTCGAGATAAATTAATAATATAATTAACGATTTCATTTGAATTGAAATATAAAAAAAAATCTGACTGTGCTGCTCGAACGTTTCCGTTGTTCTCGAAAACGAAGAAATTAATTCGAACCGTCGAAGAATTCCTGGCCGCAGGGATTATTCGTATCTCAATATATATTTATTTTCGCAAGACTTGGTGACAAGCTTGTTAGACAGAATGAGGAATTTATATTGGAAGAGAGAAAAAAGAGTAAAATCTTCAGGAGTATTACACAAATATGCTGTCTGAGGTAGGAAGTACAAAACGTTATATCGATAAGAAGGCGCGGGTGATATAGAGAAATACGATGAAAGACGAGTGGAGCGAGAGACTGGAAATTCCGGTCATAGATCTTCCACATATTTTCGATTCGCCGTCCGTGCAACGGCAATTTCCTCGCATTTGTGAATTTCGTTATGCCGGAAACCCGCCGGCGACGTCGTCGTCGTCGTCGTCGTCGTCGTAGTCGTCGTCGTCGTCGACGTCGTCGACTCTCCCTTTTCCACATCCCTGGAGCGAGAGAAGCAACCTTCGCTGTGGTACTCTCAGACAGCGACACACGCGCACATATTTATGAATATAGATATATATAGAGATGTCTAAATACATAAATACCTATATATTAATACATATAAAGCACATTGAGCATCTTCAGCCCTTGTACCATTCGCTGCTTTTGGCTGCCCTCTCTTCGCACTCAGGCCACCCTGGGAACGCTGAAATCACTTCCATCGCTTCCGACTGGTGACCGTTTATTCTTCTCTCTCTCTCTCTCTCTCTTACACTTCCTCTCTTTCCCTCCAGACTATCTTAATCTTAACAGCATAGTATTTTTGAGTTATTTCTAGTTGATATTATACGATTTTTATTGTTATGTTGAGAGACGTCGAATCTCTGTCTTGTAATATATTTTTTCCTGATTTAACGTGTAAAATCTTTTTCATCTTCAACGCTCTCAGTCATTCGCCTTCCACTCTCTGCTAAGAGTGATCTCAGTATTCTCACATTCAAAACGCAAGTTTGCAACAACCGGAATATGCGGTGCAGAAAATCTACCGTGTGTGTACGTGCGGTGAAAAAAAAAAAAAATAAAAAATAAAAAATATGTCGACGTTATGGAAGAGCGTATGCAGACTTGCGATGGCTAGTCTGCGTCTATCGTCCTCATTTTCCTCAAAAGGCGCACGACATATACAGAAGCTATGTGCGCGTTTGCTCTTCCAATGCTAAAAAGAGAAGGGGAAAGCAGCAAGCCCAGTAGTAGTAGTAGCAGCGCGTACACGCTGCAAAACCAAGGGCCTTCAATTATTCATGAAACGCCACTCGACTTTAATTTACGTCGCATAGACGGCGTTGCGAACGTATGGCACGAGACTCTCTCTCTATCAATTCCTCTCTCTCTCTCTTTCTCACTCTCCAGCTTTCCATCTACAATGTTACCGTTTCTCTCTGCTCGGTTTTCGTCGCGTTTCGAGCTTCGCGTTGCTGTTCTAGCGGTTATTCCGTGATGCATCAAACCCACAACGACGAGGATGACGTGTAAAACGTAAGTCACGTGTCGTTACGACTCTGTCGATCCAAGTTTTCATGCTTCAGAAACTTTCATCCAGTGAATCGAGAATTTTCCAAAAATACTCGCTTTTATTTCATGTAATCGCACGTGCGATTTTGACGTTATCGACGATCATCGAAAAATATTCCATGAAAAACCAGTTTTCCGAGATTCATCGATAATTATAGATGAATACTCGACGATACCAATGAGAAATTTTTCTTTGTACTTCAGTTTGACTACATTTTTATGACTCCAAAATTTTTTCAAGTACGAGTAGAAAACAAAAAAAAAAATTCATTCGGCACGTCAGTCAGAAAATGCATAAAAGAGGAGATAAGATTTCACAGAATGGGGAAGATGATGAAGGAAGGGTATATTCGGTGAGAGAAAAATATATATTTCTTTTACGGCAAGACGTTTCCGGTGCAAGCGAGAGATGGGCGAAGATGAGGGTCACATGTATATATGCTCGTTTCTCTTTTCCACGTATATTGCTTTGAAGAATGCACCGCGTGCCGACGTATCGTGATGTAGATACAGCCTGCATATTATAAAACATGTACAAATATATACGATGATTTTTTTGTAAAATCAACCAACTGCTGATCAAATACTTATCCATGATCGACTACTTCTTCCAGAAATCAACTTTATCTCTTCATTTCGGACCTGATGTCCACTCAAAAATGTTATACACAAAAAATATAGTACTGCATTATTTCTCATTCGAATATTCATGAATAAGCTTTCTCAGGATTTAACAAGAAACTGCCTATATAGTAGAGGTGAAAAAAAAAACGAAACGAAACAAGCCACATCGTAGCTGTATGCTCTTTTCCTTACCTCCCTTTTCTCACTTTACTCAACTTTTTCACGCTTTTCTGCATTTTCTCCGAGCTCTGACTTCTTCTTTTTGTGAGCTTAATGCGCGTATGATATTTGGTTCATGTGAAAAAAAAAAAAAAAAAAAGATTCAGGTGAAGATAAAATTATAAAGTATGCACATAACTACTATTTTGAATTTGAAAAAACATGTAAATGTGTATGACGATTCTTCTTTTATGCGATTTTGTGAGATTCATGAATTTCTACTTCAATCAAATAGTGTAGCGAGACATAAAAAAAGTGATTTATACAAGAAACAGTATTCGATATTGGCGCAGTATTATTATTATAAAATTTTTTTAAGTAGATTATTCGAATCTCGAATGAGATCGAAAAGGAAATGGAAATAGGGAGATTATCGTTTTGCTGCGTGCGATGGAGATTTGTAAACGTCACAGAGCCGTGTAAAGAAGGGAAAGTTTAGGTGGACGAGAAAGAGGAGGAGGAGAAGAAGGATATGTTAAGCCTTTGGCAGTAGGAAAAGCGCAAGTATCCTCGCCAAGATATAGCTCGGAGAGTGATTTAGGGTAAAGCCCAACTTTTCTTTCATGCTGGGCCCAACCAAGAGAAAGAGAGGAACGGTAATTCCGTGGTTTGCGGTCGTTTTCCCATCTCGAGGACGAAGGAAAACCAACCGAGGAGTTTTGGCCTCGCTAAAACTCACACGAGAGGACAGCAAAGAGGGAGAGAAACTGTCGCTAGTTTTCTATACCTAACTATATACACACAAATATATATCTAACGAAATGCTCGCTAAACGGTTAACCGTTAAATCCCTTAAGGTTTCAGAAGGTTTACGTATATATGGAGCGTCTCAGACTTTCGAATTTCGAGAGTCTTCTATGTTCCTAGCTTTTCTACCCCTCTCTACAAGAAGCATCTAAATCCACCCTTCCCAACCTGCTTCTACCCCCCCCCTCCTTCCCCCGCCCCTCGGTCCTCCTTCCCCTGGAGAATTTCCCATTACGGAACGGGAAAAGCCCACACTGTCCCTCTCCATCTCGTATATACATCTTTCGAGCTTTTCCCATTTCATCTACCTTAACGCACACCATTTCGATTTATCGGACTTTGTGAAATTACTCTCCACTCTACAGAGCTCGCTATTTCCGTCGCTGTAACGAGTCATTTTTTTTTTGTCTTTTTCCATTCTTTCTAGCCTCCGAGCTTCGTGATATGATCTCTCTATTGTATTGATTGGCTTTGCTGATAAGGAAGCACCAAGTACGAGTTAAACTTTCGCACGAAACATTCTCCACAACAATAATAAATAAGATAATCATCAAATTTTGAACGGGACCCAAATATTCTTCTGGTTTCAAGGCCTCGTATCATTTTCCTGTAATTTTTTATACGTTTTTATCCAGGCTCCAAGATATTTACATATTTCTCTAGAACATACGCTCAAAAGGAGCACTTGGAAAGTATCAAACACGTGTAATTTCGAAATCCTTACAAATGATACCCCAGAGCAAGCCCTTAAACTCTGTTACCACAAGATGCAGGAAAAAAAAATGCATGCATCGATCGTTAATCCGAGTTTAGACAAAAAAAGAAAAGGGCTTAGCTTCGCAGTCAGAGTCACTGCCGCTGGGGGATTTAACAGAAAATGTCTTACCCACGAGCTCGAGCCACGGTGGAAATTTATTTTCCCAACAGAATCTGAATAATTCCTTGAATTATCGAAAATAAGAAAATAAAAATCCTCGAGTAATGTACAATTTTGCTAAAAAGTAGTGATTTCACCTGCTTCAGAGTTAAAACTCTATTTTTACAATTCCGTGCCCAAGAGTGTTTCTCCTACTTCTCAATCGGAAGTAAAAGAGCAAAATTTTAACATTTTTTTGAAATTCTCTCCTGCTTCGAAATCGAATATCTTAAAAGTAAAATTTCCCTTCAGCTGGTATAAAACATATTCATACATCGTTGAGTCGAAATGATGCGAGTTGCTGAAATTCAATATCCACGAGATTGCAACGTCAAAATTTTCAAGTTCTATGATTATATTCCAAATTCCAAATCGGAAGAGTTTTATTCGCGGCGTGAAAAATTGGCGATAAAAGATTTCATTCGTTGAATGCTGAAATCGTGAAAATGATGGAAAATTTTTTTCATAAATTCTCGAATAAAATTCATTCGTTTGAAATGTTTTTAGGATACACGTGCATTTTCGTTGAAAAATGTCATCTCATATGTGAACGTCGAGATAGAGACCATTAGTTGTAGCCACGTGACGAGATCTTAAGAAGCTCGAAAACTGGGCTATCATTCTTTCACTTTTTCTCCATATTCGTTATTTTTTTTTCAATTTTTTTTTTTTGTACGGTGAAGATCCAGAATCCCCAGTGTACAGCATAAATGCACGGTATATTTTACGGTGAGCGGAGATGCAACTAAAGCACGTACGAATGTAGAAAAAGCGTAGGGAATAGGAGGAGGTGTTGGACGTTTTGCACGTTAGACGAAGGAAGTACGTAAAAGGGATTTATATATGTTGGATATCACCCTCTGCACCCCTCGCTCTTCATCTAAATCATCCACTCGCTTCCTTACAGTGGACTCCCTTTCGCGGTTTTTAAATTCCTCTCCGTTCTTTTTATTCTTCATGTTTTCAGCATTTTTACTGACTGCACTCGTCGCTCAGTCTCCTTTCTCAACAAACTCTTCCGCAACGTCTCTCTGATTTAACGCGCTTTTTTCTCCCTCAACTACTCGGGCATCGAGATAAAATGAGAATAAAACAACATTTTATTCTCATTTTAATTTA
This sequence comes from Campoplex capitator, assembly GCA_037576405.1. Taxonomy (NCBI): domain Eukaryota; kingdom Metazoa; phylum Arthropoda; class Insecta; order Hymenoptera; family Ichneumonidae; genus Campoplex; species Campoplex capitator. Next base: position 8,250,192 of record JARBWI010000003.1, read on the forward strand.
TTCGGTAAAAAGAAAGAAAAAAAATTAAGGTTTATCCAGTTAATTCAATTTGAGAGATTTTCAGAGTGGAGAATGGCGCAAAAAATCATGGACGAAATGTGACGAGGGTCAGGATTAGACGATTGGTCCAGTTGGCATAAAAACTCTCGGATCAATGTATATATATACGTACATATATGGTATGTAAATATATATATTTACCAGATGACTGTTTCACGTTTGCAACGAACGGGACCAGACGGTGAAACGTTCTCTCATTTTTACCACTCATCCCGTTGGTAAGTGTACACTAGAATCGGACACAAACGTATGGAGAGCACACGTACACGCAAACGAGCTTGAACCAAAGTACATACTTCGTACAGTCTGCCGTCTCTCTGTTCTTACAGTTCTCAGTCGTATGGTGCAATGTCCCCATCGAGTTGGTATAGGGGGGCACTCTCGTTCCGGTGGAAAACGAGAGAGTGGGGAGGATAAAAAAAAAAGGCGAAAAAATATCTGGGTGGACTACGGAAAAAGAGAAAGAGAAAAAGGTAGGAAGAAAATGAGAGACAGGGGAGAAAGATAGTGAGTGAAAGAGGAATGAAGAAAAAAAAAAAGTAAGAAGGAGAGGCAAAGGCAATTCCGAGTGTACGCCACATTTGTCCCGGAAACGCAGAATTGAGTTACGTTCTCGCTCGCTCAAAACGCCGACAGATTCTCATCTCTGAAACCTTCTCATTCGGTCTCTCTCTCTCCATCTCTCTTTTACCTCATTTTGTGCCCGGGCGAACGTTATTTCCTCACTTTTTTGGCAAAGAATTTCTCACGGTATCTACCGCACAACGGCAGTAGCCTTCGACCAAAGTAGCCCTTCATTTTTTTGCCTTTAAAAGAGTTTCGGGAAAAAACAAAATGTGACATTTTGGTTCAGATTACTCTTTCTTTTTGCTCTGACATAATACGTCTGCTAATTTCTTATTTTACTCGTGCTTCTGGAAAGCTGAGTTCTCTCTGCGTTTACGTCAGAGACTCGAGGTCCCGTCAATGAGTCATTACTTCTGAATCGGTTTAAGAAGCAATCTTGAATCGCAACGAATGTAACGAGCATAGCTCCGGAAAGGGAGATATAGATGTACGGAAAAGAGAGCGCGAAAGAAAGAGAATATGGAACGAACGAAATTGCGACGACGAAGTAAGCGCGCAATCGTCGCCGTTCTCGTAGTTCTGGTGTAGAATCGCGCTGAAACTGATTGTATGAATAATTCATAATTCATTCGCGGCGATGCATCACCGAGGGATTCGCTCTCGCAACCTATAGCCTCTTGCCTTCTCACTCGCTCTCTCTCTTTCTACCTTTCCCCAGGATCACGAAGAGATACTGTACGAGCGTGCAAGAGAGATCTATGCAAGAACCGCGGAGACACGAGAAAACGAGGGTCCCACGAGTTTGGTGTGGATCAAGCAGCAGCATTGGTTGAAGAGAGAAAAACGAGAAGAGATAGAGAGAGAGAGAGAGAGAGAGGAGGGGATATATCTCAACGTGGAGGTGCTCGACGTCAAAATAGAGAGCGCAGGAAAGGAGATTTAATGCAGTAAAGTAGAGCTCGAGGCGAGATCATCCTAGGATGCTCAATATTTCTGTAGATTTGTCGAACGACAAGGAGCAAAAAAAATTACAATGAGAGAAAGAAAAAAGAACAAGAGAACTGCGTATACAATATTGAGAACTCATATAAAAATGGTAAAAGTCTCCTGCTCCCTCGACTTCATTCTCGAATCGTCGATGACGACAAGAAAATTTTTATTTTTACTAACTTTCAATAATTTATTTAAAAAAAAACAACGCGAAATTCTACAATCATTACGAATTTCTGGTTTTTCACCATTGATTTGATTATGAATATACTCATACGAAAATTTCGCATTGCCGCGAGACTATTTCTCAGTCTAAAAAAGAACGATTATTTCCATATCGCCAATGAGAAATTCTGAAAATTTTTGTGGTAAAGGGAAAAGTAAATGAGTAGCGGTGATTAAAAAAATGAACACAGCCATCAGCAATCAAGGAAACGTTTTTTCCAGTTACAAGCCCAGCGAGCATTCATTCCTGGACGTTTGGACATGACCAAAAAAAAAAAAAAAAAAATCATATTCAGCATTCGCGAACTATACATGGCGTATGTCAGATGCACGAGTATGGTCGGGCGAAAATGTAGGTAACCGGTAATTCGAGTAAGAGTTATACGTTTTCACGAGGATACGGCGCGATAGTGAAAGAGGCGAGGCAATTGGGAAAAGAGAAAGAGAAAGAGAAAGAGAGAGAGAGGAAAATATGTGTGGTTAGGGGCTCGGAGATGTGGTTCGGTATACAGAGTAGTGAGAAGAAGAAATAAGGGGTGCTCGCTCGTTGGATAAACGTGGCTACTTTCTCATATACATATATACACGTATGTCTACATGTGTCTTTATATATACATATATATATATTTATATAGGCGAGTCTCGACGAAAACGATTTTCCGGTTTCCGCTACTACTGCTGCTGCGGTGGTCTGCAGTTATTTCTGTAAGGATCACCGCAGCCTGCAGCTCGCTCTCTTTCTTTCACTCTCTCTCTCTCTCTCTCTCTCTCGCTTTCCTGCTCTTTGTATCCTCGTCTCTTTCTCTTTCTGTCATTTCCACACGGATTCCAGATATTCGTGGAAACTCCTGGTGCACCCGTGCAAACTCTTTCCCTTCCTCGTATCCATCTACATACGCGGGATATACGTATATGTATGCGGCCAAGAATACACATAGTATTTGGGGGAGAAAGAGCACGCGATTAATTCAAATGTGGTGCGAGGGCTCAGATGTATATATATATATATATATATATGTATGAATATGTATACGTTGAGTAGCAAGCTCCTCTTGCTCGATCTCTTCCCGGGTTGAAAATACACAAGGGATGTTTCCATTGTCCGTATCAGCGAGCCGAGCAGTAGCAGATTCCATACGAGACGAGCGCTGAAAACTCAAGCCACTCTTCCCCGGAACCATCTCGCCGAAAGCTGCTCTCTCTCTCTTTCTCTGTCCGCACATCGTGTGTTTGCACAGAGGGCGCCAATTCTGTGGCGTGTCTGAAGAGACCAGGGAATCGAGCAAAACAAGGGTGAAACTACAGCGTCAGAGCCGCGCTGTAAGGTGAGGTTCCAAAATTTCAAGGATACTGTGAAAACATCACGTTTAAGTGTAGCACACTCTATAATTATACAACTAAAATCTTTTGGCAAATATCTGCGAGATTTCATCCAACTACCGGACGAAAAAGCAATTAGAATAATTGGTGTATATCTTTACTCTCTGCATAAATATCTTTCTCTTTCGAAAGTTTGCGTTCTCTTTGCTTCCTATTTTTTTTTTATCTGTCTTTTTCTTCTTTTTTTCGACCAAGCGTTGAACAATATCTCATGTTTCTCTAAAAATTATAGCAGAACATGCAGAATCCCCATTGGTACGGAGAGTTTGCGTATGAAGTGTATACGTTATGTACTTGTGTGTCGGAGAATAGTTTGGAGCAAGTTTTCGTCGTCGTGTTTCGAAAGAGCTCCCTCTCTCTCTCTCTTGTTTCTTTATAATTGTATTAGCACGAGCCGAGAGAGCAGCCAATAAAACTCGAGGGATGCGGAGATATAATTCAGGGCGCCACGGAGAGTGCCGCACACGAGGAGATACGACAACGAAAACTAAGTTACCTCTTCATTCCGGGTTCCACCGTTCCTACTCGCCCCCCCCCCCTTCCTTCCTCTCTTCTTTCCTTTTCGTCGTCGCGCTTGCACGACTTTTTCGCTAAGTGTATACATATATACATATCACCTTTACCTCTTTACATCCTCGAGTATAGCCTGCTCTTATTTTATTTTACGAGCCGGGTACTCATTCCCGTGTCTCGTGAGTACCAGATGATTGGAAAATATCGCAACTCAGGAACACGCACGATGCCCATAAAAAAAAAAATAAAAAAATAAAAAAAAAAACGTAGAAAAAAGTGAAAAACAATATACCATATCTCTTTGCCACCTCACTTCCGGTTTATCGCGGAAAAACTCTGCTACGAGCTTCCGTAATGGCCTCTTCTCCCCCTGTCTGCCATCTCGAAAAATTCTCTTCCATTTTTCTTTTCTCCTACACATACATACCCACATGCTCCACTCTATTTTACTTCTCCCCAATAAATTACGGGGGATGCTTCGAAAATCATTTTAATTTAGAGAATATTTTTTGTTTACTTCTCCGGAGCAGAGAATTCACGAGAAAATGAATTAAAAAACGAGGAATTGATTGATCAGCGATTTTTAATACGCAGGTATATATGCGACAGTGAATTTTGATCTTTATACTCGGAAGAGTAGAAAAAACGATGCTATCGCGACCCTCGACCATCATACGAGATTTTTATTGCCTACCTAGCAGCCAAGCGACTAATCTTCGGAATGGAGAGCTCTCGTGAGGAAACCTTCGCCCTTATTTCTATGTATCTATAAATATATAGTCGACTGTAAAGAAAGTGACACAGGTGGAATTCGAAATTTGAAAATATTTTATAGAAGCTTGCTAAGCATACGTGCGGTTCAGTGAAAAAAAAAAAAAAAAATGATGATGTGATGAGGCAATAAAGGAAAAAAAATATATCGTTAAGATCATCTCAGTGGAAAATAAATTCAAGGGGATGAAAATAACAAATGAGTATAATGCTTTGGTGCCCCACTTTGAAATATTTTCTATGGATTCCGTAATATTTCAAAAGACGTAGACGTAGACGTGAAATATGGTGAGGTGCAATTATTTGCGTGGAAAAAAAAGTATTGAAATTGATCGCTAGCGATAAAAAAAAACAAATCCTTAGAAATCTTGTCTCAAAATCGCACAGTTGTTTCGAACTCGTTCAAAATTAGTGCAATACCAATAATTATTTTGGAAAAAATGTAATTCTGATGAGATATCAGAATTACGATGGAGCCGAGACAGCAGGAATTTCGAAGACAAATAATTTCAATCTCGAAAATGAAACGTTCTCTTCCGGTGAATATTCGAATCTTGTCGAGAAGGTTTTGGCATATTGCCAAATGCGTAACAATTGGTTCGTTACATTGGGTTTCTTGTTTCCGTAATTGTTCAGGGTTGGATTTTCTACGTATCTGGGCACTTTGTGGACACAAAGCATTATTGCACACGGTAGACGTGTTATTAGTGAGTCCGTAAACCTACGTAATGATCGTTCGAACCTCAGAAACTTAGCTCTATTAGCGGGTGTATACAACAACGAGCTCTTGCGAAAGCGAATATCCAATGAAATAATTGTCTGATAGCAGAAACTGTATGGTTGATGAATATACATATATATATATATCAAGAGACGCGGTAGCGTTGTACAGGGTGTCCTGCGACGGATGCTGAATGAGAAATTGTGTGAAGTTCGACATGAAAATCCGAGTCACAAAGTACTCTTTGGCTGCCCTTTTCGTTCTCAAACGTTTCCAAGTTATCAATGAATGAAACGTGACAAGCATACAAACTTCAAATGCTTCAACAAAGCTTCATATGATTTAGAAAGAAACAAAGATATTTTTCGCCAACGATTTCAAAAAGTATTCAAGCCAATTGAGTGACTCACACGTTTCATAGGGTAGAACCGCGCATTGATAATGAATTGTTTGTCAAAAAAAATCCTGTAGCTTACTACGTTTGACGGTATTCGATTATTTTCATTCCGTTCAGAACGATCGATACAGTCGAATATAAATAATTCGCCAGGGACAAGTCGAGTGAAAAAAAAAAATCATGAAACTGTTCAATGCGTAATTTTTTTATTTAATCTTCACTCACGCTGTTCACTATTCTTAGTGGGACACCCTGTAGATAGAAATAACGCGGAGATGGGAAAGAGGATCGGAGCAGTAACTCGCAGGAGCATATTAGCCGCTTCCATTACCAACGTACACACGTACAAATGGGCATATATATGCCCACTTTTGGAGCTCCCACTCGAGCAGCCCTTACATATATACGTATGTCATATATATATAATATTTAACTACGCATTCATGAAGCTGTACTCAGTCAGGCACCGATGTATCGTTTTACCACCGCCCAATCCATGCATATCTACGTTTCTACACTCGCAAGCGTAGCTCTATGTATATGGATTCGGGAGTACGAGCCAGACATCATAGAAATTCATGAAACCCGTAAGTAATTAAATTATAATAGCATACAGCGAAAAATAGAAAAAAATATATATATATGACATTGAAACAAATGGCTGAATACTCATATAAATGTGATCGAAACCAATTCGATATCGTTCCAATCGCGAAATACTATACCCACCTACACATTATTGCCGAATTTCCCTCCAGAATATCCGTAATTAAAAGGCTGAAAAAGGAATAATTCGATGAATTCGATAAATCCGGTATTGTTGAATCACAGAGAAACGGGTAGACAAATAAAAATTGAAGCGGATATTGACCGAACAAATAATTCGAATTTGTATGGGATTCCTGTTGAAAAATATAGCGACTCGATCGATTCGATTTTATATTCTCGCTTTATCGCTCGAATCAACGATTCCATCTCGTCTATATCACTGGTCATTTTTCGAAGTGAACAAAGCAAAAGCTCTTGTGTATCTGAATCGGCGCAGGCCGATTTTATCTCGGGAACAAATACACTTTCTTTATACAATCTCTCGTCCTTTTCTCTACCACTTTCTCTTGTTTCTATTTCTCGCGAGACTGAGCATAATTTAGGGAATCCGTAAAAAGTCATTCGATACATGATAGAAGCCCTGCATGCGGAGGCATTAGCAACGCTTCGGGCTGGTGTTATAACGTAAAGGAAAAGAAAGAAAAAAAAAAACAGCGATACCGGGTGATAGTGGAAGAGGGAATTAGAGGAATAACGGAAATCGTGGAGATGTGCGAGGGTGTCACGAATTAACAAGAGTGTTTGCTTGTAAGCAAAGTTGCAACGGGATACAACGAATTTAATGGCTGGTACCGCACTTAGTAGTTTATATATTTTTAAATATGTATAAAACTGAATAGGCGTGTATGAAAAAAAAAGTCTGGAGACCGTAAAATGTTTCTTCGCGGTATTTTTCTTTGTCATGTTTCCTGAGACGCGAGAGGATAAAAGATAAAGAGAGAGGAGGAGGGGGGGGGGGGGGGTCGCAGCGTGATGAAGGAACAAGAGATGCGAGAGAAAAAGGAAAAGAAACAAAAAGGAAAAAAAAAAAAAATTCGTAGACAAGACCGACGAATGTGAGGGAGAAAGAAGGAAGAACGAAAGAAATCGCGCGATGAGGATAAGGTCAGAGAGCCCGAGGCTCTTTTCTTGATTGTCACTACGCCTTTAGCGAGCTTTAGTTTATAAATGTGAGTACGTGTACGTCTGTGTCTATGTGTATGTTTAGATACCGGGCAAACCGACGCGTACGATGAACGAGAAAAGTGCAGCAGAGAATGGCAGTACGAGACGGAGAAACGAGGGAAAACGAGCTGCTGCTGCTGCTGCTGCTGCTGCTGTTTCTGCTGGAAGGAGGAACAGAAAATCGAGTCTCTTCGTTGTCTCCTGATCCCCTGCGGCCGTTGAGGATGCTGCTTTATCTTTTTACACGAACAAAGACAGAAAGAGATAGAGAAGAAAAAAACAAGTAAAACGACAACGATGTGAACGAGTTGCGAACGAAAACAAGAAGAAACAAAAAAATAACGACTAAAAGCACCGGTAGACACGCAAAAGTTGTTTCGTGTGTGTGTGGGTTTGTGTATCTTGTAAAAGTTATGAAATTGGGAATGATACAAGTACGCGAATGTAAAAAGCCGAGTTTCGGGAAAAAAGAATAATGTTTTTTTACGAAACGACCAAGATTCGCGGGGCCTCTGTATTTTAAAATAGCCCTCAAGATATATTTTCAAAATACCGTGTGAAAATAGTGAGAACAGCGATGAATGATCTCGCGAAAAATTTCAAAATATGTTTTTACAATCATGAAAATACGCGGGGGGGGGGGGGGGGGAGGGGGGAACATACTTCGAGCATATAATTCGTATACGTTCATTGATATTTTTTTCTTAAATACTTGGCAACGAGGAGCTGATGATGCCTTCGATATATAAATATAATAACAGTTGTAGATCCCCGGTGGATAGAGCGAGCGGTAATAATTTCGAAATCGCCACGCGATCGCGCCAAGTTTTTCTTCTCGGAGTGCATATAACGTGGCAAAAATAAAGACACTGGACGATAGGGAGAATGAGGAAAGAGGCAAAAAGATAGGAACAAGTACGTTTGGCTGGTTCTGGCCGACCCTCGAATGCGCACGACGGATAATTCTCGGCGAATTACCAGATTTCCTTTCTCGCATTCTCGCCCAAAACCGGTACGTTTTGCCAAAAGCTCTCTTTTTCCTTCTGCTTTTCTCACACATTCGTTCAGCTACATATGGAAGAATGTTTCCATTTTGTCTTGGGTATATGAATCTCCGATGGTTGTAAGGAACAAAACCATCCGATGCTGGTTCCTCCTCTTTCTTTATTCGCTTGTCTGCATGGACTGCCAAATTGTTTTTGGAAAACGTAGTAAAGTCCGTACCCCCGACACGTACTCACTCCCCCCCTCGAATAGCTAACAAAACCGGGCTAACCATGCGGGGCGACTCTTTTCTACTATTTACACAAACGTTTCCTCGGCTCTATTGTCTATACCATAAATAGACAATCGGAATAAGGGAAGATAGCAATGGGAGAAAAACGAAATGAAAAAAAAAATCCAAGAATAAGACTGTCAGGATTACGATTTATTGTGTATCAGCAGAATATTGATTTAACAATAAATTAAACAAACTAAAATATGTTTCAGGATCATTTATGATTGTTGAAAATAATCGTCTTTCATTGTAGCATCGAATGTGTGTGTTTATCAAAATTTATTGAAACGTGTTTCGATTCATAAAAACAAACAAAAAACGACAAATTTTCAATGGAAATTTCAATGGAATTTCACTTTTGATGTAAACATTTATATTTTTAAAAAAATATATTGATATGGGTTTAAATTTCGAGAGAGAATATAAAAGAGGATAAAAAGTATTCGAGGTCGTGAAAGGGAAAACGGAAAAAGAGGACACGAAGAAGAAGAGGAGAAAAATAGTGAGAAAGTTGGAAGAAACGAGTGCGAGGACAAAGGAACAAGAGGGGCAAAGAAGTTGATCCTCGGATGCGTCCTCTCGGAATATAGATCCATAGCGGAGCGTGGGATTTTGAAAATTCCAATATCTCGCTGTCGGTGAAGCTGCTACGCTTTTAAGATGTTGGTGGTCCCTATGGGGGAATCCCCGAGGATTCAGGATAGCGAGGACGTCTCACGAAATGGAGTAAACGTGGCAGTAGAAAGGAGGAAAGAAAGAAAGAAAGGAAAAGAAAAGAAAAGTAAGAGGAGGGAAGGGGGGGGGGAGGGAAGAGCATGATTGAAGAAAGAGGGGATGAGAAAGGAGCCTTGAGAGAGGGATAAAAGTGAAGGTATATGTACATACAAATGTAGGGGTAGGATAACTTGCGACAAGAAGAGAAACGCGATCTAACCATATATTCTCTCGTTCTTCCTCTCTCTCTCTCTCTCTCTCTCTCTCTCTCTCTTCTTCCCCTTTCCGTCGCTTTCCTCGTCATTTCGTTAAGGCAATCGTCGTCGAGAGAAGAAAAATAGAAACGTTACCAGCTCCTACCTCGGCTTTTACTACTGTGGCGTTTCTGGCTATACTTCTGTAGCATCGCTACTGCTGCTGCTGCTGCTGCTGCTGCTACTGCAGAGAGGACACGAGATAAGTGAATACCGTCGACGACAGACTCTCGGAGGAGTTCTTTTCCACGACGACTGGAATAGTGACACTCCCGCGCTCTCCCCTTCTAGCCCCTACATCTCATTCGATATGAACGAACGAAAAAAAGACGAAACGAGAAGACGACGACGAATAGTAAGGAAAAGAAAAAAATAATTCAAACGCGACATTGTGCATGTTTCATTCAATGTGTACTCTTTAAACATATTTTTTTCTATACTTTACTTTCATTTTCGAAGTATCTTTTGAAAAATATCTATAAAATCGTATTGTCTCGGATACATTACATCTGGAAAGAGTATAATTTGGTGAGATGAAAGTAAGAGTAGCGTTCTTCGCTTCGATCTGTCTGCAAAAATAAATTTAAAAAAAAACAAGTTTAACTTTGCTTACTTGCATCTTCATCCGTACCTACGTGTATGCGACTATAAAAGTATATACATATTTCTTCCTTTTTCTTTATCTGCCCCTCGTGATTCCCGCTCGAAAGAGGGATCACGAAGAAATCGGTAATTACACTGTACGTTGAGAGTATTACACCGCAATTCTATACTCGACAACCTCGAACAAGTCCGAGATCGCCGGAGGATCATTTTTGCACACTTCTCTTACACGATCGACCTCGAGGATGTTGCTTGTTGCTGGGTGCAAGCAAAGGGTGATTTACTCTTCTCGGACGTACTTTACGGCGTCGGAGTACATATATATTCGAAAGAAAAAAATTTCCACGTATACCGGGTGTCCGAAAAATAACGAGCGCCACATCTCGAGTGTTTCGAAGGTTTTTGACATTTTTTTTGACCGATGCACTGGTCCGGAGATATCAATGGGATAGTAGAGGCCGAGAAAATACTTGAAAATAGCGAATCGTGTGATACGAAGACGCGCTTTGCCTACAGAGACCATCGAATGTGCCGAAGTCTAGTAAAAAGAGCTCTCCTGAGTTTGGCTGTCACCATAACGCTGTCAGAACCGAAACAATGATCCGCCGAAAACAGAATAGCGAAAAGCTATTTTCTTCATGTTTTCAATATTCAATCACTCGCTTTACGAATGCGAAATGAAACTACTTTTTTAACAACTCTGTATATGTATAAAATAACTCCGATAATCTTTGTCTTAATATTTCTTTCTCCCGCGAGAATGTATATCTTGCAGCGAGAGTCTTTGGCTCTTAAATCATTTTTAATGTTCAAACATGAGAATTGAGATTACATCTGTAGACTTTATACTTACAGGTGTTGAAACAGATCGTACGAGTTGAAATATACGCCCTGGCTTGACTCGGCCACTGGGAACCGGATTCGGTACGAATTGTTCGATCGTGATAGTTAAAAAAATGAAAAAATAAAAATTTCTTTTTTTAAAAAAGCGAATCTTCTCGACGATGACTCACCTAAAACAGAAATAATGAAAAAAGGCATTGGTTTTTCGAGCATAAAAATCTTGTGCGATTATACTTTATTGTTTTTTTTTTTCCCTGTTTCGCATCGAAGAACAGTTGGCTATAATGCGGACAACAAAATTTATCTTATCGATCTTATCTCCCGTCAATGTCGACGATAAGAGAATTGTTTGCATGAAAAAGTGTGCAAACTGCGCTATTATTCACGCAAAAATGGGAGGAAATTTAAAAAAGTTTGCTCGAACCACTAGAAATTTTTATATCGTGAGTTATATATTTCGGGTGATCATACGAGATAACATTTTTCATTCAAAAGTTAGACATTTTCTGTCAACGTTCGCCGACACAATATAAATTTAATTAAATTTTTGAAACGATTGCTTTATTATTTTTATTTCTCACCCTTTCATGGTTTCTCGCAAAGAAAATATATTATAACTATTGCGAAAGAGCTGCCTCGCACTCGCGCGCTAACAGCGCGAAGTTTCTATTTATTTTGTTGGCACCGTATCGCGCCTTGTGTTCGTTCCTTAACCATCTTCGCTGTATACCCATCCCCGTTTCCCGCTTCCTTCTGTCTCTCCATTTTCTTCACATTGGCAAGAAAATAGACAGCATTTTTTTTTCTGTAAGTGTAATTTTTTATACTCCGAGAATCAACACGACAGATTGAAATAAAACTGGATCAATTCAATGGCAATCAATAGAGAGACGAAAGATTTTTATCGTTTTCTTTGCATGTTCAATTGGTTTGGTTTTGTTGGCTCACGTTCAGATGGAACACTCAACGGCGAGGGGAACAAAAAAATGGACGACGTTTACAATCGTTTCGTTTATCGCGAGCATATTACGGAAATACAATATTTTTAAGATGATTTTTCTTTTTTCAATTTATTTCAGCCTGATGGAATGTAAAATCCTGCATTTACTTTGACGTATTTTTTTATCTTTTAAAAAAATTATTTGTCTCAACAGTTCCAGGACACTTTTTACCAAAGGGATATTTTTTTTTTTTTTTTGCTCTTCCAATTGTGCAAGCGAAAAAGAGAGGTGATTCCATCAGGCAAGAAAAGGGGTCGGGGGGCACTTTGGTCTGACGTGAAATTGGACGCCCTCTCTCAGCTGAAGTGGGTCCGCAATTCGTTAGAATTGATGGAGCTCGAGAAATCTAATCCCATAAGCCAGAAATCTGATACTCGATTAGGATTCGATTGCGCGCAATGTCTCACCAGGGGGGTTTGCCCCTAAAAGAAAATTCGCTCCGAGATAATTGACCAAATGCCCGGACTGTATTAAATCGTTTCTTTTGTTTTCTCACAAAAGTCACGATCACAATTTTTGTTTGTTTTTCATACGAACTAAAATATCGTCGTGAAAATGTTTTTTTTTTATTCGTTAATTAGTTGAGTAAAAAAATGTTTGCGAAAGCTTCGAGGGAGAATTTTCTTTCTTTTTTTTCATTCGTATACGACCAATTCGTTAAGAAATATCCAGGGAGGGATGAAAAGAAAAGGAGCGATAAATTCGAGAAGCACAACTCCAAAAATCTTCTTTTTTTTTTGCACCAAACTCATCGTTCATCCAACATAAATTTGCATACGCAATTACGGAAGAGAAGCAGAATTCTCTCGCACGCGGTCGAAATGCCTGGAATCTTTCCAGATTTCATTGGGCGAAAGGGCACGCGATACGTCTTTTCTTAGCGAAGGTTGAGAGAAAGCTGCCTGGGATAGCGCGAAAGAAACACAAACCTTCCAATGTTCTCTGTTGATGAAAGCGCGCAAAGGAAAAGAAAAAGAAGTGAAGAACGAAAGTTTTTTTTTCTTCTTTTTCTTCTTCGCTTCTTTATGCGTCTCGTTAATACGCGAACTCTTGTGAAACTTTTGCTCTTGAAATTGCTGTAAATTTCCGCGCTTTGAAATCACCCGCATATAGCCTATATAGCATGTAAAAATCAGCGGAGAAAAAAAAAAATTAGACTTCGGCCAAGGGAAAGTCGAACGAGAACGGTGGAAGAAGAAAAATAGTTTTCTGCGGTTAAATCTGACGATGTTCCCTCTTCGACTTTGTTACGGTAATAAACGAAAGTTTAAAAAATTCAGGAATCTTTGGACTGCGTTAATAACAATTCAGAGCGCTTTCTTTCCTCCCGAGAAATTGGTTGACATTTCATTTTTATGCGAGACAAAGTGATTGTAAACGTTTCTATGCCCGACGCTGAATAAGAAGATCGTTTCGCGATTGTCTTCACAATCAAAAACTTTTCTACGCTCCAAGAATTTAGTGACATTTAATTTTCCATTCAAGAGACAAATTCATTGTGAATGTTTCTACTCGCGGCCAGTTTCCGAGAACACTTTTTTCGCTTTACCAAAAGATCGGACACGGATTCTTCTTATCCTGATTTTTTTGTAAAAGGGTCGAATGCGGAATATAAAGAGCAAATTTGCCGGGGTGCAAGATGAAGAAAAGTGATAGCGAGAGAAAGAAGAGAGAAAAAATGTGTAAAAAGATGAAAAATAGGAAAGAATTGATAATCGCGGAGAATAACGAAAACATCGAGAGGAAAAAAAAGAGAGAAAGAAAAAAAAAAGGAAGAGAAGGAAGGTAAAAAGAGAGTATCCGAGGACGAGAAAAGAGAAGGGTACGGTACCAGCAGCACAAGAGCGGCTTATCGTTCCGGGGAGTACCAGCCGGTACGACCTATCGAACGACGAGAGAGTCTCGAGGATATCATGTTGCTCTCGCGCTCTCTGTGGTCCTTTTCGAGCCCCTCAAGAGCCGAGAATAAGGCTAGAGATGAAGCTATGGACAACCGAATTCGTACAAAGCAGAGTGCAGAGAAACTATCAATAAAGACGATAAACAAAACTCCTCTTCAAGAGCTCAACCATATAAACAGCACGATGAATTAAATGAAAGCAGTGATCGAGTGCGAATTCGATCTCCTGAAATAAGGGTTCTGCGGTTGATCCTATCGCGTCTGAGTAAATATGGATATAAAAACTTACGAATTACGATCGATTAAAAATTTCAGAAAGATTTTACAGTACGATAAAAGTGAAATACGATTTTGATGAATCACGCAAGATTATTGAGTAGAAGAATAATCTTGTGTAGACCGGAAGGAAGTCAGATTATCAAGAGTTGTTGTGAGCGAGTATAAAATAATTCTGTAAAATTCATCAATCAACATCGATAAATCAATGGAACGCGAATGAATAAAAGAGTTTTACAATAAAAAGTAATCTTTCTAAAAAAGTTTTCCACAAGGAAGGAACTGAAATCGTTCGATTTTTTTGTTTAAACAGTTCTCGCGTCCCTGGACCAGAAGAGCAAGGTTTCATGTTGCGATAAGCAGCAGCGAAAGAAGCCACAATTGTTGAGGAGAATAGATGAGAGGATAAAATGATTCGAGCTATCAGTTAGGGAAACCGCGGGGAAGAGAATCGTTAGGATTGGGGCGGCGGTGGAGCGGGTTTGGGAGGGGGGGGGGGGAGGGTTGGTTTTGATCCTCTTCGATGCCGGAAGATTCACATACCACAGCTTTGGTGCAATCTACTCTTACGGTGCTGCTACTACTACTAATCCCTGCACCATATGGGTCTGGAGGGAACTTCCCAATCTGGTCCGAGGACTTTGACCAATTCCCGAGCGATGCAGCGCGCTGCGAGAGCAAGAGAGAGTAAGAGATACGGGCGAGTCAAACGGAAGGTGGAGATCAGAGGGAAAGAGGGGCGAGAGGGAGAGCGAAGAGAAAGAGAAAGAGAAGAGAAGGAGAAAAGGCACATACTGTGCAGACAAATGTGCCGATTCAAGGGATATGGTGTGCACGTTGGAAGGCTAGCATGAAGAAGAATCTGAGAACTCATATACTTGCTTCTAAAAAAGGGCGTTATTCCTACAACAACTTGCCCCATAAATCCTCCGAATAACGCCCTTTTGTTGCCAAGAAAATCACGGATATACATACATATAGATGAGATTTGGAAGATGGGGGGGGGGGGGTGGATGAGACAAGAGAAGAGCTATTTCAGAGAGTACGGTCAGCAAAAGACCGCAATGCCTGACCTATTGTACTCGTTAGCCTAGCATAGCTCTCCTCTCCATTCGCTCTTCTCCGGATATAACCCTCCGCGCTTTTCCTCTGAATCCTCTCATCTCTTCGACCTCCCCAGTCCTTATCCCCTGCATATACATGCACGTATATATATATGTAATAATGATAATAATAATAATAATCGTATGGATTACGATCTACCGTAACGGTTCGTCAGAGTCTGTCCTCTTGCCAGGGAACCTCGGAGTGTGCTATATCGTTTTCTTATCCACTGTCGTCTTTCTCGTGGCGACAAAAGTACGAAATTCTGAATCCCTCAACGATATTTTTTCCCATCTAGTATAAACCCAAACTGTCATACGTTATATCTATATATATATAGATGGCGTATAGAATCCCCGGTGTGCTGATGTGACCGAAAATTGGCGGATACCCACGCTCCGGAATCGATCACGCGAGCGTTATTCGCTCCGATCTATCGAGAGGGCCCCATGAGAACCAGTGATGAGTATTCATACGTATATATGTTACTGGACGCGGCTGCACCACCCTTTATGGTCAAAAAATGTCTCAAATTTAATATCAACTCCGAAAAATAGTTGATCATTTACTAATTTTTTTTGAAGTTTCATTCATTTGGTGTTCATTTCAACGAATCTTCGGATGTTTTACGTTTTATTTATTTTCTTATTCAAACAAAAATGATACAACATGCGAGTCAATGTTTTAGGATTATATCGATTCTATCAATGTTTCCATCAGGATAAAGTCACGCAGAGAATGTGGAAGGATAAACTGTTGTCAAGGAATGTTGACGAAAATTAGAGCCAGGATTAATCGCGACAACAGTTTTGTTCACTTTATCTCTGTAAAGGTCTGAAAAACACTTTCTAGGATATAAATTTGTGTACATAGCATCAAGGATAATTTAACAGCTAAAGCTTGGACAATATACAGTCGTTCTAATTCTATGGACTGTCGACTTGCGCTCTTGTGCAAGTGATGAGTGAACGGCTGACTGGACCATCGCCACTATAACGTGTATACATATAATACATATATAGTGAAGGGATCGAGTCCAGGGAATCAGGATGAGAACTCACCCCTCAACGAGTCTCCATCACATCGTCCGTCTCTTGCTTTCCTACAGTCTGATTGCTCTTATTCTCTCGTTCTCTCTCTCTCTCTCTCTCTTCCTCACTCATGGATTTACAACCAAGGTGCACTTCGGGGATTTGCTCCACCCTGCCTCATCCCTTTGACCGCCTCAATAACGATTGGCCCAACGGAGTCTCTGCGAAGCCAGCAAGAACGTAATCGCTCCCAGCAGCAGGAGCACCGAGTTCGAAGCAAAGAGAGAGAGAGAGAGAGAGAGGACACAGCAACGAGAAGTCCGATCGACCGACGGAAATCGCGTTTCTCTTTGCCACCGGTGCAGGAGATATGAGCGAGAAGTTAAGGAAGAGAGGAAAAAAGAGAGCGAAGCGTATATAGTACATAGATATGGGAACGGTAGAGTGAAAGAAAAAAAACGGAAATAGAGAAAATGGATGGCGGATAGTCTTTTTTTACATCGTAATCAGAAACGAGGAGTTTTTGCACATAACAAAAAATTGTCAGAGATATTTTTTAAAAATATATTGTGAACTTCCGTTATCGAACAATGTACTCTAGAAGAAGGTGAACGTAACTGTTTCGACAGAAAATAGTTCAATATCCGTTGGAGTTTTGTTAAATGTTGATTGATTACAAAATCCATTGACGTTCTGCAATAATTTTGGATTCGTTCCAGAAGAATGATCAACGATGATACTTCAATACAATGAACTTGAAAATTCAAATGAATTTACATCGTTGAAATTGATTTTTCATCGCAAAGTTATAGAACTCGATCTCAGCAGAGCTATTTTCTTATCGATCCTTTTTATATATATGTATACAAGCTCTTGATAAAAGAAAAAAAAAGCAGCTCGATAAGAAATGACAAAAAGTAGGGACTGTAGAAAATTGAATTTGAAAAAAAATCTGCGTTTTCCTGAGAGTATAAAAACATGAGCTGCCGATATAGATACCGTACGTACGTATATTCTGACAAAAATATTGTACTTTTTCGAAGCATAAACGTACGAACGTGTTTTCTTTTCGTTTTCGGCAAAAAAAAAATCCTCCCCGCCGGTTGCGTTTGGCAGAGAGCGAAAAACGATGTGAGAAAAAAAAAAAAAGAAATACGGTGACGCCGGGAATAATAATAATAAAAAAGCAGGAAAAACGAGGGAAGGGTGCGTGAAAAGAGATGCCTTTTTATCAGCGAGGGCCCGGTGAGATCACGACGAGCTGAGGATTAGAGCCTTCGGGCTTTTACGACGAGTTTTGTGCTTGCGAGAAAACGCCAAGAGAGAAAACGGAACTCTGAGCGCGGCGAGAAGAGAAAACGTCGTCGTCCCTCGTTCTGTCGAGAGAAAACCAGAATCATTCGCGCATCCTTTTCGCCAATCGTACTTTTCTTCGTTCCCTTTTCAAACCCTCACCAACCTCTTGAAATTTATATTCTGTATACATAAATGCACGCGTAAATCCGAGAAAAAAATATTAATTTATGCATATTTATACAAGTTTTTTCTTATTTTTTCTTTTATTCTTCATTTTCTATGCGTCGCTTTCTACACTTTTCCCTTTCATTCCTATCTTATTATCCTCCCTTGACATGAACACGAAATAGACTGCTCGAGGGATGTAAAATATATGCGCAAATATTTCGGATACTAAAAACATGTTTGGCAAAGAGTCAAAAATTCTCGCACCACCGCGAAGGTAAAAAAACAAAAATCTAAAAATATTATGCAAGAACATAAAAAAAAACCACAATTATACTCGGAAAATTGGATGATTTTTAAACGCCGCATTACAATTGACATGTTTGAATCATCATTTTTAAATAAAAACGGAAGTAAAATATTGAACTCACTTTTGGCATTTTCAGCAACGAAAACAAAACTGCAGAACGTTATTCTATGGATTAATTAATTCGTCACGAGCTTTTTCTCTCTCTCTCAAGAGAGCTTCGCAATCACCTTCAGGCAAGGAAAAATGTTGAGATTGGTTATAACAAAAAGTAAAAGTAAAGTTAATTATACGCTCGCGTCGACATCTGCTCGTGACATTACGCGAAGAAAAGTTCCCAAATCTCCATTCTCCGGTTCATAGCATTCGAACGTTTTAATTGCATCCGGAAATTTCGCCATCTCCTCTCGCGTTTAAGCTTTAAATTAATCAAATGTTCTCCTAAGCGACGTAAGAACACGCACCGGAATAATCATAACAGCACACCTGAATAATGAAACGAAGCTTGAATTACGTGGGAATAAAATAATTCGACAAAATATCGTATATACATAGACTCTTTTCTCAATATCCACCAAAAATCACGAAATATACCGGTGGGGGGGGTATCAAAATAAAAACAAATGAACGATTCATAGAAGAGCAAACGTCGACGGGCTAAAACTTTTAATTGGCCAATATCCTCAAACGATAAAAAAATAATAATTCAAAAAAAGCAACCAAACAAACAAACGAACAAAAAATTCACCCAAACTTTGTGTCTCCCAGTGCGCTCTATTTTTCAAAACTAAAACTTTTCTTTTGTTTTTTTCATTACTATCTCCCGTAAAAAAAAACAATCTCATCCCCATCTATATCTATATAAATTCGGTCCGATGTATACCTGCTGCATTTTTATTCCGTCAGTCGCATTGGAATTGGTTTGATTTGCCATCAGCAAGAAAGTGTGTCTATAGCAGTACTGTATATATATATATATATATATATATATATAGTTATCGTCGTTGTCGTCCACGTCATGTATTCTATACATAACCCCGGTTGAGTAGCGACCCGAGGGGATTTGAGGCTGCGTGTATGCATACACGTTACATATATACAGGTATATATGTAAATACATATGCGTACGTGCAGATGTATATTGATATCTGTATAACGCATATACATATATGAAAACATATATTTTCACATGTACACGTTAATATATATATATATATATATATATATATAGCACGTTATCCGGGAGTATCGAGCGCACGCGAAACGTTCCTCGTCGTATCGATTACTCTCGCAGCGCGCGCGCCTCTCTCCTCTCCTCTCGTGCACCCCCGAGAGACAAGCCATTCCTCCTCTTCCTCACCGAACACACCAACCCCCCTCGAAACCTCGCTCATTTTCCCTCTATCTCTCGCAATTCGACCCTCAGACACACATCCAAATGTATATAGATATATATAGATATATGTATGTCATAATACACGT
The DNA here is from genome assembly GCA_037576405.1 of Campoplex capitator. Lineage (NCBI taxonomy): Eukaryota > Metazoa > Arthropoda > Insecta > Hymenoptera > Ichneumonidae > Campoplex > Campoplex capitator. The sequence continues at coordinate 8,269,844 of JARBWI010000003.1, forward strand.
ACGTATATATCTATTATACGTGTGTATCTCTCCGTGTATATATGTGCGTTTGCCGGTCGCCGTCGCCGCCACCTCCGGGGCTAAAGGTGATAAGCACCAGCTGAGGAATTAGCGTCGACGCGATAATCGCGTTAAAACTCTTTCGTGCTGTACTGTCATGCACCCTTTCCCCAGAACGCCTCGCGCCTATCTCCCAATCCTCTATATCTGCCACGATTCTTTATCGCGCTTGCCACAAAAAACAAGGATACATGCTTTTTCTTAATATTCATTAAACGATAAATTTGCATCGTAGCACACTGCCGTTTACGAACCTGATAAGCGGCGTCGCTCCTTCTTTCGGTGCTGCTAATGCCACGAATTGAGATGCATATACGGTTGATTCGATTCACAGATGTTTCAGCACGGGATTATGTACGATGTAACACGATTATTTGGAAAGGTAGGGAATTTCGATAATTCCGAATTGGTGTCAATTTTGAATGAATCCTTGCGGATTTATTGCTTTTAAAATATTCCGATTGAGGACGATAAAATGGAGAAAAATCCAGGAGGAAAAGGAAGAATAATAAAAAGCAGTGAAGTTGCCGCGTATATGATTCGTAGTTTCCTGTACTTCAACGGTGAAGTATGTAATCGGACAATTACACGGTAGAACGAAGCTGTGTAATATCAAGAATTTTCAGAGTTACTGAATGAAAAAAAAAAAAAAAAAAGAGGAAGAGAGGATGTTCGTACTTCGTAGAAAAAGTGTATTTACAATGTATACGTGAATTCTAGGGGTGTAAAATGAGACACAACTTCCGGGGGGGGGGGGGGGGGGGGGACTGGGTATACAAATTTCATGTAATTATCGACGGTGTGGCGGGCTTTTACAACGGTGTGGTAAAACAGTTAACGTAGCCGGTTGTCGTTGTAACCAGTAATATTAAAAGTATTTTTTGCAAAAACAACCTCATTTCCCGATGGCTTTATAAGCGTTCATTAAACTGTTTACAAACGCGTATAAACAGAGCGATATAAATTTTTCTAATTGCATGACGAATGAACGAGTCAATTACGCTCTCGAATTGCCGGCTATAAAGAGGTCATGGTTACAAGGAACCTGAAACTTGTCGAGTGTTTCAAACTTTCGAACGAGAACACTCGCTAACGTTTTGTCGTTGGAAAATGTAAAAAAAAAAAAAAAAAAAAAAATTCTCCTTTATCCGAAGACAATTTGACGTCGTTTTTTTTTTGTCGTTTCGGATTGATTCTCATTCGGGTGACTCGTGCAGAGAAAATCCTCGATGTTTAGCTGAATTGATCTCGAAATCCTCCCCCCCCCCCCCACCCCCTCCCACTCCCCCACCGAAATAAAATCGTAACGATTACTATTTTGGAGGCGAAATTTCTCTGCCACGTTTTCAATCAGGATACGGATTTGTCTGGTAAATGGGGGGGATGAGGGGAGTCAATCGAGTGATCGAAGACGTTATTCATCCTCGATAGATCTCGTTACCGTGATGACAAACGTGGGTTTCGAATTCGAGTGGGTTTTCTCGTAGATTTCAGCCTTTTCAATACTTTTTTTTGTCGCACGAAAAAAAAAAGAGCAGAGAGACCGGGTGAAGGGGAAGCGTAGATTACCTGGGATTACCGGACGTCGTCCAGGCGATTGGAGAGGTGTCTCGCACACGAAACCCCTCGCTCATCGACTCTTTTCCGCACCGTCTTCTTTTCGTTTTTTTTTAACACATACACGTGTCCATGCATCGGTTGCGGCAATGTATATACACGTGTGTCTAGATCGAGGAACGAGATGGCAAAGTTGTGACCAATTTTAGCCCGCGCGTGTGTGAGAAACAGACGACCCTTCGAAGAAGCGTGTTAGAACCAGGAAGCCACGTCGTTGACGTCTTCCTTTCCTTTTCCCTTAATTTCTCACTCTCGCCTCACCTCTTTGTCACTATATTTCTTGTTCTCCTACTTCGTCTCATCCGCTTCTAAATCCTTTCCGCGTCGATGGATACGCGCGGACGCGTACTTTGCAATTTGTTGTTACGGCGCCTACCTCGCCGTAGGTTCTCGTGAAAACGCGGAAATAAGTCTAAAAGCTCAAAAAAACGACAAAACAAAAATGAAAGACATATCGAAATCGTGGAGGCACAAAAAAAATGAGATTCCCGCAAGAATGACACAGAAGGAAAAGAGCACGCTCGGGACACGGGTAAAAGAGCGAGCATATATGTATATAAGAAGATGAAAAGAATGGTAGAGCTACGGGAGAAAATGAATTCGAGGAATGTCTCACAGTCGCGTACTCTTCGATGATTGGAAACGTTCGATCTTCAATTATCGACCACGAGCCAGAAGCCAACCCAGCTCTGCCACGAGTGTCCATTCGTCCCAGAAATCCGGACGAATGAGCTCGTGAGCAGAGCCAGCATTTTCTACTTTCTTTATCCCGCACACTCTTTCTTTACTTTCGTATCTCTCTTCCCCTCTTTTTTTTTCCTCATCTAACTCTATCCGCCGTTTTCTCTCACGTGCGATATAGAAAAGAATGAAGTATAGAAACGATCAACGAAATAGCCACTGCTTTTGCTTCACCTTATCTCTCTCTCCCTCTCTAGCGGTCTTTTACTTTCCTCTACAACAAACGAAAGACAGAGACAAACTCACCATCAATTTTATTCCTCCTGAGACTCTACACACGCCTCGCGAATTCACTTACTCAAATCGTATTTTCACTCCGTGTGCGATTTCATATTATATTGAGAAAGTTGGACCTCCGAGAAATTCGTATTTTTGCTTGAGTCAAACGTATATAAATCAGAGCTACCTGCAATCTCACGATTATTATAGTGCGGGAGACGTTGAAAAAAAAAAAAAAAACAAAAAATCGTCAGCGGGAGCAATTCATTTTTGTAATAATTTTTGAATTTCTTGTGCAAAAATATTGCCGCATGTAAGTAAAAACAAAAATTGAGAAACACGATTCGACTTCATTGAAAGAGCAATTTATTCGAACAGCAATATTCTACCTTTTTAAATAAGTGATTTGGATCGGGTAAGATATCAAACGAAGTCGAACGCGTTTGAAATCCGAGATTAAATGAAAAACGAGAAAAAAAAGATGGAGATCAATTGAAATTGTAGCACAAAGAATGAAAGAAAAATCACGAAAATAACAATCCACGATCGAGAGCAGCGCTCTTCGAAAATGCGAGATGATCGCGAAGCGTTATCTCGAAAAATAATTCTGAGCAAAGAGAAAGAGAGGATACGAAAGGGGTTGCGCAGAGTTCATAGAGCCCCCGGATCGGGGTAAGAGGCAGTTTGAAGAAGACGCGAATAGGATATTAATCCCTCATTCCTTTGCTCCTTCGAAACACGCGCTATGCTTTCTTTTCATCCTCTGATCCCTCTCTCTTGCGTTTCTCGTTTCATCCTTCATCTTGTTTTGCCGGTTTTTCTCTACGAAAGAGTATATATATTTTTACAAAAGGGCGTAAAACGAGAACGCGTTGAAGTACGAATCGGTTGAATTGTGGCGTTCTGATGGATAGCAATCAAGTATGTGTTTGTAGGGAGCTTTCGGTGCTTGTCGCGTATCTATCGTGAAGCTGCTGCACAGTTAGGAGGATACCTGTGTATGCTTTGATGCCTCTTTGCGTGTGACCTTACAACACATTCTTGTTCCTCGGCAACTCTCTATAAATAAATATATATATATATATATATATAACGTGGCGAGCCCGCTCTATTTATCCATCAATCCTTATACAGCGGTCCTTCTCGGCGGCTCTGTGATATCCACGTTTCTGTATCGTCTCTCATCTCTTGCCTTTATCTCTCACACACACACACACACACACACGTATACGCAGAGATTCTAGTGGCCGTAGCGCATCATCCCTAGCCGAGCTTTCGCTGCTGTCCGCCTCGATTTATCAACATCCTGGTGGTGAAAAGCACGAGTAAAAGTAGGGTGAGAGAGAGAGAGAGAGGCAAGGGGAATGAGGGTCAAAGAGGCAGTAACCGGTCGACTAAGCCCCGCAAAAGGCAACTACGCTCCAGCCTAGTACGTGTAAGTATTCACGTGTGAGTGACGACTAGTGTATACGTGTGTGAGTGTACATAATCCATAAGACCTATATATCTCGTGACTGGAGGGGGGGGGGGGCGGGCGGGGGTGAAAAGTAGACGGTTTTGTTAGACCTCGAAGATTTGTCGGCAATTAAAATTAATTGCCCTTTGGCACCGTGCTTACACCCACTCGTCTTCCCCGTCGACTTAATCCTCCTGTCTTTTCCCTTTCCTTTTCTTCGGTCACTTCACAATCTCGACTCAATCTTCCCTTACTCTTTCAACGAAATCGATCAAACTCGTAGATACGAACTAGCTGAAGAATTGCTAAGTTAGAATAACGCCCGGAGCCCGCCTTCGAAAAGTCTTCTCAAAATATCTTTTATGAGATTTTTATATATCTCCCATCGTTGACTGGATTTCGACGCATCGAAAAAACTTTATGCATACAGATCGCAACTTTTGCGCGATATTGCGCCAACATACACATATACATAGAGACGCGCACACGTACACAGGTGTGTACACTTTATTCGTCGGCGAAAATTTTCTCGAAAGATTTCACTCCTGCTATCTTACCGTCTGGTCCTTCTTTTTCCCTCTTCCTCCTCTCTCCTTCCCCGTTCCACGTTGCCCGATCAAGTCTTTTCCTACTCACCAAAAATCCATCATCTCTTCTCGGTGACCCAGTTTTCACCGAGAGAGCCTGCCAAAGCATAGAGCGATACGAAAAAAAAAAAAAAAAACAAAAACGAAGAAAATATAAAGAAAAATACGAAGAGTTATCCGTGAAAACTTTGCTTACGTTTCTGCCAGGCGTTTGATATAGAAAAAGATCCACGAAAATATTTCGTACATCTGAATTTCAAAACTGTTTTTATAGTACTGAAAAAATATCAAAAAAATTGTATGAAGACCCGCTTTATCGATAGCAAAAAAAAAAAAAAAAAGTTTTCACTCCTCATAGAATCAACTCTAATTTTCCTTTCTCCGGGTTCATCCGTCAGGTTCCATCATATTTGGCAGCGTATATTTAAACTTCGCGTTATTGAAATAATAAAGGAAAAGATATTCTGCGAACACGAGGAAATATTTCGATTATTATATTACCAATTATCGAAAAAAAATGTATGATCGAAGGATATCGGGATGTTGACGTTAACAAGCTAAATGGAAAATTTCGATTGATGGCAAATTAGGAAATATAGTCAATGAGATGATAGGATAGATTGAAGGATGCGTCAATATAGACCTAGTATCTGTGTATATCGATGAAATGAGAGAGAGAGAGAGAGAGAGAGAGAGAGAGAGAGAGGGAATGAGAATGAGAAAGACGGAATAATAAAATGGAAAAGAATCGGAGCAAGTGAGAGAAGAACGTACACGATATGCGGTCTCTAATTGGAGGCTGTTAACGCATAATTAACGTGGCGTTGTTATCCTCCTATTTCACTCGACCCCCTCACGTCGTGCTGCTGCCAATTCTCTATCCACCTCTCGGCACGGACTACTCTCCTGCGTAGCCATCATTCGTGGACTCTCATCTATATAAACATATACATGTTTGTTTGTGTGTGTGCGTGTGTGTTTAGAGGCATACACAGATATGTCTCTGTACACGAAGCAACCTCCGCCCCTTTAAATTTACTCCAATCACCGTCTACAGTCTCGTCGATAACGCGCGCACCCACGTCACCAAACTCTCTATCTCCTATCTCTGTCGTAGCCTCTCGTGGAAAATTAAGGGAATCCAGTGAGCGTGGAAATGCACACTCGCTTTCGATTCCGCACTACCATTGTTCGCTGATTTCAACAGGTTCGCGAGAATTTCCGAATAATCCTCCTACCGCCATCTATTTTTTTCTTACTTTATTTCGCCTTTTGAAAATCTCATTTGTGACGAGTAAAAAAAAATTAACACAGCGTAGAATCGCAGTAAGATGAAATATCGAGGTGAAGCCGAATAGCATTTTCTGAGACTTCATATAATCGCGTTGGCAAGGGTTAAAGGCCAATTATCGTTTCGAACTTTCAGTACCGCACCATGAAGAACTCAGGTTTCGGGAAAATAGAAAAATCTTTTTTCATCAGCTTTTCTTAACATAATTCCAATAAAAATTCATTTCGAACGAATGATTTTTGGGATTTGTTTACGAAAATTCTGGTTGACAAAATTTTATCGAATCGATGATCGCGGTATTTTTGGATCGATATTTATTGAGATTCGTTTGAAATTAAGATTTTACAAAGAACGATAATTTTTTATCAATTACATCAATTTATTCCGATTTTTGACGCATTTTCAAAGTAAACATGAATTTTTTTTTTTTTTTTTTTTTGGTAATTTACGACTCTGTCATTGGCGATGTGCGGAGTAGAGAAAATCTTTCTCGACAGCTCCGCATGGCCCACACTTTGGTCGCGTGGTGTGTAGCGTTACGTAACCGGTTCTAAAGATTCGCGCTAATTGGGCGACTGGGAGTCGACGACGTCGATGACAACGACAACGACGAAGAAGACTACGTCTGTTGTTGTTACCGATGGCAAGGCTCGTCCGACGAAACGAAAGATGTTTCTCTCGCACGGTTCACTTGTCCACACCCATACATTTGAAAATGAAAGAGAACCCGAGCGAAAGAGAGGAAACGAGACGACAGAAAGACATTGACTATGAGAACAACCGTTTCGTAAAATTACTCATACGCAAATATATGCATACCTGTACGTAATCCAAAGAGAAAACAGCAACGGTTACGAAAAACAGAGATTTTTTTTTTTTTTTTTTTTTTTGAAATTGAGATAAATTTAGAACTGTTATTCTCACGAGTTTAATCTTTTTTTAATATACCAATACAAAATTTGATATTTTTGGAGCACGAATTCTCTCACTGATCAAAACTTTTATCTTTCGGAGATTTTTTTTTTCGTTCTTGTTTTGTTCTGAGCTGAACGAAAATAGGTTGAATCGACTGGAAGGCCATGGGAAATGACAAACGGAGGTATCGAATAATGAATATTGGATTTGACGTGATACATTTTTTTTGTGAGCCAATGACGTTTCGTAAATCTGTAAGAAAATAATATTTGAATAATCCCAGAAGAATAGTAAAGTGTTTCGGATTGCTAGAAGAAAAAAAAAAAAAAACTAAATTTTTCTTCTCTTTTATAAAGAATTTGAGGATTTTGTTATTGGACGGAGAAGAGAAATCGCCGAGATTTTGAAGAGCAAGGATAAGCGTGTAGAGAATTTTGAGGCGATCTTGAGAGGTCAAGTCTCTTGACAAAGTCGAATTTTTGTATCTTTTCTGAGGGCAATCTCAGGGCTCTGCCATTCGTGTGCCACTTTGTATCACGTTCAATTTAAATTATTCGTATATATATATATGATAAGCGACGCCGCGCTACCTGGAGCTTTGAAAGATCGAGCTAATAGAAAAATTGAATATTATCAGCGCGTGTTCGCGTGTCTACGAACATAGAATATTCGTTCGAGACACGCCAGAAGCTAAGTAAAAGTCATTCCATTTATTGTCAACGCAAAGAAAAACGAAGATAAAGAAAATAGAGAGAAACCGTTCTCGTCGAACATTTCCAACAATGAATCGCAATATTCGAGAATCCCGGTTTTACTCGATTTCAATTGCTGTGAATATGCACGAGACTGAAACAAATGCGACGTTACGAAAGAGCAAGATTTCCACGAGAATATAATATAGACAGCCGCGAAATAAAAACGTACACAAACAAGTCAGGAGAAAACTTTTATTTTCGCCAATTTATGAGTTTTTTTTATATCGTTTATACTTTTATAAATGAAAAATCATTTTTCTATATTTTCTATCGAATGAAAAACGATATTTTCTTCGAAATTTTCATATTGAAAAACATATCGAAATTTAAATTCATCGGTAACGATGAATTCCATTATTCGTCGATTCTATTTTCAACGAATTCATTGATTTATTCAATTTATAAATAATACGGTTTCGTGGAAAATGATCTTTGAGAACTTTTCATTAAAGGAATCGCGTCTCTCGTTGCAGATCATGTCAAAGAGACAAAAAAGAGAGGACAAAACATCGAGAATGAAAAAGTCGATCGAGCCACGGTGATATTTGAATAGGAAAGAGGGAAAATCTCGATGCCGAAAGCGTGCTGGACAAAAATAGGTACGTGTTTACGATCGGTGAGAGGAGCGAGAAGTTGCAGATAGGAAGAAAGATCGCCAAGTCAAGAAGAGGACGAAGGAAGCCAACGAAACGGTGTAGGAAATAAAGAGGGAGAGAGAGAGAGAGAAAAAGATGAAAAGAAGCAAGAGGGACTAACCGACTCAAACATGAGTTAGAGGGAATGAGTATCGTTTTCAGACTGGCTCTGGAAAGACGATACGTGAAGCGAGGTCTTGGTTTTCTTTTCCAAGCTTCGCTGCGGTGCTCTCGTTTTAATTACCATTTTTCTTCATCTCTGATTTCTCATAATTCCCCCACTCCTCATATCTTCAGTTACTCCAAGTTTTTCTTTTCTCCATTCTCTCGTTCACTGTGCCATCTAATACGCTCTTATACATCATGTGGAAACATCATTTATGGTAACAACGTAATATCAAATCCAATAACCACAACTGTTTATACGTACTATGTAATTAATTATAATTATTTCATTTAGTATGAATACCAAGAATGGATAAATCCCAAGAAGAATAAGACTCACAACTTGAACGTAATTTTTTTTCAATTCTATATTCAGCCTCCGAAACAGAATTTCATATTTCTCTTTATGAATTATTGAATCGCGTAATTTTTTTCGTTACCGCAATTTTTAAATTTCGGTTACTAGTTCGTCAGAAGTGTAAAAAAAGAAGAAGAAAAAAAAAAGAGAGATTGAGGGTCCATCATTTTTATGTGACTCCTGCCAACAGGTTTGACAAGGTCGTCTGTGGTTCTCCGAGCAAACTGTCGATTCATTCTGGATCGCGAATATTTAATTTTCATCATTGTAATGAGGCATTTTTTTTTTGTCTTTCACAAACCTTCGATATGATTGATCGAGCAAATGAAATAAAGTTTAAAGTCGCTGTTGACTGAACATTTACAATTCAAATAAAAATGGAATGTTGAACCGAAACGTCAAAATTACATCGATAAACAACGTGTTCGAAACAAAAATGCTACGAAATCCTAACCCAAAATGAAATTCACTTGAAACTCGAGTGAACATCGACGATCCAAGCTATCCCAAAATTCTCGAGATTTTCTTGAAGACCGTACGTAAACGCTGTATGAAACGAGTACATAGTATCGGAGCAGTAATGTTACAATATTGTAAAACGGAGATGAAACGAATGAGCTCCACTGTCCTCAAGAGCTCAAGGTGAACGAGCTTCGAACTGGCAATGCACTCAACAGACTGTGGGGAGCAGAAAGTTGAACGTGCAAAGAAGAAATCTTTCTCCCCCCCCCCCCCTCCCCCTCATTCTCTATCTCTCTCTTTCTCTCCCTCAAAATCTCCAGTTGATTTTTGTTTTGTCGATAAATTTTCTTTTGAGTTTTTTAGTTATATTTTATCTAATAATTAATGAATATATTGAAAATAATTAATAACACGAGTTTTTTGGGAAAAAGCCGTTATGGCATAAAAAACCCAATTTATTTACAAATAAGTTTCAACAACAATTTAATGAATTGAACAAATTATGGTGTGAATCACAATAGAATGAAAAAGAATAACGACGATTATGAGGATAAATTTCGACTCATTGAATGTTTATGATGAGGAACTAGTTTCGACTCGTTTTATGATTATGAGGAGGAAATAATTTCGACTCCTAGTGTGGTTTGATTGATTGTTTCAATCGAGGGTCAGACCTCGGGCTTTGGATCGGCTGGCCAGACCGATCGCTGCCGTTTTTATTGGGTTTGTATGAAATGATTTTATGTAAACTTGTAATTATTTTTAATGTTGACTTTACGTTGAAATGGTACGTGTGTCAAGCTCGATATCTCGCGGAGAACTAACTTGTTTTTGTTACTAAAACAAGATTATCTTCTTTTTTTCCAAAGCCCATAAGACCTTCTTTCTATAATGACAAAAGACTCTCATGGACTGTACAGATGATATCCTCTTCTCTCCGATATATATATGGGCAGATCCATTACTTTTCGACGAAAACGTGCGCGCTCAGGTCAGCGATTTTGATGCTGATTTTTTCCTTGAAAGTACATCAAAAAAGGAGATGATCCTGAAAATTTGAGCCCGATTCGATCAAACCCGGCCGCTGGAGAATTTTTTGAAATTTCAAAAAAGTCAGTTTTTTGATCATTTTTAAAAATTTATATTTCAGCTTCTATATCACTTAGAGATTCCGCTCAAGCGGCATTCTTTTCGGTGAACGCCCTACTTTTAAGAAAAAAATATAAATTAGTGATAAACTCAAATCCGGCTCAGCTGGAAGCTGTTAACTAAACCACTGAATCGGCAAAATTTTACCTGTTTTTAAAATTCTCCCGAACCAACCAGTTGCCGAAGGGAGGGACAAATAACGGGTGTTTTTTTTTTGTTAGGGTGTATTCTGTTGATATCTGCCCTAATTTCTTCCGATTGCTTCGATTTCGTCACTGTAGAGCCATTCAAATATGATCGATTTTTCAAAAATCGCTATGTTTAGATAGCTGTCATTTTTTTCTCCGAACTTCGATTCCCTTGAAATTTACAGGGAAGTTGCTTTGATATGTCCCAAAGAAGTCCTGGAAATTTCAACTAGGGAATCGAGCTTGGATCCGAGTTATGAATTTTCAAACATCCCGAAAATTGCACCGTAAATAATACTTTTTGCAAGTAATATCTCATACGTCAAATGAGTTATTGATTTTTTTATAGTCAGAAATCAAATACCCAATTTGACTATTTCATGTTTCTGTTCTTATACTGCTTATTCAAGTGGCGCATGAAGTAAATATTTCGCGTTTAAGAGCACTGCGATTATACTAACGTTGTTTGAATGTATGCTGGAGGTGGCGCTGAAGCTATTTTATCAAATAATTCATCCCTATCGTGACGTGATTGAGGTACTTGTGTAGCAACCCTGCCGCCAGCGGAAAAAAACGTTACACGAACGTAAAAGGAAGATATCTTCTCCACTTAGTTCGCCAAAAAATCAGCCAAACATTTTTTTAAGAACGTTCGAGTAACGTTGTTTTCCACTGACGGTAGGGGTGCCATACAGGTATCTTAGTTACGCCACCATACGGATAAATTACTTGATAAAATAGCTTCAGCGCCACCTCCATCATACATTCGAACAACGTTAGTATGATCGCAGTGCTCTTAAGCGCGCAATATTTACTTCATGCGCCACTTAAATAAGCAGTATAAGAACAGAAACATGAAATAGTCAAATTGGGTATTTGATTTCTGACTATGAAAAAAAACAATAACTCATTTGACGTATGAGATATTACTTGCAAAAAGTATTATTTACGGTGCAATTTTCGGGATGTTTGAAAATTCATAACTCGGATCCAAGCTCGATTCCCTAGTTGAAATTTTCAGGACTTCTTTGGGACATATCAAAGCAACTTCCCTGTAAATTTCAAGGGAATCGAAGTTCGGAGAAAAAAATGACAGCTATCTAAACATAGCGATTTTTGAAAAATCGATCATATTTGAATGGCTCTACAGTGACGAAATCGAAGCAATCGGAAGAAATTAGGGCAGATATCAACAGAATACACCCTAACAAAAAAAAAACACCCGTTATTTGTCCCTCCCTTCGGCAACTGGTTGGTTCGGGAGAATTTTAAAAACAGGTAAAATTTTGCCGATTCAGTGGTTTAGTTAACAGCTTCCAGCTGAGCCGGATTTGAGTTTATCACTAATTTATATTTTTTTCTTAAAAGTAGGGCGTTCACCGAAAAGAATGCCGCTTGAGCGGAATCTCTAAGTGATATAGAAGCTGAAATATAAATTTTTAAAAATGATCAAAAAACTGACTTTTTTGAAATTTCAAAAAATTCTCCAACGGCCGGGTTTGATCGAATCGGGCTCAAATTTTCAGGATCATCTCCTTTTTTGATGTACTTTCAAGGAAAAAATCAGCATCAAAATCGCTGACCTGAGCGCGCACGTTTTCGTCGAAAAGTAATGGATCTGCCCATATATATATATATATATACTTTACTTCCGACGGAACAATTTTTTTCTCTTCGAAATTTATTTCTCTTTCTATTTTTTGTTTCTCTTGCCTAATTTTTTAAATCTCGATCTCAGTTTTTCTGTCTAAATTTTTTTTCTCCCTATTCTCATTTCTATCCCTCTCAATCTCATTCTTCCTGTCTCGTTTATTCTTTCCCTCTCTCCCGCTCAATCTTATCTCATTCTCATTATTTCTCTTCCTTTCTCTCGTATATACCTTCGTTTGTGTTCCATCGGCCCTAATGTTGTTGCATCTTCGTATGTGCTCGGAATCCCCTTCGCGTTTCATTGCTGGAGTTCTCATCGCATCTACCGTGTAATAAGAAGAGCAAGCTCTCGGAAATTCTCAAAGAAACACGTCGGTATCCCCGTCCTCGTCGTCGTCGTCGACGTCGTTTCTTGTACATCACTTCACTCTCTCCTCAGCTCTCCGTTATACCACCCCGGAGCTTATTTTTACTGTAAAACTTTGTTTACGCGTATATAACCGCGTTGATTTATCGAGCGTTACAGATTCAAAACGACGACTTTACGATGATACGATTGTCCGGGTGCGGGGAGATAATAAAAAGTAAGGTAGGAAGCATGAGAGAAGAGATAAACGGAGTATAAAAGCAAGCTGGATGAATATCTTCGAGGAGTCAATACTTTTCGGTACACAAATCCCAATGTTTCTTAAAAACATTTTTAATTTTAAAAGCAGCATGAATTTTCATCTTCCTCTCGACAGCAACGCCTTTTATAATTCGTCAAACATTGAAAGTAAAGGAAAAAGCAAAACAATCGAAATGTGATAATATATCAGAGACGAGAAACAAAAATAAAAAGGATTGTCAAGTATAAAATATACGAAGACAATGATGGAAAAATGGTCCTTCATCTCATCGGCAAGACTCGGATGAAATAAATACATATATGTATGTATATATATATAGATATTTATAAGAAGATGGAAAAAAAGAAACACGGAGAAGGCGGAGATCGGGAATAGAAACGCGGATATAAATCTCCGAAGAGATCGAGAGAATCACGCAAACCCGGTACGTGCAAAATGCGATGTGTTTATGTGAGGATGCGTGCGTGTGTGTGTGTGTGTGTGTGGCGCGTCTCGTATATCCTTCTTGTCTTTCCTTGCACTCGCCGTCAACCTCTCGCACCGACAACATCGTCGTCTTTGCTTGACGGAAATGTGGCGCCGAGCGACTCTATACCCTTTACGCCGTATATAGTAAATTCACGTATCGCGTGCACAAGGAGATTCTCTCTCGAACGAACTATTTTATGCACTAGCAGTATTTTGCAAACAAGTGCGCCGAAGTATTCGAAGCCATCGAGTTACGATCGTTTAACTCGAAAAAGAAAGAAAAAGAAAGTAAATTAAATGAATTTTACGATGATTTTTATTTGGACCTGACAAAGAGAGCCGCACGGAATTCCGATACAATTGGATAAACCGTTTTCATATCGTCAACGAAGTAGAATAAACACTAAATCCGAATGGTCTTGACTTCGATGGATGATATTTCAAGTGGTGAATATAGTAAACTCGTGATGAAAAATTTCGTTAGACCAACGAATCATGGGGAAAAAAATTAAATTTGTCGATTCGATATAACTTTTGTTCGTTCGACGATGTTTTTTTCGTAGTGAAAAATATTTATTTTCAATCAAATCACTCGTTTGGGTTAAAGAAACTCATTTCGTTCGTCACGATTTGTTGAACTGACAAATATTTTCTTCCGTCAACGAATATCTTTTCTCAAATGTATAATATTATCTATAAATATTGATATTATTCAGTCGATTCGAAAATGTATAAAAATCTATGCCATATTTGTAATCGTACTCAATGGTTTGACGTGTATTTGACATTTTACCAAAATCCTATACTTCGTTCCAATATTTGCCTTTTTTAAGCTACAGTATTACGTTGCCAAATACGAAAAATCTTCTGTTCGAAGATTCAAAAGGACGAGGAAAAATGGTAGACAAAGGAATATTATTAAGCTCCTTGCTGAAGATTGAAAGGGAATAAGAAATGAGAAAGAGAAGAGAAGGAATAAGAAATGACGTTTTGAGCGTCCTTAATATCAAAGCAAATACTTATTTCTCGTCATCCGTTAATGCCCTCCTCTTCTCCATCTTGAATGTTCTTAATTTTTTAGTCAACAAGAATAAACGCGTATATAAACATACGAATTACCACAAAGCGAGGATTTTTTATACCGTTTACAATCGTGCACACGAACAACAGCCTTTAAGGGATCTCGCCTTCTAATTCCCTGTTCATCTTACTCTTTATTTCTCATTTCCTTTCATTGTAAATCCAGGTTTACTATCCGCGCTTGAGCTTTTTGTAGTGAACTAAATGCGAACATAAATTATAAACGTATGTACTATAAACCTGCCCCGGCGATAAATAATCTACAGGTTGCAGATCTCAGTTCTAGAAAAGTCCGGACGAAAGAGAAAGAGAGAAGGAGAAACAGCTACTCAATTTTCTGGACGTGTTCCAAATCTCTAGTTAGCGAAAAAAAAAAAAAAAGGTCTTTCCGTATAAGCCCGATTCATCTCTCATCCCTTTCCCTTTTTCTCGGTCCACGAACGGCCTTGAACGAGATGCGAGTGCACTATGACTTTTTCGACGTTCAAGAAAAACAGAATTTTTCGCGATAGAGAGAGAGAGAGAGAGAGAGAGTGGGTCAACAATAAACTTTAATGCAGTTTCCCAGGGCCGTTTTATATCGGATTTTTTTTTTTTTTTGTTTTAAAATTTTTCATATATCTTGTGGAGCTCGTGAATTACGACTACTTTAATGAGATATGCTAATAATTAGAATAAACTTTTCACTAGTGTCATAAAAACTGTGCCAATCCTCTTTTGTTCGTTTATGGCAAAAGCCCATTAAAGCCGGAGCTCGCGTTTTTTATTTGAAGAGGAAATGAAGATCGAAATGAGGAAATAACTTTTTTCAAATGAGTTATTAAAAATAAAAAAAAAAAAAAGGATCTGCATGAAAAATAAAAGGGTGGATTTCAAAATATATATATTAATCCTCAAACCGATGAACGAAATGTTGTAGACAACGAAATTCCACGCTGTCACGATCAGTCTCTTACACGCTTTTTCTCCAACTATCCATTCTGTTAAATGCGTTAACGTTTATTTTAAAACAACCGTTTTTTTATTTTTTTTTTCTTTCCATCCTTCGTATCCGTTATCGTACCTGCAGTTCTTTATTATTATTTTTTTTTTCTTCTTTCTTTCGAATAACAGAGTCGATTTTTCAAGTTATAATTTATGATTCGTGTTGAGAAATTCCCTCAAGCCTATTATTCGCCGGCGTATGTTCGTAAAGTGCACGTATCTGCGCGAGTAATAGCCACGTAGCGGGGGAAAAAAAGGAAAAAAAAAAAGAAAAAGAAAAAGAATAAAAAGTGAAGAACTTGGGGCAGCACGTGGTGAGTCGCGCGGTTGTAGGTGCGCGAGTATTGATCTCTGCCGTGCGTTGGGACGGCTTACGAGCAGCGAGAGCTTGATGTGGTTCACGGCTTTCATACAGAGGCCGTGCGATACCCGGCCAGAAAGAGTGATGCATGCATAGACTCTTTCATGACAAATTAAAATGAAGGCTGCGCACAGAATTATTTTTCATTTTCAGATTAACGCGAGGGATCGCTATCTCGAAACATTGTTTTTTCTTTTTGGTTTCTCGTGTCACGTTCGTGGCGATATAGATTCCTCGTGCTTTCGAATACGTATAAGTTTACGTTGATCAGATGCAAAAGTGTCGAAGTTCTGACTGAAAAAAAATTTGCGTCTGACCACGAACGCACCTTTTCTACTGTTTTTTTTCTCTCCTCCGCGATCTAATCGTACTACGACAAATGATTTTAGTTGATTCAACAAAAATTTCTATTGTATCATAGTAACCATGGCGAACCAATGAAAATTCGTTGACTCGACAAAAATTCGGTTTATTCAAACACTCAATTTGTTGGCTCAAATGAATATTTCTCACTACGACGAAAAGATCGTCGAATCGACAAGAGTTTTGCTGAATCAACAAATTTCATTTTATTCCCAACGATTTGTTGATTCAACAAAAGAAAAAATTTTGACGAATCATCGAATTTCTGTTCTCGGTATAATTACTGTGGCAAAATGAATCAATACTTTTAAATATATATTGTCGAGGCTCCTAAAACTTTTTCTCACTTTACTTCGATAACGAATTCGCGAGACATTTTTTTTTTTTTTTTCTTTCCTCTTTTCATTAGACCACTATTCTTCGCAGACGATGCACCATTGTTTCCTCGAAAGGTCGTGAAAAAGAAACGTCGAAAAATGAAAGAAAACGAAGAATACATGAAATAATTGAAAATGCAAAACAGGGAGAAGTTATTATGAACAGCATTGAGATCGATAAAGAAAAAAAAAAAAAAAGTCGTATACATTCACGTGGTTTTTGTTGAACCAAACGATTTTCGAATTCGCATAACATGTATAATGCAACAACTTGAAAACGTATAAAAATAAGCGTAACATCGAGAATTCCTTCTTCCCGAAAACAAAAAAAAAAAGGAATGAGAAAGAGAGGGAGAGGGAAGAAAAAAAAACAAAAAAAAAAATTCTGTAACAATACGTAGGCCAATGATATTCATGTTTGGAAGAAAATAACCTAAATAGCAATACGTATGCAGAAGCGAGTCGGGCACTAAAACCGCGGGTATTATTCGATCCTCCATGGGATCACGAATCGAAAAGCTTACTTTTTTTTTTTTTGTCTCTTCCCTCTCTTTTCCTCTCTCGCACAGATGATAATGCAAACTGTGAAGCGAGAGCAGCCACGAATATTTAGCAATCTTAAATTTCTTTCTTTCTGTTTTTAGCGATTCTCGTTCGTGTGTAAATACACGGGGTGAGAGAGGGGTCGAGGGAGGGGATATGTTGCGTGGAAATTTATTATGTATGTTTGTGTGAAAACAGTAGAATCACGAAGATCTCGCGTGGAATATGCAGGGAAAAACGAAAGTAAAAGAAAAAGAGAGAAAGAGAAAAAGAAATAGAAAGGTGGAGGGTGGGGGGGGGGGGGTGGAGGGGGAATAAAAGAGTATGGGGAATGAGACCGCGAACAAAACATCAGACAGTCTCCACAAATTTATACACACACACACACGTGCGGGCGCTCGTGTACGCATACATCCATACATAAGTATAAGAAGAGATGTATATAGATAGGAAGAGGGTGGAGAGCCTGGAACGAAAGAGAAGAAGGGAGGAGCAGCGAGAATGTCGAGAGAGAAAGAAATTACATCCGCAGGATCCTTCGAGAAATACTCGAGGCGCGAGTTTTGCTTTTCTCCCTCTCTCTCTCTTCTTCTTCTTCTTCTTCTTCCGAGAGCGGAGATGCTGTGCACTCTCGGTGCAGCTGAGCTCCCCAAGGTCAAGGACGATTCAGGCACGAAAGGGTTCCAACCACCCACCCAGTCCTCCCTCCCTCTCTCTCTCTTTCTCTCTAGCTCTCGTTCCTTTTGCCCCATGTGCACTTGCATTCGGTAAAAAGGAAGAAAAGAGTTTGCGCTTATCGCCCAAGCACATAAATGTTGCACGGAAGATGTGATCAGAAAATATAACGATAAAATATTAAGTGGGCACGAAAAGTTCCTGTTAAAAGTTTTCATAATAGTTTTCTCGTGCCCAAACCACGGGGATCCTGCGCGTCTGTGTACAACGATCAGCGTCGCAGTTCAGAGTTCAGCGCGTTACTCGTCACAAAAAAAAAATCAGTAACTGAACAATTTTTTGTCAGCTTATCATTTTATTCAATGTCGGAAAGAGCTTCGCGAAATTCTCAACGAAACAAATACTCATGCGTATACACGGAAAAACAAAATTTCTAGATTTATTTTCAATAATTCATTTCAATAAAAATTCTTGAAGAGATTGTTGAGACGAAAGTAAAATTTGAAAGGTCGGTAAAGCAACGTGACGAGAGAAAATGAAATTACGTGTAAGCAAAAGTCGACGGAAAACAAATCGACAAGAAAGATTTCGTTGCGCTTCGACAAAGCGTGCTACAATGTTACATTGGCTAATAATAAATAACAATGAAAAGTAGCGCGCGTGTGTGTCCGTTAGTTAAAAGAACTGCAGACACGTGTTGACTTTGTCTAAAAAAGTAAAAAAAGAAAATTGTTGTCCATCGTGATAGAAGGGTTATATGACAGCGAGGGGTGAAAAGGGAAGCGGCAGGATGGATAGAGGAAGAGGGCGAGGGGAGGGGGGGGGGGACTAGTACGAGGGTGTATACAGGGGAGTGACCGAGAGGGTTTAAACTAGCAGCAAAAGCGGCAGCGGGTTTATACGGGACAAGTACGAAGGACGTTGCAAGAGACCACAAAGGGAGACGCTTAAAAATTCAATGCATTTCAAATGGGCCGAGGAATCGTATACGGGAGAGTAGAGCTACTCTGAGACTCAGCGTTGCTGCCCCCGGTTCAATTTTCGTTCGTTCACGCGAACTCGCGACTCTACTCTTTTCCAATCCCCTGCGCCCCCTCTCCTCGTCTTCTCTTTCTTAGTTTTCCGGGTGGTTGCTTTTTTAACTTAACTTCCGCCATTCACGGTGTCTCGTCGATCCGCCAAAGTAATTCTCGCAGACTCATTAAATCGGCCATTAAAATACAAGGAATTATAATTCAAAATGCTTTTTTCTTTCTTTCTTTCTTTCACAAATTTATTCATACTGCGTAAGACTCTGAATTGATATTTTTCACCGAGCTTTTGTGTAAATTCAATACAAAATTGTCATCAACTACAATTTGAAATTCCTATTATTTGACCGGAAATCAATAAAATTTTTTAACGACTTCACAAAAGTTCTCATGATAATAGAGAAATAATATGTAACGCGTTATCATTGAAATTAAAGTTCAGTTTTCAAGGATCTTGAGAAATTCGGGTGATTCCATCGTTCGTTAACTTCCGTAAAGTCGCATTTCTCCGGTTAAAATACATTCAGAGGGAAAATCAAGTGATCAGAATCCAAGAAATGAGCAATAAATCTAACAAATTTCAAGTACCTTCGAACCGAAGAAAAAGAGTATAAATGTATAAATTGAAAAACTTGGATCGTTGATAGAATAACTCGAAACCACGATCTTCTTTCCTTGACGTTTGATTCAATGAAAAAAAAAAAAAAAAAAGCGTTGTCTTTTATCCTCTCGAATCGAACATCAAAGTCCTCGAGTCCTGCATAATACATCATACTTATATAAACTCATAGTTTCTGTTACAGCATCGATGCAGCCTGCTATTTCGTCAATAGATATATACTCAGGGATCAACGACACACAGAGGGTATCGTCGTCGTGGTCGTCGTCGTCGTCGTCGTTGACCTCCAACGAGCGGTACAACTCGAGAAGTCTCCCCCTCGTCGAGATAGTCTTGGGGCCGACCGAGCACAAGAGAGACACCGAGTACAAACCGAACTAAAGGAGTTTTGTCGCATGTATACGCGTATATATATTTATACGAAGAGGATGAGAGAGAGAGAGAGAGAGGAAGAGGGAGGGAGGACGGTAAGGTCAATCGGAGATCGTGACTCGAGGCAACTAAACTGTCTTTGAGTTGTATGCAAGAAACAGCAACACTTGGTTATTATAACTATACAATAAACGCGAGTGTTTGTGTGCCTTTGTATAAAGCATATATATATATATAAATATAAAAAGTACATAAAGTGCACAACACATAACTGCATATAGCCCGAATATACAGAGCCGTTAAACTTTGTTCTCCTTTCGACTCTCGAACGACGATGGAAACTTTTTCGAACGTATCTCTCGATATGATCGAACTCAATTTCCAACGATTGCTCCATATTACATCTATATACGTGTATAAATGTTCATATACATGTGTATAGAAATAAATAAGTCTGCCGTGCATTGGTTTCTCCATACGAATTCGATTGGTATACCGATACTCGCGTGTATATATATTGATAAAATAAAAAAAAAAATAACAGAAAGAAATAGAAAAAAAAAAGTGTTTCAATGCAGGACTCACGACTATCGATTCGTGTCCTTTCCCTCTAACGTTCTTTATAAAAATATATATATGTATATACATATTACCATCGGACAGAAGAATCTTCTTTCCGAAACGCCTCGAGCCCGCACACCCACGCCAAACGACGACGATTTCCTTCGCTCGATATCGCGAACTAGACACGCGTGTAAAAAGTCACTTGTGAGCTTTCTTCCCTCCCTCTCCCTCTCCTTCTTCCCCTCTCCCCCTCTCTTCCTCTCATTCTCTCGTCTCACTTCCGAATGATCTCTCACGGCGTAATCGATTCCACGCTCGGATTCCGGTACACCCTTTTTCACCCCAACCGTTACTAGGGATATATCCATATATAAAACTTTCCATATACACGTATATCTCTATATATGTAAAACGAGTTCCGTTCGAAGTGACAATGCACTTTTCCCACTCCAACTTCGCTAAACTAGCATTTCTCCTATACACATATACATATATTATATATATATATAAACACCTATGTGTATATCGACGTAACGATTTTCTTTCGGAAAATCGAACGCAAAACCCTTTTGCACCGGGATCGAAGCCGAGCAGAACGGAACTCTCTCCTTTTCTATAGAATTTCCGGAGACGCGACTCGAATTTGAAATATCTAAGGCGACGTTCTTCTCTACCTGTATACATATATACCGAAACACGTTTATATACATAGATACATTTTTTTTTTCTTTATAAATGGGTGGTAAGACGAGAGAAAACTCAATAGATGCTGGGATATAAACATTTCTTTTTTCTCTCTTTTTTTTTATTTTTTTATTTCTTTCATTTCTGTTTATTTTTTGTCTCTCGATAAACTCGAGAAAGATTCGGCGTTGGAGTGTCCCGTGTGGAGTAGACGATACTCGGTATGCGCGCGTTTGTTTGCAAAGAACTCATAGAATTAGACATTTCGTCGTGTTTTCCACCATCGAATAGCGAGAGAGAGACAGACAGAAAGAAAGAAGGAAAGTAAGCATCAGGCAAAAAGAGGAAAGAAAAAAATAAAATAAAAAAAAAAAGAACAGAATTGTATTTTCGCTGTGCTCGTTTCTTTGCGAGAACGCTGCTTTTTTTTCAACCACCCGCCCACCCTCTATTCATCTCTCTCTCTCTCTCTCCCCCTCATTCTTTCTTTGTCTGATTCTCTCGGCAGCTCTTTCCAACGGTGCAAAAGTAGATATCGCGAGCTCGAATCTCGCGAAACGGGCGCGCGGCGGAAATGGATTCGCGTATACGGGCTTGCTGCTGTGCATATGCGTTCAAAGTATGAGTAGGAATAAATATGCACTGCACAACCTAAGTAAATATATATGTATATTTAAATGTCTGTATATATACGCATGTGTATTTATTCATCATGGCGGAAGCCGAACTCTAACAGCGTCCCCGATCGCGTTCGATCTACCGGGGCTTAAAAATGTCAACGTATGTGTACCTTTCGAGATATTTCAATGGATATACATATATATATATATATATTGGTGTGTATATTAAGTGTACAGAGAGCACATAGAGCGTGTGCTCCGCAGACCGTGCCGGAGCTATCGAGAAACGACAGTGGGAGAGTCGAGAGCACGGTCCACGTGACCTTGCAACCCAATCACGCTATTACGGTTCGTCGCATGGAAGCGCATACATACGTTATACGCCCTCCTCTCTCCGTGCTCTATTACTACACCGCACCTCTCTCATGTACATGTACAAAAATAAATATGTATTTGTATGTATGCTTTGTGCTGGAGAGTCTGGAGAGAGAGAGAGAGAGAGAGACCTCGAGGCATGGCCTTCCGTTCTGTTTCATTTTTATTCGCGTATACCTTCGATGCAAAATTATCTCGCTCCGCGCGCATATCGTTGAATCTACGAAAGCTCCATTAAACAATTATTCAAAAAGTATAGTCGTTTCGCATCCAACGTGATTGCCTGCGACCGGGAAGGCTCCTATTGGCATTATTTTGTTTTTTTTATGATCTAGCAATTCGGTGAATCCGAGATTCATTTTATAATCGTACTCGTTATATATGTATCGTGTAACGGAATTTACGAGTTAAGAGTCACTCGGAATGTCGTATTTTTTTTTTTTCAGCAGGATTCGATCGACGTAGAAACTCTGAATTTTCCATGTTATTCGTAAACTCGAATCGATCGCTCTCAAATTTTATTTCCTCCAGTCCATACCGTTTGTTTTTTTTTTCTTTTTCCCCTCAATTTTTTTTTTTTTTTTTTCTACTCTTCCGCTTTTCCTCGTCGTTGTTTCAACGTTTGTACGAATTGTGACGATTTTTAGCTTCGAACTGTTTCGTTATCGCTGTTTATAATAACACACGCGTAGTTTCTACCATTGGCAACTTTGCACCGGACGGAAACGAATGCAAATTCGTTCGCCATTCTCTCTCCCGCTCGAATCGTCACAACGCTTCTCTGTTATGCCGTTATATATTTTTAACACTCTTTCAAATATATACACACACACGCGTAGTACACGCATATATTCAGAGAACACGAGAGAACGCTTGTGTTGTTTATACGGCAATTAATTAAAATTCCAGCTATTATCGCCATTCGTGGCGTACGTTATCTCGGCATCGAGCAACCCCCTCCCTCTCTCTCTCTCTCTCTCTCTCCCATCCCTCGTTTCCCCTTCGTTACTCCAGTCCCCCTTTTGAATTCGTACGAACGCGTCCGGCTATTTCTGTTTCTCTCACTCTCTCTCTCTCTCTCTCTCTCTCTCTCTCTCTCGCTTCTCTTTGGATGCGCGCAACAAATTTAACAACGAGACCGATGAGACCACGAGCCCGGTTATTGCCGTAATATATAATGTATAATAGGCTTTTCGGAAAATTTCGATCGAACGAGAAATTCGTGCTATTCCCTTATCGACTAACCGTTTCAACGAAGAATTATTATCCCCCCCGAAATGGAGTAATTTCGTTGGAAAACGAAATTCAATGATTTACAATGATTTTTTTTTTTTTTTTTCTTTTCATCGATAAGTCAATCGCAGGGAGAGAGTATCGCGGATGTAATTTGGTTTTCGATGGAAAAAAAAAAAATATAATAATTGATGAATTTGAGATAATTGAGGAGTTGAACAAACGTTTTCGAAGCTTTTGGTAATTAGACAGTAATTTAAGTACTTTTGGGTTTATTTCTCGTTTTTTTTTGTCTGCGGAAGGAAATTTCGTGTCGAGGATCTTTTTTTTTTTTGAACGTATTATTATTGTCCGAAATAAAGTACACTCGTTTGAGCCTCGAACGTTTCTCGGTAATTTTTTCATTGTTACGAACTGCGAAAAAAAAAATACACGCTCGTAAAACACCTCATTACGTCATTTCAAGGTATTATTATTCCTCGAAATGAAGTACTTTTACTTGGCTTTCGGTATCAACGGTTTTTGGTCATGGTTTTACCGTTACAATTGTTTTTTTTTTTTTTTATTACGTCATATATTCCTCAAAGTATTGATGATT
Organism: Campoplex capitator; assembly: GCA_037576405.1. Classification (NCBI taxonomy): domain Eukaryota; kingdom Metazoa; phylum Arthropoda; class Insecta; order Hymenoptera; family Ichneumonidae; genus Campoplex; species Campoplex capitator. Next base: position 8,293,668 of record JARBWI010000003.1, read on the forward strand.
CGATGAGAAAAAAAAAATGGAAAAATGTGAAGTAAATTCACTCGTCGGAGTCGGAATCGATGTGAATTTTTTTTTTTTTTTTTTTCCACGTGCTCGAAATACTCCGCGGCGGCTTCTCCCGTAATGGTCGGGTGCACATTTCGGAATGTGTACTCGAGAAAATCGAGAGAAGCTGTAAAAATGTTTGTGAATGAGGAGAAAAAAAAAACCAGCAAAGGAAGTGCTGCAAAAGTGGAACGTCCGCTTCACGACGCGACGAGCATTGCGCTCTCTCTCTCTCTCTCTCTCTCTCTCTCTCTTTTTTTCCTTTTCGAAGCGGTCCCGTGAGTGAATGTTTTATTTTTTCGTGCTGGTACGTACGAAAGTTGGAGGGTAAAATTTCATGGGCCTCGTACACGTCAAGCCCTTACTTCTCGCCTCGGTAAACTCGGCTAAAACGTGCACAGAAAAAAAAAAACGAATGCGCTGAAGATAAAAGATTAAAGAAAAAAAAAAAAAAGAAAAACAAAAACAATTGCGTTAAATAGTCCCTTTTGCTCGGGTGAATTCTCCCACGTAACGTCCGACGACAAAACTGAGGAAAAAAACGATTGGAAAAATCCAGAATCTGCACTACTCATAGTGCTGCAACTAATTCCAACTTTTGCGCAGTTTTTTTTTTTTTTTTTTTTTTTATTGTTATCTATGAGTACGGTATCGTTATTTTTTTTCTTCGCTACAATTTCGCAGTTTCAAGACGAAAATGGAATGCTTGATGAAAATTTTTGTTCTGTATATTTCTACCTCCACCGAGAGTCACAATTTTCGCGCTGCTCGCATTCTTTAGGGGGTCGTTGGGTTCGTTTGAACTGGATTCGTTACGTTTTTCATCGCAGCGTAGAACAATCTAATTTGTGAGAAATTTGGTCAAAAATACTGAAGATTTTGAAATTTTGACAAAAAATATAATATTTTTTAATTCTATAAAGTGTAGAGTGAAAAAAAAAAAAACTCGTACTCGAGGGGGGAAAAACAAAAACTAAGAAAATGTCTCAAAAATGAGCAGAAAATGTTGAATAATTTTTTCATTACGATTTGATGCAGAGTTTCGTCAGAATTCTTCAGATTTTTCGTTCAAATTCGTTCTTGATGAAACGGATCAAAACTTAATTAAACAAGGGAAGAAAGAGTTGAAGAATATTTGAGAAAAAAAAATAAAAGTCAAATGAAACAAAAGAATTTTTCGTGTTATCCGAGAGAGAGCGCCTGGTTCATCAGACATACGCGAAAGATAAGATTCGCTCGTTCGACCTTGGACTTGACCTCGAACAGCTGTCTACACACATGCAGCAGCAAACACACTTGTTCGAATTATCAAACGGCAATAGAGAAGATAGTTATGCTGACGTGTCAGTCGATAGTGAACGCGAGAGCGAAGTACTTTTTTTTTTTTTTTTTTTTTTTTTTTTTTCTTTCATATCGAATCGTCTAAATCGAGGAAAAAAAAAATGTTTGAGGAAAAGAAATACGATTTAGTCACTTAGCCATCGAAAGGAATTTGGTCCGAATAAATAAAGCGCATGAAACATCGCTGTTTGCATACCATTAAATAATTCATCGCGTTGTTATTTATTCGAAATCTTTGCAACACGATTAGTCCGAGCGATAATTTTATCTTATTTTTATCTTAAAAAAAAAAAAAAAAAAAAGTATTTGGTCTTTGCGAAGAAGCAGAGAAATAAACGTTTTCTGCGGTTTAACCGAAGCATGCACTCGCGTATATCCTATAAAAGTTTGTGTGGCGTATTTAACAGGGTAAAAGCGAAATGCGCTCGCGGAGCTGGGGCGAGCAAGGGTTTTCGTGTAGACGTGGGTAAAACGTGGCAAAGAAAGAGAAAACGAGTCGGGTAATAGTGTATCGCTTGTTAAACGTATATAGTATATATATATATATATATATAGACACACATATATATATACATTTATAAACACGAACGGGGGAAATGAGGGAATAAATAAAATAAATAAAAGGAGCAATCAAGAGAGGAGCGTGGAGCTGTGCTGAGCGTTCTCGTTGCTCACGGCGACTTCTGGTTCTCTATACCCGTGGCCTGGTGCTCATTATTTCGCATAGAAACGAGGAGAGGCCTTGTGGGAATGTGAATGAAAGAGCGCGAGAATAGCTTCGAGCCAAATCCAATATAACTGGATGTCTTTCGTTGCCAGAGATCGGCTAAATTTCTGCTTCATTCTTTTTCTCTCTCTCTTTTTTTTTTTTGCTTAACTCTGATTACGATGATTAAATCATAAAGAAACAAAGAACCGAAAGGTGAAAATCGCGTTGAAATTTGTCGGGAATAGCGTCACGATGATTTCGTCTCGCGCGTCGCGAAAACGAAACGAGAAAACTAAATTTACTTGGTACCCGAGCGAAAAAACGTAATTTCAGGAGTATCGATTGCTTCGCGAAAGACACACGAAGTTGATGATTTTTTTTTTCTGCAATTGATATCAACGACAAAAACTCTAATGAAAATCATTCGTTCGTTCATTTTCATTCTATCGTTGATGAAATTTTGTGTATGTTTGAGAAAATTAATTCGCGACGAAAGAAACATTTCGTGCGGTTAAACCGTGGGCAAGTCCGCATTGATACAAACTCCCGTCCCCCAAATTCTTCTCGTTTTATTCTTTCTTTTGATAAGAAGATCAAGCAAGTTTATTTTTTCAGTTCAACTTCCAATGAAAATGTGAATGAGATTTTTTTTTTTTATTATTTTTTTGCTCGTTTCACATTTTCGCCTGAACCACGGTGTCGAGGGAACTACTAGCGTGCGTATTCGCTCGAAACACGGGACGAGAGAGATCCGAGTACTTTTGCCAGACATAAATAGACGCTGCTGCTGCTGCTGCTGCGCTATAGAAACGAGCGATCCGTGCTACGCGTTGCAAAAAGCTTCTTGCGACGATTATGTCCGCGGGTGCTCTCGCGAGCGCATTTACCATCCTTCGGGTGTTCCGAAAGTCGTGAAAATCCGCGCAAGTTCAACGTTTAGAAAATCATCGAATTTCGAATTTTTCAAGAAAAAAACCGAGTCTCTGGCGATTTCGTTCTCCAACGAAACATCCACGAGATATTATTTCGTTAGCAACAGAAGAAAAAAAAAGCGAAAATTGGAAGTTGATGGAGGTTCACCTATCGCAGCAGCTGATCGAGAAAGATTATTTAGAAATCTTCAAACGAACCATGAATCATTGATTTCGATATCGTTTCAATGGAATCACAAATGTCAATGATTCTTTGATTCTGTGCCATGATCATTCAAGAAAAATGATTCATTATCGAGTTTTTTAACAACAAACCAACTCAACTTGCATTCTACTAAATTTTTATCCAAGTTATAATTACCAGAGATAATTTTTTTTTACAAACCCACTTTCTTCTGTCATTCTGTTTTGGGGATCTGCATTGAGAAAAAAATAATTGTTGATTCGATTGATATTGATGTTATTGAAAAATTTTTGTCGATTGGATTTCGCAGTTTTCGAATGAACGTCCAGTTTGATAAAAAATTAATGTGTTCGTTCGATGGTTCGTGACACTATGATTATATGTTTCATTGGCGTTTCGTACAATGAGAAATTTTCTTGTGTTTCAATAACGTTTCTTTTTTTTTTCTCAGTGTCCCTGAGTAGCAATGGGAACATTCTGACAGAGAAAATATTCGAATCGGTTCCGTTTTATTCGAGGTTGTGTACAGCGTTATCGCATCTTACCAGAAACACCGAAACTGCGAATAATAATTCAACCGGGAATCAAAGTTTTTTGGTACAATTGTTAAGCTCATTTTTTTTTTCATTTTTTTATCACGATCCTCAGAATTTTCGTCGAAAATTTGAAACTTTTTATTGAAAATTCATTTAATCGTGTAAGTTACGTAAATTTTAAATTTACGTGAGTTAATTTCTCATCAACGGTGTTTTTCGTAGAAAGAAGAAAAAAAACGAAAAAATTGTTTAATCCCAATGTTAGGTTCCATGCAATTGAAAGATTTGCTAAATTCGATTATTCGGACACGTTGTATAACATCGCTTCAGTCGGGGTTCTGTACAGTCTGGCTCAACGCTCGTTGCATCGAGGTTGCATCCGCCGTTACATAACCCGAGAGTCTCTCGTCGCGGTTGCCCGCTGTTTCTATCCGACTTTTTGTCAGTTGTGTGCACGCCCGATCAATATTTTTTTCGTTACGAAATTTCGTACGAAAAAAAAAAAAAAGAAAAAAAAAACAAAATCAGCGACAAAATGTCCGAATGATCGAGATGTATTTTACGAAAGATTTATTTTCTTCGCGAGAATCATATACGTCGGAATAATTAATTATACGACTTAATCTTGGCCTCAATCGCTACGCGATCATTCTCCTTCGCGCTATATTTCCATATTACTGATTTCCCATTATTTCTTGTGTCTCTCTATACAGCACCGAGAACGTTCTTGACCCCGAGTATCAACTTTAATCAACTTATCATCGATTAACAACGATATCGCAGCATTAAATGGCTTCAAAAACTTACCTATTTTTCTCCAACTCGTTATGAGTCGTCCTGAAACAAAGAAAAATTGAGTTCAAAAAATGTCTTCATTTATATTTTTAACTCCCGACTGCCCGCAGGGCAAAAAGACGGGAGTTATGCGTTTCACTGCGATCAGCTGATTGGGGCTATTTCTTTGTCACCACTTTTCTCCGAAACAGTGACAACTGTCTTGACCAATTTTTGCATATACTTTTCATGTGTGACAGACAGTGTTCTTAGACATAGTTCGTTCAATTCTATTGCAAACACGCTGAAATAATTAGGAATCATAAATATTCACATTCAAACGCATTTTGCCATATCGAAAGGGGACCTTATAAGGTCATGCTCGACTATCGCCAACTTCACACCGTTGTGCGCTGCTAATTTCAATCCGAACCGACGCGCGTCTGTCGCGTCTGTCTTTAAAAAGTGTGAAATAAAAAAATGTTTTGGAAAAACATAAAAACTCCCGACTGAAAAACTCCTTCACTTAGAAAAAACAGTATTAAACTTTAAAAAGTCTGAAATAAAAAAATAGATGTCAGGATTTTCGTCGGGATTTGAATAAGAAGTAAAGACATCTCCCGACGAAAATCCTGACATCTATTTTTTTATTTCAGACTTTTTAAAGTTTAATACTGTTTTTTCTAAGTGAAGGAGTTTTTCAGTCGCGAGTTTTTATGTTTTTCCAAAACATTTTTTTTTATTTGATTTATTCGAATTCAATAACTGAGTCTAAAAAATATTTGAACTTTGCATCATTTCTCGAAAATCAAATGTTCCCGGTGTATTTTGTACGATTACGATATAAAGGACACGAAAAAATGAAACTATACGAATAATGCGGTCATCGGAAAGCCAAGAAATATTGAATATTCACGCGCGTAACAATTAATGAAATCTCAATGAGTTGTAATAATAAATAGTAACATGCAGTGGGTTAAAATGAAACGGTTTAGTTGAAATTAGCACGATATTTCGTAGGAAAATTTTGGGTTTAACGAAATAACGGAGCTCGCGGCACGAGACTGTCCAGAATCGTACGACGATTTCGTCTTAGACGTATAACTATATTTAACCTATAGACTCTACACGGTTTGCATAATTGACCGGTGGAGTATATAAATAAGGTGGGCATTATTCGAAGACTACGTGACTGTCAAAGTGTGACAGTGTTAGTGTGTAAACACTGATTGTTTTTTTTTTTTTTCTTGCTCGATGCTACGACTCCAACGACACGAATACGCTTTTTTTTTATTTTTATTTTTTTCTCATTTAAAGGGTTTCGAATCTGAAAAATATCTCGAAGGTCACGCCATGGCCTAGCCCCGGAGGCCCGAGGCGATGAAATAAATAAAAATAAAAAAAGTAGCAACGAAGTTAAACAATCTACGAGTTTCAAAATAGCTCGTGTGGGCAGGTTGATGAGAATCGAGAAAAAAAACGTTTACGAATACGTGAATTAAAACGCAATTTTTGTTGGGGAAAACAACTTTTTTTTTTTTAGTCGAGAGTTTTGAGTTTATTGGATTTTTGAACTGATTGGATGTGAAAATGATGCTGGAAGTAAGTCGAATTGAGAGTTTCGTGAACTCACCTGCTGCCCTGAGATTTTTTCGTCTTTGGCCTTTTGGTGACCGCCCGCAGATCGTCAGGTATCGGCATTGTCGAAGCGTAGCCATGTTCAGCTTCTGAAACAAATGATATCGGATCAGACGATCGTGGTGCTTCGATTGTTTTTCCATTTTTAATTAAAAAAAAAAAAAAAAAAAAAAAAAATTAAATTGAAAAAAAAAAATGAAACGTTGATGATTTTGGTATCGATGCGATATTTTTAGTACCAAGAAACGACACGAGAGACGTTTGGGGGAAGGAAGGATGGTTTTATTCGGAAAAAAAAAATTCTTCGAAATTTACAAATTTTCATGATAATCATTGCGGATACGAATTTTACGTATAGCCTCGTTTCGAGAATGATTTCTTGAAAACTCGCGTGACTCTCTCGATTGAATTGAACGAAATACGAGAAGAATTTTTTATTGCGTTGCGCGAAGTCACGTCCTGAGAAGGATTCCATTGGATTATCTCGCTCGCGTACGTGCCTCTGTCTCGACAGCAATTCATCAGACAAGATAGAATGAAAAATCGTTCAAAACTTCTTCTTTTTTTTTTTTTTTCTTCTTCTTCCTCTCCTCTCTTTTCAGGTCTCACTATATCGATGTATTTTGACCCCTCGAGCCCAAATAGATCGCTCATTGTTTTTTAAACAGCCTTTCTTTCTCTCAACAAAAAAACGTTACGAAGGTAAGTTTTACGACTAAAACTTTGCCTCGGGAGAGGTTCATCGCGCGATATTTCAATTTCACCGAAAAAGTAAATCTCCCGAAAAACAAAAAAAAGAAACAAAATGCGAATGAAAAATGTGAAAATAGTTGTAACAAAAAGAGAACGATCGTCGATCCTCGACTCGGGCCTCGGGCAATTCAGAGTTCAATCAACTTTGACTATATTCAAATCGGTCATTTACTCCATAAAATCACAATCAAATATACAAACCAATGACATTCCAAAAGAGAATTTGAGTGCGAAGGGAACGACCGGCTCAATTTTCCGAATTAAAATCTCGGTTCACTATATATTTTCGCATGGCCAAAGAGAAAAAAAAAATTTTCAACCTTCGCTCATCATCGCGAAGCTTCAATCTTTACTCGAAGAAATCTTCAAAAATGATTCCATTTTTTCCTGCTCTGTTTTGTTTTTTTTTTTTCTCATTTCTTTTTTCTTCGAACTAACCCAGTAGAAATCATTTTGAAAGGGAGATAACGTCACTCGCTATAGCAATGTTTCTCTTTTTGTAAATGAGTGCACTTCGATAATGAAAAACAAAAAGGCTTTTCGATTCTGTTCAACAATTCTCGCGTTATTTCGAGAAATGAATACTTTTTTTTCTTCTGCCATACGTATAATCTCTCGAATTTTTTTTGTTTCTTTTAATTTAATGAGGACATTGGCGTCTCGAGAATCCATTAGTGGTTATTGGATCGTTGAATCGTTTCCAGTTCGTCTCATTTTTGACCTTTCTTTCTTTCCTCAAAGATCATACGTGTTCGACGTTCGCTAAATTCTGATCTTTCGCAGCCACTTTTATTCTCTCTCCCGATTCTAATCGATCCTACTGAAAATCCATAATGATTTTATTTTTTATTTATTTTTTTTTATTCGTTCCTAAATAATTTCGATCGAATCGATTGTTTCGTGTGTTTGTATTTTTTTTCGTTCAGCCTCCACGCATCTGAAGAAAGAATTTTTCATGGCTCCATTACCATTTTCCCCCATCAAGAGCGAATACTCGGAACAAACTTTTTCATCGTATAAAACAAAATTCTTTCTCGATTAGAAACGAGGAGAAAAAAATTGTATTCGTATACGATTCGAACAAAAAAAAAAAACAAAAAAAAATACCGCGAGTCGGATCGATAAAGAGGGGAAAAAAAAAAAAAAAAAAAAAAAAAAATGTATGGACTTTATTCTGCCAGCACGAAACGACGAAAATATTTGTCCGTCCGTCTCTCTGTATAATGCATCGGGAGAGTCGCAAAGAGGAAAATAATAACACGAGATAATGGAGAAACGGAGACAACACGCAGCCGGTTGATTGGCTGATAGGGAGAAAGAGAAAGAGTGGATAAAGAGAGGAATCGCGAAAGAACGCGCCGGACACAACGAGAGAGATGTCGACGTGCCTTATCTCAGCTGGTCACGCGCCCCCCGACGTATCGCTCTCCACTCTCTTTTTATACAATATCCCTCTCCAAAATATCCGATAATACAATATTCAACCCTGCAGCTGTACTCAATGAAAAAAAAACAACAACAACAAAAAAAACTCAAGAATAACTTAACCAGAAATATTACCTTGACGTATTGTCAGTCATTTTTTATAATTATTCAAAGTTTGATTGAACAAAATCTTCAAAATTCGAGTCAATATTTTCTTATTTACGGTTCAATGTTGCAAAAAAATTCAAACGAAAAAAGTCTGTTTTGACGAGAAAAAAAAATTCATATTTTTGTTCAAACATTTTTATCAATTGCCCAATAAAAAAAAATTATACTATTTCAAGTGACTAAAATAATATGTAAAATAATATGAGAATTTGTATTCTGCAGCAGGACAAAAAAACTTGTGAGAGGATCGATGAAATTTTTTGAATAAATTGAAAGTGAGTCGAAAATATAAAAAAAAAAAAAAAACAAAAAAAATATGGACCGTTACAAAAAAAATATATTTTCTACGTACATTGAGGAAAAAGTGACAATTTTTCGAAAGCTCAAGAGGAAAATGAGGTTTTCACGACGCGTTAAAAAAAAAAAAAAGTCATTTTTGCTCCGTTTCGACGATGCAAACTTGAAAAACATTTGTAACACATGTCGGTGGTATAATGCAATGTACGAAGGTATACGAAATCATAAATTGAATATATGTAACACTTTGGCATAGAGAATTACGCGTTAAAGAGCCAGCGAATGAGTAAGAGAGAGAGAGAGAGAGAGGAGAGAGCCTATATATATGATCGTGGTAAGTGGAGTGATAAAATGAGATCATCGTTCGTTCGAAGCAGCGAGGAGTCCAGTATCACGCTGGTGAACTGCATATGCAGTGACGTGAACCGGCCACGAAGACTCTCGTGTATTCGAGCCTACGATATAAATATATATCAACCTCTGTGTATATTATGTGCCATACGATCGTATACGTACGTCGAGAATCGACCAAGTAAAATACCTAAAGAGTTCTCTATACCAGCAACAGCAAGAGCGTTTCGTTCCTCGATTTACGAGAGAATCGAACTACTCGTACAAAGCTCCCTCCTCCTCTCTCGCCTTTGTACATTTCAAAACTGCTCCTCGGGTCTCGCTAATTCGCAACTCCCCCTATGAATGCCGGCATTGTTTTTTATTTTTTTTTATTTATTTTTATTTTTTTCAAAGAAAACTTTACTTCTTAATTGATATATCATAAGAACATTAAACTTCATTGTACGCCATCCACTGAAATCAATTACGTGGGCCTGTCAATACCAACGCGATAAACGAGTTATCGAATATTATTTTTTACAATTTTTTACGATCAACTAACATGTTAAGAGATTTTTTAAATTCTGTCAAATGACAAGTTTTTTTTTTTTTTTTTTTTTTTTTTTTCCAACTACGAACATTATTTGATAAAATAGTGTTTTTCCATTTTTAATGGAATTATTGACAACAAAAAAATCAGTAACCGAATCATCGATGAAGCGACGAGAACCAAGCAGAATAAAAATTCGACTCGAAATGAAAAAACTGGCCAAGTATCGATAGAATGGACTTGTATTATGTGAGGCAGGAGGGGAGGGGAGAGGGAGAGAGAGAGAGAGAGGATTTTTAAATCGAAGAGAGCGTCCCGTCAAGCTCTGAAAGGCTGTATTGACAGCAGGGGCAAAGCGAGTGTACACGTCACGACATTAACGAGACTGTTTCTCGGCACGTTATTTCCATGTAGGCAAGGATAAGAAAAAAATAAAAATATAAATATACAAAGAAAAAGAAATAAAAAAAAATAAAAATAAAAAATAAAGGAGTCACGGACATTGCTACAGGGTCTGGTTGCAGTTGCTCGTGGAACGAGGAGGCAGAAAAAAAGAGGGGGAAAAGGAATGACGCGAAGGGGCGCAGGGAAGGAGGGACGAAAGGAGGAGAGTCAAGTCACGACGGAGACGGAGACAACGGTCTACACTCTGTTTACTCGGAGAGTGTCATTCGCCCGATCGATTTAATCTATACATCAACTTTCAACGCGAATTTATAAAACGGACACACAAGCTTCAAATAAACACTTGAATTTTACCATTCTAATGATCGGATACATTTATTCGAGATCAAAGTTTCATGGATACGGTGAAAAAATTAATAAATAAACGATCAATTATGTCGCGATGAATAAATATATACGTAGGAGAAAACAAAATTTGGATTTTGCCAAAACAATTTTCAATTCGAACATTTATTGAATCGTATCGTTTTTGCGAATGTCCAATGAAACTTATTTTGCGAAAACAGTATTTTCTATGTTCAACAAAATACGTGAAAAAACACAAGTATGAAATATCGTATTCGTTTTAATTCGTTCGAATTAATGATGAGCTTTAATTTTTGATGAGATTTAAAAATGAGAATGGGCGATGAACAAAAATGAATAGAAAATAAATTTTTAAAAAATAGTCAATTTCGCATAAAAGGTCTCATACGAAAAGTCTCGTGAGTTGGTAACAAAATGGCAATGTCGATGTAATCACAATGCATACAATGTTGAAATGCCCCGAGTTAAATCTTCTGGCGACACGTTACATTTGAAAAGAAGAAACGAGGTTAAATAAAGAAAAACAAAAGAATTGACGAGCGAGAGGGAGAATGAAAAAAGAAAGAGAGAAACAAGAGTTGAAGAAAAAAAAAAAAGCTCACCTCGTTCCCTTCGTTCAATGTACTCGGCGGCCTGCAGTAGGGCAGCAATGCTCATATTTCCAATTTTCGGCGTTATTTTTCACGTATTTATATATCACGCACACGAACACACACACGCACTGGTGAACCTCCGGGAAAACTCGTCCCACTCGGCCCGTACACACGCGGGCCAGCACGCGCACGCACGCACGCACACACACACACACACACACGCACACACACACGCACACGACCGCAGCACAATTGCGAATCCACCTTTTACCGTCACGTGACTCGGTGCGTCGAACGCTTTTTTTTTTCAAGCATAGATCGCAGACCTCTTACGTATCATTTGCGATAACGTCGTTTTATTCTCTCTTTTCTTTTCTTTTTCTTTCCTTTGTGTTTTCTCTCTTCGTTCGGTTCGATAGATGCGCTCGGAGATTGAATATTTTTTTTTTTTTTTTTTTTTTTTCGTTTCTTTTTTAATTATCTTTAGTCGCAATTGGATTTTGCGCGAATTCGCGTTGTTTCGATACGACCCAACGTGTAGCGCCCTCCTCGTAACGAGGCAACGAACCGTTAACGCCGCGCGCGCTCTACACGCGAGAAAGAAAAACTTGCAAGAGGTTCTCCACTCTTTTTCTCCCTTTTCACCTCTCTCTTTCTCTCCTGTATATATGTACAAGTTCAAACAGAGTCCAAGCGTGTGCAACTCTTCTTTTCACTCTTTTTTTCGTTCGGTATACGTATCGCCTTTTTATTCCCTCTTGCTTCGCTGTCTCTCGGAGAAACTCTGTCTTTGGCTCGTTGCTCGGTTGACAGCAAAGTTCTCGCACCGATTGCACGGTCACCAAGGTCCGTTCTCTGCTTTTGCTGCTGCGCTCTCGCTCCTCCGTCAATCTGTCTATCCGTCTATCGCTCTTTCTCTTTCCTTTTTGCTCTTCGAATCCAAACGTCCCGGTGCAGCGGCGCTCTCTATATATTCGTAACACAACTCGTTCGCTTCTCCGGCGTTTCTTTGTTCCCTCTCGCGCTGCTCGATCACTCGCAATGCAATCACACACTCGTTCGATGCTTCAATCTTAGTACTTGTTTTTTCGTTCTCCCTCTCTCTCTCTCTCTCTCTCGATCCCTTTTTCTTAATATTTGTATTCTTATTATGAATTTCCGTTTATTTTTTATCTCACTTATCGCCCCCTCACAACTCACAACTTTATTCTTTTTTTTCCTTTCTTATTCTCGTTTCTTGTACGTGTTTCTTCCAAACCCGAGGTTTTCTCGACGCGCTCGCACGTTTTTTCGTCCTTCGTAAATATATCTCTGTTTCTCTTTTATTTTATTTTTTTATTTTTTTTTTATTTTTATTCTCCCCCGTTCTCACTCTACGCACGAGTCCACCGTGACTTTGTTATTGCGCTCAGAGTTACGTGTTTGTACATATAAATATATCTATATTTATATATATATATATATGTATATATGTATATATTATATCTCTAATTGATGATAGCCTGAGAATTAAATGAAAAAAATAAGGTGTTATTCGCACGATCGTATATTTTGGCGCACAGATACATGTGTATGTAAATAAACAATATGTAAGTACATATGTGATAATCAACGGGAGTAAAACGTTCCGTATCTCTCAGAAACATAATAATTGAAGCCTGAAAATCACCGAACGAACGAATTCCGCGATGCGTTTAAAATATGAGAGATGCCTGTTTGTTTTTTAATTTAAAAAAATTTTTTTTTAAATATTTTAAAAGAAACTAAGAAGCACCTGAAGTAAAATTTTTCGTCTTCCGCTCTGTGGCCGAGGGACACGCGGAAGTCTCTCTTCGCGCTTGAAAGATTTCGAGTATTTTTCGAATTTTTTAATGATATTTTCCTCTTTCTCGGCAGTCTCCGTATTTCTCACGTTTCTGACCAGCCGAACGCTTCGTTCTCCGATATATTCTTCAACGCCGACAATAACAATAATAATAAGAAGAAGAAGAAGAAGAAGAAACACGTTTAGGGTGACACTAAAAGCGTTGGACGAGAGGCGCTGTTGACGTTCGAGGTACAATACACATCGACGAAAGAACTCGTGGACGAAACGTCACTTCGCCCTACCGCTTGGCGCGCTTTACCCCCCCTTACAGTTTTACTTTTAAAAATAAAAATGATAAATAAAAATAAACAATTTCGAACGAGTCGCACGAGCCATTGGACGCGAGATTGCACCGTGATATTCTCTCTCTCTCTCTCTCTCTCTTCCTCTTTCTCCTTTTTTTTTCTTCCACGTTTCACGCTTTGTACCACCAGCTCGCGATCGTTTCTCTATAACTCTATACTATAATCCTGCCATTGTTGTTCGATATAGAGAGAACTCGCGTCCCGGGGTCAATGAATCCTAGTCCGCGAGCACGCAATACACACACACACACACACATATATATATATATTTATATATACGCTCTCGTGTATGTACTCCCGTTTAGTGCTTCAAACAGGCACGAAAGATATGACGTATTTTTTTTTTTTTTTTTTTTTTCCCCACCTACAACTCGCGTCAGTTGAGCGCGCGAATCTATCGCGATTCCCAGCTCCGCGATACAAGACTATGAAAAAAAGAAAAACTAGCTCCACAAGAGCTCTCACGTGACTCTCGCTGCGTTTTATTATTCAACTCAGATGTTCGTTTTTTGATTTCTCATTATTTTTATCCTGTATTTTTAGAAGCTTTTCATAACCTCAATAATATTAGTTAACGAATTCAACTGACAGCAAACTTTTAAGTACTTGGCATACGTTTTTTTTTTTTCAATTAATGTTTTTCGTTTAGTTTTTTTTATTACGGGACTCGTGTTTACGACATTCGCGGTTTAGCAACTCTAGCGCGGTTCCGCGTATCTCAGGCTCCACTTTAACGAGATTCGAGACAACGTAGCTTTGTTTTCGTGAAATTGTTGCGGAACTCGAGACGCCCACACGACTCTTAATTACTTTGCACGAATCGCATGCTTTTTTGTTCTTTCGCTTTTCTCTCCGGAATGGTTTGTTTAGTGTTTTGGTTAGAGTGTCAGAAAATATGACCGCTATGCGCGATGACCGTCCCACGTTTTTTTCCTTCTTTTCCTCTCTCTCTCTCTCTGATATAAGCGCGCGCGCGCGCGAGCGAGAAAGACCCCGAACGTAGAAACGCGAGGCAAACACTCGAACTTGCCTCGTAAATGACGCTCCCGCGCTCTCATATGTGTACGAAGTGACGGTACACTGCGTGTATTACGTGTCCCCGTAGCTTGTTTCCATGTGTGTATATGTGTGTGTGTTTTGATGGATTCACGTATATAGATATAGAAATATATGTGTATATATATATGGATGTTATGGCGAAGAACGAGCGTGTGCCCGAGTGCGCGCGTCCGCCGTGCGTTGTTGCTACCTACGAGACTGTTGGCTCGCTCACTCGCTTCTCCGCGGGTTCGTTAGACGGAGATACAAAAGAAAAAACACGGATTTTTCATTGCGAAGCGAGATTCTGAACTGTTTGTTAGATATTTATTATTAAAAAAGGCCTTTTTTCTTATTTCACGATGTATTTAGGTTGATGGTGAAAAAAAAATTGACACGATTTAAAGCCGTTTATTGCTAAACATCATTTTTGTTGAAACGACACTTGGCGAAGAGAAGAAAAAAAAAAAAAAAAAAAAAACAACTCGCTTTTCGTTCGTTCGATGTTATTTTTAGGAGGAACGTTTTGGCGCTCTCTCATTCTCTCTCATTCTGTGTGGCGTACAAGTGAAACGTCAAAAAAATTTCTGTCACGCCAAAGTATATTTTCGTGCGGTAACCATATAAATAATTGTTAGGAGATGGATAAACAATAAAAAGAAAAGTTGAAAATATATGTGAGGATAAATGGTGAAGGTTTTGAGCACTCGGGTATATTTTTTTTTTTTTTAACACCAGCACTTGTTTCGAGCACGGAAAACACACAATTAAAAAAACGTGGTGTTGATGTTGAAATAAATAATGGAAGAAAAAAAATTTTTTTTTATATAACTTTAAATAATAAATATTATTATTTCAACCGACCGACGACGAGCCGACGGAGCCGACGACGACGACGACGAGCCGACGAACGAGCGCGCGACACACAGCCTTGCACCTCCGCACTTCGCGAGGACTCTCACGCATTTATCGATGTCAAACGTTTCAGCGCCGTAGTACAGAGCTAGACGAGGCTCTCTTACGAAAGATTCGATTGGCTGCGCGGTGCCGCCAGTGCACCGCCGCAACCAATCACCGCCATCGAGTCTCGATGACCGCGCGCGCCGCCACCAGGCATCCGCCGGTGTCACGTGAATCGCATGCCCGCAAAACAAAACAAACAGCTGGGACCTCCATCTACAGTTTAAAATTCCTTAACTTATATCAAATTTTTCATTATGAACTTGCCCAAAACAGCGACTATTCACATCCAAGAAATACCATCGAACTTCTTTGTTATAACATCGTTAAAAATTTTGAGTGAACCCGCGTTTATGTTCCACAAAATAGTTTCATTTGATTACACAACTCAAGTTAACTAACCTAAAATTTTATACAACCTGAAATACCACATCGTCGTCCGTAATAAATTATTAGTCGAACTACCATTTTTACAAGTCACGCGAAAAACTCAATGCTATTTGAATTTATTTTTCTCAAAAAAAAAAAAGCTATTGTGAAACTCCCCTTCCACAGATTTAGGAAGTCTTAAAAGACACCGTTCTCTATCCAAAATTTAACACCAGATGACACATCTCACATCGACTTTTGTCAGATCCTAATAGCCCCGCCCATAAAGTTAGAAAATGTGTATTTAAGCAAGCCCCGACTGTACAGGATCCTATCTTTCTCACTCGCGTTTGTAATTGCTTGAAAAATGTGTTTCTCGCTCTTGTACCCTCGGTCTTAGGCCCGGTTCACACTGGCAACTCAGTCGCGTGACTATTTCAAAGTTACATTGTCGGTCTCGCGACTATCGCGGTGATTTAGTTACCACACACCTATCTTTTTCTCGAGCCGCCCGCATATTTCATCCGAACACACTTGTCGACGAAGAGTTCTCTGGAGCGTCGCGTGGAATGGAGAGCAAATTTGGAAATTTTTTTGCATGAATCTCAAATCTCCATCCTCACGAAATTGATGATTTTTTGTTTCGAATTGAAAAAAAATGCATGACAGACCATTATCAATAATTTGTTGGTATTTTCCTTCAAACAGTACAGTAAAAAAAGAATTGAAAAAAAAAAAAAAAAAAAAGTTCGATTCAATCGATTTTTGTAGTTAGCCTTAAAAAAAATCTAACCGTTGTTCGCAGTGCTAACAGGCCCGACCTCATCGTACGAATGCGACTTGGTCACATGCTCCACGATTCAACAGCGCGATCCAGCTGTGTTGCCGAGTGGCCAATGTGAAACTAGCCTAACATAAGTCCTGCTGCTTATATGGTTCTCAAGGCCCCCGACGATTCCTTTTGTACGACGTACTCCATCTGTCGTTTTTATTATCGCACACACGACCAGAAACGCAAAGTTATCCAATCGGTCGAATGCACCCGCAATAATAACGTGTCACGTGTATATATATATGTATCCGCACCCGGCTTGGTTACGTGTTCTTTCCAGGCGCTATAAACGTCATTCTTTTGCGACTTTAATGTTGAAAAAAGAAGCTTTTTCATGCTTTTAACTGCACGCAGATGGATTGGAAGAAAGAATAAAAAGGAAAGAAAGGGATTCATGGGTTTTTTTTTTTTTTTATCGAAGAAACGTGGAATCTAAAGTTTTGTTTTTTTCAACGACACTTGCGACAATCTGACCGTTAAATTTCTCCCCACTTCTCGGCGCTACTGTATGCCGGCGATTGGTAAATCTAATCGAAAAGCTGTTAAAACACTTGCCGACTGGCACACGACATCGTCCAAGAACAATTTTATATCGCAAATTCGATAGTACCATTAAATATCGCTTAATTATCATAACCTTACATATTTTCGTATAAAATTTAAATCCCATCCGGCTCCCCATGTTTACACATGCGACATAACCGCACAATGTGCATCATCCCATATTTTGGAAGTAGAAAACAAACTTTTTTTATATTTCGTAACATATTCATTGGTTTCATTTGTGAATCACTTACGTAAATATCGAGTTTCCATGCGAAAAGTATTCAAACTGTGTTTTTTTTATCTGTTATTCTTCACGATAGTGGTGCATTGGCAATAAAAAGGAAGAAAACCGGCAGAATGCGTTCGCACGTCGAGACGGTCGAGTGTCGATAGACGCCATATTTGTTGTTGTTTATCAGTACAAGTGTAAATAGTCGATGAGAGTGGAACTTGTCGCGATAGAAAATTGAGAACATAAGAAACGTATATGAAATTCGCGACCGTTTTTTTATCGTGCGTCGGAGTGTGAATCGTGAAAGTTCCAAAGAATAACTTTGGCAAAGTGGGATAGAAGTTCGAAGAGATTCGTCCGTTGAATCGATGTCCCGCGGTTTCGCTATTACGTGAGTCCACTTTTTTTTTTAAAATGAGTTACTAGGGAAACTCTAACCTAATTTTTTTAATTCGATAATGAATCATTTCAACGAAATTCTGTAACAAATTTAATAAACGATTTTATGATACAATAATTACATGTGGTCAACTGGCACGATATTCAAAATGGCGAGTGAATTATTTATGACGATTTGTAACGCATGTAGCAAATACAACCGCGCCATCATCATTGGTGCCAAATGATCGCGTCCTTCCTGTGGAAAGAAAAAATTTCTAAAAATCTGTTTTTTTTTTTTCATTAAAAATAATTGTGTCGATTAAAAATCCTTGTGAAACAGTGTCGTTTTTCAAAACTATTACAATGAAATTGTGAGAATGCAGGTTTACCGTTAAAATACGCGTTCGTCGATAATAAACGCTGAACTTTTGGCAAAGATGAGATAAAAAGAGGCAAATTGCTTGAGGCGAAGTTTCTAAAATGCCCCCATTAGAAACGCTGTCTTCAATCATTTCTGGATATCTCAGTATAAAATTGTAGACAAGTTCCCATTCGTCCTGGAACATTTTTTTTGTAAATGTGTTTATGAGTATTATAAAATCATTGTTTTCTAATGACACTCTTTGCAATGTAACGAATATTTGTCGTCCTACTGCTTGATATTCAGAGATTGTAAAAAAGCTACATTTATCTTAGACCGAAAAATGAAAACTGCATTAAAATTTGGTTAATTATCGCGATTTAGAAAACGATCGAAAATTATGTGAAACGATTTTTGTGTAAAGATCCATTAATGGAAAATGAATTACACTTTTTGTCATCGAATTGGTGACTTTTTCGTACACAAGAAACTATTCTGAGCTTTTTACCTCTTGAGATAATTGAGCGAAATCCACTTTATCGATATCGGGTAAGTCTGGATAACTGCCAAGACATTCTCCTTCCTTGAATTTTTGCAAAATAGCACTGATTCTGGCTGTATTGTATAATACAAATGATCCACCTGAAATATAAATGTTTTCATTTGTAAATCAATAATATTTTGTATTGAAGTTATTATATTCTGTGAGAAAACTTTGTTCTTCAATTATTCTTTTTTTTTCACGCTTCGACCTCAAGTTTTGCAACAATTTGGTATCAGTGGACCATTTCAGCCCCTGAATTTGCGTCAAATGCAAAAAAAATCTATCAAAAATAACAAAGTAGCGCTCGAGTGATTGCAGTGTCAAAAATGATTTGTAATTTTTCTTGATTACCTTTCGAGTTCGATACCCTTTGGTCAGGATCTTCCTCAGTTTCAACAAACACTGGTCTACTAGGTTTGATGGAAAGAAGCTCGAAAGTGACAACCGCTCGAGCTATGTCAGTCAAATGGCTTACTTCGCTCGACTCGGGACATTTGAGTTTGGAAAAGCTGGACAATTCTCCAATTTTCGCATTCACATACTCGCTCCAAGAGAGATTTATTTCTTTGGTATTGGTGTCTCGATTTTTAACGACTCCGCAAATGCAATGAGAAAAACCGTCTTTGCGCCGGCCTTGGGATTTTGTAGTTAGTAAATATTGAAAATCTGCTTGCGTTCCAACGATTTCAAAGCCCTTGAGTTCCAGAACTCGTTGCGATGCCTCTTTGATGAGTTTTAATCTTTCCGTAGTTAACTCCGAGTCTTTGTCTTCATTGATTTCCAGGCGAACGCTCTTTCCCACTGATTTTTTCTTTCCGTAATCTTTGCCGAGTCGGACAGCATTTTTGATCGATGATTCGAGTGTTTTTTTTTTGTTGACGAATAAAGAAATCCTGTCATTTTGCATCGAGCATCTGTCAATATTTATACACCATGAGCGACTCGCGACAATCAATGACTCCGTGGCCTAAAATTCGAAACCTTTTCAGCTAAATTTGAGGTTAGGTCTGTATTTCCTCTTCGTTCATTATGGTTATTCTATTCTCACCTTTTTCATTATATCCTGCGAGGATAATCCGACTGTGTCAACATTTTTCTTGTGCAAATAATACTCCAGTATGTTCGAACAACTTTCGACTGTCGTTTTGTTTATCGTGAAATCTCTCCATGCTAAGAGGTTAAGTGGAAAACTTAGTTCACCGTTTCTCGCCAAATTTTCGTTGTTCACTTTTACATTTGTCTTTCCTGCGATAACTTTGCCCAAAAGCTCCTCTTGAACTTCATTTATCAGAGTCCGAATTTGAAAAATAGTCGAACATTCCATTTTTTTTCGTGCTCTAAACTTCTGTAAACTGACAATACGCGTACTAAAACATTTTGACAACTCGCTCCACCTCCTTCGTAACTGAAACTCGTCGCTTCCGTTTCCGTTGTTTCAAATCGTAAGCCTCTGAAATAATAAATATTCTAAAGAAAACTTACGATTTTTTTTCTTTCCTCATGAAAAAACCGTCCGGATCGAATTGGAAAATGTTTGAAAAATAAAGTTTGTACACCATCCATTTTGTATATTGTGCGAATTACATGACTTTCAATGCGATCAATTTTCAATGCATTTTTTTTCTTTCTTTTTATTCTACAGTGTTATAATTACGTATCTTACAAACTTGTCACAAAAAATACTTGTTCGCCTATAAGCTTATAACAAACGTTCTTAGCATAATAAATTAGCTTTACAACGAGATAAACGATGTTGAGACTGCGGTTTCATCGCACATTGAGCTTTACATGGAATGATTATACTTGACGTACGATATAGCAGCTAATTCTTTGCAAAATTCTTCCATTATGATAACACTCTCGTACAAAATATTTTCCTTGTTCAATCTGTAAATAAATAGAAAAAAAAAAAAATGAATGAATAAGAGTGATAATACAGTCAACATGATTGAGTTTGAATTTAAAATCATTGAAATAACTAAAATCTACGAATTCGAATTAAATTTCAGATCGCGATATAATTTTTCCTTGATAATTCGAGTATTTCGAAAAAAATTAATCTTCGACAGAAAAATGCGAAACTAGCTTATCAAATTCCTTCAAATTTTTCGTTTTTTTTTTTTTTTCTTTTTCATTCAAAATAATTCAACTTCAGAAATTGATTCACAGTTGCTGTTCATGCTTTGTTCTATCCAATTTAATTTTGAATTACCTTCAAATTGAGAGTACGAATAATAATAATAATTTTTTAATCGTTCCATACTGAGATCGTGAAAAGGAAATATTCTTTGAAATTTGTATTCTTTCAAATATGACAGAAGAACGAAGGATTACTTACGAATCTTGTGTCGAATCTTCGAGTAATTTTTTTCTCGTATCCTTCAAGATTTGTTTGTAGTTAGGATCTTTGGTGACTTCGGTCGACAGCTGTTTGACGACTTTTTGCAAACACGTAAAAAGGCTCTTCAAGCCAGGACCAAGAGGTAGCAAAGGATTCAAAAGATACTCGTGTAAATATGGATGCGGAAGTAAGGCTAATCTCGATATGACGACGGTCAATTGTAAATTGATTTCATATCTTTGATTCGGAATGTTGATAACTTTGTCAAAAAGCATTGATATAAATGGGCCCGTGTAAAATCTATTGGAACAATGATCGGCTTCCGGTCTCGAATCGTAACTCGCCGAATCGTCGACGGTTACAGCTTCCAAAGGCCAGGCAAGCAGAGCGCAATCCGTTCGTACTTTGGCATATTGTTTCTCCCAGTCTGTCATATAACGCTCGTAATGATTGACTCCTGAATCGGTCTGCAGTTGACGAGGCATCAACGAGAGAAAACTGAAACGCGATTCAATTTTTTGTTTTTGTTTTTGTTTTTTTTTTCTGTTCCATCTTCTATCCTATCAGGTATATCGAGCATAAAAAATAAAATGTAAAGATGTGTCTGCGTTGAAAAAAAGGGTTCAGTAAGGCTCGCAACTATTTTACGTTGAATGATATTCGATCGACTCACCAATTGATTATTCGATGGATATTGCTCGGTGCTAAAGTTCTACTGTGACTCTGTTCCTGTGAAAAATCAAGAGATCCTTTTTTTTCACGTTCCCTTTCATCCTCCTCGTCGCTCCACGAGCCAATTGCACTGTCCGCTGCACCATTATCGTAATATCCTCTAGATGTCAGATAGGACAGAACGAGACAATGGAGCACATGTTCGTTTCGTTTGTCCAATATTTCCTCGAATAATTTCAACGTTTCTAACGTCAAGTCTTCACTGTCGGTGTAACAATTTTCTATGAGAGTGTGCAACACGCAACTTGCGCATACGTTTCTAACGTCTGGCTCGTTCCTGTCGCCCACCAACCAATGACTTATCTCTGAAATATTTATCGAACCATTACGATCAATAAATTTCAATCGATTTTTTTTTCATTCGAAAAATCGATTTTTTTCTCATTTTTTTTTCTTCAAATTTTTGAGAAACTCTTCAATTTTCGTGTTTTATACTTTCAACTAGTCAAGATGAAAAATGCAGTGAAATTTTACATCGGAGAGATGAAAACAGAAAACGACGATGCGATCTGTACACTGAGAAAAATGAATTCGTAAATTCAACAAATTTTTTGTTGGTTCGACAAATTTTCTGTTGGTCCAACGAATCGTAGCGAACAAAATGAAATTTGTTAATCCAAACGAAATTTGGTTCATTCAAATACTTAATTTCTCACCACGACAAAAATATCATTGAATCAACAAATTTAATTTGTTCGCCACAATTTCAAAATTTTTTTTCTCGGTGTAAAATCGTACGATTTACCTGTACAAAGGAGCGGTGAGGTAATTTTTTTGAGACTTTCTGTGAGTAGAGCTGTTATCAAAACGGCGTGATGATCAGCCAGTGAAAAGGTAATGACTTTATCGAAAAATTCTTTTCTGATATAGTTTGCCAAAACTCGGGCAACCTCGTGATGAGCTTCCTTGATCAATTGATCGCAATAATCGAGCCAAACGAAATAGGCTGCGACTTGTCGACAGCCGGGAAATTTTTTCTCGTTCGTCCACATCGGCGAATCGAGACCCCAGGTAACATCGATCGCGTCAATCTCGTTTGGATCAACGTGGGCTGGTATCGATTTGAACAAACTGTTCAATCGCCTCGTTATCACTTTTGGCAAATCGCTATTTGCCATCGTCACGGCGAAGGACGTATCCTCCAATGCTGCCAACACCATTATTCCTTCGCAGGCTCTGATCCTTACCATGTTATCCTAGACAACGAATAAATCGCTTCAGAATTATTAAAATTTATTTTCTCTCCTACTTCGATCGCATCTAAAAACTACGAATAAACGGAAACGTCAAAATATCGCAACTATTTTTATTCGATATACGCATTAGCTTGCTGGGAATATAGCCGAACGAAAATTGCAGCGGAATTTAGCTTTGAGAATTGGTTTTCGGTGAACTTGACTTAAATTTTACGATCAAAATTTAAGGGAGTTCATCTGGTAATCGAATTAACAAACAGATATTGATTAAAAATTTTGAATACAGTTATCAATATCAACTAGATCACCTGTCAAAATTTCAAGTCCTTAGAATACTTTGTTTGAGAGAAATTAATAAAAACAGATTTCCCAATTTAACACGGTTCCTTATGCGTTTCTGTGGTTTTCCCGTCTGTAAACATGAAATTCGCAAGCACTGACAAACAGTTTCGTACGAAACTTTTATAAATGCTTAAGAAATATCTAAAAAATCTTTTTACCACTTCACAAAATCCATTCTCGATATACTTATGAGGTTCGGAATAAATTAATTAGTCTCGAAGAAGGAGGTTAAACTTTGGAGGTTAAACACACTAAACATACTGAGCCGACTACGCTAGTCGTGATAGTTTTGGGTTTTGACTTGCTCGGTACCAGATGAACTCCCTTAAACGAAATGGAACTACGATATCGATGGGGCTGATTCGACTATTTTTGGAGCAACTGAACTTTGACGTAATCTGGTTTTGATTTAACGTCGAAAAATGAGCAGAAAAATTCGGTTTTTCAAGATAAAAATAATTTTGTTTTTTTTTTTTTTTTTTTTTTTCGTAAAAATAGAGGATAAAAGAAAAGCGAAACGTACGGCACTGTTGACGTAGCTGATCAAGGCATCGAGTAGAAGACTACCAGATTTTTCAGAGTTGGGTAATCCGGTCAAGAGATTCGAAGTTTTTTCTTGGTTCTCGTTGGCGAAATCGTGACAATTAAAATCAGGAGGATCGAGTCTCAAGTCTTCGAGATCTTGTAATTTTGCGTCGAGATCGTATTCCAGAGAAATTTTATTATCGGATCGTTTGTCAGAAGTCTCATAAAAATCGGTATTTTCGTCTTCAGTAGAGATGGGATATTCGATTGAATTTTTAAGTGACAAAGGGCTGGACGATTGTGACGGAAATTCGGTGTCTTTGGACGAATTCGATTCGTTGAATTCTCGTAGGCTTTGACGTTTCATTATTTTGGCATCGTTTTTGCGTGAATTTCTGCGCGACTGATTGATCGGTTTATCGCTCGTTTGATCCGAGCAAATGGATCGTCTTCTTTGACGATCATTGGCAAAGAGATTAGGATTGACCAAGGTTACAGCTTGCGTGTTCAGAGGCTCGAAGAGGGGATTAGAATTGTTGCGTTTTCTCGTTGGTACGTAAGTTACCGATTGCAAATCCATCGATTTATCGGTCTGCTCGCGCGACATCTTCTGATGCTCCATCTTAACGAGCCCCGAGTCGTTTACGATACTCGTTAATTGCGGATATTTGCAAACGAGAAAACAGAGAGTCAACAAAAATTGTATCTCTTCGGCCTCGATAGGCGAGGCATAATTTCCGTTACACTGAGAAATTAATCTCTGGACCGGAGCATGAACCGGAGCATGATGCAACAAAGGATGCTTAGATCTCGCCAAAAGTCTCTTCAAGAACGAGTAACAAACGAGCCTCATTCCCGGTGGCGTTTCGACTATCGCCAACGTTGTCAACCAATCCAATAATCCATGCTGCAACAAATACTCCAAACACGGACCCGTGTCATCTATTCTTTTTTCCTCCTCCAATAATATCTCCAATAGCCGATCCAAGTGCCTCGGGATTCCTGTATTCTCGATCGATACTTTACAATTCGTCTCGTGACTCGCGTAAAAGTTCATCAACTGCTTCCAGTGATACGTGAAATCTTGCAACGGTGTTGCCGGCGGAGCTATCTGCGAACCAAAAATCTTATGCTCCTATTTTTTTTTCTCCATTCATTTTGAGTCTGAATATTTTGACGTTGGAATGCAACGGAAATAATATTTTTTTCACTTTTTATTCAGAATTTGTTTCTTTTTATTTCGTGACTTTGTTCTTTTGATAAATAAAAAAAAAACATTTATTTTAGTAGCCTCGAATCGTTGCTTTTATCATCAATTTTTCTGTGCCGCGATCAATTTCAGTTGCGAGTGTCACGTTTTACGATCGTCGCATATTTTCTTATCATTCTTCATTCTTCTTTGGACACGTACCAAAAATAAATGTCGAATCCGGAAAAAAATGGAGTGTCTCAAAAAATGAAGTACGAATCCACTCAGAAAAAGCTGTCAAATTCTCTCGAAAAAAAAAAGTTTTTTTCTTCCATTTTACAAAATTCGATAGATCGGATAAAGAAAATGTTGAAAGTTCGAGTTGCGAAGAAACGACAACAATATTTCTCGTGACATTCCAACGCAGCAATAATTGAGAAAAGAGTTGTATAGAAAAAAAAAACAAGAAAAAAAAAAATTCTTAGGGCTAAAAGGGCAGGTTTTGTGGATAAATTAAAAGAACAAAATGCATCGGAGTATGAATGGTAAATGATTTATTTTTAAGCGATGAAACAGTGTATAAATAAATAAACATGAGCGAAACGACGTCAACCGAGATAGAGGAGGAGTGCGATAGCGACGAAAGCCGACAGCGTGAAAAAAGTCTATGCACACACGCTCCCGGAGACACACGCACGGACGAGAAAAAAAAAAACAAAAAAAAAAGTGTGTAGCGATAAAAATAAATGCGGAAATGGCACAGGTGCTGGCTGGAGAAACGCGAAAATCTGGAAAAACGTCATTACGATGACATAAACTAAATGTAGATAATAATAATGAGCAACGAAATAATAAAAAAAAAAAAAATGGATGAGAGTTTTCGCCCAAGAAGGTAAATAAAACGTTGACCGCTTTATCGTATTTCAACGAGTTATTATATCACGTTACCTCCGAGGCTGCTTCTTTTATAATTGTTGAAATTCGATACTCACCACATCGATAGTATTTTTCAAGGCTACCTGAAAGCCGCTAATCATCTTCGCGATATAATTTCGTTGTTATTTATTTTTTTGTTTTTATATAACCTCAAATCGTTCGACCATATAAGAAGCTTTATTTGAATGATTTTTCGAGAAGATCCATTTGATAAACCGCGATACATATAGCCACGATATTCCTCTTTCGTATCCACGTTTTAAAGCCGGGCTCGTGTGCAACGATGATTATTGTGCCACGAAACGTCAGAGTAAGCGAGACATTCTTGTGTCACATTGACCAACTTGCACACACGACTCGCGCGCACTATCGAATCGCCGCACTTCTTTTTTTCTCCCTCTGTTTTTTTTATTTTTTTTTATTTCGTACATCCTATTTTTATCTCATGTTTTTGTGCCCACGGATGTAACGACGGGTCCGTAAGGTGGCGCCACCCCGTGGACAAATTCACAATATCCATGTGCTTTTGCGTTTACTTGCCGCGCATGCGCGCTTCCATTCCTGTTCCCCCCACTCGATTTTCACGTGGTTAGCATAATCAATAAACACACGCGTTTCATAACTGTGCTGCCAAGTTTTTTTTCTTCTCTTCTTCAAGCAGATATATTAATTTGAAATGAAAATAAGTTTCGAAGATCTTGAATTGAACAGTCTTGGAGCTTTGTCACGGTCATTTTTTGGCTCTGACGAGTCTACGATTTTTATTACATATTTTCAGACATAAAATATTACGTGAGCTGAATTGATTTTCCGCGGCATAATCGATCGTTTTACCTTCAATTATTTCAAAAGTTTATTTTCATCGGCTAAAGTATTAATAAAATTTCTTTTTCATTTTTTATTTATATTTATATATATGAAAAGAAAAGACTCGAGGTGAAGCATACTTGTTCGAGGTTTCTTTCGAACGAAATATTTACGAAAGTTGTGACGAAAACGACCTTGAGATGTAGCAGGTGTATCAGAACTCCACTATGCAAACACACATTCAAATTTCATGACGTTCGTATAACGACTCTTTTTCAGATATTTCTCTATCGCTCGAAAAGACTCGGGACTACATGCAAATTCTTTGATACAGCGCTAATACGACCTTTTTGATAACTAATTCATGTGTGAGTTATAAAAAAATGAAGTAGCGGATAGATTTTCCGGTTGTAAACGTCGTGTGTCGAGTTTGAAAAAGATTTATGATATAATCGCGAGTATACGATACAGGTGTGTCGCGGTAGTAATTAAAAATTTTCGTAATCTCGAGGGCTCGTTAACTTGAGAAATTTGACAGAAAATAAACGAAAAAAAAATGTTATCAATTCGATTTTCTCGGAGCTTCAGAACTTTGTATGATAAGTATTTTGACTCACCGCTTTCGATGCTCGAAATCTCCGCAGCATGCTCGGATGGTAAAGTGAAAAAAATCGCTAAGAATAATGAGAGGTTTATTTTTTATTTTTTTTTTTCTTCTACGCGATCGCCCAGACAAGTTCGTGTAATTGTGTTGGTATATAGCATGACGCAAATTGCACAATTATATAAAACGTCTTCGAGCGAGGAAAGTGTGTATTCAATTTGTCACTGGTGAAGCCTTATCACATCGACGATAACACTGTTTGAAGACGCATTCTACCGGGCCATTATTCAACTGCCACACAAAAAAAAAAATCGTTTACTTTTTCCTCATTCTTTTTCTCGTTCCCTCTCTTTCTCCATAGTTTCAAAATTTCCCTCTCTTTTCTACTATTTCACGGTGAAAGTTTGAGTCCATTCCCTTGCCGGTGTGGAACTCGTCTCGAGATCGGATTTAATTAAAAAAAAGAGACCGAATTTCATAAACTTTTCAACATTACGATATTTTAATGCCAATTCGTTCATTATAATTTCATCGATTAAAATTTTATGAGCAAGATTTCATTGTGAGTTGGATGAAAATTTGAAAAACGAATAGATTACGGTGAATTTTTTCAAAAAATTTTCATTTCAGAAATGGAGCTATCAATTTTTTTCGTTTTCGAACGAAATTTCATTGAAATATAACTCAAAACTTATATATGAGTCGAAAAACATCCGCATGCCGAACGGGAAAAACGTCGAGTTTACAATCCGTTTACGATGTTGAAGTTTATAACGTCGGAATGCAGCGGAATTTCTTGTGTTTTCAAATATTATTCGAAGTCGATACGCAGATTCAAGCTACACAAACGGGGAGAAGATTTTTTCGGATGTTTTATCAGAAATTCGCGAACAAAAAAATGTATAAATTAAAGACTGAATATGTAAAAATAACAGGTAGCGATGACCTTGTATTTCGATGCAAAAAATCAATATCGTATTTGCTTCGCGAACGATCGGTGTTGCAAAATCATCTCACTTTTTCATTATTTATT
Organism: Campoplex capitator; assembly: GCA_037576405.1. Taxonomy (NCBI): domain Eukaryota; kingdom Metazoa; phylum Arthropoda; class Insecta; order Hymenoptera; family Ichneumonidae; genus Campoplex; species Campoplex capitator. Next base: position 8,321,857 of record JARBWI010000003.1, read on the forward strand.
GCTTTGAAACAGTATTAAATTGTCCTCTCTACGCGTCGATAAAAACAATTTATTTGTCTGCAAAAAATTGGGATGGAATTTTGAATGAATAAACGAAAATCCATAAATATTGTTTTTTTTTTGTTTCTTTTTTTTTTTCATTCTTTTTAATATCGCGCTATTATCCAAAAGGCTCCGCGAGCCAAAATCTCGATCATTCACTCACACAGATAAATTCATGCATTCACACTCACGCGGTTCAACACAATTAACGTTTCATTCTCTCTCTCTCTCTCTCTCTCTCTTTCTCTTGCTTTTTTTTTTACTACGGATTAGCCAACATCGTATCGATGCACTCTTTCGTTGACGACTGCTGTGGTAAACTTACATTCGCGTGAGTTGATGGCATTCTTTTTTTTTTTTTTTTTATGTCATCGAGTGCCTTCTTTCCCTCTCTGCCACATGCTTGTTTTTTTTTTTTCTTTTTTAATTTTTTATTACGCCGTCGGATCGAAATCGATCCTGCACAATTCATAAATAATTAACGCGGACATCGCACAGAGGATTAAATAAAATTCTCTAAGCCTAATTCGTTCCGTTAGTTCCACCAATGTTTTTCGATTTTGCGTTCGTAGAAGGGAAAAAAAGTCAACCAATTTTTTTTTTTTTTTTTTTTTTTTTTTTCGGCCTCCTCTTTGACGTATTTTTATTACAATTGCGCGCTCAATGTTACCCTTCCACACACGACTTTTTTTCCCGACGCATTTACGAATCACGATTCTTCAGTGGCATCCTTCAATCGCCTTCGATCGCTCGCCAGAGCATCGATTTTTTTTTTTTTTCTCCTACTTTGATTTCCTGTCTCGTTTTCTGTGCTTCGTTTCTCTATCATTCAATTTATCCACGCAAAAATTATCACTACAATGATATTACAATTATCAACAATGATCAACTGTCATTCGTTTATGACGAGAAGCTACAGCAATCTTACAAAAGGAATTAAGTAACCGTCGTAGCTCTTATTCTGTTTTTTTTTTTACGCTCTTCCCTTTCGTTATTTCTTTGTGCTCTTCTATTATCAATATGGTTAAGTGCACATGCCCGTATAATGTACAATAGTTTTGTTAGAAAACTGCTCCACGATTGAGTCCGAAAAAGAGTGAAGCATTTCTTTCGTTTTTTTTTTGTTTTTGTTTTGTTCAAGGAGAAAACATAATTGCAAAAACCTCAAAGAATTTTTCGAATCTTCTTTATAGCCCTTTCGGAAAAGTATCAGTGAATCTCGTTCTCGTGAAAAATAGGGAGACATTTTTTCTAATATATTTACAAAAATGTATTTTCAAATATATTTTCAACATCGAAAAAATGTTTTCCGATAATTTTTCTACGATCGAGATTTGAAAAAAAGGATTCGAAAAAAAAAAATTCTTCGGTTATTCTCGCACTGCGTTTTCTTTGACAATTTAAAAATAACGTGGAGCTGTCCCCGAGAAGTATTATTGTTTTATTTATTTTATTTTTTTTTTTTTCTTTTATATCTTTGTATACTTAAATTTTTGTTTTTTAGTACCCGCACGATCGAAGGATCTCGCCGCTTATAATGAGTTTCGTCGAGTGACGTATCGTAAGAGAGTATGGCAGTAAAAATATCGTGGCTCGAAAGTCATAAGTTTTTTCGTTTCAGTTATTTTCTGTCCAGTCGTTTCTTTTTTTTTTCTCTTCATTTTGTTTTCCTTTCAATCGGAAATACAGAGTAAAATTTCGAACAAGTTCTCTGGCGAGGATCCCGAAGTAGCAAATTATACGATTATTTCAGTTATCAGTTAAGTGGCGAAGAGAGGAGCGGAAAGAGGAGAGAAAAGGGGATCACGACTCTCGAATTCTCGTATTCTCATATCGATCCTCCTGTCCCGAGCTGGCGACAGCGCGGGCGCGAGTTAACGAAAAATATTCGCCTTTGTTATCCAATACTCTGAAATTTTTTTTTTTTTTTTTTTCTACCTCTGGCTTTTGTTTTCGGTGTGATAAGCTCATAAGAAAAGAACGGCAAAACAAAAATCGAGCATGACGAAAATTACGAGGTCGTGCCAGGAATCGAACGTGTCTCAAAGGGAATCTCGGGCTTTTTGGGGGGAAAGGAGACAAGGATTTGAAGAGGATGATGCGCGGGTACTCTCTTTCTCACCCGCGTCAGCCAACGACCTAAGCTACGTTTCTTTTGTGCTCTATTTACAGAAGTATGTTAATTTTATATTCCTTTTCTTTTGCTTTGTTTTGTATTTATGTATGTATATGTAGATATTCATAAGTGTTTGAATACTTCTGTAACTTGGTACAAAAGTACCAAATCACAGATTTATTTATATTCATACATACATATACATACATTTATATATATTTTTGTATTACTTTGTATAATTTGATCTAAAAATTTATTATGAGCGACATGGACGCTCGTCTTCACCGCTTTTGCGCTGCTACCGCGGCTACCAGCGCCGCACCGCGTCCACTTCCGTCCTCTGATAGCATCAGGTCAAACTGTACAAAACAAAAAATAATCGTTCAAATTTTATTATCAATCGCATCATTCCATTGGAATAATTGTGCCACAAATGCTGATAATCTTTGGGGCTCGACAGAAATTACATTGGCCCACCTCTTCATTTTTTTGTGCAGTTTTTTCATTGTTCAACTGCCTTTGCGGTATTGAATACTGGATGTACATTCTTTACTCGTTGGTTGCATGAATATCGTTGATAATTTAATAGTCAAAATTCGTACTGCTTCATTCAACAAATGAATTTTCTGCTAATCCACTCCAAAAAAAAATTACTTTCCAAAAGAAAAAATGAAGAGGCAGTCGTTTCTGTACTGAATCCAAATTAACAACTGATCGTCGAAAACCAAAGTCAAAAACTGATCGTCAATGAGACTATTGGAGATGAAATATTGAAAACAAAAAGCACAACACATCGGGTATTTTTGAATGAATTTTTTTCTTTCCTCTTCTATTATTCGAAAAAACCGTCCGATTTCGAGTGCAAATGTGGGATGTTTTATTTTGATAAAGAATTATTCCGATAAAAATGTAATAAAATTTCATTATTTTGATTGATAACGTATTTCCATGGAATGCTTTTTCCAACATTTTTAAAAAATGCTATCGCGTTAGGAGAGAATAGAACAAATTTTTTGTTTTTTTTTTCTTCATGCTTACCTTATAATTTTGTAATTGAGTAATTTTCTCAGTCATGAGATCATGAAAGTGTGGATGAAATCTGTAGACCGAGCCGTCGATACCGACGGTCACGTTGTCCTCGCCGATTTTATTGAGAAGGGCTGCGATACCTGCGCTCGCCAAATGAGCGGCTCTCCTAGACACGACCGAGCAAACGTACCTCACGTTCTCGCAATCCTGATCAGATGCATTATGTATACCCAATTCCGAAAGAATTTCTCGACAGTTTGTATACTTGCCTTTGGGATCGCTGTGAATAAAAAAAAATGAAGAAATCAGTCGAATTCAGTGTGTTTTTTCATTCGGAAATGTCTAATGATTAAATTGAAAGCAATCGATTGAAAAGAACATTCATTAATACGAAAGTATAAACTGAGAAAAGAGAATTGTTGAATCAACCAAATGGCTTCGTGAAATACGTCCAATGTAATATTCTGTTATACTAAATATCAGTTTCATTGAATGAAAAATATCTTACGTTGATCCAACAAAATCCACGACAATCATTTGGTTGATTCAATTGGTATCTTTGTTTAGTGGAATAAAATTAATAATTCGTCCAACTGAACGATTTTTTTAATGAACGAAATATTTCTTTCGACGTATTCTACGAAGCCTTGGTTAATTCAACTAAACTCTTTTCTCAGTGTACGTTTTCGAAAACCAATAATTTTTTATTCCAAAAAACTTTGCATTCAATTAATTTACATTTTAATTACAGTTATTTTGATTGCTAAATAATCCAGTCGAAATTGAATCGCCGGTTTTTAAAGTAAACTTACGATAACAATTGTAATGTCAAAATAACATTGAAATGACTGTGACATAATGGCAGATGTATAGAAATTCGACAGTTTATTTCCTCCGAATTAAACGACAAAATGATCTGTACTTACTTTTCGATTTCGGAGACGTATTTGGTGAAAAATTTGCCCTGTTTTTTGAGTTCGATAGGACATTTACCGTTGAACAAGAGTCCAGCATCGACAAGTTTTTCGAGTACGAGCCTGGCCAGCTCGCCCATGTACATGCCCGAAATCATTTTTTCAAAAATTTGTTTCTTCGGGTTGATGGAATTGTCGTCGATAGCGCGATCGTATTCGGTAACGACGAAATCAAGTGTACCTTGTTCTCCGAACGCTCCCCATTCGGTATTTATCAGCATACTTGGTTTCGTGTCGACGTAATTACCGGGTACCGCCATTTCGGCGTTTTCCGTTTTTTCCACGTAACAGGCATTGCTCCCGGTGCCTGGAGACGAGAGATGCGATTTTTATTCGTCGAATTTTCGATTTTACTCTAGTAAAACTTGAAAAATTTATAGTTTTATTTTCATTCTTTCCTCCGATACTCACCAACTATTAGACCAATTCTGCAGCCTTGATTCTTCCAAGCACAGGACATCAAAGTACCGGTTGTATCATTGAGAATCGCACACACGTCGATTTTGACGTCCTAAACAAAAACAACAAAATCACAATTAAAACTTAGCAATTTTACATTCTTTCAGTGCCTGCGGCATATTTCTCGAGGTTTTTTTTTTCCTCCCCCAGTAAAATTTAAGAATTTATTCATTCGATTCGTTCGACAGTTAAAATGACTTTTCCCCCAGTTGAAATAGGTACGACGTACGATCAATGGATATCTATAAATATCTTATCTGCAGCAAGCCAAACATGAATCACTCTATTTCAATGGTGGAACGAGAATTACAAAATTTTTAGTGACGAAAACTTGATTCAATATTCAATAAATTGAAAAAAACTTGCCCATTAGTAATGAAAAATTGACATTCGTAAACCAAAATACATATCGAGTAGATTTGAATTAATTTTTATCTTTTTTTTCTTTCTTCTTTTCCTTGACAATGAGAATTTATCGCAGTTTAAAATATGTTGATAATGATCTGACGTGCATTAATAATCATAAATTTCAACGTTTATTTTTTCTTCTGATCAGCAATGGCCATTAATGACATTCGGATTCAATTTTCGATTTTTTTTTTTTTCCCCAATGATTCTATAATGAGCCAATGAATATATTAAGCTGAACCACTTACTTTTCGCTTCTCAATGGCCTGTTCCAAAAGAGCGACAACATCCTCACCGACGACACCACTACAATTGAATCCTTTGGTCCATCTGACCAAATGACCCTGGGTCAAACCTGTCTGTGTCAATGGAAAACTGAAAGTAAAGCCAAGCGGAAGAATCTCGTGTTCGAGCTTGAGATCCTTGACGAAAAGGGCGAGACACTGAGCTATGTGATCGAAGAGTTGAGTGCCCGTGCCGAGCATGAGGCTCTGTGGTATTGCGTAAATTTTACTCTTCATGTCGAAATTGTGGCCGTCCAGAGTTATAAGAAGTACACGAAAATTCGTTCCGCCGAGATCAAGAGCAAGGAAATTACCTTTTTCTGTGAATGAAATAAAAATATTTATGAAAATTTCATCGAATAACATTTCTTTTTCGATTTTATCGGCGACGAAAGAATCATTTTATTTTTCATTCATCCGAGCATCTTCATTCTATTCTTTTCTTGACAAATTTTTCGAAATGTACACGATCGGAATTAAAACAGTTTTTTTTTGTCTCAAATCTCATTGAAATTATTCGATTATTTTTTTCTTCCTGATTATTTTCGTTTGAAACAACGAAACTGCTTTTTTGTTTACCTGTCCCATTCGGAAGATCCTGTACGTAGGTCGTGAAACATTTGACGATAGCATCGTCGTGAGTTTCCTTCGATAATCCTCGTTTTATCTCATCCGTGAGCCTCTGCATAAGCATCCTGAGCTGATCATTCGTGAGGACGAGATCCTTGCAGGCATCTTTTATCTGAGAAATAAAAAAGCGAGAAATTTTAATTGGAATATATTTCGAATCAATCGGATCTAAAAGTTTCATTTTTTTTTTTTTTCCCAATGATTTTCGTCCAATAAAAATACGAATTTAAAAATAATTATCGACGCGTTTCAATCCCCCTTAGGCGGTCGTGTACCGCACTTTCTCCCAACCAAAATTCAAAGATCTCGAGAGTAAATACGATTACGAAAGCCTTAGAGCAAAGACAATTTTTTTTTTCTCGTAAACTCGTATCACATTCGTCGTACTCTGTTTGGTAAACAAATAAGAAATTTCTTCGATTCATCACAGCAAATAAAAGATAATAAATATCGAGACGTTTTTCCCTCGATTCGGCTTGTTACGATTTATCGTCGAGAACGAGTGTGAATTTGAAGACGAAAAAAAAAATGGTGATAAGAATTGCAGACTTTACAATGTGTAGGATAAAACGATTTGCGAGAGTCTTTCGCGTCATTCTTTTCTGATAATGAAAAATGCAAATTTCCTCCCAGCCCCCCTCCCCTTCCTCTGTTCGTGAGGTATACCCGGAACAACATATCTATACGATAGATACAGTGCATAAACATAACGCGCAATAGTCAGCTCGTGTACATGACGCAAAACGCTTACTCTCGAGTCTTTCAACGTTGCATAATTTTTTTCCTTGCTTTTTTTTTTTTTCATCCACATTAAAACTATTATTTTTTTTTCAAATTTTCCGCGATTTAGCTCTCGATCAAATAGCTCGAAAGAGTTTATAAATTTGTATTTTAGTGGAAACACGATGAAATAAAAAAATGAAAGAAAATCTTGATGCAGTCGCGAGTGTTATCTAATCGAGAAATGTTCGCTTGTTTCTCGACGGTACGATGACACACAAACTCTTTTCCTTCCACCTCATGACACGAAGAATGAATATATTACGAGCGTATATATAACGTAGGAGCTAAGGAAAAATTATCTCAAACGAGGCAACGAATATCCACAAAATCCTGCATCGATATGTTCATCGGAAGGAAAAAAAATTCATTCGAATATCAACGACAAATATTTTTCCTACTTTTTTATTTTTCTAGTTTTTTTACTCCGACTCGAAATCGAAATGCTGTTCTTTCTATTCAGCGTTGCATGTCATAACGATTTTTCACAATCTGCTCCTGTCTGACAGATATTTGAGCAGTTGGAATGAGCATTTTAAAAAATTTGCAGAAATAATGATTAATTCGAATTCGCGTTATCGATCATTCGAATAATTATTCGATCTATCAAATGATATCAATAGTGACAATCGTTGAATCGTTCGATTGTATCAAGCTCCAATGAAAAATAATCTCTTCGTTAAATTATTTTTATTTCAATTAATAATTGTTATCAATTTGATGTTTTCGAACGAAAATTCTAAGCCGAGTGTTCGATCACGTAGAAGGGAGAGAGGATCGCGCTGTGCTGCGTATTTAGAGGCACGTGCCCTCACGATATTTCGGGGTCGCGAGTGAATCTAATAGAACAAATTGCCCAGTGTGCTTGCACCCCCCCCCCCCTCCCTCCCCGCCAATGCGATACTGTACCGTGCGTTTATACATGTATATTGACGTGTGCCCTCGGATCTCCGAGCATATTTATATATACATATACAAAGTTGAAGGAGAACATTGAGTTCGTTGGGTCGATAGTCTCTCTCTCTCTCTCTCTCTCTCTCGTCTTCCGTTCAAGACAAAATTCCAAAACGAGTTTTCACAAGCTTTTTAACGAGGATAGAAATTCGCCCTCCCCCCCTCTTTTTTCTTTTGTACTTTCGAATCAATGGCCCAGTTCTCGTTACGATTATATCAGTAAACGAGTTTTTGTTCGACAGGAAATAAATAATAAACGTTGAATCCCAACAAACGTTGATAAACGCATCATTGGTCGACTGAAAACTCGGAAACTTGGTTGAAATATCGGAACATTTCGTTGGACTTGTCCAACCAAATTATTTCGTCGAGGCAACAAAATTTTTGTCATCCCCACAGGAAGCTTCGTTTCAGTCGAAAAAAGTTTTAATATTCGAATCATTTATCATTGATAAAATAAAATTTTCGCTTTTATTTCCTTCAGCTCTTTTACCGGTCGATCCATCACTTTTCCCTCCACTCCACGACAACTTTCACGTTCTCGTGAGACCCGCCATCAAAAGTGTTACTCTCGCAGCGACTTCTTTTCTGACAGACTATTCGAAGGGCATTTGCACCAGAGTTTCAGGAAATTGTGACAAACCCGGGAGGAAGGCGGACGATTTTATTTCGACTAGATCGATCGGTGCTATAGGGAAATCGGGGGAAAATTCTCTTTGGCTCAGCGATCGATGCGCCCCGCAGCTCATCCAAGTGCGCTGACTCTGCCTCAGCGACTTAGCTCAGGCGATCGCGAATGTCACGGAAAGTGATCGCGTACACACCGAGGTCAGTCAAGGTCATAAAATAGAAAAATTTCAAATTTCGGTGAATCATCTCGACAGGCATGAAAAAAAAACGATGAAATATTGAAAAAAAGTTTTATCGTTCGTCGAAATTATATTTTTTTTTTTCTCGGTATGTGACCAGAAATTTGAATTTGCCGCCAAAACGCCGGATTCAAAATCCGTTGAGAAGGTCTCTCCACTCGTAAGGGAAAAGAGAACGCGTGCGGCGTGGTGGTGGTGGTGGTGGCATTGATCCAGAATGACGTCATCGTGAGCGCGAGACACACCCGGCGTAACAACCAATGCCGTGGCCCGATGGAACACATGAATGGAAACGAGCGAGAACGATTATTTTGCTCGTACATTTCATGTTCATCGTCGTTCTCTCTCTCTCTCTCTCTCGCTCTCTTCTCTTTTGTTCTCCGCTTTTACAAACACCCGGCCTTTCTTCCTGGTCGTGGAATTTATACCGAGAGTTAAATAAAAGGGATCGAAACACGAGAATAAAATGAGAATAAAAATGATTCGAAAGAATCAAATATTTCGAGATACTGAGAGATGTACGACGGTCTGTACGAGTCTCTCGGGTTTCTGTTCACCCTCCTGTATGCTCTCCCTACCAGACACGTGTGTATTAGAAAACCAAGAACTATAAGTAGAACGAACCGAAAAAAGTAATGAGGAGAAACGAGAGGAAAAATACAACGGAAGTTGAAATATACGCGACAGTGAATTAATGACTCACGATCATACGTGGCATTATGAGCAGTTACGATCGTTTGTTGACAGGCCAAACACGCGGGTTTTTAAATTCTAAAAAAAAAAAAAAAAAAAGTTCCGTTTTTCCGGATAAAATTATTGTCGATCTTCGGACAATTTTTTCGTGGTTAAAACAAATATAAATTTCGAATATTTTGCGAAACAATTATTGACCGAATGAACGATTTTTCTCGAAGATTTCCGGTACAAATGATATCTAGCTTAATCGAAAACGAATCTACAATCTTCTTTTTCCAAATATTTGTGAAACATTGAAAGCAAATTTTTTTCAACTGCTAGATTCAAGACTTGAAAACTCAATGCTTTTTTTTTTTCTCATACTTCGCTATGACACATCTGCACACGCTGGACTTTGAAGTTCATTGTTTTCACGAGATGACAATTACGTAATAGTTTTTACGACACAGAGAGAGCTCATGAGCTGATGAATTCGATTATGAAACAAAAAAGTGAAAAAGAATTTTTAAACAGTGACTCAGAGTTGCTCATTTTTTGTTAATATTTTGCGTAGAAAATTGATCAGATTTGATAAGCATCGAAAAAATTGTCTTTTCATCGATGCAGCATAATTTTCTAATTTTTTTTTCTCCATATCGTTGATATTATAACTGCTTGCAGTGGGCTTGTAAAAATTTTAGTTTTTAGTTTTAGCAAAGATATATTCCAAACGGATAATTCAGTCGCTGACGTTTAGTAAGAAAAAAAAAAATAGTTCCGTTGTCAATTAGTATTTTATTGGTGAATAACGGAATTGTATTTTTTGTCGTTTGTTAAGAAATTAATGCCTCAACTGTCATAAACGGGAAATAATATCAGAATCATGAACGAAGGATAATTAATGATCGTAAACGAATATTATTACCGGAAAGAAGCGATCAATACACGTGCTACTGACATACAAATGAATTATTTATCGATCGACTGCTAAAAATATTTCCCAAACGTCATAATCTGCCGGGATAAAAATCATGTTTTATCGTATAAAAAAGAATTCCATTTTTCTTTTCTTTTTTATTAAGAAAATAACGATTTTTGGAAGTGCCGAACAGTTTCAAGCAATTCTTAGAACTGTAATTGTGGTAAAACCGATGCCCTCGTGAAGAACGTTTGCCGCGTGCCCGATCGATCACTAACTCTCCCCCTCTCGTTCTCCTTCTCTTTCCCTTTCTCTCTCTCTCTCTCTCTCTTTCTCGTACGCATTGCTGTCGGTCGACGAGTCAACCTCGTGTGCGAGAATCTGCTCTCGATTGTTAAACGTTTCTTCCTTATATTCCATTCGAGAGAGAATGCGTGCGCACGGAAGAAGTCCTCGGTCTAAGACCCGAGGGTCCTTCACCTCCTTTCTCATCCAGGAATTACTCAAACACACACACACACGCGTGCCATTAAATCAAGAAAACTTCAAAAATATAAATAAATAAAAGAATAAGAGGACGAAAAGGATCGAATCTTGTGATTTATGTCCTGCTCTCCGCGACGCTCGCGCCACCTTACAAACGTTACAAACAGTGTCCTCCCAACTTTCTCCCTATCTCGGTGACCCTTTCGCCACCGATGGAAATAGGAAATTAGCCGAAAAACGTATACGAAAGAAGCTATTCCCTTTACGTGCCGCAGCGATCAATTTTTCATGCTGATTCTTTCGTTAAATAACTTTCTTCGTAATTATGTCAAAAAAAAAAAACCTGATAAGTAAATGCGGTATCGAATTTAAGGCAAGAAAAAATCATTTGATTCTCGATTACATTTTATTTCGGACTGAATGATTTTTATTTCTATAGTCTGAGACGGTAAATGAACAAATAGTTAATAAGCAATTCCGTTGCATGTACCGAGGATTTCAATTCTGATAATTCAAAATACGTGCACACGAGTGTCGACCGATTAGATAAATTTTTATTTCGCGCGCGAGAAATAATCTTTTTTAAAAAGGTCACAAAAAAATGTTTCCACGTAACCATCAGCACGTTTCTCACCTCGGGCTTCACGAGATCGTCCGTCCTCATTGGCGTAGTCTTCATTTTGTCGTCTTTACTATCTCGTGCTTTACTTTTTATTTTTTATTATAATTGTTTTATGTGAAATAACTCAAACAAAAATCCACAGTTCGTTGAGAGATCAAGCTGTCAGAAAATTAGTAGACGTTGTGACTAATTTATGGCTTATCAAAACGCCGATAAGTGTCTTCTCCAGCAAATGATTCGCTGAAAGTTTTAAGAACTCGATAATAATTTAGAGAAACTGACACGATAGCACGTTTTCACTCACTGTCAACGAAAATTAGACCGGTTTATCGATGACCGGGTCAGGCGTTAGTAGCATTCAAAAAAAATCCATTCGCAGACCGATGAGGCGGAAAATAAATGGAATATCTAACATTCAAAGAGACTCTATCGATCGAGAAAACAAGTTGCGCTTTTATATATCGTGCTCGTATATTCGACGAACGAAATACGTGGATTTTTTTTTCAATTTTAAAAAATTATTCCTCTCTAGCTCGTAACACGTTGATAAGCTGTGAATCAAGTATGCGTATGTAGATTCAAGTTGCGAAAACACATGCCCGCACACACGTACGTATACACGTTTACATGCATAAACACTTTTGACACTGGTTACTCCTGTGTGTTTTATATGTATATTCGTACGATCTGATAATAATCGTAGTTGTTGCGTTAATGTGAGTTCTCGGATCTCTGGGTGCGAGAGCCGCGAACCCACTGAGTTTTATATTGTGACTGGCGTCGCCGCTGTCACGAGAGGGCGCCTTCTTCCCTTTCTCCTTTTTTCGTGCCTCCAGAGCTCTCCGAGTGGGCGCCAACGGGCCTAAGAGGGGAGAATACTTTTCTCTCTTTTCTACTCGTTAGTTGCGTGCATTCGCGAGCGCAGTCAACGCACTTCTTTCTTCACCAGCGTCCAACGGATCGCGAGTTCTTAGAATTTGTACGGAATTCGATAAATTTTTTTTGTTTTTATTTTCTTTTCTTCCACGTTTCTTATCGTAAAAGCGCTTCAATTCAACACCCACGTTCTTGTCGTACGGCGGTTTCGTTTCAATCTCGTAATACGAAGTTGCCTACCTGCATACACAAAGTTCGCGAACACATGCGAATACTCATATTTCCCCTGCAACGCTTTTCTCCCACCATCCCTCGAATAACCGTCTCACGGAGATTGCGCCGTCGTCGTTACACCGACGCTGGAGGCTCGTCACCGTTTCAAGGGCGAATAAGGTCACCGGATTCTCGTGACCAACCCTTTATTCATTTTTTCGCGGGAAATCTCTTACGAAATTCACGATTTTTTTTTTTTTTTTTTTTTTTTTTTTTTTTTTTTTTTCACTCAACGTGTATATTGCGTCAGATTTCGGAAACAGTTTCGTTCATCATTGCTGATGTCAAAATCACGCAAATTCACGCAGTTTGCAGTCAATCGAAAATTTCTCTGGAAAAATTGTTTTTCCAAATATCATCGAATATTTCGTTTTAAATATCATGAAAGATTGCTGCGCGCTCGACACAATTCTTCAATGATTCTTTCGTTCAGGAATTTCTAAGCAATGCTGCATCGAATTTACTATAAAAGTGTGTATTCTTAATTGCAGAATAATAATTGGGCAAACACGTTGGAATAAACATGTCAATCTCGAGATGATGAATTAATCTCATCGAATTTGCCACAGCATACGCGAACTGGAGAAAAAAAAAAAGTTCTTCCCCGAAGCTGCGATGACGACGAGCGAAAAAAAAAAAAACAACAGTTGTTGACTCATCTTAGCGAATGAAGAAGAGGAGAGTACTCGCTCGAAGAATCGTGTTTATTATGTAACCAAACGAGTGAATACAGTTACTAAATATTTCGATTGTTCTTATTTCACAAATATACGATGATCGTTTGAGCGAAGAAAATAAACTCTGAGTAAACGATAAACGCAGTAGAGCAGTATTTCCATGAGAAATTGTAGATGGAATGAAAGTAAATTCAATTTCTCAGATATGATGAAATTTCAAACGATTTCATCACAGTGGTATTGTTTTTTTCTCCAATTTTTACCGGCTTTTTATATTTTTGAGAAAATTTGAAAGTTTATTTTTTTTTTTCAATTGAAGGAATTCAACGAAAAGTACGAATTTGCGTCAGATTGGATGGAGAAGAAGCGTCATATCACGCAACGATGGAATTTCGAAAGGTGACGCAAGGAGAGCGAATACGCCGGTTGCAGACCGGGGGTTTGTCCTCAGTCAAGGACACGATTGGCCGTTTTCTAGGGGCTCGTTTATACGCGGTCGATCCTTTCAAGCTGACGTCACAACAGCTTGCCCGTTGTCAGCGGTCCGTAATAACGCAAACGCACTTTTTTTTGTTTGTTTTATCTTCTTGGCGATAACCGTTCTCATTATTATTTATCAGTTTTTTTTTTTTTTTTTCGAGCTTTATCTCTTTTATATATTTGCCATTAAATCTGTCGATCTATGACCTCCGGTGGAAGTTCGAGGGGCTCGTCGATCCATTATCTCCCCCTTGTTTCGATTATTTCTTGGTCATAAAACGTCTTCAAAAGTCTTTGACCTTCATAACATCAATCCCAGCATTACCGAAACGCTGTACATTTCAACAAACTCGTTTTCCAAGTCCGCTTTCATCCGCGACTTTACCAAGTTTATTGTCTCTGGTTTTCAGCTTCGAAATAGTTTAACTTGAATTTTATTTTTTTCTTTCATTACCCACTGAAACTTCAACCAGACGCTTGCTAACAAGTGCAAGGCGAGATTTCCATGAAAATAATTAATCGTAACTCTCAGTCAGACAATACTGAGTACATTTTTGAATATCCGCTTTCAGAGAAATTCTTTTCAACCGGAAACAATTTTACATTCTCTAAAAGGTTTCTCGGGGCTTTCTTTCATAAATTGAGCTCGCGAGCTTCTTTTATTTAAGGTTTTATGCTTATTCCTGAAAAGACCCGTCACTCGAAATGCAATCTTCCTACTAGGCTAACACGTCGATACGCCTCGTCGCTACCTGCCAGGGTTTTTAACCCTTGAACCGTTCGATTGCTTCTCTAAAGTCTAGAGGCACTCAGTTCAGTTACATATCGATTTTACCTCCTACTAAAACGCATTGATTAATCGTACGATTATTATTTTTCGATAGGTCAATATCATCGAGTGACAGTTTGAAAGGATCTTTCTCATAAAATAACGAAAACAATGTGGTGGACGTCGTATTCAGTCAGTCCATTCGATCGACTGAAAGAAAACTTGTGTACAAATCACGTTCGTCTAAATATTAAAGCACAATTGAGACTTCTAGGCCAGAGGTTGCTGATCAACGGTCAACGTTATACACCATCGTGACGACCTCTCTTCGCATCTCGATTATTCTTCAGATATTATTTTGACTCTTAGTTCCATTCGATAATTCTTATTCCTCAGTTCACCATACTTTGCTACAATTATTCAAGGTTTATAAACACTAAACAATTGCGTTTAAATTGATCGCTGATTCCATTTTTTTCTTCGCTATACTCCAAACAAAAATGTTTATCGCTCCACGGGATATCAAACTCTATTGAAAATTGCTCATTTGTTTACCCATCTTTGTTCGGTTTATCCCATCACAGATCTCATCACTAAATTGTATTTTGACGTCTGCCAATCTCGTCTAATTTTCAATGTTTCTGTTACTACCTAGCCTCGAAAATGAAACAATTGCTTTACTCCTCGATTTTGGACTCATTTTAATATGAAAAATGATGAAGTTTGCAAAATAGCTTTTTTTTTTTGTTCATCGGTATAAAGTTTATTCAACGAAAGCTGAAAAATCGTAATTATTTTTGTTTCTTTTTTTTTTTTTACTTGTTTATTTTCATGTTCATTATCATTGAATCGTGTTCGAGAGAGAGTCTCGAGTCGAATCGAATACGAAACAATATGAAATCATTTTCAACGGGTTCTATTTGTCTGAGTTTTCAATTCATTTGGATTTTTTGATTATCGTATTTTCTACGGTCATTGATAAACGGTTGAACGATTCTTCATAAAAAAATATACTTTTGCCAACTTTATCGAGATGTTAAAATTATTTTTTTCCTACATACGCGATTCAAAGGAACTAAAACACGTTACGGAGAGCCCGAATGGAATAAGAAATTTTTCTTTAATCGACGAAGAAAGATTATACGATGAAAAACATAAAAACTCCCGACTGAAAAACTCCTTCACTCAAAGAAAACAGTATTAAACTTTAAAAAGTCTGAAATTATAAAAATAGATAATAGATAAATAGAATCATTGAATAAGAAGTAGACATCTCCCGATGAAAATCCCGACATCTATTTTTTTTATTTCAGACTTTTTAAAGTTTAATACTGTTTTCTTCAAGTGAAGGAGTTTTTCAGTCGGGAATTTTTATGTTTTTTCAAAATATTTTTTTATTTCACACTTTTTAAAGACAGACGCGACAGACGCGCGTCGGTTCGGATTGAAATTAGCAGCGCACAACAGTGTGAAGTTGGCGATAGTCGAGCATGACCTTATAAGGTCCCATTTCGATATGGCAAAATGCGTTTCAATGTGAATATTAATGATTCCTAATTATTTCAGCGAGTTTGCAATAGAATTGAACGAATTATGTCTAAGAACACTGTCTGTCACACATGAAAAGTATATGCAAAAATTGGTCAAGACAGTTGTCACTGTTTCGGAGAAAAGTGGTGACAAAGAAATAGCCCCGATCAGCTGATCGCAGTGAAACGCAAAACTCCCGTCTTTTTGCCCTGCGGGCAGTCGGGAGTTAAAAACAGGTCATAATAACATTCAACATTCACGATGTTCGATGTCCAATGAGATTTTTGAAGTTCGCGTAGTCTGGATCGAAGTTATATCATCGATTCGACGGATCGTCGAAGTAAGATCAATATTTGTACAAGTAATGTTTGAATTCGCGAGGTACATTTGATCTTTTGGATAGCCGATGAGCGAACATGTCCTCGTTAAAGTTTCGCACTCTTTCTCTGGTCTCCGTAAGACACGAACGAGGATTCGAGACCAGAAATAACGTCAGCGATCGTCGTAAAAACGGGAGACGCATACTTCGGAAACTCACGTGATTTCAATCACGCGTCTCCGAACGTGCTTACGTGCACGTTCATTCGTTTACTCCTGCGTGTCGATGCGCGAGCATTAAATTTACTGACGTTCTACGAAAAAAAAAATAAAAAATCATTTTGGACGTCTCCGCTACAATCTTTTCTCACAGCTTTATCTAACATCTTGGTAAACGAATGACGAAGGAAGAATCGAGTGATTAAAGAGACTTCGAAAAATCATTGATCCGATAGCTTTTCAATATTTTTTCATTTTTTTAATTATAAAATCTGTGAATGAGCTCGAATAATATTCGAGGGACGAGGTTTTGTTTTTTTTTTTTATGGATTTATCATTTACCTTTATTTATCCTTCAATTTTAGAGAATTTATCCTTAAACAGGCTGTACGTACGATTATAAAATGGCAAACATGAAGAACAAACCGGAGTCTGAAGGAATCAAATATTTGTCAATTAGTTTCTCGCATACGATCGTCTACAGAATGAAGCTTCAGTAAACTTGATAAATAATGAGAATAATAGTGATGGTAAAATAAAACAACCTACCGCAGCGTCTTATCGTTATCAATGTCCGGAATTCCCGGCATTTTTTATTCGAGAATGTGTAATTGAACAATCAAAGAAATAAATGTGTGACGGATGTTTTTTAAAAAATGGAACGTCTTAATGAGTCTTTGACGCCGATAATGAGAATTATCAGCGTACAAGATTCGGGGCTATCACCGAAGCCTTTGAATTAATTATTCGCATCAATTAATTCATTTAACGCTTAATTCATTAATTATAATTAATTATATTCGAGATTAAAAAGAATTTTTTTGTTTTTTCATGATTTTTCAACACCGCGAACTGACACTATCGAGAGCTTCTTATTTCATCGTTCAGTTTGCAAATTTTTAAAAATTATTCTCGAAATTATGAAAAGATAAGAAAACTGTTTTTCATTTTTAAATTGAAAACGCCGAATGACAAGATTTTTTATTTCGAAGACGAATCATCAGAAAATTTCGTAACAAAATTCTGGTTCGTTATCAATTGGGTCGAACGAGTCGTAAAAGTGAAGATTTCAGCTGTCCACTCGAGTCTCTAACGAAAGTACTTTTTCGACCCCTGTCACTTTGAAAACGCTGAAAAAAACGAGCTGCGGCGTTTTTTTTTTGTTATTTTTATTAATCGTAAATTGCAACACGTGACCATAAATCGGGATCACACCATCGCGATCAAAATCCAATGATACAGTTTCTATCAGCCCGGACTCAGCGTCTCTTCATTCTATATCAGCCTGATAAAAAAAAATTCATTTCTCATATCCGGTCATGCACGAGAAGATTTTGAGTCATAATTTATTTTATTTTATTTTTTCGAGTACGCAGTTTGACTTCAATTGCGACAAACGTTTCAGAGTATCGTATCGGACGCGAGATTATTTGAAATTAAAAAATTCGGGGAGTACCAGGGAGAAGGTCAAGTTCAATCTAATTACGATAACGTGTCCCGAAAGTCTTGAAAAATCGACGGGTCCATGACTTATAAACGATAATAATGTTTACTAAAAAAGTGGCCTGTTTACTTTTTAACTTTCATTCAACCAATGGTTTTGAAGAGATCGTTGATTTTTAGAAATCAGGAAATACTTTTTTGTTCTTCTCTTCCTGTGATGTTGCAATCAGAACTGCTGCGTTCTTCATGATTTCTGACGCAATGCTCACTCGATTCTGCATCACTGTATATGTATATACGCTCTGATCATACATGCACTTATCGACCCATGCGGGTGTGCGCTGGCAATTGATAACCATACCTTATTATCGGTATTATTATTCATTTTGTTATTACCACTGTCATTATTTTATTATTGTTCCTAGATTTCGTTGTAACAATGTTTTGTTCATCAAACATTGCTCTTGTTTTTTAAAATGTCAAATGATTTGGTTCGTTCGACAACAAAAAACAGCTGAATCCACCATATTTTCATGCAACCGAACGATGTTTTGTTGGATAAACCAAATTTTTTACCAGTGCTATGAAGTTATCGTCATCGATATCGAAATCTAATAGACAATTGTTTCATATTTTTGTGTGGAAATTTGATTACGTGCTGAATTACGTTTGACGACCTTGCATCGATGATTAAGTACCGTTTCAAAAGCGTTGGTTATTCGGTTACAGAAACGAGACTTTTTTAAACTGCGGTTGTTGAGAGAAACATAGGAAAGTTCGAAGGACCAATGGCAAAAATAACATTGATCGACATTTCCCGGCTTATTTCTCTAGTTCGACGTTGGCCATTGAAATAGACTTCTTTTTTTTGAGGTACGGGTATATTTAGAAGCATGAATCATTTTGAACGGCCGTGTCGCCGGTTCAGTGACAGCACGTTGAAGTCATATTATCTTGAAATAAATCTGGAAGATCTGAACAGAGCGACATTTCCGAATGTTTTTTAATCAGATTTTGAGATATTCATCGATTCAGAAGTGGGGACTTGATATATCGATCGCGATAAACTTTCTACCTCGAGTACTTACACGAAGGTATATTAATATTTTAAAAATGCATGATTTTAAAAAATCAACGGTTTCTTTAAAAGGCATGCGAAAATCAAATACGAAAGTTTCTTTTTGCCGATGGTCGATAAATTTGAAAAAAAAAACTTTTTTTTACACGAAGCAGCTCAATTTTTTCGAAAGTTCACAGCATTTTTAATGTCGGAGATAAGTATTCGGAGGACTCTTCCGCGAATGCAATTTCCCGAAGACGAATCGAACTCCGAAATTTCGAGGAACATCAATTCTGGTAATGCTGTTTCGCCGTCATATCTTTCCATCAGATTTATCAAATTTTTATCAGAATTTTGTCATTTTTACTATTCCTGTAAGAAACCTCGGGCGTAGTTGAGGGCACAGTTTCTGTAAATATATCTATACATCTTAATATATTGATTTCCAGGTGATTTATTATGTCTACGTGATATAAAAGTCGCACGATCTTGTCGTGGCCTTGAAATATGAGGGACATTTTTTTTCCCACATCTAAACGTAGACAGTAGAGCAGGCGTTCGTGTTGAGAAACTCGTAGGCTTCGTTCAGAAGTGCATAGACAATGATGCACCCTTCTTGATACATCGGAGCACTTTTCATACACGAGAAATAGACAAGAACCTTAACTCGATCGTTGTATCGAGTTACGTTCGTGCACCAGTTGTCGAGGATCTACAGTTTGAACTGAACTTTTGCAACGATTCGTCGATTACGTAAGTTCTGCCAGGGCAACAACGAACACGGACGAGCAAGTCCATAAACTCCCATCTACCGCGTAAAAACATCAGATTACTGATGGTTTGACTCTCCAATTGCCAACTTAGTTCGTATGGGATTTCTGTCCGATTTTTTTTCAAGTCAAAACACCGAACTCGGATTGTTGGTTGGAGTTTATGTCGAAATTTCAAATTCATTTCCCGAGCATTTCGTTGCTCTTCGCGGCAAGTCCTTCCGCTCCAATTTATCCACGTCGTTTTCTTATGAAATTTTTTTTTTTTCAAGTCCGGAAGTCGGGAATGAATTTATTATCGAGATGATTTTGATGGAGCGAAGATTTGATGAAAATTTGCAGGCTTTTTTCATCGTTGAATTTTGCATCGCGTTGCCAAGTACCGAATTGTTTTTTTTTTTACTCCAAATTCCATTCGCTGTTTTGTGTTTGGATATTGGTGAAGTTTATTTTTAATTTTTTATAAACAAACGAAAAATTGACGAATGAAAAAACGGAATCCAGTCTTAATTGATTTGCTTTTTTCAATATTTTGACGCAGAAATGCGTTTCATTTTATTCTGCATTTTTCTGAGCTTTTTTTTTTTCTACGGTTTGCTGTCTTGTTGTTTCTCCCTCTTTGACCCTCGTTCTCTCCGATTCTAACGAAGAAGAATTACAAGCTTCGACGCTATTCGAGATTCTATTTAGGGAACCAAAGCCGGATTTACGTTCATTATTCCAAAAGGGATTTACAGCTCAGGTTGTATCAGACACTATCCTCTCCGTCTACAGCATTCTTTCGATAATTTTCAACTTTCATTTCTCCAGATTTCGTTCCGTGTGTCGCGTCCAAATTTTCTTCGATTCAAATAAGAAACTTTCGTCAATTTCGGAGAATCTCGACGTCAACAAAAATCTACTGCTTTACCGTAATTAAAATTAAAAAAAAAAATTAAGTATTCAACGAATAAATAAATAAATTTATCACTTTAAAGAAAATCAAAACTAATGAATTTACTAAAAGTTCATTTTATCGAATAAAAAATTCTCTCGGAGTATAAATTTCAAGCTCCTTTCAAACGAATCATTTTCGTTGAAACGAACATCAAGCTCTGCTTTTTTCTCTTATTTGTATAAACATGCTAAGTTGAAACAAGTTCAATGAATCATTTTTCAAGTTCATGTTCCGACGACGCGATAAACGTCAATGCATGTTTCAAAATAATTAAATGATTCTACAAGATGCGGTACAGTAATGAAATTATTATGCGTGAACGTCATCGATCGCAGTTACGTGGTCAATCTCGAGATAGAGAGAGAGAGAGAAAAAAAACCAGTCGCAGACGACGGTTTTTTCGGCCCAGTTCGTGACGCTGGGCCGAGAATTTTCTCGAGAACGTGGCTTTTTTCTTCATCGTAGAGAAAGTAAGGACAGTTATTGCGCATTTTTTTTTCTTCTCTATCAATAAATCGCCTTTTGACGTAAAGTTTTTGATTAAATTTTTTAATGAGATTGAATATCAGGCAATTTCGAGGATTGCGGGAAAAGAGATGATTCAAAAAGAGTATATTTCAACATTTTAGAAATAGTTTTCTTTCAGCATACAATTTCGTGACCTTAAAAAAAATACTCCGAAACAAAAACGCTCTTCTGCAGCCACGAAATGTCACTTTAGACCGTTTAAGATTTTCGTTTTAATTTCTCTATCCACTTTTTCATCGTGTACTCGTCGTATCACTCTACTTTTATAGTGATACGTTTCTATCTACGCCTCGCGATAAACGACGCGCACTCACGCGGTTTTGCGAGGCCTCCTCCTCCTCCCTCTCGCCCCTTTTCGCTCATTTATGTTTGAGAATAGTTCAAGGTCGAGGAGTAATTATACGCGCGTCGTCGCAGTCGCGGTGAAAACGGACCTGAAGGTGCGAACAATCGTAGTGACAATATAAAGAAATAAAACAACCAATTATAGCGTGTAGCATTGAAGACAACGAAGTATCATGGCGAATTTCTCTTTCTTTCATACACCAACATAGAAATCGAAGAGACCAGCAACGCGATGCTGCAGAATTTTGAAAATTGATTTATCTACCTCGCGCTAACGACGACGTTTCAATACCAATATTTCCAAATTTTCTGACAAACATTCGTCAAAATTATTCCGGACAAAATGAACGTTTCGTTTTTCCAAACGAATCTGCCGAATTCTCTCGAGCTAAGACGACTCTTTTCGGAATTGATATTTGCTTCCGATATATATCCATAGTTTATATCCATGAAGCTTCGTTTTATATTAGGAAATCAGATCCCACGATGATTAACGGTCGAAAAATGATCGATCACGAGGAACTGTCATACTTTTGTGTCTGGAACTCTTTGACTTTAATCCGGATCAAAGAGGCTTGGAATGTCGGAGAAACAGCTGCTGCGCGATAGGCTCGGACATCAGCATATGCATGTTCACATTGACACTAATATAACAACATTGAAATAATATGTTTTAAGCAGTTTAAGCTGTCGGAAACAAAAACATTTTGTCATCGAAAGATTTGTTCGAAGGCTTTAAATGCCATTCGTGAAAATAACAAAAAAATGAACTCATCAACGAAACAAATCACGTGCCTGAATTTAACGAGACCTTATGAAAGAGCTGTCAATTCGGGGGGTCATTTACGGGTCGATGGAATCGAAATGAACAACAATTTTATGATCTTTTGATTCTGTTCGTCGCTTCGAATTTTTAGTAACACTACGATAAGACATTTCGCCGCTTTATTACCGTACGGTAAGCTCAAAACAATTTTTATTACTATGTTTTCTTTTCGTTATATAAAAAAAAAGAGTTTCGTTTTTAATAAGAAAAACACATTGCGTCAACGTTGATTCGCTCATTTATTACAATTATCTCGAATCGATCGTTCCACTTTATACTCCGAAATTCTCGCACACTTTTGTTCTGCTAGATCATGAAGATTTGGGAAATGGCGAAAAAAAATGTTTCAACGCTATATGGAAAATACACGACAGAAGGTCGATGTGCCGCGACAAACTTGTTCCCTCCGAGAGGAAAGAGGCTCTTTTCTAAATTTAGAAAGACATCGTGAGTTCGTGTACACGATACATTTGAGTGTATATTTGCCGGAAACATTTGACGCACGTGGGTTCTCGAGTTAGGCATACATTTTGATTTTCTGTGTTTGACGTAACCAGAGATAGACACTCGCCGAATGAGGTACACGGTAATTCCTGTCTTTTTTATTTACGTGCACTCGGGAATTTAAAATCATTCAGAATTGTTTCACAACCGAGGATAAAATTAGCAGAGTTTAACGAAACTTTTAATAAGTTGGGAATAACGAATCATCGTCGACTAATGAGAGTGAATTTAGAGAGCGAAATGAGCGATAATTATTCGTACTCAGTGGCGGGCTAAAATACGACGATAAAATAATGTCATGAAATGTAAAAACGTATTGATAATTAATTTATGAACGAAAATATAGAAATAAATCGCGCAGCAAAACTCACTAATTGATGAGCACTTGGACTTTTCATATTCGCTTATTTTCCAGAGAGATGATGAAATAAAATTGAATGCTTTTAATATTTATGCAGCACTACAAGCTTTCACACTCGATTTATGTGTTCGCCGCGTATAATTGAATATATAGTACGCGCGATTTCGGCAATTGACGTCTATCAAAATGATATAAAATGACTTAGTACGCTTTCAAAATAGTATGGCAGTATCGATCCGGAGTGAGAAAAAATTGCGACTGTCGACATTCACCCACTAAACGTTCAACTTTGTGTCGCTACCTCCACAAAGAGTCAAATTTCTGGTGTTGAGAAGAGAGTGGCCAATCCGGTTAACGAAAAGTAACTACGACTCCAACAATTTGGCCAATCTCGTTAAGATTCTTATTTTCTTTCTCTTTTTACTTTCCTCCCTCCATTTTCACTCTTACTCTCGTATATAGGTGAATTGAAATACGATTGAATTCCACGACTTTAACGATTATCGATCAATTTTATTTCCTCCTTTTTTCCTTTACGTTTGTCTTCGTTCATTCGCTCTATTCTTTCCTCATTTCTCTCCTTGCTCTTAATTATGTCAGCCTTTGAAATGCATGAAAAAAAAAAAAGTTTAATTTTGTTATTAAAACTCACTATACCTCATCGATCGGGACTCGATCGATTTTGCCGAATGTCTAAACTCTCGACGAACGAGCCACACCAGCTCGATGAAGCGAGGTGAACGGGCGGTAAATTTTGTCGCATATATGAATCGAAGTATCTCATATGAGCTGTTCCGAGCCAGCAATACCGAGCGACAGTAAACATTCGAACAAATAAGAGGTAAATCGTGTTCGAGCATAAATTTTTCTACACGAAAAAATCGTCGATGCATTTCAGCCCGTATATTTTTGTATCGAAAGATCCTCTAGAAGCGATCATTCGGCAAGAAATGAGAGACGAAGTTGACGCACTTTGAACTATGACTTGTGTTAACAACCGAAAAAAAAACTCGTAGAAATTTAAATAAATATGGAGTATACGAGCGAAGAAAACAAAAATCACGGAAATCCCTGTACTTTGAGCCATACCTTTCTATATTTTCGTACAAACATGCAAAATACAATTTGTAACGAAAATAATGACTCATCAAAATTGTTTTCAAAATTTGGTTCATAAGTTACGTCTATAATTCGATTATTTACAATTTTACCGAGTATTTCTCAACGAAATATCTTGAATTATCTCTCAAGTTCATTACTCTATTGAAAACAGAGGGTTTAACGAGTTTTCCCTGTTTTTTTAGATAATGTGTTATAAAATTTATTCAATAAAAATTAGACAGTGAATAGATTGAACAAAATAATGTTTCACGAACGAAAATATTACGAAAAAAGTGAATTTTTTGATAAATCGTAATGAATAAAACTGCCGAATGTACACAAAACCACACTGAGAAAAATGAATTCGTAAATTCAACAAATTTTTTGTTGGTTCGACAAATTTTCTGTTGGTTCAACAAATTTTTTTGTTGGTTCAACGAATCGTAGCGAACAAAATGAAATTTGTTAACCCAAACGAAATTTGGTTCATTCAAATACTTAATTTCTCACCACGACAAAAATATCGTTGAATCAACAAAAGTTTTGTTGAATCAACAAATTTAATTTGTTCGCCACAATTTCAAATTTTTTTTCTCAGTGCAAACGAAAAAATTCGAAAAGAAAAACGATTTCGAAAGAATCTTTAATCGTTCGAACATTATGATTTTTGAAAAATTGATTTGAAAATTCTTCAATGAATGCGCCAGAAATGTACACTTTCACGCGTGTATCTCAGACACATTTATTAGCCAAATAATAAAAATAACAGACGTCTGTGAAATAGAAAAAAAATAATGAATTCATCGATAGCAGTTCGTACGCATTCCCCCATATTCATATAATCATACATTCTGTATAACCTAAAGAAGAAAAAAGAGGAGAAGGGTGAAGGGGACCAACGTTAAGTCGAAGAAGAGAATAGAGTCGCGAATTCTCGCTTTCCCTTTTACTCTGCCTTAACCTACAGGAGAGGCGCACGCGCGTCTCGCTAGGTCAATACCAAGTCCCGGAGACCCCCGCGGTAAAACCGTTCTCGTCCCTGACTCGATCACATCGTCATATTGCCGGATAACGCCACGAAAATAAAGTATAATTCACGCGGAGCATCCTTCGCATTCATCAAAAAAGATGCTCAGCATTATTTCAAACTGCATAAACATCAAATACGATTTAAAAAAAAACCCCTAAACCCGAATGATTAACCAAAAATTTTTCAGGCGGATAAAACAATCTTTGAATTCAGAACCAAAATGCTTTTGCAAGTATCGAATATAATAAAAGCATCAAAGTTCATGAAATAATTAATAGTCAATAATCGTAAGGATTGAAGGATCATTAGTTGCCTTGGATGATACATGGGGTGTACAAATCCCGACCGTGTTTCGCGTTCCGCAGCAGGGTCTTCGTACGACTATCTTCAACGGCTGAAACGAGGGAGACACAAGAAATTTGGAATTTCGATCAATAACAAAATTTCATATCTATGTATTTTGCCATTATGAAATATCAGTTGGAAAAGATTGTATTGAATAATACAAAAATGAGCACATGGCAGTCGTGTATGTGCGCGAAAAAAAATAAGAGCTTTGATGAAAGCGTACACACGGAGCACGGAGTTTGCCGATCGTCAACTCGGACCGCTGACATTTAACCTCGACCTTCGATGCGTTAATATTCATGCGATTCCATTGTAGCAGCGCATCATACACGGTTCTCACGTTAATTGAACGCAAAAAAGAAAGTAACAACGAGAAAAAAGTATACGAATAAAAGGCTCTGCATCGATCGACGGTTACAGAGATGGTTGGAAAAATTACCAGATTCTCACCGGGCGAATGACCATGATCCATCTCTGCTCAAACCAATAACCCTGATCTTCGATACATCGTGCAACGAACTTGCGATAAATAACCTCACTGTTATCCGGTCTCTTTTCTCTAACTTTTGTTCCTAACGCAGCTTTATAATGCCATTATTGTGTCGCTGTTGTATTCGTCACACTCAATTATCGATTTCTATCTCACTTCGTAACCACAACTTCGTCTCTCATTATACATTGACCGGAAGCCACGTAGCGTAATAATAAATGAATGATCCCCTTCGCCATTATCGCTCTTCCTATGTTTACACACGACGATCGTGTTCACCATGGAAATTTTATTTTTTTCTTTCAAATTCGTCTTATGTTTCATCCACCAATTCGCTATTTTAGCTTTTTGTTTTTCTTCGTGCTACTTTTATCATAAAAATGGGATTTCGGAATCATTTGAAATATCGACGAACTAACACTTTTTCATATTTTTTTATATTCAAACGGAAATTCTTGGACACTTTCCACCATTCGTGGAACGATTCACCTATTTGGAAATTTTTTTTAAACAAGACAAACAACGTGTACTCTGAAAGCTGTTCGAATACATAAGGAATGTAGAAAAATATAATACACAATGAATTAAAATTTCTAAAGACTTGCGTATGTGGGTCAAAGGATTATTCGTTAACAAAAATTTTTAAAGATTACTCAAAATTTAATAATATACGTTTTTTCTCAATACGAAATTTCCATTTTTCATCAATATATTGAACTACTTTACACTTATCGATCTAAGCTGCATATATTTACAACCTGTGGCGTCACGGTCAAGGGTGCAGCCTCAAGGGAATCTTCCTCGTCGTCCGTATTGCCCGTGGGTGATTTTTCTTTTTTGTAACACTTGCAAATTTTAGAGAAAAGTGTTAAATTTTTTGTCTTCATGTTTAATTTGTTTGTTTGTTTGTTTTTTTTTTTTTTTTTTTTTTTCACTTTTTATGCTCCGTGCGATTTTTTATCAGTGCGAATTTATATCAGTGCGAAAAAATCGATTGATCGAGCTCGCGATTTTTATGTACTGGACCGGCGATAACGAAGCGACTCGAACGAAGTCTTTTCAAGGAATTCAGCATCCCACAATGTACGGATCTTCTTTATAGGGAGTGTCTCATGACGATGCGATCCTCCCGGTAATCGCCGATGCATTCTACGGTTCAGGGGAACGAGTGCGCCTGAGCATTCCGCTCAGGTTGAATGTATCGCTCGAGGTCGACTGCTCAACCAAAAATGTTGACATCAATTTTCCATCGCTTTCATATCTGTAATATTTCAATTTGTACCCTCGAAATGAAACGAATTCTTCTTGAATTTGTCAATTTTTCTGGTACATTTCGACCACGATCATAAATCAGAATTCAAATTTCTTTAAACTAAACTTTTTAAATAATTTAATTACTCATAATGCAACGAATATTTATTTACGAGAATTTTTGCAATAAAAATAAATTTTGTGTTTTCAGTATTTGAAAAATATATTTTCAAATTGAGATGACACTGATCGATCGAATCCTCGGAATAATTCATTGCAAATTTATCGCAAATTCACAATCTAAAAAAAAGAGCCAGACATAAAATTTACTAGAAATCAAAATGAGAGTACATGACAAAAATGAATAAAATGAAAAACGAAAGAAAGAATTTTCGACATTTTTTTTATCACCGCGTAAACTTTACTGTCATTTATAACCGCGTCAATTGCCACAACGATATAATATCAAACATCGGCGTAGCAAACGCTCAATATTTTTCGCCATATCATAACTGACGTAATTAATAAAGATCGATAATGCAATAACGAGAATTATATATTACAGCAGAGTATGCCATCTTCAACGAGACGATTCTTGATTAATGGCACAAAATAGAATTCCATTAAATTGATGATAATAAAATATTCTTTTTCATTTCAAAATGCTGTCAGGGTTATTTGCACCTTTTGAGGAATAATAAAATGATAATTCCTGGCTCAAGTTCTTTGAAGACGATATATGCGAAGAAAGATAGGAAAGTATATAAAATTTTATTGCATTATTGCAGTCCTTAATCTATGATAAAACAAGAAGATTTAAAAAAAAAATATATAAAACGACAATTTCAATTCTTCTACCATTGTTTCGGAGCCCCCGTTTTCACGATATTTCCACTGTCTATATATACGTAATATCAATTTACCACGGCAATTTGAAACTCAAAAGAAACACAGAGTTCGCAGATGAAGCGAGTGAAACTATCCGTCATATTTTGTCTCGGTGCTCTTCTTCGTTTAGCTCGACATCCGAGTATTATTGCCCCTCGTTTGTGTGGATTAATGTTTTTGTTTTTTTTTTTTCTAACCTTTTTCCTCCAATTTCCTTCATCATCAAGCCGATCAAAAGTAATAAATATTGAGAAAGAAACAGCCGAGATAAACTTTGATCCCTAAACGAGTTTCTCGGATCCCCTCGTAAAAGAGTATCGCGCGAAGGAACTCGAAACAGCATCGTGCGGCGAACGATCGATAAGAAACCGCTGCAACATGATCCACCTTGGCTTTATCCAGGCTTTGTCTGTGCAAAAATTTTCTTTGAACCGTATTATTCAACCGCACACTTTGTCAAACAAATTACGCAGTTACGATCGCATCAAGCTGCAATTGATCCCTAAAAGTGGTGCCTCCTTTTTTATCAATCATTGCGAATAAGATAATCGTATTTCCTCTTCTCCCTACGAAAAAACTCGTCAAGTTTTCACTCTTCTATACTCATCTCTAGAAAAATGCGTTTCTCTATTTTTTGGGCTCTGCTCCGACGATCTACTTCTGAAAGAGACTCAAATCATTTCGTTTCAAATCATTTATTAATTTCGTCATTAATGCTCTCCTCTTTTAATTATTATCCTTTTTTTTATTGTTTACTATTAATTGAAGCTCAATGGTCTCTTTCTCTCTTATTCTCAGGGTTATGAATGTATTCATCAGAATCCTTGATTGATCGCCATACTTCTAATGCAATCACGAGAGGAATTGGCTGTGAGCTGTTCGACCGATTAGTGCCAACAGTCATTTTTCTTCCTCTTTCTATCTCTCTATATCTCTCCGTTTCCTCTTCGAAACGTACACGTTACGTGAACCTAACGTTTCAATATTTCATGTCCATTTTCTTCTTTAATATTCTCTTCGATAGTCAAAATCGAATTTTCATTGTTTTTCAAAATATATCGTCTCTCCTTTCTCTCTCTCTCTCTCTCGAATTCGTGAAACGCACACGACGTTCGATAACTCTCGTGAATGAAATCTCTCCACTGTATTATATCGAGCCTTTCACAGACTTCATTCATTCATGCTTCTAACGGTGCTTCATTCGTTCGAAGTATGTGTTGCTCTACGAGAAATAATGATCTGCTCCATTTCCAAGAGTCACACAAACAGACACGTAACCAAATCCGTGTCTTGTTAAATAAAAAAAAAAAAAGAAAGTAAATATATGTCAAATTCGGACTGATTTTATTGCATATTTTTCACGTTTTCACCTACGAAATATGCTGAAAATCTCAAATGTTTGCGTGCGAATAAAAATAAATATTCTCTTCAAATATGAACTGTGCAGGGATGAATATGAAAATGTTAAAAAAAAAAAAATCGTTCCGTTGGAAGATAATATTCCGAAGGAATCGGAAACAAATACAAACACAATTGGAAAACACGATTCGAGGTGACTCGAGAACTTACAGGATCAGCTATGTGCTCCCATTTCTCTCCGAGATAGTCCCAGGTCTCTTCAGCCATTTCGATTCACTTTTCCTCGACAAATAATTTATCTAATTATCTTATAAATTATAATGAATATCGATAACGTAACTGAACGATGTTGTTTTTAACGGATTTTTGGCTTAATGAAAAACTCTACGAGTCAACGACACGACGACCGTTCGGACTTGTAGTCCGTCGACTAAAAGATCTTTTGCTTACATCACACGATGTCCGCCAAAAATCTATTCTCTATATACACTTATTCTAGCGTCTCGAAATACATAACTCGAGTGTGTGCGTCGGATATTTTGGGAGTGCGAGGTTTTTCGTTGAGCGACACTACACATGTGACTTTTCGAATCATTTCTCTCTCGTACTACAAATCCTCTTGATCCTCCTCTTTCTTACCTCGCTCCCATCTGTCTATATCGACCACAATACGATATATATATTTATTGCGAATCGATTTTCAAACCGCTTTTGTGCTTTTCGCCTCGGTAACCACCATCACAATAATATGAGACGCGTAATAATAATGACGACCTTAGAGCTGATAGAAATATTGATTAACAATGTTACTGATAATGCCGATAAAAATGTTTATAATGCATCGTATTTTTTTTTTTATTATTTTTCTAACGATCAGCATTGTTTTTATTTTCGAAATGATCAGCAGTAATTGAAGACAAATGATAAATGATATAGAAATGGAGAATTACACCTTTATGCTGTCACATTCGCTTCAATTATTTATTTTTGTCGTTGATAATCATGAATAGAACATTTGTGGATGACTAGGGTCGTCCTAAATCATTATTTTTTCGATATTTTTGCTATGTTATTTTTGTAGATACTTTCGAATAAACATTTTTCAGTCAGGATGGCCGAGCGGTCTAAGGCGCTGCGTTCAGGTCGCAGTCCACTTCTGTGGGCGTGGGTTCGAATCCCACTTCTGACAAATTTTTTTGTTTTTTTTTTTTTAATATTTTTTTTAAGATTCAAAAAACAGAGATTTTATTTTTGATAACTCGATTATAATTTTATTCGGTATGATAATGTATGGGGAATGGGGGAAAATTCTATTCGAAGTGAGCCAGAGTCTAATGTTGTTGTTTTTAAAAAGACAACAATGAAAAAATCATTGACCGCAAGTAGTTTAGCCGGGAAAACAATGAAAGAATAAAAACTCTTATTAGAATTAGTCTTTTGAATTAACAATTGATTTTTTTTTTAATTAGTCGGCAAAGTAGGAAGGATAAAAGTACGCGGGACATTGCCGACAAAACACAACGGAGAAGAGGAGAAGAAAACACACCGGAGTGACACAACGTAAAAAGAGTTCAATTTCAATTGAATATTCAATCAACATGGCGGAAAGCGGTGTATTCGCTACGATTTCAGGGGCAGCTTTGTCCCTTTTGTTTTACGAGAATGCTTGCAGTGTCGGTGATCAGGTAGGTTTATTAGATTCGTCAAGCATTCGCTCTTAATATTCTTTCACATGAAAAGTGAATGACGGAAAATGCGACGCCACTATTCTTGCACGAGATCGTCTAACCTCGGCAACCATAACCTCAAACTTCGACGGTGTTTACGCGAAAATAAGAAAACAAAAGAAGCGTTACTTTCGAATTAGTGAGAATTTTTTTTCTTCATTTAGATGGGATTTTTGTTGGGTGATATGGTGACGTTTGTAACGAAAAAGGTCACGGATTCCGAGAGACAAGTTGAATCCACCAAACGACAGATCGGTAAGTTTTTTTATCTCAACTCGACGTTTAATACATTTTTCATCCGAAAAAATCATCGTCTTAATCCGGGCTTGAATTTTAGAAATCACTGGCGTTCTTGCGTGCTCCCTGGATAGCCAACTTTTCAATGAAACTGGAAAATTGCACAAAGAAGCGCTCAAAGCGTTTATCCACAATCGCAGCCAAGAAATTGTCGGATGGTTCCGATTTCGACACAACAATCGACCTGTTCCTACTTTTAGAGATAAAATTCTTCATAAAGAATTGGCACAGTACTTCCATGCGTGCAACCCTCAACTACCCAGGGAATATTTTGCAGCCTGTATTTTGAATGCAACAAATTCTGAAAAATCTGGGATTCACAGATTTCGGCATGTCTTGCTTCGTTACGAAGACGGGTGAGTTTAACTTTTATTCAATTTTTTATGAAGTCACGATATTTAGATCAATGGCAAATTTCTCCATCCACATTTCAACAAATAAAACTCAGGGTAATGCAACAGTATCATGAAATCAATATACCTCGAAATCATTGTTACTTACATACATTGTGTTGTGTTTGGATTAACTTTTTATACAAAACGTTGCAAAGTGCCAAGCTACATTTTTCATTCGCATTTCACCAGTGAATCAGTTACACTTTGTCCCTGTTGGTAAATCTTTCTTTCTTGCGACTATAAACCTGATAGTCGTCCATAATTTGCTGCGAAGGATTTGTTACAAGATTGTTGGAATCGAATATAAAAAATCGGTGGATTATGACATTCAAGGTTGTGCAACGTTTTGCAGAATTTATCGCCCAATACCTCTGAGGATAAACAGTCTTGGAGATAACGCAGCTCGCCTCGAGGGATCAGATTACATACCGGCCCCAGTTCTACGAATTTCCCAGGAGCCAGACGTCATAACGAAACTCATCAGATCGTTGAAGTGAGAATTGATCCAGCAAAAAAAAACAAGCAACTTTGGAATTTAAAAAATAGAAAAATGAAAAGAATAATTATAATTAATTGCAACAATTTCATCGACACTAATTTCATTGGCAAAAATTAGTGAGACTGCATTTTCCTTCGTTGCTTGTTAAAAAGAGGCGATTACTGATGTAATTATTTTTCAGGTTGGACTTGAGCAGCAAGAATAGCAGCGAAACAGTAACGGCGATTCAGAAAGCGGCGGAGAGTCACGTGAAATCGTTGATACCGATAGTTTGCGAATCGGATCGTGAGATAACAGAAATGGAAACGCAACTTAAAGAATTACGGTTGAAAATAATAAGTAGAGTGACAGCTCAAAAAAAATGTACGCCCGATAATCAGCGTGTGATCGAGGCTGATAATCGAGAATCTCCATTGCGAATGGAGGGAGGAGATTCCAGTATGGAGATGGAAATGAAAGAAGAGAAATCATCGCCCAGAACGCGCAGCGTTTACAGCGAGAAAGAACCGTTGCGTTCCAAGGTAGATAGTTGGATTCTTAATTGCGTCGCTGTATAAAAACAGCAGCAGAAAAAACAAGATTTTTTTTTTTCTAAAAAGAGATGGGTGCATGAAACGGGAATGTACTTACAGAACAAAGGAATACCGAGGCTGAACAAAATGATAAAAAACGAGACGTGCAGTCCTAAGGACTCGGCACAAAAATCTCCGTCACGTTATACCAACAGTCAAGCTTCGCGAAAGTCTACCAGTGACGAAGATATATTCGATGCAACTGACTGATAGTAAGGGCGACCATTGCTGGTCTTCATTCCACGAATTATCCTCTCATTCTCGCTTTCATATTAACACAAAAAGTAACGAACACAATGTTCAAAAACAACTAGATAACTTAACTGTATTACTTAAATTTCATCCAAAGAAAACGCGTGGTTGCATGACGAATTTTCACGTATTGGCACGAGCTCTGTTGAACGATTCGTTGTAAATATTTCTTACGCTGAAATATATATATCTATATATCTATAAATACGTGTGATATCCGAAGGTTTGTGTTGAGTTAATCAGCTCGAACTTTTTCTCTTAGTAAGAATATATTTCATAATAAACGACCATTTCTTGCTTTTTTTTTCAATTTCATAAAGATCGTAATTATAAAAAGAAACAAAAACAAAACACAGTATCTCGTCTACGGTTAACGTCACAAATTTCACAGATCTCCTTCGGTTTCGATATTCATATTGATTTCTTAGCGTCGTTACGAAAATACTGTGTCAGTAGAAAATCAATAGAATAATCGTACGATTTTTTCTTTCCGTAGCATCCTTCAAAAATGTTGTAATTATTTTGGCAGATTAATTCTAGTCAAAACGCAAATGGATCATCGATTCTATGCGAAATTCAACATCGTCTTAACTTTTTAAACCCGAAAAGTACAGGAAAAAATCCTCAAAATTGATTATATTTTTTTTTTTCAGTCGAAATTAAACTCAATCTCGCAGAGTTTGATGGTCAATTTTTAGTGAGTTGATAAAATACGAATTAACTCGATAATTACATACATCATTAATTGGAAAAGTTCCTATTATTTGAATCTACAAAGCTCAATGCTACTATGAATTAATTAAAAACAAAATCCATGTCCGCGTATTTCGAAGGTGCAAACGTAAGAAATAACTCAAAGTATGTCAGCCGGATTATTCGGAATTCCTGTCACTTCCCATATCGTAGCTGCCAATCTTCTCGAATGTTCTAACACGCACGAGGACGTTGCGAGACCCAAATGAACGCAATACAACTCATAAATTCGTATCTTGTTCGGTGATAGTTTTGGGAAACATGTTTGAGCCAATTTTCTGCAAAAAAAAAAGCTCTCTTCACTTTGTCGAATAATGAGCATATCCAAGCTACTACCAGTGACTGATTTTCGCTGGTTTTTACCTGTAATAATCACCGCAAAGTATCCCCGGAACCGGAAAATTTTTCATCTGATGATTCAAGTACGTTTTGCATTTTAGTGGGGAACCCTGAAGAAAGAAATACCTTTTGAAATACTGCATGGCAGAAAAAAAATCGTAGCTACTGTTGGTTGCGATGTTTTTGTTTCAAAATATCTAGACTCGAACATCTAATAATTTCTTCCTTAATTTTCGTCAAGCAGAGTGCGATTTTAAATGTTGGCAAATGTGTTTAAATTCTGTCTCATTTTAGGCATAAATCGTCTCGGTACGTCAACTCACCGAAGTGTCCTCGAACCAAAGGAAATAAGCGTAATTAAAAGTGGTGTCTTTCCACATTACAGAGAAGTGTCCTTCTTGCAAGTGAGTTCTGCTATGCTCGACCATCGACCAAATCTACAATCGAAAAAAAATCATAAAAATTTTCCTCACAATTCAAAATCGAGCATCATTCACGATCGGTTATTGAGTAAAACTTGCACTTTTTCGTAAAGGCAAACGGTAAATTACCTTTTTTGTAGTAAGAGCGAGAGTTTCAGGATTCGTAAAGTCCAAAGTCGGCGCTGTGAGTCTGTGGGTCGTTCGATCTATGTATATAAAGTGTACGAGACCTGGAAATTCTTCGAGATATTTGTTGATCGTTAGGGAAGTTCTCGTATTGAGAGTAAATAATGTTAAGGAAGCATAGATAAAGCAAACGACAATTCACGTACAATAGGCCATCCAAAACCTTCCGAAACCTTTTTGTGGACGAGACAATGCATAATTTCACCACTTTCTTTCAAAAAAAAGCTTCAATTTATGTCAAAGATATTTTACCGGCTAGTTCAATGGGAACGAGGAATGGTTTTTCTATGAATTTTCCGGTATCCAACGATTCAGAAATATTTGACAGGAATAATTTTGATTTTTTTCAGGAAGAAGTTTGGGAGTTTTTCTTCGTTTCATTCTAACGAAAAATCGGGATTTTCCTATCGACACAAAGTCAAGGACCCAAAACAATAATTTGGTGGTTTAAAACAGCACGATCAAAGTCGAGCCACAAGCGGTAACGAATGGTCAAAAAAGGATATGATCCGAGGCTGAAGTTCTTGAGCGCTTTAACCTTGAGAAAATCACTGAAGTCGTTGAGCTTCTGTCGGACCAAACGACTCACTGTTACGATAACGTCAACACCATTTTTCAAGAAGTTCTTGTCGAAGCAGGTCAAACGAAAAAGTTCTCTCATCGTTTCCGTGAAGCCCGAAGTATTAGACTCTATTTGTAAAACGAATTCGAGATCTCGTGATTTCAAAAGATCGATATACTTTCGTCTAACAAAGTCCCATTTGACTTGAAGACGTCGCTGGCACATGTCGACGTCGTTACTGACGTTTGCGCGATTTTTTTTTATACCCTCAATCGCTTTTTTTATCGAACCATCTAAATTCTCGAAGGCTGGTCTCATCTCGTCGATGTCACGTTGCAACTGAAGACTGTTCATTATATTTAAATGATGAAAACTGTCGTAAAGTCCCGAAGATGTTCCCAAATTCGTGACTTCGACTATGGTTATGAGATTTATTCCCTCGGCTAACTCAGATATGTGAACCGCATTCGCGGTGCATCCACGCTCCGATCCTAATAAAACCAATTGGCTGTAGAGACCATCGTCCGTAAAGGAATACAAACCTTCGCTCACTGACGAGTCCCTCGAGTCACCTGCAATAAAATCATTTTATCGAATCAACGCTTCCAAAATAATCGTCCCTACGACTCGAATCTATGACACACTAAAAATGTTTTCAAAAAAGCAATGGAAACGGCACAAAATTTTTCATTTAAGTGAGCAGTTTCCCTGGAATTTTTATGTCCGACTGGTGAATTCTGATGTCCAGCTCGACAATCCGGTTAATTTTATTCTCATCGAATTTCACTGAAAGTTATATAATTTTTATGGAGTATAAAAGCTTCATGTAACGAATATAATTTTTTTTTGTGCATTGTCACAGAAACTTTGATGCCATTTGCAGTGAAATAAAACCCTGAAAACTCGAGAGAAAAATATAATACGACGAAAACAATATTCCATATGAAGTTTTTATTTTTCAATAAAAAAGTGAACAGGAACAAAAAGTTGATACTCACCAAACAAATGCGTTATGTCTTCAGAAGTAGGATTAGCCAATTTCGTATTGATATCCAAGGAAGCTCCCTTGTCTTCGACACTGTCTCTGTTGGAATGAATACTTCTGGGCAAAAGAATATCGTTCTCTTCTCCATCATCTCGACACAATGTGCCATCATTAGCGACTTTGCTGTTAGCGACTTTGCAAAGTAATACCATGAGCAAAATATCAGCTGCGCTTAAATCTTGAGCATTTTTGCTCGAATAGAGGGACAAAAATTTGTGCTCAACGAGAATGAGTACGTGAACGTTTGCGAATTCAGATTGGGTTTTAAGTTTGTCAGACGCATCGCGAAGTATTTTTAATATCGCGGAAGCAAGATCGGCGTTTACGGAGAGCTGTTCAACCGCTTCTGTTAGCAAACTCTGTTCGCAACTACGAAGATGACTCCAAGAATCCAACAACGACGATACCAGATAAATTTTTTGTCTGCTCGTTTTTAGCCTGCAAATATTTCCACGTTAAGCACACTCGTCTCATTCTTTATTTTTCATAAAAATCATTCAAGAAATTCAGATGTGAAGAAAAGAAAATTAACATTGCAACATCCGGACCACAAATGTGTCTCACTATCGAGACACAAACTCCCAACGTTCGTCGCATAAGCTCCACGTCTTCTGTAGAAACATAAACGAACGTGTATCCCATAAAATCATCGAAAACCATGTTGGTACCGTCCTGGCATTTCATCGACGTATAAGAATTGCCAAATTGAGAAGACATCACATTTTGAGATGTTACCACTGGCGAGAACAATTGCATTATTATATTCGGACTCAGTTCGTCCCCATCTCTGTTGCTATCATCCTGAAGCAATAATTTCAACATAAAAATAATTCTCCCCGAGATGGAGTAACATTATTATTACTCTCCTTATCATTATTATTAATAAATGTTTACCTTGCCCTCGCACAAAAGTCCTTGCATTCGCGCCAGACTCTGTATGTGATTGGCAAACTTTCTGTTGCATTTTGTAAACAAAACATCGTTCAGATGATCGAATATGAGAATGCCTCTCATTTTCTTTTACTCCAATCTTGGAAATTGCACTTTTTTCTTCTTTGAAAATAACTTTCAATGTTGGCACTTGGATGATTCGTTGAAAGAATGTTTAAAAAATGTACTTATTTAAGCAGCTGTCAAAAGAGCATTCGATCTTCAAAAAATTCTGACATTTCAGTAATAGGTGTGTTGTGTGTACGTTGTTGGCTATTGAGAGAGGGGATTATCTAACCCAGCCGGTTTTGCTTCGGCGCACAATCATTCATTTTTCGATTATACTCGTATAACATGGGACAAAATCGATAAAAGCGAAACTACATACGAATGCTTATTTGTCTTTATCGCTCGATAAAACAGTCATCCCTTTGTCCATCATTTTTCAAATTTCTCTAAGACTCCGGAAACTCCGCAGTTTTACTTACGGTTAAAACTGCAACGTGGATATCGATTTCACTCCATTTTTTATGCGACCTTACATACGTCCTTCCCATTGATCTCATTCATTCATCTCGCTCGATAGAACTTTTGCACTGTTTCGACATTATATAAAGATTTTAATATAAAAATACTCAGATAACAGAATGATCGTGGTGTTTAACCAAATAGAAAAACGAAATTTCATAAGTTTTTAAGGATTTTTGTACGATTTTCCAGACAACGAGTTCACAATTCAATAAAGAAAATATAAATTTCATTTTTTTTATAAAGTCGATATAAATTGCATAGTAAGGAAATAGAATGTGCATTGCACTCTCAAAAATATCGATTCTCTAAAACGAAAAACGAGGATATGTAAATAGGGGGGAGGGGGGGAACTGTGTAAAAACCCGAAAGGGTAACCCTGGAATAAACAAATACAAAATATAAGATGCTAAGATTTCAAGAGCCCATTCGGACACACTCTTTTCATTGTTATTAATTAATTTTTTTGAAAATCGTAGCAGTGGGGAAAAAGGTTTAAAAAGATATTATTTAGCAATAGCTTTATTTTGAAACATTTCAAATACATCGGAGTATATAACACCTATATGGGTTTTCCGATTTTTCGCTAATTCAATCAAATAATTAATTGTATTAAATTGTTTCTCTGCGATAATCGTATATAGTTTTTTATTTTTTTTTATTTTCTTTTCCTCTCGAATAGTGCGTATATGAAGGTCATTACAATATATATATATATATGTATATTTATATATATATATATTAAGAACGCTTTGCTACTCCACGTTTTGGGTATGCATAATATTTGCAACATTCATAATCCACATACATATTTATTCGTATGTTAATACATATAAATATATATGTACATGGATATGTAAATATCTATATTTTTCATACATACGTATTTACGACGTTGGTACAACAATTATGTACATAACGCTATCAAGCTATAACTAGATATATTGACGCTTTAGGATTGTTCGAAACAGTTGGAGCAGTGGGAGAGACGTAGTATTGTTGAATAAATCGTTGATTATCGGTGACCTTTTTTTTTTTCTCTCAAACCCCCGACAAAAGTTCGAGTATTTTATGTTATTTATTTTTTTTCTGAAACTTTAGTCAATTCGAGAATAATAATGAGAAGAAAAGAGAGGTAAAGCTCAATTTTTCGTGAATCGTTATTTTAATTGACCGGAGGACATTTTTATTCGAAACCATTGAAATTTGCAACTCGAACTTGTGTCGTCGTTCACTTTATCGTTCTTAACTCCAAGCTCACTCTATTGACACGTTATTGCACTGTTTCCTTTTTCAGAACGACTTTTTTTTTTTCCAAAATTGACCATTTCAGAAATTGGTAGAGCAAAAGACCATAAAACGAGTATGGTAAACGATAACACGTATTGACTTTTTTTTTTACGACATAAGGACACGTTGAAAATTGATCGCTCGAGTTCTAGAAAATTTGGGTTCGAGAAATAAAACGTTTTTTTTTTTTTTTTTTTTTGTTATCATTCTAAGATTTATACCGTCTACCCTTGTTCGTAACATCTACATTGACTCTCATCACCAATTCCTGAACGACAGTCACTATAAATACTACACTTTTACACAGTAAAGGCGCACCTCTTATTACTTTGAACTTGTATTTAAGAATTTTTTCTCTTTTTTTCCATCCATTACATCGTTATCGCCAATCAATTATTCTACCACCAACTTATCCAATTGAAAATATTGTCTAATCACTTTTATACGAATTAATTACTAGTTGACGGACACGCGTCAAAAACCAAGTTTCGAAACGTCTATTTCAAAGTAACGAGAGGTGATCGTCTCTGTTGATACGGCCAAAATTTTGAAAGTCGATTAGAGAGAGAGAGAGTTTTTTGGTTTGTTTTTGTTAAGCTTCAGCTTATATAGAAAACGATTTGTCATGGAGGGTAAGTTATTTTCGTTGAGTTTCTGAGTTTATGCGTGACTCAGGCTTTTTCTTTTGTTTTGTTTTGTTTTTTTTTTTGTCATTATACAACTCTCGTTCACGATGAAACGTGATCTTTCACACTTTTGCAAAATAACGTAACAGTTTGTTGGATTTTTATTTTATTTGGTGTGCAGCTTCTTAATAAACCATTCAAATTCCTATTCTGGTCCACAAAAGTATATTAATTAATCAATAAATATGGCCGACTTGTTTCTCCAATTGTGGCGTTTCTTTGTTTACTGTTATTGTTGTTGTCGTTTTATGAACCGGAAGCTGTTTATCCTTCATTTTATTGTTGTTATCGCACCAATCAGGTGCAACATTATTATTCAACATTTTATTATATTTCGACGCTCGTTATATTATCAATAATAATAATAACAATATTTTGATGTTGCTAAAATCCCTGTGAGCAAACTCGACACATCTAAAAACCGAGCTAAGCTTTGTTTTATTGGAAATATATGTATATATATATATTTTTTTTTTTTTACACGATAGGCGCTAAATAATAAGTGCTAAAGAGCTACTGCGCGATACTTTTGATCGCTATCACCCCTTACGACATGTGTTTCATTCATTATTTCATTTGTTCGGTTTTTTTCTTCTTTTTCTTTTTTTTTTTTTTTATATCTGTTCGTTTGTGTAAGCTTGTTTTAATCGCCCTCTCGCTTACGCTCGATTTCACATCCACGAGTTTAAATACAATCAAAATATGCACGAGATTGAGACTAAAATGAAAAACGCGCGAAAAGCTTGCACGGAAGATCGATGCATTGGAACAATTATAATCTTATACACGAAGGAATAAATTTTCACGTTTTATTTTTATTCAATAAATGTAATTTTATCGCAAAACGTTAAAGCACGTCGTGGTGCGAGCCCGAAAGGCTCCAGAGGGCGTCGTTTCTTGGCGCGCGCTTGACGATCCTCGATCTATTAACACGATCTATTTCGCCGCTGACAGCTCACGATCGAAAGATCAAAGGATTCTGGAA
Source organism: Campoplex capitator (assembly GCA_037576405.1). Taxonomy (NCBI): domain Eukaryota; kingdom Metazoa; phylum Arthropoda; class Insecta; order Hymenoptera; family Ichneumonidae; genus Campoplex; species Campoplex capitator. Next base: position 8,362,955 of record JARBWI010000003.1, read on the forward strand.
GCGGAAGTTTCAAGGAACGCGCAGAGTCAGGTTGTTGTAGATACTTTCATCGGATAAGGCTGAGTCAATTATTGTCTTCCTTTCTTCTTTTTTTTTTTTTATTCTTCTCATCGATATTAACGCGATTTAGAGAGCACGTTTTATCAAACCAGCAACGCCGTAACGAGAACTCTCTTTCATTATGAGATCCTTGACTTTTCTTTTTTTTTTCTTTTTTCAACCTTTTTGTAAACCCTTTTTTCTCCTCAATTTCTTCTCTTCACTCCTCATCGTTATCACTCACATCTTTTTCCTTCTTTCTTCGTATTATACTTTTCTGTCTGTCACGACCTATGCTCTCATGCACTCACGTCTTTTTATACAATTTTATATATCCGAGCCGAGAACGCCGACGGCTGAACGTTTGAGAATTTACTGCACTCCCCACTGAACGAATCGGTATTCTTTTTGACATTTAAAAAAATTCTGTCAGTTTCTGCAAAATGACGAGGATCAATTGACGTGAAAACTGGATTTATTTCACCGGCGGATGTTCCCTTCGGAAAACCGTGGAGTCATCTTCGTTTTTGATTATTCGATTCTTTAGAGTTCTTTACTGGAAAAAAAAACTAAACTTTCCTGAGGATTGGTACACTTGAAGTTTTCGTTTAGAAAAAAATTGCCTGTTGAAGCAAGGGAAAAAAATAGCCTTTTCAGGGCTCTCTTGAATCCGTAGCTTCAGCGAGATTGTCAGAATATTTTCGTCCAACATTCATTAGCACTTTGAATACGTGATTTTCGTAAATGTCATTTTCAAGGTCCCACTCGTTTCGTGCGGAGTGCAATATTTGTTATAACAACGACTCACGCTAACGAGGAATCTCTTTGATCTCGCGAAATACTTGCGCGCGCGCAGCTTCATTCGCGATTATTATTCTCTGTAAACTATTTTCTTTTGAGAATATTCTTCACAAATAAATTTACAGCCGAACATTCCACCGGAATTTCTCTGCTTCGCGATTCCCTTAAAGTCTTCAAGTATTCAAAGATCTTCAAGTTATGCGAAACATGAATTTCAATGACTACTAATGGAAATAAAAGTTTTCAATGAGTTAATTTGACAAAAAATTCTTCAACAAATGGTCGTTCGATTTTTTCCGTCACTCTAAATGAGTTCTATCATCTTTTCTGTATAACAATTAAGTATTTTCAGACTTTTATCTCTCTTTTTACAAACTTCATTGAATATTTTGGAAAACAAATGAAAAATAGTAAATTTTTGAATTCTGAAAAAAGAGAGAAAATTCTGTAATAAGTTTTGGAGTTATTGGAAAAGTCGAAAAAAAAAAATCTGATTATTGATCGAACCACTTTTTTGTTTCAGCCATTTCCCAACAACTCTTCGATATCGTTATCATTGCCGTTGAATACTCGCAGGATCTCAAAGACGTGTAACATTCCTCGAATTTCTTGTGAGTCGTTAAGTACTGAAATGTCAGGCTCGAAACTTATGTGTGAAGAACGTCCTCAAGGAATTTCTTTCATTTTGTTCTGATTGAGATGCTACTACGAATCTGCGTCCAATCGTGAGTTAACGATGTATAAATATGTATTATTAATATATATATATATATATATATATATATATTTAAATATGTACGAAGTACAGAGAGGACGTTTGAATCGGTGACAACAAAGTTCGCTGAAAATAAACGATTCGTTGATCAATAAAGGAAGAATTATAACGGAAGAACGTATTCTGAAACAAGCGAAATCGTTCAAAAATCGCGACTGAAATATCTGCAAGGAAAACACGTGTTTTTCCTTGTTTCGTGAAAAAATGAACTTTTGACAGTCACCGAATTTCAAAAGCGCGCACGCTCTCGGTATACGCATCGAAACGACCGACTAACCGATTTTGTTATTATTTTTCTTTTCCTTGTTCTCATAATTTTATAAATATATAAACGGCGCATCTGACTGACTGACGCGTTAGGCCTATATAATCATATTGCTCGACTAACAAAAGGTATATAATATATAATAAATGTGTACTTTTAGTTTGTTTTTTTCTTCTCTCTTTTATCTTTTTCAATTCTTATTTTTTCATTGGATTAGAGCAAAAGTCGTGGGCGTACGTCGGCTCGTACGATTAGTCATTGTTAGACTCAATTTATTCAATAATAAATATATATTATACTAGTGCAAACGTACTTGTACCCAGGCGTACGCGTGGAACTTGAAATTCCTTTTTCGATGTCTCTATACTTCGCTCTTCGTATCAGCGAACTTTCATTTCTTTTACTTTTCTTTTCTAACGGTTGATTTTTTTTTTTTCATTAAACTACGAACGTGCATGTGTTTTGTTTTTGAAACTTTGTTTGAAAGTCGCTCGTAGAAGAATTTATACTCGTATCTACTTCGATTAATAAATAACTGTACTTTTTGTTTCTTTTAGCGACTTGAAACGTGCATGCGCGTATATTTTCATTTTGTTTCTTTTGTTTTATAAGTTTCTATTCATGGCCCTTCGTCATCTTACTTCTGGTATTAATTCGACTGACCTAATTCTTAGAATCATAATACTATCGATTATGATTTTAGTTACAATAATAAGAATAATAATAATAATCGTGATAACAACACTAATTATGAACGTTCGTCGTTGATGGACTCGGAATTTAATAAAAAAATTTAACAAAATACTGATTAATTATATTGTCTCTCGAATCACCCTTCTTCTCGTATTCTCATCAATGACGTCTTACGCCTTTGGAGTAGTCTTGACGAATTGTATAGTGAAAAATACGATCGAAATTAAACGCTCGCTTCTTTCGTGTCTCTTCGTTTACAAACGTGTCTTCATTCAACCGAATGTTTTACCACCGTTTATACTTTTCATGGAATTATCGACACGGTAGACGAGCGAGTATTTAACTTTGACAAGAGTCTAGAATCAACGTTTCCAAAGAACTTTTTTTGCCATTGGGAATGTTGATACACGACTATTAATAGAAAAAAAAATTGGTTAAATTTTATAATAAATTGAATTAGAACGAATCAATCAGTCGAACAATGAATCAAAAATGTAACAATACACCAAAAGATTCAGGGACCCCTGAACTCAAACGTTAACAATTTAAATTTAATTCGAAATACTCTTAAATTTGGATCACGTACTGAACATACCGTCTCGAAAGAATCGATCAGATTTTCTTGTACTCAATATTGATCAATTTCTTTGGAATCGATTTTTTTTCGGTGCATCAAAAACAAAGATACTCATAGGACTTTCGGTCAGAGAAACAACTCATCGAAATTGATCAACGCGTATCTTTCTTCGTTCGAAACCCATCGTTTGCGTTCGTAGGCTTTCCTCTTCTCGAGATTTTTAGAAGGCCTTATGCTTAGAAAAAAAAAACATCAAAACCCATACAATCTCTCGTTATAATTCGATCGAATTTTGCACGGATTTTTCGTCACGGCTGGAGAGTTTGTCGGGCGTGAAGACAATGATATTCGATAATGAGCAATGGGGAATCATATATGCGTATTTATATATATACTGATTTATGTCGACGAGTTCGTTTTTTCTCGTTGAAAAAAGTAATTAACCTAAAAGGTGCTATCGCACGTTGGTGGATTCATTTCACCGAAAATGTTGAGCTCGTAGAGCGAAGCGAATACTATGAAAATAAGGTACCAAGCCATCAGCACGACACCGTATCTTCGATCGAGTTTCCAACCGTTCAGATGAGTCGCTACTACGAGGAAGACCACGGTCGAGAGAAGAGAAACCGTGGAATAAATTAAACCTGTGAAAATAATGAACAGTAACGTTAAATCTCCATTATTTTTCTTTCTCGAGAATCACTCAAATAGTTGCATTTGGAAAATTAACATGAAAATTGTAAAAACTAATGGAATACAAAATTTGTTGAGATTATTTTGAATTTTCAAGTGTCTTAGCTCAGTATAAAGTTTTAAAGAACATTTCGAACATAAATAAAAAAAATAACGCGGTTCGCGTAAACTTTACCGTTTACGTATTTGACATTTTGGATTAAAAGAAAAAACTTTGAACTTGTAAAAAAAACGATTTTGGACCGGTCACAAGTTTCTGATGTCATCGGATCATTTTTATTGTAAATTTAAACATGAAATTTACTTTATAGGTCTTTTGCTGTAAGCTTAACAGGTAAAATAAAACTCGTTGGAGCTTACCTCTGCTCGTAACGTTGACATGAGAGCCTGGTTTAATGAGGGCAGTTTGGATGAACCAGGGAAGACCAAGACAAACGAGAATGTCAAAAACGTTACTACCAACGGCGTTGCTTACTGCCATGTCACCTAAACCCTCTTTAATCACTGCCAATGATGAAAGCGCGTCGGGTACGCTGACACCAGCTGCCACGAAGGTCAGACCCATCACAGTATCCGGGATTCCCAGTGTGCTACCTAAAATATCATTTTTTTTTTTCAGCAAACAAAATTATTATTAATTTTCAATTCGTTGCCATTTCGTTGAAAAGACGATTTGAAAATTTGACGTTATTCAACGACTCATATTTATTGTCAACTCCCATAACCCGTTTAGTTTCTATATCTCAGATCGACCGTTTAAGCCGAAGACTTCTCCAAATAGTCGTGACGTCTAAAGTCGAAAAATTGATTCTAAAATTCGCCGATAGCTGGATTCCATCACACTTCGTTACACTTTTGCTCTTACCTATTATGGTAATCATCCAGACCATGAGATAACTGTAAAAACTGATCCATATCATGGAAATGCAGAATGTGAATGGATACCAGCTCCGCCATTTTTCTTGTCGACAATCAGGCATTGTTTTTCTGCACATGTAATGTATCGGATAGACGAGACCCCATGTAAAAAGTACCCATTTGCTGGCATCGACTGGCCTCTCCAACGGCGAAACTTCATTAGGATCAGGCTCTTTCGCCTTGTAATATTCAGGCTGCTTGGGGGGTGGCGGTTGTTCACCAACTTCCGGTAAACCACCACCTGCGATTCGCAAAACAATTTATTCGCTAATTTTATTAAACTGACATTAGTTTCGCTATCAATATTTGCCATCGTTGGAATCTTTCGTTACTTCATAATTTACTTAATTTACTAACCATCTTATAAGCACCCTTCTCTCTTGGATTCTACATGTTCTACCGAGAAATAAGTGTCCGAAGAAAAAAAATGATGAAATGGAAGGTTCTGTTAACTCTTTGCAACATCAGTCAGAGACTAACCTTCCTGACTCTTGACTTGCTCCGTAACCGGAGAATTTGGACCGGTGTATGATAGCCTGTCCTCTTGCAGCGAACGATAACTAACGAGTGCACTTTCCTCCGCAGGTTCGTCATCCTTCGGAAGGAAGGGAATGTTGAAGGACTTGGCCCAACGCTCGAGACGCGCATTATAGGACAGAGCGACACAATAAATAACGTATGTCACCAGCATAAGCAACGACTCGGCCCTGTAAATCAGATGATCCAATTGTAATCAACCATTTCTATTTTATTGTGAAGAATACTTCGCAGATAATTTGAAGGTCGAATTTAAAACAAAGAAGCCTGGAATTTGAATTGAAAATTCACATTTTTATTGGATCAAATTCACGTTTCATTTTTCTTAATCATTTCAATACGATTAGTTCACTCATTTTCGTAGTTTCGTACTGACTCTTTTAATGGTAATTTTTCAGATACAATCGACACAGACGACGATTCATGGAGATGATTCGCATGCATTTCATTATGTTTGTCTTATCTCAGTACCATTCAAGACATTTGTACGTACCAAGAGATACTGTCGTTGTAAATAGTGCCAAGCATGACGAGGATCGATATGAAATAGAAGAACGAGTCACGACAGAGTGGCCACCAATTGAGCTTGGAAACGGTAGTTGTGCATAATCCGCAAACCGATATAACGAACATTATGTTGAATACAGCACTGCCGATAACACCACTGACCTAACACAAGCGAGAATATCGAATATCACACATTTGTAGAGCCTTGAAAATCTCGTGGTTGCAATAAGAGCTGTCCACCTTGAGTCAAAGTATCGAGAGCTTTTCTCGATCGTATCCTACCCGCTTGTTCAACGTTTTTTTTTTTTTTTTTTACTTACTCCGATATCATCTTGAGCGAAGAAGACACCGATAATAACGGTCGCTAACTCGGGTGCCGAGGACCCGGCAGCCATGAAAGTTGCACCAGCAACGTCTGGCGATAATCGTAATTCTAGAAAACAAAATTATTCGTTATTTTGTCAAATATATCATTCTACTTCTTTCAATTATAGGTGAAATATTTTTTTTATCCAAAATCACTATGCTACCATAGTTCCTGGGTACCATCTCGGTACTCCGAAGTTTTTCACTACCAGCATAGTAATTTTTCATTCAAATTCTTTTATAATTTGCTCAAATATCGTAATTTTTTGCCCCCATTCCGAATGATAATTATTATATTTTTGATGAAAACTGTCAGGGTTCATAAATTTTGAGATCTTCGTCAGATAAAAGTCATAAATTTCAAAATACATTAGTAAAAAAATCTTTATTTCCGTCTGTAAACTCACCTTCGCAAATACGATCGAGACTGGAGACAAAGTAATCGTCGCAAACGATAGCTAAACCCAGAAACGTGTAAACGGCAATGAGTATGTGAATAATGAGACCTCCGTGTTTTCTCGCTACTGGACCGATAATTGGATTTGGAAATTGTTCGATCGCCGGTGCTGAACAATTTGAAGGACGTCGGGGTCTCCACGTTGGATGAGCTTCGCTGGACGGAGTGGTCGAGGGAGTACTCGGAGCTGACTGAACAGACGATAAGTTTTTTTCTCAGGATGTATTTACTAATGAATTTTTCGTATTACTATTCACCTCACTTTCATATGTACATTTTTAGTCGATTGAGAATGTTTTACACATACGTTTCCAGTCAAAAACGATACTGAACCAGACTTTTCGTTCTTAATAATTCGATAAACGTTTGAACAAATTCACTCGTACTGACAATCGTCTAAGAATTTATTTTCGATCATAAAAACGCGATAAAACTGTTGAAAAATTCCAACGACACCAGTGATTTTTTGTCAGACACGTTTTTCATTGAACAATTTGTTAACAACGATCTGACAAGTTGAATCGAATAATCACAATATTCTGAAGATTAGAATTTTTCTTCGCTGGATCGTGACTGTTCATGACATTGATCGTCAAATAAAATATTAATTAGAAAACACATGAAAGAACTAACGGTCGTGACGTCCAATGAGCCTTTCGTTGATGGAGCTTCATTCTTCTCATTATCCTTGTCCTTCGATTTTACTTTCGCCAACTCTTTCGCTTGCTCACTCATCTGTTCACCAACTTTTGGAAGTTTAGTCGTCATTGTCGGTTCTTTCGTCGTTGTTGCTGTTTTTTCATCCTTGACGTCGTTGACCTGAGCTTTGTTGCTCTCACTCTCATTTTTATCTTCTTTTCGTGACGAATCCGCCACCAGATTATTGGACCCTATACTCGTTGTACGTATACTTTCCGTCGTGTAAGATTCCGTGCTTCCTTTTCCTGCACTCGGCGTTCTCGTCGTCGACGAAGCCACCAATTGTATGAGAACATACAGAAGGAACAGACCGAGGTGAAGAGGCCATTTTTCACGACGCGTCAAGCGTCGTGGTCTGTTTCTCATCGTTTCTGCCTGTAACCATTCATTTTTCACGTGATATTATATTATATTTAAGTTTTTTCCGAATGCGAGTACTATTTGCGTAATTATTTTATCGCTCTCTCGCAGAATAAGATTCGAGAGCAATGAAAAAATATCGTACAAACGATTTCAAACGGAAACTTCTCATAAAAGTTCTGATTTCGATCAATATATTATTGTTTTTTAACAACATTTTTGTATAAACATTTATTCGAAACGATTGAGCAAGTATTCAGAACGTTATTTAAGCCAGGAAACAAATTTTTAGTCATGATAGAATTGCCAAAAAGTTATTACTCAAAATTTATTGTTCGACTTTAAAACATCAGGCAAAGGGGTAATATTGATGCAAATGGATAAATGAAAGCAGCACGATATTGGTATCTCTTCACACACCGCATATGTGACAAAACGTCCGACACTACTGAGCCACGAGTGCGTTACTCGAGAACCTGAAGCGAGCATTACTCGGGTAATGTAACCCGACAACGATGTTGCAACTTTTACGAGTTCATTCAAACTTATCGGAGTGTGCCCTCGCAAAAACAGATTCGGTGGAGTTCGACGATGTAGAAAGAAAAACAAAGTGTTTTATTGGAAATAAATAAAATCAGTGAAATAATAAGAGAGCAACATTTCGAAATTAGTCAAAAAATTCCGTATTTTTTTCTCATTTTTTTATATACTTCAGATTTATGCAATTCTTCGTTTAATTTTAAAATGAATTTCATTATCACCACAAAACATAAGTTTTACAAAATTATTACACAGAATAATTAGTTCAAAAATGATTGTAATGACTTTTTTTTTACGGTGACAGTTTTTTTTGCTGTCCAACAGCTTAAAAGCATAAATACACAAATAATTATTGGAAGGAATACTTCAGTCTCACACGATGAGTATGGAACACGAGGGAAAGAAAATGCACAGATTAAAAATACTCCTCTTTAGTGTTAAACACCCATTGATGTGGGAAAGCCTTCTAAAAATTGCTCGAAACAAAAGAATTAATTTTGTGAATGCGCAGTTGACAAACCTATGACTCGCCATTAAATGTCACAAATGGGATGGCACGCTGAACCGATTGTGAGACTCGTAAAAAAGAGTAACGAGCATGAAATTTGATGAATTTTGTCGAAATTTCGAAGCGATATTATTTATTAAACGTATAGACTTTTCATTCGTAAAACGGTGGAGGTTAAATCGCTTCCGGCGATGCTTGCAGACTGAAATAACAAACATGTGAAAATATAAAAAAGTGACGACCAGAGTTCATCAAACTGCCGTTTGAGCCGAAAGCTGTGGATTTTTAAGTTTTATTGGAATAAAACGAATGATGAATCATGTTGACGTTTACTTTTTCAAAAACTCACGAAATTTTTTCTTTTCATTGAATCTTCTTCGAAATTGGATTTAAGATATGAAATGAACAAAACTGTATTCGATAGTCACGCAAACTAAACTTTAATCACTCTCGTCAAAAATCAAACGTTCTCGTCGTGTTGGGTTCGAAAATTTTAACTTTTCTTTCCTTGATGTTTGACTGCTTGTAATAGAGTGTAGATAGTCTCAAAAGCCTTTGAGAATGGGTCACTGTGCTTCTTGGATCGATTCTACTGCCCCAATCAACCATTACTCCCTTGCCCGTCTCTTTGACGTCTCTCTCTCACTCTCTCTCTCGCTCCGTGCCTCTTAGGATTCAATTCTACACAAAATTTCTCCATCGTTGCATCTTCGGGATTTCTCATTTCTGCGTTCCTATGTCAGAAACCCTTTGTTACGTTTCATTAATTAGATCTTTACAGCTTGCTCAAAATAACCAACGAAATCAGCGAGGTACAGAGGATGAAGAATATTACATTAGAGAAAATCTCTACCGTAGAGCAATAAAGATAACTGAACAATTGTAACTGTTTGTATTACTCGAATCAATAGGACATAATTAATGTAATCAAAGTATTTATAGCCGTGATCAATAATTAATTGAATCTCATTAAAAACCAAATTACTTTTTAAATAGATCAAGCATTTTTATTCAAAATTGTGATTACGAATTATATCTCTTTGCCTCTCACTGAATTTATTAGTCATACTGTTCGTGACTGAAGAAAAAGTCGGGAGTAAAAATAGCATGAGGATTATCGGGACTCGTGTATCTTGAATCTCAACAATTGGTTGTGACACAAGTTTCGAAAAAAAAAAAAAAACTGCAGAAATATTATTCTGGCACGTTGCTGATAATTTTATGAACTTGAAGTATAATCGCGTTTTATTTTTGAATCTATAAATAACGAATAATCATGCGAGACACGGATGATCATTTTATTGAGTAAATCATCGAGTATTTCGACTCCGCATTCAAGACACAATCGAGTGGATTAATCGTGGGTTTTAATGGATCGTTACGATGGATCCTTCTCGCTATAATTATATTTCTCCTGCTATTCCTTGAGACGAAACGAGGCAAAAAATCTCGTAAGAATAAGATGAAAGAGCGAAGTTCCCCGGAGAATCCCCTCTGTTTGTATAAGAATCAGGGTCGAGACCCACTCCGGACCACCGAGCCGGAAGGGATGAATGACAACAGAGTGCAGACATGGGGTGGCAGCAGGCTGCTCCGAGAGAAAAACCAACCCAAGAATCCTGATATAAAATCCAATGGAGTTCGTCTCACAATATAATTTCGTTATTTAAGAGAAAACTACTCCGAGTTAGTGATACCGAGGGTAAAAAAAAAAAAAAAATTAAACCAATAACTTTGCCGTAATTGGAAGATATTTCGTCGTCTGTAATCGTAACGATCTCGACAGAAACGAATGAGGCATTTGGTGCTAAGCTGAGTGAGTTAATGTTTCGGAGATCCCAAAAGATTTGCCAACATTTCCAAGTGTATTTTACCCTCCTATTCAATACATTAGTCAACCGATTATTAACAGGATTCAAGAAAACTGACTTACGTCACTGAAACGAAAATTCCGAGACGTAGCTCCAAAAACCCACGGATCTAAAAAAAATATTTCAATAACGAACTGCAAGATGAATTATCTCGGACGTTCGAACACATCGACATCATGCTTATTTTATGAATTCCACGAAATCGTTTTTTTTCGAATGAACGCACTTGATAAAGTCGTAAAAAACATCGAATCGTTGATTTAATTTTGGACCAACGGTAAAATAAACTGAAATTTCAACAAAAAGTTGTTTTGAATAAAAAATCATCTCGAACAAAATGACTACTCACCGATGTAACCGTCCGATTCATTTAACGTTACTGAATTTCAATTCTCTATGGCATTTGTCACGTGAAACAATCAGTCACATGGAACATAAAGTCCAGCGTACGTATATAGATATTAATAGAAGATTGTTGCATAACAGTGACGTTGATAAGCGGAAAACACGCTCTTCCGCTTTCTCGCAGCTCTCGAGAAATATCGCATTTCCGCGAACAATGAGTCGCGGATATGTCTGAAACGTGCATATATATGTATCGATATATACACATATATATGTCTGTAATGCAGATACGTGTGCGTTCGCAGAGACGTCGATGAGAACGAGCTCTCTTTGCGGAAAGTTGACGTGCCAATCGAACGATTCTGCCGGGTTTACGATTCAAATCGAGGCAAACGAGAGAAGGAAGTCAATACGTGTGTTTACATAAATACGAACGTGTATTCATATAATAAAGTCAACTCCAATGGAGAGTTCGATTAATTTGCATGTCTGTTCGAAGGAGATTCTCCCTTTCTATCTCTCTTCCTCTCTCATCCGTCATTCGTGACGTACTCAGAATGTTTGCGAACCAACATGAAGCGTGGAAAAAATAAAAATAAAAATAAGAGGTCGAGGTTTCTGTGCCGTTAAATTTACTCCACTTTTCCAAGACGAATTAACCGAGAAGTGGAGAGAGAAAAAAAATAGGCTCTCTCGGTGCTCGGAGGGTTGCTGCTGACGAGAGCAAAGCTCGAACAAAAAAAAAAAGAAGGAAACGTGAAAAACGTCGAGTTCGTACTTTACGCCACACGATCGTTACATCTCCGACTATTTGAAAAAGCAGCTTTGGGTGGATGTGACTTTTAATTCATTGTTCTCAGCCATCTCGACACGTAACACAATTGTGATAATTGAATTAATTACATCGCCGATTTAAGGTGTTGACGAATGACGTATTGCACATTTTTTTCAAATTTCACTAATACGTGAAAATGAATTGACATTTGTACAATCAAAGTGGAATGATAATTCAAAGTTTCTTCGTATTAATGATGCAGCTTCGATGGATTAATATTCAATTGAATAAAAAAACTTTGAGCAATTTGAATGAAATATTGAAAAATTTCGAAAATTTTTCAGCAAAAGAAACGACCACCGAAAACGAATCCATCGCGAATGTTAGTTTCGTGATTGTACGAAGCAAGTTTCTAACAAGTGTGAAAAATATCGTCGCGATTGTCCCACTCCTTTTCATAATGATGGAAAAAAAAAATCCACCAGACATTTGGCTGCTGTCAGATTTCCTATTCGAACCGCATCTCTTTCGAAATGACTTGACGATTTTTTAATAAACGAAAATAAAGATCCGTGTTAATCTTTTCACGAAGCATCCATCATATTTTAATCTTATGAAAATGTAAGAAAAAAAAAAGAGAGTCAAATCTTAGCGAAAAGTTTCACGTGACGCGAAAAGGAATTTTCGTTACGTGCGATCTCCCCGGTTTGCACATCCGCTGCAGAAGGTTTATACGGCTAGCAATATTTTCTCCTATCTTTTTTTGTCTTTGTCAGAGGTCACTGGGGTAAGAAAAGTATATTTTTAGGGAAGCGTGAAGTGTATGTGTGTGTGTGTATGTGTGTACATTGCTAATACGTTGAAATTATTGATTCGCATATAATCCGAGACGCGATGAAGAGGAACTTCGTCCATGAAAAGCGTTATCTTCTCTTTATATTTTTTTTTGTAAGAATTTTCTTCGTGAGATAAGGGATCACAGAGTGCACGAATAACATTCGTCCACGTCTCGCGTGCATCGACTTTTTTACGTTACGTTGTATATTTTCCCCGGCCACCCGGTGCCAGAAGACTCAAGAGCGTGAATGAAAATCAGGAGTAGGTTAAAGAGGGTTGAATTCTTGAAAAAGGAGAGCAAAAGAATGAGGAGAAAGGAAGAAAAAAAAAAAAAAAAATACACACTCACCCTGGAGCTCGATGAGGCCGACGTCATTTCCGCACCGTTCACAGAAACCTTGGACATTTCTCGTTCTCGAGAGGGTTGAGTCTTCAACCCTCGCACGAATATATAACTTTTATATTTATTAGTTTATATCTATATATATATTTATATTAACTGTTTATACATAGATATTCGCGTACACATTTATATCCGTAACGTGCTCTATCGTATATAAACTCGCGCCTACCGGCCCCGGAGCTTGCCTCACTCGACACCGTTCACATATTTCACCCTTAGCTCGGTTCTCGCACCCTCTTCTCTTTTACCCCGTGGTTTACATTCACTAACTTTACACTATTGGCCGGAGCTTTTATCGAAGTCCCGTCACAACCCCTATCCCTTCTTCTTTTCCCTTCTCAATTTTTACCTCCTCCTCCTCCTCCTCCTCCCCCTTCTTCTTCTTCTTCTTCTTTCTCCTTCACCCTCTTTCCTATTACGTTATTTCTCGTGTATAAATGACACAAGCGCCATTTACTCAAACTAACATTGAATGAAGTATCGGAAAAAAAAAAAAAAATTCACTCACTTCTTTTTTCCTCGAATATCTTCCAACTCAATCAACGACATTTACAAAAACAAAGAAAAAAAATATGAATTATCGGCTCCCAAAGGAACCTCAAAATATCAAAGAATATTTGAAAACCCAAGCTAATTGGCAAGACACTTAATTATTTATATTCGAGCAGTGAAAAAACTCCGCTCTTGGAATCTCGCGAATATACTCCGCTTACACTGAAATTCACCACCGGTTATTTTTCTCTCCCTCTCTCACTCTCTTTCCGCCTACACTATTTCGCAGATAATAGGGAAGCTTTTCACCCTACGGGGCTTTCAACGCTTGCGCACACTCGCGAACAAGCCAGCGGGTAAAAAAACGCTCGAGCGCCGCTCCACAGAATCGGCAAACTTCGTTGGACCGTACGACCCACGCGCACGATATACTCACCGATCCCTCTCTCCTCCTCCTCTTCTCCCTTCATCCCTCGTCGTTTATACATATAAATGTATCTATATATGAACGAACTATTCTTTTTTTTGCACACGAGCCATTCCATGCTAAATCCACTTTTCTCGTCATCGTTAAATTTTTATTTTTTTGCTTTTGCCACCCCATCTAAAATTATTATCAATAATATTGCTCTTTTTTTCATAACGATGCTGAAGCTCTCATCCTTCGGATGCAACCTTCTTTCTCTTTTTTTTTTTGAAGCGCTTCTTTTATTTCTTTTTTTTTCGTAAAATCAAATTATAAACGTTATTTATTACTTTTCTTGAGCTCGTTTACGATGTGATTTCAAATTATCGTCGTTTTGAATCATTGCTTCAACGGAGATTCCATGATAAGTATTGTGTCGATGCTAATTTGTCAATTTTGGTCAAATTCGTAGAAATTTTGAAATGAACATTCGTCAGATTTGCAAACCTTTCATTTTCATTGAAATTTTTCATGAATTTTTTTGCTGTTTTTGAAAAATTCAAGTCTAACGATGGTTTTCCTGGCACCCTTTTTAGGAAATTGTAGGGAAACGGAAATGACTGAATGCTTCAACAAGGAATTTCGTATCTAACGGAATTGTATAAACGTAACTGCTGTATTCTTTGGAATATTTTGTTCATGGTAGAGAAAAAAAAGAGGATAAAATGTGAGAAATAACAAGGAACTTTTTTTTGGCATGGAATGTCTCATGTGGTCGAACCGTCCACCCATTCGTCAGATTACACTACTGTGCTAACTGTATATATGCTGCTCAAGCCCTCGCTTGAATGATTTCCCGAAAAGACCAGGACAATCGAATCAATGAGAAAGCGTCGCGCTCGTGCTCTTCGAATACGAATCCTTTTTTTTTAATCATTATCAAATATTATAAAGCGTCAACTTTTGTACGACTGAACGTCGAAAACGTAGAGCAAAAAAAAAAAAAAAGAAAAATACCGTCCACGGAGCGGGTCAATATAGTTACGAAAGTTTAATACTCGCTTCTTGTTCGAATGGAAATGAGGTTTTTATATTTTTTGTGTATTCAAGGGAGAACGAGCAAAAGCGGATGTGCTTTGACGTCTTTTTATCGACTCGAAACTCGACTTTAAAATGCCCAGGATATTAAGAGAAAAACAATCGTTTCAAAGTGTCTCACTTTGATTAATAATGTCTCTGTCTTGGTCAATATGAATGCTTAAAATAATGACGGATTGTTAATAGAAAAATTCATGAGATACGCGCTTCATTATTTTTCATATTTTGTTCCATTTCCGCAAGCATGAAAAATCGACTGACAGAAGTAGGCTACTTTAAAAATTTTATGTCACAAAGTTATACTCGAAATAATTAAACTTTCTTGTGTTTCATATTTACAATATTATGAAACTTCATTTATGTGTCTCTTTGTGACAAAAGCTTTTTCAAACTTTACTATTATTTAGTGAACTCGTCACACAAAAGTTTAGTTACTGGATTATGATCGGACGATTTGAAATATCGGAAAAATTGACAATGTTTAAACTATTTTTAATTAGAAAAAAAAACTTATTGAAATGGAAATTCGGTCATTGGAAATCGAGAATCAATGCTTCATTAAAACTATTGATATTTTTTCATAACCATCATTCTCGATGGAAATTTCTTGCAGCATTTAACTGCCGACTTCTTTTTTTCTATTCTCTTAAAAAAATCGATATATCGGGCGTCATTTTAATTTAATGGTGCGAATATAAAAGTCGAGTAAACGTAAAAGCATGAGAAGAATTGGAATGGGCGGTTGATTTTATCAGAGATATTATGGACTCGAAGGTTTTTTGTTCGGTTTAATGGAGAGTGACGTACTCAGCCATCGCTCGGTATAAGTTTTCATTGGTGGTTGGAAAAGCATCGCGTGCGAACGATCGGTGGCGTCGATTGCGAGATACACCAACGTCATGGTTAAAGCGATTTAGAAATGTTGGGACAATGGAAATGTCACGATAATTATGATGTTAGAATATCGATCGAATCAGGAGAACGAAGAAAAAATATCACAAACTTTCTGCAAGTCACGCTGATTTTAAAAAGAAGGGAATACTCGTTCTCAATCGGAATCTCATGAAAATTGGATCTCGATTAATTGAACATTGACTCTATTTATACTCGGGAATGTCTTATCATACAATGCTGACTTATTTATTATTTTTTATAAATATAACGTGTATCAATCGATGGTTTCTCTTCATCTTTCTCGGTTATGAATAACTGCTTAATTAACTAGGATTCTGATTAAATTTAACGCTATATCCACCACTGTTAGGATCCTGCTGAAGCTCGAAATTATTAGTTGACAATCCGAAAGGTTTGAGCACCAAATTTCCGAGATCTTTAAGTTTTCCAAACATTTCTGCTTTCAGTTTTTCGTTCGCTTCCTCTATCAGTGGCGGCAATCTCTGTTAACGAAGAAGATTGTATTAACGCTTTATTGACATACATCCGCCAAGCTGAAACTTGGAATAAAAAGTATATGTTTATATTTACCCTCACGGCGTGATTTGCTTCCGAATGAGATGGATCAAGCTCAAGAATCTTTTTGAAATCTTCTAACGCGTTATCCAGTTTGCTCGTTTCTTCGTACAATTGTGCTCTCCTTAGATATGCTTTCAAATATTTTGGATTCAACTCTATGGCTTTTGTGCAATCGGCTATAGCGGGCTCCTTATCCTCCTGTTTAAAAATGTTCTTGAAAAATATAAAACTCGAGTTCCTGCTGATATTCTGGATGTTGAAGTTTTCATCTTTGAAACGCATTGAAAAGTCTTTTCTTCGGTGATCAGTTTGTTCATCCATCTGATTTTCCTAACTTTTTAGCAAATAATTGTTACCCAATTATTGAATAGGGTAAGAATACCCGGTAACAAATGTAACCAATTCTCGCAGACAGAAGCTGTAAAAGAATTTTGTAAGCTACCAAACGAGAGATATTTTTTTACGTTTCAAGGATATGAACTCGAACATCGTTAATATTTTTCTTTCTGAACCATGTGTTTCATTTTGGCTGCAGCTCGATTGGCATACAGAATTGCCCTTTCTTCCGCGAATGCCAACGGACATGTTTGTAATCCTTCGGTGTAAGAAGACTGAGCTTTGTTATACTCTCCTGCTTTGAAAAATGTGTTGCCCTCGTTTTTCAGTACATCTGCTTCGTCACGAAGTTTCTGCAAAAGTTAAACGCTGCGATAATTATTTTTTTTCTCTCTATCGGATGAAATTAACTGAATGAAAAAACACATTGAGATCTATAATTTAGGAAATTATTCTTTCATCTCAATGAAATAAAGCCAAAAGTTGATAAAACAAAATAGCCAATATTCGAGAAACAAGCAAAGAAGTAACAACAAATCATTAATGAATTTTCAAAATCAATCAATGAGACAAATTGTTTGTTATCTTCAGGCATATCAACTTTCTTGTTATCAATGGAATCCAAATAGATTCCCTCACTACGGTAACAATTTATTTTTCTTTCCAATTAACCCCCATGACCAGTGTCATGGGTTTTTGACGTTGGCCTTATTGTACACAGAACATCCTTGATCATCATACAATTTTTGTTCAGGAATCTTTCTAATTCAGGCGATAGGAACAGATAAATTGGATTAATACAAAAAATGTATAATTTTATTACTTTCTTATTCAAATTCCAAATATGCTCGATAAGAGATGAGAAAGAAATTGAAAATAAGGTACGATGTCTGATGGATATTAGATTTCGAGGAACAATTTTTAGATTTTCAGGATTTTGCAGAAAGTAGAAAATTTAGATAAAACGTAGATTTTAGGTGCTTTTGAATTGGCGTTGGCTTTGATTTATGATCGATCAGGGCCTTTGGACATAGAGCCCAGAACCGGAGAAAAGGGATGTCCAAAAAACTTCTACCTGTTGTTGAAAAATTAGTGGCAAGTACTAAGTACTAAGGTAGTTGGATTCAAATTTATGAAAAAATTCATTCAATTCGTTGTCGACATTTCTACTTATGGATGAATGAACAAAGAACCGGAAACAAATAATTAACAAGATAAAGGAAAATAAAAATACGAACTTGTTTTTCATCTTCGGTCAAAGTAACTTCTCGATCTTTCAAAGCCTCTTCATCAATGGAATCCAAACAAGGCTCTTCACTTTGAAGTGACTCGGATTTTTCGTCTTTTTCCATCCCTGTAAGCAACGAAGTCAGATTCTCATCGGCACTGTCTTTTTCGTCGTCCGAGCCGTACCAACGAACATGGATCCTCATAGAAGTGTAAAGCCTGTAGTCTATATGGTTCCTAAAAAACTGGGGTAGCAGTACGAGCTATCACCCCGGCCGTCGGATGTCGCTAGCGTCGTCTTTGTTTGTGTGCACTCACGCACGCAACACTGAGATATTGTGGCACATGCCCCTATCTGGGGAGATAGCCAATAAAGGAAAAGAAGAAGAAGAAGAACACTGAGATATAAGCGGGAACGTCCGTGAGCTGGGGTAATCCGGCTTCCCCCACCAGACTGGGGTAGTAGTTCTCTCTTTCTCGCTCTCGTTAAGGATGATCGGAGTTTCCTCGCGCAACCGATCGATAATGACCGCGTGGTGGGAGATCATAAGATGCGTAGCGAGAATACCTATATTTTTTCTATCATATTTAGCATTTTTTAAATCATCGATAATTTGTTCGTTGGACGGTATCGTTGGCTCGTCCATTTCTTTTTCTTTGTTAAGAAAATGAATATACTAAATAGAGAGATGTATATTGTTTAGGTTAACGCTCTCTGACGATTATGATGAGTGAGAACGGTGAGATCTGTCAAGAAAATAATAATTTTATCACGCTGCGAAGTACGAGCTGCGATTCGTTACATGAAAGACCGTGAAAAACTGCTGAGATTTGCTAATCACGGTTTTTTTTTCTTTATTACGCTCGGTACACATTAACTATTATAGATGGAAGCACTGCAAATTTAAATTGGTTTATCAAAAACAGGCTTTCTTTTTCTACAGCGAAGAACTGAAAAAATAACCTATTGAATATTGAATTCATCTAACAATCACCTACAATCATAAGACAAATAATTGAAAACATATTCCTCGTGAATCATTCGAATAACAAAGATATCTAGTCGTCGAACGGTTTTTTCCACTGTTTCCGCGAAAATATTGCTAAAATTGATGGACGTGAAATTGGCCCCCCGACATGAACTTTTCGAAAGTTTTCTGATTTCAATCGTTTGTGTGTCGTTTGTAGAGTATTGTGAGAACAAAATAAACGCTTGTGAGATGAGTTTATCGCGAAAAAATCAAAAATAAAAATTAGCGTGAAGTTAGCCCGCCCATTCTACTTTTTAAACTATATGAGTCTAATTGTAGGTAAATCAATGAAAAATCGTTTGTAGAACACGAATATTACAATAAAAATGTTTGTAGGACGCATATTTTTATGAAAAAGCAAAAACAAAAATTGTATCCATTTTTCCGAACCAGTCAGGGAGACTGGTGTGTATCATACGGGTCAGCTGATTAGAAATAAATGAATCTTGAAGGTTTTGAAATGCTAAAAACGATAAGACTGATTCATAAATGCGAAATTATATGGATAGTCTGTTGAACTGATTCAGATGTTACCACTGCCGGTCTATTCCTAAATTTTCGTGCATGGTTCGTTTTCGAGAAATCGCGCATATTTTTAAGCTCTTATTTTCGTGCATTTTTTATTTTCAAAAAATCGCGCATATTTTCAAGCTCTAATTAACGGAAATTGCGATAAAAAATTATGTAAAAATTATAGATTTGGATGGTTTTAATAATAAAAAATTTTATCGCGATTTTCCGTTTTTTTATTATCCATCGTTGTATTTTTATTTGGTTTAACGACAATTCAGACCGTTTAAAGTATTTTATATAAAGATTTTCGTCATTAACGGACTCTTATTCCGCACTCTGTTTTATCAATTTCGTTGCAATCAACGAACGATAATACGCGGTATTGCACTAGCCGACCGATGCTAATGCAACTCTCTCCGCGCGCTACTCGCCGCCCCGCCCGCGTCCCGCGGGCGACCGAATGAACACGAGTCCCTCGTTCGCTCCCTCGCTGCCCCGCGCATGATCCAGTCCTCGCGCCTGCCCCTTCCAGTCGCCCCGGCGTGAACTCTCCCCACCATCCCCGCTACGGAACGGCTTGGCAGGCCAAGTGCGAGAGCGCGTAAACGTAAACACAGAGTCGAGGCGGTCGAGGCTCCACGAATGTAAACTAATCAAACAAGCTAGGGACATTCATTCGCCAATATTTAGCGATCACATTTTTGTGCACCGTATGAATATTCGTTCAGTAATATTTTATAAAAATTCAACAACGTTTTATTCTCTCGTTTTCCCAACGCATAAAAATGCCGGTAGCAAAAAAAAAGACCGTCAATCGAATTTCATTCAGTTTTTTTTTAATCTAGGAAGACTCGTTCCCAGAAAAGTCCGCACCGGAACTTTCAAAGTGCCCAGAACCTAAGCCCGAGTCCCAGCATATCATGGTAGGAAATTAAAAAATGTATTGAATCGAAGAATTATACAAAAAAAATTTTTTGAATCACATCTTGGGTTCTGGGTCCCAAGATGTGATTCAAAAAATTTTTTTTGAATCACTGTGCACTATCTAGGTTCATAAAGATCAACATTCGAACGATACGTTGAAACAGTAAAACCGGATTAGTAAAGAAAATGAATTTCGATTAATGAAAAAGACAATTCATAAAACTGGACGATCCCAAAAACTGGCAATCATACTGCGCACGCGCAGATCTCGACTATTTATTTTCCTGTGTCCACTCCTTCTCTCCGCAGTCTCCCTGACTGGTTCGGAAAAATTTATGCAAATTTTGTTTTTGCTTTTTCATGAAAATATGCGTCCTACAAACATTTTAATTGTATTATTCGTATTCTACAAACGATTTCGCATTGATTTTCGTACAATTAGACTCATATAGTTTAAAAAGTAGAATGGGCGGACTAACTTCACGCTAATTTTTATTTTTCATTTTTTCGCGACTCATTTCACAAACGTTTATTTTGTTCTCACAATACTCTACAAACGGCACACAAACGATTGAAATCAGAAACCTTTCGAAAAATTTACGGCGGGGAGCCAAATTTACACCGCTCCAAAATTGTCCTCTGGATTCAAATCAATGAACCACATCCAGACTTTAGACCACGGTTCCAGATGTCTCCGCCAGATGACCGAGAAACGACGACGTCGATTCTCGA
Organism: Campoplex capitator; assembly: GCA_037576405.1. Lineage (NCBI taxonomy): Eukaryota > Metazoa > Arthropoda > Insecta > Hymenoptera > Ichneumonidae > Campoplex > Campoplex capitator. The sequence continues at coordinate 8,384,153 of JARBWI010000003.1, forward strand.
TTCATCGATTGCTTTTATTATCAGTTGGTTAACAAAACTCTTCTTATCGCGCCGCAGATGTATTCATCTTTATGGGCGTAATTAGATGTAAATTAAAACTTTTTTTTTACTACTGTTCTCATCAAAATATCCTCTCAAATGATTGTAACGTTACCCATTTAAAAATCATTAATGTCGTGATAAGATAGCGGAATTTTTGCAGGAAGTGCTTCATCCGGCATTATAAACCCGTTCGATTGATCTGTCAAAAAAAAAGAAAGAATAGAACGTCTACAGAACTGTCATGCAATATTGTTTTCATTCCTATAAGTGAAAATCGTGACTGTGCTTTTGAGTATTTTGATATCAACCCGGTATAATGGGTAAGTCGACTATTTTACAAATACATGCTTATAAAAACTTGTGGTTATCAGTCAAAACTATCAATTGTTTCATGTAGACGACTCGGCCGAATCCCAAAAATGGCAACAACATTTGTCGCTACTTCGAACTCAATATGTCAGTTTGTATACAGCGAATACCGAATTGCAACAAAAATACGCTATTGCTACTGCCTCAAAACAAGAATCTGGATTCATCGAAAGGCTCCTAGCCACGATCGCTTCGTTACACGGACAACAACGATACAGGTATTGAGAGTTTCTATTGGCAATTGAATTGTAAACAATCCATTAAAAAAAACACGAGTGATGACAAATGATTATGACAATTCTTTTCAACTTTTACTGTCTTCTACAATCTATGGTTTTTTTATATCCATGAAATTAATTAAAAAATTGTCTGAGATTTCATTTTTTTTTCAAATTTCTGATACAAAATAGGCATTTCAATAGTGTTTATTGTTGAAACGGTGTTAATTCTAGTTCTTTTCAACATTTTTTTCTAGTGATCTTACAATTAAACTGGCAAATCGAGATACTCCGGCGCACAAATTTGTACTTGGAGCAAGAAGCGATTTGTGGAACGATACAGCACTTTCGAATAAATCAGACCTTGGTAAGTTCTTAATCTGCGTTTGAGAACAGAATTGATTAGCACAGAAAAATTGACTAATTTCAATAATCTAGGTGTTTTTAAATTCACATTGACTGTAACTTTGTATTACAGTCAATGTGAATTTATCATTTGTATTACAATGATGAACATTTTTTCACGGAACATTTATGAATTCTTGATGGTCAAAGTTTTCAGTAAAAATTTATCAGTTTGTTAGAAACAAAGACATTAAAATGTTTACAGATTGGAGTAATTTGGATCCAGTAGTCGCTTCGATCCTTTTGAAATGGATTTACACCGGCATAGTCGAGAAGGAAAATTTGTCGCTGGAGTTGATGAGAGCTTCCTCAGATTTCCAGTTGCAAGAATTGACGGAACAGTGCGAAAGATATTTGATAGGAATCGTTGGTCTTCAAGATTGCGTTCGTTTTTATACAGCAGCAGAGGAAATGAATGCATCGACATTAAGAGATCATTGCAGTTCCTTAATTTCCGCTCATTGGGTGAGATATTACATGCAGAATAAATATAAAGGAAAAAAAAATAGATTACTAACAACAAATGACTCCAACTGAATCCATTGTTGAGTAGTTTTCAAAGAATTTTTTTGTCCATTGCAGGAAGATTTGACCGGAGAAGATTTCAAAGAAATGCCCGGTCCGCTTTTGTATCAATTGCTTAAAGCCAAGAGCGATTTCCCGTTGCATTCTGCAGTGAGGTTGGTTCGTGAGGATGTTGTCTTCCTGTATTTGGTCGAGCATAATTCTGAGGTAAATATTGATTGCCACTGTAGCGGCTGGATGTCAAGTATTGAGAAAAAAGCCAGCACAAGCCCTGCGACACTTATATACTCCATTACGATTGTTTTGGACCTTTTTTTAGGAAATATACAGACAGAAATTACTTGTCTTTGAACTTTAGGATTAAGAAACTTGATGGGCTTTTTTCTCATCCATTAACCCTAGAGTTATGACATAGTTTTCAGCACCCTCAAGTTATGAACATGGGTCGCTACTTTGGGCCGCTTATTTGAGTATGTTATTATGTAAGAAAAAATCTGAAAAAATTAATGGATCTTCTTTGGACTCAACTATACGAGAGAATAATTGAAAAATTCGAAATTCTTTTTTTCAATAAACATTTTTATCAATATTTGAAGGTATGTAGGTTGTTTAAACTGAAATGTACGGACACGAACGACCCATGTTCACAACTTTAGGGTTAAATAAAAGTTGAATGAGTCGATTACAGTACAGACAAAAAATTTGAGGATAAATTTCGAAACAAAAGATGTTAGAGTAAGCTTGTAAAATTTTATTTGAACGCTAATTTATAAAATAGGCTCGAACCCGTTTCATTAATCCCAACAACGAGATCACATCTTCGTTGCCGAATCTTACAAAATAAATTCCTTTGACATCAATAACAATATCATGATCGATCGATAGCTTAAATATATATGTACATTTATCGATAATTCGACAGCAGTAAATTTTGGAAAAAGACGTTGTCGATTCGAGTGTAGTATAATACAAATATTTTGATTTTTTTCCTGTTCGGTAGACGTTCGACGAAGAATTTAACATCTGATTTTTTGGTGTTTTCGTCCTTCATCTCCTTTCACAGACTAGTGAATAATACTTTGCATTAAAAGTACTCCAAAGATCGAGATCCAAGTTAAATATGATGTGATTTTCTTAGCCACACTCGTGTTGCACAAGTGATAACTGCAGAAACAATATTCAGGTGGTCCACCCGGGGATCCTCTGTCCTCACCGAAATAACATCTCTCGTCATACGCCGAAGTTACAACTTCGTGTGTATCGTACCATGATTTTTTATTAAAATCGTAAGCTTTACTGACATTCAGTTGCGGCGCGCAGCCTCGTTCGACGCTCGTCAACACCAGCGCTAAAACAAACGTGAATTCAATAAATTAGCACAATGTTTCACCGCTGCTGCACAAATTATGAAGTACGTGCTGAACCAAATTACACAACTGCAATGTTATGTTTTATTTGAAGAGCCTCGGATGTAAGAGGCTATACAGAATATTTTTGCAACAAATTTTAATGATATTTCTTCTCGATAGTTTCTGAAAAAAGTTTCACATTTTATAGGCCGTTTCGTCCATTTTGCATTTTTTTTTAAATTTTAGATTATTTGATAGGAAATATGAACATTTTGTGCTTGATCGATCTCGTATCATTGAACAGATATCGATCACTCGTATGATAGTAATTCAAACCACAATATCGAAAGTAATGAAAATCGTATGTGAAAATTGATGTTAAACAGAAGATAAACTCACATCCATTGCCAAGTCGGTGTCGTATAGATTTTTTCATACATAGCGTCGAATGTGGACAATATGTTTGAAAGTGTTGGCTCGCATCGAAATGACTGCAAATTTGACTAGCAGAAACTTTGGCGCCAGGATTTGGTGCGACGGTGCATTGATAACAGGATAAACCTGTGCAATGAATCGTCGATATATCTAAACAAAAAAATCGGTAAATCGTTTACAAGGATGAAAAAAAAAAAAAACAATTATTTTTCAGAGATAATTAATTGAGGATAAAATTTTTCTTGGATTACTCACATGCTAGAAATAAACCAGTCCACAAAGTGAATCGTAAACGAGTGAAGAAATGCATTATTTTATTAGGAATACCTGAACGTCTCAGGACTTCGAAGTAAACATATTAATATGAATTAATCATTAAGCTAATGCGTCACTCTATAACTGCTTTTTTGATCGTAATAGCCCAGCATAATTCATCAATAAAAATTTCATGAAGAAAAACGTTTTATCCAACTGACACTATCGTAAATTTGCGCGACCTTGAAATTCCACGTGTTCAGCCATCGATCGAAAGTTGTTATGCTCTCTTCATTATTCCTCTTGTTTTATTTTTACATCCAAAAAATATGGTTTTATTATGCTTCGAATAATACGAATATTTGATATATTTTTTCTTTATTTTTCAGTGTCAGGAACAAAAGTTTTAATGGCGCGAATAACAAACGTCGCGCGCACACTTGACCCACTTTTTCACGACTATCGATTAAACTTATCGACCTAGTTTCGTGACCGTTTTTTCGACTGTTTCAACACAATGTTTGTAAAATCACGAGAGGATAGAAAAGAGGAATACGCCTTTTTTAAAGTGTTTAATCTTGAGGGACCGGCGCGTCCGAGCTTGAGAATAATACAACGCATTCTGATGGAAATGTCGAGGATCGCTTTCCGCTGTTGGTTGCTGGTTGAGGAGGTGGTGGGAAGATGCTGCTGGCCCGTGGTCAGGCGCGTTCTACACCAACTTCTATCTTTTGCCACGTCATATCATCCCCACCATTCCATTCCCACTTTTCACTCTCCTCCTCTCCGACCTTCGGAGCTTGGAGAATGTGTGAAACACTCTTTCGAGAACGAGCGTATCATGTCCCGAGCAAAAAAGCTCGCTTGCTCATCGATGACTCCGCTGAGGGCATTACCTCCTCTTCGTTCTCTCTCTCCCTCTCTTTTTCTCTTTCTATCGCTCATTTCTCTCGCTTTATATTTTTATCGCTTCCACGGACGCGATAAACGAATATCGTCACTTTTAATGAATTCCCGGTCGATTTTGACACGGACTCACATATTCAGAAGCCTTCCAAATATCATGAAATAATAAAAAAAAAATCCGGATGTTCGAGTCGTTGAGCAACGAAATTGTTTTTCATCATTTTTTTCATTTTTTCCTTCGTTTCATTCTCAAGAAATGAATAAATTTTTCAAACTCAAATAATATTGAACGAGACTTAAAAGACTCGACTATACTTGACAAATAAACGAGAGAACATATAAAAATAAATGCCGAAAATATTTTTAGAATATTTTTAAATCGAAGCTCGCTAAGAATGTGGCCGTTTGTATCGATCCGGTTTCACACAGTTTCCCATGGCCCTCGTGCAAATATGCGATACAGCAGTGCATTAAGAAAAAAGCGGTTGAAAAAGAAAAAATAAGGTTCAATTGATAGCCCTGGCTTATAAAAACCAGTAAGAATATATGCAGAAACGTGAAGAAAAAATTAATTAAAAATAACAATAGATTGATGTAATAGTAAGTTGATAAAGTTCAAAAATATGAACATGAAAATAAGCTTTGTAAATGGGTAAATTGAGAACGAAAAATCCTGTAAAGTTTTCTGTGTTATATTCATGTTTTATGGGTGCAAGACAAATGTTCTTGTTTCTCCATGCGCTGCTGAGAAAAGCGCAGTCTAATGGTCGGGGATAACGCTTCGCGGTCACCTGAGCGGGAAGTACTTCCGGCCGCAAGTAACATCCGGAAAAGGCACACACGTTCAGATGCGAATAAATGAGAAGGGAAAGAGAACGATAATAGAGGAGCTCTGGATACATGCGAACGGACGGGCTTCCCGTTACTCGAATTATGCGATAACGTAACTTTGGCTCGTCTCGATTCTTGCTCTTTCATTCTATGAAAATATATTTTTTCTGACCATTATTTTTATCTAAAACTGATTGTTCGGAGTTCTATATCGACGTTTTAGGTCATGAGCAAAAAAAGTAGTTAATTGCAAGAAAAAATATTTTTTATTGAAAAATCATTGAAATAGTCGCTGATTATACACTCGTTCAAGATTTTTTTACGTCAAATTTACACTGAAACAACTTTGAATCGTAGAAGTCTAATTTGAAAAAACTCGAACAGTTAATTTTCTAAAACAAAAAAAAAGGCAAATGAGTTACTATGATTTGGTGTATTGAATGGTGTGGGGAATTATAATGACAGAAAAGAGTGGAAGCAGAAGCATTGTAATCGGGTAAATTGATGTTCTCATTGAAATGATAAAACCGTTTTGATTCTTCAATCAATCGTCGTAACCAAATCCTAGTAAATTCTCGTTGCCGAACGTGAAAAAAATCGATGTTAAATAAAAATATGTCAAGTTAAAAGAATCGAATTTTAAACAATGAATACTCTATTTTTTTTTGTGCAGCTTCCGAAAGCCGTAAATGCCGTGGATCACAAAGGCGAGAGAGCCCTCGAAGTGGCTTTGAAAGCACGACAACCCTCTTTGGCACGTACGCTCGTCGAGCATCAAGCTGATTTAATAGCCAAAAATTCACGAGGTTTGACGCTGCTCCAGTCAGCTATACTCAAAGGAGATTTTTACACCGCCGAATTTATAATTGAACAATTGGAGATTAGCGGAAGTGCGCAGAGGCTATGCGATCCTTTGAGATTCGACGAGACGTCTAAGGATGCTGAAAGTTTGAGAGAATTCGCAGGTTGCACGGTTTTGCATTTAATCGCAAGGCACAAAACGCAAGAGATGATTAATGTTGCTGCGAGGCTTTTGCAAGCGGGTATCGATCCAAATTTGCAGGATAATCGAGGATGGTAACGTTGATCAACGATAATAACAAGAAAAGAAAACATTTATTCTCAATCACTCAGATATGTTGAAGCGATTTTTTTTCTCAATATTTCAGTGAAAACGTTCAATGCTTTTACTGAGCTAATCACTCTTCACGAGTTTTTACGACCGTTCGGTGTATTTATGTCTATTTTCAAAAATTAAACGAGATTCTGTACAGTTAAGCGAAGAGAAATTGATTGAAACCAATTTTTTTTCTGTTTAAAACACTCGTTAATTTTTTTCAAGTGTACTTGAGATTTCTAACAATAGTTCGTAGAAAGAATAACGAGTGGCGAACAAAGAATTGATATCGAACTAGCTTGGCAAAGAATGTTACATGAAAAAAAAAATGTTTAAAAAAGAAAAAAAAAATAGAAAAGATACCAAATAAGGATCCGAAATTTTGAACGAGAGAGAGAATTTTTCGTTTTTCAGGACGGCCCTACACAGCAGCATCGCGGAAAAGAACGAAGCGCTGTTCGATTTGTTGTTGGAAGCAAAAAATTTGAATCTGAACATAGCGACCGCGGAAGGTCATTCGCCGTTATGCTTTTCACTACGAACCGAACCGTTTCACGAGAATTTCGCAAAAAAATTGTTGTCGAAAGGAGCAGTCGGAAACCCGATTTATCCGATAACGGGTGACACGCTTCTGCACATTCTGGCACGAGATAGTCGGGAAGAAGCGGCCATTTTTTTGGTTGAAAACTCTACGGAAAAATCGTGGAAAGGAAATTTGGAGGGGTTTACGGTTTTGCACGAAGCTTGTAAATTCGGTCTCGCCGAGCTCGTCAGATTATTATTAAAGAATGATGTTTCGCCTAATAACGCATGCACTGCAATGACCTTGACCAGTGGTGAAGCCCCCATACATTTGGCAGTGAAAAATCTTTATCTCGACGTTGTTGAGGCACTTTTGGGCGCCAGTGACTCAAATACTCAACTTGATATCAAAGACAAAAACGGCGAAACGCCTCTCAGTCTCGCAATCAAAGCACCTTTGAAAAAAGGCCGTGAAATCGTCGCTGCCCTCATCAATGCCGGTGCTAACGTAAATCAACGAAATGAAAAAGGATTGACGCTTTTGCATCAAGCTATTTTGAAAGAAGACTCCGCAACTGCAATTTTCCTTCTTGAGAATGGCGCTGATATAAACGCCAAGTAAGTATTTCATTGCATTACTTTGCTTAACTTGAGTATTAACATTCTATCATTAAATTATTCAACTTTTTAAATTCTTTTCAACTACCGATTCAATAGATATTTAAATTCGCATCGTTGTACTCCAACGACAATTCTTCTCAAGCATAAAAATTTCAATTTTTCCAATTCCACTATTTTTTTTATGATACTGATCAATTAAAGGTTCTACAAAGAATTTACCTCATTCTAGCACTCAAAATCTGTGACAAATTGTTGACAATCCAAAATTTAATAAATTATATGCATTTAATAATATTTTTAACCTTAAATCCTTAAAACGAAGTGAATTGAAGTAAACAAAAAACGTGGATTGCAGAAATAAATGTATGTTAATAGGACAGACGATGGTGAAACGCCACTTCAGCTCGCGGTTCATTGTCGTCTTGGCGAAGTCGTCGAAGCTCTATGCAGACGAGGTGTTGACACATCGATCGGTTGTCCATTGTGGGACGCCCTGGAATCCGAGCAAGAGGACACAGCCTCGGTACTGGTCAGCCATGGGGCTGACACGGATTGCTGGAGTCCAGGACCGGAAGGATGTCTACAGACTCTTTTGCATCGTGCGATCGACGACAATCAGCAAGATATAGCTCAGTTTTTAATAAGAAGCGGTTGCGATTTGAATGCCCCACGGAGGCCAGGTTTGGACGGTGCTGGCGGCGATGAGGCACGTGACAATTGTACGCCTCTTCATTTGTGTTGCGAATGGGGCCTCGAACAAGTTGTTCAAACCCTTGTCGAACACGGAGCGAATATAAACGCTCGCGATGCTGATGGGAAAACGCCGATTCACATCGCCGTACAAAATCAACATACACAAATTATTTCGCTTTTATTGTGCCATCCGAATATCGATTTATCCCTGAGAGACAAAAAAGGCATGAGCCCTTTTGCTACCGCACTCACTGTTCGTAACAATAAAGCTGCTGAAGCTATTCTTGAAAGACTTCCAACTGCTGCTGAACAGTTTGATAATAAAGGACGCAATTTTCTTCATATGGCTATCCAGAAAAATGACATGGAAAGCATTCTATTTTTGTTATCTATACAGGTAAATTTATTGATACTCTATATACAAAGCTACTTACTTGGGCAAAAAAATTGACACCGATATTCGACTAAATTCAGTAGGGATAAACACTTAATTCGAATCTAATTATTCAATATCATCGCAAAGACTTCTGAAATTTCGACAATTCGAATAGCGTCAGATTATTGGTTTGGATGAATAAATTCATTAAGGAGAAAATTAATACAATTCATAAAGAATCCAGTTTCGGCTAAATTGCTGGTATAAGTAAAATTGCTATGTTTTCGGGTTTGAATTGTAAAAAATGCATAAATAAATGTCTCATCTCACAATCGCTACACAATTACTGAGATCTATCCTCAGGGGCAATCAAATTTCACCAATAAAAGATTAAATTTACTATTAAGAAGTTAGAATTGCAGAGAAAAAGGGTAAATATCGTAAAAATGAAAATATTTTCGGTTTCTCAGGTTGACGTTAATTCGAGGGTACAGGACGTAACCCAAACGCCTCCATTGCATCTCGCTGTAATTTCCGGAAACGAAATGTTGGTTCGAAGTCTTATATTGGCAGGGGCGCGAATAAACGATACGGATGCTCACAGAAATACGGCGTTACATGCGGCTGCCAAAGCGGGTCATGCCGTCGTCGTATCGGCTTTGTTACAGGTGAATAAAAAAATTGTACAGGATTTCCTTGAAATCGAACAAATGGGATTGATTGATATTTGCTTGATGCTTTATTTTAATTTTTAAAGAACAATATAAACTTCGATGCCGTCAACGCCGATGGCGACAACGCACTGCACGTTGCGGTCCGCGAAGGTCATGCTGCAGTTGTTCGAGCTCTCCTGACGGAATGCACCCTCGACGCCGAAACCGTTAATCTCAAAGGCAGAAATCCGTTGCACGAATTAGCGAGATACGGACGCGATAACGCCGCAACTATTTGCGAATTATTTTTAGAATGTATGGCTCAATATCCTCTGAATAATCCAGGTGAGAATTGTAGACGAATTGGACATAATACATTCTCAATTTTATTAACTAAAAATGATTGAATGCATTAAATATATAATGAATGCGGGATTTTTTCTTCGATGAAGGTAACAAATTTTTTTTTCAACTACAACTTCAACTTGTTTGAGAATATGTGAAAAAAAAAAAAAAAAAATAGGCCCCAAAAACTATTATGAATGAAGATTATGAAATATTGGATATAAATCTGTATAAAATTGTAGATTTGGACGGGAATACGCCTTTACTGATTGCCTACATGAAAGGCAATGGAAATCTGTGTCGTACGCTTGTTAAATCTGGGGCGTGTTTGGGACATATGAACAAGGAGGGAATCACGATATTTAATTATCAAGTCGCAACGAAACAATTGTTGTATCGATTATTGGACTCGCTGACGCAGGAAGCTCCTTGGGCCGATAAAGATCTTTGCCTTGAGTGCGGAACCAAATTTTCCCTGACTATGCGGAAGCATCATTGGTAAAAAGAAATGTTTGATCAAATGTTCGATAGTAATTCTGGAAATTCACTCATTGGATCTTGTTTTTCTTTCCAGTCGTCATTGCGGCAGAATTTTATGCAGCAAATGTTCAGGACAGGATGTCCCGATCCTGAAATTTGGACTCAACAAACCAGTCCGTGTATGTGCAGTTTGTTTCGACGTGTTGCAAATTGGCGCGGATTAGACAAAGAACCCATAAAAAGACAGAGGAGAGCAAGACATTAAAAAAAGACAATTAATTGTAGAGCAATCATTGATGCAGAGAAAGTAAATACTGTGATGGTGGGCGGTAAACTCTACGCCACCAGAAACTGTATATTCCGTCGCCATGCAGCGAAGTACGAGAGAATATTAGTTGTAATTTTTTTTAAGCAAAAAAAGAATTATATGAAATATAACGAGAATTATGTTCACTATTTGTAAATACTGAGCTTCATTCCACAATCTTATATAATTGCTTAGTTCAACTGATTTTTGTGACCCTCAATTTCAACCGCGTTTGGACAGTACCAAAGGCATTACATTCCAAAAGCAGAAATCACCATTTTGTAAGCGATTTATTTTATGAAAATTACTCCAGCAAAGCTTTTCGAGGGTAAGATTTAAAAAGGAAATTTTCCAACAATAATTAATTTAGAGTCAAAAACGTAACTAAACAATCATGATAGAAGAAAAAAAAGTTAAGCATTCGTATATTTTAGATTAAAATATATGAATCACTAAAAAGTGGAAAATAAAATTTCAATTTGGTTTCTGGAACTTCATATTAATGACCGAAACTCGATTTTTATTTGAAGCCAAAGATCGCTGGTCGATTCTCATTGTATTCAAATTTTGTTCGAAACTGCACATAATGACTGGTTCATTTATCAGTTGTTTTTTCACTTCTAGTCCTTTCTATAGTTGACAATTGATTTTCGTGTACTTTTGTGATCTGATTCACAATGAAGTTGGACAAATTTTGTGAGGTTCTTCACATCTGATTTATTTCTAACATTTGGATTTTTATATACAATATGTAGCGAGTATAACTAGTATAATGTTGCAGCAATGATTTACCAATTGTTGGTTAAGTGAAGCAGCGACGAATGGGTCGTTACTTGAGCTTTTTGAATAAAGTATGAGAAACGCAGTGATCTACGCAACTGACATAATCTATCAGTTCTTCCAAACAAGTTTCTGCCGTCTGTTTTCTAGAATTAACTCTGTCGTTGCAAGTGCCAAGTTTCTCATGGAAAGCAGTGCATTTTGCTTCCTCGCTGCATTTCTCCTGCGAATTAAAATTAACAATCTTTATCACAAAGTATTTGTTAATGCTTTGGAAAGAGTTTAAAAGTAAATATCAAATACACAGAGATATCATTGCATGTCAAGAAGATATTACATTCTCGACTGTCTCAATCATTTATTTGATAGATTCAATTTTGTTTATCCACATGTCAATTTTTGTGAGTTTTAATGCTATTTTTCAAACGAATGTTGATCAGGTCTACCAAACAGAAATCTATTATTAACAGGAGTTGAAAAAAGAAGCTGCGACAAATGTGTTAAAAATAATTTAAAAATTTTACACTTTTTTTCTCGCTTTTAAAGTGATATTTTTTTCTAGTATGAAATGGTTTTTTCAGTCACATTTTAATTTTTTTCAACTATTTGTTTGATCAAAGAATGGTCGCCTTTATTTTCGAAATATTTTTTCTCTAAGGATTAAAAATCATTCTTCAAAAATTTATGTCTGTTACGATTTACCCTTTTTTTCTTATTCTCATCCATACAATTGTTAATATGAATAAAAATTATGTAATGTTTACGGATACGAGATGACTTACTCTCAGAACTTTTTGAGGATCGACCAATTCTTCGTCGTCCGCCTTGACCGTAGGAATAAAACGATTGACGAAGCTCTGGAGGAACGTCATTTTTATCACCTAAAACAGAACCGAACTCTTTTATTTATTTCAGCGCGAATGACACAAATTACATTGAATAATAACAGAAAATCGTCAATTTCTTCACCTCGTCGTGAATCAAATTGCACAAGTTCAGCACCGCAACTGATAATAAAAAATGGCTGACAGGCTGACACAGTTCTTCCAACTGCCAGACCCGAAAGTACATGAATTGTAGAGGAACAAATCTCATAACCTTTTTAAAGGAGGAAAAATCGATCACTTTACAATTCACAATTTTTTTCTATTACGGTAATAACTGTAAAACAATTCTGACAAACATGTAAAAAGTAGCCAAAATACGAAATCGACGTGTGTTTTAAAGTTTTATTTCAAAGATGTGAGCCAAAGATTTTCGCATGCTTGTAAAATACTTTTGAAAAATGGCGGGACGGTTAAATGACCATTGTAATGTTCCAAGTTCTGTTATTTACGTAACGTTTAGCAAAGTTACCAAGATCACCACCAGGATTTCAAATCGTCAACCAAAATCATAGTGTTCCTTATTATAAATCAAAAGAATATGGAAAAATTATCAACAAATATTAAATAATCGTGTCTTTTGAAGTTTTTTTTTTATCGAGAATGAATGTCAACAATAAAAAACTAGATAAATTATTTCTAAATGAAGTGTTGCCAACCATCTTTGAAATAAACGAACACAACAACGGACTTTATTTTTTTTTGTTCATGGACGGAAACGTTAAACATTTGCAAATGGCCGCCGACGGACGCAAAAAAATCTTTGATAAGAGAACAGACAACAGATAAGGCTTTTCCGATAAATAGTAATTTTTTCTCGTGTCGAACGTTCATCGTACGATAAAGAATATTTATGGAAAATCATTTCTTTTAGACAATATGACATGAAAAATTTAACTCCATAAGAATTTTTTCAAATAAATACGGCAAAAAATATAACAAAAAGTCATTCAAGTTCGAGGAGTTTGAGTAACGTGTGATACAAAAAATTATTTACACGTTACAAGAGAAAATAAAATAAATCGATTTTTTTTCGTAATCCCCAGTTCTGGATAGGCCAGTGTAAACCAATTCGGCGTAATATCCCTAGTTCCAATCGACCAATACGATCACAGAGAAACACACGTACAAACACACACAGAGCCAAGCAAAAGAAACATTACCGTTCGTCATGCATAACTATCTCCGTCCAAGTTTTAACGGCAATTGCATTAATCGAGCGATTTTAATTGTCTCATGCGCGGTATAAGAAAATAATCTGATCGAGAGAAAAGCAAAAGAAAAAAACATAAAAAGCAAAACACCAATGCCTGCGCTACGGGAAAAACACAGGTACTATACTAACAAGATAAAGAGAGAGAAAAACAGTATCTCCCGAGAGATGCGCCGCACAAAATTCATCCTTCTTTTTCGATCGATAATATATCGCAAAACTCGTCAATATACTACAGTGACAAAATCGGACTGTTTCTATTTTCATGCGTGCGAAGTATCGCGAAATTTTTTAACGCGCAATGATACTCAAAATGCCGAAAAAGTTGGACGGGTTTTGAGAACGGGTACGATAAGATTTGTCCCGTCAAAAATAAAGATACTCGGGTCGTGAATTATCGATGAATTAAAAAAAACAATTGAAAATTCGTCTATCGATGAAAAGTCTTGTTTTTTCGTCTCGATGGATGTAAAGAAAAGGGAGAAAAGAAAAATTGATCACGCGCGGATCCGTATAAACGTTAACGTTGGATTCCTCGTGAGGATGGCGTTTCCCAAAAGTGACTGCCACACACTCATTTTTTTTTCTCATCAAATATGATATTTTTACGACTGAAGAAATAATTCTCGTCAGGTGGAATTTAATTGTGATATACTGCCTATTTCGTATATAGTTGAGATATTCGATAAATATGTACATATATACATATTTTTCTGTATATACATATATCTATATATATATCGAACGATGAATGTAATCGCGACTCGTGTCGTCGAGACGGTTCGGTGCGGAATAAGCTTAGAGAGAGCGAGCCTCGTTTCGTGAAGAGACAAAGTTTGAGGTGCCACACATCGGGACTCGCGCAGTTGTGCTGGCTTGTCCATCGTGGGAGCGCGAGAACGAGAAAGAGTGAGAGACTAAAAGAAAAACGATAAAAGGAAAGAATCACTAAGAAGAGAGAGGGAGAGAGAGAGAGCGCACGCGGAAAAGAGATAGAAAAGACGAGAAGAGAGAGACGGAGCGATTGGAGTAACAAACCAGCGCTCGTTGCGATTAGGACCGACTGCGAGGACAACGAGGGACATAGAAACGGGGTGCATCGCGTCGAAACATACACACACAGACACACACAACCGCGCGAAACTAATAATAACCCAAAAAAGGTTCGATATTGCAAAAAAACGAGGAAATTCGACCAGAAAGAATTGTTGAAAAAAAAAAACAATAAAAAAATGAGAATTTGCCGGAACCCTACTTAAACGCTAGATGGCCATTCGAATAACAAAGGTATGCAAAAAAAATCGTACCCCAATATTAAATATTTTGTTTGTATTTATCGCAATTAGAGTTTTATGACTATTTAATCCTTTTCATCACGATCCTATTAATTTACGAATTAAGTTGTAAATCTGCTTTTTTTCAAGCTGCCATCCTTTTTCGAGGTTATGTCTCATTTTAAATTGCCTTTTTTCCCAATCAAACGCGATCTATGTTAATATATTATTCCTGCAACTAATAAATATTTTTTTTAGTGCGTGCCGTTAATTCACCGTTTCCAACTGGTTGTTTCATGTGATGCAAAATATTGCTAGGAATTTTTGTGTTAACGTTTTTTGTTGCTTTCATCGCTTTTCTTATTTGTCCATCGTAAATAAATTCACGGATCACTTGCTTTATTAAAAGGTTTGAGCTGTTCATTGAACTTCTTCTCATTTCGTATGAAATTTTAGCATATCCGTACTTTGTACGTTGCTTTATCGAATCCAACAAATTCCTTAGTTTTGAGGTTAAATTGTCAATTATAGGCCGAATTAATTGCTTCGTTCGATCTTTGAGGTTATGATTTACTAATTCGAAAGATCCTTCGTGCAACGCTAATTAAGAACATTCTTTCTCAGATCCTTAACGTTTTTGACACTTCTGTTCATATTGTAGACTTTGAAAATTTGGCTGTTGTTGTGTCATCAGAGACTTTGACATTTTGCATCTTTTGGATGGAACACCATTTTTTTAGCTTAATTTCTGATTAACATTCTGGTTAATAATCAGCATTCATTTTCCTGATAACAAAATTACTTTTATAATTGGACGACTGATGTGGTAAAAAATGTCAGTAATATTGTAACCTTATCTTTCAATTGTTCAAAATTAATCTATTTTTGTTATTTATTTACATTTATTATATCCAGTGGCTTTTTCGACATTTATGAATGCAACTCCAGCACTAATTGTTTATTATAATTACAATTATTTTTGAAACGGCCTAATTAGTGGTAAATAGTAAGGAAATTTGTTGTGTTTTTTTTTTTTTTTCTTCAATTTTCATGAAAAAATGATCTGTTCAGATATATTTTTACATCTGAGCTCAAATTCATCCAGCATAGTGTGATATATTTGTTCTACCATTTACATTTACTTTTTTTTAAATATTTCATACGTTTCACACAATTTATACGTTGCTACACAATTATTGCATGTTGTGAAGGATTGTACTGAAACCTGTAAAAAAAATATTTATTACATCAATCATTTCTTGAAAATGTTGATATTATGCCAACTTTTTAAAATTTCCACAGGTCTTACAACAATATTATCGAGTTATGGCAGTGGATATAAATTTTGAGTTCCATGAAAATGGAGAACTTAGTCAAATTCTTTTCAAGCGAATCTTAGTATCATTTTATAGCTCATTCCTATAAAAATTCTACTAATTTCACTTCTATACATTTTTATTATGAATTAAATAAAATCTGTTTCTTGCATTTTTTAAATTTTTCTATTACTTTGAGTACCAAAATATGTATTTGTGTCACGAAGTTCTGTTTTGCAGGGTTTGGTTAAAGATTCCATTTGAATGGATGATGCCCGGAGGCGATGAACGGTATGGAGAGACATGGACATGGTCATGGACATTCGCATGGGCATTCGCATCATCATCATCACCACCATCACCATCACCATCATGCACATGGTGGAAGTTCTCAGAGCGTGCCACAAAATTCCGGACAGGCAACATCGAAGCACAGCCATGGACATTCGTCCCACGCGGCGAAAGAACCGGTTGCGCCATTGCCACCAACACAGCCGCAAAAGCCTCGAAATTACAGGTTAATAGTAGATCCATTTTTGACTAAGGGAGCTGCAAAGGTATACCGTTACGATGGCGTTGTACCTGGAGATCCGACGTATCCGTTGGTTCAAGTACGAGATCCACGTTCCCAATTGACGCGAATATGGACGAGATTAGAGCAATTAGATTTGCCAGTTCCAAGGTTCAAGATAGATGGTAATTATTGCGGTGAGCCGCCGCCTTTGGAAGTAACTTTTTGTCACCTGAACGACAACATAGACAAGACCTTCCTGACCGATATGGTTCAGAAATTTGGTACGATAGAAGAATTGATAATATATTATCATCCGTTGACGAACAAGCATCTCGGGATAGCGAGAGTTGTGTTTGAAAACACAAAAGCTTCTAAGGCTTGCGTTGAGAAGTTGAATAACACATCGGTGATGGGAAAAGTATTGAGAGTTTTTCTTGACGCCTTTGGCGAAGAGTGCAAGAAATTGTATTCGGAAATGACTGTTGAAAAGAAACCGGAAAAGAAAGCGGCGGTTGAAAAAGAGGTAAAAGTTGAGGCTGAGCCTGAAAAACAAACGCCGATCGAGAAGGTTGTACCCGAAGAGCGAGAAGAATATAGGCCGAAGAAAACAATCGCTGCCACTTCCGAGAAAAATCGTGAGCCTTATATTGAAAGTTCAAGATACAGCAGAACGAAATATAGTGATTATCCGACACCCAGTGGAAGCACGACGAGCAGTGATCTAAGCTATGCTACCGCGAATAGCGAGCTCAATTACTCAAGTAATTATTCGCAAAATTCGACACCAGCTACGAACTACGATTATTATTATGCGAGCTATCATCATACGCCGGCTAACAGTTACGTTGGGGGACTACAAACGAGCGGAGTTCCTGGAGCTGCTTTAGCGATTCAACAAAATTCGAACATGTGGTGGAACGCGAATTCATCAGGAGCGACACCGACGCCTGTCGGTTCGAGCGTTACTCCTGTTTATCCAGCCTCTTCGGTTTGGACGCCCCAACACAGTGGAACGATCGAGAATAGCGATCCCTTGACAACCCTTAATAAAGCACCTAACTCCAAGAGCTCGTATCACACTCCTAAAAAGGACAAAGACTCTTCGTCCTTGAGCTCATCTACTCGAGATTCACCGATCGTTGAATCGCGTAAAACTCTCGATCTCGACACAAGAATCGCTATGCTACTCAAGGACAAAGCAGGTGGTATGGCGCCTCCTTTTCTTCAATTTGGCAGCGATTCCGAAGACGAGAAAAAGTCTCAGCACGTCGACGAGGATATGCTCTCAGAACCACCCAGCCCCTTTTTATCTGCCGAAGTTTATAAATCGTGCTTCGAGAAAAAGACTGAACGCACAAAAGAGCGTAGAAAAGCCCATGAAAATAACGTCAATCAATTCTCCGTTGATGAGGATTTGGGCAGTGTTATTAGCTCCAGCGAGGACGAAGCGCTTTTGGGTAGTTACAGCCCCGCTGTCGACGATAACGAACCTTTACCACCCAAAGAACCACCGCCTCCACCACCCCCTGACGACGATCGAATGTCTCTCAGTCCTCTAAGCTCCGGGGATGAAAAAATCGAGGAAGTAAGCATTCTTTTCAATTGTTTCATCTCATCTAGGTAAAAAATTAAAATATTTAGACATTCTATTTTCATGTTATTTTGAAAAAAAAATCGTAGGTCGCTGCTCAATCGGAAACCGCCAATCAGATGTACTCGGGAGCTGGATATCCTGGCCATCTATCTCACTATCCACAACCCACGGATTTTTACAGTTTGCCCAGACCCACTCAATATCCTTATCCCTATGGTGCAGCTTATTTACCCAATCAGTACCAATCCTCCTCCACACAAATCCCAGGCGCTGTTGGCTCTCAAGGAAGCTATTATCCGACCTTTCAATCCAGACTTCAGGCCATGGCTAATCAGAGTATCACAAAAGATAATCCACAGGTTCGATTCTCACAATACTGTGTTATTGTTTATACATTCACATTCTTTTTAACATATTTTAAAAAGTGAGTTTTTAATGGACATGAAAGTGTTAAATTAAACTTGAGCCTAAACTGTTTTCACATACTCTTGGGGTAGTAAATTTGTAAATCAATTGGAATATTATAGTAAAAGAAAAAAACAGAAAATCGCTCTACATAGATTTAAATTTCAGTGCTACTCTCAATTTTTCCATTATTGCCAATATTGTTTTTATTAATCAGGGTCCTACGATAAACGCAGTGTTAACAAGGGTAGTAAACGAGGTGAAGGCAATCCTGAAGAAAGATTTCAACAAAAAAATGGTCGAGAGCACAGCTTTCAAGCTCTTCGAGGTTTGGTGGGACGAGAAAAAATCGGAGAAGAGTCAAAATCCCACGGGTACAGAAAATACGATCGTTAATAACGTTGTGAAGGAGGAAGCTCCTACCAAACCTCAAGCACTGTCGTCACTTTTGGACCAGGCGACGCCGCTCGGTTTAAATTACGACGGCTTTGGTTTGGGTATTAGGGCCAGTATGCCAAAGATGCCTTCGTTCAGGGTAAGTAAAATATTGAAAAACTTTATTATCAAGGAACTAAATCAGCTATTCAGGATAAATATTGAAATAATTTAACGTCGAAAGAATTTCACAAATAACTGTGAATAATTCAGCTCAATCAAAACTGAAATAACATTAATTTATTCTAATTATCAAGATAACTATTAACGAGATCACGAATTAGATTTATTAATCCTGATCTTCATCAAGCGTCTCATAAATTTGGTTATTTTTTCTATCGTGAAGTATCATATTCCCTTTAAGTTTTTACGGATCATAGTTGGAAAATAACTCCGTAATTACGACCGCGTGGAATGTTTCGAAAAATTGAAAGTCCAAAATCAAAGATAATAAACATTAACATCGATTACTTTCCAAGCTTTCGAATACTCTATGAACATCAATGGTATATTTGTGATGGTTTCATGATTTAAATAGCGCAAGATAAAAGCTCCGAGTCCTTTACATCAAGACGAGGATAGTCGTCAGTCGGATCGTATGGACACGGAAATAATCGACAGCGATAGTGAATTAGATTTGCCGATGGTCGCTAATACAAAACGTACGTTACCTAATGCTTCGACGACCTCGTCATCCTCGTCTTCGTCATCACCGAGTGACAGCAGCGAAGCGAGCAGCGGAGATTCATCGAGCAGCTCGAGTGAAAGTTCCGACGAGGAAGGTTTTGCTAACTCTCAAGAAGACGTAAGCTGTTTTTTTATATGCGGAATAAAAAATTCCTTTAATTTATTTGAAATTGAGAGATCGGATTTCTTGAGAAATAAGGGATTAAGACAGAAAATACAAGCACTGGATATAACAAAAAAGGATTCTCGCTGTTTCCAGCGCTTTCAATATTTTTCAGATTCATTTTGAACACTTAAAAAGAAACATTAATCAAAACACGTCGGTGTAATGTTTAATTGAATGAATTTACATTTTATTCCAAAAACAAACTTGCGAAAAACTATTCCTCTGGCAGTTTGTGAACAGATTCTCTATTAATGAATTGTTTCTTTTTTATTTTTAGCGAGATTCCGATAGCAGAGTAGCGGATCTTCGTCCGCTCGCTTCGAGCAGTAAGGATCCAGAAATATTGATGGAACTTGCGATACAACGATCTTTGAATTGTGCAACGCCAATAGGTCGGGAAACTCCAATTCCTGAATTGGACGTGCGAAACCTTGATGAATTCCCGCAACTCGATAACGAGCCGAGCCCCGTAAGTTCGCCGATTTTCGTGGATGTTGGAAAACTCGACGAGGAAAAACCCGACGGCAGCACGCGAATTATGGGAATCAATGATCCACAAAGATCAATTGCACCGGCCGTCATAAATGAAATCAAGCCTGATTCTTTGATCCGCGACGAAAAACGCATCAACGTAAAGTTACCAGTCAAAGAAGAAAATCATGATATACAAAATATGGAAAGTTCTGCGGCTGAAGCTCTCATGGCTCTCGCTGGACAAGACAATATTATTAGGCATAAAGATCCGGCTCCTGTGGCACCCAACATCATAAGAGCCCTTCAAGATATGTCCATGAAATATATCAACGACGAACCGATACTTAAAGAATCGGAAAAGATTGAAATGTTCAGCGAAATTCCAACTACGGATTCCGAAGAAGAAAGCCTCGAAATAAGGAGACTCAGGTTAGTTATTTATCATTTTTAACTGCTCATTTATCCAGTTTTTATCCTGAACATTCAGTTTATGCGTCTCTAAAAGAACTAATTAACTCGAGAAGCCCAAAAACTGCAAATTTTGGTGCTTTCTAAAATTTAATGTTTGTCTATTTCGCATGTGCATGGTATGAGCCATCCAAGTTATAATATTTTGAAAAATTACATTGACAATCATTTTTTTTTCTATTCCAAGGTTCCAAGCCGAAGCAGACATTCGTTTGAATGGCGAACGAAGTCCAAGCACGCCGGGCTCGCAAGCATCTCAAGTTTACATGGAACACTCGTATTCTTTGCCACCGGCTCAACCTGAGCCAATCGATCAAATCTCACAGCAGCAGCAACAACAGCAGCCACAGCAACAACAGCAACAACAACAACAACAACAACCCCAACAACCCCAACGCGTCATCGGACAAAAGTCAAAGCCCATTAAGGCTGAAAAGCCAAAGGACAAAAACGATAAGAAGAAATTGAATAAATACTCAAAGCTTCATGTGCATCAAAATCACGAAAGAGAAAAAGAGAACATGGCGCAAAATGAATTTATGTACGAGACATTGCCGAAGAAGTTCGAAGAACCAGCTAAGGTCACCTACAAAGAAAGAGATCTAATGATGGAAATGGGAGTTTTGTATGAATTTTTAACTCGGGGCATCGATGCCGAAGACGTTGAATATCTTCGGAGAAGTTACGAAGCGCTTTTGGCCGATGACGCGGTCGGCTATTGGCTCAATGATACACACTGGGTCGATCATCCTGCCACAGACATACCAAGCCCGGCAAAAAGAAGGAAAAGGGACGAACTCAGACTTCATGCGACTGGAAGTGCAAGAACTGAAGGCTATTACAAAGTTGATATCAGGGAAAAGGCCAAACACAAAGTGAGCTTTTGCTTCTCATAATTCCCGTTCATTTTTTAACTTTTCTATTTATTTTCGATCGTTGATAATAACTCAGATTTACAAATTTCTGCATAAATCCTTTTGCTGTGGAATTTAGAAATGTTTGGTGACGATTTTTTGAACAAATTCACCACTATGAAAACGTGTTACGAAGGGATAAAGCCGTTTAGTTATATTTAAAAATATTTTGCCCCATGATTAATGAATGGGTTCTTTGCTTTTCGCAGCATCATTACGCGCAAAGTATCCAACGTGCAAACGAGGTTGAGGAAAGTGGCGGTACCTACGCAGGCGGTGACGGCCTTGCGAATGGTCCGAAAAATAATTCGAAAGCTCTTACCGGAAAAATGCAAGCTCTTTCGAGAGAAGCTCGCAGCAATCAACGCCGTCTTCTCACAGCCTTTGGCATTGACACCGATAGTGATCTTCTTAAATTTAATCAACTGAAGGTACGAGAGTTCTATGTAAACATATAGAAAATGAAAAAAAATACGAGCAACCAAGAAATTGTTTGAAAAATTGGTCTGAAATAGTTTCCTTCTTAATCTTTGAACTTCATTTTGATACTAATACTTTTCACTGTATTTTCTCAGTTCCGAAAGAAGCAATTGAAATTCGCTAAATCGGGCATTCACGATTGGGGTCTTTTTGCGATGGAACCGATCGCAGCTGACGAAATGGTCATCGAATATGTGGGACAAATGGTTAGGCCCATCGTCGCTGACCTACGAGAGTCCCAGTACGAGGCGACCGGAATCGGAAGTTCTTACCTCTTCCGTATTGATTTGGACACGATTATTGATGCGACCAAGTGTGGCAACTTGGCTCGATTTATCAATCATAGCTGTAACGTAAGTTTCTTTTGAATTTTTCAAACAAAATTTCCTTTTTGGTGTCCATAAAAATGGAAATCCGAAGAAATTCAAGAAAATGACCTTCGTCCGATTTCAAAATCTTGTCCAAAAAGTCTTTTCATCACTGTAACTTTCAATAATTAATCTTCAAAACACAAATTGAGGCTACCAATAGGAAATTCGACATCCACTCTCGTTTATTTCTTGAGAATATGAAAAAAATTCTCTAACTCAATGATATTTTTTTTTCTTATAGCCCAACTGTTACGCAAAAGTCATCACGATTGAGAGCCAAAAGAAAATTGTTATCTACAGTAAACAACCGATCGGTGTTAATGAGGAAATAACATACGACTACAAGTTCCCGCTGGAGGACGATAAAATTCCATGTCTCTGCGGAGCTCCTCAATGTCGGGGCACTCTCAATTAAGATTTGTTATCGCGTTTCATCATCCAGCTCATTTATCCCGTACCTACCTCTTCATTTTCCCCATTGTTCCTGATCCCGCTATCTTCTTCCTGACGCCGCCCTCTACTCATATTTTTGTAAATAAATCTCCCATGTAAACATTTTATAAAAATGCAACGGAGAATACTGATTAAGCCTGTGGCACAAATTCCTTTTGTCCATTTTTCCACGTTGGAGAGTCGTAGAGACACTCGGAACTGAACGAAAACTCAACGTGCGCAACTTCCAAATCCGAATTTAAAAAAATCTTTTTTTTTTCAATGCTTGATTGACAGAACGTTTGATCATTCATTTTTACGCTTTTCATCATGTAAATATATATACAGTGATTTTCAATTGTTCGTTCTCGATTTTATATAATGCAAACCAAATTTTCAAAATTTTTTATTTTTCACATTGAAAAACATGGAAAACAGAATTGGGAGCCCTCAACTATTAAAGGTAGTGTCTCGCCAAAGCGGTTTTCTTAAATGTTTTTCATTAATTTTCAGTACACTATTATGCAATTATAAGCTAAAATTTATAATTCATTGTTATCAATTTATGAATGAGAGCAACATTTGACCAAGTTTGTCGTAATTTTTCGAACACGGTTTAGTCGGAAGTCGTTTATTTTTCCTTTTTTCATTTTTGTACGAAATAATCACAAATAATTAAACATATTTATATACATGATAGGTAGGGAAAATATTGGAAGGTCAGTTATTGGCTGACAGAATTGGGCGAGCGATCGCCCATTTGGTGAGGATTATTTGAAGCTGGAGCCGAGTTAACAGTGTTCGTTGGTTCCTGTTTAAAGTTTACAGCAGGATTCAGATTCGTGTTGATCACAGCTGTGGCCGGTGCTGTTGGATTTTGCATGTCCAATTGACTCTGGGCAATGTCTTGCAAAGCCGCTTGAATTCTTTGCAGTAAAGCTTCACCTTGTCTCACTACTTCTTCCAATTGTTCTCCAGCCTCCAAATTTTCTTGCTCTAAACGACTCAAACTTGCCACTTGGAGCTCTTGTGACGATTCTTCACTCGGTAAGCTTTCAATCAGTGTATCAATGTCCTTGGCGCATCTCGCTATCAAAGTTGCAAATAAGGCTGCGTAATCTGTGAAATGGTAAAATACTATTACATTTGAAATTCCATCAATTTTTGTTAATTATCAATATAAAATAATCTTCAGTAATGTGCAATGTGCTGATTTTTAAAAAACTTCGAGAATAAACGTTTGGATTGAAAAATGTGTATCCTGTTACCTTCCTGAGTTTGTTGGGGCTGTGGCATTCCAATTCTATCAAAACCAGGAAATTTGCTAGGTGTTGAATATTGTTGCAGAATTCCCACGCTGTTACAAAAATGTTCAGCTTGCTGGACGAATTTTAACATCGTTAATGCACAGTGAAAATACGAGTAAACGTCAGTTATGGGAAACCATAATTCTAACCTGATTTATCGTGTCCTGCAATTGAGTTAAACGGTCCGCCATGATTGTGTTGTCTTGATCTCAATTGGTTACAAGCAAAAATCTCAGTACTTGGTTTTTGACCGAAGAGATTCTCACAATTTAGACAGAACAGTGAATTTTGACAACAATGTGACGAAACACTTTCAGTTATTATTTGAGGTTAGAAATTTCGCAGCTGAACCGCGAACACCGCGAATTATCGAAAAGATGCACATGCGCGACGGTGCTGTCCTCCGGGTAGAGACTACGAGAAGCGCAATTCTGTCACACATTTGAAAAAAAATACATTGAAAGTTGAATTTCGTATTCAATTAATGAAAATAATCAAAATTTGATTTCACTTTAATAATCGTAACATATTTTTTATTTTTATTAACCTATAATTCGCCTCAATAAATAATACAGTTCAATTATAATTTCTAGGTTACATATTTCCGTTCGAGATAGACAAAGGTGATGTAAAATAACCTAAAAATATAAGAATACGTTCAATCGAGTAACAGAATTAAATTCATTGATACAAATTGATTATTCACATCCGAGAATATAATTCTGTACTCAAGAGAATCTCAATTTAATGTATCGAAAGCCTCGTTGTTTTTCGGAATACCACATGTTTTCGTCGATCATGTAAAATATAATTCATTGAAATAATGATTAATTAAAATAAATCGGGAACGTAATCATCGGCTCCATAATCGTAATCATCTTCAGCACCCGGGGGCACGAACACTCCTCCCAAAACACCGGACAAATTCTCTCCAAGTCCCATTGCAGATGCAACACCAAAAACGAGTCTCATTACTACCAGTCTCACGAAATTAGCGACGTTCGTTTCTTTGCTTTGTAGTGCAAATTGTTTGGCTTTCCGTGATTTACATTCTGCTCCCCTTAACTAAAAAAAAAAAAAAAAAAATTTACAAAAAAGGGCTGAAAATTGATTAATCCAGAAAAATACAAATTTCAAATAAACCGAGCTAGAAAAATGATTGAATAAAAAAAAAACAAATGCAAAATATAACTAATGAAAAGACGAGTAGATTCGTCGCAAATGAAATCAAAATAATCCATCAATACGCATTCGTATACAGCACGAATCCCTATGAATTCATTCACGAAGTTTACAACGTTAACAGGTCGTGCAACCCATGTCCATAAAAAGAGTACAAATTAAAATAATATTTTACATGAAAATCTCGTATGAAAAACAATAGCAATTGTTCGGCTCATTCATGAATTTTCTTCACTGTCTTCGATCAAAGAACAAATGTAACATAAGATGACACATGAAAGCTTTACGAAACAAAAACGATAAAATAATAACATGAAATATGAATTGATTTGATGTTACTCTTGAAAATTCACATTTCGATTCACTTTCAGACGACGATCAAAAAAAAAAAAGATAAAAAAATCAATAGAGCTTACGGTTAGACAGCAGATGAGAAGTATTCCAACGAGAGTGATCTTCATTCTCGGAATAGCTGGTGCCCTTTTTAAATGGGAATAAATTCACTTTCGTTGAATGGTGTACAAGTGCAGATAAATCGAGAGACCGGTTCTCGTGAGAAAAAACGATAGAAGCGTGATGAATGCGAAAAAAAAAAAAAAAAAACGAAGAAAAACAAATTTTATCGGTCACGTGGTGAATCGAAATGGATGTTTTTTTCTTTTTTTTTTTCAAATTTCAGGACTGTTTAATGAATTTGTCGAGAAAAATAATATGCTCGTGAGGTAAAGTTGTCTCGGACAGTTCTTCGAGAGACTGTTTCTCGCAGTTGTTGGTCTCCTTGCACCGCGAAACGATCTACCGAGCGTTTTGAAAAACCGGTAACCACACACCACGATCGTTGCTCTTCTCCGAACAAACTCTCGACTAATTTTCTTTCTTTTTTTTTTTATTATTTCTACTCTTTCTCGTATCTATTCGAATGGGCAACTCGCTTCCGTTCCGTTCGTTAAAGATCAACGGACATAGACACGAGTAATAGCGAGAATCGACTGCTTCGATATAGCTCCTCGTGTGCTATAAGTTATTGTACCTTGTAACGGTACACCACGAAAAAAGGCATTCAGGCCACCACCGTCTGTACACTCTTTTAACTCTTCGGCTATATGTACGCGGACGATTGTGTACAAATATAGAGAAACATTTAGCACTCCAACACCCACGAAAATTTCATTGTCTATTTTCTTCCTTATTATCTATTGACTCTTATCATTAACGTATCAGCGTCCTTTCTTTTTTATTCTATATACGTTGGCAATCGTGTTCATTTGATTTTTCAAATTTATCAAAGATTTTTTCGTATTTTATTCAACTTTTGATAATTTTTTTTTTTTAATTTAATTGTAAATAAATTTTTTCTAGATATAAATTGTAGAAATTTTCCTGACTTTTCGTACAAGTTTCCGCGAAACTCCGAAAAGTTTCTTATTCGATTGTAATTTACTAGCAGAGTCCGGTAAAAGTGATGAATTAATAAAAATTCTTTTACGTTTTATTTACAGAAATATTTTTTCTTTCGAACGTTTGTATTTGAATATTTACCTTAAAAATGTAGTTTTTATTAATGCTCGCAGCTTTTTTAAAAGTCGAATTTTTATTTACCGAATAATTTATTATACAACCACTCGCGAGGATTTAGTCAATACCGAGATGGGAAAAAAAAATGGACGAAAGTGTTACGATTGTCTATGTGTTTCAGTGGCTCAAAGTATTTATATACGCGTTGTGTCATGGAATATAAGTTAATGGTAATGAGAGCCTCCCCTCATTTTCTCTCCCTTTCGTATTACCCTACATTCCTGTCCAACACCTGTCGCGAATATATAACTAAACAACCGCATGTAGAACAACAATCATGTTTATGTGATCATGAAGAAATAATTGGAATCGGAAGAGATGAGTATAGAAAGTAAACACAGATTTTTCGAACGTAACGATAAATTTATTGAGAAAATCATCGATCAGATAATCGAAATCTTTTGAAAAGAGATATTAGTAAATCATTGAAAATGTTTTAAAAAGATTTAAAGTAGTGAAAAAAAGAGAAAAAAAAATGATTTAATTCGTTGAGAAAATCTCGAGATGAACGTGCTAAAAATCAACTAATTTCTCGTTTACATTCTAAGTCTATTGGGCAATTTCGCATTTAAAAAAACGTTCAATTGAATATTTGAACTGAAATCAGTAGTCGACTGCATGAAAACGTTACGGGTATATAATTCACGAAAAAAAGCAACGGATCGTAGCACGCGCATTCCAACAGGTAGTGAAAGAGTCCACAGTTATAAGAGAGGCGATAAAAACGAAGAAAAATAATACGAACGTCAATGAAGTCGAGGAAGAGAGCTGGAAACGTATAGACCAGCGAAAACAGGACGACAGACCGCTTCGCTTTTTCATTTGCCATCCAATATGTTCTCTTGACACGCATGCGTAACTCGGTTCTGATTTCTTCCCTTATTTTTCCATTTGCATTCGAAAAATTTCATTTTATAATTTCGAATCGATCATTTTTTTTTTTCTGGATTGTGCAATAAAAAATCCTAGAATCGATGAAGTTTGATTATTCCTCGAAAAAAAAATTCAGGCGATAACACGCGATATGAAAAAATAAAAAATCAGAATTAAGTTCAACGAATTGCAGATTACTCAACATCCTTCAATTCGAGATTAAATGAAAAAATAAAAAACGTTTTTCACTTATCAAACGTTCGAAAAAACTTGGGAATAATTATGAAAAAAAAAAAAAAAAAAAACTAATCATAATTGACGTACCGACAATCGAGGATTGAATGAAAATTAATCGTGTGCCCAAAACGAGATTTTACTTCGATCGAACATGCGCGTCAATCGTTGAAAAAAAAAACGTACGAGACAACGATTTTTGTAGAAGTGTGTGATCATACACGAGTCAAAAATGCTCGTAAGTTTGATCAGCTCGTACTAATGTCTTGTTGAGTGGTGGAAAAGAAGAATAAAACGATCAACGATGAGTCTGCCCGAAAGAGAATGTATGAAAGGCAGGATGCGTCCAGGAGGAGAGGAATAAAGAGAGACCGGACGTTACAGTCCACGAATACTCAAGCAGTTCCAGAAACGAAGGAAATACCCTTGCGAGTACTTTTATTCGTCATGGAGGGTCTCCGTCAAATGTAAATTAATAAACAAGTTTTTTTTTCAGAACTATTCCCGCATATTTGAATCGAATAATAATGATGAGAAAAACAATGTTGTATTTATTGAATCAACTATTTCCTGATATATCTTCATCGTTTCAATAATGAAATTATTGTAATTAAAGCTCCAAAAAGAATTATTTTCGAAATCTCCTTTCGTTGATTTAAAAAATCGTCACTCCTCGAATAAACACAGAATATTTGTTTACAGCTTCACGATTTTCTGCAAATTTTGTAATTCCAAAAAACTTTGCGATAGGAAACGATTGTTTGAAAAAATGCAAAAACAAAAAAAAAATTCTCTTCCGTTCGATTAATTAAATTATGACATTGAATCGAATGATGTAAAACGAACGAACGTGACAGAAGTTACGAGTGTCATTCGAACTTTACATAAATGTTTCCAGGGAAGTAGAAAATGATCAATATACTTCGCACATTGCATGTTTATATCAATATGGGTGATTGAATTGTTGTACGAAGAGAACATACTATATAGGATAGAAATGAAACGAAGAGAGAATACGAGAAAGAGAAATGGAGAGATGAATGAAACGATAGAGAAGGAGAAAGAAAGAGAGGGAGAGAGAGAGAGAGAGAGAGAGTTCGTAGACCTGCACGTCGCCAGGGACTTTATCCGGTATTCGAGGTACAATATCGGAATCTGCCTTCTATTATTCTAGCTGCTATATTCCCTCAATGTAAACGCATACACAGAACCGAGAAAGAGAGAGAGAGAGAGAATAGAGAAGGAACATAAAAAGAATGAGAGAGAAGAATAGTGTCGGTGTTATAATGCGATAAACGTGTAACAACGAAACTTGCACACATTGCCAGCGAATCCACAATTACAAATGAAAAAAAAAAAAAAAAAAACACTTTTCAGTGAAAAATTTAAAAAAATAGGGCAAGTAAAATAATTATCTGTTATTTTGTTCCAAGGCATTTATAAAGAATGCCTTTGAGCCAAACAGAGCAGGAAAGGAATACATAGAAATTGCACATCGATGATATTATGTTATTATTCATATTTACATTATTATTTTGCCCCCTCCAATTTCCTTTTCAATACTTTTAACTGGTATTGTCATATTGATATTACTTACTGTGCAATAACTTATAATATGCGCTTCGTCTTAAGGTATTTTTGTTATGGAATGAGTATTTTATATCGTATATATGCTCTGATGAAAGTGACGGGCGATGGCGAAGAGGCCGTTAATTAAACAATGCACACGACGATTCCTCGTCAACCCTCTGTACCGTGCATTATTTTCATCGAGCGAGCGGCCGCGTGGATCGAGAGTGTCTTCCAGAGGCGTGTATATATGTGCCAGAGGTCCTTCTCCGAGGACCCTTGGCTCAGTGAGTGTCACGCTCTCCCACACGGATGACACTTTATTAACGTCTCGACTCCACCCGCGATTCGTCGTTCATCATTTTCAATCAATTTAACGTGTGACAATGTTTTACAAAAGTGCACTATTATAGAAGTGGCGTTTCATTAATGTTTAATGAATAGACAACGTGATATAAAGATATTCATTAAAAAAAAAGAAAGTGAATTGTTCGATATTATTTATTATTAAAAACTTTTGATAGATTTTATCATTTAATTATTCATTATTTTTTGTGTCTGTGGCTAAAAATGAACGTCGAAGAGGCACAAGTTGGCTGGTTTCAAATACTTCTTCTTTTTTTACTTTCCATCAATTATGTCATTGTTTCCATGAGCCATGCGCTTCCGGCTTTTCACAACTAT
Source organism: Campoplex capitator (assembly GCA_037576405.1). Lineage (NCBI taxonomy): Eukaryota > Metazoa > Arthropoda > Insecta > Hymenoptera > Ichneumonidae > Campoplex > Campoplex capitator. The sequence continues at coordinate 8,414,433 of JARBWI010000003.1, forward strand.
ACCCCTAAATTTTATTGCGAGGTACGTTCTTATTTCCTTCTTTTTTTTTCAAATTATTCTTATTTTTCTGTGACGTTTATGAAAATCTGAGACTCTTCGTTCCATGGATATAAATTTTCAGAAAATTTGATATTCTAATCATCAACTAATCGGTATTAATCAAGTGAGATGAAATTATCTGGTTCTTTTAGGGGGGGAAAAAAAATTGAAAAAAGAGAATAATTATTTCATGAGTGTTCAAAAAGTCTGGTTTTGCGTTGCGATTTAAAAAAAAATTGGATTATAATTATTTTAGTGAAATAACTGAACGTTTTATAATTGTTGATAATCTAAATTGTGATTTTTGACAATAAAATTGACAATTCGTAGCGCCTAAAATGTTGGAACGCAAAGAAAATTCATTTCGCTATTAAAATTTGTATTTTTTTCTGTGATATTTTTTACACTGAAGTTATTCGTCGATTTTTTTTTTTCATTTAAAAAAAAACCTCGGAATATTTTTTTCACACAAATATTGCAGTCGTCCGATGGAACGAACAGAACCTACGGCTGCCTGTCCTCGTTGAGTTTGGTGAACGCGTCGCTCGGAACAGATAGAGGAAACGAGAATAATGTCGATTCATGTACAAACGGATATTCCTGGGAAGCTGAGATTACCGAGAGAAGCGTCGTCACCGATTGGAGTTTGATATGTGAGAAAAGTTATCTGATGTATCTTGGACCAACGGTTTATTACGTTGGAATCTCAATAGGCGCCTCGCTCGCTGGTATTTTGGCCGATCGAATCGGCAGACTTCCGGTTCTCGCTATATGCTTATACATTCAGGGTACCATGGCAGTTGCCACTTACATAGTGCAGGTATGTGAAAAAAAAAAAAAACATTTTTCATCGGTTCAAGCAAATTGTTTCAAAGTACAAAATAATTTGGTTTTGTGGGCTTTCGAGGCTGCTGATTCTCGTGGTTGTCAGTTTTCACTTCAGATTAAAAGTATTTCTCATCGAAGTTTCTCAAAAATTATGTCGCATGCGATGTTCATTTCGAGGCCAACATTTTGAGCAATATAAATTTAAATAAATAAATTTTGAGAGAAAAAGAAAAAAAAATTGAATGTTTCTAGAGTTATCCTGCTTTCCTCGTGCTTCGAGGGCTCCAAGGAGTGTTCGCCCAAGGTTTACAAAACACTTCGTATATTCTTACCCTCGAATTATTCCCAAAAAATTTTCGTACGATCGTCGCAACGACGATGGAATTTTTTTGGGCCCTCGGTATTATTTTACTCGCTGGACTTAGCTACACGATACCGGATTGGAGAATTCTACAGTTAGCTGTATCCGTGCCCACTGCAATCACAGTCCTTTATATCTGGTATTTTGAAATTTGAGGCTTTTTTTTATCGGTTATTTTCTCATTGCAAGATATTAGAGCGATAATTATTTTCAGGATAATCCCAGAATCACCGAGATGGCTATTGGCCAAGGGAAAATCTACGGAAGCTGATATTTCGTTGGAAAAAATAATCAAATACAATGGCTGTTGCTCCGGCAAAAATCGTCGAACTCTCGTCACCGAGACCGATAATATCAGCGCAAATACGACACCCGTGAAACCCGAACGAAAGTCTCGTCTCATAAGATCGAGCCTTGACGATGCGAACAAAGATACTCGGAACAAAGAGGACGAAGCTTGCGAACTTACGAATTTGCTGACACCCCCGAATCCGGCTCAACGCAAATCTCGGAGTATGACGTTTAGCAATAATAATAATAATAACAATTTAGCGATAACGATGAAGATTTCTAATGATTTCATTGTTCCTGGTTGCTCGAAATTCACGTTGAGCGGATTCGAACAAATTATCAATTGATTGATTTATTCTCGAGAAAATTTTTGTGTATTAAAATTATTTCGCCTAGCCGAAGAGAAAATTTAACTGAAAAAAATTGAGAAAATTTTGTAGCATTTGAATTTCCTTATCCGGAATATATATTTTTATGAATTTTCATCAATAGGAACGAGCCTTCGCGCTATAACTGAAAATCTGGAAAAACGATTGTCAAACGTCGAAGTACCGAGTCCGGAAATAAGCGTCAGAGAAGAAGACACCACCTGCGATACGTCACTCGATGCCGCATCAAGCAAAAAGAATAATTTCGAAGATCAAAAAACATCATCGAACTGTGAGACCGATAATGATATTAAAAATCCTGAGAACGATGAAGTATTGATCGTGAGAAACTCGTCCACGGAAATTCATAACGATGAACAAAACATCACCGTTACGAAAAAAGAGGAAACACCGGATATCGAAAAAGTACAAGAAACAGGTGTCAATACGAGGAGAAACAGATTTCTCACTAAATATCTCATCATTATGACTTGTCAATGGTAAATGAATTTCGAAAAATACTTTTTTTTTTTTTTTTTTAATACAATATTCTCTTTTTTTTCCCATTCTTCTCCGAGCTTATCACACATTTTATGAAACGTCACAATATTATTCAACGATTGATATATAAAAAATAATGAAATATTACTCAAAATCACATTCGTTACGTTGACAAATTGTTTATTTTTTAATAAAAAAAAAAAATAAATAAATATCAGTAGAAATACAGTAAAATTATTTTAGAAAATTATTCCTTTCTCATCATTTTTTACTAGCAATTCAACGAATCATTATTTCGAATATTTTTGTGCTTTACTCTTGTCTAAAACCAACGATTCAAACGAATTTCGTTCGTAACAATGAAACTTTTACTGCATTCAATGATCGTTGTTTTTTTTATTTCTATTTCAAATAATATTTAGAACAGATTTTCACATCTGCGGAAATTACCAATCGTTTTCTATGAATTGTTGTTCATCGTTTCCAATATGTTTATTTTTATTTATTTTTTTTTTTTTCAATAAATATAAAGATGACTTGTTTAATTTTTGAGGTTTACCGCATCCGTTACACGAGGCATTCTGAACGATTTAACACCGGAGCTGAGTAAAAATCGACACGTGGGTTTTGCGATTGGCGGTGGATTGGAAATGATCGCTTACGTGCTCACCTACTTCGTACTTTCGAGATACGGACGAAGAATTCCGATGAGTCTCTGTCAATTCGTGAATTGCGTTGTTTGCATAACGGTCGGCGTTATTGCCGTTTTGACGCAGTCTAACATTGTTTGGGTTGGTGAGTGACATTAATTCTTTTTTTTTTATGTTAATATTTTAATTAAATTTTTAGACATTATTGATTTCGCGTTGAATTTTTTTTCAACAGATTCATGAATTTAATTTTCTGGCAATTTTTATTCAAATTCTAAATTTAATTATAGGAAAAAAAAAACATTGAAAATGTAGAAATCGTTATTGGATTTTAGAATTTTAGACAATCATCATATTTAACTATTTTGATTTCATATTTTTTGGCTTAGTTTTGATTTTTTGGCACGTTCCGTTATGAATTTTTCTTAATCTCGCCCACAGGACCGTTAAGGATCGTGTTTTTGCTTATCGGAAAAATATCCGTCGTATCCTTAATCGCCACGGCTTATCTCTTCACCGTTGAAATATTTCCGACCGTAAGACGAGGCGCATGCTTAGGACACTGCGCGATTACAGGGATGCTCGGTAGTTTGAGTTCTCCACATATTTTGTCAATCGTAAGTCACATGTGCTTTACAGTTTTTAACGAGTTCTCAAAAATGGTGTTTTGTTAAGAAATTTAAAAATTTTTAATGACTCGAATAAATGAAAAAGATTTCAATTATTTTTATAGTTTTTTAGTGGGAGCAAAAGTTTTCTCGTTTCCAATTTCATCGAATTTTTGAAGAATCCAAAATCTCATTTTTTTCTCTAGTGGTAGAATCGAAAAAAAAAGTTTGATCGATCGTTCTGGCATAGAAGCAATTCGACTTTTTGGGCAATACATAAAATGTTTTTATAATTTTGGACCTTCAGGATTATGATTAACAGAGATTATATTTTTTATCTTCTTGCAGAGGAATCACACAACGATCGCAGCTCCTATGTCGATCGCAGGTTCTCTGTGTTTGTTTTCGGGTTTGATAAGCCTCTTGCTTCCGGAAACAATGAACGAAGCCTTGCCGGACAGAGTGATTCAGATTGGGCGAACGCTAACGAAAAACAAGATCGGTGTAGCGAATTGCGAGGGTGATAAAACCGAGGAGGAGGTATCGAAACGTGAAATATTACGGGAGAAGTTGTATTCCGAGGATTGGGTTGACGCGGGCAATGGAATAATAGTAACTTTCTCCGAGAACAAAAATTAGCTATGTTATATGTCGTATTAAGTAATAATCTTGAATTAGAGGCTGCAAGACACACCAAAGGAATTTGCCGAATCGATCGCTCGAGTTCATCGGCTTTAAAAACCGAAAGAACCTCGAAATAATCCAAAAAACAAGAAGAACTTCATATGTGATGATTTATTCATTAAACAAAAAAAAAGAATTCTTAACAAGTATTAATTAAAATGTATTTACGCTTTAAGTAACGGATAAGTCTCGGCGCGATAAATATTAAAAATGAATCGATTGTGTTGAACTTTACACAATAAATATGCGATTGAAACGTTTTTACATTTTTTTTTCTTTTTTTTCTCCTCTCTATTTAACTGTGAATGATCACAGATTTAATCGCTCGAGATACGGTTAAATTGAGAGGTTTCTTTTTATGCACAACAATTGGGAATAGTTGCGAAATGGGCCGGAGCACAAAAAATGACGGAGTAACCATATTAGTATTTAGCTTCGAGCGAGAAGATTTTTTAAAAGTTCACGTTTTCATGGAACTTTCGGCTGCGCTATTCCGTTGTTCTGTTGATTATTATGCTGCGTCTGTTCGGCTGCTGTTTGCAATAAACGTGTTCTACGTCTCGTGTAATGTTGCCAGAGCAAAATTTGCTGGTCGTCTATGAATTTTGTGCACTGAGAATTCACAACTTCGCGCCTGAAATGCTCGTACTGCAGCAAGTCCAGGAAATACAAACACATCGGATACTTCAGGTATTTCGCATACTCCGGCTCTTTCCAGTACAGCAAATACTTCAGATAATTGATGAATGTCAAATCTTTGAAGTGTCCTCGTTGTGCCAAAACTATGCAAAACATTATTGATCTCTTTTGTTCAAATCAATTAGCTCGATCCTATTTTTTCTATTTTCATTTTTTGTTATAACCTATTTTTCATTTTTTAGTTTTTTCTCAAATTTTTTCCAGCATCAGAGAGTTGAAAAATGAAAAATACTGTTTTAAAACTTTTCAATTTTATTTTATCATCATTCATTGTTCTAACAAGAAGTAATTAAACTTGTCAGGATATTTGGCACGTTGTATCCAAATTATAAGGCAGTGATAAAAAAGTTAACTTTTCAATAATAGAAAAGCAAGACACTATTCTAATTGCATTTTTCATTCATTAAATTGAAAAACAAATATCCATACCATAAAAGATATAAGAGAATCGACAGCTTTCAAAATATAGCCTAGTTTCATTCGACTTAGTTTATGAAAAAGTAGAAACAGCGATCATTGATTGTTTGGGTTAAGTTTTGATAAGCGCAATTCTGCTTTATAGAACTTTTATTGGAGATAACTATTTATACGACAACACGATGTTATATAAACAATTAAAAAATGTTCAAACTTACAGTTTAAATAATTAGGATTTGCCAAGCATTGGACAAATTCCAATTCTACTTGGAAGCGGAGACGCTGTTGATCATCGGTTTCTGGTCCGCCTGTCAAAACATCCGAGTTTTAATCTCTTGTTTCTCAATAAGTTAAAATCGATGAAAACATAAATAGTGATGAACTTACCGTTCATTCCAATGAACGAAGCTTTTCTGCCTTTAATCAGATTTGGCGGATCATCAAGTCGATTCATATTATAATTGGAACACAGATATAGTTGTGTAGCATTCGTGCAAACGATTGGAATTACGTTTGTTCGATCGAGACGAGAATTTGACTCAGATATTTACAGAACAAAAAGTTTTTCAAAGAAAACTCACAAACAAGTTTTGGACAAATTGTAACTACAAAAACAACAGCAGATTATTTTCTTTCTTGGTTATGTTCTTTGTTGGCAACTTGGCAAAAGAAAAAAAGATACCTATCCCCTCCTCTTTTACGGCCGGCTAGCCCGGCGTCACTTCCGTTATGGTTTATGGAATACGGGAATATCTCGTTCCCGGGAAGCCTGTCTCTTTAAACTGGTTTCAACATGGCGGTTCGACCGTCTTTTTAATCAAATGTAAACAATTGTATATTTGTAATTAGAATAAACAATTTTAAGAAATGGAGCAACCAGAAGTGGTTGAACACTTTTTCGGAGTGTATTTATTATATTGTAAAAACCCAATGTACAAAGGTAGAACTTATATAGGATACACGGTTGATCCGAGACGTAGGATAAAACAACATAATGCGGGAAAAAAATTTGGAGGTGCTTGGAGAACCAATAATAAAGGGCCCTGGCAAGTTTTCGGCATTCTTGTTTTTCCGTTTTTGATCAAATTTCAATAGATCGTAATAACTTCGAGTCTTTTTGCAGGATTATGGTCCTCATTGTTCATGGATTTCCAAATTCTACATCCGCTCTGAGGGTAAGTAAATAACAATCAATTAATGAATATGAATGCATGTATATTACATAGGATCATCAACAAACATACTGCAATATCATCTGATATGGCAGAAAATTGTTTTTTTTTCTAGAAATTTATAGAAAGACAATCGGGTAAACATTCAAGACCAAGTACGCAATATTACAAAATTTCTTTTGATTCACATAATTCTGGCGAGGAGCAGTATTTCTAGGTGAATCATAGATCAGCGAAGGATTTTTTAAAATAAAATCTAGAAATGTTTTTGTATTGTTTCCAAATGAGAATATTCTTTTACCTAATATTAAAGAATTATAAACATTTAAGATTATTTGAGACTACATGGAAGACATAAAAGTTGATGAGAATTTGTAAAGAGAACTTGCCACAAGGCATGTCAAATCGATAGTATGAATAATTTTTGATAATTCATAATCACTCAATTTCTTGTGTAATTAAAAATAATTCTTTGTTAAGACATGAGTCATTTTATTTTAAGTTATAATAATTTTAAATTTCTGTAGCACATATTAAAGTAACTGGGAAATTCATATTCTCTTGAATATGAATTTGAAACGCAGCGAGTCTTGACTTGTGACTTCTTTTAACTTGTATTTTCAATACATTATGCTTCTGCGCCATCTTTAATCTTGCACCTATCCAATACTCTTTTGATTTTCACATATATGCAAATAATTATCAGTAAAAAATACTTTTTAACGGATTCACAGGACTAAAGATTCATTTCGATGATTTCAGTTTGAATGGGCATGGCAACATCCACATTTGAGTAGACGTCTTCGACATGTACCAAAAAAAAAAAGCACCAAACAAAGCGTATTCCAATACCGGCTTTCTGTTCTCTCAGAAATGCTGAAAGTCGGTCCTTGGCATCGTTTGCCATTGACCATCAGATGGCTGGATTATGACTTTTTTCTCAATAATTCTAGAGATATTACACCTCCGATTCATATGCCAATCAGTTACGGCAAAGTTATTTCTAAAAGTCTGACAAGCAAAAGCCCTCGAAAAATAAATAATGATGCCTATGAAGCGAAGGATCCGGACATTATGCTCTGTTCGCTCTGCCACTCTAGCGTCTTTCCACAGGAGAAAATAACTTGTATTCGATCCAATTGCCTCCTCATGGCTCACCTTTTTTGTCTTGCAAAAGTTTTCACAGAAAATAGTATTTTGCCCGTTGAAGGTGATTGTCCAGCTTGTGGAACTAACGTCCTCTGGGGTGATTTAATCAGAAAAAAAATTGGCTGTTATATTCATTTGAAAAATAAAGATAAGGGCGATGAGAGTTTCGATGACTCAGATTGATTTTCTGATTCATATCATGTTTCGCAATTCATCATGGTTATTTGATATGAAATAAAGTTTATTTTTTATACGATTTGTTTTTGTATTAGAGTTTATTCATATACAATTTTTCGTAATCATGTTTTAGGGTCACAGTTTTAATGCACAGTTCTTTTAGTCCAATAGAAAAAAAAGTATTTCCGTTTTGATTGAATATCGTGGATGTGGTTGGACTTCACAAGTCTCTCCATATAACTTTCTCAAATTTCTTGTGGATCTCGTAAGCGAGTCGTTCGTACAGTTCCGTCAAATAATCGTAGGAATCTGAGACTTGTGATTGGCTGGAGAACTCCAAAAGTATGGCGTCTTGTCAGTTGAGTCAAAAGTCGGTCCACATTGTCATTTTTATTCATCGCGATGTGTACACTAAAACAGATATTTAACGAATTAAATTGAATTAAATTTCAACGTACAGAATTTAAAAACTTCGTCACATAAATGTAATCTTCGCGGTTCAGTAAAATTTGTCATGCTTTCCGAGTTGTTAGTAGCACTACTGACTTCCGCTTGAAAGGCCGAACTTCCTGTTTCGGTCTTTACGACATAACCCACGAAAGCGAGGTGAGGCATTTACAAGATGCTCTCGTTAATTATCGGATTTAATCTCGACTGTAAATTACAAAATTGGTTATCTTTATTATCGGGCTTATCCATTACCGAAATTGTTGTTAAAATTGTCTAAACGAATTCAACGTCATATCTTGAAAATGTTGTCGACTCTGAACACACGTGTGACAAGCTACTCCGAAGCCTTTCTATAAAAAACACGAAACTATCAATTTTTATTAATAACTGTTTAAATAATTTCATTTTAATCGTTTTTAATCATTTCAGTAAAACGCAGACAAAATGCAGTTGCAAATTCGCGGGCAAGAGACCCACGTTATCAATTGCGAGGGTCATGAGACCATCGGACAAATCAAGGTAGCGTGAATATCATTTTTTTTCTCGAAATTTTTCTATTTTCCATGCATTATAATGATAAACCGACAATTGTCATTGAACGCAGTGTCGGAACGAGCAATAATGCAAAATAAAAATTGAGATCTCAGGGTGACGATCAATGGAAATTTCTTTGTCGTCTTATCATGCATCTCAAACACTTGTTAGATTTTTATTAATTTTATTGATGATTGAATATCACAATTCAAAAAGGATAAAATTTAAAAAATTGTCAAAAATAAGTATTTTTTTGAGCTTGCTAATAGCAATTCCCATAATATCCTACAAAACATGATGTTCTTTTCACACTATATTATCAATTAATATTTCTAGAATTGAATAGTACATTTCTACATAGAGTTTATCTTTCAGTTTTCTGTCCAGAAATGTCATGTATAAGAATTTTATTATCGATGACTATAATATTTTTTCATTCGTCATTCGATTTTTCATTTCTCCGTTTATTTATGAATGAGCAGTCAAGATTCGGTTTGGGAAATGACGCCGATTTCACCCTCCACTGCGCCGGTGTACCCTTGAGCGATGAATCGTGTGTTTCGGAACTCACCAGCGATGTTCTTGAAATGACCGTACCTCTGGTGGGAGGTAAAGTTCACGGATCTTTGGCTCGTGCTGGTAAAGTCAAGGGACAGACACCCAAGGTAAATATTACAAAGAACAACAGCGTTTATCGTTGATCCACGTTTTCCAATAATCAAAATTATCTCTTCAAATGTTGAATGCTTTTTCATATAATTGTAAAATAAATATTTCAGTAATAAGAACAAGTTTTGCACTGTATGATCTAAACTATTGTTTGATATTTCACAAATGACGGTAATGTCTCAGTGCTAGAGAAAACAGCAGGTTAAAGTGAAGTTTTGATTCCTTCGCGGACTTGACTTTTCATCAATCTGCAACATTTAGTCATTAATATTGTTCATGAAGATAATTGATACGAGCAGTTTCGGGACGATTATCACGCGATTTACATGGCAAAAATGGAATAATTTTTAGCCTCTTGATCTAATTCGAAGTTGTTTCTGGAATATTGCAGGTTGAGAAACAAGAAAAAAGCAAAAAGAAGACTGGTCGTGCCAAGAGGCGTATTCAGTACAACCGCCGATTCGTAACCGTCGTCCAGACGTACGGACGTCGTCGCGGACCCAACGCCAACCCCAACACGTAAACACACGTTTAATGAGTTTAACGATCCATTATTTGATGTACAACGTGTTTTGCTAAAATAAACGAAAACATCTCGTTATTCCAAATATTTAATATTATTACAATAAAAAAATGATGCATTACCATTTATTTTATTAATTTAGAACGAATTCTTACCTATTCGAGGAGTTCTTCAATTTAAAAGTCAATTATAATGATCGAATTTGAAATTCTTACATGGATTATTTAAAAATCACATTTCGGGTTAGCAAATCGAAAAATTCTGTTTTTTATGTTTACAAAAAATATTTTAAAAAAATAGTTGAAGCAAAAAATTTATTTAAGCAGTTCAGTTGAGAGGAAACATTTTTCTGTTGAAAAAAAAAATAAAAAACAACCAGAAAACTGAAATGTGATCAGTCTTTTTGCGAAGCTTCGGTTTTGTAGGTCAACAACGACCTCAAGCTGAGTGTAAAATCCTCGTAGAATGAGGACTATGTTTTTGGAGAGTTTGGACCACGTAAGAGGTCTAGAATTCTCTTATTTCAACACTCAAACTAACTGAACTTATTATCGCGTGTTCTCTCGACATTCACAACTTTAGGTTTTGAGATAGCGCAAAATGGAATCGCTTATCAAGAAAACACGTTATATATATATATGAACAATCGTGAACAAGTTTGCACAAACTTCGACCAGAAGTAAAATAATAATAAGGAAGCAAACGATGAAATATTTTATTTCAAGTAAATTCTCAGTTCTTACAGAGTAAGAAAAAAAAATACATTTTCTAATGAAATTTAAATGCTTTTTTCACTCGTACGTAGTTGATCTTGACCTTTCTCACCAACTCGCAGCAGTGACTTCTTTAGAGACACTTACTTTGTATTTTCTTGAAGAGAATAGGGATGAGAGGAAGTTTCAGTGGTTTCTCGTGCACTACTTGAGCTTAACACAGTTCACGAAAAATACAACGTAGAAATGTAGATACAGATGTACATTATACACTAGCGTTTTGTTTAGATTAAATTCTACAAGGTTAAAGGCGTGGATATATATATACAGGGTGTCCGAAAATTGAAGGAGAACGATGCTAATTTATATTCAACGCGAAATTTTGGATAGAATAATCTGGCAATTTTTCTTTATTCGATGAATCATTGATATTTGAAATTACCAACTCGTTGGGACTTCGTTTTATCGAAAAATAAAGATATTTTATCGAAAGACTTTTCTATCCAGAATTTCATCCTGAATTTGGATGGATTAGTGGTTTCGCCTCAAGTTTTAAGAGACTTGGTTTATGTACAAGTTTTTTTTTATATATCAAGTCGAAACTTTGGTACAGTGTTTCTTGGTGCATATGCGTTTGTTCTTTCGGCAGATGCAAGTATTGCATCCAACCTTAGTTTTTTCACCCTCCTTGCAAGTGTCCAAAGCACGTGTAAGTTTCGAAGCGCAAAACGTTGGACGACAATACGCTACTCTCGTTCCAAGGCACACGCAGCTTTTGCAGTCTTCGGCCCATGCGTCACCGACAATGCAAGGTTTGCCTGTTGCAACAAGTAATAAAATATTAGACAGTCGTAATTTTAACGAACTACTACGAGAGAACAAAAGATCGATGACAAATTATTGATTATTACGATACTTATATGCATCGATTCATTTCGATTACTGACAAAATGGTTAATTAATGAATGGCGGACTTAAGAGGATGGATGAGTCCGTATCTCGCCACCGTGAGTGCGATAGAGATAGCTGCAAATTTCGAAATTGAAATTCTTCGATACGGTTTGACTGATTAGAAAATGGCCCTGTCAGCCCATTTTTGCCATCGCCCTGCGTGGGCTGACAGAGCCGTTTTATGATCGGTCAAACTGTGCTGAAGAATTTCAATTTCGAAAATTCGAAGTGAGGTTAGGTGACTGATCCATACTCTTAAGGAGAAACCGATGCTTAAGTTCGTCGGAGAATTCTACGCCAAACGAAAATTTGGACTTCGTTCCAAGTACAACGTCATTTTTTCTTTGTTACTCTCGAAAACTCTCCGTGTTGAGTGGCGTCGAATTAACGTCATATACTAATTGGTGTCTTCGCCGTCGTCACCGGTGGAGCGTCTCGCATCTCAACCCCTACACACATTTTCTGTGCATCTATTTTTAACACGTTCTTCGGTGGTTCTGCTTCAAGTGAACTTCAATTGCGTTGTGCGAATATGACGGGTGTACCAAAAGTCGTGTTCAGTTTTGAAAGGGTCGGTACATTGCGCAACATTCTGAGATTAAAAGTCCTTTGTCATTTTGCTCTTCGATACTCCGATGACCGTTGATGAGATATGCGGTTGACGAGTGGCAGCTGAGCCTGCGCGTTCTTCGCTTCGCGCCAATTTTCCGACTCGCATAAGTGACTGTCACTAATTAATTAATATCTCGAAAACGGTTGATCGGAACGAAAAGGGTCACAAGAATTTTCAGAATTCCGCGATTCGTTGCATAAGACCCTATCGATCTTCACAATTGAGATATCGAGTGCAAACCTAACCTATTCAATGTGGATATCACTGAATCGACCGAAATATATGATCATGGCTAAATTTTAAAGAGTAATATTGAATCATTGTAAAAAGCTGAATCCATAGGAGTTGTGCCAAATATCAAAACTGAAAATTGACATTGGATAATGAAGTTAAATCGTCGAGTAATCTACGCACGTAAGTACGATTTTCAGCCAGCGCAGATTTTTTCAAGACCGAAGCATCGCGTTCTCGGTTTATCCTCGTTGATTCCGAATTTATGTAATGAAAATTATCCATAACTCTCGAAATTAAAGTGAAAGCGGTGATTCCGATAAAATCAATAATTAAAATGAAGCAGATCGCAGTAACACTTGAGCAAATTTTCGAATACGAAAATGTTCTTATCGGATATTTGAACGCGATGTTACTCTTTCGAGTGAATTCGCGTGCGTTTATACATTTCTTGGCGGCCATTGTAATGAGTACAGCTACAAGTGTAAATAAATGTTGAATGTCACGTTTTTGCCACGATGACCATAGTTATTCTCTCTCTACCCTCTTTTTTCGGGCATTCTTGTCGTTTTTTTTTGCATATTGTATCTATATTTACGCGCTACATCAAGGGGAACGATAAAAAAAAAAACAGAGCAACGAGTAATAACGATAAAAAGTTCGGAATAAAAAGAGATATTTTGATCTTCAATGGAGCCTAATGAAAAATAAGGAAAATCAGACATGTACTGTCATCGAGTTTATCGCCTACTGACTAAACTGTATACACATAATAAGAAACTATTGCGGATACACAAGTGATTGCATTTTCCCCTCTCATCTTAACATGAAAATAATTTCTCGAAATTTCAATTAAATTCTTAACTTCATTAATGCTTTTTCACTGCATCGAAAATAACTGAAAATTTATAATATTCTCAAATCGTTTTGAACTCATCGTTACCTTTTTATTTCTTAGTAAAAAAAAACTACGTCGAGCTTAGAATTATTAAAAATATAATGACGAAATTGATTCGATTTATTTCACGATTAATTGTGCAGATCGTCGTTATAAAATTTAATGAAAATAAATCGTAAAATATCAACGTATACGTTTTCCAATTATTTTTATTCCGTTACGCAATTTCATACCGCGATCGTCTCGAATATATTGATATAAAAAAATCGTGAGCAAATTCGTCGGTGAAATATAATCGAAGCTCTGTGTTGTTGTTGTTTATTCACGTGTAAAAATGATACATTGACGCAAATTGGTAAGTTGTGTGCTCACCGTGATTCGGTTCGATCGAGAGTGTCCTCACCATCGTTATTCCCAAGAGTAAAATTATAGTGGGCAGATCGAGGTGGCGCATCGCGTCAATTTCTTCTATGTACTTTATTATTATGTATATAAATATACATACATAAATATATGTGTACAAACGTAAAGTAAACTTGCACGATGCTCGATTGACCCGTTGAGGCGGCTGCTATCTCTTTTTACTGCTATATAAATAAGCCACACTATACGTCTCGACTCAAAGTAATTATAAATATAAAATAAAAATGTAATTTAAAAAAAAACAAAACTTTTATCACAATTCTTTTTTTATATTTCGTTAATTTTTTTTCTTTTCAAATAATATTTATAAAACGACTGTGAAAACACGTTTGGGCAGTAGTCGACTCGAGACACGATGACCGCTTGCTCAGACCGCTGTATATCGACTGAATCAATTACAATCGTCGCCGCAGCCTCGAACACGAATCTCCAAGTTATTTTATACGCAGTCTTTTATGCTCATATGAACACACACACACACATATATATATTTTTTTTCTTCGCATATCTGCACTTCGCCTGGAATACTCGCAAGAAAATTGTCCGCACTTTTACTCGCGCGAGTAGCCACATCGAAGAATTTAACCGACCGCTGCTTTTTCCCGTTGAAACTCTACCGGGTTTTCATTGATTATGGAAAATTAGAATCCACGATATGTTTCTTCGGACGAGTACGAAATAAAACGATCATTTATTTCTGCAGTTTTTTTCATTCGACACGTTTCATCGAGGATCGATTATAAATTATTCTCATTGCTTTATAATTTTCAGAATAAAAGCACCATTTTTGTACAAGTTTCGAATTGACAGTTTACGAACAGATGAAAATTAATTTTTCTTTTTTTTATCACGGATTCATTGAGTTGATAAAAAAATGAAAATATTGATAAAAAAAAAAAAATTTGGCAGTTGAATTAATCGCGATGAAATTTGCAGAGTGATGCAAATTTCTGTACGTTTAGACTGAAAGCTCCCAAGATCTTCGGGTACGATAAAAACGACGCATGTGCTCGCGGGTGATATCTCGTGGCATTTGCGCGGGTTAAAAACACATTGTCGTACGCGCGATTCACATCGTAGCGGAGACGAACGATATAAAACAGAGACGCGCGCAACTTGCTCGTTGGATCCTCCAACGTTGGATTTTGCATGAGGACAAACCGAAGAACAGTTTGAACCTCGCGCGACACACGATCGCTCGCTTTTGATCGTATCCCCGTTATCATCGCGCTATTCCGTTTATTTTTCGCCAATTTATCATCAAGTTTCGGACAATTATTCGCATTGTTTTTAAACACACGCGCACATTTCTATTCGAAGCTGCAATTTTGGACAAAAGCTTATGAACTTTTTGAGTATTTTTTTTTTCACAAAAAGTCTGGTAAAATTTGACATTTCGTTGACAGTTGATGGAAATTATAGGAATTAAACCGCTCGAGATCGTCTCAATAAAAAGGCTGAAAATATTCGAAATTTCTATCATGATTTCAATATAAACGTTTATAAAAAAAAAAAAAAATGATTTTATCGATGCGAGATCGAATAAAACGTTATTCGAAGTGTGACTATTTCTTGATAGTGCAACGGTTACTCATTTTGTCGGGCAGACCATGAGCGATCATTCATTTCGATTAGTCAGTGAGAAATGACAAGTGAAAATATGAAAACTTATGCAGTTTGAGAGAAAAACGAAAGAGACGATTGCACGTAAGATTTGTTTATTTTTTTTGTTTGTTTTTTCAACTGACTAGAAAATGCATTTTTATATCGTCACAAACGCGAATTTTATGGAGAGTTCAATATTTTGTAACGAGAAAAAATAGTGCATGTTCACGGGGTATGTTCCGGGTCTCATTAAATTTTTGCATGTTTCGTCATGAGATGACGAGGAGGGGACATGCAACTTTCAACTTTGTCGGGGTATCGTCCCGTGAGGGCAAAATGCACGCATGCTTTAAGTGTGCAAAATTAATTTGCATGCTTTTGTGGCTGTGCTGTGTATTTTTTTCTTTTTTTTTTCTCTCTCGAGTATGCGGCACCCCATTACGCTTCGATGATCGAATATTTGACGTTGATCAAACATTTGGAAAGACAAACGATATTTCGCTTTTGTTTTAATAAATTAATGTTGTCTATTCGAATATTTATGATCGTTATATTTTCAAATTACTTTATCACGATTACAACGTTCTCGTTATATCTTTTATTTTTATCAATTATTATTTCAATTGTTTACTCGAATTTTCATTCAAATATTAAGTTCTTCAATATCAGTTATTTCTTAATCGAAGAAAATTAATTAGGTAAATGGAAACATTTTAGCCCAATTACGCTGAAAGGCTACGTTTTAACAGTCACAAGGTGACAGTGCAAAATAAATCTGATTTATTTACACGATCGATAGTCCGGCGCGGCTTTTTGTGAAGCGCAACCTTTTTTTTTTGTTCTCTGACACTCCGTAAATGCAATTTTCTGTCAATTTATGATTTTACGAAAAATCGACGTTACAAATGCATCTTTCGTTCTCACTATAAATATGAATAAAAAAAAATGTTTATTTGACGTTATAAATTTGTCTTGGAAAATGGGATGGGCATTTCGAAGAGTTTCGATCGGTAAGTTTCTTCTTACAAATGAGCCATTCGTCGATCCCGTTGCATGAAATTACAGGGCACTCGAGACCAATTATATCGCACTCAAGTTGAGTTCAGAATCTATAAATACGAATTTTTGCTCAACGAGATGACGTGCGAAAAAAATGAGGTTTACGAAAAAAAAAAATAAAAATAAATCAAGTTTTCGTGCTTTTTAATTATGAAATGGATCCAATGAGATTATTTCGAATCTGTCTATTCTCGATTCAGAATGATGGGATAAAAAAAAAAAACAGAATATTAATCGAGGAAAACGTCGTTCAAGAAATCGAGGAATTTTTTTTTCGCAATAAAGATTCAACCATCGAAGCCAGTTTTTTTTTTTATTGATCGAGTCGGCAATATAATTCAAAAATGTTTCAATGATCGTGTTCTCACGAAGAAGGTAGTTTTGACATTTTGCGGGAGAGTTGAAAATGTAAGAAACCGCATTTCACATAAAATTCGATAAGACGATAATCGAAAGAATCGTGAAAATTGATGTTTCTATTTCTGTCAAAAATTCATTCGCCTTACAGGATAAGTGTTGAATGTCGAATTCACAGGATGAGATTCTTTAGGGAATAGCAGGTAATAAGAGATAGAGAGAGAGAGAGAGAACGAGGAAGAGTGAAAATGAAGAAAACGTTCCGAGGCTGAACGTGGTTCAAGTTCACAGCAATCGAGTATGTTTATATTTACGAATTTATATATTATAAACGTATATACTGCATACGAATGTACTTTGCAGGTTGTAGAAGTGCGAAGGGTACGTCGAGAGTACCAGAGCATTCGTAAGATAACTGCCTCGCGAAACTCTCGGTAATACTACCGTGTACAGGCTGCACCAGAAACACAATTTTTCTAATCGATTTTTCAAGAATCAATTTCATTCGAAATGCTAAAGTAAGAAAAAAATAATTATTTATTCATTGCTCGATTCATTTCGGTATTCAATCCAATTGAAACCAATAATATGTCGATGAATCGATGCAACAAATATATGAATAATGGATAACATAATAAAGGCACAACAACAACAATGAAAAATATAAAATCTGAATAAGAATCTGGGTCACAAAATATATATCTCGTTACTCAAACGGCTAATTATTGTTGTTGACGTTGTTGTTGCTTTTTTTTTTTTAAATATCGTACAAAAGATTTATCGTCTTCTCGAATTGAAGTGCATTACGTAAATCCTCGTTGAGAGGACTATTTTTATACGGAATGCAACCGGAAGAGTTTGACGATGGAGACGAGATCGAGGGGAGGCGAATATAAGCATGTAGGTTCGATGAATGAAGATTCTCTCTGTATTTGAAACGTGAGAATGTCTACTTTATCACGAATCGAGCGATTTCCTTCAAGTGCATTCCGATTCTTTCTTCCCTGTACAAAAAAAAAAAAAAAAAAATCAATTAATAGCAAAGAATTACTCGAGTTCAAGTCAATATAAATCTGCTATTAAAATTACTGCGGTCGGACACACTGACGAGTGTATTGAAGAGTGAAATAAAAGTTTCAAAAGTCTTGTCCTTCCCGACAGAGATGCAATTTTTTTGTCTGCCAAACACCAAAGTTCGCTGTACGACTGTACCACGATAGAATATCGTACACCGGTAAAATCTGCACTTGAGAAATATCGAATTGTTCACTTCGTACGTATATTTTCCTTCGGCTTTTCATTTTTTTTATCGTTATAAAGTTTGGGTATTAAAAAAGTCGGCTGTTGAGCCGCCTCGCTTTTTCTCGGCGTAGATGTTGTGGCTCGTATATAGTTGCACCATTAAAATGTCAAAGTTTCGATAAGATCCCTATACACCGCTGACCCCGTTGTCAGCGATTCGTCTCTCCTCCAATTTATCCATTTTTTTCTTATTATAAATATATTTATATCCGCGCTGCAAATTGATAAAGAAAATTGGTGCAAATTTGGACGCTTGTTGTATTTGAATTTTCTCATAAAAAATATTTTAAACGTGGAAATGAACCGAAGGAGTTATTATTACGGAAATAATTGGTAGAAAAAATGCAATGAAAATTGGCTAATCCAAATGGTTTTTCAAGATTCCCTTCAAGCATTTTTTTAATCCAGAAATTTATTGATAAAATTTGATTCCGTTCATATTGCTACCAATTACTGTGTGTATTTGAATTTTTTACTTCCGCTTCGTTCTATCGTTCCTCGGGATCTAAGCTTCTTTCGATATTATGTATGGAAGCTTGGGAACAAAACTGATTAGGCTCATGTGGGGGTGTGTCGATGTTTTGCCTCGCGAATATACGGAGCGACTATTATTTGACGTCCTCGAGGTGAAATGTAGGACGCGACGAGAGATCAACCCCCGTCGTACTTTACATTGTACATCGCATTAACTTTTTTTCCCGAGAAAATTTTATAAGCTAAACTTATCGACTGCAAACTTTTGGCTGTTGAAAGAAAAAAAATCGTAGGAGAAGCACTCGTTTCGGTTGACAGTTTGAAAAAAAAAAAAAAAATGTTTTCGACATTATTTTTTAACGATCTTTCAAGTAT
The DNA here is from genome assembly GCA_037576405.1 of Campoplex capitator. Taxonomy (NCBI): domain Eukaryota; kingdom Metazoa; phylum Arthropoda; class Insecta; order Hymenoptera; family Ichneumonidae; genus Campoplex; species Campoplex capitator. Next base: position 8,433,554 of record JARBWI010000003.1, read on the forward strand.
TGCTTTTTGGATTCTGGGACTGACGAAATTTTGACTCTTACTGGAGAAAAAAAAATATATATCTTTACGAAATAAATATTTTATTTCGCTCGGTAAGGGAGATCTATTTAAAAAAAACTGACAGGAACGTGCTGGCTTGCACTTGATAGGAAAAGCTTACATCGCGTTTGAAAGAAAACACGTAAAATATGATTCGTATAGCTCCGAAGCGAAATATAATTTCGTTCAGCTAGCGATATAAATATTTGGTGAAATTTGAAATGTTAAATTGCCCAGTGTAGGCGTTTCTATCAACGAGTGTGTTTTCCGTTCAGTTTTACTTGAATTACATTGGATCACGAATAATTAACGAGGGGTTTCGCATGCACGCACAACTGCTTGTTTTAGAGTGTCGGAAAAGGGGGAACAAAAAAAAGTTGAAAGAACAGGTTTTCATGGCGAAAGGTATGTACCTTGCAGGGCCTTTTGAGCGAATGAAAACCACAGAATTCCTATTGTGTTATTTTTTTCGTTGGCATGTTGAGCATTTTTTACTTCAAACTTTTCCTTTCTCATGCTGCTGCACAGAAGGTTTGTTTTAAATAATGAAAAAAACTTGTTCCCTTGGACAAACAAATGGAAAATAATGAAGAAACGTTAATTGAAAAAAAAAGAAGAGAACGCGAACGCAAACAGATCTCAAAAAATTCAAACAAGACGAATCCTCTCGGGTCAAAATTCGGTTAAAACAAAAATACACTGAAAATTAATAATTTTGTTGAAATATTCAAATATTTTGTTGCACGTATTCAACAATTTTTTTGTTTTTGTTTTTTTTTTTTTTTTTTTTTTTTCAAGCAACATAATTTCGAATATTACAACAAAGCTTCTATATACCCAAACGAAGATTTCAACAAAATTTGGTTTCCAGTGAGAATACTCCTACACGAAATGACGCATTTCCATCGAGATGCTGAAAGTCGTGCAACTTTTTTTGACTCATGAAAGTGCACTAATCGTGTAAACAGATTGCGGTCTAATTCTTCGAATGTTTCACCGTGCCGTGAAACCATTTTTCCTAGTTGATTGGAGCGATGAGCAATTTCTGAAAGATTAATATAGTTGCTCCGAATTTAAACTAATCTATATTTGCCCGAATGTGAGCGTGTGAATACGCCTACTATTGCGTAAATTAGAGAGTCTACTTTGAACTTGGTTCTTCAAAACCTTGAAAAATAGCAGCTGAAAAAAATTCAATGAATTATATTTTTTTTTCGAATATTTATATCTTTAAGGTTTTCGGGAAAAAAAAAATGTTTTTCTGTTTGAGATTTTCGCCGAGGAAGCAATATCTCAAACAGACCTCTGGTACTCGGACGAGCGAAAGAATTCGATAATCTCTCGCCTCGTGTTATATTTTATTTGGTCAGACGCTCCCCTGAGACTCTTCCTTAGAATGGACATCAGGAAAAATGTCAATTTTCTATGACGAAAAATATCATCCACTTTCGTGCCTCTGTGACGTTCGGACAAATGATCCAACTCGAGTTTTTCAGCAATTTTTGTATCGAAATATCTACAAATTGGAGTCATTTTTTTCATCATTTTTTACCACTCGTACGAAAATCTTTTTTTACGGACACAAATTTTGCTCTGTCGAAATTCGCATTTTTTATTTATTTATATTTTCATGTCACTTCATCAAGAATAACGAACTTTTTTAGTCTCAAGTTCATCGAACCCAATCTTCAAAGTGATTCATAGAAAGGATTTTTCTATCAGATTTATACTATATACGAAAGAGGATTTTAGGAGCTCTAAAAGTATTCGAGTTTGAACTTTATAAATCTGAATTAGAAAAAACAGATGTGCAAGTATCGTTGAGCTGGATCAGCCGTTTGGTGTATTTATCTTTACTACGACGAATAACAAGAGTAAGCAGCAGTCTCTTCGATTTTCTGGGTAAGCCAATAAATCATCAAATAATAGACCTCTTCGAGCTGCCTAGACAAACTTTGGGATTCATCCAGAAATACAAATATCTTGGTGGGGGAAGATCGTTTCATGAATATTACGTCGATACAATCGTAGTAAAAAGTTTTATTCAATAGGAATTTCGGCAGTCGTGAAAAATCGAGTGTTTATCGTTTCAAAATGCTTGAAAAATATTGTATCGTAATGAAAAAAATGTTAAAAACTAATAATGCAATTGAGATGGAAAATCATTCGGTCCCAACGGTTATGGCAAATCGAATTTTTTCTCTCTAACACGAGTAAAATATCCATAGAAAATTTTCGATCATATTGATGATGGATTTTCTCAACACCCCTTCTCCACTTAACGTTCGAACGAAAATTTCTATCTCGAAAAAGTGCATAAGCTTTGCGATGATAGTGAAAACTTAAAATTTGCGATAATGAGATCGAAGGAAATGAAATTTCTCGTCGTTCATCATCGTGCACTTGATACGCTCTGTATCTTGAAACTGCTACGGCTCTATCCTGAAAATGACAAAAGCGCATTCTTGATGCTAAACTTGGTAAACTTTTCCTGTTTATTCGCTGTCTCAGCGATCGAGACACGTCTTCGTCTCCTCAGGTAATATATTTCGTTCGCTTTAAAATTTCATAGCACTTGAGAAAAAAAAGCTCATAGCGTTTTATGAATTCTGCATATATATAGTGTTGGTAGTATAATATTCGTATGTAGAGTAGATGAAAAGATGAAGTTGAAAAAGTGTTTGACAGAGAGCAGTGAACTTGGGTTATTTCGTGTGTAATGAATATTTCACGATAACTTAATTCTTACTGTAAACAGTAAAATGATCGAGCAAAACCTACGTCTATGTGCGGAGTTACAAGAAAGTATTCATGAAAAAAAAAAAATAACGTCGAGAACGTAGCTTTTTGAGTAATGAGCTTTAGGGCAGGGTGACCTTTACTAATTGATTAATATCCCATCAGCAGTGGGTAGGAGATAAAGGGATGAGAACTTTTCCACCTATACAGCTTAGTAGTTTACTTAAACGACCGATATATATGTGATTTTTGGGACGCTCTCTATACACGTCATTTCGCGCGAGTGTATCTTGGTAGACGGTCAGTCTTTCAACGGTTTGTGTACTTGTCTCGTTTTTAAGTGAGAAGAAATAAACGTAAGGCGATCTTTCGAGGCAGAAAGAAAAGCAAAAAGAAGAATTTTTCAATGAAAGAGAAGCAAAGTAATGACCAGCCAAGATCTAAAGTCGAGGGAAAGAAAAAGAAAAAGCTCGGCTCCAAAGCTTTCGTGACTTCTCATCCGATCCAACTACTTTGTCGTCTTTACGACGCACCCGTTACACCGTTTCCACTTCCTACTCGTCTCCTGTCGCTCATTTTCTTCAGTTTTCAGTATTTCTTGGACGATAATTTCGTTTTTTTTTTTTTTTTTTTTTTTTCGGAAAACTCTTTACAAAGTGTGCTTTTTCATGCTTAGATCTTCAACATTCCTATCAATTTTGTGAAAAGCACATTCTAAGACGAAATTTGCCCTTTAAATATTGAGAAAAAAAAATCTTTTTTTTTACCGTTGATCCCTTCTGCCACAATTTTCGAAAACCCTCGGATCCTGAAATTTTGTTGATTTAGAGAACGGCAGATGGTTTCAGGCTGATATCTCTATCGGGTTTTCCCGGAAAAGCTCCTCGAAAATCCACGAAAAAAGGGTAGAAAAATTGTCTAGAAACGAGTGGCGATTCAAAAAATTTACCAAAAATCGAGAACGAATCATAGATATGTAACACAAATATTATTTGCACGGAGAATCGAATGAAAGCGTGCCCGAGTGAAAACTCGATGTCATAAATAGGAATTTGTGCAATGAAAAAAAAATTTCCACCACTTATTACCACCATAATAATTGAATCTTTTTATGGTATACCGGCATCATCCCAATATTTTAAACTGTTGAACGAAAACACGTGTTTAAAATCAAACAAATCACTGAGAAGGCTGCGGTCCAATTAACAAGAATCTTCCAACAGGATCAGTTGTTTTTGAATCCACAATCCCTTTTCTCATTATCACAAGATTTTCTTTGATATTCATTCCGGAATACAACACTTTCTTAGAAATCAAGACGATTTTCATATTTGTATTTCAGATATTTCATTTCAGGATAGCGTTTGAAAGATAAAAATCCAAATAACTTTGTTTACGTTGTCGAACAAAAGTTATTATTGTACAGTTCGTAGGAGCAGATTAGTTGTAATCAGGAATGCTGATTTATTACTCGAAATCCAGCACTGCGTGAGCTCATTATCAGGTGTAAAACGTCGTTTAAATTAATGAGGCGAAAGATTTATGCGTGTATTAATTTGATAATAAAAGTTAAAAAAAAAAAAAAAAAAAAAAAAAAAAAAAAAAAAAAAATTAATGAGGAAAATTTAACGAACATGGTCCCTTCAAAACTTCACTGGAAATCTATGTGTATTCGTGTATTACGGGGGAACATATACTACGAGATCAGTACATTTAACATTTCCTCATCAACTTACCACGATGGCTGTTAATTAGATCTTGAATATGAAAGACTCCCTAGCGATACAAATCATCGCCACCTTGGCACCCGTACAAATTGAAAAAAAATAAGCTTCTCTCTATTTAACTAAATATTACATCAACGAATCATGCCAACCTTTCGATCGATAACATCGACGAAATACCCAGCAAATCGTTCAAATCCACTAATTGAATCCAAATACATCGATAGTATTGTAACGAGAAAAAAAAATATTCCAATTAAAATTTCATTAGATTGACACCAAAATTGGTTGAGTCACTAATTCATTGACTTTATCGTCGACTACCATTTTTCAAGGTTCAGAGTCCGATGAACGCACTTGTGGCTTTATTATCAATATTCGCAGGCTCACGTAGATATTCTTGTGTGTGAATAAAAAAAAAGAAAGAAAAAGGGGAAGTGGAAACCAGCTCTATTGACACATGCTTCTCGTCAACTTCCTGAAAGCTTTTGTATATACATGTATATAAGGGAATACATATTCATACAAAAAGGGCGTTGATGTCACCGGCTCTGAAATATTATTCGTATTCGTTCAAGCACGCTCTATGTACACCAGCTCCACGAATTGGCACGAGGGAAGATCCATTTGCACAAAGATGCCCATACGGGGTGTTCTAAAAGTGAATTTCAATGGTGCATGCCTGTGATCGGTTGAACAGCGGTATTCTGAAGCGAAATGTTCTCAGTCAATTTTATCTATATCGGATCGTTAAAAAATGATTAATTAATTATTCATATCTAATACGATTAGCAGATTCGAAGAAAGCAAACGTTCGGGTGTCTCGTCAGAGCCTGATCGTTGTATCCAGAGAATAAAAGCTCGTTATTCCTCTATTTGAATAACTCCACGCAACGCACTCACTCGCCCTGCATTTTGAGGCTTGAATTTTCAGTTGCCCCGTATAGACGCTGGTGCCTATATATATATATATATATATATACGCAAATGCGTACAGGTATATTCACGGATGGACTATTTGGAAACAAAAGACGGCAGCTCTCGCCATTTTTCCCGGCAAATATCGCGACTTATGCCCTTCTGTTGAATAGCAATCGATTATATATGGCGGTCTGCATTTTTTTATTTCTCCTGGGCTTACAGAGAGCTTTCGCTCTCTTTGCCTCGAAGTAACGAACGGGATAAAGGATGCACCGAACCGAGATGTAAATTACGTATACACCTACTGTGTGTGAAAACGTATAGAGGCAAAACGCATCGAGGAACACGCTCATTCCATATTTACTGTGTATATATATATACGTTCATGCCTATGGTTATATCGCATCGTAGCTGTGAATAAACCCGCTTTACAACAGTGGTGCCCCAACACGAGTTAGTGGATCATGAATGACGCGTTGCATTTTGACACAGAAACATCCGAGCTACAGGATGAAGTACAACAACGCGCGCATATATAAATGTTACCGAATTCTGATTATATAGTGCACTCGTAGATTTTCAACGTGTAGGCATTCCACTCGCACGTGTATGTGCCGGTATACGCGAGTTTAAGTATTTATGAAAATGAGATGATGGAAAAGCGACAGGAGGAAAGAGAGAACACTACTTCGGGTCAACAATACGAAGGAAAAATATGTTCACGCTTTTGTTACGCGTTCTCTGTGTTTCGAAAATAATGACAGAATTAATTAACTTCATCGTATACATTCGACTCGAATCCCTTTTTACCTTTTTCTCGCACATGGATAACAATTTAATGACCCTTGAATATGCACTGCAAACCTTTTTTTTTTCCTCTCTTTTGTGCGAGTTTTTTGTTTGACGGGCGTGTTGTAGAGAATCGTTGAAAACTGAAGCACCCTGCGGTCACGAATACTTATTTCGGTTTGATGAAATTGGAAACAAAAAAAAATTCATTTGTGACTATTAGTTTGAATATTGGAATTGCAGATGAACGTATCGCTGCAGCGTTCTGCTTCACTGGAAATTTTGCATCATGTTGGACGTACGAATGTCTTGCTAAATATGTGGCAAAGCTCAGAAATAATGTTTCGCTCGTACGATCTTACGAGACGACGATCATGAGACAAAACTCGATTTCGGAAAATAAAAAATTTCATCGCAATTCTGACAAAGGGAACCAGGAAAATCAAAATGACGGATGATCTTCGAGGAAAATCGTGATAAAGACGAACAGTCACTCGACGGAATACGAAAATGTCGTATGTTCGAGAGATTTTTGGAATTTTGAGCTTTTTTACAATGCTTATTGGCTCGGTTGATATGGGCGATCCCTCAGCTCGGGTCAGAGGCGACCTCGTTATTGGGGCTCTTTTTAGCGTTCATCGAGCCCCGAGCGGTGGACATGGGGCCCTCGTTTGTGGCACCGTGCGTGAATTATACGGAATTGAACGCGTCGAAACTGCCCTCATTACCCTCGACAAAATAAATCGAGATAATACCATTTTGCCAGGTTCGTGATAAACATTTTTACATTTATTTCAAACGAAGACTAGTCGAAACTTAATTTTGAAACAAATCTAAAATTTTTCATGCCAAATGATCATTTCGCAAAGAAAAAAATCTAGTCTCCTCAACCCGATCGATTTAAATCATTATTATTATTAATTAGAATCGTTACGTTGCCAAATGATCCACAATTATAATATGCAATATTATTTGGTCACGTGACAATATATCCAGGGACAAAATGGATATTTTCAAATAAAAAAATCCAATGTTGGGATATTTTCAAACGAAGGAAATCCCAGGAACACTTTGTCCGAGGACATTTCATCTCAAAACTTTCAACGCTAAGATATATTGTTCCGAGGATATTTTGTCTCAGGATCTATAGATCGGATACAATATTATTTGTTGTATAAAAACATTTATTCAGTATTCTGAAGAAATTAAAAAAATTTTCACACATTTTTTGATTCAAGGCAATTCGTTCCGATCATTTACTCATTTGTTCAATGATTCTATCCAATAAATCAATGATAGTGTCGAATTAAATTCTATGCTAACGAAATTTGGCTATTATTTTTCCTGTCAGGTGTGACTTTAGGATTGGAAGCTCGAGATTCTTGTTGGTCCGCTCCGGTTTCTTTGCAACAAAGTATTGAGCTAGTCAGAGATGCGATAACACCAGCATTCACGCAGTCTCAGCTTACACCTAATGGTGGATCGGCCACCTGTCAAGCTGATTCAATCCTCCAGGTATAGTCAGTGTATAGCCAGGTATCGTAAATTCACATATTTATAATATCATTGTTATAAAGTTTTGAGTAAATACGAGCAAAATTTGAATTGATTTTAATTTTTAATGAATCCATTGAATTAAATGAAAAAAAAAAAAGACTTAATGAACGAATGAAGATTCATTTGTTGCAGACTGAATCACCGGTGAGCAAAGCTCCGATTGTGGGGGTCATTGGCCCTGGTTCGAGTTCAGCAGCCCTCCAAGTACAGAATCTGCTCCAACTATTTTCAATACCTCAGGTGAGCGGGAGAGGATTTAAAGTTGAAAATTTATCGGAAACACATTAAAGGTGTTCAAAAGTTTGATAACGAGCATTATAGGGATCTTGTACAATATCCGTAACGCGAATTGGTGGATAATGTCAAAGCGCATAATTTATCTTCGTTCAAAAGTTTTATTCATCGTTTTTATATATATATTTATATATGTAAATGGCTCGAAGTTGTTGGATTATTACGAATATAAATGAGTACAGTAAATTATACGTGAATAATATGAAGTAATAAATAACTCGTATCGAAATACGTTATCTCTCGTTACACACACTCGTTCGATATAGACGAAATACGGAAATTAATTTCGGCTAATTGGTTTACTCTCACAGTATGTAATAAGCGGGATATTCTGTCGAGGAGAATTAAAAGTTTCTGACCAATTATTCCGGCAATGATTCAACTGTAATAATTGATAGGTCTCGCGATCAATGTAGAACGTGTTCCCAAAACTGTCAAATTATTTTCGCATCATTGGATCGATCATGCAGTTATCAATCTGCTACCAATTAATTGGTATCTCATCGCGATGATGATGCATCGAAAAAATAATAAGTAGTTGGAAACTCTGCTCTTCGCAATTTCATAATCTCTTATCTCCCTTCGAAATATTGAATATAACTTTTGGGACACCCTTTACGAATACTCCAATTTATTATTTCCTTTTGCCACGACGTAGAAAATATTATACACGTGTCTATAATATCGCTTTGTTTCCGTTTCAGATAGGATACTCCCCGACCTCGAGGGATCTCAGTGACAAGACTCGATATCCAACGTTCCTTCGTGTCGTACCGTCCGACTATTATCAGGCTCAACTACTAGTCGATCTCGTACAGTATTTCAATTGGACTTACGTATCAATCGTCAACACGGATGGTGAGTTTTCTTTTTTTCTCGAATATTCTTTCTCCAATCAAGTCAGGGATTATCGAGAGATTAAAGAATAACACGAAAAGATAAAAGACTTTTATTCTGGACTACGAACGAGTTCATATTTTTCTATCATTTGAATATCAGTCCATAAAATTCCAATAAAATTAAACATTTTATGAGCTTCGCTTCGTGTACTTCGTACTCGATAACGTAGAAAGTAGCGATCTAAAATTCTCGTTTTTTTTTCTTCATTTATTATTATTATTATTTTTTTTTTCGATATTTTCTTTTCATCCATATTTAGAATTAACCCACATACGTTTTCATTGAAACACGTATCCTTCTAGAATATTAATAACGAAATATTTCTCGTATTACAAACACAGCCTGCGTTTATCCGAAAAATAATCTATTTGAGAAATACGAGGTATTACATAATAGTGCAAAATGTATACTCGAGCTAAAGTTTCTTCATGACGTGTCCTGCAAAGTTCAGCAGTCTACTACCCTCATATTTGACAAACCCAAATGTTAGGGTTGACCACTATTATAGGGGTTATAGAAGCTGCAAGGGTCGGATGATATTTGATTCCTTCGTCTAACTTCCAACGTGTAATTTTCTGCATAATATATAGAATTTTGGATTATTTTTTATATATAACGTTGACAAGAGAGATAATGTTTGAATTGGAAAAAATTTGTTGGTTCCAACGATGCTTGGAAAATAAAATGAATGGTCATTATTATATTCTCTGCTCTTTTCTGGTCGGAATTAACGTTCATGAGGGCATGAAAGATCAAAAGCAATTTCACGGACTTTCACGAAGTCCGACAGTCTCGGACATTATTGCGAACTTGGCTTTTATGTACACATATTTATGGGGTCGAGAAGTTTCCTTTGAAGTGCAAACCTTCGACTTATCTCTTGAGAGCTGATGGACGTTATAATATTAAATCGAAACACGTTCAATCATCGAAATATCTGATTTATTTAATTAGTTATAATTATCCTTACTGAAATATTTAAAAAAAATTCTTTCCATGTGAATATTTGAACTTTGAGCTCTGACGCGTTTTGATCTTCAAACAAAATGGACTTGAAGATTGGTCAAAAGGAATTTGAGAAAAGTTTCTCTCTTTTAGTTTCTTTTCGAATATGAAATGTGGAGAATAGTGGATACGAATTTACATATGAGAGAGGTGTTGAAAGAACGGATGGATGGACCAAGAAAAATGTACATAATATACGAAGCCTCTGCTGAGTCTCTCTGTGAATGGAGTTTGAAACGCAGAGTTAATGGTCAGAATGCCCGCATTCTCTGCGGACAATCCAAATCTTTGCTGTATCACTTGGAAGCTTTGGAACCATCAAACGGTCCAACTGTTGGTGCATCACACGAATGTGCGTTGCAATATAGCGAAGCATTGATTACAAGCAATTAGCGCTTTTCATCTGAATTGCCGAGAGCTCATCGTGGCCCTGATGTGGTCAGAGGATGTGGGGGCGATGTGTGATTACGAAAACGCTTATACAACTCGTATATATAAACATACGTTCATACATCCTTATAAATAGATAGACGAATATACAGGGTGTCCTCAAAAATCACCGTTCATAATCATACGCCCGAGTAGACTGTGAAATTCTGACGAGAAATGATTCCACGGACGACCGAAGTCAACGATTTTCAGCAGAGTTCTTATGCCGAGTGTTTCACCGATGAGGTCGGATTCTGGAGCGTTAAAAGGCGTAAAAATCCTAAACGGAAACGTCACTTTTAGCTGAGACTAATCATTAATTAAATACTAACGGATTGAACATTCTCAATTTGATGATCTATCGATTTCATTGATTGATTCAAAGTATTCTAAACGGTGATTTTTTTTTGAGCAATGAAAACTTCGAGAAATGTTCGATCCTTGTTTGCGATAAGATGCGACAGAATCACAATAAACGCAATGTCAATCATAGTTTTGTTAATTCTCAATAAATTCCGACGCGACGTTGATACAGGTAGAAAATTTGACTGCCCTCGATTGTTTTGTTCAAAGATCAAATGCGATCGGCAAATCCGTCTATCGCAGTGTGCACATAACGCCGAGGGATTTATAGCCGCGTCAAATTCCACTCCTATTACGTTATCTCCTAACTATACTCACTGTATTGTGAAGCAATACTATCTGCCTACTCTCCAGTCACTAGATGAATGACCAATCGGAATTCTATTTCGGAATCAGCAGTACCATGCGTTTAACACATATATATATGTCAATGTCATTCGTATCGTCGTGTTCGAATCACTGCTATCAAATTTTTATCAAGTATAGCCCAACTGGCAATCATTTTATTATTAATAAAATGATGAGATATTTCTGACTGATAAAAAGTTTTAGGATAAAAGTTTTTTTTTTCATTTTTTTCTTGTATGTGTGAGCAGTACGATTGAAATTAAATAACAAATATTTTCATAGCTGTGACAGTATCCGAACGAACATTCCTAGGCTCTCGATTCCCAGTGCTGCTTGAATAGGAACTAGCATAAAGCCGGGGAGATTCCTGTCGTCGAGAATCTCAACTGGTAACCAATTCGATTAATTTACCGGACGGTGATCGTTCCCGATGTTACCTTCCTAGGTCAAGTTACGCGGACAGAATGTGCTGAATACACAGATTATTAATTGATGAACGTTCTGCGACAGAATTACCTCGCATACCGAGAATAGCACGCGTGTCACCAGCTTAAGCAATTAATATCGTCCAGGGAAATAGGTTTATGCACTTTGAATGTTGACAGTATTCTTTTAACGTATAAATGACAAATTTCAGATGAAGCGAACGTGTTATTTGGTAACTAATTTCATCAATCTTCAGATTCTTTCAATGAAAAACTTATGTTTCTTCATACTTATCGTTAAATACTTATTGAGAATTCTTGAGACTCTCATCTCCGAGGTTCTAGAGTCAGAAGTAGAAAACTCTTTTGTATCGTAACGTCGAAGTTTGCACAAGTTCGTTTAATCATTATTTTTCCTACAGAAAATTATGGACAAAGTGGAATGCAGGCTTTTCGAGAACTCGCCGAGAGAAACGGCGTTTGTGTTGCAAGAGAAGATGCGGTTCTGTCAACCGCCGAAGAATCGGTGTTCGACGGTGTCTTGACTAATCTCGACCAAGATCGTTTCGCTAACGTCGTCGTGTGCTTTTGCGAGGGCATGACGATGCGAGGACTTCTCGGAGCCACCAAAAGACTCAATTTAACCGGAAGATTCGTTTTTATTGGCAGGTAAATCAACGGTAATCGCTTAGTAGAGTGTGAATATACGAAAATCTTTCAATTGATAAATTACCATTCGTAGAAATGATTAGAATTCAACACTTTTAATGGGATTTATTTGGATTTTTATTCGTCATTTATTATACGTTTATTTTCGATGTATTCATGTATTTGATTTGAAATATTTGCCACATCGAGAGAGATTTGCTGTTTCCGGAAAAAGAGAAGAAAATGAGAGAGTAAAATTCTCGATGGAAGAACGGAAGTTAGTTACCGAACGGAAGTCGGTGGCGAAGAACTCTCGTCGGACTGTAAATTTTACTCCACTATATTCTTCATTCCTTTCGGCCCAATTACGGAACTCTTAGTGATTGCGGTCGCATTTGCGTTTACCAATTTCCCACCCCCCGAACTCGCTTTCTCAAAGCTTCTGTAAGGGTGTTTTTTTTTCCTTTTTTTTTTTTTTTATCTTGGACGTTTCGAGACGAAATAAGCAGAGTCTGATAAAGATTACGCGGAGCAGAAGGATCAAGCTCTTTTCTTTTTTTTGCTTTCACCGGACGCGGAAAATGTGCAAGTTGAGAAAATCCATTTTCGTGCTTCGCTTGAACGTGATGATTCACTTACAGTTCGACTTCCGAAGAAAACATCCTGCTTATTATTACGACGATTTATTATTCGTGGAAATAATAATAACTCATAAACTCCCTATTGCTATGTGTATGATAGAAGAAAAAAATGTTTATTCTTAATAATTTTCGTCAAAAAATCCTGCGATTGAGACGTAAATTACGAAAAATGTATATCCGCGATGGCTTTTTATATATAAATTTCCTGTGACGTTCGATAAAAACGTCCAGAAAATGAAATTTTCTATTCAAACCAGTTTTACGTCTCGTTTCTATCGTTTTTCAACTCAATTTATCAATGAGAATTTCATCAATACTGAAAGTTTTTTTTTTTTTTTTTCTCGAAAAGTTTATTCTTGAAGGATGAAAAAATGTTCCATGATCGTTGAAATGTTGCGACCGTGACTTTTTGGTCCATCCCGTGTAAAAGAAATTAAATTTTCTTCAACCAGCGACGGTTGGGCAGATCGAGACGACGTGGTCGAGAATCTCGAGAACGAGGCACGGGGTAGTCTTTCGATAAGAATTTACTCTCCTTACATCAACGAATTCGACGATCACTATTTCTCTCTAAATCCATTCAACAACACGAGAAATCCTTGGTTCGTTGAATTCTGGCAGTACAAATTTAATTGCGTTATGCCGAAAACCGCGAGCCTCGATGACGAAACGGACGAGGATGTGGAGAGAGTCAACGACTTGAAGAATGACAAAAAGATCAGTCATCGAATCGTTTCCACCACCGAAACACCGGACACTCGAAAGATATGCACGGGTAAGTGACGTGTATCCGTTGCGATCTAAATTTATTTATCACATTATTTTTGCACAATATAATCTTCAGAAAAACCCGAATTTCTTTCTCGATAGAAAAAGAAAATTTTTTGAGTAACTTTTCGAAATAAAAACTATCAGGAATATTCATCGAAAACGAAATTTTGAGGTTTCGAAAAAAATTTCGTTCACAGTATCAGATAACTCGATCGAAATCAATGAGAATATTGGGATCTGTAAATCAATTTGTGCTAAACTTATTTTATTTATATAGAAAAACGATTATTCTCGTTTCTCTAGTTTTACCTGAATCAGCCCTTATATTTTACACATCTCTCTTCCTCTCTCTCTTTCTCTCCTCCCTCTTTCCTCTCTCGTCTTTCTTGCCCACATATATCAAAATAGAAGGGGAGATTTAGATTACGCCTGAATCAATTTCTGGCTTCGCTCGGGACATTCTCGTTTTCGAAACGGGACCACGTATACATGTGTATAAATATTTAGGTCAGAGGACTATTGTAGTATAACCGGGAATACTGATTTCTCATTTCTCTCAACACCCTTTCATTATATTCAACCAGTATTATTGAACGATTTTACATGGGAAAACAAAAAAATATTGATAAAAAAAAAAACGACTTCTCCCAACGGTCTATTCAGAGGTATATAATTAAGAGGAAACTTATTAAAAGTTTGTTTAGTGAGCGTAGACTGATAACTCATACGTACTAAGTTTTACGAAGACCCCAATTAAAAGCCCATCGAGCAACATAATTTTAACGGCTTTATAATATATATTCTTCTTCGATGCTTTCTTCCCTACTAAACTTACGATTCTCCATTATACTTGTAATTTTTCATCCGCTTGTTTTCCTTTTTTTCATCGAATACTTTAACAAACATTTACAATTTTCCATTAAGCTTGCCATTTCTTTTATCCGCTCGTTCGTCTTTTTTATCGAATACATGAAAAAAAAAAAAAAAAAAAAACTTTATATCGGGATTCATCGATAATATAAACAACGAGATTACAGAAGTTTATAAAACAGAGATCGTTGCGGAGAAACTGTTTGTTTTGACAGTGAGATTTTTCCGATATTAATGATGGATTTTTCGTTTAAAATTTTATTCAATTCCGACCCATATTTTTCACTTTTCTTCTCCAAACTGGCGTCCTATATGACGCAACAATTTTTCATCTTTTTCGATGATTCATTCAATTTTTTTTTTTCAGCTCGTTTCTCGAAAATCGATTTTTCATTAAAATATATGTACACGAGCAGATTACTGTTTCGCGCACCGCAGCAGCATCGTTTCACTCTGTGCGTAAAACACGTACAAATCTGGCACACTTCATCCGGCTGACAATCGAACATTCCGTACTCGGAAATGAGTAGGCGAAACTGAGAAATGCTCTTTCGATTTTGTGCGTTGGGAAAAAAAAAAAAAAACTTTTCAATCACTCCGATTGGAATATTTGTACATTGCTCTCGCACATGGGTGTCCTGGAAGTCATTAAAGAATTTCCGTGGCAGTTGGATCTCGAAATTTTTGGAAATAAAAATTCTCGACGATTTTTTTTTCTTCTATGGGGCAACCTTTTCGAGATTTTGATGAATGATTCATCTCTCAATATACTCGCAGAATTCTTCGGACGCGATTCACAATTTTTTTCCCATCCGAATAGCGTGCAATTAAATTTTTTCACCCACTCAAACCTTCGAGAACTATTTCATGAGCTATACAACAGTCCACGAGTCCCAATGGCTTGAAATCCTGTTTTGGTAAAGCTGCTGCTGCTGAACATATTTCGAAACATCTTTGAAACGAGGATTTACTAGCTTTTCCAGTTCACTACCGTGCTCACCCTATAAATTCTCGTCGTACAGGAGCTTTACGATAATTCACGAGGAAATTGAGCAGACGTTCAACCTTCAGGAACCACTGCTGAATTTAAGCTCTTCAATTATCCAGTGGAACGTCAAAAGTTTTCTTCTCCACCGAGAACTTGTATTCAAAAGTATTTCTTTTGTGCACAGGATCAAGCTCAACGCTTTAATTTAGCCAGAGGAGTTTTACATTGTGTCGAAAATTTTAAATTGTACGAAAAGTCACCCAAAGCCGATGTACTCGATTATTTTTTTTTTTTTTCCGTTGTCGAAATGATCAAATTTCATATTCATTAAAATAATATTTACTCACAAATTGACTGAAGAAGCTGGACGAAAATGATTGTACCGTTGTTAAATTTTACACGAATACTAAATTTTTTTCATTACTTTATTTCCTCAATTATTATTCAGCTTTATCGTTCGATTGTCATTTTCGATTTTCCATTAATGACATACCTTTTCTTTTTTCTATATTCGTTTAAATTTTTCAAGGTACGGAAAAATTGTCGGAAAAATACAAGCAAGATCCGAAAATGAGTTTCGTGATGAAATCATTTTGGGCTATGGCCCACGGGCTTCACAGTATGCTCGAAGAAATATGTGGTCGTGGTTATTATGGCGTTTGCAAGGAAATGTACCCTTTCAATGGAACCCTTTTCAAGGTAATTACAATTTCGAAAATCCAATTTCGAAATCTCTATTTTTTTTTTTCCCTCGAATCCATTAACTGGAATTGAATGAAAACGGTGAATAAAATGAAAAATAAAATAAAATCGAATTATAAAATCGTATTTTTTCGATGTGAATTAATGGAAATGAAATAAGTTAAAAAAAAATAAATCAAATCAACCCGAGTCTCGTTTTTTTTATTGATTATTTTGGTTTTTTTCGAGCACCAAATTTTGTCGCTCTGATAAAAAGAAAAAAAATTTACAACTTTGACTGTATCTGATTAAATCATCGGACGCAGAATCATCTGATGAATATATCGTTCACGTTTGGAGAGGAGGAAGTGGAATTCGATCGCCGAGGTGATCCACCGGGCAGGTCGGTGCGTATGCTTACATATAAAATTTCGAGGGGAATAAATGATGAACAAGCGATCGATAAAACTTCATATAAAATAATAAAATTCATAATCTCCGAATGAAAAAGAATTAAAAAATTTACCGTACAAATATTGACCGCAAAATTGCTAATTCCGAACTGCATAAAAAATCGAGAGAGAGGCCTAAAGAAAAATCAATAATTTCATTCCACGTTTCAGTTGTGAATCTTTCTTCGCAAAATTCAACGATGAATTATTTCTTTACAATGCTGTTCAATTCGACAGATACGAGATCCTGAATTTTCAAGAGATGAAAAACGGTAGTTACGGTTACGTACAGATTGGCGACTGGAACAATGGAACACTTACGTTCTCGGCGAGTCCTATGTCGTGGCGAAGCACTACAGAACTCGTAACGAGTGTTTGCTCGAAGCCGTGTCAACCTGGTCACTACAAGGTAATTACTCTCAATGCCCTTCCTCATCTTCCACAACGAGCTTGTTATTATACATTCCATTAAATCAGCTTGCAAATTTATATCGCTACACAGAAGATTCTCATCTGTCAATATATTCAGAAACTCCATTTTATCAGAGACCCATAAAATGACGACAAAAATTCTCCTGTCAAGCTACAGAAAATCTTATTTATAAGCTTGATCGAAATAGATTTGACACTTCGAAAATCATTTTCTTCCGGAATGACCTCTTAAAAATTAGACTTAATTCCATTAAAAAATAGAATCAGTACACGACAAGTAGAACAAGAAAAATAATAATGTCATAATTAAATCGGAAAATTTTATAAGTAATGATGAGATCGATTGATAATTGTCTGACCCAATTTTTATGATAGGCTCAGAGGTCTAATACACGACCCGACAATCTCAGATTTCACACTCTACTGTAATGTGTGTACATGTGTAGTTCTGAATATTATCGGCATCGGCTTTGTCTCATTCAGGGTCAATCAATGAATCACAAACGTAGACTCGCGGAATAGCTTGAACAGACATTCACTATTGTTTCGGCTAGAGTTATCGAAATTCGAAGATGGGGCACCATCAGCAAATTCTACTTCTCCCAACACGTCTCTGAGTGATATGTACGTGTATATATATATATCACACACGTGTGATACATCGATATGCGATAGCATTCAGTCGAATTGATCGAAACTGGGAAGGTAATGCGGCAGCAGTTCGAACAATGTGAACAATCAGAGTTTTCATGTATATTTTTTTGCTTTTTCATTTTTATTTTTCATCCTCCTCGCCCTCATTGTCGAATACGTTTCAACTTTTTTTTCCAATTTCTCCCACCAAGACCGGGATGTATAGTTCTACCACATGTGTATATCACATTTCGTGTGCACTCTCGTGTTATATTTATCGATATACATATATTTTTATAGATTTCGAATACTTTTGGTGCACATGAGAATAGAATTGATGAGAAATTGGTGAACGATCGTTTCGACATTCTCCACCGAGCTCAGGAATACTTCGGCCTGTTCGTATACGTGATGTCCCAAAATACTTACGACTCACGAAAAGTTTTTAGATTAAAAAATTATGAAGATTAATTAATTGAATATTTATCTCTACGATGAACCGTTGGAGAGGTGTTAATTGATCGAGAGTCAATTCTCTGCCCAGTTATTCCACTCCAAATTCAATTTTCCACGCACCAGATTGAATATCATTCATTTATTTATATCCGCGATGCAACGGATCGATGACAAAGTGCCTGACGCTGGCGTTTCGAAATTTCGTTATTCAGTAGGTCTCCAAATGTTGAAACGACTTTTCAGCACACTCTGTATATTATTTATAAAAGAAAAAGTCTCGAACGCGAGAGGAAGAGAGACCCTGATCGATCGTATCTCCAACTGTGCTTGCAATGGCAAAAGCCAACGGCGAGTTCAAGAACTCTTTTATCCACTTGTCCATTCGCATGATTTCACAAAAAGCATCCAGACGAGACTGGGTTTGATATTCAAACGGAGGTCTATCGGCAACTCGAAACCGTTTTCAATACATTTTTTTTCCCCTTTATTATTCAAACATACTCGCTCAATTATGTGTATATATTGTGATCTTATCTGTGAGCTAAATCTGCTAAAAGATCGCGTTGACCTACTTTCAGCGATTGATAATTCTTATCCATACAATTTTATAAAGTTTCGTTAGACCGGACAAACGTTTGACTAAAATAAACATTTTTAACGTTTATACACACTTTTTTTTCTCACCAACGAATCAGGATTCGATCCGCAACGTTTTTATCAATTAACAATTTAAAAAAAAAAATACATGCTCCATATACATCTCGCACAGCACCAAAAAAAATCTTCTAGACTTATACTCTCATCTCTCAAAGCGTTAGACATTTATTTTGTAGTTGTGAAACCATTAAGAACGGGAAGTGATTCCCCCCCCCCCCCCCCGCCCCTTTCGTTCAAGTCCGTTAGTCTACAACGTAAAACACACTGGACACAACGTCGGTGTCTATTTATACATCTTTTATATACTGCTTGTTTAGTTGTCAAACAGATGGTGGATGGGGTTCGTGGGGATTGGAAGCACAGGTCCAGTTTCGAAACACAGTGTCCCATAAAAATCAATTTTTAACTAATAATAACGGAATAACGAAAGTATAACAAGGAGAAAAAAACAAAAAATTTTGTTCTCGACTGTATTATTGTCTCATCGACATAATTCATCCGGATGCTGACAACTTTCGTAAATTAATCAATTTATCTTTCGAGAAATATTTATGGAATATCAATTACTGTGTTTATTGTCAATTGTATGGGAGATAGCAATAAAGCAAATAAGAGGAGGCACTCGAGAGCAATAAAGCGATGAAATGTATACGAGTCCACGTGTAGGCACGGAGCAGAAATTACATGGCGTCAGGGAATTGCTCCATAGGTCCAGCAGCGTTTGAGATCGATGGACCTCAAACCCACGCGCGCTTAGGGACAGCCAAAAATTATATCTTTGCCCAGTTCTTTTTAAATAGGTCTCTGAATAACGATGTACGATATATATATATAGTCATAAGTTTTTGGGGTAGTTTGCGACTAGAATCACCATCGGGCTTTTATTTCGATCATTCACAAAAGCAACTTATGAGAAGAAAAACGAATGTTATGAGAAAATGAAATTAGCTCGATATAATGGGCACGTTTTTTAATTGAATTATTTTCTCTGTTTTTAATTGTAGAACTTCAAGACTGGAGGACAGGAAAAAAAATGTTGCTGGGCTTGCGTTCCGTGCGATTATCATGAGATCGTCAATGAGGAACAAACAGCCTGCGTTGCTTGTCCAGCTGGACAAAAACCCAACGCCAACAAAACAAGTCAGTTAATAACAAAAAAATTAACATTATTGGACCGTTACGAAATAAAGCATTAAAATATATTTTTTATCTTCAACCGCTTTACTGCAAGTTTTGACCAGATTGAAATGTTACAATGAAGAAAAGTCTTTTCCACAAAGTTTGCAAAATTCTTATCAATCGAGAAGTTTGAGATTATGAGAAGAAAATCTTGCTCGTCCATAAAATCACAAGTGGTTTGAGCGAGTCAACGATACGAGACCTCTTTCCTTTCATCAAAGTATTTCATGCGGCGTTTAACTTTTCCCGTGGGAAACCCTTTACGAGCGGCTAGCCACGGTAAAAGACTTGAATCCCTGTGGAATAGCCCCTCTTGATTGTTGCAGCTGCAACAAGAGATAGCAAAGAAAAGAGAAAAACAAAAATCGTTTCTTTACAAGAAAATAAACGGAAAAAAGAGTAAGAAAACGCACCGGCAAAGATAGTTCTACGAAGAGAAGATTACTGAATGTACAAAGTGTCCCGAAGTTCGCGATTGAACATTTTTTTAGTTTCTTTTTTCTTTATTCAATTATTATTTTCTGCGATTTAGATAAATGAGCAAGTCGAAACATTGAATCGTTCAGATTCCAGCAACAGTGGATCGCACAGACAAAAATGTCCAGCAACTTTTCTCTTTAGATCAGCGAGATCATGATACTCTTTCAATTTCATACTCAACCTCGATCGCACCCCGTACATACACGTGTAAATGTGTACAAATATAGAATTATTTTGCTTCGACAGAATGCGACGTTATTTTGGTGGAGCACATATCCTGGGGCGACGCGGAGGCCGTGGTCGCAATGTCCTTCAGTGCGATGGGTCTTATGGCAACCTTCGTCACGTGTCACATCTTCATTCGGCACAACGACACACCGGTCGTTAAAGCGAGCACCCGTGAGCTCAGCTACCTCATACTCGCTGGAATGACTCTTGCCCACATAACCGTAAGTCTGACCTTTTTTTTTTTCTTTTTTTTCCTCATCTCCCCAAGTAAACTTTATACGCGTGCATATGGCAGTTGCATTTTCGCGTGCAGCGTTTCTTCGTGAGATGCAAAAGACGTGAAAAGAGAACTCGAGTATTTATTTCATGACCGTGACTTTTGTAGAGTCGTTTTTCTTCCACTTTTTATTAAGGTATTCCCAATTCTGGCTGAACCGACCCGGATCACGTGCGGCTTGAGTCGCCTCATGCCAGGAATTAGTTTCGCAATGATGTACGCTTCGCTCTTCACTAAAACCAATAGAATCGCGAGAATTCTCGCAGGTTCAAAAAAACGCTTTCCCAAAAGAAAACCACTGTTCATGTCAGCGACTGCTCAGGTGAGCTCTTTACTCCGCTTCACCTGGCATACTCAAGTTTTCATTTTTTGTTTTCTTGTCATTTAGTTTTAATGAATTTTTAATTGTTCTCAGGTCGTCATAACGTGTTTCTTAATTATGGTCGAAGCTGGTATCGCTGCAGCGATGCTTGTCATCGAACCACCGATGCCTCGTTACGAATATCCCACTCGCGATCGCTCCGTACTAACCTGCGCCACTTCGCCCAGAGCCGTTTTATCCCCCCTTGCTTTCGACGGCCTCCTCGTCGCTCTTTGCACCCTTTACGCGGTAAAAACCCGCAATGTACCGGAGAATTTCAATGAGGCTAAATTCATTGGTTTCGCCATGTACACCACCTGCGTCATTTGGATCGCTTTCGGACCGATATACTTCGGCAGTGAATCCAAGGTACGTTTTTACTTCGAGTTCAGAAAATAGAGAGAAAAAAAAACAAAGTAACCAAATGGTGACAGATTTCTGAAAAAAAAAAACGAAAAAATCCTCGAAATTCGCATATAATGACGAGTTTTTAGACTCAACATACCGGGTGTCCCAAAAGTGAAATCTTAAAATTCACAGAATCGATAGTGAACGCGATTCTAAAGAGAAAAGTCCTTAAGCATTTTTTCCTCCGATGCACCGTTGCTCAGATATTGACTCGTTTATTCGTTTTTCCTGATTTTTCTTCAAACATACGAATTCTTGTTCACAGGTGGTCACAATGTGCATGTGCGTTACTCTCAGTGCATCAGTGACTTTGGTATTCTTGTTCCTGCCGAAACTGTACATAATCGTTTTGAGGCCAGAGAGAAACAATCGAGCTCTGTTCACGACCAGCAAATCGATGAGATGTCATATCGGTGCACGGGTAGCAGCTGCGATTGCGGAACCGCCAGCGAAGCAAGCAATTTATCGATTGGCTACGGGAGATTCTGAGATTACAGGTGATGAGAAGCAGTTTTATTTTATTTTTTTATGTTTTTTTTTTTTTTTCTCGTAATTTTGAAATCCCCGATGCATTCGGACTGGACGATCATTTGCGTAATCCCGAAAGGGATACGTGCCGATAAAATTCTCTGGGCTCATTTTTTACTCGACCTTTTTTCCCATGACCCCGTTTTCCCGATCGGACAAACATCGGAAATCCCGCACAGGCAATCTCTCTCGAGTAATTACCTTGCCGCAGCTTTAACGGATATTGAATAGCCTCTTGGACCTCCGATATAAATGAAAAGACATGCAATCACGTACAGGATTGATAAAACAATGATAAAAAGAACGGTCGTTAAACTTTGGTCAAGAATGTTCGATCGGCGGTGTTGAAATGAGCATATTTTTTCCACCGATTTATCATTTGTATCTTTTTTCTTATTAACGCTGAAGATATGATTGAAAATGTTCATATAATGAATTTTTACAATTTGAGAGCAACGATGAAACGTGGTTTCAGATCAAAGATCCAGTGTTTCGAGGCGAACACTTTCGGTGCAAACGGGTGCAGAATTGCTCACAGGATTATGCAAGCCTCTGGACGATAGATCGACCTCACCGATGTTGAGATTTTTCGATGAGACAGAATATCCGGATTCGCCATCGTGGCGTTGTAAATTCGACAAGAGAATTTGTAAATCGAGCGACAATGTTCAGCTGAGGCCTCACAATTACGACAATGAGACGATTGTGAAAAAATTTCGAAACTCGAGTTTCGTGCAACGTTCTCATGAGAAATTGTATACGAGCGCGAAGAGCTTGGGCTCTCGTTTGAGTCTTTTCGTAGGTCGTAGCGAAACGAGTATAAAATCCAGTGTAAACTCAAAAACGAGACTGTCCGATTGGCTCGAACTCGATCCAAAAGTTCTCATCGTCGATTCTCAATTGCGTAATTATTTTACTGACGATAAAAACCATGCCACGTCGTCGCAATTTATAAATAATCCTCGAAACAGCAATGGCACTGTTATAGAAACTAAAAATTTGGATAATGGAGCTAATAATGCTACTCCGATGAACAACGAAATTCCTGCTTTTTTGAGAGAAAGAAAAACTCGGATTCTCGAAGAACAAGGCGATCAGGTATCTAGCAATGGCGAACCGGTAATAAATATCACTATAACCCTTGGTAACGATTTGCCCGATTTTCGAGATCTCAGTCAGAGCACGGTTTGATCCAATCGGATCGAAATTTCGTTAAATTGACAAAAAATCATTTTACCGCTGCAAAAAACTATCAAAAACAGTGCCAAATTTATCGAGTATCCATCGAGCGTGTTTCAAAAATCGAGGCTTCTATTCACAGGCCAAACATCGTGAAATTTTCAAGAAATACGTCTTATGACGATCACAAAAAATGTCGTAGTTAAATATTTTTTCCATTACGCTTCGAGCTCATTGTTCAAATTGATGTCATTCGAATATTTTTTTTTTTTATTCCATCGTGATTATCGTTTTTTCGCACGTACGATTTCTTCTAGTCAAAACCAAGTCAACCTAAGAATTTTTTTTCTGCTTATAAAGTCTCAAAAAGTCACTAACTAAATAAGAACTAATAAAATGAATGATTTTTCAAATCATTACGATATAATTATAAATATTGTGTCAAAACGTCTCGTCATTGCCATACTCGTGTAATTAATAATATTCGAACGTTGATTCAACGTTTTATAATCACGCACTTTCATCAACGCCAAAACTATTGTTGAGTCCTCCGAATAGTTCAATGAAAATATAATCCTCTCGATAGGGAGTTTAAAGTCTGTGCGTTCTCAAAAAAGCAGAACCTTATCAGAATTTCTACTGATGTCCTAAAAAACAATAACGAATGAATGAAAAAAAACGTGAAAATCTGTCAAATCAAATTTATCTCTCAATTGACAATTTATTTTTACAAACGCGATTACAGCTCGTTAAATGTTTACGCACAAAAATCGCATTCCTGAAAGTAAACGAAAATAACAGCTGTTCTCGTTTCACTTTTCAATGATAAATAAATCTTCGATAATCGATGAACGTATTAAATTGAATTCAAATGTTGGCAGTGTCTACGAAAGGGATCAAAATGTATTAGAATATCTCGACATTATTTCCTTATAATAACGGAATTTAACGAGCAAAACACTAGCCATTGAACGGTAAATAATAGATTAATCAAATGTAACGGCGTGCATAAATGCCAGTAGATTTAATCGTGAAACTCAGACGTAAAAATAATACTATAAACAGAGAAAATAGATTGACAGGAGTAATAGATTGGACGAATTAAGATGTTAGAAATCGTTTTTAGTAAGATTTAGTAGTTCGAAACACCTGCAAGCTCCAAGCGATGTGTTTTCATGCGAATAAAAAAAGAAAATCAATTTTTTTTTCCTCTTCCGAGAATTTTTATCGCCGAAACGAATCACAGTATGTCATTCAACCACAGCTTGAGTACCAAAAACTTTCGATCTCCCATTCCACACTTCGATATTTCGTAGACAAGACAATCAAACGAATAACCTGTGCAATAATATCTTATGGATACAAAATGTAATCGCTATGGAATACGCACTAATTTAAAGCGCAAATATGTAAGGGTTTGATACCCGCGTCGATGCTCGTTGACCGAATTAATAAAAACAATCACTTTCTATGCATAATATTTAAAAAAAAAAACTTTATTACGAACATGTCTTTTTTCTAGTACAGAAAAAATGAGACACGAAACTCGTGTCTGTCTGGTCCAATTTCGATTCTTTTTACTCCATTTTATTATTTAGGTTGAGTTGCGGATATTCAATTGAAATTTTATACAGATATTGTGAGAATGGAATTGGAATAAGCAAAACTCGAATTCGGGGCGAATAAAAAGGCAATTTTTTTGCTAATTTAATTCGTGATATCCGAAGAGATGTGCCTTTATCCGTTTTACCGAATTGATGAATATTCGAGCGATGGAATGTCGCAGTAAAAAAAAATTTGACAATGTCTCTTTCCATAAATTCGCTCTTCATTACTTTCCGAAGGTTGGAAACGATTTTTAAACCTTTTCTGAATGTGTAATTCGATTTTTTGTCTGTGAAAAAATTCTACAGTGGGTTTTTTCAATCTCACTGTCATTTTAAACTCTCCCGTATATTTTCGATTTCGACCAACATTTTTTTACCCTCTGGGTCTTTAAAGTGACAAACCTGTTCAAATAATTGTTGGTCCGTCGTGGATGGTAGTTGCACACAAAAGAGTACTGCGTATTTTCGTGCGTTCCAATGAGATTAAATGCCTCGAGCAACATACCACGGTCCGTTGGCATCATCAAAGCATTTGATTTCACTACAAATATTATCGATTCCTAAAGTCTATCGGTCTGGAAAAAATATAAATCAAATTCCAGTCATTTCGTCGCATTTCGATTCAGCTCTCGTGCATTTAATTCGCGCAATAAAAAGTCCGTTTGTTTATCAATTTTTCATTGAGCCACACGGCCCGTGCTCATTTTTTCTTCATTATTTATGCAGATCGACTCCCTTAATAATTTCAACTTGACTTAATTAATTTAAAAAGAAATGCTGAAATAACGAGGATGTCCAACAGCGTTTTTTTTTTTATACGTCGTCGAGCTTAAAGTTCAAATTCTATCGACAACAATTTCATTGATCAAACGAAACCAAGGCAATCGCTATCTGTTTCTCACTCTATCTTCCTTTCTCTCTCCCTCTCTCTTTCGTCAATAAAACCTGCAGTCGTTTGGGAGCTTTTTGACTAGCAGGGAAACTTTTTTGATCGGAAATGTCCATGAGTTCTCAAGCAGTAGAATCAATTAATTGGAAGCCATCGATATCAGAGATTACAGGTAATTTGAATAAAAGAAATTCTTCGAACAGTGTACCGGTCCTAAGCAAAAAATATTGTAAAATAAATTTTACGTCGTGTTTGCTGTTTTGACGTTAGAACTGTTGCAAACTCTCGGAATTTCACCGCCTCAATCATACGACGAGAGCTTCTTCGCGACGACTCCAATTTCTTGGCACAATTCTTCTGATTTGGATGATCACGAAGAATTGGAAATTTTTGAAAACATTACCGAAAGTGAAGCTACGATAAAGGAGAATTTCGACAGAGAAACTATAATCGAACAATTGAAAATTGTTATCGAAGAAGGTAAAATTATCAAATCAAGAAACAATTGTTTTCACGAATATCTCGTCGAACATTTCAAACGAAAACAGGTAATTTCAGCATTTTGGAACCGCAGAAACTTTAACTTTTTACACGAAAAATGAATTTATTATATTTACCATTTTTTCGATTGATGAAAATATTCGGCTTGCATGTTTTCGTAAAACGTATGAACAATCAGTTTCTCTAAAGTATGTAAGAAAAATTGTTCATCACGAAAATTATATTTTAAACAAAAAATTAACGAAACATAATCGAATAGTTTTGAACAGAATTTATGAAAAGATTCGAATGTGCAACAAAAGTTTAATATCAGCAAAAACAAACTTTGATACCGGAAAAAAAAGAGTCTCAGTGATTTCGAAAATACTTTTTCCAGTCAAAAAATTATTCCGATTTCAATGATCATTTTATGAAATGATGAACTTTAGATGATGCACGTGTTGTGTACCAACGAGTCCGAGGATGACGTATTATTGAACGAGTATTTGAGAAAATTGGACGAATTGGAAAGATCCAATGAGGAACTGAGAGGTTCTGGTGAAGAATGGGAAGCTGAGCTAACAAGAACGCGTACTCGAATAAGGCAAAGAAAAGAAGATGCGAATAACGAAATGGACGAAATGATAAACAAAGAGCGTGCGATTGGCACCTCGTCTTGGCACTGTGGAAAGCCATTGAGCATTAAAAGAGTTCAAGCTTTAATCACACGACAACTCGACAGAATAAGAGACATCGCAAAATTTCGTATCCGTTATGTACGTAAAGGTGAAAACGAGTCTACAGTGTCAGCACCGTTGTTGCCATAAGAATAAGAAAAAAAAAAATATTGAGGAACGAAACTACTGTGATAAATAAATAAAACGAAAAATGTTCCTGATTGAAAAATATTCCGAGAGGATATCGACGAAATTTCAATCAGGAATGATATATAATTTTATGAATTGTGAAAAAATTCAAAAAATAGAAATACCATAATTTCGTACTTGTTTTTTCTCAAATCCTCGTGTATGATGTTTTCAGACACGATTGAGAAACGAATTTGTAGGAATAGAAGTGGAACTAAAAGGTAGTGCGATATCGAGCCCGAATTTAACGAAGGAGGATTACGAGCGTTTGGAGGCTGAGCAATTTCGTTACAAGCTCGAATTGGAAACGATTAAAAATCAATGCGTTAAATTTCGCGAGCGACGTCATAATCTGATAATTAGTATAAAAAATATGCCAGAAAAAATGAAGAAAGTGATTATTATACTGGAAAATTGTGAAAAAATGATGATTATTTTAAGATATTCGATAAAATTACAACTGGAGGAGAGAAAAATTTGGCTCGGAAAATTGGCCGATGCGAAACATTTTATACGGAATTTCAACGAAATAATCGGGAGTACGGAGCGTTCGGGATTCGTCACGAGAATTACAGAAATACGAAAAGAACACGAGGAGTGGATGAAAAAAATTTCACGATTTCTGAGCGACATCAGAAATTTAGGACAGTCTTTGAATTCACTGAGAGCAAACTTGATGCTGCACGGTAAAGAATTAGAACAGGTAACGAGCGAAATTCGTGATAAATCAATTTGCAACTCGGCGAACGAAAAAACTTCGGGTCATGTTTCGCAACGATGAAAAAAGGTGCAAAAAAATTCAGCGACACAATTGTTATCGTACATTTATTGAATATTTCTTTTGATTTCGTTGTTTTTTTTTTTTTTTTTATATTAGCAACAATTTCGTATAAATAAGGGGCGGGGAAAGGCTTTTTTAAAAGATCGTAAAAATAACGAATCTTCGTTGATTATTCGTTTTTTGTTTCTTTTGCTTAATAACGCCCTGGTATATTCGAACACATTTTGTACTTAATATTATTGTTTTTTTTTTTACTCGAATTATTCTTTTAAGGCCAAAACGACAAACATTAACATTCACAAGATCATTCTCACACGATAATAATTTCGTGGAATAATTAATGTTTAAGATTCCACTTAAATACAATAGAAAATAAAAAATTTTCAGAAAATTGTCTAAAAATCAAATAAAATGTCTTGATTCCATTGATTGGATTCAGGTGTATTTTTATTTGCGATCCAGTTGAGTCAAATCAGTGCTAAATTTTTAGAATTGATTCTACAAATTGTCGTGCATTAATCGACAATTATAGAAAATGAATGCCACTGTTCCTGGCAGCAGTGGAAAATGAAAAAATCTATTCATTACACTGTGTTTGCAAATATTTGATAACAAAAAACAAACAAATCCATCGCTTTTTCACTCCCCAATCTATAGATACTCTCCTTTGATTCTACCAAGTTTTTTAACAGTGACATACATTTTCTATTATTGTCGATTAATGCAGGACAATTTGTAGAAACAGTTCCAAAAATTTAACACTGATTTGACTCAACTGGATCGCGGCAGGAAAAATACAGTTATTGAATCATAAAGATAAAAAATGCTTCCATTTTTTCACTGGTTTTCGTTAAAAAAAAAAAAGACTGAGTCCACTCATGCCGAGAACAATTGATTTTTTGATGGTTACGTTCTGTCTGCATTTTCTGAACGATCGTAAATTATCACAGATCGTATTTAATCGAGTTTTCGAACTGCTTTCACGGACTAAATTAGTACGAAAAAGCCCGAAAACTGAGGGCTGACTCTTTCGCACACTCCGCCAATTGAAAGTTTCCTCAATCTATGGTGTTACTTTTTTATGGGGCTAAAATGCCTTGGTACATTTCCTTCTTATTGGTTGCTACGTTATCGAGTCTAATTAAATGTTAATAATAATAAATATTCTACGTATTAAAAGAGTGATTAAAACTGTTCAATGTCGACTATTAATTATAAATATTTACAAATTTTACGCATTTATTTTCTATCGGCCGTTCAATTTGAATGCATCGAAAATCGGAGATGGAAAATTGAATGCGGTTAAACGATCGTTTATTTGATCGAATTGTAATTTTTTTTCTCGTGATATTTATGTTTTATCATTACATATAAATGTACTCTAATATATTGCACATTGGCTGTTGGCAGCTTTGATTATTTTTCGTTCAATTGATTCCAGCGTAAGATACTTAAAAATCTGGATATTGCATACATCGGTGCAAATTTAAAAGATTCTATTTTTCGCTCGATTTTAAAAATTTGAAAAAAAAAAAAAAAAAAAAAACATCGATAATATTTTAAAAGTTAAAAAATTTGAAGCCGTAATCTTCATTTGAAAACAAAATTACCGGATATCTTGAGAATGCTGTAAATGGCGAATAGACAAGGAAGACAAATAAAAATGAGAACCTTATTTTTGTACTCGATGTACAAGAAACAGGGAATCGTTGGTCCAGCAATATTTGTGCAAGAATTTTGTACATTTGATTCGCTGTTTTAACAGCTCAGTAGCATTTACTCCGCCACAATTTTAAGCCTGCAGAAAATAAATCAAGTTATTGGAAGTAATTAAAAGAGTTTATTCGCCATTCACGTTTTGGTTCTTGGATTTTTCGTTTTGAAAAATCGTTGGAAAACTAATTGATCTTTTCGCCATCGATTTTCGCAAATACTTGGTCGTAATAAAACAAAATGAGAAAACAAGTTCAACGAAGAGCTTCGGTCAATGCACGAGAAGCCGTACAATTTTCAACACTACCTTCGTATAAATATGGTGTATAAAAAATAGTTCCAAATTCGAACAAAATTGTTCGAATATTTCATAAACGGTCGAGCGACATTTCGCAATGGTTTTGTGCTTCCGGAAAGTGCATCCGGATTTCGAGAATTCAAAATTTTCTTCGTGTCTTCGAAAGGTCAAGAAGAGAATGGGATTATTTTTGTATCGAACTTAGTGAACGCGATTGTCACTATGTAATTTTTCCACCGGTTCATAAAGTCGAGATTTTTTCGTAGTTCTTAAGTTTGATTCAAACTCAATTAATTTTGACTTTTGGTCACCTGTGTTTTTTTCAAAATTTCATTGCTTTTGAGCTCTCGGTTTTGTTTTCGTGATTTTCGAATATTTTACGTAGGTCCAAAAATGCACGGAAATACGTAAATACATCGATAATTTTTTTCGTTTTTCTGCCTCCTTTTTTCGTTCTATTTTTCTCTCTCTCTCTCTCTCTCTCTCTCTTCATCTCACTCTTTCTCTCTCCTTTTCCCACGGAAATTTACAGCATGCAACATTTCTTCTTGTTCTTCTTGTAATTCTGCTTCAATGGTGGCCTCTCGGACAATTGAAACTTTCTCACAATTCGCACGAGCTCGTGAAACGCCTGATCAACGTTCATACGAAGTTTCGCGCTACACTCGATGTATGGAATTTTCAGTTGTCTTGCAAGATTCTGTCCCTCGTCCATGGATACCTAGAATTGTTAAGAAATTGTTTTCACTTGACAGAAAAAGAATAATGATAGAATCAAATTTTATAGAAAATTCGCATTGGTAATCAAAAATATTCGGAGCTTAAAATTGGAAATACAAAAAAAAAAAAATTCCTCGGAACATTAATTGTCTGCAAAACTGAAAATCATCGAAATCTCAAAATAGTGCAAACGATTTTTTTTTTTCTTTAAACATGAAAATCGTTGTCGATATCCTATGAAATTGGAAAATGAATGATCGAATCAGTTTCGATACCAGCAGCTGCAATTTTTTTTCCTTTAAAAATAAAAAAAACTTCAACAAGAAAAAAAAAAACACAATAAAAATACTGACCGCTCTTTGATGATCCAAGTCAGCTTTGTTGCCGACCATGAGCATGGGAAATTCGTCACGATCTTTGACCCTCAGTATCTGTTTGTGAAACTTCATCATTTCGTCGAATGAGGAGTGATCGGTGACGGCGAAAACAAGAAGGAAACCTTCGCCGCTTCGCATGTACTGTTCTCGCATTGCGCTGAATTCTTCTTGTCCAGCGGTGTCAAGTACTGTCAAAACAAACACACAGACATACAACACACTTATATACGGATAAGACGTGAATTAAAAATAATACGCGATGCATAAAAACAGGCCAGATATGTATGAAAGAGTTCATTGTTTTTGTATACTGACTGTCGAGTTTTGCTGGTACGTCGTCGATGACGCATTGCTTCGTGTACGAATCTTCGATCGTTGGATCATAGTCGGTCACGAAGTAGCTCTGAAAAAATAATAGAAATTCATTTTTATTGAGTTCAAAGAACGCGATTGTATTTTTATCGATATTTTTATCATTCTATTCATTATTCATTAACACACGTACGTTAATTTTTCTTGTTAATCAATTTGATCTCATTAGATCAGCCTGTATCCTTATTATTATAGTAGCCTTTTTTTTTATCCTGACACTACGATAAATTTTATTGTACAACCGACATTTTTTGAATCATTTTCACAGTTTCGTTTCGTTCCTGGAACGATTGTACGTGCTCGAAAAAATGTTTTAAGGATTCTGATCTCCGGACGTGATGTTCGAATAAGCATCGAAGATTAAAAGAATTTATGTGTTCCTTTTTATTCTCTTAAAGCATCTAAATTCTTCAATCCTTTTGCTTGTGAATGATCAAAAATTCACTGTTCGTTCGAACCCCATCAATCGTGTAAGAGAATTTATATAGGAAATTGAAAAGTGAGATAAACATGAACGAAATTCGATTAATTCCGAATGAAACATTCGTTAAAGTGGAGTGTAATGAATGAATTAAATTTTGCAATAAAACGTTGCAATTCCCATACGTTAATTAAAAGGGAGTGTAAAAAGTTTTGCGGCGCCAGTACGAAGGCGCTAATAAGTCAAGAACGAGACGTGATATCATCGTTCAACCACGAGGAGCCAGATATAAACCGGTCCAACACATATATACATAGATAAACAGACAGCGATCCACAGACGCAATATTTTCGTGTATACTTTCTGCAAATTTGGGACACGAGAGAAAAGAAGAAAAAGCTATAATTATCCAAATTTTGTTTATAAGAAATAAAATACGTATTATTAATTGAAACGATACCGAACGAACAACTCAGGCGAAGAGATCGTTCTCGGTAGATATTTTTCTGCTAATTTCTTAAAACAAAATAGAAAGTCTAAAAATTATTGTTGAAAAAATGAAAAATTTTTCCTGATCATTTCACTCTGCTTTTTCAATGGAAATATCGTATTTGCATTGAACGGAGGACAAGCGTGTGAGGAAACGAGAATTTCGTGCTTATGACATCTTGGTCGAGAACAAGAGGAGAACATATCGCGTTGAAAAAGAGCGAGGTTTAAAGACGTGGGTATATGGGAGGACAATCTTTGCCTTTGCCTTCGTGTACATTTTTTCTCCTCAACCATGTGTTGTGTACACGTGAAAAATAGCACATGTGTTGGGTTTCTACGTGGAATGCCCGTAGGAGGCTCGCTCGCACCCACGCGCATCTTTGCGAGGCAATCTCGAGGCGTTTCTTTTTTTTTTCAAAGGAAAAGAAAAAAAAATAATTTATCGGGAATTCGAACGGTACAAGCGTAAGGCGAAAACGTTAAAACGGGTCGGGTTATCGCCGATCGTTCTTTATTCGATCTCGTTTCAAGACCAATTATTATAATGTGGCTTTTAAAAAATACTGAATAAAAATGATCATGACGCCTGATTTATGAGTTACAAAAAAACAATTGTAACCAATAAACAATGGAAAAATAATGAGTAATAAGAATGTCAGAAATAATAATAATAATGGAAATGAAAAGACACCAAAAATTAATTCAACAGTTTGGATTTCTACGTGACATAATAATCGTAATTGAAATCGGAGAGTCTTCGATTCCGTGATAAAATAACGGGATTCAATAATCGAATTAATCGGAGAATCCCAGAGCTCGGTAAAAGCTCAAATTGGACATATCCCCCTCCCCATTGAACGTAAAACTCGTTTTTATATGCTCGTTATCATACACGAGAGATCGTTTGATACATGTGCGTGTTGGCTATTGCTGAGAAAATGATATCTTCCACGGTGGGGCTCTAGGCAAGCATCATTACGTATGTGAGTCAGTGAAAAGAACGAGAGTGCACAGCCGAGGAAAACCGCGGGCTTTTAGTTTTACCAAGAATAGAACGAGAAGAGCCATATAGCACACGAATATAGTATATCAGCAACGTTTGTTGTGAATCAGCGATGCACGTGAATTCGAATTTCGAAATTTCTAACGCGATGAATGTTATTTTTTTAAATTTGTTTTTATTCGGGGCTTTCGAATTGTTAGTTTTTCTAAGAGTCTACTGTGAAGTGAATTCAAGTAACAGTTTCAGGCATTTTGAAAAAGAATGAATCTCTCTCTCATTCGAAATTGAATCTGAAATATCGATTGGAAGTTAAAAAAAAAAAATTTTACGTTTTTATACGTTATTAACAAAAACGAATTTGTAAGAAAATTGTGAAACGCAGCGATTCGCATATAAATTCGTTCGAGTCTCTCAGTTCACGTCTCGTCTCGTGTCCGTGAAAATTTATAAGAATAAATATAGAATTTTAAATTAGGGTCCAAGGCCTGAATCTCTCGAAAATGAGCGAGAGCGCACGGGCGCAAAGCTCGACAAAGCCAAGTGTCCGTTTCGATGGCACAACTTTTGCTCCCACGTACACGATTCCGAGTTCTTTCTCTTCGACTCGTTTCCCCTTGTTAATAATGAATGGGATTGAGCAATGGAGCTGACGATACGAAAGATTATCGATCTATTTGTTACAAGCTTTTTTCAGGCATCGATGATACCAAAAGTAGGAAGAAAAAATCGAAGAAATCGAAAGTCTACGGTGGAGAGAAATCGACGCGATCAAAAACTCGACAGTCCAGCAATTCCGGATGACAATCGATGCTCATGAATTTTCCGTAACATTCGAACAAACTGCTCCGTATATATATTATCGACGTTATTTATAGCTTCTCATGGAATTTTACCAAACAAAAACAATTCCGCGTTATTCTATTTTCAGCACGTAAAAATCTTCACAAACAATAACAACAACAAAACGACAAACATGACATACGAGTTTGATAAGAAACTCAAGAAAATTGAGGCAATTTAATTAGCGTGATGGATGTTTTACATCAATGAAAGCCATTCCCAAGTTTGTTCACTCCATTGAACATATTCCTGGTGTTTTATACACCTTAGTTTTCCAGCAAATCGACCAGATCTTCATCACATTAAAAACGTTTTATCGAGAGTGCCGACTTTCGATATACAGGGTGTCCGAAAAGTTGCATCAGATAATAACGGAATTGGATAAATCGTGAAATTCTAAAAAGAAAAGTCCTCAGCCATTTTCAAGTGCGATGCACCGTTTGCGAAATATAAATGAATTTGTAAGGAGAGTGCCGATTCGCCATTATACCGGGTGTCCGAAAAGTTGCATTAGATAATAACGGAATTGGATAAATCGTGAAATTCTAAAAAGAAAAGTCCTCAGCCATTTTCAAATGCGATGCACCGTTTGCGAAATATAAATAAATTTGTAAGGAGAGTGCCGATTCGCCATTATACCGGGTGTCCGAAAAGTTGCATTAGATAATAACGGAATTGGATAAATCGTGAAATTCTAAAAAGAAAAGTCCTCAGTCATTTTGAAGTGCGATGCACCGTTTGCGAGTTACAAAATAATCAGTGAAAATACGAATGGCGGGCGAAGCGCTGAGTGAGGAGGAGAGGGGGGCATCGCATCTCGAGTAACGATCCCGCGCGCTTGCCCTTATCCCTACTTCGTTTTTTAAAGCGCAACGAATTGGTGACTTTCCAGACACCCTACCAACGTGTAATCTAATTTTGGACAGAGTTATAGCGAGATAAACTAGTATATACCAGGAAAAATTCATTTTTTCTCTCGCAGTGCGAATCTGGACTGTGAAGTGTATATTGATTATCGATCGCATTCTCTAGCAATGACACAATACAGCTGATTCATTTGTGTACGATCTATCTTTACGCTACATTTAAAATTATACCGGATAATCCCTATGGATTTATAGATATATTTTATGGAATAGGAAGAAATATTTTGCGACAGCATGGGAGAAGAGAAAATTGATGGGATAAATTATGAGGCACGGTTTTATTTGCGATCGGAGAGAAATACTTGTCGTAATCCGAGAAGCTCGATGCGCTAATAAAGAAAATGACGTAGTTGTATACTCTCCCCACACTGTCGATCTTAGGGCTCACGGATCAACGTGTCTTGCTATAGACTCGCGACGTGTGTGGAATTGTCAATTACAAAATTAAATATGAATGGATGAAGCAGTCTTTGAAAATCAATCAAAAATAAGTGACGTATAGCAAATAAATGAGAATAAAATAACGCGATGAAAAGTTACCTGTATAAATTGTATCGTGATAGCAGATTTACCAACACCACCGCCACCCACTACGACAAGTTTGTACGTCTGTGCGTAGCTCTGTCTCTCACCGGTTCGCGACATAATTATATCGATATAACACAATACTTGAGAACTTGTTTTAGTCGTTTTTAATCCTCGTATTTTTACCACGAGCGACTGAAATAATGTCGGGAAAGACTCAACGAAAAGTAATGTCGATAATTTGACTTTCGGGGATGAGAACTTGTCGAGAGTCTTGAAGGACCTTGAAAGGCGATGCGTCGAGACGACAAAAAAAAGAAAAAAAATATATATTTGACACTCGCGCCTTACCGACACTCCCGTAAAACTCTTTGCACCGAGATAACTTGACGGAAAATCAATTAAAATGATTTTTTTATTGAGAAAGTTCGTGCGATTTGTTACAGTCGACCAATCAAGCTATTGAACTCGAGACAGTTTTTTTTTTCTTTCTTATTCGTCTCGAGTACTACTCTCAATGAGTGTTTTCAACGCGAACATATGGCTGTGTGCGTGCGCCCGCGCGCGTATTCCTTGCCGTTTACGACACTCCACTTGACGGTGTATCCCCGTGACTGTTGAGAAGCAACAGGGGACGAGTGTACGGGAGAGCCGACGACTTTTTTCTTAAACGTGCGTCCACCAGTACGACTCGAGCGCCCCCGGATACCCACCTTTCAAGTTCTCCTAAACCGGTCGTAGGTCATGAAAAAAACTCTTTTCGCTCGAAGCACCATCTCTGAGAACTTTTATACACTATTCGTGTGCAGAAAGATCTACTCTGTCAGTAAACCAACGTAGCCCCAGAATATATCTGTAATAAATCATTATAATTCGCGAGATCGAAGAATTGTTGTTCATTATTTTTTATTTTTTTATTTCGACGACAATGCGTTACGGCAGTTTTGAAAGAATGATGCACTTCGAATTATCATTTAAATAAATCGATGCAGAATAATTCGAGACGATTCCAACAGAATACTCGCACGTTTTTCAGACACATTATTTTGTCACACCATTAGTTTTAAAAGTTCCAATTTGTTGTTGAAGTCCGTTGATAAACAATATCACATCGCTTTTAGTCACTGATCCGTGGAAAGTAATGTTGTTTTTCATTGTTAAACTTTCATCATGAATAATAACAAATGACTTTGAAACCATTTTCAAAGGATCTGTATAGAGGGCAAATTTAGTGTTGATTGAAAACAAATAATTTTTCTCATTAACGACAGATGTATTCGTAAAGAAAAACGCTATAAATCGTGTACACCGAGACTTTGTCGTTACTCCTCATCAATCAATGTAAAACCTTGCTCTATGAGGGTAACCAAGGTCGAGACAGAGATTTCAATAAAGATAGGAAATCCAGGTCGTTATAGAAATTCCTTCGAAGAAAATACATCATACTTGTATGATAAACATAAATCACACATTCCATCTTTTGTAAACATTATTTTCCCAAAAACGGGACAGAAATTGAAAAAAATAATGACCCATGTTACACAATCAATTAGTAAAAAAAAAAAAAAGAAAAATATTCGTGCAAACTAACTCATGCGGTAAAATTCCTTATTCGCGAACGTCCGTGACACAAAATTCTCGGAATGCATTATTTGTAAATATATGTGTACAATTAGTCAGACTCGCGAGTCCGACGAGATCGTGATCTTATTCATTTTTCATCATTTTTATTTTTATTTCGAAAACAGTGGTAGATATACATATGGCAATGAAAATTTGATTGAGAAAGGTGTCAATAAAATGTGTTTACGAGGCAATCAATAAAGATTTGGGATGGTGGAAGGGCGGAGAAGTCGATTACGATCGCTCCACAAATTATTTCGTGGTTATTCATTACATTCACGGTTTCGGTGACCAAAACAACGAAAACCCCCGTTCCGAATCTCTGGTAATCTGGTATTACTTCGATTAGAGCAAAAACAAAAAGATTACAAATCTTGGCAAGGTCATTCGGGGGATAACGTCACGAATTTCCTTTCACTTTTAAGGAAGTGCCAACTTGTGCCCCCCTCCTAAGTCCTCAGTTCTCAACAAGCTATCGAATAGTAAACAGTGGAGTTTAAAGTCCTACGAACTTCTAATGTACTAAAATTAGAATATCTCGATAAAAAGAACTATCAGCGGTAACAAAGATCAAATACTGATAACAGATTTGATCAAATCAATGTTTACGTAGTGTTGAACTCATACAAAAATCGTAAGCACTATTTGAACTTGTTACCGAAGAAAAATTTCGTGACCCCTCGTTGCGACATACGCAGTCAATTTCTCAGAACATATTAATCAATTTTGTCATTTTTCATTGCATAATAAAATACGGCTTATCATATTCGAGGACTCATAATTTAACTGAATAGCCGGAAAGACTCTGCGGTGTTTTTTTTTTTCATCAACCACACATTTCCTGATAAGATTGTCTGTAGGATACAAAAAAAGACGTCTGCATATTCGAGAGTGTGACGACGTTCGGGCGCGGTCATTAGAAGAACGACGGTTCTGGTTCGAGCACATGTCGCTAATTTTTTTTCGATAATATTTTTATTTTCGTTCGTGACAGTTTACGTGGTAAACAGAAAACTTGCAATAATTGATAAGAGCGTCGCGACCACGTGAAACATTATATAGGTGCTATCTTTTCCAACAGATAGTTTTCAAACTCGTTTCTCTCTGATTTTTTTCGTACTAGAAGGCTATATAATAAGAAGAATTCGTTTGCAAAAAACTCCCACTTGAAGTAAAAAAAATCTTACAACATCCCCAAAATCTCAATCTTTTTTTGTCTTATTTCTCGTCGTTTATGTGCAGAGCCGGTTTTTTTTAACCCAAAAAAACATTCATTCGTGTTATAGAATTTTCAGTGCATGTATATAAACTATCGCGAGTTTAAAATAAATAAATAAAAAACAATGGGTGCTAGAAATTGTAAATCTTATTCTCCACAAGAAAATAAACACTCGAGAAGACAAGCGGTTACCACCAGCGCAGGTAAGTCTTTGTTTTCAATTTTGTTTTCATAGGTTAAGAAGAGCGGAAACTAAACCGGTAGAGGCGATGCTTCCAAACCAGTAACAAAGTGAAGGACAAAGGAAAAAACAATATTTTATGTAAAAAACCTTCACCTTGAGGACATCATACTCTTGCATGGTTTTTCGTTTTGTACTTTTATTTGCTGATTTTCGCTATACCACGAGCGAGCATTTAATTCGTTTAGTCGTAACGTGTTATAGTTTTTATTAGTAAATAGATCATGCAATAATCGATCAGCAAAGTTTCCAAACTCCCGATTCATTCGACAGAGGGCGTTCAGCGAATTTTTGACATTTCCATAGTTTACGAGCTCGTTTACGCAGAGGCCTTTCTCGCGGAGAAAAAGAGATTGTTGCCTTTTCAGACGAGTTTGAAAAACGTTATTATCGCAATATCGTGTAGATTTCGGTCACGAAATACTTGAAGATCGAATTCTTCATATTAAAATTTCAATGGGAGGTAATATTTTTAATCATCATTGTCATTCATTTCTTTTTATTCGACATATCCGTCACGATTAATCGACTTTTCGTGATGTCGAATTGCAGCTTGAATAAATCTGAATTGACGGTTATTTCAAAAATAAATTTGTTGAATAACTGAATTGTGACCTACGTTCATAATGGATCTTGGTTATAAAAAGAAATGTCAGATGTGCAAAAAATCCATGAACGTGACAGTAAAGAAGAGTGTAAAATATAATGTACCAAGCTGTTGTTGTTCTTGTGAGTTTTGATCTTTCAATTCTCAAAAGATTTATAGTAATTCACTGTCAAAGTATTTGTTGAACAATGCGTCACAAACCCTTGAAAAACATACTTGAATAATAAATAATGATTAAAGTTAAAAAATTTGCAAAGGCAAGCATGGAAAATAGCAAACGATTTTACTGGGAAGAGTTTCCATAAAAATGGTACATTGGTCTAAAATTTAAGTGTAAAAATGTTACTAAAGTTTGATAATCCACAAGAGTTTTTATTTTAATATTTTATGTTCTTTATTTTTCAGGCAAATCAGAAAAGCTTGACTACGTCGAAGATGTAGTTTGCAATGAGAACGACATCAACGATAATGAAATGAAGTTATTACCGCTGGGAGATGATGGAGGAAAAATTTTGTTGATTAAGCAGAAAGGAGAATTGCACGCCATTGGAACGAAATGTACTCATTACGGTGCTCTTCTGCATACAGGAGCATTGGGAGATGGAAGAGTCAGATGTCCTTGGCACGGCGCTTGTTTCAACATCAAAACTGGTGACATCGAAGATTATCCAGGATTAGATTCTTTGCCCTGTTATAAGGTTTATTCCTTTATATAACTTTATTTCACATATTTATTCCCTCCAATTATTCCTATATTCAAATTAAATTTCTTATTCAAGTTTGTATGAAAAATTCACAATAAGCGAACAATACAACACCACAAAATATTGAATAAGGCTAAAATAACGTTCAACGTATATTATACAAAACAATTGACTGTGAATTTCAATTGAAACAGCTTGATGCTTGGACAAAATGAGTAAAAAATCCTTCGCAGTCTTTAATGAAATCGTTCATTATCTTTTTCAAGGTTTCCGTGGACAAAGGACAAGTAAAAGTTCAAGCAAAACGTAAGGACCTTGAGGCGAACAGACGAATCAAAGGGATGTGCTCTTTAAGAACGGACTCGCCAAAAACTGTTGTGATAGTTGGTGGGGGACCAGCGGCTGCGACCTGCGCCGAAAGCCTTCGTCAGGAAGGCTTTGATGGTCGAATCGTCATGATATGTAAAGAGAACGTTTTACCATACGATAGGATAAAGGTTTCCAAAACAATGGACATGGACGTGCAGAAGATTGTTTTGAGGTCTCAGATGTTTTATGACGAGAACAAAATTGAAACAAAACTTGGTGTCGAAGCCACTGGTTAGTTCAAAGTTCAACTTTGCTAGCCTGAATTAGTTTGAAACTCGAAAACGGAATTCTTGATTCTTATTCGAACGAATAAAGAGAGAATCTTCGATATTGAATTATAAAATCAATTAAATTTGTTAAGTTTAATGGATTTGCTTGGAAATTCATATTATTCGTGAAAATCAAATTTATATAAATATATAATTTTCTTACAGCACTGAACATCGCTCAGAATACTGTCAAATTGAGCAATAATGAGGAATTGAAGTACGATAATTTGTTCATCGCAACGGGAAGCAGAGCAAGGATGCCCGATACACCAGGATCTAATTTATCGAACATATTTGTCCTCCGTGATTACACCGATGCGGCCAAAGTTCACCAACAATTGTCATCGGAAAAACATGTCGTAATTCTCGGACAGAGTTTCATTGGTATGGAAGCTGCTGCTTATTGTGCCGGAAAATGTGCTGAAGTTACCGTCATTGGACGCGACAAAGTCCCTCTCAAGGCAGTTTTCGGTGAAGATATTGGGGGTCGTGTAAAACAAGAGCACGAGAAAAAAGGTTTGCAATTTTTTCAATAATAATTTTTCTGCAGTTTATAATTCGTGAAATTGCGTGAATAATTTCAGTATTTTCTGTTTGAAAACTATTACAGAGGTGGGATTCAAATTGAAAGCTTTTTGGAAACGATTCGAGGCCTTCCGATTGATAATAATATTAAGATAATTTAACATTTTTAAAGAGATATTTTTTCTCTTTTTATAGGTATCAAATTCATAGATGAAACGAGTATTGCAAGATTCATACCGAAGGAGGATGGCCAAACTTTGGGACAAGTTGAACTTACGAACGGGGCACTTGTCCAAGCCGACATTGCAATAGTTGGAATTGGATCGACTTTTTATACGGATTGGCTGAAGGATTCGGCACTCGAGCTTATGCCTAACGGCAGTGTTATCGTAGATAAGGTTATTTATTTACATTTTGATTTATTCTCTCCTTTAAAAATTACTGGTTTTTTTCCACACAAACGAGTCACTTTCCGATTGTATGCCAGGAATCGATAGTTGTCAATTGAAAAATTAACTTTTTGCAGAAAATTAACAGTGCTAAGCGATGCCTTTTAAAATCATAACAATATTGTTGTTATCATTCTTTAATTCTCCTCAGAATCTCCGGACGACCGCAAGAAATGTATTTGCTGGTGGTGACATCGCGTGTGCTCCTGTATTCGCTGCCCAAGATATTTCAGCCGCAATCGGCCACTGGCCATTGGCACATTATCATGGAAAAATAGCAGCCCTGAACATCGTTGGAAAAGAAACTCCTCTTCGTGCGGTTCCTTTCTTCTGGACTATGCTCTTTGGAAAAGGCTATCGCTATGCAGGTACGAAATTTATGCTAATATCGAAAAAAATAACAAATAATTCGACATGCGTAACAAGCTGATTCCACTTTCATTTTAAGACGATAGATGAAACTTATAATCTGTAAAAAAAATTTCTCCATCTTTTTTTTGTCGTTCTGAATTAAAAAATATAAAAGAATGCTTTTTTTGATATCGTTTTTCAAATCTACCCACGATCATACGACTTGAATAATTGTTTTTTTCAGGTTTTGGTAGAGCGACGAGTCAAAAGATTTACGGATCGCTGGCCGATCTAAAATATTTCGCTTACTACTTTAATGAGGGTAAAGTCATTGCTATGAGTAGTTGTGGCACCGATCCAATTGTTTCGGACTTTGCGGAGTATTTGTACGAGGGAAAGACTTTGACCGAGGCCGAAGTTACAGCGAATCCGACTGGTTGGATGCGAAACAAACCTAAAGATTTGGACAAATTGTTATCCGCCTCGAAGACAGTATTGTCCGCGAACCACTCGTAAGGATTCATGATGTCCTAGTTTATGGTTACGAACGGCCTTAAATACGTGTACGTCGATTTGAATGAGAAACAAATTTCTGAGACTCGTTTGGCTTTAGAGAAAAATATATTTTTGTCGCTTGGTTGCAAAAATATGTTCTTCGAGCAACAGTCTGCAAAAAGTAAAAAATCTTTCCGAATTCCGAGCTACGAATGTGCAAGTTTGAAACATTATGGAAAAGTTAATAACTTTGCAGATTTTTATACGCATTTTTTCTCCATAGCTGAACGAACATTCAACGCTTCCTCGTTAGCATTTTATATAATATAGGTTTTCTTCATACAAAGTATTGAGACGAATTTATAAAATAATTGTTGGCGGGACCACAAAAATATTACACTACAAACGACTTGAAATTTCGTTTTTCCTACTCCGTGTATGGATTGCTATAGATTCGTCTGTTTTTACTCCAAAACGCAGTATTTTTCATGCGATTCATTTGTAAACTTTTAGGATCGGTGCTTTATCTGGAAGTCAACAACGAAAAGCTTATCATACGTTAGTTGTAAGGCAACGAGATTCTTATAAAATTAATGAAACTGTAGAACTAATAATCCAATGTAAAAAGATTGTGAAATACGCGAAATTTGTTATCCGTTTTCGCATTTAAATATTTAATATTAAGATACTACATTTTAGTTGAACCGAAGTTGATTCGCTATACGATTTTTTGGTAATTTTTTCCTGTTATACAAATCAGTAATTTCATCGCACCTCTGTACATTCTTACAACATTCTTAGCAAGTTTGAATATTTGTCAATCAAATCTATGAAAAAGTTGATCCAGTTCAAAACTTCTTTCCTGTTAAAAAGAAACCTGGAATTTTTATATAATTGTAGCCCAAAATATTCTGTCCATTAATCTACCGTAAAACTTTATCAAACTGTATTGTTCAACACAAATATTTTTAATCTGCAAAAAAGTCTCATGAAAAAAATCGTCTATACGAGAAAAATCCCTCTAATCCACAAAACCCGTTGCAGAAACGATGTAAAACGATATGTTCAAGAAACACTGCGAGTTCTGGGAGGTGAAGATTTGAAAGACGACGATGATTGAAGCTTGAAGAATCGTCCATCTCTAATTCATAAGCACACAAATGCAATCTTACGATAAACACATGTGATTCTGTGTACATATACAATCGAATACATATTTATTTAATATTGGCAGAAAAAACATTACGTTGCACAAAACAATTTCTTTGTACAGGCTGTTTTTATTCCCAAGCATCTGTTACACGCAAGTGACTCAGTTGCTCTGCCCACGTAAACGTTTTTGTAAACTTTTCATTTCTTTTTGCGTTCCAAATCGCTCTGCAAACTTCAATACCTTTTTCCTTTCCAACTATTGCTTTGGACTGTTCAACTGTTAAATAAGGATGTCGCAGTATGAACATAGTTCGTTCTTCTCTCTCCATCTCTTTGAAACGCTCTTGTAATGCCGGTATTTCCACTGCTTTTACTCTTCGATTTTTCCTATTAAAAAAAATTATGTATATTATTTCTCAAGCGGAAAATTCTCTGTTTACAAATTCTGTACTCCTCAAATAATCTAAACGAATGAACAATGTTAAGAGAACTTACGTTTCTCATTTTTAATACAATTTACATAAATTTTTGATGACTATCAAGAGACTCGGTAGAGTCTCGGGACATAAATATTTGAAAAAGAATTCAAGAAACCCGTAACAGTTGCATACAAAATATGAAATTGTGTATCGAAAATCATCGGATGGTATATTTCTCTATTTTGCACGCTTTTGTGAGGTTATGTGTGAAGTTTTTACAAAACGTAGACAAATACGTTGAAAATTCGAACGATATACTCACCCTCGAAAATTAAACGGCGGCATTCTCAGTCTTTTAGCCCAATTAACGAATGTCAAATGCATTTTTCCGGATTAATACGTCTTTCTCTCCAAAATTTTTAATTATAATGAAAATTTAGGACATCGATGCGCAATGCGATCGGAGCACTGGGACCGGCGTTACGGAGTTTCACGTAAAATCCGCAACGCGGCTAGCCGGTTTGAGCAGTAATTTTTGATCCTTCGATATATT
The DNA here is from genome assembly GCA_037576405.1 of Campoplex capitator. Lineage (NCBI taxonomy): Eukaryota > Metazoa > Arthropoda > Insecta > Hymenoptera > Ichneumonidae > Campoplex > Campoplex capitator. Next base: position 8,478,242 of record JARBWI010000003.1, read on the forward strand.
TTAAACCAATTTTTGAAAACTCACTCCGGTCAACTGTGATGGAAATTATTAAAAAAATAAAGATATGGAGCGCGACGTAAGAGAACGACTGACAAAGGAAGTTCAGCTGATCGAGAAGCCGACCAAAAAAAATGTGCCAGAAACTTATTTTTTTTTTTTTTTTTTTCAATTTTCAACGAATATGAATTACTCAATGATCATGAGCAGGAGAAAAGAAAGGGATTTGATAATAATGACATACCAGAAAGATTGGAATCGAGTCTCCGAGTAGAAAAAAAGATTTTTCACTACAACAACAATTGGAAAAATCGATTTTTTCAGGATGAAACGCTTGATAATAAAAATCAATTGAAAAAAAAAAAGCAATTATTTGAGAATCGTCTTTTAGGATAACTGTATTTCAACTTAACTCGCTATTGATCTATAACATTATTTTCGCTGCGTTGTAAACTGTATCTTCGTTGAAGTTCAACCTCCATCGCCTCCATTTGTTCTCTGTTTTGTTCCTGTGTCATTTGTTCCATGAGTTCATGATTGTAAGTGGAGTGTAGCATAAGAGCGAGTACTCCGGCTCTGGTTGCCATGTTCGATCGTATTTGTCGTTCTTGTTCGACGAGCTCATCGATTTTCAGCCATTGACGTACTCGTTCCATGTCGATTTCTGCCCGACGCAATTTTTCCCATACGTAATGTTTGACGCAACTTTTTTTCGGTGCTCGACAAAATTCACCGGTAGAATCAAAAACGTTCGTCACTAATGGACAACCGCACACTTCTGTATCAGTTATTTTTGGATCTTTGCAATGCTCTGGACACAAAACTCGCAAACGTTTGCAATAGGTTCGATTCACTGGATTATAAAAATCGCAGAACATCACTTGACCCTCGATTCTTGTCTTGAATATCGAACCAAACGACGCCTGAGATTCGTACTGAAAATGGAACGCAAAATTTATGTATTTTATTAAAATTCTTATCGTGTTGTCGGGCAATGTTGTAATTTTCAATTTTTATCTTTTCAAAAATTACAAGTTGATAATTTCGAACATGAGCGATGATAAATCGTAATAGATTTTACTATTTCCCAATTGTTTATTCATATGTTATTTGAAGTTCCTTCAAAACTTTGATATCGATGGATCTCCATTGAAAACATAATCACATCCAAGTGTGACGAACTATTGCAATATCGTTTTTCTATCATTGTTACACGTGACATTGTTGCAATGATTTTTTATATTCCATTAGTGATTAATATAATAAAAAATGGAGAATCTCGAAATTTCAAATGAATGAAATGATTGGTGTCTGTTTATAATTTACCTTATTAAAACACTTTTCCATATGTTTGATAGCGCTACGAGAATGTATTTCGTGTCCGCAAGTGATGCAGTACATGCTCATTTCCGTATCGTCATTTTCATCATCATCGGTTTTGGAATCGATGGTGGCATGTTTAGCGCGTTCGACAATGCGATCAAGTTCGGCATGACGTTTGTCCAATTCTTGTAAAATTCGTCGAACGTCGTGTTGTTGTTTTCTCACAGTTTCCAGAGCTCTTCTATTGTTTTGTTCAGCGACGCAAGAGGTCAACGACCATTCCTGAATGCGTTGCGGCAAAACCTGATAAATTCTGTTAGTCGCCAGTTTCATACCGCATTCGTCTGAACAGTATTTGCTTCCCGGTCTGGATTGCATTAAACAACCTGGACCGTAACACTGACGCGGTTGTTCGAGATGCTCGTTTCTCTCATTGCTCGAATCTCTTTTCCTCTTTTTACTTGGTTTTATTGGTCTGTTAAAGCTTTTCGAAGGTTTCAAGGGCACTCCGATTGTTCTGCAAGTCCTTTGTATACAACGGAGCTTCAGTCTTACGGATGGACCGAATTTCTTCAGGTGTCTTCACATAAAATAATTTACAAAAAAAAAATAAAATGATCTCGTTAAATATGCTAACATCTGCAATGGATACTGATTTTTCTTGAAAAAACTATTAAGTGAACAATGAGTGTGGAGATTTTTACCTGCACGCGTCGCACTTTCCACAATTCTCGCTTCTCAAACATCCGTTACATTCCCCGCAACGCTTCGATGATTTTTTAACTAAAGTTGGATCCCAAGCTGCGTCATACTCGTATCTGTGATCTTGAGCCTTTTCCTTGTATTTCTTCAGCCGTCGATCATCCTGTTCTGATTTTTTTGGCTTGTAACGGGTCACCAATGTAGAATCCTCTTCTCTACAGCGCTATATTTATGGTGTACATTTAACAGAAATTCATCGTGTAATAAATACTTAATCATGAAACATATTGAAAGTTTATTATCATCGGGCAAATGCTGTTTGAAATAATCGACAACGACAAAATGATCTTTACTTAAGATAGATGCAAGAAACTTCTTTTAATAAATTTTCTTTAAATTTTGATGTATTATGTACCATAAAACTATCTTCGTTACTTCGTTACTGTAATTTTAATTTGCTTGATAATTGGGAAGTTAGATAACTATAGAAAAAGTACAGAGTTCATGGGCAAGTCCATAGTTATCCTATAGCATTGACGAATTTATATTTTCTAGTAAAACTTGTCATTAGAAATCCTCAAAAATTTTTGTACGTGTTCAATATTTCTATGATTCATTAGAATATTTTTAATTTCTTTGAAACTCCTGAATCATCACTTTGGGTGTTGGTGCACATGAAATTTCAATTTTGATTATGCGTCAAAGTTTTTTTTCACAAACAATTAGGAAGAAACATCTTACCACACAGAAGAATTGTTTGATGTATTTGGCATCTTTTTCAGTGACATTAATGCAATCTCCATGATACCATTCTTCACAAGCGTCGCATCCTCTGTGAAGAGTCAAAGAATTCATCAGCAAACGTAGAAAAATTAAGATGCGAAATAAGCGCAAATAACCTAAAAAAAAATACAACTGACATCATGAAACGCGAACTATCCGAACTTCGGCAAATACAGTACGCTTGGCCGTCCTGTTTTAAAAGCGTAGCAATTTTGCTTTTTCTCTCTGGCAGCATAAATTGCTTAGCGATTTCTTCTTTCTGTGAAATAAAAAAAAAAACATAAAGTTGATATTTGAGCAAATAATGGAAATTCTTAACGTTTCACATGTCATGGCATTTTGCAAACTTACAGACAACCCATGACGTTTTCCACTCATCGCTTAATTGTGATTATTGAACTCTAACGTCGATCTATCCATGTACAATCGCTTAGACGAATATAAATAATAAATGTTTGACGCAACAACGAAATCCTTTGGAGTATTTCGTTTTTGTTCCGTGACTTTGTTTGCTATTTTTTTAACACGCCATTTTGAATTTTACGCCATCTACTGTAATCGGTGGAAATATGTGGAACTCAATGTGCATTTTTGTTGACAAAACAACATAAAATAAGCAAAATCAAACAGCAAATTTTTTAATCAGTTCAGCGACTACAATTATATAATAAATTGTAATTAAATCATCATTAATAAATAAAATGTCGACAAAATTAATGATTTAACAAGAATAAAGACGATGCCAAATTCATGGAAAAGGGTAAAAAACGTTAATTAGGTAAGCAAAATTTGTAGAATAGAATATTTATTACAGTATATTACAAATTGAAAAAAAAAAAAACGAATGTCCGCCAATTTCGATGGATGAAGGCCTCGGAAAAATTAACGATGCGTTCGCGTTGGATAAGAGAATAAAATAACAAATATAAAATCCACACTCATGGAAATCTCAACAGCGAGATAATATTTTATTGTTTAATAATATATTCACATTCAACGTAAACATACGGAATTATTGTGGCAAAAATGTCATTTTGAACAATAAAAATATGAAGCATTTTCGTCAACAATAATTGGCAAACGAATAGTAATTATTATCCACATGATGAATATATAAGCCCAACAGATTGATATTTTAATAACTGTAAATAAGAACGATGTAAGAAAGACTTTAACGAGTCAGTCTTCCTCTTAACGAACACAGGATACAATTGAAAAGAAATTATGTTCCACGGAAGAATTTCTCGATTCTTCGTTTACTCAGGAACTGTATATTCACGTTTGCTGATCTAGACCGGGAATGGAATAATGATGTATTCAATCTCTGTACATACTTTCGATAGTTCAAAACAGATACTAATCGATACGGAATGGCTTTTTTTTCAGTGTTTTCAAAATCGATCAATTTGGTAATAAGCCACGTCGAAATTTTTTCCGTAATCAAAACGAAAGCAAAAATATAAAATCAAAATTAAAAAAAAAAAAACAAAAATGACCGAGCTATCTGACGCAATCGTGCTTTTCGAAACTTCGGATTTTTCGCTTGTGGCCTCTTCTTCGCGCATTTTCGCCGTCAGAAATTCTGTTCCAATGGTTAAAAGTATCTTCGATATATGAATTACTAAACAGACTTCCGTCGCTTTTCCATTTGCGGATTGGAAACACAGAAGTTTGTTGGATCGATAATGAACGATTACCTTCAATCGTCAAATTATCATGGCTACGGAATGTCTTTAAGTGGAAACCACACTTGAATTTCGTACGTTTATTTTTTTTCTGAAATTTCTGATATTTATTGTTCTCAAACTTTTCGAAAAACTCGGTTTTATTGGCAAGAACAGCCCGAATTTTTGCTAGATCGATGCTCACTTTGCAACAGATGGAATTGTCGCTACCCGATTCGCTGTTACGACTCGGTCTCTCTCCATTTCTCGGCGCATTCGAGTGCAATTTTTCGTTCTTGCAAACGTTATTGACGCGCGGACTTCTACGACTTCGTAATTTTTCCGCGATGACTAGATGACTGAATGGCGGGTTTTCGAATCTCGCATTATCTACCGGGAGAATTTCCTCGTTACAAAACTCAAAATTTCCGTATTTTGCACGTTTCGGTGAAGACTCCATGCGTTCAGAAATTTCTTCGTCCTCCTTCGCGCGGGTCAAACGCGTTTTACATGTTTTTGTGCTATTTTCACAGTGAGAATCGTTTGCTTCTTCGTCGTTCATAACGACTAAACTTCGAGCAACGCTACATGTACTTTCTTTCCATTCGCTGTACGACATTTTAGAGGTCTCGAGCGACTGATCATCATTTCCTATTTTTCGAGAACTCTCTTCAGTCTTTTTGTCGATTATTTTTTCCTGGGTTCCTTGCTCGTTTAACAATTGCATTGTATTGACCCCACCGATTCGCAAACGTGTTTTACTTTTTCGTTCGATCGGGCTTAGCGTTCTAATATTCGTGGATGACGGTACGGGATCAAGATTTTCTTTGAGTTCGTCCTGACCTCGAGAATTCATATCTCCATGCATCAAACCAATCGGTATAATCTCGGAAACCTTCGTCACAGGGTCGCTTTGGGAATTATTGCTCGATTGGTTGATCACCTTTTTTCCGCTATTTTCATCGCTGCTAAACGCACAAGAACTCATCAATGATCCTGAACATCTTTTGTGATCATCGACGTTTCTTAAAATATCCGATCCATGCGGCAACGAACGATTTTGTGTTCCATCGAACAATAAATCTGAACTAATTTTCTTCGAAACTTCATCATTTTTGCATGATGCAAATTTACGTTTTTCCCCATTTTCGATCTTCATATTCACACAATACGTATTGTGAATTGCCATCTGTAGAAAAAAAAAAAAAAATTTTAATATTGTATTACCGATATTGAATTATTTGCCGATTCTTGAATTTCTCATATTTCAAGTTCGATCCAACTGAACGCTAATAAAACGATTAGACTGAGACATAAAAAATGGATTGGAAATAAATATTCATAGCGAAAATCTTATTCCATAGAAGTTTGAGTGCATAATGAAAAACTGACGAATAGATTTAAAAAAATTCTTCCATACATGAGCATTTGTTTTTTGTTGCGTCCCATGCAATTAATTTGTTCATTTTTCAGAATATATATATTTCCGAAAATTCGGAAGAATAAGCGTTGCGTCATGTTCAAATATCCCTCGGGATATGTTGACGTTAAATAAAATTTATATTTTACATTTTCAATTTACCTTGACAATGTTCGATCCACAGACTGTAAATTTAAGATCTCGTAGTCTGATCATTTTGTTTATTAATCCAATTCGATCAGGGGAGTCACTCCGGTCTCCGGTAATGGAACGCTGAGTCGTTTCATTTTTTTCCGCATAGTACTGTGAGTCATTTCGAAACTCGTTGTCCGCTCCGCATCTGTTAAATTTAATTGAAAATAAGTATTGACTCTATAATAACATTTTCAACTTTTTTTTTTACAGTGAAAAACCAACTTTTTGCTGACGTTGTTTTCATGTTTTGTCCATCGGTTATTTCGGTGAATATTTGGTCCGATCGTCTCGCTGGATTTGATATTGGTTGCAACGTCACATTTGGGCGGAACAGCAGGGTCGGTGCCTGCATCCCCGGTACACTGTTATAATCGTAACAAACATACTGGAGAAAAGGTACGGGGAAATAAGATTTTCATAAGAATAATCCCCGCACCCAATCAACCAGAGACAATAAATCCCAAAATTCGCAAAATATACCAAGATTAATTTCATTTTCCTTGTTGATGGAGGCTTGTTGCAATGAGACATATTAAAATGTTGCAAATATTCTCACTCAATTATTTAACGTTTCGGAATGAATCAGGTGGTGTATAGATTGCTAAAACAATTACTTTTCAAAGTCTGTGGCTGTGGAATATTCGGATGGAAAATAATTGACAATTAATCAGACAATTTTCGGAATTTTCTTGGGATTTATAGAAGAAACGAATAACTTTTTTGTTGACTGTAATAGAGATTCCTAGAGTTTCTCAAAACTCGTGAAAAGAAAACAAATGAAATTGAAAAACCCCGGATAATTATGTGGAATAAATGAAAAATTCGTATGAAGTATTGAATATTCTGAAACTTACGTTTTCCGAAGAATCTAGTGATTTTTTATCTTCAGTGTAGGAATTTTTTGAGTGTGGAGTTATCGGAATATTAAAAGGCTTTGGATTGATCCTACTTCCGGTTGGTTGTGAATCATCATTGTTGGATTTGTTCAGAGGAGTTTCGAAGCTCCGTCGAATCCCATTGCACGAAGGAATTTTATTATTCAAATTGTTTCCGGCAGAAATTCCAGCTGAGTATCCGTTTTGGATTTCACTGGTATTCTCGACCGGAAACGCGGGAACGGGAACTTTCACAGCTGCGAAAGAATTGGTATCTATGGACGGGGAATTGGACGAGGGTAAGGGAGATGATTTCGGGGTAAATAAGTGGATCTTACGCGAGGGAGACAATCCATTCGGAGTAATATTTTTGACCGAAGTTGCCGAAACTTCAGTCGCCGGTGCAGAATTTACGGCGTTTGCTGGATCTCTATTTTCCTGTATACTCGATGATTCCATGGCTTTTTTTAACGGAGGTTTGTTGCAAGGAACATTTTTCTTCGTTTTGAATTTTTTTCCTGCTCGAGATTGTAAAATTTGATCGTTGACAACGGCTTCGAGGGTAAGGGATAATTTCGGTGCGGACAATTCGGGTGGATCCTCATTAGTGGGAGTGGTCGATTTTTCGTTACTTTGGATCGTTGGTGACGTTGGTTTTGGTGCTAGAAGAGGCCATCTGCCGTTATTGCAAATCGTTGATCTTGTTGAATTCGGTGTAACAACTGTTTGGTTATTGTTACACGCAATCGTCACTTTTATAATGTTTGATCTCTCATTATTTGAAACCGTTGACGTCGTTACTTTTGGCGCAGTAACGGTCGATCTTTGGTTGCTTCCAATTTGCGGTGGTTTAGGTACTATTGGTGACAGTACAGCAGATTCTTCGTTGCTCGGATTCGACACCGATGTTTTGGTCGCCAAAAAAGGTGATCTCTCATGGCTCTGAGTAGTTGGCAATGATGATTTCTGAGCGATAACAACCGATCCGTCTTTGTTCCGCGCCTGCACCACTAATCGTTCATCATAAATTGACAATGGCTGCGGTGCTATAGAGATCGGTCTTTCGTGATTCTGAACCGGCGGCAAAACAGTCGATCTTCCGTTGCTTTGAATTGGTCCTGGAGTAACTTTAGTCGATGTTACGGCTGAGATTTCATCGCTTCGAACTATCGTCGCCAATAATTTTGGTACTCCAACAGCCGATGTTCCGTTACTCTGAATCGTAGAACTATTTGATGCTGCGGCTGCAAAAATAGCTGCTTTACGGGATTTCGGGCCTGCGAGTCTGCTCAACGGTGATAGAACTGGAGAATTATTAGTACCGGATGGTGCTGGATGAGACGTTTCAGCCGTCGTGATAATTAACGGTACAGCGGTATTCGTCCCAGGAATAGTGAGACTGTAAATCACTGGCTTTGGTAAATTGTCCGCAGCGGGTCGCGCTTCTAAACGTATTATTTCCAGGCGTTGATAAATCGGCTGTACAGCCGCATCTTTTGGTTTTTCGGCGACGGGTACTTGCTCCGTTTTTTTTGGATCCGTTGGTTGATCTTTCGGCTCGGACACATTGGCAAACGCTTCAGGGGCCAAGGACGTCACGTTAGTTATTTGTAAATTCAATTCCGGAACCGGCGTCGTTGGATTCGTCGATGTTTCCGGATTTACTGTAGATGACCGGACTGTAGATGAGCTCGTTGTTGGTCCGGTTTCACTATCACTCAGATCAATCTCAATTACCACAGGTTTTTCGGCCCTCGTTTCTGGTAATTGCACTTGTGGGCTCGTCGACGAACCTGTCAAAGTTGTCCAAACTTTTTTTCCCACGTTCAGAACCTCCTTAAAAATAGTATTCGATTTAGATTGTATTTCTGGCTTCGTATTCTCTTTGGCTTCTGGAGTTGTTCGAGAATTTCCAAACAGCCAGGGTTTACTGAGAGTTCGATAAGATTCTCTGCAACTTGGCCCAGAAACGACGATCACGTCGTCATCGCTGTCGTCCTTATCGAACTCATGTTCCAATGAGATTTTTGGTTTTTTCGTCAAAGGTGCAAGTTCTTCGTTATTTTCTCTATCAGCTCGAGTATCCTGATTTTCTGTGACGTTCCTCGGCGATTTCGACGATACACTACTGCCGTTGTCAACGAGTCGCTCTTTTTCCGGGCTTTTCTCTTCGATGCTCGTCGCTTCCGGAACGAAGGAAGAAGATTGTGGCTCGACAGTAGAGTCACGGATTTCTGTGGACGTTTCTGGATAACCGCCCACTGAAATCTCACTGTCGCTGTTACTTTCATCGTCCGATATGTCATTTTCAATTTCCGATCGTCGACTGTTTGGGGAGAGATTAAACATTTCTGTATTCGTTCCAGATTTGTTGAGGATAGAAGTGCACTCGTTGCATTCCCAAACTTGTTCACCCCACTTGAGATTTCCACATCTCATGTGAATACCCTGAGAACCGCAAGTTCGACAAAGCGTCAATTCCCATTTAGCGTTCGTGCTCGTATATTCTCTTCCTTTTCGACAAACACATTTTTTTGCGTCGCAACGATTGTGTCTGTATAACAATTCGTGAAAAGCGTTTGGCACCAATTCCCAAGATGCATCCTGACTCGGTATAAATATACCGTGATCCAACATCGCCTTCTGAAACTCCGCTTTGTTGTTACACAATGGACACTTGAAAAAGTATCCCGCACTCATCGCCAATTGCTGCACGCATGTTCGATGAAACCACGCGTTCTTTTTGCAACACGGAGCCCATATCGTTCCTAAATTATCGTGCGGATTTACTTCGTCATAACATATGTAACATATTTTTTTTTCACACTGCGATAACTCTTTCCAAATATGGTCTTCGATTATCTGTCTCGGTCGATGATGAATACAATAAGATCTGAAAAAGAAAAAAAACGTTAGATATGTTTGGAGGTATTTTTATTTTTTACACAACGAATCTAAATTAGTTTCGTTTTTTTTTTTTAATGGAAAATGTTTTTGTTATATTTTCCCCACTCAAATTCAAACGGTTGTGTTAATCTCTCTTCCAATATTTCCGTTGATTGATGAAAATGGCGACGATTTGATTGAAATCTTTTAGTTTCAGAACTTTCGAAAATTATCGTTCTTTCCATAAATCGAATTTTTTAAATAGCGTCATCGACTTTTATAAACTGACGAGAAGTTTCTAATACAATTTATGAAAATTGTAAGTAAGAGGTATTAATCCTTGCACCCGAAATTTGTACCCACCTAAATTCTCCAAAGAACTGATGCAACGAACCAGCTTTCAGGCCGCAAGGAAAATGAAATATCTTTTTACACTTTGTATTGCAGCATCCCAAAGTGGCACCAGATTTTTTGCAATAAGCGCAAGCCTGTGAATTCAGTTCAATTAAGAATACCAATATTGACTGATTATCTGAACGAAACAAAATGAATTATAACTCTTACGAGTCGTTTTCCTCTTTTCAGCTCTTTGTGAATATCTTCGGGCAAAAAGCCCAAAATCCCCTCGTCGTCGCTCCCTTGTTGTTGCATGTTGGATGAAAACAGCTAAGAACATTGCAAAATATGCATATGAATATCAAAGACAATGAGAAAATTGAAAAGAGTGAGGTAGAATATTGAATAAGAATTGTAATGAAAAATCTTACCAGACAATAATAATGTGTGATAATTCCACTGTATTCATAGATTTTTCCATAATCCAGCTCATTTTCATCTTTCAGGCCACAGAAACAACAAGTCTTGCCTCCTTTGGAAGGTGGCAAGACAGAAGAACTTTTTCGTGGCATGTTGAATTATCTTGTTTTGTACTGAGCTATACCTAATTATACAATGTATCGATCAAATTACTTGGACATTATCCATTTGTAGCTAACAAATTGCTAGCTAATACATTGAAGATTATAGAACCTATATAATTATTGATAGGAGAATGTTTATTGTTAGTTTATTTTTATTTTAAATCTTTTTTAAATAGAAAAAAAAACTTTTTTCCATATTCCGTGCTACAATTTTTATATCAAAAGATAAATGAGGTACCTTTAATTTGTCCAGTTGCGTCGCAAAACATTCCATTTCAAATCCATGTCTATTGATTCCCACTCACAGATAACAAGTTCCAATATTTATTGCAAATTGATCATTTGGCTTATAGAAAAAAAATTAAATTTTGATTGATTCATTTCATAATATTGAACTACATTACACTCTTTATATTTCAAACATTGACAAGTTAAAAAAAAAAAACATTGAAAGAACAATTGAATGCCTGCTATGAGATTGACTTGATATTTGACATTGTTGGAAGATCCGAATACGTTTTGATAACAAAAACAAATTGAATTATTTTTCAAGGAATTTTACACGATTCGATCAGTTGCAAAAAATATAACCACTTTTGATTAATTTCTCTACGAGCTAATACGGAAATAAGTAGCCGGAGTCACTTTTTCAAACAAAAGATAATTGCTTGTGTACAAAAATCGTGAAAAAATGAACAAAAAGAGTAAACGCACAAATTGATTTGAGAGACTTCGACGCCATTTACGTTGAGACCAAGTTCTTTGATAAGCTACGGATCTAGGGACTTTGTCATTCGAAGTCAATTCACTCGTGTATTTAAGCATGAAAAAGACGATTTTCCACGATATGACAAGTGTCACGGGTAAAGGTATTTATATCACTATAATGTTTACTCAATTAAATTGTATTACTTCAGCTGAATATGTTAAGATGGTTATTTGATCGACGAATATTGACGGAATGTTTTTCAGGGATTCTCAAATCTAACCTACCTGCCTGCAGGCTCGGAAACACAGTGATCTTCATTTTGTACAGCCAAATATTCATTCAGGGATCACTGCGATCTAATTTTCGACGTTTGTAGTATGTGTTCATTATATATTTGATAATTCTCTCGGACAAAACAACAATATTCGATCTGGAAAAGCGCAAAATGACCAAATAAATAAGGGACCGAGAGCAGGTCGCGCGATACTGAAAAACGCGGGAAATTCTTGCACGACGTTAGCTACCATTTATCTATGTGAAGTTATAGCTTTGAGAATTTTTGTCATTTTACATCTGCAGTGACTGCCTTACCGACGTGATTTACAAAATAAAAACAGTCACAAAATTTAACTACGGTAAATTGTTTTTATAAAATTCTATCCATGTTGATTCGTATAAACAAAAAGGATTCAAAATGTTCCTGTAGCAATTTCCGCAATTTTCAAGAAGTTGAGAAGAATTTCCAACGAGTTCAAAATTTGCGCTTTTTGCGAAAGAGGAAATCAGCGCACTCTAGCGACGACGAATGTCCATCCGTCCGGCTGCTTTTTTATCGTGACGCTTGACGCTGGCTTCAAGCGTCAAACAGGTCATGTGACTTTCCCTTCTACTTAATGAGCGTCAAAAACTGTATGGAAAGGGAAGTTAGGCTAAAGCTAAAGCGATTTAAGCTTTAGCATCTAGCCGCTAGATGCTAGCTTCTAGCGTCTAACGTTACTATGAAAAAGCAGCTTCACAGTGCGAGGCCCATCACCCATCGGCATTTTTTTCAGCAATGGCGGTATTGTTATAGTCGCAGGCGAAAAAAGTTCTTTTACTGATTGATGTTTCGTTTTATTTGTAACGCGTGCTTATTTTTCGCTCTGACATTACAACAGAAGTCATCTGGCAATTCTTTTAAAACGTCTGCTCGTGCGTGATGTTGGAAAACAATAGACTGTCAATGTACGTGAGTTTTTGTAGTTAAAAGAGAACGCGTAACGCTAAACAAAAAAAAAACAACACCGGCAAGTGAATCGCAAGGTATGTATTTTTATTTTTGCTGAAATGTAACAAGTCGAATATAATTAGAAGTTTTGGAGCATTCGTGTTTCCGTTTCAGCATGTTTTTAATTTAATCCATATCACCATTATTTTATCGAATTAATTTGAAGTAAGGAAAACATTCGACGATTGTTTTCATCGCCCAAAAACGATTCGATCGATGATTTTTCTTTTTCTCAACATTGTTATTAAATCCATAATCATGAGACATGAATTCTCGTACATTTTTCAATGTGGCAGTGGTTTTAACAATTCTTTTTCTCATTTACCGTCTTTTTTCCTAAATGAAATCGATGACATAAATGTCACGTTTCTTTTTTGTTCTGTTGTTTTTACTAATAGGGATTTGATCGAATGAAAGCAGTTTTGAGGTTAGGGATTTCATTGACGTGATTGATAGGGACTTCATTGACATTTTGGTTTTGAATTCCATATTGGGTGTCATTCTTTTGGAATTTTCATTTACTGACATTCGTCAAAGTGTCACAGATTCTGAGATTCGAATCATCGCTGTATTTTACAGAGAAGTCAATGAATATTTGATTAGTTCACTTTGTGTCTCCGTGACAACAGTAGCTGTCTGTTTATGAATTTCAGAAAATCCTAGCATGAAAGTTTTCTGGCAAAAATAAATGAATGATTCGATGGGATGAAACCTGTTACATTCATAACGATTGTTGTCATGAATTTTTTTCATAATTGAAATAGATATACTCGTCTCAACTCGGACTATGATATCTTAGAGATATCGTGCTCAATTTTTCATGTTTGTCCTCTAGTCAGAAGAGAAATATTGAATTTGACAGGAAAAGTGCTAGAATCTGTATATCCTCACACTCGCTTGTATGAGAGAGTTTATAACTCCATCGAAAGCCGAGTTTTCTCAAAGAACCAAACAAGGACAATAAGTGCTTACTTTTTACCAAAATAAACTGAGTAGCAGCTTTTTCTTGTATTCGAACTGGCTTTTTGAGAATTGTTAAAAAATAGATTTTCTATCCACAAGGGTAAATGCAGGAAAATCAAACGACACAAGACTTTTGTAAGATTGTTTCGCATTTATTTGTCATTGGTCAATGAACGAACATACGAATTTAGTCCGGCATAATTCCTAGTGATTCAATTTGCCGTTTTATTTTGCAGTGAATTTCTCAAACGTGCAAGAAATGGAATAACATTACTGAGCAAACGGATAAATAATTTTTCTGTTAGATTTTGTAGGCGCCGCGTCGTTTGAGGATCGTTCATGGTTTCCATGACGTCTACAATAAACTCTTAGACTTATGAAATATACTATTTCTGCAAGCGAGAGAAAACTGAATCCCATGAAAAGGCCTAAAAGTCCTCCGATGCTCGCTAAACAAAAAAGCAATGATTTAATATTCATGAAACGATTCTTCGTGCTTCATAAACGATAAAAATTCGATAATATACGCACACAAAAATTCAATGAAACCGAATAATTCGCTTTTGACGTAATTTGGAAATTGAGAATCCACGAAGAAGAGATGTACCACTGCCATGTTTTCCCTGAAATCCAGTAATTTTTTTAAATCCCCATAATTTTACTGTCCCAAAAAATCAAACGAGATAAAAAAAATATCCTAAATAATTTCAAATAAATATAAAGTTACGCAAAATATTCTTGGCTCCTTTTCACATAAGTCTCATCGATCCCGATATTTGTCGCTAATTGAGTCGAGGACATGGCGATCTCGTAGTTCATCTCGAAACAACCGGGCCAACAACTGCAACTTGGACTGATAAAAAAAAAAAAAAAAATTTATTTAAAAAAATGATAGAGCAACAGAAAATTCAATAAAATATTTCGTGCTCATTAATTTTCATGTTCAAACTGTTACGATCATCGTTCATATTATTTTTCATTTTATAACATTCGCACTAACTGTTTTGCAGAAAAAAAAAGAAAAGCATTGCAATTCGAAGCATAAATATCGCATGGTAATAAGTAAACTCACGTTTCCGTAATATTTATTTGATTGACTGCGATTTCTTCGTCGTAAAGATTTTGCTCCATAGCTCGTCTGGCCGTTGTTGCACAAAGATCATCCTTTTTTCCACAAATCGGTGTATTTGATGATTCTAAAAATATGAAAAAAATAATTAATACTGTTTTATTTATTTATTTTAATTATGATATAATTGAATTATAATTTACTCGGCATGTAGTACTGGACGCATTTACAAATCTTTTGAGTAAAATTAGCTTCGCACTCGAGTAAACAATTTTTTTGCGTATACGTTCGATAATATCGCAGGGTTCGTTCAGAAGTGAAAAAACATTTTCGTTTTTTCTTTGGTACTCGTAAAATCGACCAGCTGGCAGTAGCGATTTGTGGCTTTATTATTATTCTCGTTTCTCGTCCGGGGCTCAAAGAAAATGCGAAATCAGCGATTTTTGGTGTCTCTACAGGATTGTGAAGAAACATCTGAAAAAATTAATGGTTTTTGACATTCGTTCGAAGCCCTTTGACAGCAAAAAAAAAAAAAAAACAAAAAGAAAATTCTAAAAATTGTTAATTTCGAGAAAAAAAGTAATGAAGAATTTTGTTGCAGTCTTTTACGAACTTTGAATCCGACACTCGCGGTGGACGAACAATAATATTCTTTGAGTTCAGAATCGAGAACAAGGGTCAGACCGAAATATTTGCCAGCTCCGTAGGGTCTCCAAGGCAAAGCGTCAGGTGGTGTTGATTCCGGATATCCGGTCTCAGGATTCCAGTCGATCGAATTGTGGGGAAATGTGATGTTCAAATCTGACCACTCGCGTCTGAACAGAGAATAAAATTCATCAAAACAATTTGTTCAAATGAATATACTTTTTTTTTTTCTCTAAATTTTGTATTTGAAGAGAGAAAATTTTGTTTCAACTGACGGATTAAAGAACAAATATTTTCTGTGAACGGAATTGAAATTGCAGCAAATTCCTTCGTCGGTCATTGTAGGATTGAATATAGTTTCGCAGTCCGTTACATTTCCGTGCCATTGACAGACACTCAGCATATCCGTACAAGGCTGCGAGACCTAAAAAAAAAACATTTTTTTACATTTATTTCGCCAAAAATTTTTCATTCATTCATTCGTCTCAAACGATCGATTATTCATCGTTGATACAATCACGAGATGATTAATGTATCAAGACTTACATTAATCATAAAGTGCAACACGTTTTTCCAATCAGCAGAACCAAATTCGTCTTCATTGATCGTGGTGTTACGAAAATCGCACTGATCTTCCAACAAAAGTTTTTCGAGTTTGCTCTCACTGCAACAATTAACGATATTCGATTGATTCGTAAAGAAATCATTTCAAATTTATATATTACCCCTTGTTTATACGATTAGCCTCGGTTTTCTTGACGTTATTCATGTTACACACGGTCACTGAAGGAAATGGAAATCGATCGAAAGCCATGGGCTCAGGACTCATCGATATTATTATCGGTGAATCGACCCATCTGTCGTACAAATGCTGGATAAAATAACCGGCGCTCAAAACCGCCACGACGAAGGCGATGAACCAGAACAATCTGTATTTCAATCATTTTCACCATTAAAAACGTTTGATCAATCGAAACATGGGGTGAGAGAATAGCGAGAACAAAAAAAATGGAATAATTTGAAATAGAATTGAACTGAAATGAAATGGAATAAAGTGTAAATGAAAGAAGTGATAAAAAAAAAAAGGTAAAGATAACTAAAAGCTTCGTACTTTTCGACCATGCTCAAGCTCACATCGCCGATATATCTCAGTCCATGAAGGCTGCTATTGCTACAATATTGCTTAAGAAAATCAGCGAGTTGCAATTTTTTCAAAAACAAACGTACGTCCCTCTGCTTTATCTGCGATCTGAAAATAATTTTGTTACTAACATTTTGCGTAGCATTATTACTTCGAATTTCATAACTTTACCTTCCCTTTTTCTCGTCTCCCAGCTCGTGAACTTTCACGGTTGAAACCTCACGTTTTATTATTCCAAGATTATTGTTTCTCGATCGAAAATTCGAATCTTTCGATTGATGCGACTCCTAAAACGTTTCGCATTCGATAAGATTTTTGCGAAGATGTTATTCGTTCTGATTGAGAATGCAGGATTGATAAATTCTGTCAATTGTAGAGCGAATTAATCGTTCGACGATATATTCACTCGTTTTAGCGAATTAATTTTTTCACATATATTTTTGTCAATAAACATTTGGAAATAAATATAAAAATTTTCATAATCGGTATTAAAAATGAAAAAAGAAGAAAAAAAAAAAAAAACAACTTTTACAATCAAAATGTTATCAGATAAGTTTTGTTCGATTCATATGAAAAGAAAAATGCAAACGAAATAGTGATATTTGAATCACCTTTTCAAAAAATCTAGATCGAACCTTGAAATTCGAATATCTTGATGCAAAGCCTTCCAACCTCTGAGGCGCTTTATAAGGATTTTGAAGATGAAGAGTATTGATAGAGTACGGTTGATTATTTTCGGATTCCGTATATTTCATCTTGGCATTTTCCGAGTTTCGAGAATTTCGATACAGCGATGTTTGTTCAGGACGATTATTGTCGTGATTATCGATGAAACCGCGACTTTTACCGAGATACATTCTGGACGTCATTTTCGCGATTTCGAAGACAGTAGCCGAATTGTTCGATATATCGGAGGCGACGAGTTTAGTCGCTTCGTAAGACGTGTCGTAATTCACCAAACTTCGATCCAACGATTGTTCAGACCAAAAATTCGAAATTTTCTCATTCGTTTTTTCGATATTGTATTTTATTGGTTCTTGTGATTTGTCCATTTCATTTTCATTATGTTTTCCTGGTTTATCTGCTCAACTAATTCTGTGTGAGAAAAATTTTTCACAATTAATCGAATACCACTTGCAATGAAAGCACCAAATTAAAGCTCATTTGAAAGTGTCAATCAAGGATATGAACCCTAAAAATCTTATGAAATACTGTTTTTTTTGCACTCGTAAAAAAACAAATGAAGTTATAATTGATAGTAAAAACAAAGCGATTATAGTAACGAGAAATTTCGATATTAAAATCAAAAAAATTTCAACTCTTTTCGATCTTGAATACGATCGAACTACACTCGAAGCGAAAAGCAAAAAGAGAACTGAAGTCGAAAACACTCGCCCTACGCGATCTTTAATACCGCACGAAAAAAAAATTCATGTTTATCGATAGTGTATTTTTTCGTATAATAATTAAGGTGTCCCGAGTCTTTGTTCGTGTCAGTGAAGGTGCCAAAGTTATTAGAGAAAACATGAGGCCCGGTGGGAGAAAAATATTCGTATAGTTCGGGGGAAAAATTTTTTCGTAACAACGAATAAAAGGACAGACAGTAACAAGTCTTGGAACGATCCATGGTTAGCCTGTCACTCAAAAATATGCGTGAATTGTCTTTTATTATTATTAACGATCCTCGACCCTGCACCACAGCAGGAGCCATCGTTGTTCACATTTCCTTTTGTCCCACTCATCAACCCTGTGCTAATATTTATCCATTCGAGTGTTTATTATTTCTTCCCTAATTATTAACCCACCGAAATATTTTTGACCTCATTTTTTTTTAAATTTTATTTTCATCTTCGTATAATTTCCATTTTGCTCTTCGTTCTTATTCTATGCACAATTTTTTCGTTTCTTCTCTTCTAAGATGAAATAAAAAAAAAGTTTTCATTCGTATGATTTCAAATGCACTCGAAATGATTTCAACAGAAAAATAAAATTTTCGTATTCCTCGTACATTAAATAATGAGAGACATTAAGTGTAAAACGACGAGTTCGCAAGTTCGCTGTGTAGAGACTGACAGTCTTGAATTAACTGGAGTTTATATATGATCCCCCCCGCCTCCAGTCTTCGATGTATACACGATATATAATTGTTCCATTTGTTCAAGATCACTGATCCCTGATATAACTTTTCCTGTGTAGTCTATCACTGAAATAGCTGTTTTATTTTTTCCTACGAAATGAAGAATGATCTACATAAATTTTAATATAACAACAAAATTTCGTTTTCAGTGAAGAAATCGTAATCTAAATTGACATTTGTAAACTTTGTTCTGTTAAAATTTTTTTTCATGTGTTTAATTAATGAAAGAATTTAAAAAAAATTGATGAATGAAAAAAAAAAATTAATAAAATCAGAGGGAGCTGAATTCATTTTGTTATTTGACAATAATTTATTTAGATCGATCGTTTGAACTCGAGAAAGGAGAGCAGATTTACTCCGGAAATTCGTACGTTCTTTCGGACTCTATTTTTTCATACCAAAAAATAAAGTTCTCAGAAACTTTTCTACCTGCCATGATACTTTTATTATTGATCCGAGAATGAAAAGTTAAGAAGGGCATTCGTGATCGCATGATTGCTGGGCAAACATTTTCACGTATATTTATGCATCTATGTATTTTTTTTTTTTTTTTTTATCTCCTCGATGTGCTGGCCTGACTCATTAGTTTATTAACGTTTTTATATACAGAGTGCATATAAGAGGAATAAAAAACGTTCAAGTACGTGTACGAAAGTTTGCGTGATAATACGATGGTCTATCATTTTATTCTATTCGTTGTATCTCCTATTTTGCAGTCCTTAAATACCTAAAATGTAAACACACGGAATGTTTGATGAGGTACGATTAACGGTTTCGAACGACAATGAAAAATTACTTCATCAACCGTTCGATCATTCGTTGGGAATTTCAGTTGAACGTGTTTTTTTTTTTTTCTACGAAAATGTATAAAATTTTCAATAAATTGATGTTATTGATGAACATTTTTCGAGGGGACCCTACTTTTGTGGAGAAATGATTTTAATTTTTATTTGCTGACTCATTCAGAATGAGAATTTTCGTGAAAATTCGTTGACATCCTTGCAGAAATGATTTCAGTCTACGAAATTTTTTGGAGCTTTCGTGAATGTTCCAGTGAATGGGTTACGTGTGTATTTCTTTATCTTCGACAATTTATCTCGTACGTGTGTGAATTAACTCTTGATTGTATCGAGGTTGGTCGACAATGTACATGCACTTCTCGAGGTGTCAATTAACGATTGGATCATTTTCCTTTTCTTTTTATGGATGGCGAAATGCCATCGGAGTTGGTCGATATAGTCTCGAATATTTATGCGCTTATTTAGCTCAGAATTTGGCGAAATGATTTGTGCATGAATCAGTGATTTTTTCTTACATTGATGCGCGTTGAAAAATAATTTTTTTTTCCACGTTCTTTGTATTATTTGACCGATGATGTATTTAAGGGTGAATTTTTCTTTGACAAAATTTGCAGCCATGTCGAAAAAAAGTCGTAAGCGGAAGCTCGAAGCCGAGGAAGAAATCGAGACGAAATGGGAATTGTCGAATATTTTGAACGCGGAGCTCAGAGAAGAAATGGCCACGATGTGGGAGGTTTGTGACTGAATTCTTAGTGGAAAATTCGATGAAAATAAATGTTTTTTTTTTTTTTTTTTTTTCATGATCGTTTCTTGTTTCTATTTAATAAATATATTTATTGTTTTTCTTCAGATTCCACAAATTTTTCACTTTTTGCACATGTCCAAAGAGGCTCTGAATATCTCACATTTGTCGATGTACGAAATGGAACGAATGCTCGCCATGCCTCGGGCTTCGAAGCAACTTGCGACGATAATGACTTCTTTATTGGGGTAAGAACGACGAAAAAATCAATGAATTTAATGCTTTTGGAGAACATTATTTTTTTGAATCGTTTGGTGAAAATTATTGGAAATTATTATTACTACTTTTAGGCCTCCTCGACCGAAAGGTAAAATCAAAAATGTTCCGCCAATGCCCTACGATTTCTGGGTGAACGTTCTCACGCACAAAGTTAAAGGGTGGTTCAAAGTTTATCAAAGCAAACATCAGGACATCGTCAAGGTTGAAATATGAATTGAAATCGATCATGAATATTCGCCATTTTTTTCTCTTCAATCTCTTGATATTTGTTTTTACTTTGTTATTCAGGTTTTCGAGACGATCGGAGTGGAGCCAGAATTTTGGAGATTGTTTCCAGAAGTTTCGATTATCGACGAAAATGAATTTGATCAATTGAGCTTCAAGCAGCGAGTCTGGATCTTGAAAACTCTCTGTGACACGCTCATGGTAAGATTCGGAAAATATTATTTTTTCTTCGTGCAAATTCTCTTCAAGATTATCCAAATCGAAGAATAAAATTGTTCAATATCGCTAATCTTTGTAATATTTCAATCATCCAACGACTCAAAACTTTCAAATCGATTGAAAAATCATGAATTTGTGAAATTTTTATTCGGTTCATTCAGAAAATCTGATTGACGATGTTTTTCGGTCGTAGCACTCGAGGAAAACAATTCAGGATGAAATGGCGAAACAGATGAGCGAAGACAGCTGCGAAGTTGTTTTAGGGTCCGACAGATTCGGAGCGAAATTCATTTATTTTCCTCTTTTTCTCGACAATGATCTCAGGGTTTATAGGCAATGTATAGACAACACGATTCTGTCGACAGTGAGGGTAAGAAAATACTGCATTCAGTTTGGAAAAAAAAATAAATAATTCATACGGAATGATAATGAAAATATAATAATAAAAGAGTTGAGTGTCTAACAAAAATCCATGTTACAATTGAAAATTTGAATCAGCAGCCTCCACCATGGACGGAATCACAACCATCGACAAGGCACGAAAAAAATGGTCGAGGAAAGAGGAAGCGATCAAGATGGAAAAACGGTTCGTTACCGCGTGACAGAAAGCGAACGAAAAAGTTGCAAGAAGACGATGTGAAAATGAGTGGTGACAGTGCGCTCGGATCGTCGTTGAACGAGGACACAAATTTGAGCGGTGCGAGTTCGTGTAGTAACAATAATAACATTGTAACGGAATCAGACGAGCGAAATCGTTCAAGAAGTCCGTCAAAAGCGTCAGAACTTGGCAGCAATGTTTCCGGAGACACGAGGTCGAGTAAAAAATCAAGTGGATATGATACAAATACGTCTACGAGCGATGGAAAGTCGTTGAACGAGGTTGAGCCTGAGGAAATGTTTCGGGGATTCGAAAGCGAGATAAAGAGCCAAAATAGCATTGATGCGATCGGAAATATTCACGAAATTCTTACTAGACTCACGAGCAAAGTGAGCGAAACTTTGAGCAACGAAAACTCTATGGAGGATCCGAATACGGAAATCGAAAGCAGTGGAATCGACGTTCACGACGATGAGGACGAGGAAAAAAAAGACGAAGATGCTTTATCCTCGTGCGAAACTAAATTTTCCGACGATCCACGCCCAGAGTCCAGAGCCGAGAGCGAAGACCTCAACTGGACCAACTCTAATTCAAGGAAAAATAAATATTCCGATCCCGAAAATTTTCGAAAAGAGCTCACTATTTTTTCCACAATGCTTACCGATTTGAGCGTCTCTACTTTTGAACTCGCCGCTGACAGCGTCGATTCTCTGCGCGATCTAGCCACCACCCTCAGGATACCCGACGAAACACGCAAAACTTACGTCGTACCTAAATGCGAGCTTACACTCGCTGGCGCTTTGCAAAAACTCGCCGAGTCTCTCAGTCATATCGAACCTAAACTTCGGGATTCCACGAGAAAAGCGAGAACGAAACTCAGGAAGGAATTTACTAATTTCAGGGACGGGTAAGATCACGAATTTTTAAACCTCCTTGGTTCAACAGCGTTTCGATCGTTGTCTCGCGTTTTTATAAAAAATATGGACATTCGTATTAACATTGATATTTTGAAAAATTGCTATGTTTTTATAATTGGCTTTGGAATGAGTTTTTTTTTGCGATCGAAATGCCTTGAATTTTCTTCGATTATTTCCCCAAGACTTAATCTACGATTCGTTTAAGATTGGAACTAAGCTTCGGCCTGGCATATGCACGTTATCAACAATGATTAGAACTATAAAAGATTTGTTAACGAATCTTCTCAATAATGAGTTATGTAATTGAAAAATCAGGCGATTTCAATTTGTTGAATTTCGGGTGATGAATACGAATTGAGTTTTGCAGTATTCATTTTCCATCAGACTTATTCTCGAAAATTTGAATTTTCGTGAAAAAATCTGTTTCTTTTTTCGTGCGTCATCCATGTCTCAGACGTGTGTCTGAAATCCTCAGATTAATTTTTCTTTCTCGCGATAAATTCGTTTGTTTGCTTTTCTTTTTCTGAATTCATCGAAATTCGAAACTTGGCACGAAATTGCTGGATCCGAGTAGTGTTTTGTTGTCGATTTTACGAGCGTATGAATGGCAGCGAAAACGCTGTGTGTTGTAGCATAATCGAGGATCAGGACACGTCCGGTGACCCCGATCGTGGCTCTAATGGATGGATTATTGGATCGCAGGGCTGCCCACTGTTATCCTCCAGCGAAACAACATTACAGGAGGTATCGGACGCTCCCTTATCCCCAGCTGGTACCAAAAACGAAGGGAAAAACGAGCCTAAAAATTGTGACGAAGGAGTCCGAGGTTGTGCCGAGCCGGAAGTCAACGAGAATGGAGCGAATCACGAGGAGAAAAATCGCGACAAAGGAAAAGACAGAATCAAAAACGATAATAAAGAATCGGGTGAAAACGACGACGGAGGTAATTACAAATTTTTACAATAATTGAATGTTCTATTTTCATATCCAATTTGTTTTTTCCATTCGAGTTTTTTTTTCATTGAATTTTGAATTTCCAGAAGATTCCGAGCCTCAAACAAGAAGGGTCTTACGAGCCCGAGGAATATCATCGTACATGGAACAACTGTCATCAAGCGAGGAAGAAACGTACGAGTTGGAAGAATGGTCCTTCCTTGAGGCCTTCAATTCGGCTCCCGGCACATCGAACGGTGGATCCGGTATCGGCTTTGGTACGAAAGCAGGAGGCATCGATCACTCAGCGGAGAAGAACGCGGACAAAGATTGGATTTTACCTGGCGCTCGCAAACGGAAACATAAATCTTCGCGTAAGTCTTCGTATTTCGTAGCTCGAAAGCATAAAAATATCCAACGAAAATTAAAAAATGGGATCAACGGAAATAACAGTAACAATAGAGCATTTTTGCCACGTTTGTCATAGAGAAAAAAATAAAATATTCTGATCTTTTTCGTTATTTTTTTTGCAGCATTGAATAAAAAAACAAAGACTTCCTCGTCAAGGGTGTCGTTTACAACGGGCAATTCGCAAGATTCAGTTTCAAGCGTATCGCCACCAATGCCGGAAGACTTCGGTGAGAAATCCCGGTCGAACGACAAGGATTCAACGGACGATTCCTTTATATGCAAAGTAGAGAGTGTACATTCGGAATTGGACATAAAGGACGAAGGTCCGATCTACGAGTCCAATCGAAACAATCCACTGAGCGTGCAGCAAAATAATTTATCGATGAATCAGCGTCCGACTGTTCGTGTCGCGAGTAATCCACGACCCATGAGGCCCGTGGGAGCTGTGATGCCACCAAGGATAATGCCTCAACAGATGCCGACCGGTTATTACGTTCAACAGCCGCAAGCTTATTTCGATCCTCGTTATATAAGGTATCCTTATGGGTCACAAGCTCGAGGCAATCTGTCGTACACTTATCATCAACCTGGGCATCCTCCACCGCCTCCTCCCGCTTATCCGGGTCAAGTTCAGTATTGGCAACCGCCGAATTATCCGGCATTGCCACCCGGAGCTTTTCCAGCTGGTATTCGAGGAGGATATCCGGCTCAACGTGGTGTTACGCAGCGTCAACAAGGACCTTCGACGACGCTCTACGGAGCCAGAATGCCAAATCAAGGCCCACAAAATCGGATGCCCGCTCCGAGATCGACATCGGCGCAGAATCCTATTTTACGTTTTCCTTGGCGTCCTCGAGCCCCGCTCAATCAAGCGGCAACCCCGCGACGCTACGCACCTCGATCGACACTTCCTCAACGAAATCCAGCGCCACGAGCTACTCGTCCGAATCGTCCGGTTCCACGGCCACCGGAAGTTAAAAAACCAGTTGAAAAATCAACCTCGTTGATACTCCTCAGTGACAGCGACGACGAGATCGAAATGATCGTGCCTGAGAAACAAAGTGTCAAAACTCCGATCGCCCAAAACCGCAAAACGCCTCAAGCCAACGACAAAGTTCCGCCGAGTGCTCGACCCAAATCCAGGCCGGTCGTCACCTCTCAAATAACCGTTTCCAAATCTAACGAACTTCTGTCACCACAAATGATCCAACGTATGAGCCAAGGTGGCATTTCTATAACGCCTGTCAAACCGCCCGCTTCCAAACAAAAAACCCCTGAAACTGCCCAAGGCACAAAACTGGTCGTCGTCGTTAACGAAACCGGAAGTCACTATGCCTTGGCACTCCCGAACGGCAGTAAACTGATTCTTACTCCCGAACAAGTCGCCCAGATTAGAGCCTCCAATGGCGGCAAACTAGTTCTATGAAATGACGCGAACGTCTGAGAAACACGCAGTGAGTGATCTCGGATATATTTATTATTTTTTTAACATTCATTATTGATAGCTTCGGCAACGTCGAAGCAACCAAGTTTTTGCAATGGCAATTTAGACTTTGTGCAATTTTTCAAATAAATCTTCAATTTCTTAAAGATTTTTTGAAACTTAAAAATTTTACGATAATTTAAAAATATATATTTTTGTTTTAACCTTCAAAGTTAGGTCGAGTGGCTTACACCTACTAAAGTATTGACGAAAATTTGGTTATGTTTGGACATCTAAATGGCGATGGATTTTGGGACAGTTGTGAATAGGAGTAGATGATATTCATGAACAAATAGTAGACTTAAGAACTCCAGGATCTTTTTCAACATCATCAGGAAAAAAAAAAATATATAGTTGAAAAAATCTTCTCCAAGAACTTGCACAGTATTGTTCGAAACTTTCGAATTAATATATTACTTCGCTTTGTCATATATTGTACAGATATACAGCATATGTAATCAAATAAAAAATCCAGATTAGATTTACACCGACGAAAGGATTTTTTA
Source organism: Campoplex capitator (assembly GCA_037576405.1). Taxonomy (NCBI): domain Eukaryota; kingdom Metazoa; phylum Arthropoda; class Insecta; order Hymenoptera; family Ichneumonidae; genus Campoplex; species Campoplex capitator. The sequence goes on from JARBWI010000003.1 coordinate 8,504,051, forward strand.
GTTTTTCATCTCGATTATTTTTTAATTGCATGGAACTCTACCGAAGCATCAGTTATTCTATATTTACAAAATTGTTATATATTTTTATTATTTGTTTTCTCCTTTTCTCCTTTTTCAGTTGTTTCACGTTGTTTGACGTCTGATTTAGACTTGATTCTTCTTCACGAAAGCCTTCTTCTCGCTGCTCACAAACTTGATCAATCGAGACCCGTTGAACGGAGAATCGCTGCCTGGAGGATGAAGACGCATCTGGAGGGAAGAAAAAAAAATGTATCCCTAGTTATGACGCAGTTGGAGGTTTCATAAGGGATTTTTTTTCGGAAGTGCTGAATTATGGTGGACGCAGGTTTAACTCGAGACTCCTACGATCCATTTTTTCAAACGTGAACCTTGCAATGGGGTCGAAAACGACTTCGATCTTCTCTTCAACGTAAAATATTTTTCGTACGTGACAGTGAACTCTAATCATAGACCATTTTCTTTGTTTTTTAATAACGAAGATAATTGTATACGACAAAGTCGCACTCAATGAAGATTCGATAATGAAAATTCTGTAAAACCGAACGATGGTTCTGTGAAATGATAGAAAGAAGTTTTTTTTTTTTTTTTTTTTTTTTTTTACTAAAAATTAGGGTAATTTTCGAGCCCGCTGTAACGAAGATTTATTTCTGTGCTGCAATTCATCATTTTCATGCAATAGATTACTCGTATTTATAGCCCGTTTTCGTCCAATTAGTTTGGGATTCTAAAGACTTTGGAATAAGAAACAAATTCCTTTGAATGGATAAAAAATTTTGGATTTCAAAGGTATTACATTTTTTTCTAACGTATTCGTCGAAATCCGTGATTTTCAAATCGAGAGAATATATATTGTATATAAAAATAAGCGGATGAATAATTTAATAATTCGTAGGCAATTAAGTGGCAACGAGTTGTAAGAAAATTGAAGGGGAATATCAAAAATTTGAAATTCGAAAAAAGCTGTTAATATTCGCTATATAATTCATATTATAATTCGCCATCGAAGCCTTTTCGTTCCCAAGTTGGAAAAAAAAAAACTGCGGAATATGCAATCTGGCAATGCTTCCATAAATATGAATGTATTCTGAAGCATTGTAAATGTCTTACGTACCTAAGAACGACGATTTTCAAATCCAATTTTGATCGCAGATTGTATATATTTGCCAATTTAATAAATACACGAAACGTGTAGTATATTGAGAAATATTTATTGAGATAGTTAACGTATAAATAGAAAGTTCCGAAATACCCATTTGAAAATGCCACGAAAAGTATTTTTTTCGTGCGTTAAGATAAATATAAAAGAAAATTCGATGCCAGCAAAAGAAAAATTATTTTTTCGCGCTAACAAGAAAACATTGATAGACGTTTAAGTGATGAAATTTAATGAACGTGCTAAAATTACGTAAGTCCCAAGTACCAAAACTCATCGCACTTCAGGCTGCTCGGCACAAATTCGCAAGGAAAACAAAAAAAAACGAGAAAGAAACCTAAATACGTTCTCAAGTTTCTCGAAACGAAACAAGTGTACATAGCTTAAACTGAAATGAAAAGAAGAGTAAGAACACGAAGTGTAAAACAAAACGTGTGAAAATCACTCAAAACGTGTGAAAATATTATCGAGAAGGAAGAATGAAATAAGACGAAAAAAGAGTGCAAAATGACGAGAAAATTGTTGTTTTACGTGCAACTACGATGATTTATTAGCAAATCTACTGAAGCCATTAAAAACTTGTTAATAACCAATTACCTGCTGTTATTATTAAGAAAAAGCTGAAAAAAAAAACAGCTCCGTTAAAACTCATCCATATTTAGATTTATTTATATTCTTTGTCTCAACGATTAGTATATAAAAAAAGTTTGTATTTCGTTTTGAAGCTGCAATTGCTTCGATGAATCTTATAAATTGTGTTATTGATAATAGGCTTTAGCAATTTAACAACGTCGATCGATGTATCGCCTCATTTCTCGATGTAGTCGTTGTCAATCGGAGCTCCCTCATTCTCCACTTTACTGAATCGTTTCTGAAAGAAGAAAAAAAAACCAACACCTCCGGTTAGCGCTTATCGAGGCGAGGGGAGATTGATGAGATTTTGTTTTTTTTTTTTTTTTTTTTTTTTGGTGACCAGCATTAATCGTTAGGCTCAAAATCGTTTAAAAATATTAATCGATCGAGGGATAATGACACGAATGAAAATGGGGGAGTAATGCGCAAGCGTTTTATTCGTTATCATTGTTATTGTTTCTGTTCTTCAATGCTTACCATGATTCTGTATTTTTCTTTACACGCGTATTCCGTCTCGTCGACGTCGTTGTAACAATCGCTCTTGTAATCCTCCGGGATTGGTCCGCCCTCGAACTGACAGAGTTTCGACAACGGTTTAGCCCTTACGATCATTTTCTCAAAACCCGTTGGCTTGTGCTGAGGACAGTAAAACACATCCGGTGTGTTTTTGTCGAATACGATGCTCTTTCGCATCATGTCACCCGCGTTTATCACCGCGATGAAGCCCTGTGAAACGTGAAAATTCATGAATTATTTATAATCAATCAACATAGCCAGGAAAAATTTTTCAATTTCTCGTTGATTTTTGAAGATTCTTCATGTTTGAAGATAAGAATTTTCCGATTCTATTAAATTCAACGATTTAATCGTTTTATTAACTTAATCTTTATTTTTTATTGAATAACGAATTTATTAAAATGAATTTAACGTTACGGTAGATGCTAATTAATCAATGAATTATAAGAAACTTAAAACAGATCGTAAGTGAGATCAAACGAATAAATTTCGTTCTTGCTCAATGGCCAAGAAAAATCGACAATTATCATTATATTTGCGATTGATATCAGCAATTATGAGAGCTTTTTCATTTTATCAGTGGTTGCCTAATTATCGAACGTCCACCCCCCTCCCCCCTCATCTCTTTATCTTTCGTTCTCTCCCTTTTCTCTCTTCCTCTCAACCTCTATCTCTCGGTTTCTGCTGTGTGCTCGAGAAAGCGTAACTCTCTGCGCCAGCAGGAAGCTTGCAAGTGACACTTAATTACGTGCCATTAATTAAGCCGTCCTCTTGGATCTTACAAAGCCATAGAGGCCTTGGTCCAAGTCATTTTCAACTTTACATACATGTATAGAATATCACTTGTACGTATCCACTGGATGATATGGCCCGTGTACACTTCAAACGACAAAAGATATAATATGTATATATGCCAACGTCTTCCAACCAACTATTTCAATTTAATTTTCCACCCGACCAGAACTTTCCAACGCGGAAATACTTGGAGACAATTTTCAGCTTTCTCGCTCCCACACAAGACCTCGTAATTGCACAATCTTTGCCAAATTTTCACTACTCTTTCGGACGCAGACCAACTCGTTTGTCACGAATGAATAAACAATTATTTTTATTCCATTTTTGTTTTTCATTTCTTTTGACATTTAGACTCGTACGTATAGCATTTGATGAAGTTTCAAGTTTACAGAGAGATGTTCCGTTAAATTCCTGCTTAAAATGACTGAATAATAAATTGAGCGAGGAGCCTATTCTAAAAGGTTAAAAAGAAACAAGACTTCTATCGTTTCTCTCCTTTTACTGGTCTCAGACATGAAAGTAACAATTATTTCGACTCATTTCTTGTACCAATCGCTGAAAAACGTTCTGCCGAAGAAGTATATCAAATTTCAATCGAGCCGGTCAACCGATTATCGAGATATCGTGGTCGCTAATTGACGAAGTAGATTTTAGAAAAAAATGTGCTGCAGTACTTTATAAATTGGTTTGTTTCTGGAGAGAGAAAATTGTGAGAATTACCAGACACGTGTCCGAGGTTTCGAAAAAAAAAAACTCGAACAGTTTTAGATGAATTTTATCCTGACTTTGATCTTGAAAGTATTCTAGAAAACGATAAGACCCTGGTTAAGTTTCATTATTAAAATCATTTTATTTTTCCAACGTCCCAAAAGCTTCGATAGTAACTTTAAGAATTATAAAAACAATTTTAAAAAAACTTACGATGAGTACGAAGAGCAGACTGACTCGATGATTACCTTGAAGAAGAAAAAACAAACAATGAAAAAATCTCAATCGTTAATTAATGTTGAAAAAATAAAAAAAACATTGTGCGTGGGTTAGAATAAAATAGGGTCAAAGAAAAAATCGATGGTTGCGGATAACATTGAAAAATAAACTCATAAAATATAAAATGCTTGTAAAATATGAAAGAATCTGGGTTAAGAGGCCCCGCGTCGGATTTTATTTATCGCGGGTGTTTGTAGTGGAGTATTATGCCAATTTATGCTACGCACTGACTTTCCTTCGAAATCACGTTTTCTTATAGCACGCTATTTTTCATATTTTTCCCGTTCGATCGCGACTCGAGATAAGCAGCGAGAATTGCAGGTGCGCTAATTTCGTAACGCTAGCAATATGTTGGAATGTTTTTTTTTTCCCCTGATTTACAATTGCTATTTCTTATCCTTCAGAATTTTTGATGGATTTTTTTTCTCCATTTTTTTTTTAACTTTTATCTTTCTCGAAAGAGTTTTTCTTTAATCGAGGTCTCTTTATCCTGTTGAAAAGGATATTTTCTCTTCATGATTCTCCCTTTTGTACTTTTATCTTCCTTAAATTTTCGAATTTTTTATGATTTATTTATTCTCATCTTTGTACGTACTTTCTGCTTCTGTCTTACAATTTTCTTGGCAACAATGTGAACTTTGTTGCAAGGTGCGGAGCTTAATTGGAGGAGGAAAGAAAAAAAAGAGATCGGAAAAGGCAAAAAAACGACGCAGCAAGGACGGCGAGATCCGTTCCGCACGAGATTCTCGCGTTCTCACCGTTGCGCTGTATATTTAGAGCTCTCGTTGTCTATCAGGAAATGTACAAATTAATAATAATTACACGAGGAAAGCGAGAAATTTTATTTACCGAGGTGAGCGTATCGAGAAGCAAATAAAAATAAACGATATTCAAGATTCAAATGATGCTTCAAAAAATCTAATTTATTCGAATAATCCCTGAATAACTTTTCAGACGATAATTTAAAGAATGAAAACAAAATTTTCTGAAAATAAAATTGAAAAAAAAAAATGAGATTCAATCGTTTACTGTAAATATAAAAAATTTTACAATCCTCAGTTTTTATTTCTTCGCTCATATCCGCAAACTGTTTATCGATCAATCGACGAATAAATTTGAAAAATGAAAGGATTAATAACACTTGTTCCTCGATCTCACGAAACTTGGCATATATTGATAGAATTACGCAAGGTTCGTCAGTGTTATCGAGGCATCCTTTCAACTTTCACTCGGACGTTTTGTTATTCAAAGTGCTCGTGCAACTCTCGTATTATCATATAGATTTACAAATCTAACGAGATAATTGCCGAGCTCCAACGATATCTTTTGGTCCACAGCGAAGAGTGATCTCTTTTAAACGCGTTTTAAGACCATTGTAACATATTCTATTCGAGGAAATTGCGAATTTAGCTTAATCGATTCGCTAATTACATCCTCCGATTATTCAGATTCAAGAACAGTTTCAAAAAAACATTAGATTCTTGTCAAAATATTAGAATAATGAGAATGTAATTCGATGCGATGAAGTTTAAATGATTTATTTATCATTTATGTATCAATAAATTTTATTTTCTAGTACATTGATTTCTCGTCGATGAATTCGATTCAATATTTGATCGAATTCAAGCAAATTGAATTCTTCACCGACTCGAATGGTCAAACTAACAATGGAAATCGTTGAAAATTCGTGTTTTACTGAAATACTCGTAACGATAAAAGGAGAATAATTAAGAAAAGGATTATCCACGTAATTATCAACGATAAATCAATTTTTCCTCGTGTTACGATGATTTATAAATAATCCTGAGCGTATGACGTGATTGAAAAAACATGGTTTTCTGAATCGTGTTATTTAGTCTGTTTCTAAGGTGATTTTCGAAGCGAATCACGTCATTTCTACATCCGTTTGGATGAGCAATTTCGAGTCTATTGTGTCTTGAGCTCTGCAGCCTTAAACTCTCTTCTTGCTCAGAGTTCAGCGTCCTTAAGAAGAATCCTCTTTTCCATATTACATATATAACATGTCTACAAATATGCACGTGTATATCACAACGAGGAACGCACTATTGAAATTAGATTTTTTTTTTTTCAATTATCAAAGCCTGAACGAAAACTCCAAACGTTTTTGAGAAGCTGACTATCACAATAACGAACTTACCCATGGTGATGGGTGCGAGGATATATCGAAAGTGTTTGTGGAACCTTGCGAGACTACGTCTGTTCCACGACTGAAACTCGCCTTTGAAGTCCGTGCTTCGAGTCCATGGTGAGTTCGAAGGTGGGAGTTTTATGCCGTTAACTTCTACAGCTAGTCTCAAAAAAAATTGATCACTTTTCCATGCCCCTTTGACAGCGGCATTTCGGTAACGATGAAAGTAAAATTGTATTACGTTTTACAATTTTTTTTTTTCCCCACTTCGATATGCGATTCATTGAGATCATCGGAGAAATTGAATCGATAGAAATTTCGTGTTTCATTATTTGAATCACCGAGTATCATGTTTGAATGACGTCAAATGCATTATGATTTTCATCAAATTCAAAATGAATTTGGGAAAAGAAGTGGCGAGACGACAGAAATGGAATAAATCGAAATAAAATGAAAAATAGATTTTCTCAGCAGCTTCGCAAAAGTAACGTCGTTTCGCCCGTTGTATATCTCTCGTTTTCGACCTTTAGAAAGGAACCGTTCGACTTTTTTGTTCGAACAGCCGCGATGGCTTTCACGCGGCGTTGTATTATTATTGTCTTTTTTTTTCTCTCTCTTTTTATTTCCTTAGAACGTTGCCAGAACTCGCGTGAAGGTACGGGTCCTGCGATTCCAATGGATTTTGTGAATCGAGGCCAGAAAAAAAGTGGGCGTGCAGAGAGTGGGTTTTAACTCGGGTGACCTCGGCCTTCCCATAATCAGAAACGAGCCCGATCGTGTCATCGCCCATATAGAGACACACGCACAATCTTCAACTCATTTCGTCGCACATTTCTTGCGAGAAGATCCGCGCCGATGATCTAACGCTAGGGTTTTTCATCTGATGAAAAATTCAACGTTTAGGACCATTTTTATTTGAATTCGTAAACGTTTTATATTGGGACAGTTAATTTTTATTCGTTGTTTTCATCAGATTTTCTTTGATTATAACAGCAAAGCTGATGCTTCATCGGTAGCTTTATGGAAATTTTACTTTCGGATAGATCGCGATTCGATTCGGTTTTTTTTTTACTAATCAAAATTTTCTTTAATCGATTCCCATAATTAAACAAAATAGAATTTTCGTTCATTGAAAAGTAAATCATTTTGAAACAATTTCAATTTGCAGATTTTTTTTTCGAGGCAATGTTCTGAGAAACAAAGTAAAAAAATTCTGTTTTCAGTCGCGTCATAACGTCGATCTCTGATTCACATTAACGAAAATTCGTGTATAAATGTGAATGTAGCTTCATAAAGAGTGGCATGAAAATCGTTGATCACGATATAGCGAACGATTTAAAAAAAAAATGTCGATTATTGACAGATGGAAATGTCGAAAGGCCGAATTTTCGGAGCTGTCAAAGGGCCAAATCGGCAAAATTTTAACCGTCGATTAATAAACAAGGTGGTGGTGGGGTGGAGGAAAATCAGGAGGATATCGTAATCGGAGTATGGGGCCATGTCCCATGTCTTACATTCTGATATTCGCAGCGTTTTTTTTGGATTATAAAGAAACGTATAAATGTCTATAAATCGTAACCCCAAAAGATTTTTTTTTTCTCAGAATATTTCATTAGCGATAAGAAGAATAGTGAATGAAAATAGTAATTAATAAATAATGTTTATTACAGAGTGATCGGTGCGAAATTGTACAAAAGCGAGGATAACATCGGCACTGTTTTATTCGAAAAAAGCGAGTGTGGAAAACGCTGTTGGAGCAGCGAGGAATTCGCTGTTCTCAACAGTAGAAGAATGTTTCAAGACATTTTGCCCCAGGTGCAATTTCACAAAATTTTATTTTCACCAATGCTTTGTTCAATCATCCTTAGAAATTTCATTTACGAGTTCGATTTTTCTATTTCATTAATTATTTTAATTTTATTTTTACGATTAGAGATTTTTGTTTCCAACGTTGAATAAATAAATCGTATATTTTCCTAGCAGGCGAGCGTGATAAATTGTCAAAACGACCAGTACATAGCAATGCTGATGGATTACTTTCATATTTGCCTCGAGTGTGTTAGAAAATTGTCAATAGGCAAGACGAAGCATCTCATGTTAAGAGCTCTGGCAGACACGATGGGCGGTTATTTGAAAGTTCACATTCTTCCGTTGACAAAACATTCGTACTACGCAGGCAACATTAAATATCATAACGCAAAAAGACTTTTCGAACTTTTCGAAGAGTTGAAAAGCTTTTTGCACACGAATGGCGACGGCTGGCGTACTCCGAAAAATTTTGATACGAGTCGCGTGAAAACACCACCGATCGCTGTTAATCCGAGCAAAACGACTAGTATCTGTGACGAGCTCATCATTTATTCGTCATGTGAGTCCCATAAAGAAATGAAAATTGTTCTTGTATGTCGAGCACATTTAGCGATTTCGTTAAAGAATTTTTAATTTCGGTATTTCAAACTTAAATTTCAACTTCGCTTTAGCAGAAGAAAAAAACGATAATTTTTGTTGAAATCAATCTTACGTTTCTGCTACTTTTTTTATAACTTTTTTCAATGCCATTTAAAGCCGAAAGAAATCGACCGATGAACCACAAGAAAAAACGCTTGACACACCATCGACGAAGAACCAGAAGGCATTCGGCCACGGGTAAGAGCGAGTACGCAAGTAAATTTTATCTTTCCATTTAGAAAAAAAAAAAATCGACCAAATCGAGTTTCATCGAAGTTACTAAAATGTTTAATCCCTTTTTTTCTTTACGAAACAAGGTCGTGTAGCTCGACAGAGTTCAGAATGTGTCACGATACCTTTGCCTTTTCTCGACGACAATGCGCAGCCCAACAGGTAATTTTTTCCAATTCGTTCTAATCACTTGTATTTATTAACTGGAAAAAATAAATTCGACCAAAGCAGCGACGTTATTTCTTCAGAAATATTCTCCAAACTAAATTTTCGAATTGATAATTTTCATTTTTATTGTTTTTCAGCGTTGCGTTGCCTTTCAGAAAAGACAATCTTTATTCACTGTACAGTGAAAAGTCTGTGTTCGCTTTGGTCAAGTATTACGTCGCCTGTGTAAAGTGCATTAAATCGAAATCGAACGTCGATAAAAAGTCATTGGATCAATTCAACGGAGAACTGTACAACTGGCTCAAGCAAACTGTGAGTTTGAAAGTGTTCGAAGTGAAAAAACAAAAAAAACGTTCGAATCACTTGAAAAATGTTCATTAAAATCGAGCATACAAGCATGAAACAATAATGAAAATGAATGTCATTCGTGAACATAATTCATCATTAAATTTCGAATAATCAATCGAGTTCGAATAATCAATAACGTGCTGGGTGGGGGGGAAAAAAAAAATGAGGCTGAAATAAAGAAAATTGCAGGTAATACCGCGTCTCAACGACGACAAATGGTATCCAGCTTTCGGTGGTGTACTACGAGTAATGGCGTCGTTGAAGGAGTCAGGTTGGAAAATCCCCTTTTGAAGCTCGCTCGACACGCTCGATTAATTTGTAACGATCTCTCATGGAGATCGTCGGATACACGGGACAAGCAACATCCTCTCGAATGAAGTAGCGGATTAACTGGTCTTGATTTTCACAGGATACGGCGGCGGTAACAACAAGGGCAAAGAGGGTGGTGGCGAGTATCAGGTCATACCTCAAAACATCCCCGAGACGAATGGCAAACAACGACTCAAACCGGACGGTTCACCCTTGTACAATTACGGTGGATTTCCTTTATTCTCATCGAAACCTTCAACTAAACTTTTATTACGATATTCAATTCGATTATATTCATTCCAACTCTACTCGTGTCCTTGGCTTTTCAAAATACTCATTCTTCTCCGTCAAATCTTTAGAAAAGTCTTTAGAAATGTATTTTTTTTCTCTCAATTTCTAATTGCCATTTTTTCAAGTTGCTCTGATTATTTTTGAGAATTGTCTTCCGGCAATCTTTTTTTTGGCGATTAATTATTTTTCTTCGAATGAATTTTGCCTGTTCACGAAGGGGAATTCTCATTTCGATCTTTACTTTAGTTCCCGAGTCGAATACTTAGTCAACGTGTGTGTTTCAGCCTCTAGTAAATCAACCAAGTTTCGTTTCCGCTAAAACAGGTTCTCTCTCTTTTGGAACTACGGAGCTTGTAGTAATTGGGCTTGCAAGTGCCCTATTAGTTTGGCTCTTAGTTGGGCTCAGCCTCGTCTGCTACAGATTTTTGACGAGATCCTCGGAGGAGTGTGGTCCATGCAGAGAAAAAGATCCTCCGTGAGTTTAGTGATTGGAGCTTTTAATATTTAATAATTTTTCAGTTTTAAAAGTGAATGAAAAAAAATTATCTGAGAAAACGAATTTTCAATTCGAATCTTAATGAGAAAAAAAAAAATTTTTCATTCAAAACGTGTACGATGAAAGCATTTTTCTTTTATTTCTGATCCCAGTATCGCTGTTCTTTACGAGAACGAAGATTATTGCGTCGATGAAACGTGCCCTTCGAAAGTATCGAAAAAGGGTTTCGTTGAAAAACTTAAGGAATTTTGGCGAAAAATTAGCGGTGGATGTCGAGGCAACAAAGCACGATACGAGGATGAAGAAAGATGTTTGGCTTCGATGAATTACTCGAGCAAGGATACAGTAGCACCGAAAAACAGCAATAAATGCGTTCAGTAAGCTCCGCAGGCATTTCTTTTTATTTTTTTATTACGATCTCTTGTTGTGATAAGACTTTTTCAAAATTTCGACCTTGAAAAATACGCCAGAAAATTGATTTTTCGAATTTTAACGTAAGGATTAACCGTGCAGTGGTTATTCGATAATTTTTATTCCATCGAAGATTCTACTTTCGATGATTTCATCATTTATTCTTTGTCTGTTTTCAATATTTTTTAACTCGCGATTATTGTTTTATTATTTTATCATTAAGCCTGTCGGTTGTATTTATTATTTCAGATCAAACCAGTACAAAAAATCTGTATCACGATCGACTTCTCCGCGGGAGCGACGACCCGTCAGAGTAAGTTCGAATATCGCCAATTTCGAAGTCTCGAAATTGAGGTAATCCTATCGCGGTGGCTAGGTCATGAGATTCGCGTGAAAAAAATTTAATGCCATTTTTCATAGATCAATTATTGTTCTCACGAAAATTCAGGGTCGGTTATCGAGCAATTGAGAGAGAAAAAAATGATTGAAAGTAGGTTCTTCTCCGTGCCGGATACCAGGATGACAGGAAAATCCGATTTTCGGTCACTAAAATTTTTTTATTAAATCTTAGTGAAAATCCGTAAGATATTTAACAAAAATCAGATTCAAGTGCTTCGAGCTTGTAACAATTATCAATTGTCTCAGATGATAAGAAAAAAAACGATTTTCGACCTAGTTTTTATGGATTATTGAGTTGAAATCGAGCTTCCGGGATCGTACAGTGTTTTGACACTTTGATGATAAAGAGGTTAAACCCGCTCGTATCGGCGCGGTCGAGTACGACGCCGGTTACTGAAATAATTATTATTTCAGTTTTTTAATCATGTACAAATTGTTATAACCGATTGGGACCAATTTTTTAATTAAAAAACTATCATTTTTACAAATATCGTTTGGTGATAAGTATGATCAGCAAAAGTCGATAGGATTACCTCAACGAATAAAATCAGTGGAAATTAAAGGTGACGAAAATTTCAATGACTCTCAAACTTTTTCGAAATTTTTGCAGAGAACACGTTACATCTCGGATGATTTCACGACAAATTCCGATAGCCCTACTTAATTAAAGAGAATATTCAAATAGATTAATTTGTGGCAGGATTGTGCTCGATTATTCGTGAACGCTGTTGAATTTATTTCTTTCGAAAAATTCACGAAGATACGTTTATAACACATGTGAGACGGGAGCATAACATTATGAAACGAATTATGACATGATCGCACTTACGGTACGATTCGTAGAGTTTATTACGCTTTTACGAGCATTTTGTACGAAAATTTAATCGAAAAAAAAAAAAATTATACTTCGAAAAGATTCCATAAGCGTTTTACTTTTTTCTGTATTATCAACCGAGCGCGAGAGCCTTAACAGCTTCGGCGCTTCCACGCGAGATGGCGTGCGTGCACGCTTGCGAAAAAAAACTTGTTGTGGTACAACCGCCGCGTGTTTTCGAGGATGCAGTAACAAAACACGAAAACACAGAAATACACGAAACTGCGAGCTTTTCTGAAAAATAACTGTCCATAATTTTGATTTTTTATCTGTGCTGCGATTACGAACGACCGCATTCGACGTCGAGAAGTGTAGACAACCCTATTCAATTCGCGTGTTTGCCGCTGCTGTCGATATCAAAGTCGATCGTGCAAGTAAATGGTGATAGTGCTTTGAGAAGGATTAAATTTTCCCATATAAAATGTGATCTTTTGTCATAAACATCGCGAAGTTGACTCTCGTATTTATCAGCAATCACTAATCTCACTGTACACATTAATAATTTCGAATCATTTTGTTCGAAAATCACGTGACATATTTTTTCAGCGTGTAAAATTTTATTGTTGATTATTACGCTATTTTTATATTATATATTCATTTTTTTGGCTCGGAAAGGAGTTGTCATAAATAATGGAAATTCTTAATTATTTGTGGAAAATGGGATTGAAGCAGCCTATTTTTTGGGGTTTTGAAAAGAGTATTAATATCACATTTGATGAAGTTTTATAAATACGATTCGTAAAAAATTTGACAAACATTTCGAACGCCATTTTTAGTCAATCTCTGTGAATAACTTTTCGGCATTGAAATAATTTGAAAAAAGTTTATGTCCGTCTCATTTCGGAATACTGGTATTTTTACAGATTTTATCGAATCGGTAACGATCAATTTCCTTATTCCGCTTAAACCTTCGGCTAATAGTGGTTGTCTGAAAATGCTTTAACTTCTAAGAAATACATCGGCGTCGCGCGAAGCGAAATTCGTGGAAAGCGCATTTCGACTTTTCTCAGCCTTCCTTCTTCCCTATTGAAAATCCCTTATAGGGTTATCTGTGAAAGGATTTTTCAACTTTCTGCATTGTAGCGAAACGCAACGAAACGCAACGTCAAAAACTGAATACTTTTAAACGAATAAAGTGAAATCAATCTTCGAGTTGTCGATAAATATTTCTTCGAATTGACACGAAAAACTCGATTTGTTACAACGAAAAAACGGATTGCTTCCGGTCCGTGGCAGCGAAAAAAAAATGTGTCAATATCCTAGAAGCATTTTCGTGCATACATTTGTCTGAGGAGATGGGAGTGTCAGTGAAAAATGCAATATTTCAATTGTTGTTTGGGGTCTGGGGAAGCTACGAGCGCTGCGACAGTCGTGCGTGTGCGCGCGCGACCGCCGATCGCGGGAAAGTGGAGCGAGGAGAGGGGATGACTTGGGGTAGGCGACGCACGGTGGAGAGGGGGTGAACCAGTGCCATCTGCAGCCTGAGCGTCCCCGCGGGGATCGGACTGCGAGAGAGAGAGAGAGAGAGAGCATTAGTCAGTGAAAAGGGACAACGAAGAGCGAGAGCGGTAGAGGGGGGAGTCGAGAAAGCCCGACCGGCGTACGGCTCACCGGCACACGGTGGTGTGTTGTGTATTACGAGAAACACGGGGAACTCCCGTGGTTTTCAGTGTCGCGCGGTACGTCAACGTGCACGGTGCTCGTTCTCGTTCTCGTACAGCTTTTTTTAAAATTTTATCGAAAATTTTTACAAATGCTTTTGCGTACACGTGAGAATTAATGAGGCGTTGAATATTTTAATGAACAATGCTGATTCGTAGTTCTCGTTATTAATAAGCTCTAAACAGTCGCACGTTGGTAATAACGACATAGAAAAAATCGTATTCTATTGACGTGCTTTTATGACAGAAAACATTGTGCTTTGATCGTAATACCGTTAAATAATGAATTAAAAAATAACAACAATCGTAAATATCAGTGATTCGCATAGAGAAAAATAAATATATGATATGAAAAATTGAACGAGAAATGAAAAGGGAATAAATTGTTATAATTAATGCAGAAGTGATGATAAATACGAGAGTGATATAAAAATCGGATGCAGTGGGATTTTTTTCCGACGACAGTCAAGTAAGATTAAAAACACGTCACTATGTAATGTAACCACACCGGAAAAGTGTGCGCGTCGTTTATGTGTCATTCGTTTCGTCGCGTTTATTCCGGCGAATCTTTTACATACGTGTAGATAAAAATAATAAAAAAACATATAGTTCGAGTCGTTATTATCAATCACGAAATTTCGAACTTAAGTGCTCGTGTCGATTGTTTTCTCACGCGATGAATCCGAGATTAGGAGATATTTGTTTTACCATCGTGGTTTGAACGCTTGGGGGACACTACTTTTCGTTCATTACGAAGAGACATCGAGCTCGCTGGGAAGAACATTTTCACGTCGACGTTGCGAGATTCTTTGTTTGTCAACATGTTGCTGCGGAGAGAACCGGCTGTTTGTGGACTCCTCGTGATGTTACTCGTCGTTACAGCTAAAGGTCAGTTCTCACTTTCAATTTTAAATCGTCCTGTTTTTTTTTTAACTTTTCGACCTCGAACCAAAAACGGTTTTTTTAATATTCGCACGAAAAGTCTGACGACAATTTTCTCTCGAATCTTGATGAATAAAATCTTTCTTTACTTAATGTACTGTCATTAGTAAAAAAAAAAAAAAAAAAAAATTCAATGAATATTTGATTTTTTCATAAAGATTTTATTGATGAAACCAACCGGATTACTTCGAGCGTTTCAGGATCGATTTTACCATTTTTTTTTTTCAACTAATTTTCAACAGCAACCGTTTAATCATTACGATCGATTGATTTGATCGAACCGAAAGACATTTTCGTATCCACACAGATCGAGGGATACTGTTAAAAATATGTAAAAAAAAGTATGATTTTATCGTGTACTTTTGAGCAATAAAATATTAATGTAGCTGTTCGGGGACACATAAAAATGAGAATATCTCGAATCGAGGTAAATGGGCGTAAAACGTTTCGTATGCTTGTATACGTACATCCGCTCGGGGATTTGAAAATTCTCGAGATAATAAATTACAATAAGGGGTAATGAGAAACGATGAATTTTCCGGTTCACTCGTGGGTGATAACAGCGAAATAACGTTCGGTTGGCTAAAGTTTTCTCTCTCTTTTTCTCCTGATTGTTCTTTCTCTCTCTCTCTCTCTCCCCCCCCCCCCCTCTATACCTATCCCTTCCGTGACTACATAGTTACTACTTGTTGAATTCACCTGACGAATCGTCCCTCGTGATGCGCCAACATTTCCGGTCCCTTCTCGCCCTCCTCCCTCGGCCCTCTTCTCTTCCGTTCTTCGATATTTTGTCCCGCTCTCGCGTCCATTATACGTGAATCCGTCGCATCCCTCTGCTCATCTCGCTAAAAAAAAAAAGCGATTGATCGCTACATCCACATACAGGGTGTCCTAAAAGTGACGTTTTGTCCTAAAATTCCTCTCAAATATTTCTTTCTTTGATCACTGAACATTTGTGCGTCGATTCTTCGTTGGGGGGCGCGAAAAAAAAAAACACCCTCCGCCCACTGCATTCGCAGCGGATGAGCCCAATCGGCTGCAATCTTTTTCCAAAACTCTCTGCAATGCATCGTGCCTTGATTCGACCTAATTTGACAGCTTCATTCATCATCGGACGACGGCGAATCGTTGACGTTATCGTCGTTGTGCTCTCCCTCCCCCCCCCCCCCCCTCCCCCCTCTCTCTCTCTCTGACTAATTTTTTTCGTCCGTTGTTTTTCTTTTTTCATTTAGTTCCCTCTCTCGTTATCTATATTACACATGCGTTTCCGCCCACGCTATTTTTTACGTCGCAACACATTCTCCCCGGACTTGTGAATAAATAAGAGCGTCGACAACGGAGAGTCGAATGATACGAGCGCAGTTCGCGATATTCGAGACTCTTAATATTGCATTGAATGTACACTCACGTTTTACGTTTTTCCTCAATTCACAGGGGTTCCCTCAATTTCGTAGTAGATCATTGTGGCGAATGTAGTTCGTGCAATTGTCGATGAAGAAAAAATAAATAAATTTTCGCCACAGGGAGCCTGAAAGAGAATGGTATTTTGTTCGTAAACGAACAAAATACCGTTCGGTTGGACGAGAATATGGTCGAATCGCGACTATTTTTATCCAGGAAAATCAAAAGATTTGAAAGATTTGAAAAAAAATATAATTCATTCGTCATACTTTTTGTTCAAATGAGCAAATATTTTTGTTCGACGAACAAACGATGCTTCACGATCGGATAATCGACAATTGAAATGCCTTGGGACATTTTGTTCTTACTGAAAACGAAATTTTGTTTTCGTTCCACCGTATTTCGATCTACCGAAAACGAGATTTCGTTGAAACTTCAAAATACTTTATTGAATTCAACGATATATTTCGACCAGACAACAAAATATTTCATCGTTTCAACAAAGTTTTGTTTAAGCAAAAAAGTAGTTTTGTTCTAATTTTCGAAATATTTCGTTGCCTGAAGATAAACAAAATGTTCGTTCAATACGTGGCAACAAAATATTTGAATATTTCGACAAAAAATGTCGTTTCCAGTGCTCCCCGATTGCTGAATCTTTCGTTCGCCACAATGAGTACAGGAGACTTTTTTGACACCCTTTATAAGAGCGATGCTCGTGTATAGTATCCAAATGGCGATGCACAGGTGCGAATTTCTCTTGCCCATCTCCCCCTCCCCCCTGCAACGTCCTTTCTGTACTTTTGCCTTCCATAAACATTCAACAAGTGCTCTTACGTTTTGCGGCTTAGAGGAAAAGAAGAGGGGGGAGGGGGTGGAAGGATTCTTCCGGTAGTGAAACGGAAGTCGCAGTTGCCGTCTTTATTCACTCGCACCTATCGAACGATCCGCGTGGGATTTGCGAGTATTATTTTTTAATTTTCTTTCCTTCTTCGTCCCCGTGTTGTTTCCCCTTTCGATCATGACCCACACAATTGACATTCACGATTGTGTACAACGGGAGGGGGGCGGTGGCGGCGAGCGATATATGTACCGTGAGCATCGCTTACCCACACCATATGTGTGTGCACAAGCAAGGGGAACATTCTCGTATTAGCATTGTTGAACGTGTAAATATAGTGGGTAAGCTAAATGCCCACGTTATAATACTCCTATTTACATATGTATACGTGTATACAGACGGAAATTAAACGTCAAAAAAAATTGGGGCTGATTGTCTCGGTCAAAGAATTATGGGATTTTGGATATTAAATTTGTTTTTTGATTTTGTATTTGTATGTCCGTTGAGCCAGGCTACGAAAGCATCTGGAACGTCGCTTGAACGATAAAGATATAGGAATCGGGCTCAATCAAGGTCGATTGATTTTTTTTTCGTTTGAAAAGAGTCTGCGAAAATATGTTCAATTTCATTCGGTTTAGACGGATTATTTGAAGCGTCGAGAAGCATCTTATCGAAGCTCGATTCGGGGGCAGAGAATTGTCGATTTTTTATATGGCATTTAGCTCTCGAGATAAAAGTGAGGGGCGAGAAAATGTTGAGATTGTTGGGGCAGGTGAACGAAATCGATGGAGAGAATGAAAAAATCTTTTGGAAAACTTGTAACCGGAATAGTGGCTAAAATAAAAGAATTACGATGTTATCAAATTTTCAGAAATTTGTAGATCTTTGTACTTTTGGTTTTTAGTCTCATACGTCGCCGCGGAATATACCGAGTCAATGGCCCTACCTAGGGAGGGTATAAATCCTGTGCTTAATTTTAGAAACAGTTAGCTAAAGCTCGTCTCCATTCGTAGACATGTATATATATGTACATACGTGTGTACGGGTATTTCACGAAATTTCTACGTTTGCCACCGCCGCAGTGCAATCGGGGTGGTCTGTCTCGCGAGAGGAGTACATGGCATCGCTTCGAGTCGTCGTCCCTCGCGTGCATAAATCGGTACTCTCTCTCTCTCTCTCTCGAATGCACCGTGACCGCTGCTCCAAAGGAGTGAAAAAGCTCTTTTCCACCCTTTCTTACTCATACTTTTTGTTTTTCTTATCTCCTACAGTCGCTTAAATTCCGATCCAAACATCAGTCGAGTTCGTGCACCGAGAAAAGGTTGGAAAATAAGCGAAACGCGTCGTCTCCGAGGTATTTCGGTAAATCATAACTTCGTTTTGTGCTTTGAGTCTAAAGATTTATTAACGAAAAAATAATATTTTCCATCATCGTTATCAAGATTTCCTCAATTTGAATTAAAAAAAAAAAAAAAAAAAAATGATAGAAGTTTCTAGTCAAGCGTTTTGAGACGAGAAACGCTCAAAATTTGTCTGCATTCGAATCCCAAAATATTTTTATTCTAAATTATTAACTTTTGTTAAATTGCAAAAAAACGAAGTCACGCATCGAGAAAAAAAATTCATTCGGACAAAGAACCGGGCATTTCAATTGACAAAACTCTTCCATCAACATATTTCTATTGAATCAACAATTTATCTTTCTCAGTTATTCACTGGACTATACTTGAAAGATATTCGTCGACGTATGAACAACGTATAATGCACACTCGCGATGGCAATTATACACCTGATAATCCACCTTCGAAATACGGACTGCTGGTGCAACCAATGAGGCCTCCTGTCCGTGTGTCCGTTTACGGTATTTCGCTTTGATGTTCGCATCCCATTGAGCTCCTCGACTCTTGTAATTACGCGCATTCCAAAATCCTCTTTATATAGAGAATAAAATCTCACGTTCATTTCGTTCGTTGGTGTATGCACATTGGTTCGTGTATTTGTACATTTTGCTTCGCAGTAAATCAATATGTGAGTTCGATAAACCTCTCAGTGCCATTTTCGAGCTTCAATTATAGGAATTCTTAACAACTTTGTGAAATCGAATACAAACGTATCGATTATTTTCGTTATCTTGATATCGCTTCTTTTGTTACGACTCAACTTTAGGTATATAATTATCATCGCGTCAATTCATTAACGTGATTGGATTTGAAGTGGAAAATTTGACGGATATTTTCGAGTAATTTTATCATCATGATAGAAGAGTGAGAAAAAGAGTTTCACGGGGGTTGACCACTGACGGATAAAAATCGAGGGCATTTTCGGTAATTTGGATGAAAAATGTGTTCTAAATCAGCTGATCAGAGAAGAGAAATCTCGAAAGTTCAGGCGCCGCTGCATCTACCTTCGTTTCGAAAAACGAACTAAAATTGGCGATTTTGTTTTTGTTTTTTAATGTGGAGAAGAAAAAACTGGAGATAAAGAGTTGTTAGGGGTTTGGGGTTGAGTTCTCTTTTCAGTGAAAAGCAGTGAGATGAAAAAATTAGATTCGCCAATTGGAAGGAAAGTAATGAGAGAGGTCGGGAAAGGGGGGGTTGAAGAAATGAATTAAAATTGAGCAAATAATTGTTTCAATTTCGTTATTCGGAATGACCAATTTTTTTTTGTTCTTTACTCATTAGTTTTCATATCTAAAATGGCCACGTGACACAAAAAAGCTTTGTCGTTGCCTTTAGTCTCGATTATGAATTCAAAGGGAACGCGATGCTGTGTGTATAAAATGAAAAAAACTTTCGCAGCAAAAACACTGGTTGGTCGGTGGTGTGCAATCGGGTGCGATTGAAACTTCGGTTACTGTGGGAATTTTTTCTCTCTCTCTCTCTTTTTTCTATCTCGCTCTTTGGCTTGACGCGAGCGCGTTTTCGTACGCAGCTTCGTGTGAATCCAATACGAAATTGACAATAGAACGACAAGGACAGTGCAAAAAAAAAAAAAAAAAAATACTTGCAAGTGCATGCATGTGTGTAATTTGTGTGTGTTTGTGTGTGTACATATATACAAATATAGGTGGAATCGAGACCGTAACAAAAACGAGAGCTCGTGAAAAATAAAGCCGCTTTAATCGAAGGACCAGGGGCGTTGCCTCTGTCGTTTTTGTTACTCGAATGTGTCGAGAACATGCTTGGGGTCGCGTACGCTTTTACCTCTGAAACAACCAAACGAAAATCTCCCTCTCTCTACTTTTTTTTACCTTCGTTTCGATCTTTCTCTCTCTCTCGCTCTCTTTCTCTCCGTCTCTCACTGACTGTTGATTCTCATTTCGGTCTATTCTCTTTTATTTTTTTTACCGTTCGTTTTTTTTTCTTTTTTCTATGGCTCGTTATTACTAATCGATTGTTCGTAAACCTGCTCCGTTCGACTCGGTACTCGCGATGTCTATTCTCGATGACATATGATCGATAATCATTGATACCCGATGAAACGAACGGTGGAATCGCTTTTTTATGAGCGACTATTCGACCGTATCAAACAAACTCAGCCCCCCCCCCCACCCTCCTCTCTCCCTCTCTCGATGTGTCAATGTTTTTTTTTTGTTTTTCGAAAACAGATCGGTTGTGGTAAGAATCATCATGCGGGCGAACAGGCACGCACCCATACAATGAATATATATAAATTCATGTATACCGTTAAATTTAGTGCGATTTTTTATGGTCGAAGCAGACGACGATTCGGCGATTAAAAGCCGCGAATAAGCAGCTTCTGTTCTTATTACTCATTCGTAGTAACACTCTCGAACAAGAATTTCCCCATTTATTGTTCTTTCGCTAATGAGTATTTTTCCATCGATAATTCGTTGAATGTAGCCTCTACGAAAATCTATTATCGATCGATAAGTAAATCATCGCGATAAAATGGCCAAAAAAGAGGGTAAAAATTTAGAAATAATCGGGATTCTCTAACTCTACTGTAAGGGCCGATCCGCACTGTTGTTCCGTTCTCGTTCCACTCTCACTCCATACTTCTCGCTCCGGTAAAATCTCGTTGTGTCCGCACTGCCGGTCTCGGTCCGCTCTCGGTCTAGCCAAATTTCTATGCATTTCCACCACTACATAGCTTTTCAGCACCCTTCAGTCTGAAGAACACAATGCACGATGAATCGGAGCTGGAGCGAACGAGTGTCCACACTATCGGTCTAGGTCCGCTCTCGCTCCACTCTTGCTCCAAAATATTCTTCCGAGCTTATCGGAGCCGGAGCGAGACCGGAGCGAGATTGGAGCGGTACCGAGCGGAGCGACAGTGGGGATCGGTCCTTAAGGTTCAAGCACCAGTTCCACCAGGACACCTGATACACAGGACATGCCTCGTGCTGCACATATTTTCCTAATACGACTTTCATCGCTGATTTTCTATTGAGGAAAGCTCAAACGACTCGAAATTCTGACAATTCCAAAACTGGCTTTCTCGTGTTGTACAAAATGCACAGTGTCTCTCGCTTTAGCTCTCTCTCTCTCCTGTATAGTTTCTGTTCACCACGATCGGGTATGACTCTACGATGTATTTGGACAGCGGTGAGAGGTAGAACATGTGTACGCGAATTACCGCACTGGTTCGCCATATCCGTTATGTAATGGTTTATGCGAGAGTTTATAGATGCGTGTTGTTCGTTGGTCCGTGTCCGCGAAGATAGAGCATTTAGGAAATCGGAGCATGAATATGCTCGAGGTATTTTTTCCATGTATTTTTTTCTGCTACGAACCTTTTCAGGCACGAATCTTGAGGGTCAACGCACGGGCTTACATATTTTTATTTATTTTTTTCTTTCTTTTTCGATTCGTGTATCGTAATTGAAAATAATTTTTGTGTTTCGTCATCAAATTATAAATAATTAATGCCGTTCGAGGTTCGATTTTAATTAGTTTTCATCGGAGATTAATTAACAGAAAGGAACGAGAGAGAAGCTTGTTAACGAAATCGCCCGGTTGTTTCGTATATAATGGGGTAAAAATTTTTGGCATTATAAATTCTCAATTTCTGAATACATCGCGTAGCCTGCTGCCGCGCGTTTGAATATGAAATTTTGCAACGCGATTTGAAACGCACATGCGTGCGTATGTACCGATGCACGTGTATATATCTCTACACGCATATAAAACATCGGCATTGATTTGCAGAGCGGTACACCATGTGCGCGAAACGTGCCGCAGCATCACCCCCCTGTTCCGTGATTTAATTAATTAGCTCGAATTAATCCCAATTAGCAGTTCTTGTCTAAATTGCCGCACGAGAGTTTCGTTGTACACGTTTTATCACGAGCAACGCTATATACATGCGCGTCTTGTTACGTTCGCCTCTGCTCGCGGCCCATGACGAGAGCAGAATGCCATCGAATAAGCTTTGTTTCAACAACGATAATCATTCTGCTCGTCATCCTCGTCGTATTAAAAATCACTTTATAGAAATTTCAAAACGAAAGATTCGTGATATCATTTTGCCAAAACAATCAAACGAATCTCAGTGAGTCTTTCATTTCAATCATCCATCTACAAATTCCATTTGAAACGAAACAAAAATACGTATATGCTTCGTTTGGGTTTGTAGTTATCGAATACAGACTCTCCTGCCCCCTCCCCCCCCCCCCCCCCCCCCAATCCGTAAAAGGAATAACATGTAAAGGAAAACGAAATAAAAAATAAATAAATAAAAAAAAAACACATTTCAGCTCGAATTACCCCGACGGTGGATCGACCGGATCGCGTTTCGTCCCGATAATTAATATCTCGTCGATTAATTCCGAACTCTCCTATGCTCGTGTGTGTAGGTGTGTATTTTTTTTCATAGCGTTACGTACACACGCTGATCACACACATTAATATACGTTGATAAACACACGTAGGAGAGTATCGTCTAGCCATGGCATGATCGAAATATTTCCTCGGCGCGGCTCGGTTTCGCGGTTCCTATACCGTTGCAATTTAACGTTTACGATGCCGCGGTGATAATTAATACGGCATCGCTTGATTTAAGCCTCTGAAATACGAGGCTTTGCCTAGCTTTCTCGATGTTTCCGAGCTTTTCCATGCACATTCGTCCGCATCTATGTACGTTACATATATATAAAGTATTTGTGTGCTTATTTACATGTTAATTGTAAATGTATATACAAAAATTTATGTATATATATATGGGTCTGTTTATATGGACACATAAATTCGTACACGAGCTCTCCACCGTTCCCGTGTTACCCATTTCACTCGCTCTGTTTTCTGGCTCGCAGTCTCTCTTACCAATTTTAACGATTTGACGAGAATATTCGCGGATGACCAAGCTCCAAAAAAAAAAAATATTTAATACTTTTTTTCTCGATATTAATCCTCTTTCGAATATCTATGTTAAAACGAATGAGCAGAAAAATAATATAAATATATTAATTGGTACGAAACAAATCGTTATCGTTCGTTTAAAAAAAAAAAAAATTACGTGCTCGGTTTTTATTTCTCGTTATGTATTTCATCAGACTTTATTTCAACGTTCGAAACTTTATTTATGTATGCTTTTTTGTTTTTTTTTTGGTCGGTATTTATATAAAATTAAAATGCAACCGGGCACGAGCCTCGCCGCATAAAATACGATTAAAATCAGTGTTTAGCGTATATACGACGTGACGAATAAACGCGGGATGAGGGTACAAGTGTTATCTCGTACCTTAACGCGATCAACATTGGGCATGAACATAACCTTTTGGATATAGTTTTTCAACTGTTGGTGGGCGACTCTCGTGGAATTGAGATTCGGATGAATAACATTTTGTGATGTAGAAAAAGCTTTTCAAACACTTTCCAATGACACTAATCTTTGATGAGTTTTTAATTGATGAAATTTAGTTACCGCGAAGCTCCTGATTTGCTATATAGAATCAGGAATCCCTCAATGGGCGAGAGGCGTATATACGACGACTCGACTAACTAATCCGATTGGATCTGATCCCAATCGTCGATAATTCGGCTCTTAGCTTTGCCTTCCATTCGCAATGGCTTCAAAGCTTTTCGCCTGAGAATTTAGTCCTCGATTCGATGTAACATTAATTGATCGTGAATTCGCGGACACCCTATGCACTATCTCGCGTGATATTCGTTACGATGTTTTTTTTGTTTTGTTTTGTTTTGTTTTGCCTTACCGTAACTCGCGCCCTCTGCACTCCGCGTCATCCCTCGGTGCGTTGAACGCTCTCGCCGTGGTCACGAGATCTCTCCCTCAGCGAATACGAGAATACGAGAGAAAAAGAGAGCACGCAACGAGACGGAGGGAGACAGAAAGAGATAAAAAAAAAAAAAAAAAAAAACATAAAGTGGGGGGAGAGAAACGATTTCAATTTGATTTCAGAATCTCTGACGTTGATTGACCAATGCGATTATACGAAATTATAGCGAAAATTTCGGTGCTCCTGTATGCAGCAGGAGCAGCGACAGCCAGTTTTTCATGACGATTAAATTCGACGAGTGCGACCGGGCATTCTCGAGTTTATTTAATTACTGAAAAATCAATTAAAATTTTCTCTTTCCCGTTACCATTCGTTATTCCGACAAGCAAATTGAAAAGTGAACCGATTCTTTCGCTATAGCCAATATGCGTTATTATTTTTCGTTCATATTTTTCGCGCATGCAGTTTCATTTCGGATTAATTATTTACGACAAAAAATTGCAGCAAGATTTTTACATCGAACAGTCGTATGATTTGATGTAGGAAAAAAAAAATCTGGATTATTCGCGTTTGATCTCACGCAGGTCACGGCGTTGATGGCGCGCTGTGAGTTATCATTTATCAGTCGATTGATCGCCCCCCAAATATGAAAGGTTTTTTACCATTTCTAGTACCAAATGCAGTCTCGATATTACGCGAACGAAAATCTGCCTCGAAAAGCCTCGTAACCTGACTCAATCACACTCGTCCTGGTCCGAGATCCGGAATTCATTTTATTACGCTCGGATAATACTCTCGCTGATCGCACCCCGAGTTGGTTGACCGTAAAATTTCTTACGAAAAAGCTTTTAAACTTAACTTTTTCTATATCTTCAGTAGTTTTTTCCTGAGAGAGGATCACGCGCGTGAATGGAGCGAGTTTGCCTATGAATCGGACTGCAATCATTGTTCGAATCCGGCTCTCCCGCGAGACCAAAAGCATTTTCGTAGGATATTGAATGTTCTACAAAAGTGATCTCATTGGTTTTTCGCTTCACGTTCGATCCTTTCAGCCGTATGCCAGATAAAAACCCGTTTTTTCTTCAACTTCGATGATTATTAATCCAGCCGGAAGGAGCCGAATGAAAAAACAATACGAAACTTTTCGTTTCAGCATTTCTTTTTCAAGTTTACACTCCGAAAGTTTGGTCGCGGGACACTCTGCGGATGTCAAAACTCATGGATACTTCGGAATGCAAACGTAATAACTCGAGATGGATCCCTCGGTGATGCAAAAACATAAATATATATAGCTGGGCGATATGCAGAGTGAAATAGAATTCGATATACACAGAGCGCGCGCGGTTATTGGATAGCGGAAGTGAGTTCTCTCATAGTTCGAGGTTAAGAGGTTTTCCCTGTTGACGGCGACATCTCTCGGGCGATCATTGATCCCACCGTTGACTGCACGAACGCTACTTTTTTTTTTTCCCCATTATTATTACTTTTTTTCCTTCTTCTTCTTTTTTTTCGTGCTGTTTGCGGTGTGGCGCTTGGAATAGAGTTTCTCTTTCGTGCACCTCCGCCCTGTACTGGTTGAGGTGTACCCGCGAGGCCAGCGAAGTAGTTACACATCGATCGACTCGTATTTCACGTACCACTTCATCGTGTGGCTTCATATAATAACTTGCACTTATGAAATACGATAGCCACAGTCTCGATACACAAGTATTATACGAGTGCGCACACGTGCTCACCAACGTGCCATACAGACACGTATTTCTTGTAAACGAATTCGTACAGGTATCTGAATTGGAAACGAGCACGAGGGGGGGAGGCCTGGGAGTCAGAAAATTGCATGTCGATGGGTGCACGCTACACACAATATTTTCTCTCGTGTGTGTACCTGTGTAAATAATAACAGAGAGAGAGAGAGAGGGTGTGCTAATAATTGCGTTGAATATACCGTGAGCTCGATGGTTGACGAAATTTCGAATAGAAAAGTCGCTTCCAATGAGATTTTGTTCAATCGACCGTTAAAGATACGTCGAACGAGGATGATCGAAGCCTGCCGTCTCTTGAGCCGATCGCAGTCGCATCGAGGCGTTTCGATCGCTGTCACTGGCCATCATTTTATTTTCTAACGAAAGGATGCATCGAATCAAGAAAATGATGCTTTTTTCCTTCGGAATTGCCTGGTCCATGGACTCTGATAGACAGAAATGATTCGGCATACGTACTCTCAGCCCCAGTGACAATCAAAATCCGTAAACTTGCTATTTTGCCGAGAATTATATCGCTGTAATGAATTGATCCCTCGGGTTTCGGAGCGTACCGGGACGCCTCTGTACGGGAACCAAGTAATCCTTCGTGTGCTTCGTGCATGATAGGAACCTTTGAAAATCAATTTATATGCCGATGTACGTGTGTGTGCTGGCGAGATATATACACTGTTACGAAATACAGTGTTCGTAGGCCACAACGTAACGTAATATCGATACGGGAATATTCTACTCCTTCTCATATACTGATGGCATTACATTCATGAATACAGTGCATGATTATTAATCCCCCGGCCAGTGACCCCACACCGAGACTCTAATGTACCAGACAATTATTCTCCTAACTGGTATAACCATATATATCGATATATATGTATGTATTTCGATATATCCAAATATATATACGTTTATATTATATGTACTAATGCTTTATCGAATTATTGCCTAGGGCAACGTGAATTTATGCGCCATTGAATTTCGTGTCTTTTCTGAAAAGCTTCGGGGGGGACTCGTGTAATTCAGCAATCTCATTTGAATAAATTTTGAGAGTTTCTTTGTTGACGGGAGCGGTTTTGTTCGTTAACCGGTGTAGAACGATTCGTAACCGTGAACTTTTCGATCGGAACTTTTTGTTATAAAGAGATGCATTTTTATTTCAGCTTTCGGTTTTTATTTTGTATGGTAGAACGGTAATATTTATTTTGCAAAGACATTTTGGTGTTCATGAAATTATATATCAAACTTTTCTTTGTTTCAAATGGCGGTAAGAGGGCTACGCGGACATGATGAATTTGTGGGGAATGAAATATGTTGAAAGCTTTTGAAAAATTAAACGAGCTGGAAAACGAGGTGATTTCGGTTTTCATTTATGCGAAATTTCGTACGTTTCTGGATAACGCGGCTTGCTGAAAAACGCGTCGTAGCCTTTTATCCTCTCTCTCTCTCTGGCTCTTTCTATTTGTCTCTCTGTTTTTCTGCCTGTCTGTTTCATATATATCGGGGGTTGAAAGTGCAGACACGCGGTAGCTCTCAGTAAATGCGTCTCGTTGATTAACTCGCCTGAGGCAAAACGGACTGGTGTTCCGTACGAACGGACTCGTGGACGAACTAACGAAATACGGATAGACCGACGAAATGACCCGAGTTCACTGTAGCGAGAGGAAATCCTTCTCCTCTCTCCTCTCTCTCTCTCTCTCTCCCTCTGAATTTTCGTATTATTTTCCTTTTGTCATATAATGTATTTTTAAAACTCATGATGCTATTTTCCTTAGAGCCATTATGATTGAAAGAAATTTCAATAAACTTCTTCTATCCCCTTTATCTCTCTCTCTTTCTCATGCACTCTCACATCGAATTACTGATCGATGATAAATTTGTCGAGACGATAATCAGCATTCGATGAATCTCAATCAAATATTTTTCCGTTTACGATCAAATTTATTTTCGTTAAATATTTAAAAGATTAATTTTTCCGAAACATTGATCGATAGAAAAGAGGAAAAAAAAAAACGAAATTCTATCACGATTTTACGGAACAGTAAATCTTCTAATTTATCTTAGTCACTGTCTTTCGTGCCGGAAGTTTTTGTTTTTATCATGACCGAAAAGAAATAATGAACGTTTCGTCGACAGTGGATCGAGAAAAAAAAGATATTTTAGTCATTTCTTTTATCATTAAAATTTTCGTCTTATTCATTAACTCTGTAAAATTCGGACCCCAATAATGGCACATTTTTCATACTCCGCATGATATAAAAGTATAAAATGAACATATTCTTATATACCCGACACTCCGGAAACCTTGGCAAAATCCTGCCGAACTTTCATATCGTCTCGCTTTTTTGAAATTTCTTTCCCTTATCTCTTCACTTCTCTTCTGCGGCAGAGTATTCAACACGGCGCGCTTTTCCTCGCGGTGGATTTAGCACGTCCGGCGACTATACGCGGCACTTCAATCGACGCCTCTCACGCGGGCGCGAACCCGCGAAACTTTTCAGCTGCTTCTCTCGTCAAAGGTAGAAGCATCGGGGAAGAGCGTAAAACAGGGGAAGATAGAGAGTATATAAGGGTTGCGGGGGGAGTCTCCACCCCATCAGCCGTGCTCGAACGGGGAAAAAGTCGTTCTGCCCGGAGTATATCGTGTACAGAGGCATGAACTACGAATACTAAATCACAGTATGAAAGAAAAAAAAAACTGCTTCTGTGGACGAAAGTATATAAATGAAAGCCCCACGAAAATTGTCTCCTTCTCCTCCTCCTCTTTTATACATCGAGAATTTTAATTGCTTGAGATTTCCCGATGAGATCTCTCGGTCTTTTACAGCTTTTTCTCACTGTAAAGTGTATCCACGCCTCAATTGTCAGGGGTCTCCGTACGCCCCCCTCCCTCTCATTTTCTTCTTTTCGATTCCATGAATTTTCATAATACGAGAAAAAAAAATTCCAACTTATTCGCCTGACTTCCTCGAGTATATTAGCTCTTCATATCTATACGATATTCATGTATATACGCATTTTAATATGTACATATGAACTGTATAGATTCACTACCTTTCTCGTCTCTTGTTCACAAGCACGAAAAATCGCTACCATTCGCTCTTTAAGCTACGAAAAAAAAAAAAAAAAAAAAAAAAAAAAAAACGTGAGAGAGCGAGATATTACAGGAAGTTCGGAGGGTTGGGGGGCTATCGCGTGGGGCGTACACTGATATTAAATCTGTCAAAGGTGCACCGCGAAGGGAGGAAGGGGGAGAGGGCTCGTTTAGATGAGCACTCCCGAGAGTTGCCAGTTCCTCGAAAATCCTCGATATAGATGAAGACAGAGAGAGGCTCCGAGCTTTCTCGTGTCTCCCTCTCTCGTAACCATGGTTACTCATCCCTTTTCCTATCCCACGTATATATATCGAAATAAAAAGACTGACAGAGAGAGAGAGAGAGAGAGAGAGAGAGAGAGAATCCTGAGTTAACGCATACGTGGGGGAGTTTGTGCAAGAGGTCCAACAGCAGAGATCAAGAGAAAGAGAGGGAGAATAGCAATCATTAGAGGTTGAGGCTCACTTGCCTTGTGCCTGGCAGTTAGATGTTAATTAGTTTGATTACGGTCGGACGAAGAACGCATCGCAAGACCGAGTGAAACCTTCCCGATGCAATCTAATCTCTCAACATATATGTATACAAATGTGTATCTATAAACAATGTGGCTCTTGTACAAATGACATCAAACGTACTCGCAATCATCGTTAGTTCTGCTTTGTAGCGTTTGTTTTTTTTTTATTCTTATTAACGAACAATTGTACCAGATATAATAAAGCTAACCGTGCAATAACCCGTAAGTTAATACGATTTTAATTGCATTGTTTTTCGAATATTCGACAAAAATCTGACTCAAACAATCTTTTTCCATATTTTCGCAAAGAAAAATTTGATTAGATCGACAAACTGAATATTCCTTCGGAGACATCTCAATAACCTATTTTTTCCTCTGGAAGCTACGAGCCTCGTAACTTCGCGTGTTCATTGTCAACACACATATATACAGATATGTGCGTGTGTACGTGTGTATTATATCAATACACGAGATCAATGAACGAAAGAAGTCCTACAAGCCATCGAAGAATTTTCTCTTGATTCCCTTATCGGGCGTTGACGTAACCATGGTGATATCTCCTTCTCTCCCCGTATGTGCTACCGGTGTATCGACACATATACATACATACAGATAACAATATATACCCGTTTACAGTCGCTTGTGTGTATAGCGCTTTGTATACGCGAGGTTCGAAATTTCGGGCTCGATGGAGAGAAGGGTCCATTGCTCATTGCCTCGGGTCTCTGTGTCTCATCGCAAGGCTCACAGGATCTCGCCAATCATCGGGACTTGACGTACCGGGAGAAGACCCGAGTCCATTCTCCGCGAGCGGGCGAGTGTCAGATGTCAATTAGTTTGATTAGCGTACCGCGAGAAATACGATGATAATATAAGCGTTATAACGATACACACGCCAGCATCCCTGAGTTCCATTATCAACCTGACGCGTTTCAATTTTATCTTACTGTTAATAAATAAATAAATAAACAAATGGGTAAACGTTTAATGAAACAAAATATATATGGAGAACGCTGAATTTCAAGGTATCACGATAATCGAGTATCAATTCATTCTCGATATACACAATGTTTTGATAAAATTTGATAAAATTGATAATATTTTATTGCACCGAGGTTCAGTAACAATAATTAGGGGAGATCGAAAGTTTGTTTATTTCGATGCGAGAATTCTTGAAATATAACGATACGATGTCAGTGGTACTAACAATCCTAGGAAGAACAATCGATCGGTTGAAATTTCACTTGCAAAGAAGGTCACCTTACCCTCACAATCTGGATTTATTCCTCCAAATCGGTGGTTATTTTTTTTTTGTTTTTCGCTGATATATTTTCGAAACTAAAAGAGATACGGTAATAGTTTAAATGACAAAGTTGTTTATTTTTTAGTGCTCTGCAATAATATGGAGTAGAAAATTATTTGAGACATTTTCTTATTTGTTTATTTTTATAAACGATTTTAAGAAATTTACAAAAAAATGATGAACATTTTGTGTCGTACGAGGCTACGGGGCTACATATATTTATTTGAGCTTTAGAAAAAAACTCTGAAACATCGTGATGGGAGAGATGAATACATCGGGAATGGGATTAATCATTTGAGGAACGAAAGAAATCTCGTTCTCACTTCTTTATTTCATTTGATGAGAGTATTTTTATTTTTTTCTAGTTTTTTTTTTAAATCAAATCCGTGCCGCATATTCTTACGTATAATACCGTCCGGAAAAAGGTGTTTTTGAGGTTATATATGTATATATATTCAACCTATATTATTCGCGGGACGTTCGATCCTGATTCGATCTTGATTAGACTCGACGTTCTCGCGCGCGCACTCCCAAGAATAGTATATCCGCGTGCACAATGCTGAGACGGAGAGTGAAAAAAATAGACGCAGAAAGAGAAAGAGAGAGAGAGAGAGAGAGAGAGAGAGCGAGAAAAAGGGGGCGAAAAGAGAAGAGGAAGAATAGACGAAGAAAGAAAGAGCGTCTCAGGTAATCCGACGTGCATTTGCCACGGCTCGAATGTCAATTCGATCGAAAAAGGAGAGACCCAACGCGCTCTCTCGTGCCCCACGATCTCTCGGAGGTGTGCCTGCGGCGGCGTGACGAGAACAGAGAGAATAAGAATTGAAAGAAAAAAAAAAACGAATCGTAAAAATAAACCGCGAAGACAAGAGCAAGGAGAAAAAAAAACGAAGAAAAAAATCTTTTTAGACCGGGCGAAGAAGAGAGAAAAGAGTGTAGAGAATTGAGCACGAAGGACGCGAAAGGCGAGAGAACAAGGTGGCCTAAAACCTTTTTTGATTTATTCCTTTTTTTTTACCGCCTTTCCTCGTCCCTTTCTCTCTCTCGATCTCTCCACGTCCAGTGGAAGAATCTCTGCCTCCTTCGAATACTACTCGAAATCGAAAGAACAACGAAATTCTTTATTTTGTATCTCGTCCTTTTCTGGAGATAAATGCAATATTAATATCGTGTTCCACTACTAAGAGACCGATTTTGAACACATTTGTCGATATTTTTCGAGAATTAATTATAAAACATTGAGGCTCTACACTTTTGCAACATTCCATTGTCTCGACGTTCCTTATTTCGTTAACTGTCAAGTTTAATAACAATTTACTGTCAAGTAGTGCGCTAAAGTCGTGGACAACGTCTCGTAGAAGTTTCGTTTCGTATTTTTTTTTTTTCGTGCAGTTCGAGTTTATAAATCGACGGGCCACAGCGGCGGCACGAAAAGATCTCAAGATAGTCTTTCATCATCAGGATCCTCGATTTTTTTTCTCTCTCTCGCTCTTTTTGTCTTCTCTTTTTACGGTATATATTCAGCAACAGCCATAACTCTTGTTACTCCGCTTTGATCGGGTCTCAGGATTTTCTCTTGCTCTCCTTCATCGCATATTAATATAACGGATGTCCTGAAACTCGAGGTCTCTTTACGAGGGTAATTAGATTCGAAGATTTTGAGGACGAGAAGAGTCAGCTGTTCAATGCTCTGATGCATCGTTGATGGGATATTAATTGATCGGGAACAGAAAATCTGGCACAACGCTCAAGAAGGATTAGATCTGCGAATGAATTGCGCAGATTCGCTGTCACTCGTTAAACAGCAGTCCGTGATTTATCGGTTCTGTAAATTTTGGGAACGACTCGTAGACACCCTTTATATTTATGAATAATATATATACACACATACAAATGCACGGGGACAAAAGAGATCTCTATGGGTTCGGAATCTTTTTCGGACTCTCTTTTTCGCGCTCAGTTTCTTCACGCATCACGGATCCTTCATTCTTCTACAACGAAGGTTTCTCGTGGTGATAGAAAAGAAACAAAAAAAATCACATCTTTTCGCGTTTGCAATTTCGGGACGGATGGATAATGGTTGAATAAAAATAGAGAGAAGAAAATAGAGAGGTGTGCGTCGAGCATCGATTGTGTATATCCTCGCAGCGGTGAGTATTTCTATACCCGGTTAATTCGATTTTTTACGGGCGTCGGAAGAGAAAAAAAAAAAAATAAATAGAATTATTGAAGAAAAAGAAAAAAAAAAATCTGTAAAAGCGATTCTGAATAAGATTATCGATCGCTGTAATCCGTTCTCAAGGATACGTTTCTTGGAATTCGTCAATAAAAGATTTGAAATTCTTGAGAATTAAATTTTTGATATGGCGTATGACAAATTAAGATTTACATATTTTATCTACGAATAGAAACTGAATAATTTGAGTCCTTTTTCAAATATAAATTTAAACGTATTCACGCGGCTCAGCTTCATTCATTTTGCTGCCAAATTTTGTTCGTTGTTGCCTCAAATTCATCGAAACTCCGCAGATAGTTACAAAGTTTTCTGTCATGACGATTTATTGAGGTGTGAATCAAGTTATGAGCAATCAAACACTTTTACAGACCAATAGAAAATCTTATTTTCCCTTAACGATTCACACACGCAGAGATCACGAAGAAGGAGTTTGATTTTATTGTCCGGAAGAGTTTTCCGCCTTCGGAATGATGAAAAACGAGGGCGACCGATGATTCACTGCAGTAATAAAAAAAATTAATACGCAGCTAGATTTTATTCGGGTAAAGTTGGAGTAATAATATTAACATGCCTGTATATCTGGTATACGTTTTGAGTAAAACAAAAAAAAACTCTAGAACTACGTCGCATTTGTTGTTATCAATATATGTATATCTAGGTCGTTAGTGCGGAGAAGTGGTAAATCGCAGTTGCTCTGAGTCATCACTGAATATTAACGATGGTACTTGAACCCTTTGCCGAAATGCGAATTCGATATTATGCCCATTGGAGGAGTCACGGGGACGATGCCATTATCGTGGCCCATGAACGAGAGCCAAACGGTCTTGCTGATAACGTACCCTCTCTCCTCGACTCTCACGAAGACTCTGAGAAAAAGAGAGATGGCGAATAGAGATGTCTCGTTCAGCAAAATCGTCCATTCTCGGTTCACATCAATACACGTAGTTTATTTTTATTTTCGTCATTGATTCAGCCGTTCGATTTTTCGTTTTATATTTATCATTTGATTCACCAGCTTCCACGAGTTATTCAAATATTTCATTAGCGTTATTTCAACATTATTTCATTAGGAACGATCATTATTTATTGGGAACAAGTAACACTGTACCGAAATAATAACATTTTTGGTGCTTTTTTTGTAAATTATTATTCAATTTTTATCAGCTATATTGGTGACTATCGACAGGGGAATAAAAAATTGATGGCGTACTTCTATCGATTTGGTCGATTTAATTCTGAAATTGCCCATATGGAGAGCCCATGGGAGCTTGAAATTCGCTATACGTGGAATTCCATTCATCGATTCAAATGCGCGTATGGGGAGAAGAACGAGCGAGATAGTAGAATGATATCGGCGAGCAATTCTCGCAAATGGAATATATACCTATCAGTTTTACTCTCTCTATCTCTCCCTCTCTCTCTCTCTCTAGCTCTCTCTCTCTATCCTTTCGTATTGCCTCGGCTGGCAGTTGCTGATAGCGTCGCAAAACTGGTTCAAGCAGAGCTCGTCCTGATAACGTTATACTCTGACATCATTATGTATATCTATAGCTATAACTATATGAAATATATATATATATATTAACGGGAATATTTTTCATAAAATTTTCAAAGTAGAAGCGAAAATTCCAGCTGCGAGACTCACGTACGCGAAGTTTCATAAAATAATTAAAAGCATTTATCATTCTGTTACCAATTTTATCTTTCGATGAAGAAATTTATCGTGATAAAATAAAAAGAGAATTTACGTCGATAGAAAAATTACAGTGACGAGTCAGTATTTTAATTAACTCGAATCCAATATTTTTTTTTAAATACGAATAATGAAAAGGATTTTATTCAAATTTCATCGCATCATACAACTTATATGTGTGTTTTATACGTACGAATTAGTATCATTGACGTATAAACTCAAAAATGTTGTCGAAAGATTTATGCAGAAATATTTGCATATATTTTTCCGGTGTAGGCGTAATAAGGAAGAAATTGGAGACGCATTTTTTTTTTTAAGGCAATTAGGCACACTTATTTCCGAGTGAGTGAAGAAAAAAAATGAATGGCCACTGGAAGCCCCAGTGGCTACGATTAAGACGTGGAAGCCCTTCTTGCCGAGGCAGTGCCTGGTTCGCGTTTGCTTATGAGCTTAACAGCTCATCGCGACGTTTTCTTTTTTTAACACGTCTCAGGTACTCCGTGTGTGTTTTTATTTTCAAATATATTCACTTTGTTTATGAATATTTAGAAGATTAGTAGAGTCAATGATTGGAATTTGACGTGTGAGTTTTGAGAGAGAAAAAATGACTCTCCTTCAACATCGAACTTCTCAGGATTATTATCAATGATCTCTTATATGTGTTGAATGGAAAAAAAAAAGATCGGAGGATTTAATCACTCACGCATTTTTACCTTTTATGCATACTTCATTCTTCTTCTTATCCATTTGCGTCAAATCTTCTGCGGTTTTTTGTTATCTTGATGCTTCAGTGCTTTGAATTATATATGCATATATATATATATATATATATATATATATATATATGCATATATATATATATATATATATATATATATATATATTCGTACTGTGTAAAAGGAGCGAGAGCTTTAAGCATATAAGGTTCGTTCCAGGCGACATTGCATTCACGTCCCTTTTCCATTTTCTCTCTCCAGGCCCTTTTTTCCTCCTTCCCTCCTGCCCTCTTTTCCTACATTTATTCCTTTCTCTCTTCTTTGAATCCTGTGAGATTTCATCTCACGAGGGACTCCCTCCGGATTCTGGATTCATCTCTGAAAGCTCTCTATTCTTTTCCTCCCCATTGTAATTTTCGTATTTTCCAAATTTGCCCTTTTAGTGTTCGCGGCAGTACCATAGTGAAGAAATAAATGCACTTACTCAAGAAATATACCGTATAAGAAAACGTTTGAAAAAAGATATTATGCGGCTAGAAAAATGAGAATAATAAACAGGCATTCGCAATTAAATTGATTTTTTTTTATCAAGCCCGTTACAACATTTGACACGTTTCAAAATGAAAAAAAAAAAGAGCATAAAAAGTAGACACACGTTCCCGCGATTACGCAATCACAGTCAGAATTCAAGTTCTCTCCTGATCGATCAAAGCTCTCGAGGCACTGCACAGTTTTCGTTAATTACTTGAAGCACTCACACGCAAGCTCACGATCTAATCTACGACAATGTACAAGGTGTCCTGAAATTCGTGGATCAGACGAAGCGAGCTAGTGCTCTGGCTCTTGCGCAACGAATACGACGAGGCTAGCTCTAGAGATTAGAAGTGAGAGAACGGGTTGGTTGGACGAGGCACGGTTTCCAGACGCACGTTTTTCACCTTCTTACGATTCGTTCATTCTCTATAACGAATCTATTATTATTCAAGTAACTATGAATCGTCGAGGAAAATGTGTAAATCCGTTTCTCTCCAATATCATCAACGTCATTGAACTTTCTCGCGTCAGGCTTTTGCCGTACCCCGTATACATTCGCCCCTATAAACTTGTATCCAGGCAAACAAACGGGCCCGACTCGCGGTATTTAACACACAGCGACTCGTGTATTCGGAAAGTCTTTTGTCCCTCATCACACCGTATCTCGTATATAGCGAGGGAATAGTGTCCTGGTTATTCGTGTTTCTGTACCCAGGTTTGTATTCGTTATCCGCGTCCCTACCGATGGGAATTGTGGGGCTCTCTCGTTTGGACGATTCCGCCTGTCTCGATTCTCGTCTTGCACGCGTGCTAGGTCGGATTGAAACACGGCCTGGACCTCGTTGACACGATCCACTCGAGTCTCTTCCTCGTCCCATACCTAAATCACCTACCATCTCCTCTCTCTCTCTCTCTCTCTCTCTCTCCCCTCAACGGTTTAACAAGCCTGGTTCGAACTTGTGGCACGAAATTCTGACACGATTGTTGGCAATCCGGACTAAACTCAAAGACGCCCAGTGATTGTCACATTCGGCCTCTTTCCATCCAAACAACGATTATCGAAGTGGTGACCATGCCTGAACGCTGCCAGTAACTGTCTCATTTCGTATTAACGGCCAATTGTTCCAGACCAGAGATAGGGCACGTAGGTACATTCTCTTCTACATGAATACATCAGGCTACGAACGAGCTTTATTTGAGAGCGGTCTCAACCAAAGCCCTTCATACTCATCTCAAGGGAAACTCGTACCAATGAAAGTGCTTCGTTGTATTCCGAAAGTCTGCGGCATTTCATTTCTCTGGGATTTACACTCGAAATGTTTGCTTTTAACACGACGAATCGGACACTCCGTATAATAATCGTATTTATCGCCCTCACGTTCATCCGCACTACTCTTATTCTCGTTAGTGCATCATCTCTCGTCCTCTTATTAAAGGCGCCTGCTCTCTCGGTGTAATCAACGTCTTTTGCTACACCAGAATCGAGGAACGACCGAGAGCATCAAATAGCCCTCTTCTGCTCCTTCTCATCCCATACTCTCTTCCTAATTCATATCGAAATCCACGTTTAATGAAAATCTCACGATAATCCAAGTCTCATTTCTATCACCTTTCGTAAAAAAAGCTTTCCACCATAGAGCTTTTCATAGATGTTGTTGTTTTTTCTTTTTTTTTCCACCGGTTCCACTGAACTTGACCTGCTCTACGTGTCGCTCTCGTTCAGCTAAATATCGACATTGATTTTCAATGCTGTCGGCTCAACAATAATTACAATCGTGACGGCTTTTGTTGTCCGATCTTTTTCCTTATTATTTCTCCTGCAAATAGAATTGTGCTCAAGTTTCAGATTTCAAAAGATTTTTCACTTTTACATATCGTCATTTATTTGTAAAATAGACTGACCTGAGACCTGAAGAAACTTAATAAAAGAACGAGGTTAGCTCGAACCAAACATCACAATTTGCCTGAAGATCGCAGTTCTTTAAACTCCAAAGATAAACGCTTTTTTTTCTGATAGACCTCTGTGATTGCGAGTTCAAAGAAAAAAGTCAAATTTTTACATCGTCACGATTGTCAGGTAGATAAACTCGGTTGAGTTTTTCAAAGAAGTGAAGGCAGGAGGAAGAGGGGTTCTTAAGAAAGTCTGTACAAGTTACTTGCGTTAAAACGCACTTACTATGAAGCTAAACAGAGAAATTCTCTCCAGGATGTGTCGAGCCCATGTTTGTATATCGCGTGTATATACTTGGCTTACACGCATATATTTCCATGTAAGTTTCGCTATTCCACATACGTGCATGGATATGCACCTACATATAAGGATTTTCGCGAGTTGCCGCTTCACAAACGATCTCACAGTGCGTCCGCACCGATACTCCGTTTATGTACTTCTGTACGAGCAACTACAGGGTGTCCAAAATTTGCGATCGAACTTGGCATTTGCACAGAGTTCCCGAATTGTATTTGCCTGGAAAAAAAGTTCTGGACGATAGTCGTTCAACTTTTTTACACTCATTCAATAATATTCGAAACGAATATAGTTTTGTTTGGGAAAAGCAACGATAAGACTCAAGTGACCAGGAAAACGTCGAAGTGGAAAAGGAATAAACGGTGCTGCGCTCGACATCCTCGTGAAACAACTT
This sequence comes from Campoplex capitator, assembly GCA_037576405.1. Classification (NCBI taxonomy): domain Eukaryota; kingdom Metazoa; phylum Arthropoda; class Insecta; order Hymenoptera; family Ichneumonidae; genus Campoplex; species Campoplex capitator. Next base: position 8,542,810 of record JARBWI010000003.1, read on the forward strand.
TTGTTTCAAACGTTCTTTTTCCTTCAATGCTCTTTTTACGAATAAATAATGGGGGGGGGGGGGGGGGTTTATAGATGAGTCACCTGGTACATGCGGCACGTTCGAATCCGAATAAGCCGGAACTTGTTTTCGCTGGTACTCTTGCGCGGAGCACGCGCCGCTCAACTCCCCCGACAAACCGGTCCTATCTTTTCTTCACTGTTTCCACATGTGTGTAAATGTACATATATGTCTATCTGTATATATTTTCATGGACTGTTGTACAGTGTGTACTTAAGTACCGTCTGCTGTACACTCCGTAAACTTGGACGTGTGTAAATGTTACCTCGTTGAATTGCTTGGTTCTCGGTTACGTGTTGCTTCCCATATACGTATTATCGAGAAACTCTCTGACGTATATAATTTTCGAAAGATTTTCATCAAATTTCCTTTTGCTTTTATTTTATTTTTTTCATCGTCAGGATAAGCTTCGACTTGAAATTACTATCGTACACGAAGATAATTGAAATGGAAATGCGATTATGTTGGAGTGTACAGCGATGAAGGGACAATTATAGCTGCAAATTTTGTTATCATCATTGAGCGAAATGAAATTTTCGTGAGAACAACAGACTCGGTTGAACTTTTTAAGATTTGCTTTTGCTTTTTCAATTTATGTGTCTGTGTGTGTTTGTCTCACTTCTTCACTCTTCTTACTCTCAATCTTTCGATCCTCACCGCGAGGCCAATTATAGAGGTGCTCTCTCGCAAATATATTTCGACGCGATCCTATCGCATGTTTTGTCCAAGAATTCGGTCTGTCGAATAGAACCTCGCGAGCGCGAGAGAGAGAGAGAGAGAGAGAGTTCTAAAGATTCCTCCGCGTGATAATACTTGCACACATATGTACAGATATACATATATATTTATGTACATAATTCTGTCGCGTGTGTGGCCAAAAATCTTCGCAGAGGCGATGAGATGCCTTCGCCACATATTCTCTCGAAGGGTAGCTTTAACGAGATCCGATAACACGTTCTCTGGAACGTTCACGTTATTTTGACTCTCTCGACTCTCATATCCCCATGGTGTTTGTGAAATCTCCGATGAACAAACGGATAACAGAGAGTTTGCTTAAATGCCGTTGCCCCTTCTCCACGAATTTGCGACACCTTCTCTCGAAAATCAATTATTAGGCGAGAATATATCTGAATATTTTTTTTTTGTCGAGTATTCTTTTTTTTCAAGATGATGAGCCGAAATAATTGTTTCGACACTTGGAATGAGAAAAAACAGAAGATTTTTTCGAAATTTATCGATTATTTCACAATAATTTGAAAGTCTTTTTGAAAGTCCATAAACTCAGATGATCAATATTTGAAGGAGAAAATTCAAATAGTTCTGAAATGATTCCATATTGAAAATCATTTCCGTTTTTGTTTTGACAACAATTCGACTTTGATATTTTTCTTTCCGTACAATTAAACTTCCATCAAATATAATCGACTTAATATTTTCGTTTTTTTGTCTCTCGATTTATTCAACTCAGTAGTACATTTGTGTCAGGTATTATTGAGAAATGAAAATTTGTGAGGTCGTACAGTTTTCTTGAGAATCCGAGAGTTTTCTCGCAGCATCCGTTGAGGGTCGATGGAAAGTTGACTTCACTTTAATACAATATGTTTGCCATAGAAAAAGAGTCTCCCTTACGAGAACGCGATATATATAGTAAGCCAAGTCGACTCCTCACGTGTTCCTTGACTCGACATGCTTGTGTGGATGTTTTTGAAAGACGAAAGAAGAAGAGAGATGGAAAAAAAAATCTTCTCGTCTCTTCAGTTCCTTATCTATAGATATATGTGTGCACGTATTTTGTGCTCGAAGAAAGAGAGATCCTATTACAACGTGAGACTCCGGTGTCTTGATCCTAGAATGAAAGTCAACACCTAAAGAGAAACACGCGTTTTCTCGTCTTGGAGGACCAAACGGGACCGAGAAAAATCAATAAAACATCATGTCCCAGCTATATATGACGCTTCTGTCATGCATCCTGCGTATTAAAGCAAGACGAATTTAAAGGTAAATTAAAATTACTTAGGCTGAAAGAACTTTGTCAATTGAAGAATAAAAAAATTTAATATTTACTCGAACAGTCATTTCTTTTTCTTTTGTTTTCAATTTCGAAAAAATATATTATTCAAGCTGTATGCTGCGTAGATGAATTCTAGAAATCAAATGTGAAATTCTGTAACATTAATTGTTATTATTATCGTGCTCCTTGAGACCGAAAAAAAAGATTATTCTTCGGTGGATAATTATATGAAAAAATGAAACAATGGAATTGAGGTGGGAATATCTTGACCACGAAGATGTTAATTTCTTCGTGAAATATGAAAAATCCAGTATTTTTTTTCGCGCGAAAAATAAGTGCTTGGCTTACGTTCGTGGCTCGATCAGATAAGGAGTCCTATAGGATGGGAGCATTGTTTCAACGGGGGTTTCGTTAACAAGCACACTCGAGCGAAAATTTCGGTCCAGTACGTCGTAAAAACTGGGCATTTTTTTTTGTTCGCCTATGTGCGAGAAGCAAGAAGTTAAAGAAATATAAAAAAAGAGTCGGCCCGAAAAAGATAGAGCTACGGCACCCGCGTGGCTCGTTTTGTTATCCTCGTGTTCAAAATCCGTCCTCGCTGGGAATCCCCACCGAGTTTCTTCTTCACACTCGACGCTGCTCAGTATTTTACCAACTTTTAATAAAAAGTGAAGAGGCGTAACACACATCCTCGTTTATTTTTTTTTCACCATGCCAAATTCAAGCTTTTTACGTACTCACAATCTCCGCCACGCGTGGTAGTATGATTTTTAATAAAAATCATTTGCAGAGAACGAAGTCTCCGTTCTCTCTCCATTCCAGGCAGAACCGTACCTATCGCTTTTCTCATATTTCAAACTTATTCGTATTTTTTAAAAATAATTTTGCACAGCCTTTATCTCCCGTCGGAGCAGGATAATTGATCTTGGACTCCTTAATTCTGACGTTCCGACTCTTGCTCCGAGCTATTTAAAAAATTTGTTATTATTTATGCAATTTATTGATTTTTTACAATAATTATTAATTGTTTAAGAGATCAAAGTTAGTTCCATAAATTATTGGTTTAAAATCATTTCATAATTAAAACAAATAAAAGTTTTCCTTGAAAAATTTTACACTCGCGATTATACATTGAAATTCGTTTGTCCCCTGGATTTGTAGTTATATGCGTCCAATTAAACGTTTCGATCAGTAATTTGTATTTGTTTGAATCACGAAATAATCGAGGTCCCTAAAGACTGCTTCGAGTCTGAAAAAAATTTTGCTCGAAGAATTTTTTTATTGCGAAAGAGTTTTTAATTCACAGTGAAGGATTTACAGTGGATCTCGTTCCCTCCTCGATGTCTTCCCATCACATTAAATACTCTCGATATATCTACCGAGAGGAGAATCATCTTTCTTTTTTTCCGATATTCTCGCTCCGTTCATTTTTATTTTTCATCCCGACAATGAAAAAGCGTATAACTCTTTACTTACCGGGGGGAGGAGGGGGGCGTTGAAATATCCTGGGCCCGGGTGTGTCCTCTTCAGGAATCCAATTACGCGGGCATTCGGGCTCACGAGACTAAAATCCCGGTCGAGTGCTCCTTGAACCTCATCCACAGATGTGGATAATCGGATAATCCGCACATAGATGTGAACTGGCTCGTGCTATATGCACTTCTCTCTGCTACCATTACGTATACAGTTATGTATTTCTGTATATCTATATATCTGTATTTACAAGTTTTGTGTATATATGTTCGTATCATTTTCTGTCTCTAAATACATATAGAGAATCCACGATCCTGTACAAATGCGTATTACTCCTGCGTTTGTTCGCTCTTTCTACCCACTGATTTCTACACAGTGTCTCTAAACTCTTCAACCTCTCGAGGGCAGAGGATGGTTAGATTACAGAAATTTAATGTCAGAAATCCTTTTCAATGTTTCTTCTCGGACCAATCAGTTGGCGAGACATCAGATCATTAGCGATAGCTTATCGTCAGAGAGAAGAGTGAGTTTTTGGAGTGCGGAAAGTTGCGTGTTGATAACGGTGGTACTCGTGTCTTCAGAATTAGCTAACGAATATATCAGTCAAGTTTTTGAATCAGATCGATGAACAGCAGGTATAGGTTTCTTAAAAACTGGTATAATTATAAATAATTATGCTCTGTTTATATGAGTTTTGAGTTAACTCTCGATTTGCCAAACTCGCTATAGCAGGCTTGAAGAGATTCTCCATTTGCTGCTGTTGTTCTTCCTACGTAATGAAGAGGTTTAATACCAGTTTGGAACTGAATTACGTAATTGAAGCAACGCATCTGTGACAAGCTCGCCATTACTCGAGCAGTTAGTCGCAGTCTCGTTTACGGTTTGTACTTCACGTTCAAACTATCGGACCGTAAGTGCTCTCCTGTTTTCTCCCGCCTCTGTTCTTATTTGCAGCTTGCGCCTTGGACGAGAGATCGATGAAGGCATTTATTACACTGCTTGTGGTTCATCCCTACCCTCGCTTTAGGATTGTTGATGCAGTGTGCTCGAGTTTAAGTTTTCCTCTTCTCTTTCTCGTAGTTCTCCTAGGCTAGGAACGTAATCGCGAAGATGTTCTGCAACGCTTCACTCGAGAACGTCTGAATTTCGTCTCCTCTCCATCCAGTATACTATATTTCTATGTACGAAATATAATATTTACTGCAACGTAGTGATTTTTTTTTTTTTTTCTCGTAATTGTGCAGTTTGAGTACTCTTTTTTTCTTTTAATGTTGGGTAAATTATCACGGGGACTATATCTGAGGATTTACGATTGAAAATCCATTCCCACATAGGTTGCTTAATCGGAGACGCGTCCACAAAGTCGACCTCAGGGCGAGACAGCGTTTTTTCTCCCTGTTAAATGAATTTGATATTTACTCTCTTTTTTTTTTCTCTCATCGTCCTCGCGCAGTCGATATAAATGCAAATTTTGTCTCGTCCTTTCGTCCCTCGGTGAAGTCCCCCTTCCTCGGCGACGTCAACGACGTTCGTCACTCCGTTAGGTTTCTCACTCTTTTTTTTTTTTTTTTTGGTCTCTTTCTCCCTCATGCACAATGAGCAGAAAGGACGACAGGTCGACACGAACGCCGCTGGATTTTCGTCGTCCTATATGAGCTTCGTAAAAGAAGCCCACAAAAAGGGCTGCGCTTCGAAGCCAATGTCACTGATCCTAATGGGATGGCAATTTAACCGGTCACGAAAATGTCTCTACCAGGCGACCGCACTCTATGTCCCTGAACACGAGCGATATCCAACGAATTCGTTTTGCAATCTTTAATGACAATCGTCGTTTCCAAACGGACCAAAGAGTGTGCTCATAGATTTATTTATATTTATAGCATTTTCTACTGGACTCATTAACAGTCGCGTGATAAAGGTTTTGTCACGATATAATTGCTTGAATAATAGTAACGATGGATCAAAATTAATTTCAATTTCAGTAAAAACTTTTATAAAATGTGTTGAATTTATTTTTACCTTTTAGTCACTCGTGTTTGTGCTTTTTGGGCCCGTCTCTAGTCGCGATCGTCACGCATTCCCTTCACATTCAAATCGTGTTTATCTTTTTGTCCATTTATTCTCGTGTTTTGACAATTTTGCGACAATTTTTTGGAGTCTAGGTATACACGCGAAATCGGAAAATTCCATTTAAATCCGTTCAATATTTCACGAGTTATGTTGTAGTCGAACGTATATGGACAAACAGACAAACTCGTTGTGTCCCTCACGAATTTATGTACCCGGAGCAAAACTGTAAAAATACATTCATGGAGCTTACATTTATTTACAAAACAATTTTATCCGATATTTTGTGTAAAAAATGGTGATAAACACTGAATGACTTCGTGCTTGAAGGTCGATTGTGTTCATTTTGTTTCGCACACGTGTCATGAACAAAATTTTCTTTTTTTTCAAGTCACTGCGCCGAAAGTTTCATCTGAGATCCCAGAATCTAATGTCATTGCATTTCGTGCCTTCGGTTGTAAATTCTCGACGGTAGATCCAGCGGTTTCGTAGTGTTTAGTTGGTTGCTGCGGACGCTGCTTTCGGATATTTGTTTTCGTTGGTCATTTTATTCGCGTTTAATGACGACGCTGTCGAAACTACCGCGTCCAAGTAAAATCAATGATATAAATCGTTGAAAAATATTTTCTAGTAAAACTAGTTTATTAATTCTTATTTTTGTAAAGAATTGTTTTTTTTCTTACAATTTTTGTTTCCGTTGAAAGAAAAACGTTTGCGTGTTTCGCGTCGACTTGTTTCGAGAGACTTCACAGAGTCCTTTGATAAAATGCATTTTGAAGTTTGTCTCCGGATATGACCTTTTCGGTTGTCAAACTCTGTGCCGTATGCCTCAACGAGATAAAATACGACCACGAACATTATTCAATTTTTCAGAGAACTATTTATTTGTTTTTTTTCTTCTCTTTCTTACTGTATATGCAGTAAACGAAATATTGAAGGATACTTGAACGAATTTCATTTCCGTTTTCACGTGTATACAACAGCGAGGAAAAATCGTACCTCGAGTCCATAGATCGCGGAGATCGTGAATGTAAAAAAAGACGACCACGCACATTTATGTATGTGTTATTGTGCACATGTGGGCATTTACTCGGTGTGTAAAGTCTTCTGAATCTTCGGTCGATCAGAATCTTCCACTGTCTGGGCACAATCCCGTGGTTATACTGTACAAGAAATCATAAATCACGAGTTTATTGCCTCTATATGCTAAACACGAGGATCTGAGGCGAATTTTTTCGTTGGCTGATGCGGATATGCGCGCCGGCCCGCACACACAGTTCGCTAACACTAAACGTCTTACACCGCGCTCGATGTACGTAGGCGAAACTGCGAGCAAGCTCTCTTCGTCTTCTTCATGGTACGCGTCGTTATCGATTCTTTCTCGATTTTATTTTTTGATCTTTTGTCAATTTTTTTTTTTTTTTCTTATCTTCCTTCAAGTAGACATATATGTATTTTTGTAAATTCATTTTATGCAGTACCGTAAATACACGAAATGTAAAATGCTTGACGGTTTTGTGATCGCCTTTTAAGAGGGAATATCTTTCTCCTATTCTCTTCACGTTTTCTCTCGGTAAGACTTACGTTACTATATATACAATACACGTTATAATAATACTTGTACGTACAATTTGTATGGGAATTCCTTTTAGTGTAACACAAATTCTACCGCGTTCGCCCTATCGAATTACGAAAATTACCACAGGTGAAAGCAACCAAGCATGAGCCAAGTACTGCCAAAGAGATGAAATTGTGCTAGGCATTCTCTCTCTCTCTCTCTCTTCAGAGATGGAAAACCCATGAAATTTCTATATCCTCGGTGCACTATATAAACTCTCCATACACGGGTACTTACGGAGTGTCTCGAATTTCCGTTCATATTTATAGATAAAATACAGATCATGAAATTCTGAAATAAAGTTTTTTGCTGCCGCATTCATCTCGATGAGCTTTTCGTGTTACACGTTTGTGTGACACATTTCTTTTCATCAGCTTATCAAAGAGGACTTTACGAATAACACATCTAGTTGACAGCGTAGCCGGGGGATCATTGACCGAGGACTCTCGCGTTAAGAATATTTATCTTTATCTATTGTTCTACAAAAGATATGGATGCATTCTTAGGACACTGGATATATGGTTTTATATATAAAACACGTTAAAGCGTATATGCTTCCTCTTCGAACTTTCTCGTCGTTTTATATATGAACCTTTATATTATTTTCTTTTTCACGATCACATTTTCCTATGCGTGAATCGAGGCGCTGAATAGAGCAGTCATGTATGCGATCGGATATATATATGCCTCGGGTCTCTGCGGAATTTAATTTAGTCTTATCGTACATACGTTTCTTGGATAACGAGCCTTTTCAATATGACAGTCTCGTATAATATGCTTGATAATATTCTTGACACCTGTCACATTAAATATGTAAATGATTAAGGATAATGTAGCTGTGGGGAAATTGACTCTGAGCTTTTTGGCTATGGAATCAAGAGACGCGATAGCTGCCTCTCGACGCGATAAGTGTGTCTTGCCGCGGCACTTCTTTATCAGCGAATATGACGGTTTTTGAGATTTTATTGTATTTCGAACTGGCCTAGTGGCGAAACGCAGCTTGAGTAAAAAAGCTGCGTTTTCTTTTTCATCAGAAAATAATTTTGTTCAATAAAATCAAATGTTTCGGGAATCTTTGTCTTTTTATTCATCGCGCACGAAATTTAACGAATTTACGTTTCTTCGCTTTGATCCAAAATCGGTGAAACAAATAATATTGCTTTGCAAACTTTGTGACACAAATGTTGTTGCGTTGATTATGCTGCACGCGTTAAAAGTTCACTTCACCACGAAGTTAAATTTTCCCCTTGAATTTATTATACACCGAATAGAAGTTTTGAAAAGGGTGTAACGAAAATTCAATATTCTTGAACGAAAGAGTAGATTATTAATAATGAATTTAAAAGTCTACGTTCTGCTAACGGTTCATTCTTTGGTTACCGAGGAGCAATGGCAGCAATGAAGTTAAGTTATAATTGAAACAAACTCACATTCAAGGATCCTGGAATAAATGTAAATGGTACGAAAAGTACATCCGAAATGGAATTGTCAATGAATAAGTTTCCAGCTGCTTTTTTTTTACCGCACGAAGCTTTGATGAGGTATTAATGATTAAAGTTCAACCAACGGGAAGAGCCTGCTCCAGCGCTCTGTCCATCGACGCTGAGTTACTCTCCTTTTTCAGGTGGTCCAACTTTAATGCTGAATAACTCATCAACAGCTCGTCAGGTTATAAAACGGCGACACTTTTTCCCTCAGAATGTCGTCCGGAGCTCGCGTCGACTATGCATTATTAAACTTTAACGCACTGCGTGCTCTGCTGTACATACGTATACGCTTGTATGAACAAACCATAAAATTGACGTTTAATATATCTCGATCGTCACAAATATTTGACAGGAATATTGGATAAAAAATGTCGATACTCGGGGGGCAAGCGATGGGATTCTGCACATACTACGTTCGTGTACAGCTTTGTTAGCCGACAATTTTATATTATAGGATTCTTTTTTTTTTCCATACACATCCATCCGTGTATATATCTTTACATATCTTTTGATAACTTTTGCATCGAGACTGATATTTTCGCGTCTGTTGTCATATCGTAGCTTGAGCCTTGAGCAAATACGTCGTCGTTATATTTACGTGCTGAGCCGTATGTGCTCGCTCTCATATCGGCCTTTGTATATACCTGTGTCCTTTCTTTTTTTTTTTTTTTACGTTTCATTCGAAGCAAACTCTCCGGAATTCTCTCTTCTTCAGTAGAGCGTTCTACTCGAATATTGTTTGCCAGGATCGATCAAACAATGGAGACACAAGCGTATAATGCATTTATGTCTACCGGATTTTATTCAATTTTATACAGATGCCAAATGGTTCTATAGAGTTGCCGCTGAGATCACACGGTCGCAATAAAATTTTATCGGATAGAATTATCTTTTTGCTTTTTTTTTTTCTTTCTTCATAAAATAATGACGCGCTGATCTTAATAACATTTCGGCTGATAAGAAATGATTGACGTTCAAATTTGATATTTTTATCGTTATCTTATCGATGCGGTATAAAACGTTTTTTATTTCCTTTTGATTTTTAGTTTATTAAATAACTCAAGTTCACGACGATGAGCGCTGTTTCAATCGCCATTTAATATCAGATATTAAATCGTGGGGGGGTGTATGAAAAATAAAATAAAAATAAAACTAAGAAAAAAAGAAAATACGTTGGATGGGAAACGAGCGATTAAGATACTTTTACATAGACTTTATAACGAAGTTTGTGTGCCTAGAGCAAAAGAAGTACCGTAGCTGAATGAATTTTAATGGGAATTGCACTTACTTTTTTTTTTCTCTCGTTTCAGGTGAGTCTGGTTTGAAGCGTTAAAACTGAGGGAACCGGAGAGACTCTTCAGAAAAGATAATTACGTTGGTACATTGTGAGTAAAATAAATAAATAATTGCGATGATTTTTCATGAAGAAATTATCACTTTTTTGCATGGTATCCGCCTCGTTGGAACTTAGAAATTCGTCGAGAATATAAAAACTAACAAAAACTACTACCGAAATATAAAAATGAATAAATGAAATGATCCTTTTCTAAATCTTCGAATCGCCTAATAAGACTCGGACAACATTTTTTTAGTCATTCGTTGAGAAAAAATTCTACTTATATATTCGACATAAAAAATGTGTTTGATCTCGCGCGACTTTGATATTGTCGCATAAACTAAACGATTACACATCGACACTGGCTTAAGACTCGGTTGCCAACAGGTCAAACTTGCACGAGTCGATGTAATGAAGCCCTTCACATAAACACCCAATTTTCGTACTTGAAACTTTACGATATACGTGAACTAGTAGCCGAAAGGTTGAAACTTTGTTTCCCCGGACGCCTGTCAGTTTAACGGCAAGTACCCTCCTCCCTACCACGATAGCTATTTATCCTGCATTATTTATCACAACCACGAGGAGGGCCACATCTGTGTCGACCGAGCAACATTCCCAATCTTTGACGTTAATATGTATGTATATATATATCCGGTATCATATACATACGTTTGGTCGACCCTTCTGGAACTTCTGTGCAGGGTCGTGTGTAGAGACCTTTGTTATTGCCGGTGCGCGTTGTTGGAATGTCAAATTCAGGTGCCTTTCCCCGTACATGTCTTGAACGTATACAGCGCTCCAGTAATTCTACATGAAATCGACCACTCGATTGTCAGAGTTTTTTTTTTTTTTTTTTTTTTTTTTCATCTAATTTTTTGGGAATCTCGAGAATTAGATTTATTGTGTGCTTTTCAGTTGGATTTGACTCGTGCGCGCTTCGTGCTACCTTCGAATTACGATATTTTATGGAAAAAATTTCATACAATTTCACTTAAAAAAATGTTTGTGCTCAATACATATTGGGGGCACGAAAACATTTAAGGAAATTTGGATAATCTCTTACGAGCGAATTAAAAAAAAACAAATTCGTCTATATTGTTGAGCATTTTAGACTTATACAATGAAATCTCCCGGGCGATACAATGAGGCAGGGCACGTTCCGAGTTCAGTACGATTCCTGTTGGGCAAGGGTGACGGTCGGAGTGAAGTGCCCTTTTTCAGAGGCTTAGACATGTCTCGGGGTGCGCAGGCTTGTTCATAAATAATATCACCGTTCATTAGCCAGGAAACCCGCATCACTCGTCCTGAGACGCAGAGAGACAACGGGGACAAAAACAGAACATTTGCGTTTCGGCGCAAGACTCTCGTCCTTCTCCTATCATATCCTTTCCTCTCGTTCTCCAGACCCGAAGCACGTACATATAAATGTACATATAAATATACACATATATGTTTACGTTTCCTTTTCTTCCTACATTCGTGATCGTCTCATTCGCGCGCGCCATCTCGTAAATTAGTTCCAAGTTAATCGGTGACGGCGTTATATCATGGTGTAAGGTTGCACGACAAGAGAAAACACGTATACCGACTACTATTCTATATACGTGTGTGCACACACGTATATTCGAATGCATATATGTTTATGGGTGTCAAAATTATGAGAATGAGAGAGTAAAAGCAACAGAGAAAAAGTGAGAGAGAGAGAGAGAGGAAAATATATGAGTAGTAGTTCTTGAACGAAGGGCAAAGGAAGAGACGAGGAAGGGACGAAGGAAAAGGGATAATTTACATTTTAATTGCTCGAAGCTCGTGCAAGCTTTGAGTTGCTTCTTGCCAGAGGAAGAGTGAAAGAGAAGGAGAGTCTCTGCGAGTCCACGTTCGCCCACGTTACAGAGAGAAGTTGGCTTGCGCTTCAACTTTGCTTTTACCTTTTAGACTTTTCCAGTCGAACACAGTACGTCTCAGGTCACAATGGAATCATCTATGAATAAAGTACATGACAATATTAGAGCGACACCGCATAGGATTGAGCTACATGTTATTTGATTTGCGGTATTAGCAAAAAAGGATTGTTCGATTTGAGAATTTATCAATTGTTGCAGAAATTTGGTACTTTGTTTGAAAAAAAAAAAAAAAAATTGACCCTGTGAAATATATTCATCTATATTTTTACGCTTCTTATCGTAATACAAAATAGTTATTCTTTTGGAGGAAAGAATTCTTGTATAAAATAGAAATAAACGCAGCGACGTTAGTTGTTTTTTGGTTCCACATCATCTTAGATTAATGTTATTTTATAATTGTTACTATGATCACAAATGATCAGAACTTTCGTGTAAAAATGTTTTTATACGAGATACTACGAGATTGGAAAAATTATGGATGCTAAAATCTATGCGGTTTTTTGGAACTGCTCGACCAGTGTGTATATGTGTTTCTATATATGTGTTGAATACATATTTTAAAAATCAAACGCAGCCATTTCCCCAACATGCACACCAGGGAACTTTTCCACTGCTCACACTAGATTTGCGTGCTTTTGAAGTGACAGCTTCTCTGCTGCTGGCTGAATTAGTTCTTTCTCTTTCGGAATTCGTCGTTTCCACTGTTTCACCATGGTGTCTGTTACCAAAATTGTCTCTGGTATTGTCGACACTAAAACTTCTCGTAGTCTTAACGGAACCGAGGGAAGATCGTTTTTTTGTATTAAAATACGTGGAGATTCTTCGATTGGGCTCTTTTCTTGGCGATTCTTGGCCGGACGACGAGGATCTACTCTCATTCTTTTCCTCCATGTTTTCTGATCCCGTGGTAGTCATGGTGTTGGTTTTCGATGAACTCAGTTGTCTGGATTTGTTGAGGATCTTGTTATCCTCGATGAGTCTGGAATCAGCAGTGATATCTGAACTCGATTGTTTTCTCAATCTTCGACGTTGTGCCGCAGGTGATAAAGGTCTTTTGCTTGTTTTTTGTCCGACCCGTTCTTTTCGAACTACTCGTTTTCGTTTCGTCGAGGTTGGTGATCCAGTGCCACTGTGATTGTCCGGTTCGGGAACTTTGGCATTTTTGAGACCTGGTCCCGTAGCTTCGTTGACGGGAGTCGTTGAATCGTCTTCCATCGATGTTTGCGTCTGTGCAGGCACTTTTTGCTTCTGGTTATCATAAAAGAGTCGCAAAGCGTTTTGGGACCCGGTACAATAGAGTCCCGGTGTGCCAGGCACAAAAGGCACGTTTCGATAAAGTTTCGGAGGATTCGATACCAGTGGATTCGTGGTTGATGATCCGGTTAATAATAATCGCATTGGATCGACGTCGTAAGCTCTTATACTGGTGTGTAAACTGCGTGGATTAGGCGCTTCGAACGACGTTACTTGGTAGTCTTGACGCTGCTTACCAGGAGTCCCGATTATTCGCGGATCGATGCTCGCCACTTGGCACGTCGTCTTAGACGACATCAAACCACCGTGACGATCACTCTCAATCTCGTTGCTCGTCTCGTAACTTCTAGTTGCTTTAACCGTATTCTCATCCGGATTCAATCGTCTGGCGAATGATTGTGTCAACACCGCACTTGAATAATCGATCGTTGAAGCCTGATGCTGCTGCTGAAGCATTTTGTCACATTCGCTAGAGCCCTCGTTCACCTCAGTCGCTAGTAGTCTTCCAAGTGGACCGCGGATATCGTTATTTCCATAAACTCCACTTCTATTATCGAACGATTTAATGAACGGATTATTCAGCAGCCGGTAATCGATAGCTGGCAATTTCGGTATCTCCGGAGTATTACGTCCAGGTTCTTTGCTACTGTTGCTACTTCCACCACCGCAATTATAGCCAGGAAATTTGAGGGTCACGTTTAATTGACTTCTGAAAGGTTTGGACGCCTTGATCACCGGATTGTCCAGAGTGTTGTCGCTCTTCGCTAGCTTCTGACATTTGCCGTCAGCTTGGAAAGTCCTGGCCAACTCGAAGAGGCAATTTTGCATCTGTTCGCTGCTTAGATCCTGACAAGAGACTGATTTTACCAGTGGATTGCTCGAACCGTGCTTTGACGAACTATTGCCCCTGGAATGTCGTCTGTCACCAACCAAAAGATCGTCAGAGCTCGTGTAACTTTTTTCCTCATTGATCCGATTCCCGGATAACCCGTTGACAATAGCAGCAATTCCTCCATTCACGCAAATATCCGCTGGCCCTTTTTCATTATTATCTCCAATAAACTCCAGCAAAGTGGGCGGTAGCTGGGAGTGAGTTTGAAAGTGCCTCGTTGAAATAATGGTAGAATTGGTCTTGTCGCTGCTGGAACTCTTTCCCGTGCCGAAGTTCTCGAAGTACCCCGGGGCAGCAGCATCAACGAGGTTCCCTGTTCCGGGCATCGTTTTATCACCGGAATCCGTGCGAACGTGTTGAATTTTAGCGGACATTGGTGCGAAAAAATGTTTAGGACGTTCACCGGCATATCCGACGACATCTCCTAGTTCCTGATGATCATCCGATCCAATGAAATTTTCCTTGATCTCATTGCGACCCATTAGTTGCTTTTCTATTCCAGTTTCGCGACCATTGCGACACAATCTCGAATTGCCAAAGCTCCAACCGTTGTGGGTCAGCAATTCTGCGGGCGTGATCGATTTACTTTCGGTACTTTCTTCGAGGCTGGGAATGATACTTTCCCCGTGAAATTGTGCCAATTGTCTCTGGAGAAAATTACGACGCTCCGAAAGGCTTGGAACGGTCGTGTTATCCGTAATTCTAGCGCAAGAGTTTATCTGATCACCGACTGACTGTCCGCGAATCGAACTGGCTGCTCTTGAGCTGTTTACTGACCTGGACGATAGATCCATTTGATCTGGAGGTTGAAACATTAAGGGTGGAGACATGATTGATTGTTGGGCTACTATCGCATCGCTTCCGTAGCTTTCAGACGCCTGGAAGCCGATGTTTTGTGCATAAATGTTGCTCTGCCAGCCGACCGGGTTACCATAGGTTCCTCGATCATGACGACGCTTTTGCTCGTATCCAGGCGGTAAATTGGAAATTCCAAGTTGCTCGTAACTCCCGATCGGTGGAAATGGATCATCGAAGAGGTCTGGATGTTGGGTAGGCAACAACGTGGAAATTTCAAATGGCAACGTTTGGCTGCATTCGGATCTATCGGAATTTGGATATTCCAGAGGTCGATCTCGGAAGTAAGGATTCGGAGGACCGGAAGATACCGGCGAGCCGTAACGAGGAGAAAAGCATTGATATCCATTCAGTGATTTCATACGAAGTAAATCCGTCTCTTTCGGCTGTTTTCCGTTACCTTTTTCTTCCAATGACATCGAGCCTTTCCGTTCTTTGTCCTTTTTTATTTCTTCCTCCTCGTCCACCACCGAAAGGTCATCGAATTCGACGTGAAGCCGATGACCACTGTTGCTCATCTTTTCCGATGATATCTTCTGGTTTTCTGCGTTCTCTAACCGCTCTTCTTGGTTAGTCTCGTTCTCGGCGTTGATCTCATCAGGACCTGATAAATCTTTTTCCTTCGTGTCACAGTCTTCCTCCGCCTCCTCGTCGGTATAGTCCGAGCAATCTTCTGCTTCCTCCGCATCCTCCCTGTCTTCTGCTTCGCTCCGATCCTAAACAAATAATTGATGATAGTTCTAGCACTCTTTTTTTTTCCGCCCATAATGTCGAAAATATTTAAGACCAACAAACAAATACTGACCTCATAATCTTCACTATCCTCTCGATTTTTCTGCGCCTTCAGAATCTCCTCGAGCTTGTCGTATTCATCGCGCAAGCTCCATATCTCGTGTCTAAGCTGTTCGTTCTCTCTGCGTAGCTTCTTAATGTCATTCTGACCTGTAATATGAATGCAATAGTGAAATAAAAAGTATTCAAGTGTTTGAACTTATTCGGAAGGATTAGATTTTAGATAGAGATTATTCCTGTCAGTACAAGATGGAGCAACGGTTGCGAATATTTCTATGTACACGTATATACGAGGGGCGCAAAGTAACATCGTGAATCGAGCTTTTATTCTCGTGAAAAGTCACTTAATCACTGACATCCAGCCGGTGACATACGGTCGGTCATCCTATTGGATCGATCCATCATTCCTCTAAGGTCCGAGCTCTCGAAGAATCTAACAAAATTCTTTATTCCGTCTCCTTCTTTTTTGCTTCTCATCTCTCTTGTACGAGAGGAAGTATAAGAGGAAGAGAGAAATTGAGAGAGAGGAAGCTGGGGGGGGGGGGGGGGAGTTTGCTGCTGACGCTCGGGGGCAACCCTTAAGCTAGAAACCGGGGGAGAAATTCTGTCGCCCGAAACGTTCAGTGATAAATCACCCGTGCCTACCTAAAACCTTCAATTACTTAAGCCTCTCAGCTCGGGAACGAACGAACTTGGCTCATCGGACTCACCTATATCCGGTCTCTGATTGATCAAACCACGCGTAAATGACAATTGGCGAAATATTATTCCCGGTCATTGCTCCTTTCCACTGTGAATGACGTTAATCAAAATTACGAATCCACAAATGTTAAGGCCACCGTCATTTTCGAACTGACCGAAAAGCTTTGATTTTGTAAAGTCATTCGTCAAAAAATATCTCCTTTCTCCGGTACACGATCGTTCAATTTCTGTTTCGCTCTTTATCAATGTAAAAATTTATCTCGACCGCGCGTTCGCTTTTAAAAACGAAAGGAGTATGAGACGATGATGAATATCGACGGTCCATTACCCGCGGATCGAGAGGCGCTGCGTTATGCTAAAATGTTTTCCGCGCTACATAAACCTCCGTTTTTTTTTCTTCTTTTCACCGTGTCTACCTAGCGGCGTTCGATCATTCTATTTCCGGCGTAACCGAGATTGAAGCCGACAGTTTGCTCTCTTCAGTTTCATTTTCCGACGGTATAACCTCTACCATTGTACGTACTCGCGTACAGGGTGTCCAAAAGTTTCGATCATATTATGGCACATTGGTCACCAAATTTCGATCGAAAAAGCTTTGAATTATTTGTTCCCGTATAATCCTCGATTAAAAAGATGTTAATTGATTAGGATTTTTCAATGATAGTCTGAAAAGTCTTATTTGCGGTAACGCTGCTGATCCCTGTAACCGCAGCGAATTGGCTTGAGCGTCATTCTCGCAATGCTCGTTTCTTATTGGTCCTCGTAATTGGCTGTTCCTATTGGAAAAAAACGTTTCGTCAATGGTTCATCAAATTGAAATATGAGAAAAGACTTTACTCTCGGGAATTTCATAATCCATCTTTCGCATTTCAGACCCACTCTCAACAGACACGCGGTACCGCGCGAGTAGCGTAATTGTAAATACAATGCGAGCTTCGTTTCCGAAGTCGCTGGTCGAATGGTTTCATAAAAAGTACATGTATATTTATCCGGATTCATGGCGAGAACGAAGCAATATGGCGTCATAAAAAAATCATAAAAACTCTCCCGTGCTCAATGAAAACTTGGAACAACAAAACAAATGTTGCATATATTTTTTATTTTTATATCTTTATGGCGTTTTCGTTTTTGTCTTTCTTTATTGTTGTTTTTTTTTTTTTTTTTTTTTTTTCATGAATTCATTATCCCTGCAATCTTTGCGTTTCCCGGAATAGGCGTTCGCCGTATGCAGTTAACCCTTGCTTTACCTTTTACTTTTTTTGTTTTTCACCCGAGGCGAGCAGCACGAGAGTATGCTGGTATACGCGTGTGGCGGTGCGATTCGACAATAACTCAATCTTTATCTCGAATATAATTGCTTTTTCCCTCGTTTCTCCGTGGCCACAATTTTCGTACGAAATATTCTGAAACCTTTTGCAATGTTTTTTCCAACGTTCCGAAAATATATACATATATATATACAGACATCGATGTATTTTATTCAGACTCTCATGCTGAGTATAGAAAAGGCGTACCGCGAACGTTTTGACGTGTCGAATCAGCTCGAACGAAAATTTTTTACTCCCTACTAGCAAATTCGATATTAATACATACATATTTAAAAATATGTCTGTGAGTGTTGGGGTTGCGAGAAGAGGGCGAAATATTTGGAACGAGGTATGCAAACAGAGACCACGTACATTAAACGATCTCAAAGGAAATGTTTTTTTTTTTGCTTTCTATCTCCAACGACGTGGTACCACCCAAACAGCGACGAAAACACGTATATCTGTTTTTTTTCTCTCTCTCTCTCTCTCTCTCCCTCTCTTTCTTAAAAACTCGACGAATCGGAGGAAAACGATCAAAGCTACGGGACTTGGAAATATTTAGTCGTCCGTCGAAAAATATGGGAGTTCAAGATTTGAAGGGGCAGAAAGATTCATGGCAGAGTAGTGCCAGAGCGTTTGATTCCTTATTCTCAACTTTTCTTTGAGATTTGACGGATGAAAGCAGGGAAATTGCGATATCGCAATATTCCCATAGATATATGTTTGTACCATAAAAAAAAATAGCCACACCAAATTATATCTGTAAACGTGTATGTTTATGGTATGAAAATACATTCGTGTCAGTCAATTATAATACATCACAAGCTTCAATCTTGCGAGCGAAGCATATTAAGGAACGGAATTGTAATACCTAAACACGTTAACAAAAGCTCCATCATGGATATACACGTATGTTTGTGTACGCGCGGTGAGCAAAATTCTCGAGAATAATAGGATCGTATATAATAATAGCCGGGAGATAATATATTGAGGAGAGTAAAATAGACAATGGCCATATTGTGCTCTATGGTTTTCGCGAATTCTCTGCCAATAATAACGATGAGCTTATATGCCCTGAGAAAATTTTCTATCTCACGAAACATCGTTTTATAATAAATAAAGAATCAGCGCGCGGATGCTTCAAAAAATCGTGCGTGGGTGAGAAAATATGAGGAAAACTGAATAAAACTTTTCGTATGATTTTTTTTTTGCTTTTTTTTTCCCTCAATTTGCGCGGGCAATGAATAACGATTCGATCAAAATATTGGTTTGAATGAATGATTGATTTGGTAACAGTTTGTTTTACTCACTGCTGTTTTCCTGCATTTCTCGTGGGAGAGATTCAAAAATTCATTGGAGATGAGCACCGAATGCGTTCAATTCAATCGGACCGGATACAACCGCGATTGTCGGGAAATTTTGAGTTTAATTTTTTTTTAATAAAATGAATGAAAAATGCAAAACACTGACATACAAAGTTCGTGATACTCGCGACGAGGCGGATGACCAAAAGACGAAAGAAACGTTCGGTAACCGCGGCGACGTCGTCGTCGCGTACCCGACGACGCCGCCGTTTCAATTCTCTGGCTTTTTACTTCTCACGTTTTCCAAGAGAATACGACATCTCTGATGTATATTTTCCGAGCTCACGAGCACATTGGCGAATAACGCGTATTGTTAGTCACCTCGCCGACAAATATCTCATTGTCAAGATTCTCTCTCTCTCTCTCTCTCTTTCTCTTTATCTTTTTTTCTCGCTCACTCGTTTTCTCTGTTTCGCAAGAATTTAAACGCGGGGGCGGCGAACGACTAAAAGGCATCCCTTCCTGCGTTGTTCTCATTTCGGCATTTACATCTGGGTGTATATTGAGCGCCGCGTTCCAGTAAAATAGAAAGACACTTTACCAAGGATATTTATGCCCTTCGGTACGAGTTTCTTCGAGCTTTAATTAGCCTAATAAACAGATATGAAAATCAATCAAATTCATTCAACCGTCGAATGTTCAATTGAATCGGATAAAATGAAGTCGAATAACATAAATAACCAAAAATTTCGAACCCAAGAAACAAGATGAATGAACACACAGTTTAATTACTCTCTATCGGTTCTCGACGTTGCCTGCTCGCCCCCATTCATTACGTATACACAGAAGCATGTACCATGGTGCATGTACACAATATGCATGTTACACTTATGCGCGAGAAGGCGCCGGTACGCCTGTTGGCTTATTCTAAATTTGTGCATGCCTCTCTCGTACATACGCGCGTGTATACACCCTGTGCGCCCGCGAAGCTTTCGTAATCCCCCGCGACAATGGTGACGTTAACTGCAAGGCGCCTCACACGAGTGAGTGCATCATTCTCTTCGGGGAATCATTCCCTATTCGTCGTTTATACACTCGCGCTATAATGTACCCTACATATACGTGTACACTTATGGAAGCATATACACAGACTTTAGCGAAGCTTTTGCTCTCGCATTGCACTCTCTCTTGGGCCAGGAATTTCAATAGTTTGCTCGCGGTGTCTGCTAAAGCTCTAAGCTTTCACTCCAAATGCTACGACGCTGTACCAATGCCCACTCCATATAAGTTCTTATATACATATACGTGTATATTTGTATGTATACATATGTATATAAATAGGTATTGTACGTGTCGTGTATATATAGGAGCGAGTAAAAGCGTTATGCTTGTCATCGACCTCGTCGAATACATGAATATGAAATTCGTATATACACTCGCGAGAAAGTGAAAAGTACACGAAAATGTGCATGTACCAAAAGACGTGATCTCTCTTCTCATTCTCAGTTGCACATTTCCATTGGAAAAAAAAAAAAAAGAAATAAGAAATCTGTATTCCTTCCATGTTTTCCATTGTATTCCAGGTTTGATGAGATGCTTTTTTTTTTTTTTTTGGGTATTTGTTGATCGAAATTGTCGAAAATTACTTAAAAAGTGGTAGAGACTTGTTTCGAACGATTTGTGTTATTGGAATGATACTCGAGGTGACGAAAAAAATCGTATTTATTCCGGTGAAATCGATGCTTCTGATAGCTTTCGAGAGAGATTTCGTGTGACCACGAGAATAACACGGGATATGAAGCTCAACTCATCTCGGCTAGAGATCAAAGGCTTCGAATAAATTATTTCTTCAATGTCTCTCGCGATCACAGCGGCTTTAATTTCACCGAGAAACATATCATCGCGAGCTCCTACTCCCTCCCTATATCTCCCTCCCCCACCCTTTCAGTCTCCTGTTGGAAAATTATCGAGAATCTAATATTCTCACTGATAATATTTGCCACGTGCCTCAAGGGGCGTCCGTCAAAGCTGATGATCCTCGTGATCATTCAGTCGGACGCTTTTCTCAAAGCCTCGTGATATACATCAATTTGCACGAATATTTCGTTCTCCTTTTTCTTATTGCTTATCACTTTTTTTCTTTTTTCGAGTAATTTTCTTATGGGGTTTCTTGGGGGTTTGAGAAACAGAGAGATAATGAGATAACAGGATTCTCAAGTTGCTATTAAAATGAGATTTTCTACAAAAGCTAAAGTAATTTAATGAACGAATGAACGATTAATAAAATAATCTAATAATGTCTTTGTTACTAATTTTAGAACGCTTGAGATTTTCATAAATCAAAAGACTCGAAATCTCTCAGGGCTTGAAATATATTTGACCTCATCGTGAGCAAATCATGACGCAAGTTCCTCCTGCCTGCCAGTCTATACATATATATTTGCGTGTGTGTATCTATATATATATATATATATATATAAATATGAACGAGACGACAAGTTTTGACTACGTTTCGTGAGCAAAGATGATGCCCACCTGTGCCTATATCATTAAGTATCTTCAAACCTCCGTATATTTCGAACCAGCATTGAGGAGGCACGAGAGGAGAAAACTCTAAAAACTTAACTCATAAAATGTTCAAGGCAGCGCGAGAAAATTGAGTGCATTTTCTCAACGCTTCAACTTTTATATTTATTAATTTTTTCTCCATAGGAGTTCTCCTTCGGATAAGATTTACGATAGTTCATTTACTCTGAATTATCTATATAGTTTCTCTGTCATTAAAGCTACGTTTATTAATTTCATTATTTTTCATCGCACCACCAATAAAAACGTTGAAGTT
The DNA here is from genome assembly GCA_037576405.1 of Campoplex capitator. Taxonomy (NCBI): domain Eukaryota; kingdom Metazoa; phylum Arthropoda; class Insecta; order Hymenoptera; family Ichneumonidae; genus Campoplex; species Campoplex capitator. The sequence goes on from JARBWI010000003.1 coordinate 8,564,717, forward strand.
TTATAGTGGTATAATAATAGAGAGCTTGAAAAATTCACCGTTGATTTGAAGCAAAGAAAAATGATCCATATCCTTTCATAGACAAATGAAAATGAAAATTTCTTTATGAAAAAAAAAAAACAACAAAAAAACGTACTTTCTCTTCCCTTTTTTTCTGTGTGACGCCTATCCCTCCTGTGCATCGTGTACCCATGTCCACGAAGACCATGTCTCTCGATCAAATCCAACTTATCACTCGTAACAAATGTCCATTTTATTTTTTCTCAATTGTTTTTCAATCGTTAATCATTTTTTTCAATTTACACTCAAATAGCAAAAGGTTTTTCGTATTCAATGCTATTATTTTTCTCGATAACATTTTTTATTTTCTCTATGAATTTTAAGTTAGAGCTTTCGCACAGTTCGCGGACGTCACTCATTCTCTTTTCTTCTCCCCCCCTCCCCCCTCTCTCTCTCTCTCTCCCTCTCTTTCTCTCTTGTTCTCAAAGATCGAGGGATCACTCGAAAATATATTTCACGTTGGGGCGGTCGTTGAAGAAAACTACTTGTGACGTGGGGGCACGTGCACGAGAGTCCGATACGTGCATATGGCTCGGGACTAAAGCCCGTACCCAAAATACAGTGGCACAAGTGCGCATTAAACTAGAACGCCAGATGTCCCGATCCTCTTGATTTTCTTCTTCCTTTTTCCTTTTTTCTTCTTTCTCACTCTTTTCCGTTTCCATTATCGAAATCGCGTTATCCCTGCTCTCTCGGTTTAAATAACTATACACTCGGAAATTACATTCGTATTCATATTTCACTCAATTACACAAATGCATGTGCGTATATACAGTCAGCGAGTATAATGTACAAATAATTCGTTTGCATCGTGGTTTTTGCTCGGTATTTACGTAACGTTATGCCGGTACAGAAAAAAAAAAAAAAAACTTTTTCTCAATCTTTTCTCACGTTGTTTTCAACCGCCGAGAAGCCACGAAATTTTGATTCAATTATCACGACAATTAGATATCAATCACACGAATTATATTTTCACTAAACACGCAATACTCTCGTTTCGATTTATATTTCCATTCCGAAGCTGGAAAACGCGGTGGACTTCGCGAAAATATGTATCCGACATACATATCGACATTTATTTATTTATTTTATTTATACATAGATATATATATATATATATATATATAGATAAAAGATTTGTCAGTTTTCGCGATGTAACGCGGTGTCGTCCCGAGAGACACGCAGTTCTAGGCTACGGTCGCTCGATGCCCCGTGAGCCCTGGCTCTGTATGTGAGCTTGACAGATATTCCCCACCCCCCTCCTCCTCCTCCTCCTCCTTTCCCCCCGAAAAAGCTCCGACGCTCGATTTTGAGTTGCCGGGCAAACTAGTCGACCAACTGCCAAAGCTTTTCCCCTACCTAATTCCTTCCATCGTTACGGTATAACAAATCGCTCGTATCCACATACACACAAATGTATATATTCATATGGACATCGTGTATATATACGTATAGCATGTTGGTTAGTATATAAATCGAGAGAGACGCCGGGAAACTCCCGGCGTCTCCAACTATTTAAATCTTTTGTAGTTCCCCTCCTCTCGATCCGAAGATACGAGTATCATTTTTGACCGTCCTCCTTTCATGTCTGATGTCATATTCGGATGTTTTATTTATATTTTTTTATAGATTTTTGCATGTATAGAAATAAAGCCATTAATGATGTGATAAAAACAAAAACTTTGCTGGTCGCGAATAGTTCTTCTCGGTTCAGTTGCGTTTATCGTGCTATCTAACGAGACTGCTTCTTCGACAGCAACAATCGTAGCGTCGCGTCGATACAGAGGCGGACTCAGGGGTTCAAGGGTTAATCCAGACAAATTATTTTCGATAGCGAATTTCAAGTTGTTTCATCAAACTCTCTTTCGATTCGAAATTGATTTTTAAGTTGAACTCGATTCTTGTCTTCTCTAAATTCAGTTTAACACTGGAATTCACGAAATTGAACCTGAAATAGCGTTATCATTGGTGTGTGTTATTGATACATTTTATTGGTCCTGTCGTATGTACGTGGCAACGATGAAACGGTAAGTAAAAATGGTCAACGAGTGATCAGACACGAATGACAATGAAAGTTTCAAGTTTACACTTTATCCAGAAAAATGTCTAATTACGTTTAATGTTTTCCTGGTTATGGTTTCTCAACGATTTTACTGATACGCCTTATCAAGGAGATTCTCGTTACCACGACAAATGTTGGGCCTTATTTATTTTCACTGAAAACGAAATTTTGTTGAAACTCTAAAATATTTTATCGTCTCAACAAAGTTTCGTTTCAGTACGAAGAAGTTTATTTCTGCAGAAAACAAATTTGTTGGATACGTGCAACAAAATATTTTTATATTTCAACGGAATATCGTTTTCAGTATCATTTTTGAATTTATACGTAAAAAGTGATTTGCTAAAGTTTGTCTTAATTGAAAAATGTCTAATTTTTTTTAAATAGTGAAATAACGCAGTGATTTAGAGATATCAGCGAAAAATAAATTTCGTTGGGATCTTCATAGTGCATCAAAGAAACAAAATTTCATTATTTTCCAAAAGTGTTTCATAAAAAGAGGTATTATAAAAGAGAAAAAAAAACATATATATATATATCATGGCAAGTGAAGTCAGTCAGTCGTGGAACGCTCGTTGGATAAAGTAGAAAATGTTGGCTGGTAAAATAAGCGGGAATCTGTGGCGTTTTCTCGGGGTTTGTGAGCTCCGAGTAGTAAAGGCAAGTCTGTGGTCAGACACAGTCCGATTCGCGACGTACGAGGGAATATAAAATAAGCGTTTTCTCATATAGCTCTTTTTAGTGCCACCGGCTCAACAGTCCGTATAAAATAGAACCTTTGGAAAAACTCATATCCCGCTACTTCCCTCCGACATTTTAATACCCACGTGCCCGCCCGCCCCCCCGGTCCGCGTATACAAGGACTGGAAATTTACCCACACGTAACGAGATTAACGTATGAAAAAACGTGAGGCTTCGTAAACGTGGGAAAATCACTCAACGCAGTCACACTTTTTCTTCAAAGTGCCGAAATAAAAGTCGTCCGGTATACGCGAGCTCAAACGAAATTCGAAAAAAAAAAAGTTCATAAAAATAACGAGCAACAATGAAATTCAAGTCTGATTAAAATGTAGCGAACAGAAATTGTTCAAATTGTCAATTTCCAATTATCATCATCCCCGAAGATCGTCAACGAATTGTTAGAAGTAAGGAAAGTGCATCGATCAATTTTTTTCATTCGATAAAATGGTTGTTTCGTTAGAAGAAACAAAATGGAACGTTTCGGTGCGAGGAATACAAATTTTTGTCACTAATTAATTTAATAAATTTGATAATTCATTGACCTCGTTATGAAAAATCGATGTTCGTTGCATTTTTATAAATTGAAAAACTAAAATGCTTGACGACTGGTTTTATGAGAACAACTTTTAATTATATTTTAATAATACAGACAATATTTTATTTTTCATTCAGAACTCCGTTGAATGGGGAGGCAAAAAACTTTTAATTGACAACCATTTATGGGGGTCGTTGAAAAGATTTTTCTAGAAAAGAACGAAGAAGAGAGGGGAAAAAAAAAAAAAACGTTGCAGCACTTTTCCACAATTTTTTTCCTTCGGTTTTCTCGAAGCATTATGTAGCTTCGCAGGGAAAAAGTTGCTGCTGTTTCTCTGGTGACTTAAACAAATACGGTCCCTGTGAAGCGAAACTCGACCACTTCCCTCCCTCTCTCTCTCTCTCTCTCTCTCTCTCTTTCTTTCTCTGTCTTCTTCTTTTTCTTCTTCTTCGTTTATTCTGTACTCGCGAAAGAGATAAAAAAAAATAAAAATAAAAAAAAAAACGAACTCTACGTAGCTCTTGTACGAGTTTTATTTTTGTAAACAGACGACTTTTTACCAGAGGCTCCCGGTGATGAAAAATCTCGCGAGTTATACTTGACTTGTAAGCTTTTACAGTGAATAATAAAGATGAAAAATAAATGAAGAATATAAGAGACACTGTTAACGGAAACTCGAATAGAATAACGTCGCAAAAATTTTCTTACCGTTTCCGGTCCATGATTGTTTTTTGTTCAGCACGATGTAATTTCGAAAATTCGGGAATAACTTTGTGAAAAAAACAATCAGGTCACTCGCATTTTCGAGCCGCTCGTCCCACTCTGAAAACGCGTATCGACCTATCTCATTTATCCCTCAAAAACGAATTAATATTTTTTTTTTTTTTTATTCCCACAAATTAATAATTGAAGGGACCAGTAAAAAAAATTGATTGGACCGATTACTTTTATTTTCAAATTTTCGTATTCCGATAATATTATCGTAACAAAATACACGACGAGGAAAATAAAATATAAATCGCGTTATTTTTATCTCTGTCCAATGAGAAAAGCTTCGGTAATTGAGAAAAAAATCAAAGTGTCGATTTATCGTGATAATGCAGAAATTTCTCACTGTTTTTCGTGGCGGATCACGGAGAGATCACGTATACTTGGAATACGCGTTGTGACCACAGCGACTAGTAATGAACTGGAGAACGCCACGCTATCGAGAGCACGAGAGAGTGGGCTAAGCTTCGAGAATAGTTCGGGGCGTTGTGTGTGCAAGTACGCTTTCGACCAAGCAGTGCTGATTTCTTAAGTAAAATACTAAGAGAGTCCAGACATAGAGGGAGAGAGAGAGACATAGAAGAGGGGGAGGGGGGGAGGGGGCGGGGAGGCGAGACAAAGCAAGAGAAAAAGAGAGAAAGTGGGTGAGAGACAATTCGAGAGAGAAAGAGAAGAGAAAATAAAGGAGAATGAGGAAAGAAAGAAAGAGAAAGAAGGAGAGGGGGGGGGGAGAGAGAGAGAGTCTAAACTCAAAACCACATCTATTTGTAGTTGACCGACTCACGAGACGTATTCGCAGCCTCATATCGTCGTATAGTTACGCCAAAATCGTGAAGCTTCATTTCCTCTAACTACCAACAAAACACTCCATCGACTGTCCATTAGATGCACTTTGTAACACATTTCGTCTGGCGCATACACATCGAGATCAATTTGAATCCTCGTTGCGAGTATTTAGAGCTATAAATGTCCGCATTATATCGTCAGAGTTTAATTTTCTTCTCGTATTAGTAATTATCATTTTACGTAAATCATTTCACTCTTAGATGAAAACATCGTAGAAGAACATTTTTGTTTATTATTCGAACCGCGTCATTGTATCAAGATTGACTAAATCGATGTTTTTAATTAAAAAAAAAAAAAAGATCATTCTAACCGTTGAGTTTTGCAAATACTAGCAGTTTCCATATACATTGAATTTAATTGCATTTTCACGATTGCTCACCTTGTTCAACTTCGGCATTGATGTTGATGGTCCTTAGTCGGAGTTCCTCGTTCTCGTAAATCATACCTCTCGAGGACTTTCGATCGAGTTTTCTATTTGGTTTGACACTGACATCTCTCCTGCGGGCTCTGAGCATCCCTGCTCCACCGACGCTCACCCCAGCCCCCGCCATTTTGTCAAATAGATAAATTAACTTCACTCAATATTCAATCAAGCACTACAATAGTTTTCGTGTTTTTTTTTTTTAGGCAAATCGACTTTGTTTCTTAATGTTCTCCCGAAGAATATTTCCTATCAAAAATCTATGTTTTCAGGGTGAAATAATCTTCGAACACTTTTTCATTCTTTCATCCCTTTCTCTCGACGAACTCCACACTTTATCCCTCCTGTTCTCCTTTCTTTTTCTTTTACCACGCTTTTTTCTTCTCGTTCTTTTATCTCGTCTCTTCTTGTCTCTTTTCTCTTGATGTCGTAATGCATCGCTCTTTGTTCCGGAAGAGGCAGACACTTCCGTCAGGATGGCTTTTCCACCCTTTCCTCCCCTCTCCCTTCCTTCTTCCGTTCTTCGATTCCTTCGTTCCCACAAGAACTTCCGGTGCACGTGAAGACTCTTGAGGCTTTCAACGCCCCACTGCTGTGTTTAACGATTTTGCGATGCTTTCCTGAGCTCGCAAACACCACCAGCGACACTAAACACGTACTATTTGCATTAGAGTTTCATTTTTCATGCTGACAGTAACCCTCCCCCCCCCCCTCCCCCTCTCTTCATCCCTTCTCTTTTTCAACCTTTCTAGTATACGACCAGATACACGCATACACAATGTCGAGTGTGTTTTCTAAAGCTCTCTCGGGCACGCAATTTGCCTGTTCCCATTAGTCAGACGTTTATCAGTAACCACGGGCTCTCGATTCTCTACGCTGCACAAAAAGAGAGAGAAAGGCAGTATCTTTGAACAGTAACAAGATGGCGCAGGTTTGAGAAAATTTCTCTGACTTGTACACTATTTATTGTTTTCATGATTTCTTTTCTCTTGTATTTTCGCTTCAATGTTTATTCTTTTCGTTTTTTTTGTTCTTCAGATTTCAGTCGTGTTCGTTGATTTCGTGAATAAAATTCTCTAGTTTTGTTCCTTATTCGCGATACTCATGGTATCAGATCTGCATTTTCACTTTTGCTTTTTGAGCTTTTTTTTTCAACGACGTCGCACTGAATCGCGAATTTATGAAAAATAATTCGCGTGATCTTGGTGAATTTTTTGTTCCAAATTTATATATCTCTCGTGCTCTTTGATCGTTTTGCTTCGATGTCGTTTTTCTTTTTTTTTTTTTTTTGTTTTTTCGTACGTATTCTCTTCTTATCGCTATTCCCCCTTGGCTAATTTATTAGATCGGTCGATGTATTAAAAGGGAACTGCAATGTTTTTCCGCGAATTTATTTGCGCAATATCCGGGCAATCCTCTTTATTTCGAAACACAAGCTTCGGGGTGGGAGACTCGAAACGGAACAACGAAACGTTTATTTATCAGCGTACGTTTGCTTATATATTTTCCACCAGCCACTTCGATCTTTTATAACTTATATACCTGCACCTTCTTTGCCACCGTAAATGCAACGTTTATTTGTTTCCAAGGTTTTCCGTTTATTTTTCTTCTTCCCCCGATCCTTTCCCCCTTCCATGATTTCGTTAATGAAATTTTCCGTGATGCTTCCCTAAAACTGCGCTGTGATTTTCAACGAATTGCCAAGAAGTTGTGAAAATTTATCCGATGCAAGAGAAAAGAAAAAAAGGTCCAAAAGTTTTTCTTCTATTTTTATCAATCGGCGATCTTTTCCGCTTGTTCGTAAGAGGACGGTACAAAATTTTACTGACCATTTGTCCATCAGAAGATAAAAAAAACAATATAAAAAAATGATTCTCGATTTTATTAGTATTGTAATGAACAATAATTGGGATGAATCGAATGAATTTTCTGGCTACTCTCATTTCCGTCGATTCGATCGAACTTCATCTTTATTTTCTCATCTTCGAAGCATCGCGTTATCATTTTCACAGGCTCGCCACGAAGTCTTCGATAAATAACAACCAGTGCTTCTGTTTCCTTCTCCTCCTTTTTCTCCTCCTTCTTCTTCTTCTTCTTCTTCTTCGCCTCCTTCAAGGAGCACTGAGTGCAACGAACAGGCGAGGAGTTTAATTAATTTCCCAAAGCGGTGAGCTTGTGCGGAGCTTTTGCCTTGAAAAGCACACGCCAAGCGCAAGATCCTTGCCGCTCCCTCTCTTTCTCGTTTTCTTTCGCTATCTGCTTCTCATCCTTTCGTTCACGAACCTTTTCTGGAGTTTGTTACCGGCAACTCTTTTCACTCGTCCCTCTCTCTTTTTTTTTTCTTTTTTGCTTTTTTAATGTTTTACAGACACGCCGAGACAAAATGTATTCTATGGAGCACGAGAAGACTCGAAATATATATATTTTTTCATTTTCCGTTTGATTTTTTTTGTTGTTGTTTTTTTTTTTTTTTTTTTTTTGTACAAGAAAATGGAGGTGCGTCAGGCAAGCGAACTCGATATACATGCACTAGACACTTTCCTCCTTTTCCGCAATCCTTTTTTTCTTGTATAGATGCACAGAAACGAACAAGCCCCGCTGCCGAGTCTATCTTCGGTGATTTATTTAGTTACCCTCGAAACCCCAACTCCGCTTTAACCACCTCCAACCCCACGCCCCTCTTTGAGCATTCGGCATCCGAGAGACTTGTTCGATCTTTCTTCTCCTTCCTGCTGTCTCTCCGTCTTCTTTTTTTTTTTACGTTTTCTTTCTCTTCTCCTGTTCGCGGTGCTTTCGTTATCCTTTCTTCTTTGTTACTCTCGGGGGTTTATTCTCAAGTCGCAGTGAACCTCGATTTCGATCAAGTCGACCGGTCATCTGGAAATCAAATGGACAGAAAACGTGAGTTCTTGTACGACTGTTGCTGCATGCATTTTTTTTTTCTTAAATCTATTCATCGTTTTGTTATATTTTCTTCATTTTTCTCAATTGGTTATTATTTTGTTTTGCCCATTGAGTCGATAGATTAAAAAAAATTCTGAAAAAATCTTTCGTAATGGAGTATTTCAAACTTTTTTCACATCAAATATCATTCAAGCTCAATCAAATTTGACAAATTTTTGTAACATTCTTTCGACAAAAAGATATTTTCAAGCACTATTAAAAAAAATATTCCTTAGAGTCCCAACGGATTTTCAATTTTCATACTTCAGGCGAATTTCAAAATCGTTCAAATATTTTCATCCAAATAGCACTGAATTATCCTGCAATAAAAAATTTATTGTACCGATTTGAGGCTAATTATAGATTGAAGGAAAATAAAATAACGATCGTCTTGAAAAGTCTGATGCGCAATTATGCATTTATGTGTGTATATATATAGGCAATATATATTCCAGTACATGGAAGCTTTATGTACAGAGACTGACTTTTGGCCCGGACTCGTGTACACCCGGCACTTTTGCGTTCCCTTTGTGCCAAACTCCTAATAAGTTTTCCTCTTCTAAAAGAAGGAATAAGGAGAGGGGAGGGGGAAGATGGTCGAAGGCGGGAGCGTCTGGGTGAAAAACTTTCGACTCTCGTTAAGGGAGAGCCGCATTTGCATGACGTTTATCAAAATTTCTCTCAGACTTGGCCGGAGTTTTCCATATTTTCCATCGCAAAACGAGAATTCCCCTGACTGTCGAACGTATACTCTCTGATTTTCTTTTCGCAAACGAATGATAATTGCAAATGCCTTGTTAAACACTAAAAGCATCGAGTGGAGAAAGAAAAAAAAAAAACGTACACAGGCTATCCTGATTTTCCTTCTTGATGGCCAACCGTCCAAATGAGAAACCATAAGATTCAGAAACACGAACGAAGACAATTATTTTCAAACAATATTGATGTTCCTCATGAATCGATTATTGCTCGTCGCATTCAAATATTGTTTTTCTCTCACCTATTACCGTATATTCGATACATTTTTTTGAAATATCATTCATCAATGCTTCGTTTCTAAGACTAGAATTCATGATTTATTCGCAAGTGGAACTTGATGAATGTTTTTATTTCTCGTTATCAATCACTTTTACTATTCAATCAAAAAGTAAAAAAAAAAATCATTTTCATCGGAAGTAATTCTTCGCCAATCGCGGTCTCATTTTCCTCCCAAAATATACCATAAAGTAAGCTCTCAAAATCGCCTCGCCATTCCGAACTATAATTCGATCGCAGTAAAACTTTATACGCGGAAACGATCATCGAATGAAACGCATACAAACAAAAAGGCGTATTTCGAGAGGCGATCAAAAAGCTTCGTAACATATAACGTTATTTACTGAAAATCATTGCGAGCCAATGCGTTCTAAATTCGAAGCTTCGTTGTGGTTCGTACGAGAGAGAGAGAGACCTTGGTCGCATCCAATTTGCCACATTTTGTCAATAATGTTTTCGCAGCTGTTCCAATGCATATATGCATCTATTTCAATCTACGTATATTCAATACAGATAAAAAAATATTCAAATAATTTTTTTATTTGAATATTAAAAAATAACATTATCGTAAAAAACTTCAACGTTGTTTGGACTGTTCGTGGACTAAAAAATCGCATATAGGTCGCGCACACGTTTCGTTCAAATGATTGGAATGCCCCGCATAAAATTGTCAGCCTTGAGATTGAAATATCAAAGGAGAGCCTCGAGCATTCGCCAATAAAAAGTCCGAAAAATGTTACTTTATCGAATCGTTATGAGTATGGAAACTCCGACCGGTAACTGAGATCGAATATATATACGGTTTCCTGGCTCCTTGGACCATTTGCTTCACACGGGTGTGATCGAGTGTGGGTAAATCGATTATAGTCCCCCGAGGGGGTGGTGGGTGCAAAATTTTAACGATTTCCGGTCGAGACTCGAACCGATGAAGAAATATATATAGACGACGTCGAGGTATCGCCTATCGATATCATCACGGCCAATTCCGCTGGTGATTATATACCCACGTGAAAAATACTTTCGTGTATAATTATATATATATACATTTCTGTGTACAGGGTGTCCAATCGCACTATACTTCGTCCAGTGGAATCCTCATTTCTATCGAATAGGAATTATTGACTGCCCAATTGTTGCGTTTTTCAAATCCCTCGAAATAGAGGCTCCAAGGATGTGCCACGTGGAACGAATTTTTAGTTTGCTCACTGTATTCTCACTCTATCGTTTACGAATTCGAATCGCAGTCAAAAATTATTGGTGAAACATTTTTTCTTGTCAAAAAATGGAAAAAAAAAAAAAAATTTCAATAAAAAGCGCTCGTCAAATTCGATTTTGAATTTCGTCTTTTTTTTTCACTGTAAAATAAACATCTTGACCCCTTTACACGGTTTATTATAGATATGACTGAGTTTAAACGATGATCGAGGTTAGGTCGAGCTTTTAGTATTATATTCTTTACTTTACATTGTGGAATATCTCGGCATTCGACGATCCAAACCAGACGCTCGCCTTGGGCTCGCCTTTTCTCTCTACTGCAGCACCAGCTGCGCGGGGATTTCCTGCTGATGGGGCATTTATGATAAGCTGGGTCTTCCCTACCTGTACCTCTTATATACACGCGCCCACACACACACATACCTAACTCGCAAGATTTTCCGGTCAGTCTATCTTATCCAGGTCGGAAGTTGCCTAACCCCTCCTCCGCAGGTGCTGGTGTTTCGCATATCGCATATCAAATACGGAAGATTAATCCTGCGGAAATTCGATACTCGATGCAGCTCAGAAGTCTGCTAAATTTTATTAACTTTTCACTAATCCTCGTCTCGTTAGAAAATCATTTACGAAACGATAACTGAAAAATAAAAAAAATAAAAACGAACGAAATCAGCTGAACTAAGGCAATAAATATTTTTTTGATCACGCCGCAGCAATGAGAATTTTTAACAAAATTTATGTCGATTTTTTTTTCTATCCCTTCTTACGTGAAACGTTGTTACATATGCTTTTTGGTTTTTAAAATTTTTTAAATTGAATATTAAAAAAATAGATATGACGGTTTGAATAAATCGAATCCAGTTCTCGGAGACGAATTTCCTAAGTGTTCACATCGCTCGAGTGCATCCAATAATGACCGAAGTCCTCGGATTCTCGATTCCACTCTGTTACATTGGTAAGGAAGTTTGTCGTAAGTACAAAGTTTATAGGAAACAGAGCTTTGACACAATGAGTTGGCTGGAGATGTTAAGAGTGTGGTCTAGAGAACTTGTAGGGAAACTGTGTTTCAAAATTGATACCTTATCCCTTGTCTACAAGACAGGTGCTCTACATATATATACAGATATAAAATAAGGAGGGAACGAAAGATATTCTGCAGAGCTTTACCAGCACCTTTGTGTTGCAAAGGAGGAGCTTTCACAGGAGTTGTCGATAGGTTTCGGTTGCCTTCTGCTTTGGCTCGACCACAACATATCGATGAAAGCTCTCAGCGAACATTACCAACTACTGTCAGAGATATTTTCCAAATGCCTGTATATACGTGTATGCTATGTATATGTGAGTACAAGACTGATGGAAATGAGAAGGACCCAGAAGTAAGATCCTGGAAGTTTCACATTTGAGTCCAAAGTTGCTTAATCTTTGTTCCCATGAGTGAGAGAAAGAGAAAGAGAAGGCGAGAGAGAGAGAGAGAGGGAGAAAGATTTCCTCACGGAAACTCTAAACACGGCTAAGCTGTGAATAGGATTTGGTTGAAATAGTTGGGCGGTGAAGCAGAGCAATAGGAAAATCGATCGATAATTCCGACCATGTAGTTTCCTCTTCTCGCACCCTTTTCTTACTGTATCTCTATTTCTATCTCTCTCTCTCTCTCTCTCTTTCTAACTCTTACGACCCTCGAGGGCTTTCCGCATCCCCTAAAATCCCGGTCCCATCGCCACGAGAAGTCGAAGTGCGCGGAATCGGAAACCGCGATTAATTCTATTCAACGGAAACGTTGCCCAACTAATTGGGACGCTCGCTCGTCTCTCTTTCTATCTCGAGCAGGATATATTTATTATGTTTATACTCGCCCCTATCTATCTATATGAATAAAACACGGTCTTACGCACTATAAACCTTAATTGATGCGCGAAGAGGATCGACCGGAAGTGAATTTATGCGAATCCCTGATAAGGCTATTCATGAAGCCTTCGACAAAAGTCGATGTTTCACCCGCCTCGAGTTTGTCACTCGCGACCCTCCGAACACAGCCAGCTTAAAAAAGAATTTCACCTTTTTTTTTTTTGCCTCTGAATATACAGATATGTAATTCCTGAATCATCGCGCTAAACGAGTTAATTAGTATTTCTTTCACCCGCGATCCAAACGGATAGTTGAACAGTCCTCATAGACACATAATTGAAACATATTTTATAAAAACGCTTCCTCCTGAATTTTTTTCGCTCCTCTCGTTGTTGCCAATTTTTATGCTCCGGATAAAAATTCCGCTCATGAGGTTGTCCATTGGCTCGGATATGAAGCTCTTTGTTCACTTTATCGATTCCTCTCGATTCACCGGAATACCACATTTTTATCCAATAAAATTTACCTCCCGAAATATCTATATCTCAAACACGTCTCTGTGTCTGTGATAAAAATATATCTTACACCGACGTTCTAAGCACGGATATATATCTAATCCCAATGATTTATTTTCTTTATACTCTTCTTCACGCGTACAGCTCGTATCAAAAGTCGCATAAAAAAAAAAAAAAAAGAAAAATTCACCGAGTATTAATAGATCGTCAAACTCTTACGAAGATAAAAGTTTTCCGAAATGTTGTTCTCTTCGATGCACCTGGTGATGAAAAACATCATCGATTATATGCGAAAATGAAGAAATTCATAAAGAAGAAAAAAAACGTGAAGGCGACAAGCGTGAGATTTCGAGTCGTTTCGCTCGATCAGCAAATCGAGCGCTCACGGTTTACGATTGTATCTCCGATAGAATATTGATTACTTCATTTTTTCATATTGCTCCGCGTATAATTGATGTCTGGGCCGCCTCTTTAAAATAATAATCCCCACTCTACCCCCCCCCCCCCCCTCCTTCTCCTTCTCCCCTCTCGTCGGATTCCAATGTACGTAAAATGCGATGTTATTTCGACAAGAATAACCGAACGTTTCGATTCTCCCTTTTCCCCGCGAATATTTTGTCAGTCGGTTATATAGCATAAACATTGCGAGAGCTCACGGATGTTCTCGTTGACTCTCGGATGCTGTTGGCCATCGCTAACTCACCAAATGTATATGTATGTCTTTATCTTTATATATATGCATGCATGTATGTATATACATATGTATATGTAGACGGTTTATATAGACAAACAGTCTGTGAATCTTTGACGTCTCTCTAATTCCGTTCTCATTCACTCGCTAACCGAATATATATTTCGCGTGTATTTGTACACATATATTTAAGTATGTATGAGATTGTGTGTACAAAGATGTACTCGTAGCATAGGAATTACGAGGAGTACGAATGCCAAAACGCAATTCCTACGCACGAGGAGAGGGGGGGAGGGGAGAATTCAACGGTTTAGAATTCTAACGGTGATCCGGAATGGGGAGTCTTCGAATTCCCTCGTGTCGAAAGGTCTCTTCTGGTTCGTGATGAGAGCATTCCCTATAGTAATCGGGCTACTTTCCTGGTGGAAAACATCGGTGATTCTGCCTCGGAAGTTAATCGATCTTGAGTGTGTTTTTCGCACCCTAATTGTCGAATCACAAATTCCTATACTTTTATTTTCTTCTTATCGATTTTCATTCATTCTTATTTTTTTTTTTTTTTTTTTTTTGGTGTCCCTTCGTTTCGGTATATATATTGATTAATTTTTTTGTCTCAACTCTGAATAAATTCGAATAATGAATCAGCTTGATTGATTTATTTATCGTCGTTCATTTAATTAAATTTAATCGAATATTGACAAACTCGATTTCCGGACAAAGAAAATTTGTCATCGAACTTTTTTTTTTTTCTTCGCTATTCAATGCTAAAACTCCAACTCGTACATAGCTCGTGAAGTAAGACGAAAATAGTATGCAAGTTTTTACGCGCCTCAAAGTAATTGAGAGAGAACTCGCAGAAGAATCAATCTCATCAAGAATCCTGAGAATTTACGAGGGGCAAGAGAGAACGGAGAGAAATGGAGAGAGGGGAAGAGCGGGAGGGTTGAAGAAAAGAAGGGAGTCGGATGAGAAACAAGAAGCTTTTATCAGGGGAAAAAAGTTTTGTTCCTTTCAGGAGATTTTTAACTATACAAGCTCTGTACACGTATACATACGTATATTGGATCTGTATATAGGTGTGTAAAAAAAAATCGTAAAAAATGCAAAGAGAGCGAGGTGAGAAGCAAGGACACGTGTCTGCAAAGAAATTTCCGAAGGAAGACTCAAAACTCCTAAACATTTCACTGCGATGAACGAGTGGAGCATTGTTCGGTTTGTTGTTGGTCCAGCAGTCGCCGGAGGCCTTCTTTACCAGACTCGATAACAAAGGAAACATTCGTTCCATTAATAGATGATCTTGCGCCACAAGATAGAGAAATCTCGAAGACGAAGGGAAAAACAAATGAAAAATAAATGTCTGAAGAGTCTTTCAAAATTCAATAAGCTATTTGGAAAAATTGAAAAAACTTTACGCCAAAAAGCTTGTTTACTTGTTTAATGATTCTTCGACTTTTAAAGTTTAAGAATAAAAACCCAACGGATTTCATTCGTAATCACTCGTTCGAACGATCGGAGTTTTTTTTATCGGTTTTCTACCTGATTTCTTTCAATGATCTGAGTTTCGAAAAATTGAGAGTTTTTTTTTCAACCGTTGATGTTGAATGCTTTTTCGGACACTTTTTAAGAGCTATACATTTGATGTTTATATGCGAAGAGAATTAAATGCGACATGAAGTCGCACGGAGGTATATATACGGTGCAACGAAAAAGCTACCCTTCCTGTCAGCTTCTCGTCTCGCCAAAGTAATTTCCTCTTCGCCAGCATTCGCCAGCGCCCCCCCCCCCCCCCATCCACTCGTGCCCTTTCTACTCGTTTGTCGTTGCAAGAACCTCTTCCTAACTATTTTTTCGCGTGATAAGAAGCTTCTCACGCATAGTCACGAAGAGACCGGGAGGGACTTTATACACGATACACGTTATACGTATATTGTATATACACAAAGAAGAAAAATCTTGTGCTGTGATGAAGAAATTTTCCACGAGTTATTATTCGTTCACGCTTCATTTCTCTTCGTAAAGTGGATTTTAAAGGGACGAGCTCACCTACAGGCTTGTTTAAAGTATACGAAGATTTTTTGCTGAGCGCTTTATCATTTATTTTGATAAATTTGAAAAATCTAATAGAATTATTTATACTGAATTTTTCAATAAACGAGTGATGCTGTACCGAAACAAATGATGAACGGATTCGTATGCGTATTTCGTGTAATTAAATCATTCAAGTTAATAGCTTGATCTTCAAGTAAAAATAATGCGAAGTTTTATCTGGTATGGAGCAGCGGTTGTGATTTTTAGAGAAATTGTCTGCAGGTTGTCAAATGAGGTGAAATAAAGAAGATAAGAGAGGCCAGTAGAACTGATCGACGATTATGATTCTTGCAACGAATCTTTGCCTTTTGCAGCAATTCGAGCTCGTTCTTGTGCTACGAAATTTTTCTTCTTTATCGGACGGGAAAAGAAGCCTGTCTCTCTCTCTCTCTCTCTCTCTCTCTCCTCTCGTGATGGTCCAGTGTTGGATTCTCTTTCTTTCTCCCTTCGCTTCTCTGTATGAAGTGATTTATTTCCCCCAGTATTTCACAGGCCCTGTGAAGAAAACGTTCGCGTTCTCACCCGAGCAATCCTTTCCTTCGAAGCTCTGGAAAACCCCCCCAAGCGAACTTCCTCAGCCGAAGCTTCGACTTGGCTCTTTTCTTTTCTCTTACATTTTTTTTTTTTTTTTTTTCCACGAAGCTTCGGTGACTGGTCGGTTCGCTTTGCCTCACCCACCAGTTGTCTCGTTCATCCCCCAACGTATATTTCACGCACACCCGTTACAGCAGCAGGAGCAGGGTTGAAATACATTTATATATGAGGCGTTTTTACACAATCGCCGTTCAACTTTTTTATCTCGTGATTTTCAAAATCTGATCGAGACTCGATCCAAAAACTAAACTCAACTGGTATCAGATTTTTTTTCTTCTCAATTGACTCGCTATGTATAAAACCGTAAAAAAAATTGCGGTAACGACTGAAACGGTGCGAGTAGTAAAAAACAAAAATAAAAAATGGGTGAATTTTTGGAGTAAAAAAAACATCGACCGTTTGGTAAAAAACGTATTAAATCTAGAGAACAAAAAATTGTTCAATAAATTAATTTCTCAATTCAAGAAAATGTTGATTCACGTTGATCATCGTGTTCGTATTAACGATTCAATAAATATTTGAAAAATTGTTGAGTTCAATATATATTTTGCTCTCGATTCTTCTAAATATTTTTTTTACTTTTCTCCGACAAGAATGGAGTCTCCTACAGACAAAATTCTTTCACTCAATGAAAATCAATCTCACGAATTTGATATAAATATTTGAGCGAACTGTCGTGTATTAAACGGAAATAAATTTTTTCATACTCAAAATTAGAACTAAGCTTATTTCAAATCGATGGAAATACGTTGGAGCCGACTGCATACATATATGTGTGTGGATATAGATGACGATCGCGGTTATGAGAGATTTCTCTAAATTCGTCTGTTCTGCTCGTGGGTTTCTTTTAAAACGTGATTCATCGATCGAGTATTGGTTTTGATGTGTTTTTAAAAAATAATATATATATATATATATTTTTTTATTCCGACTGCGCCTGAAAATCTCGAATCTCGTATCTGCGTTCCTTTCAACCCCCTTCACGCTTTTCAACCAGGGATTGAGCTTTTGCGAAGATCAATCGCAAGGAGATGATGAGAAAGGCTCAAGAGACCACTAGACAAGTGAATCATCTGCTCTCTCCTCTCCCATACATATGCATTAAAATATACATATTTATATGTACATATGTTAATATATCTAGATATAATATTTCCACTAGAATATCATGAGAGAATTTGAACCCCCGATCACACGTGTTTAAAATCCAGTGTAGATTTACGTCCACGTGTATTCACTTTTCCTTAATGTGCACTTCCGCCAGGAAATTCCGATCCATTGGGTCAAAAAAAAAAAAAAAAAAAAAAAATTTGCTACATTTCACCCTAATCGTCTCCCTCATCGGCCCAGAGGAAGAGCCCGACGAAAGTTCGTACAATAAACGCGAAAGAACGAAATAACCTCGCTATTTTCGCTCATTTCTTTTTACAGTGAATACGGATTTTTTTCTCAGCGAACACTGATTCCAAATGTAATTTATTCCAACAGGAAGAAAGCAGAGTCTCGAGTGTACCGGAAACGTTTCTGCCGAGGAACAAAATTATAAACCGTAACTTCGGATAAATATTGACTTTCAAGTATTTACACCAAATGAATATGAAACCCTGACCAATTATTTTGCAGGTCATGAGAGAAACTGAAAAAGCTCTTGTGAATGGATAATGAAACATCGAACCGGAAGATGCTTTCCGTATTTCATTCACCGCTGAGCGCAGTTTCGGATTCACGAACGAAAGTTCCCGACGTTTTTTTTATTCCCCCTTCTTTACCTGAATTTTCGTGTTCCTTTTACACCTCTCTCGCTTCAAAGAAGATCGCGCGGCAACTCGGGGCTAATGCGAAAAATTCACGGGGTCAAAATTTGGCGGCACACACACACGGTTTGAGCTGATCGGCATAACTGCGTTCGAGGAGACCACTCACTCCCGGAGTCCGCGCGACTCTCTTTCTCTCTCTCTCTCTCTCTTGCTCTTTCTCTTTCGTTCTCTGTCTCTGTCTTTTTCTCTTCTCTCAATCACGTTCCCTCTTTCTTGCTCTTTGACTCAAGCTCTTCCTCTCCCTCTCCAATATTAACAGCTCCCGTGCCTTTTCCGTCATGTTCTCCTCGTCTTTTTCCCTCTCCTCTTCACTCTCGCACAGTATACTAACTTTTAAACACACACACACATACATATATATGCGTCCATATATATGTTTACTTGCGAGTTCCTCGATCCTTCTCTCTCTCTCTGACTCAGAGTTTCTCTCGACCCTGTTGGCCCCAAAGACGCTATCTTATACCGATCTAAAATTACCTCAGAAACGCCGGAACGAAACCGAAGGCGCGCGCGCCGCCCCACGTTAATCTCACAAACACACACGCGTACAAATTTTGCCTTCTCCGCGTTTTTACACGTGATTTTAAACATGCCTCCCTTGCCCCTTTCCCGTTTTTCGACTCCCGAAATCGCTGCGGGGTGAACGATTTTCTTTCGTCAAACATTTTTCTCTCGAGACGCCACACGAGACTCCGCGGAAGGTCGAGGCTGCGAGAATTCTTACTTTTTGTTGAGACGCACAATGATAAATGATTTTTTTTTTTTATTTTTTATTTTTTATCCGAGGCCACTAATTTGTTTGACGTTCTGAGTAATCGTTGACTCTTTTCTGTCTCTTTTTTTTGATAACAAATCACACTGAAAATTTGAACTTCTCCGGGAGCGAAGCGGAAGAATTTTATTTTTCTTCCGGTCGCTTCGTATTCGTGAAATTTCGGCCTACGGCGAAGTATTTCCGTGTTCAGGCTGGCCTACATTTTATGTTCAGCTCACCAAACATCGCGAGCTCTCTTTAACGTTCTCCAAAGCTCGCGTTTTTCTTTCATCGAAGTTGCCTAAAAGTATTTCGCAATGTTGTTTTGAAATAAATCAAAACGATATTTTATTAATAAAAACTAAAAATTACACTAAATCTCGCTGAAAAGTAGCGAACGATTTTTCATATAAATCTTCCATCACTTTGTTATCCCACAGTAGAATGAAAAAAAAAAATTCTGCATATATTTTTGTAATTATTTCCGGTATTCATAAGCTCTGCATATGTGCAATGATAAAATAGTATAAAAAAATGTCGGATAATACTTTTATAGAGTGCGAAAAGAGACGAAAAACAAAAAGGAATAAATCAATGTCAACATTGCCAAGCTCGCGTCGACGTTGATTGTTCTCTCGCCGAGAGAGAAGTGTTAAGCATTCGAGTAGAAACGGTTATCCACCTTTGGGTGCTCTTAAACTGACATTTATATTCCAAACGACTACCCAGCGCCAGCACACCGTTGCACCTTTCCGGCCAATATACCTTGCTCTACGACACGCAAAATCGCGTGAAAATTCGCTCGTTCCACGATCCCCGTTAACGTTCTAATGGTAGAACAAAACGTCAGGCAAGTGTATTACATTTTGCTCGAAGCTTTTGAAGCTTTCGTGTTTCTTCGATTATTGCGCTCGCACAACACTTTCGTGTACGATCACACGAATGATGCTTGACCGTATTGCGTTAATCGCTCAACGCACAGAACGACATTAAAAACTCTGATCATTTGTTGAACGCACTTTGTTTTAAGCAAAAAAGATCGAAGCTCTGATCAGAAAAATCCAAGTTGTCTTCGATATATCCACAAAAATTGCTCCCACATTTGAGAATTCCAACGCCCACATCGAAAATCGTCCAGAACACCAAACCACACTCATGTTTCAGACAATTTTATTTTTTTATAGCACAGACTTCCAAAGACAGAGAGCTCGCAACAGATTGGACCCACCGTATATATGAACAGAGTCCAGAACTTTGAGAGGCAGCCCTTTCATCCCTTGCTCGGACTAATAGACTCGGACGAGACACCGTCCAGTTCTTTCTCTCTTTCCCTCCTCGTTCTCTTTGCATCCTTCGAATGCATTTTCCTCTCTCTCTCCCTCCTCGTAATATTCGAGTCTCGTTTCAATGGCTCATCTCGAGTGCCATGACAGCACGTGACCACGTGGAACAAACATCGACTAATAATAAAATAAATATATATGTGGGAGGATAGATGAGACAAAATATACGTGTGCAATATATACATATATAACGAGGTATGTATACATAAATAGAATACGTATACGTCATAGAAGGAGTGTGGGAGGAAACATAACGGGAATTCCAAAGGGTCTCGAGAGACATAAAGAGTGAGAGAGGAAGAGTAGTATAACGGACGATATTCCTGGCGTACGAGAGAGCTCTCCTCCCTTCTAGCGACAAAGGGAGATAATTATTTCACCTGTCCTCCAAAGCTCGTACACATATGTACGGGACAAGAGGGATAATTACAGGCATATGATACACGTGTTATATGCATTTCATATATATATATATATATATACGCATATAAGTATAACGCGGAGACCATCGAGAGATGCAAAGGGGTGAATGCTCACACGGATGCATCGTGTCATAATCGAGGGGGAGCAATATACACGGAGCGTTCTGTATATATAGAGAGGATCCAAAGTGTAAAAAAAGGGCTTGAGGGGGCGGTTGACGAGTTTGCGTAGAAAAAAAAAGCTTCCCTCCGCGAAAGCCCTATGGAAGGAGGTATGGAAGAGGTGGACGGAGAAAATTGGGGGTTGGTTTCGAAGCGCGCTGTCATATACACGAAATTGCTTCTTTCAGCACACGTGGCCAGAGAAATGCATATGCATGACGAAAGCATAGTGTACGAAGCTTTTGCGAGTCAAAGCCTATGTGTACTAAAGTGACGCTTCGCCCGTCTACAGGGTGCCACAAAAGTCGTAAAAAATTTTAAAAAACATCAAACGACTGGCTGTGCGCGAATGCAGAGTTCCGAAAGAAACAATCTTCGATAGCTTTTATATCCGTTACAAGCGTCGTCTTTCCTCAGACGATTTATTGATCGGGAATTATGAAATTTGATCATAAAAATATTATAGAAACTTTGAACCAACGCTCTGAACTCGTTGAATCGATATATTTATATACAAATCCCGCTACACTCCATCTTATTCAGCCTCCGATGTGTACGAACTTCATATACTCATTGTCTACGTATATGTGCATGGGGTCGAACCGAAAGAGGGGAAGAGGTCACTTCACCATGACCCTGTACGTGCCGGTGCCTAAATAGAAAGCGTCATAGTTCCAGGACCCTCGCATGTACGCACTCTGTATATTGTATTCGCGTGAGAACCACCACATATATTGCCCTTTCTCTACGTATACACATGTCCGTGTGTGTGTGTATACTCGCCTGTATACATATGTAAAATACAGAATATGCTATTCATATATATACGTGGCATATTCTCTACTCTCGCATTCTTCAGTCTATCCAAATTCACACGGAGACGGGAACCCACACAGACACACCCGGTTAGTATATCTGTATACCGTCGGGGTTTTAATTAACCCGTTTGTTTGTCCGCTCCGGGGTTCCCGTGTATTCCGGAGAATCGCGCGCACGAGGCGCCGACCCTGTGGAATCCCGTATACCATGTAAATAAATATATAGATACAATTTCGGTCGGGATATATATACGCGGCTCTAAAATATTATATTTTCTCTTTTCCGTTTCTCGTGCTTTTCTACAACGTATATATATATATACTCTATCTTTTTCTCTCTTGCTAATCTACGTGGAAAATGAAAGATACGTCTGAAACTCACGTGTGCATCGAGCGAAACACCGTAGACGCGAAGGTGTCTGTCTCCTCCGTTCACTATGCACACGCGCGACACTCTGTTATGGATATGTATTTTCAGTACGATATATTTATAAATTGTATGTGTGTGTGTGTGTGTTTCTCTGTTGTGCATACACGTTTGTATCTTCAGAGGAAGAGAGAGAGAGAGATGTGTCGGTACACCTGTGTGAACAGAGCATGAAAAAAATGTACTTTTCAACCCCTGTGGGAAAACTCGTTAAGGACCGGTGAAAATTGTATGGAAAAATAAATTGTTCAGCTATACCGGGGACGGAAACGTCTGTTGTCCCTCTGGGACAATGTTTGCTTTATATAGGATGCCCCGAAAATTGCGATATATTTTTTCGCAAGATTCGTTGAAGCGTGTCGTTGTATATTCGTTACGACGCAATCAAAATTTCAATTATCGTTTAATTCTTTTCTTTTCGTGAATTTTTTATCCTGTCACGTATTAACTTTAAATTGATTCAAAACAATCGCGATAATGCAGTCGAAATCATTTTACATTTTATTTCATTCGATCATAGGCTGCAACGATCTTGTCTACGTTTATGAAATTATTTAATCATTTTGCATAATTGTTTAATGTATTTGCATAACGCGAAGATAAACATAAAATTTCAGTATTGGGACACTCGATGAATTTTAGCCCAACTTCGTATAGCCGTAAAAATATACGGAAAAATATAGGATTATATGTAATGCACGGAGGAACGTGGTCTAATGTTGGAATTGCAGCGAGTTAATTAAAGTTTTTGAACTATACGAGCGAGATGAGAAGAGCGGTGAAGGGGGGGGGGGGGGCGTTGGGTGAGAGTTATCGTAGGTTTGGGTAACTTGTAACTTTTCGGGAAGAGGACGTACATGAGGCTAGGAAAGAACGGCGACGACGCGTGTGGAAAATACGAAAATCCTCGAACAGAATAAATATATAGCTATGTATGTGTATTATTCAAGAGAATTATTCGGCGTGCTCGAATGAATTTAAAGCAGAGTTGCACAGCGAGCGTAATGTAAGCACATCCGCTAATTTGTGGCAGCAGAAAAATCAACGTTAATGAAAAAAAAAAAAAAAAAAAAACGAAAATTATTTGCATCACTGAGACTTTTCTGGAAAAAAAAAGTTGCGGATGAAAAAAGAACTATACGCTTTCTGACATCACTTTTTCAAAGAATCTGTTTTGATATATATATATATATATATATATTTTTTTTTTTCAATTTAATTGGCAGAAAAATAGTATCATACCGATGCGAATGAGAAAAATGTTATTACGAACGGAGGTGTACGCTTTCGTAGGTATGGGAAAATAAAGGAAAGGTTTCCATTTCAAAGGGTTGCCATAACGGAATCTGAAATGCTTCTTTGGCTTCGTTGAATACGCTTTTTACTCTTGCTCAAGGCAATATAAGAGACTCCTCTCTCGTTGAGCCTTGTAATAAATTCAGTAAAGCACGGAGAATAAGGGAGTGAGAGGAGAGCAGCGGAATGAAGCCAAAATGGGGGGGATGAGAGAGGGTCAGAAAAATCGACAGGAAAATTTTCCAGAAGGACACCACCGAGGAAGCACGACTCGAAAATCATGCGGAGGAAAGCTGCTGGGAGACTGCTGCTGGGAGCAGAGTCCTTTTCTCCGGTAGTACTTTTCTTCCTAGTTCCTTCGACATTCCACTTCGCTTCGACCACCCATCACGATGAGTACACTGCACACACCAAAGCTCCAATTAAACTCACAGCACCGCGCACCACCCTCCCAGTTTCACCCCCAAAGCTCTTGCCCCTTTTTCTTATTTTCTTCGTGCAATGTACTCCGCTATTACTTTCTATACATTGATATATTTTTTTTTTTTTTCAATTGGAATTAATGAACCGAATCAATTGCAATTTTTCATTTTCTTCCATCCGAATCAAAGCTTTCTTCGTTTACTTTTTTTTACTCTCGTCGCATGGTTATTTTGAGGACAATATATATACGTCAAGATTCGAAAGGCCTTGACCGAATTTTCCGTTCTAAACGTTCCCAGAATTTGGCCGAAAATTTGACAGAAAATCAGTTTCGATTCGTGCTATTTTCCAACACTTGACACCTCCTCCTCCTCCTCCTCCTCTTCCCCATTCTCGTTTTGATGAGTCACAAAAACACGAGATTTGTTAAATGTATATATTTCCGACCACAATGACTCGTCACACTGTCAAAATGAATCTCAATTATGTTTTTGTAACAAGTCGTACTATTTCGAGCTCCTTCCACTTCGTCGGATCGACTTTTGGGACACTCTGTACAGAACTAATGCTTTTGTTTTTTTATTATTTCTTTTTTATTTCTTGATATACGCGTGTCTCGATATATTTCGGGACATGAGAGAGACATGTGAGCGGAGAAGGCATGTAGAGAGTGCCAGAGAGCATTTCCACTCTCGCGTCGCTAACGTTTCGACTGTCGTAAATCGGTCATATATATATACGGGGTTATCTGGTCGCGTGCCCATTCGAATTCACGGATGTACAACATATCTCTGTGAAAAAGCGTACACTCGGCTCATGCAGTACGGCGTTATATGCATACACATATACGATAAAAAATAAAGTAATAACGTAGACGTGAACTTGGATGTTTATACGCAGTTTAAGTATAACTGCCAATTTGCGAAACGAAGCCTATTTCCAAATTTTCATAACTTTTCGATGCAGGAAAATTTCATTTTGTTTAATATAACGTTGGAAAAGTGTTTTTCTCCTATGAGTTATTTATTGAGTTATTTATCAAACGAAGAGGCTATACTGCAGTATTTTTACCAGCGAATAACGATTTATTTCTTGGCAAGTATAAACGAGCTCGACATTAGATTTTTTTTTTTTTTTTTTTTTTTTTTTTCTGTTCGTTCGAAAAGTCATTTCCTCTAGGGTGACGTGCAAAACGTTTTCTGAAAATGGTTACGTCGCATAACGCCCGAGTGGTTATCGCGTTGCTCTTGCCTCGGTGAGTTGGAAAAGCAGCCCTTTATTTTGCCCAAGAGTTAAACAATATGCACGCGTATAAGTATTATATTTTTGTTATTGTGTCACAGAAATACACGTTTGTACAACATAAATATCTAAACTTTGTTACGATAGAACGACTTTTGACAGAAACGAGATGCTGACAAATAATATTCCTCGTGGTAAAAAGAAGGATATCGCTGTACGAGATCAAATAAAGCAGATTTCCTCTCTCCTTATCGTCGTTGTCTCTTCATATTTATTTCAAGATTTCTCTTGGCTATACAAATAATATACATCGTAACGCTTTCTCCTTTCGGTCCAGCAGATATTCCTATTCTCTCTGCCTACAAAAACTCCTTCTACCGATCCATGCCACGAGCTTTTTTGTCCTTTGATATTCTCGTGTCTCTTTTACTCTCCTTCCACACCCCTGCTACTTTCTCCTTACTCTCGTCTTTATATATACCCTTTTCATAAACATACCGAGTGTATACCCTTGCGTTTTATTCGCCCGCGGTCGTTTACGCTACAAATTTCTCTAAGAAGATTCCGCGGGATGCTTGGAAAAGCAACGACTCGGCTTTTATATCGCACACAGCAAAATTGTAACCGGTATATATTAGAAGAAGATAGCACTAGCCAGGATTTTGCATCCTGAATAGAATCGCTATATCCCATGATTCACGGCTCTTGTTACCCCCGCGCGTCAGCGTATGACGAGAGGCGAGATCAGGCCAAAAGAGGGTTGAAAATTCAAATGCGCGCTCGCTGAAATTCGTTAGCACGATATCCCAGGATTATACTTTACCCTGCTTCTATCACAGTATTTACTTACTATTTCTCCACAGCTCTCAAGAAATTTCATTTCGTTATATAAGCAATTGTAAAAATTGCTATGCAGATCTACCGAGCAGTTGAATCGTTAGATTCCAGAGAGAGGCCAGTCCGTTAGTTTCTTTTCTGTACAAATGTATCGTTGTCTGAATATATATCAATTAAATAGTAATTAATCAATGCTGTGCATCGTCGAGGCGATGTGATCGATGATCTACGGGAAATTGCACAAAAAGATGTCTCAGAACTATGCTTTTTAGAATTTCATGACTCTATTCATATTTTGTAACATCACACATTTTTTTCTAACAATAAAAAACGTTTTTTCCCATCATTACACATTCATCAACTCGATGGAGCTCGTAACTAAAAAATTAGAATTTCTATCAAATATGCGACTGCAGTCTTACAGGTATCCGCACTGAGGCTACGGTATGAAACTTCGTTTTTTTTTATTATTATTAATGCAATAATAAGGACGAAACGACGGTTTCAAGTAAATAGCAGACGAGGAAATTTCGACGGAAACTCTTGCTTATATTATACCTACGTATAGCGCGATATTACAGCGGGGCATATATACGTATTTACTATGTGCCATTAGCGTATAACGCAAAATGGCTCGATATTTTTCCTCCCAGAAAAGAGAACGAGAAAAGCATAGATACTCCTAGGTAGTCTGGGTATCTCGAGGAGATTTTAAGTACCCTCTGGCTGCTCGTGTCTCCCACTCTCTTTGCCTCAATTCGAGCAAATCGAGAGGAAAAATAGTCATTTCAATGTGGTGAGGGTACTCCACTAAAATCAAAAGATTCCAATTTTCGTACGTTTGTATGAAAAGTCCTGCATATTTTATGCTCACAATAAATTTATATGATTTGAATGAAATTCTCGTTACGAGATAAAATATCGTGTATAATAAAAACATGTTACCCGATAGTTTGCAAATGAACCAACGTTTCGTAATCTTTTTTATGAAATTTTATTATATCTACGAAGTATTCGAAATTATTGTTGACATTTAATTCTTTTTGCAACATATTTCATTTCATAGTAACAGTTATTAGTACGAATGCTGGATAATTTATAAAATAGCAATCGTAAATACGAAAAGTTTTATGAAACTTTTCGTATTCGATTGGCCTGGAGTTTCAATATTCCTGGAATTTTCTTTCAAAAACAATATGTTGTATCAGAATTATTGAGAACACCCGGTACATGAACCGACGCGAACTCTCGTAAAGATGAGATCAGTTATCGAATAGCAGTCGAGAAGAACGAACGAATGAAAGAAAAATTCCAAAAGAAGATCACCAGATGGTCCGGAAAAATCCGGATTAAGAGAGTAATGAAAATATCGAATTATCGAGAAAGATATATACATATATGAACATTACTGTGTGTGTATGTGTATCTGTTATAAACACACAGATTCCCACTTGAAATTGCTGTACGCCATCCGGTGGAATTTCAGGCAGTAGCATTAACTGCTACAGAAGTAGTGGCGGAATTGGTGCTGGAAAATAACGTTTTTGATCGCGAGACTCGCGGAGAACGAACTGGAATCAGAGGGAGAGAGAGAGAGAGAGAGAGAGAGAAAAAAAAATGAAGAAATAAGAAAAATAACGCAGTAACGAGAGGAAGAGGAGGTAAAAGAGAGAGAGAGAGAGAGAGAGAAAGAAGGAATAGGAGAAAAGGGAAGGAGTGTATACTGAGAGGGAATCCACTTAGAAGTAACTCCATGAGGTTCTATATCTTTTCGATACTAGGAGATGATTCTTTGCGCCGCACGCTCTTTTTTTTCATCCCCTTAAACCTTCGAGCAATATAATCGGGAGTGTATCGTTCGATGTGTATGTATATGGATATTTTCATTCTCTCTCTCTCTCTCTCTCTCTTCCTCTTTCAGGGTGGATCGTTTGCTCTATCGGACTATTGCGCCAATTACCCGAGACGATTTTTGTCCTTAATACGTTAGCAGGATGGTCTCGGTGGCAATAAGCTCCTCGAACTTCGCCTCCGTAGATTGAGAGAAAGAGAGAAAACGCGTCACAGCTGTATAACCCGCTGGACCAGGCGGCGAGTCAAGAAATTGAGGGTCGTTGGCTCCCGAAGGGTGAGGGTGGGCGGGTGACCGTTATCGCTGGAAACTCCATTATTACAGTCGATTGTCGTTGTACGACAACTGTTTCATCCTCTTTCTAAAGGGAGAGTGAAAGATCGGAAGAAAAAAAGACAGATAGAGAGAGAGAGAGAGAGAGAGAGAGAGAGATCATGACAACAAAACCCTAACGAGTCGTACCAGCAGCGAGCGAGGGTGACGGGAAAAAGTACGATAAAAAAAAAGACGAAAGTGACTCAGTAAAAGCCATCAGCATGTATCATAAAAATTGCACGAATTTTATGCGCTGCTCCAATTTGGACAATGAAATTTTTATGCAGTTTGATTGATAACAGACCGAAATAGATGAATATTTTATAGTTTAAAATAAAATAAAAAGGGGGGGGGGGGATTATTTTTCAGAGATGAAAGAATCGATCGATCGAGACATAAAAGAATTCAAGCCCATTCGAGAGATTCTTTCTGTTTTTGTACGCATAAATGTGGTCGATATTTCAGTGTTCTTTTTTTTGTTCGGGGAACTTCGTAAATTTCATCAAACAAATTTTCACTCTGGCTTTTATTCTAGCTTTTTTTTTTTCGTCGGTATATATACGCACATTCCACGGGAGTTCTGGAATCAATCGAGCGTCCGCGAGTGGATACACATGGGAAGAACGGCGTATTCTCGTTTATATATAGATGTATATCTATCAGGTGATAGAACGAGAAAACAGGAGGAGGATGAAAATCGCGTGTGTACCAGAGGGTCATACGTGTGCGTAGCGAAAGTTCGCGGTCCATTAAACACGAGTTGTTGTCGTGGCGTCTGTCCCGTTGATTTCAGCGTATCCAGGGTGTCCAACAAATTATTTTTTTCTACCTTCAAAGACAATTTCCTAATGATATTCTAATCCAAATAAACCTTTGACCATCTTTCGATCCAACGATTCGATCATGAGTAATCACAGTTGTTCGAAGGCTGGACCATTTGGACTCACACTTCGATGCACTATCAACTCCACTCTACTGATGGCCTTGCACCGCTGCGCTCACCTCACGCTTCTAATCGGACTTTTAGCTTACCCAGCTTAACTTCAATCACCGATAGCTGTTTTGTCCGATCAAAAAACATCCGAGACTCTTGTCTCTACTCAAATGTCAATGAGAAAACTTAACTTCAGTTCATCTAACCACTGTTCCATCACACCCTGTATATACACGAGTGTCCATATATCTCATTTTCTACAATCGCTTTCCTCCGTCTCCCTCCCACTATCGTGTTCACTTTGTAACACCAAACCCAATGTATATGTACGAATGAGAATCCCGCGGGTCCTACGATCCGCGACCAAGCGACAAATTAACACCGGACGTACACTATACCCGAGGATCGTAGATCCGGCAACGACCGGTGCGGTTCGTAGAAACTGTCCGAGGCTATCAGACTAAACTTGCACTCACTCATTCCATCTCGTCTCTCACGTCACCTATATATGTATACATATATATATATATATTTATAGGCCCCCCATCAGCTTTTTCGCGTACTCCACGAACCAAACCTTGCCACTTCCACCCTTCCAAACTTCCCATATATTTCTACGATGTTTTATGATAGTACTCGCTCGATTCGCCGAGCCGAAAATGACACACGAGAGTACATTCGGAGATGAAAATGGATTTCCTCTCTATATCCCCCTCCCCGTTCCTCTATTCCACTGTGACGTTCAAACTTTTTCATGCTACATGGTCATAAAATCATTGTACCGGTGAAACGGTTTTGGGGAAAAATGAATTCGTTCGAGCACTGGAGTAATTTTGAAGAAAAATCTTTGTACGTGTGTACCGAATTCTGCTTTTCTCGTAGGACGAAAATTGTTTTATTTGCAACAAGGAATTACAAGCAGTTTTATTTTTCTACAAATTTTTGAAGATTAACCAACGTTTAATTATCTTCGCTGCGTAAATCAACAGGCCCGTTTGTCATACGTCATAATTCAAGCACACCCGCGTGACGTTATTATGGATCACCTACATTTACTCAATTTATGTATTCAAAGCTGCACCGATCGTGTTACAAACCCAATAGTTTACCACCATTTTCCACTTGTCTCTCTTTCTCTCACGCACACTAACAATCCCATAAACACCATAGTCATAATGGATTTGTTGTTCGACGAATAAATTAGTGATTAATTGCTGAACGGATACGGAAACGAATGAGCTTATGGCTCCGCGTGGACGCGAGGCTACGATAATTTACGTTTGTATCATCGAGAGAGCTCGTCGGTTTTAACACCACCTGGGGATATATTGAGCTAGAGCGGTAATTTAAACGCACGATTTCACCGTTAAAAGGGTATACAAGATTCGAAAGAGTAGACCCTCAATTTAATAACGTTAACCGAATTTTACGAAAATTGAAATTTATCAAATTTTTCAAATTTTCATAACCATGAAAATTTAGCTATATTTATCAACATTTATTTTTGCTAACGTTATCATTTCATCATGGTAACGATTTTCATTTTTCTGAAAAAATTAACTCTGAGTTCAAACATTTTTCTTACTTTTTTTTTTCTTTTTTTTTTTTTTTGAAGCTTTGTGCGGAATAGCCGGAAGAACGAAGGGTTGAATGAGGTGGCTCAGAGACGAATGCAGGCTTAGAGTAGAGGGGGGGGGGGCGGAGGAGGATTTGTACGACTGTGCTCGCAAACTGGTGAGAGCAACGAGAAAAGGGTGGTTTTCGCGTTTATATTGGGATCCGTGGTACGCCGCATCCCTTTCATAACGGGATTCTGGTCGCGACTGCTCGGATAAAAGTCTTAATTCGGTGGTGGTTTCGGATATAGTAGAATCAGACACGATCAATGATTATCTATATAGATATATTTCTATATATATTTATAAATATAAATGTGTTATGGATTCCATGCGAAGTCAACGAGGTCTTTTCCTCTACCATTTTTGACGTAGTTGTTTTTTCTTACCAATGTACTCGTTGAGACGATTCACCGTGATTTTTTTTTCTTTTTTTTTTTTTTTTTTTAAATCTTTCATCTCTGTCAACTCTCAACTGTAATACGTTTACAGGGTGTTCAAAAAGTCGCGGAAAATCTTTTTTCCACCGAAAATACACACAATGAAAAACAATACAAATAACAGTTTAATTGATCCATAAAAAATCGTTTGAGTAACAAAAATTTTAGCTTTTTGTCCCTGATCATAAAAAAACAATCGTTTTTTTCATTACATGATCTGATTTTATATTCTATTTCCGAAGGATCCTTAGCTCGCTTATCTGATTTCGGAGGGTTGTTGTAATGTTGTAGTAAGCAAGACAAACGATGAATCGCGTTGAGATTCGAAAATCAAACTTTCGAACTCCTTATAAAAATCTTGTTTAATCAAAAAATCATGGATTCAAAGTTTCCTCTTTCCGACTGTAGATTCAGGTTGGCCAATGAAAAAATCGGGATTCCCATTTCTAATGTCACAGCTGCTGGGCAGGAGTAGTTCATCCGTAAGAGTGGTGGGGATGGGAGCAGTTTATTATCATTGTATAGATTTTTCGAAACCATAAAACTTTTTATTCCAAGCATTTTTAAGTCCGACGTATTTTGGCGAAGAAAAACAGCTGTCTCGCAACCGTCAGAACATCCTGGTATATCGACACGAAAAAGAAAATGAACGATTCAAAGCCTCGAAACTTAGAATTCTGATTAAACAAAAAAAACGTAAACTCACGTTGAAAAGTTTTGTTTCGAAAGAAATGATGACGAACATTGAAAACGATTTATTGCGCAAGAGCTTGATGCTGTGAAAAATCACGATGAAGAATTAAGTCATCCTGTTTGTTGAGAAACATCTCGTACATATTTCCAGAAGGGTTGAAAGGATTTCATTCGAATTGGAAATGTGAAATTACGGAGTAACTGAAACTCGTGCCAAAAAAAAGGTCCCCCATCCTTAAATGATGAAAGAACAAAGCAATATGGAAATTTTTATACGTATATCTACATATAGAATAAAGATTATTCAACTCGTAATTTTTATATGTAAACATGACGAATGTTAATTCACGTATAATGTATTTATATATGTACATGAACATTTTTAAAAGCAAGCTCTGATATCTCGTGACTCTCGTCGTACTTCCTGTTGAATTTCCCTCGCCCCCCCCACACTCCTCCATCTTTTCTATGCTTCGTACTCGCTCGTTACTCGTTATCTCGCGACACATTACTTATCCACTCGTGCGCCACCTTCGCATACTTAAATGCAAACGCGGTGGAAGGGGTGAATGAAATTGAAGCCAAAAAGGAAGGAGGAGGGGGGGGGGGAGGAAAAAGGTACCCCATGTATCAGGTAATACGCACAAGAGAGAGGGTAATGGGATTTCAGTAAAAAATATACATATATGTAGAGAATTATAGCGCAATTCTCGCATTCCGAGTACTTTTCTCCTTAGAAGCTTATTTTCTTTTCGTTCTTCTATTCTTATCTATCTAATTTGACGTTTTTTTTTTCTCCTTTTCCAGCTGAATCGTGGTATTTGTATAATGGCAAAAGTAAACTGAAACGTTTGAAAAAGAATCTCTGTGATATAATTTCCTATTTCCATTCGCTGGTTTAATCGAAACAGAAGGAGTTTATTAGTTTTTTTTTTTGCTTTTTTGCTTTTTCTGTTTCCAATTTCCAATTTTACTTTGGAGAGACCATTCAAAAGAAATGAAATCGATTGACCATTTTCTCTTAGTTTATTCGAGCGCGGAGAGAACACGTCTTTCATTCGATGCCAGCAATTCAAGCGTGATCAACGACGCAGGCTAGTGAGTAAAAAAAAAAAAAAAGAGAAAAAATCTTTAAACCATATACATTCGTTCGGACAAAAAAGCAAAGGAGAAAAAGAGGGAAGGAGTGAGAGAGGGAGAGAGAAGAAGAGATGGAAAGAGAAACAAATACGTGACCTGTGTGTCGATTATTCTCAACGTGTGGGGGTTCGTTCTTATCGACGATTCATCATACAAACCACAAAGAGTATTTATGAGACCAGCTCTCTCGGGTATTTACTTCGCTCCATGAGCCGCAGGAAGTTTCATTCGCTGTAACTGAATCAAACCGTTATTTACATTATCCCAGGGCTCTTGATAATTAATTTCTTCTCTCCTGCTTCATGAAAACCCCATTTTTTTCATATTTGAATGAATCTTTCGATCTCATATAACAGCTAGAACGAATAGATCGTTTTTGTTTTTGTACAAAATTTGATTCCTAATTATTCAAATATCATAATCGTATTCATTTTCCTGTTGAACACTTTTCCATTCGGTTATGAACGGCGATTCGTTCGAAGTCAGTCGACACTTAACTTCTCGAAACTTTTTATCAACAAAGAGCATTATGCACTAGCTGTACTTTCATTGCAGCTATCCGTCCTTACCGAACTTCGAAACTCCGATCCAATTTCCTGCCAAGAATATGTGACATTTTCTCTTTGAAAAAATAGTGCATTTGTGCAGTAGAAAACGTCGATGCATCAAAGCATCGAAGACCAATGTGATCCGGAATGATTGTTCGAAAGAAAGACAGAGAGGGAGAGAGAGAGAGAGAGAAAAGAGGGGCAGATGCAACAATGAATGAGAGAGCAGAGTGGGCGAAAACGGGACGGCCCGTTGGCGTTGGCGTTTCCGTTCCGCGTTCTTTCCTTCTCCCTCTTTCTCTCTCTTTATCCTCTCTTTCTTTTGTGTGGATCCGCCTTCGATCCCCGTTGCAGTTCGCTTGCAATTCAATGGCCATTCATTGCACCACCTTTTTCTCTCTCGCTCTCTTCCTCTCTCTCTCTCTCGCTATCTCTCCATATATATATATATATATTCGCACGTCCATACCTCCCAGCATCCTGCGAACGTGTCGATCGGTTTTCCTCTTTATCACTCCCTCTTCGTCGACAACGATCGTATACCTACCTATTGCCTATTCGTATACGACCTGACTCCGAGCTAAACTCGGCTACAGGTGATGCTTCCTATAGATGCGAAGGTATATACAGATAAATATTGCTATGTAGGTAGTGTACATAGCTATATGTTGATGTGTATATATAGCTGTTGGTAAATATACGATGTATATATAAGGGTATACAACGTGCGGTGCAGCTTAATAGCTACTTGTCTGAGATAAAGTACATGCTATAGCATTAAAGCTGCGGGACCACCCACAGCTTTCTACAAATTGTTCGCCGCGCTCCAACTTTTTTGTGCTGGCAAACAAATTTTCACGACAAAACAGTTTAACGCAGAGTTCAAAGTTTTGTCTTCGAAATAAAAAAAAAAAAAAAATAAAAATCAATGAAATATTGGATGATTTCGAATCCATTAAGTACGGGGATTCGTGCGAGACTCGCTCTGATGTAACGAGAATATGGAATGTGTGCCACACGGAATTGACTCGAGATTTTTGAAAAAAATACATTTTTTATATTTTTCATGATGAAAGTAAAAGAAATCCCGAGACGTTTGCTAAGAAGGTCTTTCCGTTTTTTACCGAAAAAAAGAACATGCTCACGTAACACACGTACACGCGAGAGTAAATGGGTTTTTAATGCCCAGCGAAGCGAGCAACCGAGGACGACTTACGTATAGGGCTTTTGCAACGCGTCAGCGAGAGGTAGAAAAAGACAGAAAGACACATCTTCTGCTAGAATGAGCGTGTTTCTCTCGAGTTTTCTCTACCCGTTCTTGAGGATAACGTTTTCCGCTAATTACAACGTTTTCCTTGTCTGTTCTCTTTCTTCGTTAACGACGACGAATGACGCTTGTGTGCTTGTAAGAGTGAAAAGAAGGCGCGAATTTGTTTTCCTTGAGTTCTACTCGACGGTCTCTCGTTATCGTCTAACGTTGTATGAACATGTATATATATATACATCTATATACGTTGAATATACTTTTTTAATACCGTATACCAGTATAATGGTATATAAATGAAGAGATTTCTTTTATGCATGCAACTGATGCCGGAGAGCGTGAAAGGATCCTACAATTACTGACCCTTTCACACAAGCCATCCTCTTCCTCGCGCTTCATGACCGGTGAGAAGAATTTTTTTTTTTTTTTTGTTTTCTAGCTCAACTTTAAAAACCCGAGCTCGAGAGTCGTGGTAAAAGGCAGTTATCCATATACAATCGCGAGGGCTCGCGAGAAGGGCCGCGCCCCCGCAAGCGGATTATGTGTTCCTTCGCTCGCGTTTTCCTTCCTTTCTCGATCCTTTCCCGCGCGGCCTCTGCTTCTCGCCCTTTCCTTTTTGTCTTGCTTTTCATGTTCTTTCACGCTTGTATAATTTTCACACGCAACTTTTGAACCTGAGCACAAGGCTCTCTTTCTTTTTCTCTTCTTATATATTATTTACTTCTTTTTTTTTCTTCTTATCTCTCTTTCCCGTTCTGTCGCGAGTCCTTATTCTTTCTTTCATTGCTCTCTGATGTTTTCTTTTGTTTTTTTTTTTTTTTTTTTTCTCGGCGCAAGTACCGCGCGTCACATTTCGTGCAAACGGTGAAAAAGCTCACACGCATATATAAACGAGATAAATGTAAGATTCGTGATAGGCCGGGGGGTCCGTCGTCGCGTCGTCGACTCCAACCTTCCCAGGCAAAGGAATAACGGAAGGAGAAAGGGTTTTTCGAGGGTTTGAAAACGACGAGACACCCTGGAAGTTTGGTGGCGCGACTAGAAAGAGAGAAAGGACATTTTCGACCTCTCTTTTTCCTCTCGTTCTTACTCGCACCCCTTCATCTTCCCATCCCTTATATAGGAGACGATCTTATACCTCGAAAGCTCGGAATTGCTCCACGGGGGTGGTAGATGGATATGAAGGTCCTCCAGAGATCGTCGAGGATAGATAAGGATAAGAAAACTAATTGTCGTACTCAGAGTAGAAGAGCTCGAGCCCCTCCAACCGACTAAAGACTTTCCTCCAAATACCACGCCTTTTCCACACTCCCTTTATCTACGATAACACTCGTGAAAATCTCTCATCAACTTTTACGATTGCTGAACGAGAAAATTCTGATTTTTTATGGTTCATTTCTCCTTCATTCGTCATTTTTATATTCTTACCCATATATATATATGTTTTTTTATACTTTTAAATGCCTAGTGTGGATTTCATAAATTCATTCTCGTTATTATATTCTTGTAATGAATGTATCAAGTTTTTTTTTTTTTTATATTCCAGTCACGTGTATTCTGACCTTACTTTCATTCGACAACTGGAAAGTTTACTAAAGTTGACATTCCGAAGATTTTATATAGTTTCAGCTGTAGAAGAGAAACTTTGGTAAATGATTTTCTTTTTTTCTCAAAAAAACACTGTTTTAATCCGACGATATATTCCACCGGGTGATCGATGTATGCGATCGATCAGATCTTAATGAGTCGAAAATTGTGTACCAAAATAAGCGAGCTTTCCTGTGTTTCTGAGATTCTAGTCGTCCTTTGGGGAGCGCTACTCGGAGATACACGTTCCCTCCGGCATGCTTCAGATTCCCCAAGAGCAAACCTTTCAATAATTCTTGACAACATTTATGATGATCCAAATGTTATCGAACTGTGATGAAATTAGTTGAGCTCGTGAACAATATATCCGTTGTATAATTGAACGTTGATTAATATTAAAACGAATTAAAAAATGTGCAAATTTTATAGTATTCTCTGGAGTATATCAATTATACGAATAATGTTTGGGCGAAAACGATTGAAATTTCGTGATTCATCGAGAGGAAAGGTATACATGCGAGAATATCGTTTTACCCTCGAGTATATACGAGTTAATGAAGGCTTCTGGCACCAAAATTCACTTTATACACGGCTATGACGGAGGTTGTCCGCAAGCAAATTGAATTTTGATTGGTCAAAGCTTTGAAATCAATTTTAGTTATCGCAATCCAACAACTGATGTATCAATTCTATATATGTACATCGTATACAAAAGATTTTTGTCTGCTCTACAGAACACAAATGCATACATCGAGCCGATGCATATATATACGTGCACTGTGCAGATTGATAGATATGCGAAGCGAGTTTAGGCGAGAGTATCGTCCACTGTAACGAGTTCTCCACCCTTCTGAAGCTCTCGACGCCGTCGGATTTTATACTAGAAAACCAACATTAGCTCAATAATGGCATGTACAGTTTGCTTCAAAACATGACATTGAATGACACGACAAAACTTACTCTTAATCTCAAGATATTTACTGCCACGAACTGCAGTTTTCAATGCAGTTTGTATATCGTAGGAAAATATGATTCCGGACTTTTTTCTTCAGAGTCGCGTTATCCAACAACGCTCCCAAGATTTAATGGCTAATTTTCGAAACTTCCTGTATTGAAAGAGGCAACGCGAGGGAAGCCGTGAACTCGAGCTTGGTCTTGGCAACGTAGCAATAGCTACCAACTCTCTATAATTAATTTCAACCCTTCCGGGGATCCATTACCACGTGCGCTTCGCGTCTCACATATAACGTGGCAGGACAGTGTGCAGAGTTGATTCGTTGTCTCCATTGTCAGTGTGTGTATGTAAACGTGACTTGTAAGGGTAAATCACGTGTCTGTGGATATCGGTATATGTAGAAAGGGCATATCGACGCTTCGGTAAGCCGGTGTTATCTCTTAGGTTATATAATATTATATCGGTAGTGCTGCTGCTCTTTGCTCTTGTACACACGCGGACCATTCTCGCGTGTGGAAGGATCTAGCGAGTTTCGTGATTATAGTCTTCCGATTAACCGGGATGAACGCCGCTGGGCCTTGAACGACAAACATACAACGTACGTTAGCTCTATACGCTCGGCTACGTCGCAAACTTTCGTTGCAAAAAATAATTTTAACGATCGCTGATTAACGTGCGATTTTACACGATCTCCTTATTTGGATTTCGGGATTCTTTGCGGCCTTTTCACGGAACTGCCATTTCTTTCGGTTCTAACCGAGGGAACAATTTTGCGACATTTTTTCTGTTTTCTATCAGCTTTACAAAAAACTCGAAATAAATATTATAAAATCGTTGTTTTTCAAACGAATTGCACAAAGATGAGCTGCTACGAAAATCAAGATGAATTTATTTTGATACGTGAATCAAATTGACATTTTAGAAATGAAAAAGAAAAATGCTATTAATGATTCATAAAAATCACGCACGTTAAGGTTTTCACTATCATTGTACACTGATAATCTCAAATTGTGCTTTGTTTCAATTTTTTTTTATCGTTATCAACGTGCCACTTTTTATAAATTTCGTACAAGCATATCGCATTATTTGTGACAGCTCTCTTTGAACCTCTAGCGCAGAGAGAACCGCCTCAGGACTCTGTGTAGACACCACTTACAGAGATCCCTCGTCTTCCATGGAGTAACTTCGACAAAATGAAATTCCTCATTCAATTTTCCCTTGCACAACAATATGTATGTATATATGTGTATACAGAATAGGTATAAAATGAGCATATCGTATCACCGCAGAGTCTCTCCGCGAAACGACAATATATTTGCGTCATAAGATCATACTGCTCGAACGTGAGCTTTAAAAGCTTATATTCTTGTCCCTGTAACAATGTGAAATAAAAATGAGTCTCCTCATAAAAGGAAAGAAAAAAAAAAAAAACAAAAGTAATAAACCACGGTGTACGAGAAAAGTCAAAACTTGGCTTGTTATCGACCTCCAACATACCAATAAATGTGTACAGAACATTCTTTCCACTTTATAGCAATGTTTTTTATTTTTTTTTATTGTGATTTCAGGTAAGGGTCTGGCACGAGATACTCACCGACTTTTGCTTGCGTACTTCGAGATGTAACAAGCTCTACATCGAAGCAGCTCAGTTATCACGGCCATTTCAGTTTTGCCAATGCTCTATTCTCGTTTGTAATAATAACTTCAACTGCCGACAGTTATCCGAAGTATCTTCTTTTGTAAGTATCAAAATTTATACTTTTTTTTTGTCCAAACCTGGAATATACAAAATGTTTTCCAAGCAACTTGGAATGGATGGATCAGCCATTATATTGCTCATTTTTTAAACTCAACTTGAACGTTACTCTCCATAGATAAGAACAAACACGTGATAAAAAAAATAGCAGAAGTACAAAAAAAAACAAATAAAATGTGCCACTATCGTATCATGGCTTCGAGGGCGGGCTTTGCACTGTGAAATTGCAGTATCGAAAAACTGTCTCGATATTCAAAGTGTTCGCGGGGGGGGGGGGGGGGGGGGGGCGAAGCACCTTACAACCGCTTTACCCGTGTACGTGAGCTCCTTCATTTCTATCCTGCACGAGTTTCTTCCTTACCATATACCTTCACATTTATTCGTGTACATATCGGTTCCATTGAGAGAAAAAACGATGAGAGATGATACAAGGGGTTTTGGCGTTTGGATCGTCATGATGGGAAATTTTGAGAGCGTGCGGCATTTTAACGTGAGTGTAGAGATACCAAATGTACAGGATTTTTCAAAAGTAGATACTCCAGTAATTCGATGATTGGAGGAGAAAAAAAGATCACGGAATTCTGAAGAGACAGTCTCGGGTTTCTTTGTTATTTCTGATAGAAACCGTTGACGAGTTATCGATTCATTGTATTTCATATAATTTCACATTTCGCCGATAATTATTAGAGAAAATTGAATAATCACGAACTTCAGTATTCACAAATAATTTCGTCTTCAAATGTTTTTTTTTTTCACTCGTATCAAACTAAATGTCCTAGTTGAACAACATTTATTTCTCCTTCAAACATTCCGATTCATCTACTCTCCAAATGTCAAAAGTATAACCTTTGCAGCTCTCTGTACACAAGCCTGTAGAGTTTGAGCTTTTGCGAGGAAATAGCCGACAGGTATGTATCTATACGTGCTTATATAGACGTATATTATGTACATATACGCAGATCGCCGTTAGGTAAGTGAGGACAGTCACGCGGAATGCATAAAGATGCTGTTTCACACACCGTCAGCTTTATTTCGACCCCCCCCCTCCCCCCTTTCGTCTATGTGTATATGAATCCACTTGGTATTTTTACGAGAAAGAATATCGAACGATGTACAACATATCTATAATGCTAGTTCGCTCTCTATCCTTGGCCCTTGATATATGCACACGTTTTAGAGTGCATGTACACCAAGGTATACGTGCATTATCCCTTTTTATTCTTTCTCCTCTTATTTTTCGCCCTTCCTATTTTTATGATAGTAAAATATCATGTGACAAAACAGATAATGCCCAGCGACAAATGTATATAATTTCGAAAGGTTGTCATATAATACATGAGAACCCAAAAATTTGCAGAATATTTTCCCACACATGAATAAACTTGAATCGATTTTATTTCTTCGGAATTGCTCGATGCTTTTTGTCATATTTCTCGTATTTGATTCTATTTATGGCAGAATAATAGTATGAAAGAGACGCTGACATTTCGTAAATGTAACATAGATTTTGTATCCGCAGGGGGGAGGGAAGGGATGACTCTTGCTTTTGCCCCTGGGATTTCGTGTAACAACACAGCAGAATCGTTAAATCCATGCGTTTATACGGTTGGGCATATACGTATATTTATTTATTTATAGAAAGTCGTTCGCAGAGAAGGCTGAGAATAATAACGTGAAAGGGGGGGCCTCAACCGTGTCTGATAAAATCCAGAAATGTCATTTCACTGAATGTAGTTTCGTGGCAAAAGCATCTTTGGATCCACGATTCAACGCTTGACGAATATCACCGTGCGAATGAGAAATTCACGAGGGAAAAACGTATACAAGCAGCTCGCAATATCTGAACGCTTTCTCTACGTTCTCATTGGTTATTGAAATAAGAATTCTGTACATTATTTCTGTATACTACACATTCAACATTTATATGAATGTAGACGTAGCAAAAGCTCAGACGTTTTGCTCCGTATTTAGTAAGTCCATGGAATTTGACTCTGCATAGATACATATAGTTATAACTATAAAGGATTCTCCTGCTTGGAATTTAATTTTATTCCCCCGAGAGAGAAATCGCACATTATGCTCTCATTTCTACCCTTCTATTCGGCCTTTATGAAAGCGTCGCACGTTTTCTCGTTTCATCTTATTATTAAGCTAAGATATTGTGTTACGATTTGTAATCGTGAGAGACCTTCCGAAATTTTGGTATTTTCATTCTGAGCACCGGTAACGAGAGAAGTCCAGTTCATTCGAGGTGAAATTTGCGTTTAAGTAAACTCCCATTCGGAAGGATATTTAGATTTGAAAATTTATGGACTTTTTTACATCCAAGAAAATGATGCTGAGCTATTAAATACGCCAATCTCGATGTCTATTTGACTCGGCGTTGGTGGTCGGAGCGCCTCTTACTACGTTATAACTCGCTCATGCGATTGGTCGACTAAACTTCTCTGTTTGATAACTCAACAGTACTTTGTCAGATATAAAAAAAAAAATGCTCAGAATGTCATACCAAAGCAAACTCGATGGTAGAAGCCATCAGTTTTACCTCACATTCGCCCATTTCGGAATGTACGTTCAGGATACGCTATAAAATCATGTACAGAACACTAACGGACATAACGTCAATCACCTTTCGCACTAAATTGTACGAG
Organism: Campoplex capitator; assembly: GCA_037576405.1. Classification (NCBI taxonomy): domain Eukaryota; kingdom Metazoa; phylum Arthropoda; class Insecta; order Hymenoptera; family Ichneumonidae; genus Campoplex; species Campoplex capitator. The sequence goes on from JARBWI010000003.1 coordinate 8,606,365, forward strand.
ATATCTCCTTTTATACGGTAGGATTCGATAACTATCCCGCAACCGGTCGTATTTGCTCCAATATCTGATTTAAATCTAACATTTGGATGTTCTCGCTCTCTCCCATTCATTATCGCTGTACTCACCCTCCGGGGAATCGAGTCATACGGATTAGGAATTATCTCGTCTTCTATATACATATACAGATAACAGTGGGGGTGACTAACTCTGTGCACTTTGTCGTACTCTCGAGACCAACTATGCATCTAATTTATTGGTCCTGCACGTGACTCTCGAACGATGTTTTCAAATATATCTATATACATTGTGTATATATATGCACAAATGTAGATTCGGTTTGATCGAAATCGTATACGTACTTAACAACGCCCCTTAATTAGCGAAATTCTTTCGTAAAGGGGGATCTTACACAGACAAGGGGATTGAAAGGGCTTGGTGTATGTGAGAATTTCTCGAGCATATGTATACAGCAGGATGGTAAACCGCTTTGTTAATCGTAACAGCAGATAATGGCCATTACGAAATCATTAATCTGTTAATGGGTTCGTGGTAGAACAGTGACTTTCGCAGCTCACTCGTTGTGTAAAGTTTTCCGTGCTTGTGCTCGAGCTTTCTCCCTCTCGACTTTAGCCCTTTTGTTGTCACGCGGACTCAGATAATACAGAGCGCACTTGGGTTGCTTGAGGCACCGCGTAAATTAAGTAAGATCGTGAAAATCAGGCTGATTTATATTTCACCGTTTTTAGAGGAGTAAGAAAGAATGATAAATGACTCTGATGCTAATTAAACGAGTACCAACGGGGTCAGTGTTTCTTCATTGAGTCCAGAATTCGTGTCACGCACTTAGGACCTCATTTTTATGTTTTGTTTATCAAACCGTTTTCACATAATTTTCTTAATGATAAAACGAACATCGCTAAATTGTTACTTGTACATTCATCCTGTTAAAAAATTACCCAAAAACTAACTTTTTATGGTAATCAAGAATGGTGTATCGTATGACCCACATATCTTCCCTTATTCGGAACCGGGTCATCGAAGCATGAATAGGGGTTGTTCTTGGCCCGCAAATATATATATGGGCGTATCCCCTTCGAGTATAATCTCTCACCCCAGGTTGGATATTCGGATTTGTCATGCGTCGACGAACGGAAACCGCGCCTTAAGGCTTTTCGTAATACGCATAGGGTAACATTATGTTATTACATGGGGTGTTAGTTCGAGCACTAAGAGCTGCATATATAACCGTAGAATGTACGAATAAATGTATATGTTGCGGGTATACCGAAGGCAGGATCCCTTGATCACATATACAGGCCGTAGTTATCGAGGATCACTTTCCAGTTCTATTTTCTTCAACGGGACATGAAGCATTCACGATCTTGAGCAATGCAAATAAAGCATGACTCGAATCTTTCTCAACGGAGGACTAAACTAACATTGACGATGTCGAATATTTCGCCACTGAAAAAGTCCCCTTCGGGAGATGAAAATCTCGCTTTCTCTCTCTTTATCTGATCCAAAGGCTGGGAAAAATAAGCAGCCAGAGAGATTCTGAACGTTCAAGAGGAGAAGCGCGCGGATCTGTGCTAAAAAAAAAAGTCTGTAAGTCGATCCATGGGCACAAGGAATATTTCCGCAGCTATTGCTCCAAGAGAAGCAATAACAGCACTGCAGACGTATTTACTGGCGTCGCCGTTGGACCCTTTCATCTTCGCATTTATAGACAGAACATGCAATAACTACCATCGCTTCAAATATTCTCAAAATTAAGACAAATAGTTGCACAATTTTGAAATGTTGACCAATCAATGATGGCCAATCCGGCGTGGATCTGCTACCAGAATGTAACCATTTTTTTTCCAATTTCTTGAAACCGTTTGAACCTTCGCTCATGCGAAAAGCATCTACTTCTGAAATTGAAATGGCCACATGCTAGGCATCATTTTTGGGGCAACCTGTAACTGTGAAGAGAGGGACATACACATATAACATTGATATTCGTGGCTTTATAGTCGTTCTGCAAGGGCAAGAGCGACGATCACGTGGTGACTTGGGTTTTGAGCCCACGCACGAACAGCGAGGAAAATTGGGCGCCTCGTCCCATACCCTCATCTCTTCTCTCTTCCACTCTCTAACTCTCTCTCTCTCTCTCTTTCTCTCTGAATTGCTACGTTGGATATTGAAATCCTAGGGGCTGCACGTAGACACACCCGGACTGATAGTACTCACCACGGCTGCACTATTGCCATTCGTCCTGTAAGCTTGCCTCTCCTACCAATGTTTCTATAGGTACCGGTCTCGAATAAGCCCAGACATATCGACCACACACGCCATCCAAAAGGAAACGCTACGTGATCGCATTACCTCACCGTAAAACTCTCAGCTTCTGTCCTCCGCTCCACAATTTATACATCTTCGTTTCCTTCGCTGACACAAAACTCGATTTACGCCAGCAAAATGCCCTCTTTTTGCATAATACATCCGCACTCTGTTTGCAAAATGAAAACAAAACTTATTACGATGTCATCTGCCAACCAGACAAGATACACCAGAGATTTTTCCTCTTCTACTTTTCCTACGTACATATATATATATATATATATATATATTCGTATACGTAATATCTCGAGTTGCACGTGAACTGCATATCACAAAACGACGCCGAGAACCATGCCACGACCCTGGAATGTACTTTTTTACCCTCTTGAAAATTAATTTAAAAGAAAGACGATTGTGCTCAGAATAACAAAGAACTTCAATCTTCTCTTCTTCCCGTAATGTCGCTGCGAGAACTCGAGTGCTACTTGTTTCTCTAACCACCATTCTATGGTTAAAATTTTCCGACCATTGTTTTGACTTGATTGCTTTTTTTTTTTAACCGCATTTTCGTTTGAGAGAGAAAATATTGATTGCAAGTTTAGGACTTCGAGCGGAGTATACGTTCATTGTATTTCATCGTTAAAAGAAAGTCCAAGAAATACGAGAAGGAATCGAAATGACGTTCGGCGTGAGACTGCGAAAATAAAATTTGCAAAGATCATAATGAATATTCTTCTGGAAAAGTTTTGTCCTGTCCTGGTTAATGGCATCGGAAGTCGTTTTCAATTATACCATCAACGTTGGTATGAGCAGAAGGAAGAGTTGAGTTTCTGGGTTGATAGACCATTCATGGCAGAAGGTCGAAAAAAATATCTCAATTCTGAGTCTTTCAAGGAAAAGTTTCCCAGGCGAATAGCCTTTCTAGTGGAGAAAACTTGATTAAATCTGATCTGGTTCTTTGAGAAGCCACGTAAAAGAGCAAAGAATAATACCGGGGATAGAGAATACTGATCTAATGTGGCTCTTTGAGAGGCTACACGGTAAAAGAGCACAGAATAATGCAGAGGATGGGGAGAATATTGGTCGCGTGTGCTTGGATAATAAATTGGTTCGATCGTCAAGGGTATTTTTAACGTCGTCATCCTAGCGTTAAAATACAAGCGGAAGAGTCCTCTTCTCCTTTTGTCATCGGAAAATCCGGGAGAGTTGGAACGAACGAGAATCATAGAAGTTGGTAACAGCACTGGAGGGGGGGTTTATTTTCCGGATAACCCGAAAGTTTGCTTAATTTACCGTCGACCGGGAACAGGCAAAGAGACAAGGGTGCGAGGGGGTTGATTTAACTGCGTGATCAAGCTCTCTAGGCTTTCTATGTCCCTTAACTAATCTGCTGGATCTGCCAGCCATTTCTAATTCACTCGATATTCCAGTCACCTAAGCCCAGCTTCTGCTATCTTAAACGAAGTCCATTTCGATAAAAAATAAAAAATAAAAAGACGGTCTTACGTTTATAAGAGTAGCTGGGTCAGGGTTCTGTTGTGATCATTTAACGACCACTGAACCAATAGGAAAGTTTATGTTCGAATCAAAGCGGATGAGATAGCTTCGGGTAGAATTGGCCTAACCTTCAATTGGTCTTCGTAAGACTAGCTCTGGGAAGAATGCTAAAAGCTGGTTCGCACTCTCATGGTTCGCTTCTCTGTATCACGCGTAACGAATTACATGTAATACGGTGTAGAGTTGGTGTAGCGAACGTTCAAAATCCGAGTCTCCTGATGAGGTATCGAGGGAAAACGAGCGTGAGCGAGTCAGCGAATAAATCTCGCATATATCCAAGGCTCCCCTATCTCTTATATAAAGCTCGGAGTTAGGATAAGACTTCCCTCGGGATTGGAAGGGGTGGTTTGTCCCTTGGGAATGATGTACTCTTCACGAAACTACCGACGGCGTTTCTTGCGTGGACCACCACTGCTGGCAACGTGACTCTGAACCGATGCTGAATGTGTGCCGGGACAAAGAAAGATAGATAAAGAGTAGTGTGAATCCGAGAACTCAACTCTTTCTCTTTCCATCTTTCCAAAAACCGCGTAACGCTTCGGCGACCCTTCCTTCCTTCACCCCTTGCTTTCAGCTATAGATAGCCAAGAACCCACTTTCCCTTAACGCTGCGTTGTAGTCCGCAGCATAGCCGAGAAGCAACGAGAGTGGTGATATTGGCTTCGCTCGAAGAAACTTTCACCACCCCCGACAGAACGACAAGTGTCGAAGTTGGCCTCCAGGAATCTCCATCTTCTGTGCATCTTCTAGCACTCTTCTATCTCTCTTCCTCTTTCTACTTCGATTTCGCAACTTTTCTCCTGGGAAGAAAAACCGCAGTGCCATGAATCAGCTGAAAAAGACGCCCGGGTGCTATTATTCCCAAGCGGTTTCCGGAATTATCATTTCTTTGGATCTCTAGAGATAATATTCGTTCGATATCAGCAGATTTCTCGTTAACTAAGGTTGAGAATTACTTCACAAAAAAAAAAAACGGAATGCTAATTATATTCCCGGGCAGCGAGTCTATATATGGTTAAGAACCTTTTCGAATCCATGGAAACCTATACAGTACTGAAGTGAATTTCCTGACCCCGTTGTTCCGTTAAACTGGGAATGATCCCAGAATCGATTTAGGTGGATTGTTCCCTAGCGAACGGACAAGAAGGATTGGCTAGCAGTTTACGACGATGTCTGTGAAAAGACGAATTTCTGCTTTTGAAGATCGATCGGTACGCCGCGTTGAAAGCCAATGTATAGTAATAAAAGTTGCGTAAGGTAGGAGGGTGGCTACGAAATTCCGAGACTTTTCACGAAGGTCTCACTCCGAGGTTTCTCGTATTGGGAGCACGTAGCGAACGACGGGCCAGCATGGCCGATGACAAGCCCATGTATATATGTGCCTCAACACTTCCAACCATCGTATTCTGTTCCTATTACGTTCAGTACATCTATACACATATATTTCACACATACGCATATAGCTTCATATTGGCATTTATGGATAGTCGTCACGCATGACAAAGCGAGTAAGAGCTGCGTGCACTTTTACTGTGCTTTCTCGCATCGGGGACTGAATCTACGGGTCGATGATTGATTTCTTGATGCATAATGTCGTGAACTCTCAGACCTTCCCCTTTGAACTTTTTTTTATTCATGTAATACTATTTCCATTTTGGGCTGATGATAAAATTTGTACTTCTCATATTATAGACCTTGTAGATTGTAGAAGCGCTCGGATGAATAGTCGAAATTGATCATTTTATAAAAATAGCTGGCTCGAATACATCAAGTATCCGAGTTCATTTATGTTTTCTAGTTTTTTTTTATTTTCATCGTTCGAGTAGACTGTTGAAGTAACGAATTATTTACGGGGCTGCTGTCGCGGTGGTGATTACGGTAACACTCTGAAAGTTTTAGCCTCAAGTTAATTCTAGTGAACAGCGAGTGCGAAACTGTAAGCAAGAAGCACCATGTGGTGGTTAAATATACATGTAACGGAGCCCCATGGGTTGCAGAGCCCCAAAACCATGAATCCCTTAAATTATATGGGATACCGCACTTTCACGCGTGTCATAAAATTCGCACTACGCCCTCTTCTTACACTCTCACTCACTCTCTTCCCTCTATATTTCTCTTTCTCTCGCTCTAACTCCCACATTGCTTTGACAATGGCGTGATGCCTTCGGATATTTTTCTTCACTCTTCAAACCCGTCACGGAACATTATTCGTCTCACGAAATGTGCGTTAAAATTTGCCTCGGGGTAATGCAATATTGTAACGCATAGCTTGGTCGTCTGTCTTCGGCTTTTTGGTGTCACGGAGCAAAGTATCGTGAATATGTACGGAGGCCTCATATGGTCGATGGAGCTACCAAATTATGACCCCATCCGAAAAAAAAAATCGAATTGCTTTCTATACGCACCAACACTATTAACCGCTGTATAGATTTTAAGAGTAAGCATATAATACTGATCCATTTTATGTTCTAATGTGAACCGCGAGGCGAAACCGAAAGCTCTACGACGACGTGGAACATTAGCAGGTTCTCCCCTCGCGATGGGTAGCAGATCCTAGGGCCACCAGGAAGAGTGGCATTTACGAAGAAATCGATCGAACCTTTTACGACTGCAACACTCACCGTGGCCCGGGTTAGTATAGCAGTTGGGTACACACGCTTTTGTCCACGCCGCAACAGCCGCGACTACGACACACAAAATTGCAGACAAACTTCTCCCCGTACCCTCTACTCTTTTTCCTCACAGAATCCTCGAGTTCCCGACATAGCCAATCAACGAGCCGGCTTTTATCGTCCAGCCGTAAGAATGGTACCCCACACTCAGCCTCGCTTGGTAACTTCTATTCACAAAGAAAGAGAGAGAGAGAGAACCCGTATCGTGTTCACAGTGTATCCATTTACTGCTCCGCACTAGCAACAACCGCGCTTGCATTGTAATGTTTTATAGCAGGCATAGAATGGCCATAATGCGCTGCAGTCATGATTGAACGCGGCGTTGCTGGCTTATTCTCAATAACATCCTTTTGTTGCTCCCATCTGAATTCGTAGCAAAAAGCGCATGATAAGAACTCCTTGCAGTAAAAGAAGACACGTGCCATACAAGAGATAAAACGTTACGGTCCGAAGATCTCGTATGATTGGCTTATTCGTCCCCTCGCACATATGTAGATCAACTTCGGAATGCCAACGCGAATAGTTTCTGTACGCGATCTCGGCTACGACATACGATCGTAAAAACTTAAACTCGGCTTCCGATCTACCTACTTTATATCTTTGTTCACCCAAAACCCAGAGCGAATTCGCCTTTATATTTTCTTCTCACTACTTTGTACTCTCTTATGGAACATGATTTGGAACATCCCCTGCGGAAAAACTTTTTATACAGAAAATCGTGAGTCTTTTCTTCAATAACTTGAGCATTTTGAATGTTGCATAAATTGATCTTATTGCGGCACCCAAATAATCCCGAATTTCAAGCGACTATATTCTTACCCGCAATGACAGGGACACTTGATGATCACGCCAGTGAAAACATGTTTTCCTTTAGAGCTGCATACTCCGCCATTGGAATTGAACGTCATCTCGAGATCTGCGTGCAAAAGCGTAATCAACACTAACCACAGCTCCTGTATACATGCGGGATGCATAATTAACTTTGCCCATTCGATTTGCTAATAGATGCAGCGGAAAATCGAAGAGTGATGAAGTCGAGAGCTCGCCTCTTCTGTATTATAACGTCTGCGGTTGTACGGTTGCACAAGAGCTTCACCGCTGAAATTGGAGTGGCGTATATAGCAGCCACAAGCAGACTATTCGTCTCACCGACCCAACCTCCATCTCGACTTCCAACCCGGATGCAACAAACTCTTCATCACTCCCTTCCTCCCCCCCGTCCACCAATGTACATCTTTCTCTTCGCTTCTTCCCCCATTCCCCATGTAAGGAGCAGTTTTCAATTAGGCTCGATTACCCACCCACAGCCTCCTACTCGAAGTAAAACAGTAGCTTACTTTCGCGATGTGATCCGAGCCAAGACAGGGGAGCACAACATTAGATATGTTAGCTTTTTTTCAGTGCCGCCAACAGACGAAGAAGAGAAAATCTTTCGGGCGTGACCCGTCACTCTCCTTCTCTGTCTCATCGTAACAACGTTTTGCTTTTTTCCTTTCAGCCTGCCTACTATGCCACAGTCGCTGGTTTACGTTATACATCTGACGGTTTGCTTTCTATACAGGGTGCCTGCATGAGAATTAAATCAGGTTTCGTAAAGATGCATCCAAGATGAAATTGTCCTCTTATACACCCTGTACATCTACAAATACACCTACACTAAGTATTCCAGGGGTAAGAACTAAAAAAAAAAAAGGCCAAAGAACCATGGGTAAAGTCGACTTTTCACTCGAAACAATTTTCCTCCCGAAGTCTCGAGTAACCGTATTTCGAGATCCACTTTCCCTGCCTTTACTTCCCGTCTCATTTTCCTCAAATCGATATAGATGTATGTACAGACCGGTTAATACACCGCATCTCTCTGCGAGCACGAACCGCGTGTATACTCAATCCTCAGTGGGGAATCCTTGAAACAACAAAGGGTAAAGACGAAGGGGAGCCTCGCCTTTTCCTACTTTCAGGCTTTGGCATTTCGTTCTCTTCACGAAAAATACCCTTAAATATGGTGAGAACACAAATCAGACTACGCTCTACTTTTCCTACGGAATTATCAGAATGAAAAAAAATGTTTGAAAAAATGATCCCTCACAATTGAATTTCATTTATGTATGTTTAATTTTAAACGATTTCTCGTAAGCTGATTCAGCAATAACGATGCGGACATCAATATATTGAGAAATTGGGCACTTTTTTCTAAAGCGGAACTCACTCTCGATAGCTCTACTGATCGATTCGGGTGTTTGTCGCTTCAACATCTCTACTTCGTTTCCATCCGAAATTGGAGACGAGCGAAAAACACGTGTCCGTACTTTATATACGTGTAATTCGACTCGAGAATGTAAGGAAGGTGCTGTTGGCGTCTTACTGCCATCTGTCACGTACCAATGGACGCCAGTTTCAGCATCTTCCAACCCGGATCTTCATCCCGTTCTCTCGTCTCCACTCCTTCATGGTCCAAGCTGACATTTCGAGCAGTAAACGCGCGACGACGACATGGTAAAAGTCGTTTTCTATCAGTTCTAGTCTGCTCGATCTGTTTTCCTACATATACACATACTTTAGTCGACCCTTTAGATAAAAGATAAGAACCTAAAACAAATGGCTCAGTCTCCCATAAATTCTTTCGACATTTTACCATCGTGTGAGTACGCGTACACAAATTTAGTGATGTCATCCGATGGCTGTGCAGAAGAGGTTCGACTTTCGAGCGTAACTACGAAGAATGATCGCAACGAAGAACAATACTGTGAGCTCGAACGAGCTTCCAGCATCAGCTTCCAATCGGTCGATCATCCTCTCGCTAAATTCAAAATGTACGAAAATGTGAAAAGGAAGGGGAGGAAAGAATGCATGACAGAACTTGAACGATTCTTGGTGTTTCTGCACGTTTTGCCTTGAGGCGCCCTGTCATCGTGTCTCCCTTACAAACATCTTAGACTCTTACTATCTACGAGGAAAATTGTGTACAACGATAGAAAAGCAGAGCAGCATTGATACAGCAGTAAGAGGAACAGAGAAAAGAAAAAAATAAGAGAAGGGTGAAGGAACTCCCGATTGTCGTCTTTTCAGAAGAACCGTTCTGTAGACATACATGAAATGTAAGAAGGGGTTTGGAAAATGGTCCTCGCTGTATATTCCTCCCTAGGCAAAGATCCAACCCGCTTTCTTCAGCGTTTCAAGCTCTGACTACACCCTTATGCTACTCTTCTTTCGACTCTTTTTTTCTCTTTTATACTTCGTCTATATCATTTGCCTGTGGGGGTGTAGAAAATTCGCGACGAAGCATGAGAACATGAAGATACACGTCTACGTTCTTCCTGTCATCGCCCATTCTTTCCGGGATTGCAAAGAAAAAAAAAGCAACAAGACTCTAAGAAATAAGCCAAGGATACAGGAATTTCTAGAACTAAAAATCTATCCCTTAAAATTACAGTTTCAGAATACACGATACTGAGTCAAAAAGTATTTCATCATTTTCTTACCGGATAGATACCTGACGAGTTGTCAGAGTTTAACGAAAACTAAACTAACTCACTAGCCTTGGAATGTGGGCGTCGGTCAATTCAACGATGCCGCGTCATCGCATACGTCAGATTGCCGAAGCTTAAATCCTGCATGGGACATCAGGAATTGGTCGGATCAAAGATCTGCCTAAAACTTTTTCCTCAGAGAATGTCATCCCAAATCCATACTTCACACTTATGGCTCCCAGCTCTAGGATCCCCTATATATATATGAGTGGGATAGAAAGAAATACATCGCAGACTCCCGTAAGCGTTTGCTCATAGGACAGGACTATCTGTCGCGATACACCAAGCGGATTACCGATACTACAGCCAAAATCCTCACGTGTCATCCTTAACTTTCATCGCTTTTTTTTCTTCTCCCCTTTACTTCATAGATCCTTTTGGCACACACGCAGGCCATTCAAGATCTTGAGTCCCGAGACTTCAGCCGTTTCGTGCGGCCATACTGAAGCTCGTTGAATTTTTCGCTCTCTCCCGCCTCTAATACTCGACCGCACTGTGAAAAAGAGAAAAATCCGTTGGGGATGAGAGCTTTGTGTGACGCGTTTTGTAACCCCTGAGGACTACGATCCTCGAGAGAAGCACTTTTTTTTTTGTTCCTCTCCAACGCAGAGCTTCTTATCCTGAAACCTGTGAAGGAGCTCCAGGAGCATAGTAAGAATCGGATGTTCTCTTAAACAGACCTGACGATCGAGAGAAGTCAAGAGTTCTAGAAAGGATTAACATTTTCTACACACTTTCATGTATATAACGCACTACTTGACATCTTTTTGTCTCATTTTCTTTCATTGGGCCTATTGAACCGGAGTTTCTTCCGATAGTATAATAACGCATTGTATTTGAACGAATGTCTCGAGATACGAGCACCGAAATCATCATTTCACGATCCAGCGAAAGCTCTCGCGTAAAAAAAAAAGCGCATATCTAGTGCTTTAATTATTCAGCCATATTGTGTTAAGGGGAAATTCTGCTTGAAGGACTAAAAATAAAATAAAACAAATGAAAAATAATACCTCGAAAAAATAGAAGGAAAAAGAGACATTTCTGGCTCGGGGGCGAGCTTTTTATGGCGTACTTTAGTTTCGACAACAAATGTTTCCCCCGGGCCGATTTTTCACGCGTCCCGCTTCCCCCAAGACTATACACTTTTTTCGCACTCTTCCTATTTATACACATATATATGTATACACGTGTATCTCTCCCACCCACACTCGCCGCATGGTCGATCTTGCTTTGGAGAAAGATGGAAAGTGTAATACGCTGTTTCAGAGTTCTGGGAGAGTGAACACCACCGGGTGGAGCGAAGAACGCGAGGAGAGAGAAACTGGTACGATTTCTCAAATGAAATATTATTACACCCGAGCCGACCATAGACCTTTACTTCCTCCTTTCCCGTTCTTCTCTCCGCCCTTGCGTAAAGCAAAGTCGGGCGACGAAGGGTTTTCCAGAAAATATATAATATCAAGACCCATCGCGTATACATTATATACCGTGCTAATGTCACTAACATTCTCAAAAAGCCCTTCAAACCTTCCCTGCGCAAACTTAATAAATAAGCCGCGACTATGTCGGACACGAACTCAATATTTTTTTCTATTCACTCCTATTTTAATTATTTATTATTCATTCTCATTGTGTCTAAATTTAGGGCACATGTACGCGTAGAAAAAGCTTAACAAGCGGTAGGGAAAAAAGGTTTTGTTTTGAAAAACTGTTCAAGCAGTGACAAACAAGATGTTTACCAATCGATTTTGGCGAGAGTACACCCAGAACGACAGCCATTTTTCGCGTTTTTTTAAATATCAAAAATATTGAACCTCTTCGAAAATCTAGTGATCCTCGATGCATAGCATTGAAGCAATAATTTTTCGAACAAAAGTTTTTTTTTCTCACGTATTGATCTTTGAACCCTTCTGGATGAATCGGTCCATGCGTCAAACTTTATCCTCAACGTGCAATTACTCGAAATTCATTTGGAAAAGTTTAGAGGGAGTAACTCCGTTCGCAAACAAAATGGTAATAAATCAAAAGTTACCGCTTTGAAATAATGATAAACAAAAACCTGATAAAGTTTTTCTCGCGAAAAATAAATAGAATATATCGTTATTTTCAGTCTCAACATATCGAATGACATTCTCTGTTTCGAGCTTTTTCACGTATAGTGTATGTGTGTATAACAGAGTCAACAACTAAGTTGGCTTCGGTGTATATAGGACCTTCTCGTTTTGACGAGAGTTTTACTTCGAAAGAAAAAAAAAGTCAGCGCGGGGAAGCTTCTTCCCACATCTACATATATATATATATTATATATGTGTGTGTAATGTACTATTGCATTTAAAGAAAAAAGGTAGATAGTATAACCCGTCAGGTGTATGTTCCAGCGAGAAACTTTTTCGTCCTCCCTGACGACTCAAGACGACTAACAGTCGTGGAGTAGACGAAAAAAAAGAAGAAGAAGAAATAGTGACTGCGGTCGTGCCAGACGCAAACTCTCGGGCGCTGCGCTCCTCTCGCGCGATTCACAGTGAATTCTAACGGATTTCCCAAAGCTCTTTTCTTTTAACTTTTATCACACTACGAAACTCGGTTTGGATTTTCTCGTTCTTTGAAACTTTTGAAAAAATAAAATAAAAATAAAATTCTTTCTTATTTTTCTTGATAGTTTTGTTTTGTTTTATTTATTTTTTTCACAACAGCGAATTAGCGCAATTACCCTAGTGTGTTTAATCAAAAATTGAAATTTTTGATCGAATCAATCGCCGGGAAAACAACTATGAATAATTGTTTTGAAAGATTCTTCCATTTATTTTAATTGTTAAAAAACGAACTATTTTCTTATCGATGATGAATTCAGCCTCTTGTTCATTTCTTTTTTATCATCTCTTTCTCTCGTTAATTTCATTTAACAACGTGCGATGCGACAAAGGACTGCTTAGCCCGAGCCTTGTTTCCTCTCCCCGCCCTGCCCTCCCCTTCTGCCCCGTCATTGCCGCTGGGGCTTTTTCCTCCGTGGAATAATTAGACGAAGAGACTTTCCCCGAGATCCTTTGTACGCGCTCAGGCGGATGCACGCGCGGGGAAGGCCATGTTTTGCTTTTTTTCGAAGGGGGCTAATATTTAATTGAAAGAAGCACAAGGTCTAGCGTTATTTTATTCTCTACAACAACAACAGCAACAACAAAAAACGTGGGTTGGCATTAAGTCGCCATCCGAAGCAACGTTGCCCACAGAAATTCATCATTTTCACGCGTTTCTTCGAGCCTCACTGTTCCTTGCTCTTTCCATTGAATTAGTGTCACTTACTATTGTTATGAAATATTCACATTCGATAACATTTAAATATTCAATGGTGAATACTCACTAATATTCGAGGTCTTGTATCACGATAAAATATTTGACCGCGATGTCGTATCCACATCGGGAATAATTTACCGATAAAAATTTCGGAGCGTTGTGGACCTGGTTGCGAGCTCGCAAATCCTGTCCCTCCCGTTGACGGAAACGCGAAGCGCTTTTGCGGTTTTCACCGGAGCAGCGAAGCACAGCATAGAGCGGAATTTATTCGACAGAGATTACGAGAAAAGTTTTCCAATTGCGGTTGGAACGACAGGGAGAAAAAAAAAAGAAAGAGAAGAATTACGGCTTGTAAGGACAAAGTAGAGAAGGACGACATCGGAAACCAATCGGACTCTCCGGAGGCATAGAATTTGCCGTAAAAATGGAGTACCGTAAACGTGCTGGCGATCGCCCTACTTCGGTACGGTAAATATATTTACTGTATATAGCCTAAAAACATTCTCACGAGGCTCGTGAATCGATCCCTTAGGAGAAGTCGCCGCAGATATAGAAGATAATACGAGTTTAAATCGACCGAAAAATATTCTTCAAACATACACGGTATCCTAAAAGTTACATCCTAAGATTTTAGAGTAATAAGATCAGGAAATCTCGAAGGGAAAAGTTCTTTGCCATTTTTCACGTTTATGAACGTTTCATGAGCCAATACTTCATCGGTGACGGTCGATCTAATTAGATCGTAAAAAATGAAACACGGAATAAGTATCAGCGTTAATTCATTCACTTTTTATCGGTTGGTAGGATTGACTATTTTTTTCATCTGATTATTTCATCAGTTTGCATTTTGTGGAGGAGAATGTCCAAGGGCGTTTCTCTTCAAGATTTTTCAATCTTTTCATCCCGTAAATATTGGCAGTAACTTTTGAGACACTCCGTATACAAAGGTGGGATTTGCACCGTCTATTATATAAAAGGCCAATGCCGTGAAAGCTTTTTTCCACATTTATAGATAGATTAATTGTTTTCACTGGCGTGCCGATTAATCGTCCGTCGCGTTTATAGTGCAGAACAGGCCAAAAGATCTCTCCCGGCGAAACGAGCTCTTTAATGGCGAAAGGGGTGAGCACGAGCTATCCCCGGTATGCCGTACGGAACAGATATTAATAACCCGCGGAGAGACGCAAGCTTCCAAGAGGAAGGGGCACGCTATTCTCTCTGGTGAAGTTTACCGAGTGAGAATTCCATGAAATCACGCATCCCTTGCTCTTTCCGGCTTTAATCCTGGCCCAAGAACGTGAAGGGTGTGTTGTTTCGCGGTGTCTCGTTAGCAATAATTTATCATAGTTCATGGGATTTCTTCGTTCTAAAACAAATGGAAAGTTTCTGTGCTTTTGTGGCAACATTCACTCTCACGGTGTCGTAATTATTTTGTTGTCCTCGTGATCGACATTCGGGAAAGGTGTAGCCGAACTTTTCAGGATCACTAACATTCAATGATTCTTTGGCTTATTTATAGTACTTTCATTTATTTATATTGGCAAAAGAAATTTGGATTTTGTTCCATGTTTTTTCTTTCTTGAGTTTTAAAAACGTTAAGAAAGTTTGTTATCCAGTCTCAAAAGTTTAATTAAAAACGTTTGAGTTAGTACTCTCTCTTGTTCTCATGACATTCTTTGCAGTATGAAAACGAATTAATTTCAGTCTGAGACTTAAGTTGGAAGGCAGACGAATGAAGTGTTTATGCTAATATTAGATATTCGTTAGCTCGGTTAGCGGTGGAATTTAATTTAGAAAGGTCAATGTTTTTTATCGATTAATAACTATGAAAATTTCGACATTTTAACATTGTTGGATAATTCGATTGAGAATCAGTGTTTTTAAAGCGACACCCTTTCATTGTCGGACATAAAGATAAGAGTCATGGAAGGGGATGAAAAGAAAGGGGGGGGGGGGCAAAGTTTCACCATGGCCGTAGTCATTGCTGGGCGTGTCGGTCGATCGACGAAATCGTGTTAGTCAACTCTCGCACTTTTCGCAGTCAACGAAGGTACAGGCCTAGGTGAAAAAAAAAAAATTAGGGTGGAAAGAGGGGGTGGAGGGTGCTTGGGTAAGTAAACTCGATTCCGCTACGGCGCTAACACGATTGGCGCCAGACACGGGCACTTCACCTTGGCCTTCCTCCATTCTCCGTTCTTCTCTCACTCTTTTCCTCTCTCTCTCTCTCTCTCTCTCTCTCTCTTTCTCTCTCTCACTTTTATCTCGTACTTTTTTTCTCGAGCTCGCGACAAGAAACAAAGTTAACGATAACAGACGCCACAAGCCCTTTTAATTACTGACAGATATATTGATCCAGTAATTGCACTTTATAGTATAAAAAATGAAGGACGACATTAATGGAGATGCTAAGCGGTACCAGAGAAAAAAAAAATATGAAAAGCTATTACGAAATTTATTAAAATTTTCTCAATTTTCCATATTTATTACGATGCGAAAGAAATGTAATGAACGTTCCGTATAATACCTCAAACAGATATAAATTGAACGCGCGTATATTTTTGTATTGATTGTATGCAGCAATACCGTTGACCCATTCAGACTGCTCAGTTTGCATCACGTTATCCTCATAAAGTTAATCGCAGCTGCTACGACAAATAAAATATAACATAAAAGCGATCTCGTTAATAAATCGTACGAATGGAGGAAAAAAAAAATAGGCAACCGGTGCTGACCCACTCGAGTACCACACGTATAATTCTTTTCTTTTCCCTGCTGTCCCGCGTAACACGTATAATTCATTGGTCCATGGCTATGAAGGGGAGCAGGACACACAGTATATACGAGAATAACTCGGTTATGAGCGAAGAAGAATCCTTGTTTCTGTTTCGATTTTTCGCTTTCATAGGGTATCCCGAGAGTGGTATTCATGACTATAAACTAATAGTAGAGATTGCAAAATAGTTTTTATGTACTTTGCTCTTCTATACGCACGGCTAATAAGAAATTAATTTTATTGATTAAGACATCGCGGTGATCCGATAATTGAAGCGTTTCCTTAAATACCGCCAGTTTATCAACAATTTCAATTATTTATACTACACCAAAATGATTTCGTCGTGAATTTTTTTCCAAATTCTAACAAAACATCAATCGGTCGAAGTTCTGGGTTGCTCGATACAAAAAAAACATCGCAATAAACCAATGAAAAAAGTCATTCAGCTTCAAATTTAAACGAAAATTGTACAATCGCTGTGACGTTCATGAAAATTTAATACGTTTTCAATCTCATCAACTTCGCTAAGTTTCTGATGAATTGAAAAAAAAAAAAAAGTCATTTGCTAGAGAAAATTGCTGCCAACCAGTTAGCAAATATATAAAGAGTATCGACTTTAATATTGCATTGCGGGGTTACGCTGTATATGTACAATTACGAGCTACGCAGTAGCTGTGCGGGCGCACTCATATACTCCCGCATACGTACACCTGCTCGTTGAAAGATGAGGCCGATGCATCACCGATTTTTTCAATAATCTCGAGCTGCTACTGCGTCAAGCCCCTCGCTCTTCTCCTTTTTTCTTCCTCTCTCTCTCGTCTTTTGCTCTCCTTCTAGAACAGCATGCTGCTTTCTCCTCGACTTAATCAAAAAGTCTCGGAGCCAGCAGTAATACATGTTGTACAACCAAACCTTTATTTCTGCAGATACGTTTCTATGTTCCTGAGTCTATACGTACGATCTGCAACGTCCAGGGTGTCCCACAAATGTCGTCCAAATACACTATGGAATAAAAATTCAAGAAAAAATGCCAGACAGAAAAGATTTTTGGAGATTTATGAATAACCTCATAAATGATCAATCAATAAAGCGAGAAACCAATCGAAGGGAATGTCGAGAACGTTTCGTGTCCACCGACCCCAATAAAACTTCGATTATCATCCGGACTTGATCGTTTTCAATGACGTTCTACGAACTTTTATCACGAGATTGGATGCTCCATCTAATTAACAGAATTAAAATACAAAAAATACAATTGCAGGACACCCTGTACCTTTTATTTAACGCCATCTGGAAAACCATATATATCCCCAGCAGCTTGATGGTATAGTTTCTCTCGATGTTTCTCAGCTTAATGGGGGAAGGACCCCAATAGGGTAAAACGTTTCACGGTAAAATATTGCTCACTGGTGCAAAACCCATCTGCGTCTTCGTTTTCGCGCGCACGCGGATTCGCCGATCCGTCGTGCTTGCGTATAACACTCTCTTGACAACCTGTCGGGTTATGTGAACTGATTCTCCAACCTTCACATGCACATATATCGATGTGAATGTCATTCGTATTCTAAAATAGAGCTTCTGTAAGAAGTTGGAACGAGATGCGTCTTGTTCGTTCGAGAATAACGAGATACGCACTGATTACACACAAATACGCATTCGTACAACACAAACATGCACGCGCGTACTTCATGCATCACAAATAACCGCGCACTTCAACTACCAGAGTCTTGTGTTTGATCTACATTCGTATTACCAGTTTCGCGTTGAATTACAGGAGATAATACCGTTCGCTTTCTACGACTTTGTTTGCATTATACCTCTCTTATTCAATAGAACAGCGTCAGTTGCAACCACACGCGCAGTGTCTCGTGCTACAAAGTCTTCTCTACAGAAAGTATTGTAACAAAGCTCGTTGGCGCGATTTGCCCCAGTCATAAGATACATATACACGTGTATACATATTTTTGTATACGTATATGAACGTACATAAGTTACTTTTTCTCGTGAAGATAGGTATTATATACATATGTATATTGGCAGTAATCCCAAAGGACCTGTCGTCCTTTGGTTATCACGAGAACGAGGAGTAAAAGAGAAAGCGAGAGAAAATCTGAACAAAAACGCGACAGCTCGAAAGTTCTAGTTCGTAAACAACTGAAGCTCCGAGACACTGGAGTGAGGCAGAATTGTGTTTGTACTGTGCTGAGTAGCTCCAGTCATCGAGTGAATTGAGCCTGCGTTTTGTGGTGAAAGGCACGCCCGTTAAAGCACCTCTCGTGTCCATTACGCCTTATCCACAGAAAGAAAGAAAGGAAGAAAGAGCAGATCGAAGAAAAGGATAATAGCAGGGATGGAAAAAAGTTCTACTTTGCCTCATCCACTTGAGAATATAAAAAAAAAACGTGTGTGTTCTGGGAAGAATGGAAATGACGAGGATCCAGTGGTAGGAGCAGACCAAAATTATGGAACGTAAGCTTTTTTGAACGGGGGATCATCTTCAGGGCCCGGAATATAAACACGGTCGCGTGGCATTTATATTAGGCCTGGTCTCTATATTGTTCTACCGATTCTAAAACGTTATGTCCTATCTCCATTGTAACCGTATATAGGGCTTACTGAAAAGTAGCACTAAAAATGTAGAGGCACGGGAAGCCTGTGATTGTTAGGAGAACCAAACGTTATTCGATCTAGCTTTTACCAAGTGCTGAAACACACACACACAGTTACTTCATTTCTTTCTATATTGTTAATTGAATTTAGCAACACTTGAAATATTCATTTCACACACCGCCTGTAGACAGAAACGTTCAAGGGCCATAACTTGTGTCACGAAGTAGCCAAACATCCGCAATATATTTCGAGCGGTTTCCGAACCCTTTCGATTCCGAGAGTTGCTCTTCGATTCATTTTGTATTTTATATTCGAATTGAATCGTCGAACGTGTGGGCATTCGTGTGGGGAAGCTCTTTGCTCTCCAGCGACTATCCTTCCATAAATATATATACAAACATATACATCTGGGGATACATAGTTGTGTACATGGACAGTACGGTCTACTATACGGAATTGATTTCGAGCGATGCACGCGCCGGGTAGGAAAAATAAAAATGAGAAAAAGGCGGCAGAATGGAAAAAAAAAAAAGTAACATCAACGAAAAAATAGGAAAAGCGATAGCCAGGATCTCGAAATACTATGTAGTGTAACGAAAAGGCGAACTGGCGGGGGGTGAACTCCCGATGGAACACGCCTGGCCGAACTTTGGACAGTGTATTTATCGATGGAGAGTTCGGACCTGGCATCGACCCTCGAGGGTTATTCGTTGTATATATAAATATATATATATACATATACATGTGCATAAATATATGTATCTGTCTCTTTCTATACTTGCTGCTGCTGTTGCCATGTTCTTCCTATAAAGTGCGATCCTCACAGTCCCAGTGTGCTACACTCTATTCCATAACACAATGTATAAATATATAGAGGATCTCCCAAAAAGTATATTCAAGATTAAAAGGTTTCAGGGCATTCTGTCATCGAATTTCTTTATTCATTTTTCTTGTCACCAGCGCCCTTGATGCGATCTCATAAAGTAGTGAGAGCCGATAGGAGCATCGTTCGTACGATACACCGAATTGAGCATCGGTAATTGATCAATATATCTCATGAATGGTACACGTTAGAAAAAAAAAACAAAACAAAAAGTGGAAAAAGACTCGTTTCTTAAGAAAATCACGATTTTTCAAAGATACACGCTAAATGGTGAACACAACTTTTGGGACAATCTGTATATATATGTATATATTGGCAAGAATCGCGCACGAAAAAGCAACTGAGAAAGCTCAGAAGCAAAGTCGGAAAGAGAGAGGGAGAGAGAGAGAGAGAGAGACAGAAAGTAAGAGTTTGTTGGCGCACAACTCGAAACTCAATCTATCCAGGCTCTTCGCTTTTTCTCCTTCCTATCGTTCAACCGAAGCCTCTATCGCATCGGCTAGAGAACTCTATCTATCTCTCTCTCTCTCTCTTACGATACTCGAGGAGACTACGGAAAGCGTACTACAGAAACCAGAAAGCAGCAGCGAGAGATCCTCTCGAAGCCCCGAGGACATGACGAGTGCTCGAACGGACTATATATATAAGCTCAGCGTTAGGGGTTGTCTTGTGTATCAGCCAATCGATGCTACTACGAGTTATATACAATGGGCACACATCCGCACGTGCACTATGAGATATTGCAAAAAATTACACGGGCCACGATTCTTCACGGAGTTGAAAGTGAGGAAAAACGAAATCACTTATGGAAGAGATACGTAAAAGGGAATATATACATATATATATATTTATATAAAAAAAAATAACATAGAATAAGGGCTTAGTATGTTTGCTAACTTACCCTCCGTGTTTGCAATCTTTTTTCGAATCGAATTGCAAATTTGTACTTTCGAGAAGAAAAGAAAAAAAAATGTTAATAATCGTTCAACACTTGGTATACATTTCGTGAAATATTTTATGACTTGTTTTAAAGAATACATATGAATCAACAGGATTTTTTTTACTTTTTTCAAGGCAATTGAAATTGCTATAAGACCATAGAAGGGCTGTCTGCCAAAAAGTCATTGGATATATCTGACATTTGTACTCTACGGGATAGCCAGTAAAGATTAATGAATAAAATAGGTGGAATAGCAAAGAAAAAAAAAAACAGGTCAATTTCATTAAGGGTGGATTTCTGTACGATATGATCTAATCCAATTGGAGTTGGAAGTATCGCAGCGTAAGCAGAAAAATGCTGCAAAGTAAGGGGGGGGGGGGGGATAGAGAGAGAGAGAGAGAAATAATGAAGAGGGGGAAGGGAACGAATGGGGAAAATGCGAAAAAGAGAAGCGAAGAATTGGAAAGAGAGAAAGGAATAAATAGCATAAAGGAGAGAGATAAACCAAAATAAATGCAGGAAAACAGTGGATACTCTGAACGACCCCAAAAGCGGTTGGGTATTAAAGCTCTACCATCATTTCTTTTTTCTTTTTCGTGCACTCGCAAACGACAGGGCACGCTCCTGCGTGTTTTCTCCGTCCAGGCGTAAAATAAAAAATTCAAAGCTCGTTTATAGGGGTTGAAGAAGCAAAGAGCCCGGTGAGGTTCGCGAGAGAGCTTGTACACGCTAGATGGAATCATAAATACGCGAGAGATTGTGATTTGAGAAATTCGCGGAGTTGCGGGCACACCGGGTGAAAGGTTTTGAAGGGAGATTGACGGGAGTGGGAGTAAAAAGCTTGACAAATGCATGAAACGCGTTTGCGTGAGGGCAACCAGGGCGCGTGTGAGTCACGCGTGAAACTTCTACTGCGTTCAACCCTTCGGCGAGTGAATACTCGCCTCTCGAAACTTCCGTTCTTTTCATTCACCCTCTTTTTTTTTCAACCCATACTCAATCCCACATAAAAGTGAAAGCTTTTTTTTGCGCGAAAGAATTTTTTCCAAGACCCCCAACATACCAATAGTGAATTCGAGAAGAAAAATTGATAATTATCAAATAAATAAAATACAACAAGGCTCCAATAAACGCGATGTGAAAAATAATAATTAAAATGAAAACAATCGTGCAATTCGGAGCTATGAAAACATTAATAACAACAATGGTCATGAATATAGTTTTGATAATACGTAATTGATGGCAAAAATGATAGCAAAAACTAAAAAAGTAATGGATAATGAATAAAATGAAATGACGTATTGATTCATGATTCTTTAGACATGAAATGTTCATTTACGTTTCAATAGTTATTTACGAAATAAATGCAAATTCTTTTGAATATATGCAACCGATAAGCATGGCGATTTGGTTACAAAATGGCGGGCATCTCTAAGTGTTCTCTAAGCTTTCCTTTGATGTTCGTCGTAGGTCAGAATTCAGCTCTCAGAAGGGCTGACGAAGGTTGAAGATCCGGGGGTATTTCGAGGGTGAGAGTCGAGCACCTCCAGCACACAAGAGGAGAAAACATATATTGGAGGCATTTTGACATGGCCACACGCGGTTTCCCGCAGTGTATATACATATATTCATATGTATATGCATATATACAGTATTACTTACGTGCCAATTAAGCGGACCTTTAAGTCTTAATTAAGCCGGACTGGGGAAAGCCCCGAGCAAGAAACAAGGAAAGAGCGAGACGGAGAAAGGGAGAGAAATGATGGTGGTGGTGGTGCAGGTATTAGGAGCAGGTCGATGGGGATATGTAGCATGAAATGCAAAACGTTGATCATAAATTTCAGGTACGCTAACGAGAGATTTAAATGAGAGGGTAAAATGCTTTGAATAAACGGAAGACGTAAACAAACAAAAATTGCATCATAATTGGCCAAGGATTAAACGTTTAGCCGTTTTTTTTTAAATTCCTTCTTTTGCGCGTCACTGATTTAAAAAAATCTCTTTAAAGTTACTCAAAAATGAATAGGGAAGCGAGCCGTGAGATAGTGTCAGTTGAGTCAATCGTTTCCACATTGCGCCCGTTGAATTTCCGCCTCAATATGCAATAACCGTAAATTTTTCCAGGCTGCCGTTTAATCGGCACGTTCCAAGCCGAATTGTTTTCACCAGAACTCTGCTAGAGAGTAAGAAAATTCAGAAGGCAATGTTAAGCCAGAAGCACTTACTATTTCGACCATGGATTGTAATCGTGGCCAAATAACTTGACGAAAGAATTTATTCTCACAGAGGAGAATACCTCTTAAGGTTAAGCGCGAATAACCCACACGTCTCGTAGCAGCTCGGGACGATTGATGCACGCGGTTCTTTGCGCATGTACGTTTGTACAATCAGCCCCCGTATCTCGGGTCTCTTCATTTTCCTCATACAAATTCAAAGAGAAATGTAAACATTCGAGTCACGTTTTCACCATTTCCACCGGCAGATTCTTGAGTATCCGTCTTTTTCTGATCTATATAACCTCGTACACACAGGGTGTCTTGGAACTGTATAGTTAACAAGTTGAGTTATAAGCAGAGCATATAGTTTCGAGTCAAAGAGTTTCTCTGTGTTTCTAGAGAGATTTGACGAAACTATATCGAGCTGTCAATGATTTAAATTAAACCAATCAGGAGCATCTAGGTAGTTAGCTTCGTTAGGCGGTCAAAGCGTACAGTGTCAGGCTTCTAATTGGTCCAACTTTGATGCTCGAAAACTCATCAGGAATTTTGATCGAATTGAATAACAGCTAACAAATTCTTTTGCACAGAATTGAATCTTCGATATGCACAGCTTCGTTCGATTCTCATGAATTTTTTTGACACCCCGGTATGCAACGCTCGATAACCAGTAACGCGGAAGACGGTAGCTCGGCTCCAAATTTTCGTCTTTCAAATTTGAGCTCTGTAGAATATTTTGTCATTGTTTCTACAACTCTCACGCGCGTATTTCTCTTCACTTTAAACCTCTTCCTTCCAATCTTCCCACTTTTATTCTTCCGCCTGTAACCGATTTGATGTTTCCTTTACCTTTTGAGAAAGGCTCTTTCGTCGCGATCACAGTTTTGTACTACAAAGAACACGTACTTACCGTACACATTGATCGTTCAAGCTCGTATCCCGACACAATCTAAAAGGTTCAAAACTTACGCAAATGTCTTCCGGTAAAAGCTGCAGGCTTGCTTCTGAATACATTTGTTTCTTTTTACTTTTTATTTTTATTTTTTTCTCCTTTTTCTTTCTTTGTAGCAAGCTCTTATATTTCGATCTACGCAGAGACATTACAAGTCCCTTCTGCAAGACGAAATCCTCCGAAGGGACATGCTGTGATTTCCTGTTATACTACATGTCGCAATTTCACATTTGGGCTGGGAGAGAACGAAGCGACTGTCAACGACAGATCCACGATAACTTTTCACAACGATATCGTGATCTCTTATCCTCGTT